>OY998163.1:149358232-151758232 GCA_963921995.1 Oxystoma pomonae
AAGAAAAGCATTGAAAAGACAGATAATATAAGAGAAACGAGCACGAAAACACAACAGTTCAAGAAAAAGTTCAGTGAACAACGACATTTATACATAACAAACAATTAATATACACATATTACATGACGTAATTCTGGATACTGAGGTTTTATGGAATCCACACGTTATTTAATTTTGCATGCTTTGAAAGAGAATGAATGGAGCTTAAAACAAAAATAGGAGAAATAGTGAGCAAAAGCCTTGTCACCAAAACGCTACACAAAGAAATCTAGTAAGCAGCAAAGTCATTTATTGAAAACATTATAAAAGAACAAGAAACAGGTCAGGCCAGAACTAGAGAAGAAACATAGAAGAGCAACAAAGATACAGCCCTCGACTTCCACAAAGTAATGTGCAAAGCAGAACCGCGTAGCCGTACTATGAAAAGGGGAAGTTTTAGTCCGTATGCCAGAGATATGTAGGGTCCCACACTATCAGACACGTGACTTCTGGCGCCCACTAAGCAAAAAAAAAGTCTGACTGTCAGACCTAATCCAGTCTTATCATCTCCGATCCTGATCTCTATAGCCGCCGCTTGGGAAACCATGTATGCCTTTAAACTGGTGTTTTCCTTTCTTATTACAACAGTAATCAGTGACCTTACACAAGCGAAGACGGATACATCGGGGTTGTCGCTAATTGAATTTACGATGACAGCTGGCGTCCCAGGAGGCCGTATATTTGGCGACGACGTAGCGCTTTGCTAGATGCCAATATCTCGGGGCTCCCCCAGGAACGATCTGCATCGTACGCTCGTTTTCGGGACCCTCGAGGCAACTCGCGTTCTTCGGGTTAAGGGTATCAGTCTGCTGTATGTTTTCTACACAGAATATATTGATTTTAAATAATAATAATAAACGACTTGAAAATAACCATTTTACACGGCATGTTCTTTCAAAATATTTCCTCTCTCAAGAAATAGTACGAGATCCGGCTGCAAATTTTTTGACCGAGTGCGTAACCATTAAAAATATTTAAAAAATTGAAGATAGTAGTCACCATTTCCAGAAAGCTTATGGTGCCAGTCGGCATTTGGCCGGAAATGTCAAAAAAAAATTGTTTTTGACCCATTTTTTTGACATTTTTCTTTTTGGGCGTAACCAAAAAATATTTATATTGGGACTTGGATTATACTTAGACGATGCCAAAAGTGTAATGGTGCCATCCCGCATCCGGCCGCGTTGCCGTGGCACCATCGCCCGAAGGGGTGAATTTTTAAAGCAAAATCGGCCCATCACGTAATTACTTGATTTAGGTGTCAAATTAAAGGTATTGATCTCCTCGATAGGAATATCAAATGATGCCACTCCAAATCTGGCCGGAAGTGCCCGGCACCAATTATTTTATACGCAAAACTTGGGGGCCGTTTACTATAGAGGCGAGTTAGTTATTGCTATATATCTTGGATAAAAACATTAGCAGCAACAATTTTTTTTTATATGAACGTTAGGAATACCAATCTTAATATTCCCTAATAAGTCCTTAGAAATCCGACTGGTACCAACACCGTCATATTGAAAAAATTGCAGAAATAAGTAATTTCTGGGGTTTGTCTCGAGTTTTTACTAATTATTTCGAAAACTGTTCGGTCCACAAAAAAACTTATAGTATCAAACTAAAAGCGTATAAAATGGTCTCCTCAAACAGTGTAACAATTTTTAGGCTCAGACCACCAGTGGCGGCGATACAATATTTTTTCTTTAAATATGTGTTTTTCCTTCTTTACAAAATATCTCCTAGTTCAATAAAAAATATAAGAGTTGAAAAAATAACTAGTTTTTTGCCCTCTCTAAATAATAAAAGTTAATACATAAAAAACAGTGGCGCACTTGAAGTTTCTTAAAATAATTTTCTAAACAACAATTTTCGTTTTTCAAAACATACTTATGTTCTTAATATGAGTTTTTTAATTTTATATGTTATGTTTAGTGATTAACATGTTGTCTTTAATTGCCCTAAGTTATCCACAACTAGCTTTAAAATATATTTAATTAGCCCATTCCCCTTTCTCGGCTTCTAGGAGGTGGAGGTGGATCCTAATTATTTATAAATGACAAATAACCACATCCGACAGCTTAAACATAAACAAACTATTTACCAAATTTTATCGAACCAGTAATTCTCAATGAGCCTGTAAAATTGGCTATTTTCATTTCGTTGCTACTATTTTAGTGTTTAGTAATCGAAAAAGATAATAAAAAATTACCCGATTACCAAATCTACTAGTAGCGGTTTTTGTACAAAAAATAGAAAACGTACCTACACAGTCGCATATTACATGGTCGCATCGTATATTTACGAACAGGGGGCCATAAAATAAGCAAAAATATAACAAATATAAACGTTAAAATTTAATTTTGCCGAAAGGAAATTGATCGAATTTCGTGAAATCCAAAAAAAAATTTAATGTGAAATAAACGAAAATATAAAATAAAAAAAATGATTAAACCGTAAAAAATTCAAAACGTCAATTAAACGAAAATACAAAATTCAATATAATTGTGAAGCACAATTTTCCAAGGGTACAGCAGGTATTCGTGTTTCAGGGTAGGGTCACAGGGTACAAATCCGAACTCAACTAAGTATATGTCTTACAGTTTGGCAATGGTGCAACCTCGTTTTCTTGTAGACCCCTTCTTATGCAACCTTTGTACGTTCCGATCAAATAACAGTTTCTTCAATTTATTTTAGATCTCTTTCGTGACGACTTTCTTTAATTTTTTACAGTTCGATTAAAATATTTTTTTTTTATTTTCGCTTATTTTACATTCGACAAAAATACGATTCAATTACATTACGGTTTGACATTTGGGGTCCTATGTTTAAATTGATACTTACTTAGTATCATACTAGTTTAGTCAAAAATCAAATAAATCCCATAATTCATCTCTTGGGGGGAAGGGTTTAATCAATTTTTTTTTGATTTTATATTTTCGGTTATTTCACATTAAAATTGTTACTTACCTAGTATCATACTAGTTTAGTAAAAAAACAAATAAATCCCATAAGTCATCCCTTTGAGGGAAGGGTGCAATCACTTTTATTTATATTTTTTTTTTTGGGTTATTTCACATTAAAACTTTCTTTTAGGGTTTGACGAAATTATTTTTGAGGTTGGTATTTTCGATCATTGTACGATTCGAATAAATTGTTTCCTTTCCTTTCGGAAAAATTAAATCTCAACGTTTATATTTTTGCTCATTTTATGGCCCCTATTCGTAAATATACGATGCGACCATGTAATATGCAACTGTGTAGGTACGTTTTCTATTTTTGTACAAAACCGCTACTAGTAGATTTGGTAATCGGGTAATTTTTTTATTAATTTTTTCGATTACTAAACACTAAAATAGTAGCCACGAAAAGAAAATAGCCAAATTCACGGGCTCATTGAGAACTACTCGTTTGATAAAATTTGGTAAATATTTGTTTATGTTCTCTTCGTAAATACGACGCGTCCATAAAATATGCGACTGTGTAGGTACGTTTTTTATTTTTGTACAGAACCGCTACTAGTAGATTTGATAATCGGATAACTTTTTTGTTAATTTTTTCGATTACTAAACACTAAAATAGTAGCAACGAAAAGAAAATAGCCAAATTCACAGGCTCATTGAGAACTACTCGTTTGATAAAATTTGGTAAATAGTTTGTTTATGTTTAGCTGTGGTATGTCGTCATTTGTCATTTTTAAATAATTAGTATCCACCTCCACCTCCTAGAAGCCGAGAAAATGGGATGGGCTAATTAAATATATTTTAAAGCTAATTGTGGATTAGAAAATTATTTTAAGAAACATCAAGTGCTCCACTGTTTTTTATATATTAACATGTAAATTAATATGTACTATGTCATATTTTAGAGAGGGCAAAAAGCTAGTTATTTTTTCAACTCCTATATTTTTTATTGAACTGGGAGATATTTTGGAAAGAAGGAAAAACTCATATTTAAAGAAAAAATATTGTATCTCCGCCACTGGTGGTATGAGCTTAAAATTCGTTACACTGTTTGAGAGATCATTTTATACGCTTTCAGATTGATACCATAAGTTTTTTCGGATACCGAACAGTTTTCGAGATAATTAGTAAAATCTCGAGAAAAACTCAAAAAATTACCTATTTCCACCATTTTTTCAATATGGCAGCGTTGGTACCAGTCGGATATTTAAGGACTTATTAGGGAATATGAAGGTTGGTATTCCTAACGTTCTTATAAAAAAAAATTGTTGCTGCTAATGTTTTTCTCGAAGATATATAGCAATAACTAACTCGTCTCTATAGTAAACGGCCCGCGAGTTTTGAGTATAAAGTCATTGGTGCCGGGAACTTCCGGCCAGATTTGGAGTGGCACTATTTGATATTCGTATCGAGGAAATCAATACCTTTAATTTGACACTTAAATCAAGTTTACGTTATGGGTCGATTTTGCTTAAAAAACTCACCCCTTCGGACGATGGTGCCGCGGCAACGCGGCCGGATGCGGGATGGCACCATTCCATTTTTGGCATCGCCTAAGTCTAATCCAAGTCCCAATATAAGTATTTCTTGGTTATGCCCAAAAAGAAAAAATGTCAAAAAAATGGGCAAAAAACAATTTTTTTTTTGACATTTCCGGCTAAATGCCGATTGGCACCATAAGCTTTCTGGGAATGGTGAGTACTAATCTTTAACTTTTTAAATATTTTTAGTGGCTACGCGATCGGTCAAAAAATTTGCAGCCGGATCTCGTACTATAAGGACCTTTTAGGACGGATCACCTACCAACTTTTAGTTCAATCTGATCCTTCTCCGCTCCCACTTTTGGCCAAGATGGCTATGACTTCTTGTTGACAGCTTTTAGCTTTTGTTGATTTTGGCAGTTTTAACACTTCTAAAAAAGCTCTTTTAAATTCGTTTCAAAAGTTTTGTTTACAAAAATGGACTCCGATATATAGGACCAAAAAAACGGGACTTTTTTGATTATCCGTCCGATTTTAAAAATTTTGGTCATTTTGGAAAGCCAGGATATCAGAATTTTGGAATCTGATTCTAAAATTGACATTTCGTAAAAATCCAAGATAGCGGAAAATTTTAAAAGATAGGTATTTTTTACCCCCTGCAAATCTTCTGATGTATTGTTTGTAAAAATCGGGTAAGAAGTGAGAAAAATATGCATTAAGTTATTTGAGTGCGTTTCTCATCAAATTCAAATGATGTTTCTTTTGACCTGACTAAATTTAGTTACCCCCATTTGAGCGAATTGTGACTTTGTTACTTCTTAGCCAATCTTTATTAGTGACGCAATGGTAGAATCGGAAATGATGAGGCTCTACACGTAGATTTAACTTTTAACCCAGTGGCACACCCAAAAATTTTCAGTAGAGTTTAAAACAACCTAGTTTCTAAAACTGCCCGCCATCTTGGATTTTTAAAAAATGTCAATTTCGCCAAAAAAGTAATAAATTTAGCTTTTAAATTGGTCAGCGCTATTAAAAACGGAAAAATTCATCGAAAAGCATAGCCAAGCAGCGCCGAACTTTGAAAAGTTTATAACTTTCTTATTTCTTACCCGGTTTTAACAAGCGATACATAAGGACACTAAGGAAGAACATGGCTCTCGAAATATATTTTTACTTTTGCACCAGTGGTGCCCACAAAAAATTTGCAGGGGGGGTCAAAAATACCTATTTTTTAAAAATTGTCCGCCATCTTGGATTTGTACGAAATGTGAATTTTGACATCAGATTTCAAACCTTTTAAAGTCGGAAAAGTAGTTTTTAAGTAATAAAAAATCAAAAGAGTCCAGTTTTTTTACCCACCCTGTATATAAAACGAGTTGAATTCGGAGGAAATAATAGAAGCTGCTTCAAGAGTCAGTTTCGATTTGCTGCCTGAAAAATCTAACGAGCGCCACCATGGGAACTTTGAGGCGTTAAGAAAATTCATAAAGATGTATTGGTGGAATATTTTTCAAAAAAATCGACCACACATTTGTAATGCTCAAAGTGAGTATACTATAATAAATATAAGTAAATAAGGGACAAACCTAGAAATATGCCTTTTATGAGCTGTTTTATCATTATTTTGCTTGATAAGTGTGTGATGGTCGGCCATAACTGGTCGCCAGTCAACACTGAATTAGCTGTGTTAAGCTACTAGGCCCTACACTATAATTTTTCAAATGTTTTTTAGAATTTTGCACAAGTTAAAATAGATAGAGAGGTGGTGGTAGTAAAAAATTATTTCATTCCATTTGAGGTTTATATAGTTTTGATAAAGACAGACAGAAGACAACAAAAAAACTATTTTCAGACGTCTAGGTGATGGCTTTTTCTACAGGAAGGCCCCGAAAATCGCAAAAAATAATAGCTATATGAACTCATTTTATCCCATCTGCTATTTATATTAAAACAATCTACTTACCTCAGGACTTTAAAAAAAATCAAACAGTACCCATCCCTTTTATAATTAATGCTATTATGTTAAGGTCCTCAAAGAGATAAAAAAGAGAAACTTGGCACGCCTTGTGGAGGGGGCTTTTTTTACAGGGAGGTTCCAAAACTTGCAAAAAATAATAGCTCTATGAAGTAATTTAATCTCTTTTCTGATAAGTGCTATTGTCTTAAGGGACCCACTAATATAATAAAAAAAATTATTGCACACTTGTAGGTGGGGGTGTTTTTTACAGGGAGGCTTCAAAACTTGCAAAAAAATAATTGCTATATGAACTCATTTTATCCCTTTTCTGATTTGTGCTATTATGTTAAGGGCCACACCAAGATAACAAAAAAAAAATTACACACCTCTGGGTGAGGGCGTTTTTTACAGCGAGGCGTCAAATCTTGTATAAAATAATAGTTTTAGGGCCTCTCTGTAAGAAACTCCCACATCCAGAGGTGTCCAATACTGGGTGGGCTACAAAAAACCCGACAAAATGTTTTTTGTTATAACTTTCGAACCATACCACTGATTTTAATGCAACAAACTGCTCTTTACAGGGAATTGAGCAAGACTCTTAAAATCTAAGATGGCGGAAAGAAACAAACTTTACCCTTTAAAGAGCCACGTTTATTCTTTTGTTACGGATTCTTTGATTTTTTTTATTAAAAACGAGGTACGAATCATTAAAATCGGTTAAGTGGTTCTCAAAAAAAATAGAAAATGTTCAATCAGTGTTTAACGGATTATGCGATTGCCGTCTCAATTTTGTCTGCATACATTTTCTCATAAATTCATTATTACTAAATCGATTTTGATAAAATAAAAAGCTTTATGGCGAAATCGATTGTTCTTTATGCCATTGAAATTTTCCGCCATCTTGAAATCCGAGATGGCGGACAAAATCAAACTTGACCCTTAAAAGAGGCTCGTTTATTCATATTTTCTGAAAACTTTTTTATTTTTTTTTTATTCGTAGAAAAGTTCTGCTTTCACCAAGCACAACGAGGTATAAATCATTAAAACCGGTGCAGTGGTTCTTAAAAAATTATTTTTTTTTTCACCATTGTTTTCCAGATTATGCAATTGCCTTCTCAATTTAGAGTGCATTAATTTCGTCATAAATTCATAATTCATAATTGCGGATAAAAGCAAATTTGACCCTTCAAAGACGCTCGGTTATTCTTATGTTTCGAGAACCTTTTCGACTTTTTTTAAATTCGTAAAAAAGCTCTGTCTCCGCCGCGTATAACTAGATACATATCATTAAAAACGGTTTAGTGGTTATTAAAAAATTAATATAAATATAAAAAAGGGTACAAAAATTACTCGCAACAAAAAAAAGAGCGGCTTTTTAAATGGTGGCAAATTTCAATGGCGATCTTTAAAGAGAAATCAATTCTTACCATGATGTTTTTATTTGATCAAAATCAGTTTAGTAATAATGAGTTTATGAGGAAACAGTGGTTGAAACAACAATTAATTTTTTGAGAACCACTAAACCATTTTTAGGTTCTTGAAACCTAAGAATAAACGAGCTTCTTTGAAGAGATAAATTTAATCGTGTCCGCCATCTTAGGTTTCAAAATGGTGAAAAATTTCGATAGTGATCTTTTAGAGTTTTTGATCTTCGCCATGATGCTTTTTATTTTATTGAAATCGGTTGAGTATCAATTTTAGAAGGCAATCGTATAATCTAGAAAACAGTGATGGAAACAAAAAGTAATTTTTGGAGAACCACCAAACCGATTTTGATAATTTATACCTCGTTGTGCGTGGCGAAAGCAGAGCTTTTGTACAAGTTTAAAAAAATATTTAAAAGTTTACAGAACATATGAATAAACAAGCCTCTTTGAAGGGTCAAGTTTGATTCTGTCCGCCATCTTGGATTTCAAGACGGCGACAAATTTCAATAGCAGTGGTTAAAGAACTATCGATTTTCGCCATGAAGCTTTTCATTTCATCAAAATCGGTTTAGAAATAATGAATTTATGAGAAAATATATGCAGACAGAATTGAGACGGCAATGGCATAATCCGTAAAACACTGATTGAAATTTTACAATTTTTTTTTAGAACCACTTAACCGATTTTAATGACTCATACCTCGTTCTGCGTAGCAGAAATAGGGCTTGTTTACGAATTCATAAAAAAATCCAAAAATCTTCCGTAACACAAGAATAAACGTGACTCTTTAAAGGGTAAAGTTTCTTTCTTTCCGCCATCTTAGGCGGACAAAAAAATGTTTTTACTCAAAGTCTTGCTCAATTCCCTGCAAAGAGCAGTTTGTTGCATTAAAATCGGTGGTATGGTTCGAAAGTTATAACGGAAAACATTTTGTTCGGTTTTTTATGGCCCACCCGGTATATTTTTTGTTATCTTGAAATGGCCTTTAACATAATAGCACTAATCAGAAAAGAGATGAAATGAGTTCATATAGCAATTATTTTTTGCGTTTTGAAGCCTCCCTGTGAAAAAAGCCCCCACCTAATGAGGGGTAATAATTTTTTTGTTATCTTGATGTGGTCCTTAACATATTAGCCCTAATCAAAAAAGAGATATAAGGACTTCATATAGCTATTATTTTCTACAAGTTTTTAGGCCTCCCTGTAGAAAAAGCCCCAACACCTGAGCATCATAATATTTTTACTTAATTCGTATTTATATTTACTATGTAAACTATAGTTTTATGCTACTTATAATGTGGATGAAATCATACACCCGAATTGCCACCACCTCTCTACCTAGAAGTACAAAAATTATTTCTAACCACAAAAGTGTCTTTTGATTTTAAAAACTACTGGCTTTAGCGGCAATGGCTATCTCGCCAGCAAACAGCAGATGTCTAACATTTTCTTATTAGGGGACTCTTCATAAATTACGTAACGCAGCTAGGCGATGACGAAAGTGGTAGGTACTAAAATATTTTTTAAAGGTCTTCGCAGGTTTACAGGACTCGCCTGCGGCTCGCTTTGTAAATTTCCTGCGTCGACCTGTGAAAACCAACCCACATAGCAATGAAATAACATTTACATGCATAGCATATGCGTTCAACCTGCTTTTGAGAATGTTCTTTTGAGAAAATCTTTAGCATATGCTTGATACATACTATTTAAGTACACACTCGAGCTCTTATTGCTCAAAAGAGAAATTATCGATCGAAAACGAACTAAAGAAGCTAGATGAGGCGGAAGAAATAATCTCAGTAAGCCGTAAGTCGAGGAGTCTTTCAATAGTAATCAATACAAAATAATTTGGATGAATATCAAAAAGCAGATGAATGTGAGTTTGAAAGTGTGGTCAGTAGGTGGGTGAATCAAGTACTAGAGTAAACAGAGAATGCAAAGAAAAATAACCGATTTATAGAACTAGCAAACTACACATTGTTCTGCCAGTTATGGCTCCTTTACCAAGTTACAGACTAAAATAAAATTAAAGACCATTTAGCCTTTGCGGATTAGATTATTTTGGACTCTTATATGTTAAAGTTAAAAGAAGTACTGAAAAAAGATGGGTGGCTTTATTTACATGCTTAAATACCAGAGCAGTGCATCTGCAAGTACTGATTCGCTTTTAATGGCACTTAGGCGATTTATTTCAAGACGAGGTAAACCCATAGAAATATATTTGGATAATGGGACAAACTTTGTTAAAGCAGATCGAGAATTGTAAAAAATCGTAAAAGAATTAGACCAAGAAAAAATAAATACTGCGTTAAGCACATTGAAAATCAAATGAAATTTCAACCCTCCAGGGGTGCCGCACATGAGTGGTGTGTGGGTAAGAATGGTGCGTTCCATCAAGCAAATTCTAAAATTTACCTTTAACAACCATAGATTGTCTGGGCAATATAATCAATTGGCAGGACGACGTTAAGTATCTTGGGGTTACTTTCGACAAGCGCCTTACTTGGGGGTTACACGTCAAAAACACACGCATTAAAGCCATGTACACCTACAAAAATCTATACTCCCTACTTCGCGGTAATAGTAAACTCTCACACAAAAACAAATTACTACTACTAAACACAATAATTCGCCCGATCCTATCCTATGCATCAACCGTCTATGCCGCGCCAAGTCATCTAAAACTCATCCAAAACCTTGAGAATCGCTACAGACGTAACGCCTTTGACCTTCCGTGGCACACATCGTATACTAGACTTATGAGAGACAATAATCTTACCCCATTAACGACCTTTATTTCCGAAAAAGCCCATAATGTATACCAAAAAGCTGATACTCATTCAAATCCCCTTATTCGACAGGCCGTCAGCTACGACGAGAACATCCGACATCGTCACAAGAGACCCCGTCTTCAGCTAGCTCTCTAGCCTTCAGCTAGCGAGCTAGTTCTCACTTTCCCTCCTCCTCCAAATTCCACTTCCCTCCCCTCCCCCCCCCAACAGCAACAACAAATAGTTCTTTAGAACAGTCACGACATTTAAGCCCCTCAGGCAGCTAGTCTCCCCAAAAATCGACAAAACTTAGGCTACCTAGCGGTAGGGAGAGTTTAAGAGGTCCACTTGAAGGTCAAGTGGGGGTGGAAGGAAAGGTTTGGCAGAATAATTAGTGTCAGCGCACATAGATGTCCGCTAACACTAAGGATTCTTCCAGATCGGGCCCTCTTACCGGGTGTTGTTGTTGTTGTTGCATAGATGGTCTGAAGAAATCCCTGATACATTTCTTTTGGAAGCTGTGGCAATAACAAATTATAGAGCTATAACTTACATTTCGGAAAACGTCGAACTAATGACCAATATGGCATAAAGCAGTGGAAAATGACACAGATCTTAGCTCAGAAATCTTGGAGAAGATGGATAACAAGTTTACAGCAAATCTAAAAATTGTAAATGTAATGGCTATACCAGAAGAAAATACCTGAAATCAATACCGATTAGGACGGATTGTGAATGTGTTTATCAGTAAAGATGGGCAAGTGATGTGACTTGTTTTGAATGGAAAAAATAAAGGACAGTTGTCAAACTCAAGTGAAAACCGTCAGAGTTTTATTTAATATTATAGCCCCAAAAGTTTATTATAGGGCAGCTTGACTTTATATTGGTATTTAGGGGCAATCTTAGACAATCTATTAAAATTTTTAAAACATAAAGAGTATGCAATAGACAAATCGGATGGAGCAATAAAGGTACTTAGATCTAAAACCAAATCCAAATCCAAATCCTGGGATTTCAAGCTACTTTAGAAGAATGGTTTTGGCTTTGACAACACAATTCATTCTGCTAACGCTTACAAATAACAAAGCGCAAAGATTACATTAAAACTGTGTCCACAGCAAACGCTATGAGTGTACCATTTGTGCAGGTCGTTTTGAGTACATCTGCTGCTATTCTGGTACCATAAAAGAACATCAGAAAAATGATCTTCTAAGTATTTTCTTGGCATAGGCTAAAGATGGTTGCTATTAGAACATTTTTAGCATATGCCAAGTATATATCACTTATTGAAACATTATTTGGTTTTAACGAACATGCTGTTTCTGGTACTGCAAAAAAAACATCAAAACAATGCAAATATCATTAAAGAATGTTAGTTTTAGGATATCTTTAGCATATACAAAGTATATACTAATTACGAAATAAGTTAAAAAAAAACTCGAAAAAACTCGATGACCGGAAACGAATCTGGTAACCCTTGGTTTAGAGGACAAAATTCTCTGATTGAGCTTTAATCATGATTAACACTTTTCAGTCGACCTATAAAAATCCGCCAAAACGCTTGTATTCCGTGTTTTCAACCTATTTCTTTATAAGCGCATGGTACAGTGGATAAAGCATTGGTCTATCAACCTGTAGGTTGTCGGTTCGAATCCCCTCGGTGCATCGTACTTTTTTTTATTATTTGTTTTTATTTTTTTATACTGGTTTTGCTCTACTATAGATTTATCACATGCCAATTGATAAGAATATCTATTAGCACATCCTAAGAACCTGCATAGCATGTAATTAAAGCGGAACGTAATCTATTTTTATCACATGCTTAGGATGTTCCAATGTTAATTTAGAACAACCTTAGCATATCCTTTTTCTTCTTGAATATATTCTACCCACATTCTAATGATGACAAATTGCTATGTCGAAATTTTTCGGTCTAATGACGTAAATACCTATTATTTAAGCAAAACTAACATAATAAGTCCTTATTTGTTTTAAAATCAATCCTATACCTGTACCAAAACAAAATAATCATCAGGCTGAGTGGTTTTTCGAGGTCGCATCGCGGTTCGATTCAGCGAGAAATTATGGATAGAGTCCAATGGCACGGGTGTTGTCCACTAGACCGTAAATACCGGAGAAAACGGGGCTGTTGGCTTTCCAAATTTCTTTACGGCCGTGCGTTTATTTGCCGTTGTGTTTCCCTTTTTTCTACCTCGCCCTCGCCTCTGGGATTTTGTTTTTTCGTGCTTTTTAACACAAAATACCTTTTTTTCTTTTAGGCACAGTACAGAAATCGTCAGCAAAATAAACCTTTTGCTCAAAAATATGTACAGGAAATATGGTCATTTTCTGTACATACACTAAACGGTATTGTACAGGGTGTACGTGTTTATTTTTCTTTTTGTTTTCCTTTTTTACCTAACTTCCAGAACTTATTTTTTTTATTTTTTTTTTGAAAACCTAATAACAAACTTTATCGTTAGAGACACAGACATATAAAATCATATGATTATCCTTTTTCTCAGAAATAAGTCTTGTACAGAGAGCATGTGTTTATTTTTCGTTTTGTTTTTCCTTTTTTTAACTAACTTCCATAACTGAATTTTTTATATTTTTGAAAAAAAATAACAAACTTTATCTTTAGAGACACAGGCATATAAAATCAGCACGATAATCCTTTTTCTCAGAAATAAGTATCCAACATGGGCATTTTTATGCACAAAAAACAACAAACTGAAATTTTTTTTGCACCCGTGATAAAAAAAAGGTTTTTTTGCATCGGTAATCAAAAAAGCCTTGACAGTTACTAAAATCATGTTTTTGATGAAGGTATAAATGAAAAGTATTTTTTTGCATCGGTAACCAAAATCTGCATCCAGTTACGAAAATCATGTTTTTGAATAAGGTATAAAAGAATACATTTGCTATCTTAAAAGAGAACACCGCAGAAATAAAGAGGGCTTATTCGTAATCATAACTCAGTGCACATGCTCAGAACGTATACGTTGTAGAACAGCGACAACGTCTCTCCTATCTCTACGACCACCCTTGCAGTATTCGTACGCAGCTTCATCATTTTCTTATGGTTTTCATAATTACCTGATCCACAGTTTCACTTCTTATACTTTCCATTCTATTGCCCTCTCACTTTTTCCGACAAAGAAAGAAATAGAAGTGAGCGGCACGAAGTAAAACCGTGCATCAATCACTGAACAAGAATTGGTTTGGTTACGTCGCACGTTGTAAACACAATTAAGGATGCTTTCACGACATGGAATCAAAAATAGCTTGCCAACTTTAACGGTGGGATTGTAACGGCGCTCGTTCGTTGACATTATTAAATATTTTTTTTTGTAATACCAATTGACCTCAGGTTGCAATAAACAGAATAAGGCCCACCCGGCTATTCTTGTTCAGAGGTGGGTATACTAAAGGAAATTTATTTTTGAGGGCGCCATGCAGCTGAGCCCCTATCAATGCGGTGGTTGAGCAACTACAAACTCCTAGAATAGAGTGTAGATAAAAAAAAGGTTTTAGGTAATACACCGAAAAATAGTTTGAGTTGAAGTTAAAGAGAGAGCTTAATTATTTTTTAACTGGGTTAGTCTTCATTGTATATCAAAGTAAGTACGAAAACATAAAAAAATAAATAATTTAAAATGGACCTCAAAACCGGAGGTAAATCTTGCATAACATATTTTACCCTACTTGCAAGCTTACAGAATATTGAGTTTACAACTTGGAAAATTTCATTTTCTTAAATAAAAAAAAATATTAAACTCAAAGCGAATCCTTTACCATGGAGGTAAACATTTAAAAAAACAGCATTAGATGCTTACCATTGTGGTAAACCTTTTAAAACAAAGCTTTAGGTGCTCTCTGGCAGCTGCAAAATTTGAAAAACAAATCCTAGCAACCATAATTTGAACCTTAAGTCAATGCCATGACCAAAAACCGTAACAATCTTACTTGAATGTAGTTTCCATTCCATACTAAATTGTGTCGCTGCTGAGGCCCTACTGCGGCAATCCTAAGAATGTACCATGCTGCGTAGTGGGGTGGTCTGTGCTGGCTTCTCTTACCACTTTGGGATGTCAGTACGGGGTGGTTACAGCATGAGTACCAAGAAAACCCTAAAATATTTCCCAAATTACCAACTATCCCTTCCTTGAATTTAGTGCATTTCTTTTAGTTGTCTTTCCCTTGTGAAAAAAATAATAATAAAAAATATTTAGATTAGATTAGATCTCCTGTATAAAAAATAAAATCTCAAAACGTTTAATTGTAGACTTGACTTATTGAATTTTTTTGTTAAAAAAAATAATAAAAAAATATTTAGATTAGATTAGATCTCCCTGTTAAAAAAATAAAATCTCAAAACTAGTAATTAATGTAAAGAGGATTAGGTTAGATTAGACAAGAGGAAACTCAAAAAGTTATATCCATATAATTCATGTACAACAACCCATTGACTAAGGTAAGGTCCTAGTTTTTTTTTCTTCTCTTAGAAATAAATTATATTCATAAGTTGACTAGCAGAAGATTAAAAATGACCTTCCTTTTATTACCCAATTAGTTACTCCAAAACCCAGGTCTTTATGCAGTATTAAATGTTGCCACAAAAAAAAGGATCAAAATGGTTGCCTTACAAAACAAAAGGTCATTTGACGATCACGCTGTAAAATCCAAGTTCATCCTCAGGGAAGAAAAAATTATTAAATGTAAAACAGAAAAATTAATTACTAAAAAGGTTTAGACAATTTTAGAACGGTCCTAAGTTTAAGTGAAATTTTTGGTTTTAAGCATTTTAAACCAAACCTCCTTCAGTTTTGGACATAGTTTGATTTATAAGAAGAATTTTAATAAATTTCTTTATTGAATAATTATCTTAACACAATCTTTTGTTGGATTTAAGAGGAAATTTTCAATTTAGAAGAAAAGAAAATTAAAAAATTTAAACCCACGCGGAGTTTAAATGGTAAACATTAGAATAATTTAAAATTGGGGCTATATGTCACTCTAATTAAATTTTGCCCTTGTTAATTAATTTTTTCAATTAATGGGTAATAATAAAATAAAGAGAAGATTAATTTTGATTTATTGAAAAGGTGGTTTTATTTATGAAATGTATTAAAAAACTTACATGCAAGTTTTGTTTACATTCCTGTCACTTCGAAATGTCAGTTTAAAAATATTAGCACTGCGTTCAATCATAAACAGCGAGTGCAGATCTTTTACCTCTGCTTGCACCTTGGTTTGCACCAACCTCTACTGATGAAAGCTACAGCTTTGAAATGAGTGGGCTTTGAGTAAGGAAAGTTTTTTTGACTGAACTTTTAGATAACCTAAAATTTCAGTTTATAAATAAATTAATATAGTTGTTTTGTGTTTTTTGTTTGGTATATTTGTCGTGCATAATCAGTGACCATCACCTATGTTTGTTTTGCCTCGTAGTGCCCTCATAAATATATTTTTTGTGCTGAAAACGATTTCCAACTATGGCGTTTTTTCTGGACAAAATAGGAGGTGTTTTATTGGATAATGAACAACTTGGGATATTAAATAAGGTAAATTAATCCTTGTAAAAACAGCTACTTAGGAAAATTATAAAATAACTTATTACCAACAATCCTTTCTGGGGGCTATAAATTTAACCCCCCCCCCTGAGGTGGTTTAAAAAATCACCAACTTTATAACCTCAAGCACAAATAATGAAGGTATTAAGGTAAAAAATTAGTTTCAGAGCATTTTCTGCTAAAATATGGTGTATTTTGAGGAAAAAAGCAGTTTGTCAGTGGTATTTTGCAATAACAATACAAAATAATCAATAACTTTGTGGATTTTCTGCATGGGTAAGTGTTTTTTGAAAATTGGTTTTAAAATTTAGTACCCCCCACAGGTGTAAATATTTAGACCTGTGGGGGGTCCTATTTTAAATCTCACTGTAAGTGACTCATGTTTCACAAAAAGCTGCATTAATGTATTAAAGTTTGTTTGGAATTTAAAATATGGATCATTACCGGAATATTTGAGTTGTGAAATTACATATTTACATGAAATGCAAACAATAAAAACACGAGCTAGATCAATGCAAAACTTTTATATTGGTTACAGAAATGCTGCAGGTAAAACCAATTTTACAGATGGGCTTCGGTTATTTAATTTTTTATCCAAAGCAGAGAGGCTACGACTTTGAGATCTTGTAAAAAGCACTGCATTCATTTTGTTAAGTCCCAGATAGTATAGTACCAACTGGTATGAATTTAGTATTATTACTTTATTGTTTGAGCTGTTGAATCTGGTGAATTTTTTTTTAATTATATATTTTTAAGGGCGTTTATGCTATGTGGAAAGTGGTGTCAGATAATGTAAAAAGTAATTATGTTTTAAATACGGTATTTTAAATTATTATTTTATAGCGTTTTTATATTGTGCTTATTTATTATTTTTTTTGCTTAATTTTAAAATTTAGGGACTTTACTGTTCCTTGTTCTGTCAGATATTTTACACATGAAATACATTTTTATATAGTTTTTAAATTATTCTTTAGTAATTTATAAAGGTAATTAGCTATAATAATGTACTTTAGTAGTTATCTTGCATTAGTCTATATATCTTGGATAAATTAATACAAATTATGTGATTTAATTGTTCCGATCTGATAATTTGGGAGGGTCGGGTTTTAACCTCACAGCACCTAAGCCTCATTAGACCCGTTGTGCATCCTCCTTTAGGGCTTCCCCCAAGATCGTCGGCCATCCTACGCTTCGAACGTAGTTGATAACGTCGCCAAGGGGAGCCTCCCGTGTTGTTGGAGGTTGTTAGCCACAACTAATCGAAAATAGCCTTTTGGGTAGATGACATCGCTGGACAGTCTCCGACAGTTTCATCTTCTTGTTTACAACCTCGACATAGAGGTGTTTCAGATAACATCAGTCTATTGAGGTATTTATTATTTAGTTGGCAGTGGTCGGTGAGAATGCCCGTGACAAAACGCAGGTTCTGTCTGGTCCTTGATAGGAATTTTTTGCTGATGTTGGGTCAGGGTAACGTAATTACTACGTTACTGGCAAGGTTGCAGTTTCTATTTTCATCCAATCTTTTTCTAAATTCTTTTTGGGAATGTTCTCGTATTTAGTTCGCTACTGTTAATGCTGTTATACTGGCAGAAGGGGCAGGTACAAAGAGTGTTTGTCCCGCTGCCTTCCTGGCCAGCGTGTCTGCATTGTGGTTTACTTTGCATTTGCCATGACCTTTGATCCATTTTAGTGTGACCATGTTGTTGTTTTCTGATACTTTGACCAATGTTTCATGGCATTCTAGTACTGAGCCGTTGTAGGGCTAGTAGTGCTTGTCTGCTATCTGTGTAAATACAGATGGTTTTTCCAGAAATATTTTTCGTGGATACTTCTTTTGCTACTATGTGGATGCCATTCAGTTCTGTCTGAACTACGCTGGCGTGTGTTAGGTTTGGTGATGTTGAGTATATTCCACATCCAGAACCGTGTTCAGTTTTGGAACCGTCCGTCTGGATATAGATAGTACCTCCCATGACCGGTTCTTCTGCTGTGTTGGATATGCTTATTTTGTAGGTCTGGTGAAAAACAAAGCGAGGTGCAATGGAGTCCATATTCGTCTGAGGCATTGGAAGAGAGTTAAGCCCTTCGCGCCACAAACGTCGTCTCGTTTCACCGGCTTCTCCTTCTGGTTCTATGCCAACCATGCCGAAATGGTACATAGTCATCAAAACAACCTCCTTGATGTGAATGTGAAGGGGGGGTGAGACCAAAGAATCACCTCCATAGCTCTAGTTGGCGTGTATAGCTCCCGTTGTATAGAGACATGCTATTCTTTGGATTTGTTCTAATTTTCGCATTACCGTTGTTTGTGGTGCTTTTGGACCCCAAACGGTAGCGCCGTATACTAGCATAGATCTTGGTTGATTGATTAATTTGAGAGTGTGTCAGTATGGCACTGTCTACTTCAATCACTATTGGGTCTGTTGTGGCTCACTTTTAATATTTTTTTGTTGCTGCATAATATTCAGTCCGTCGATTTGTGGTTTAACGAAGATACGTTGACGCTGACGTGCAATGGCCGAAAATTTAGACACCACATGTCTGGCCGTCTCATCATTCTCCATACAGAGCCTACATTCGGTGTCCTTACTTAGACCCATTCTGTGTAATGGTACTTTCAGCCTGCAGTGTCCGGTGTCTGGATGTCCTGCCTGGTGAACTCAGTGAGTTTCCCGGCCCTCCTCCTGCAAGGTAATGGACTCTTTGGAATGTGCCAGTCCCGGAGCATAGGTCCTATGATTGCCATTTAAATCCTAAGGCTATCCTAGGGGCTATACAAATTATGTGATTTAATTGTTAATATATTGTTTAACTCTTTACAATTCTACTGTCAAACTATTGTAATCATGAGAGCTAGTGGGTAATAAAAAAATTATATATTTTTTTTTAAACACAGAACTGAAAGATATATAGTCAGTATTATAAACCTTCACTGATAAAACAGATTAGAATGTTTTAGCCGGGCGTAGAAGCTAGCATTCTTCAAGTGCCATGCTCTCTTCGAACGTTGGCTATCATCAGCGCGATCTGCACCCTGTCCACTGCTTTTTGGAAGTGTCGTAGTACCCGGACCTCTTCTGCCTTCAATTTTCAATTTTAAGAGTTTGTATTTGTCATTTCTCAAAATATGGTCAAAACGTTCAAGTTTTCGTTTTTTGATGGTAAATAAAACTTCAACCTCTTTATTTATTCTAAGCAGAACATCCACATTAGTTACTCGGTCCAGCCAAGATATCCCTAATATTCTACGATAACACCACATCTCGAATGCCTACAACTTTTTGTCCATGCTTCCATACCATAATATAAGATGCTAAAAACATAACACCGAAGCACACGAATTCGGAAAGTGGTATGACATTATGACAGTATCGTCGGCATATCGTATGTTGTTCATTTTTATGCCGTTTATGGTCAAACCCTCTTGACAGTTAAGAAGTCTATTATTTTGTTACTTTATATTAAACAACAGCGGAGGCAATATACAACCTTGGCGTAGTCCTCTTCTTATTTGGACAGTTGGCCATTAACCTTTATTTGAGCAGTCTGATTCCAGTATAGATTAGCGATTATCTTTAGATCTCGGTCATCTAGACCAACTTCTTTTAGCGATTCTATGAGCTTTTCGTGTTGGACTCGATCAAATGCTTTCTCATAATTTATGAAACAGGCATATACTGGCACCGATACATCCCTAGACCGCTGAACTAACACTTGAATGCCAAACAAGGCCTCTCTTGTTCCGAACCCACCACGAAATCCAAACTGCGTGTCGTCCATAAAGTATTCGCATTTCCCATAAATTCTTTTGTGGATAATCTTTAGAAATATTTTTAACATGTGGGTCATTAGGCTGATTAGGCGGTAATCACTGTTTTTAGCTGAAGATATTGCGTTTTATACAGTCTTGTTGTGCTGACCTTATATTTTAGTGCTCTATTGATTTCTTTATACTGATCGCTGCCTTTTTTACTGCATCTTTTATCCATCAACTCCAGGATTTCATCGGTCATCCAAACCTTCTTTTTATTTCTTGTTTCGTCCTTACCTAAGAGTGTTGTGCTTTCGACTATGGCACTTTTAACCTTTGTCCAGACCATTTCTGCATCTTGTTCGGTAGAATCATTAATATCTTTAAGCTTTTCGTTGTCCAACCCGGGTCTGGGTTTGTTATTTGGGGGATGAACTGGATTTTGATCCGAGCCTACGTCTGCACCAGGATAAGTTTTTGCAGATTTCATAATGTTTCTAAATCGTTTATTAATTGACATAAAGTCTATCTGGTTTCTAATGATATTCTCAGGAGTCTCGGAATTGGAAGTCCAAGTATAAAGGCGTCTAGCTGGAAGTTTAAAGAAAGTATTTGACGCGATAAAATCCCTTTCCTGACAAAACTGGAAAAGGCGATCTCCACGTTCATTTGATGTACCAAGACCAAGTTTTGCGTTGAAGTCTCCCATAACAATGGTGATTTCTGTCTTTTTTGTAAAATTAAGGGCAGTCTGAACTTGATCGTAGAATGCCTTTACGTCATGATCTAAATATTTACTGGTTGGAGCGTATACTAGAATAATATCGACATTGAAAGGCTTAGAGTTTAGCTGAAGAAATACGACTCGATCCGACACAGGGACAAAAGAGATAACGGATTTTTGAATTTCTTTATTTAAAATGATTGCGACGCCGTTATGCTGGTTTTGTCCGTCATTGCCTGCGTATCTGGCATTTTCCTGAGTTAGGCTATCTAACCTCGCTAACTCACAAGATCTCTATGTCCAGTCGTTGCATTTCTTTGATGACATTGTGGACTTTTCCAGCCTGAAACATACTTTGTACGTTCCATGTAGCGATCTTCTTCATGACTGGTGCGGAGATTCTTAGCATCCTCTGGTCACTTAAGACCGAATTCGAATTACATTAAAAATTTAGTAGGGTAAGTTTCACCGCACGTCGCTGGTTGTAAAGGACATCTTTATTATAAAAAGCATTTTCAAAAACTTTTTCCTTCATTATGTGATACACATTTATTTGATAACTTTAATCATCCCAATTTCGCTAATTCTCTACCGTGAGATTATCTCCAGGCAATTAGGGAATAAAACGACTGTCAAATGGCAAGGCGCTAATTCATTCTCCGTTCCTGTAATAGGTTAGCGACCAGTAAGCACTGAACTTGGGCAAAATGAAAAAAGAACTGAGATGATGAAGAAACTATAACAAACAAAATAATGCTTTTTATTTACGACCAATGAATAATACTAATTTTACGACCATCTCAACATGATTTTAACGGCTCATTTACGGACCTAGGATAATAATAAAGCTTAGACTAAAACCACCAGATGACGTGACAAGCGATGAAACTTTATGTTATAAGAGCACCAACCAATTGACGCAAAAATGTGAATTATTTTTCTATATTTTTAAGACAATATATATTTATTAAACGTAAATAAATCCAATACAATTTTAGTACCTAACCAAAAATAAGTCCTGCTAAATTGACATATTACGCATTTTTTAAAAAAAACCTTGAAAGTCATTTAAATTTCAGTTCATGAAGGTTGTTGACTTGTAGGAACATTAAATAATCACATAAAGTATCACAAAACAGTTTACATATTATGATGATTTAGGTACGTCTTTATTGTAGTAGCATAGGGACAGCCTGGCGGCCTGGCAAATAGGCTTCGTCATGGGCCCTTTCTGCTATACTCCGTTTTTTACCCCTATGCCCCTAGATCTCCTGATACTCTCATTCGCGTCAAATGTTTGTTCAGCTGATTGTGCCCAGTCCTTTCAGGTCTTGAAGAGACATTTAGTTCTGACTTCATTAGGACCATCCACGAATAGCTTGGACTGTCTGGACTCTTGCCTCCAGCACGTCTTCAGTTCATTGTTCGCTCATTTGTTGAGCTCAGTCTGTACTTGTTTCCTTGTTATTCCCAGAAGAGGTTCCGGTCCCTCTTGTCTTGAGCCAGTGTTTGCAGTGCTTTAGCACACTTCTCCACCAGACTACTGACTATTTTGTGTGCACTTAGAGCCTTGAGGGAAGCCAAAACCAAAGGACCACCTTTTGACCCAAGGAAAATTTAAAATAATTAAGGAGTTGGTCTAACATTTTTTTGTTAGAAATGGTACCAAGAGTACCTGCAAGAAGATTTTTTTGTAAACGGAGTAGACGGAGTAACTTTTAGGGCCCCCTACTGGATCGAAATTGCTGGGAAAATCAACATCATATGGAATGGAAAGAAGCAAAGATCGTCGCCAAGGACGAAAATCTATCCAAGCGGAAGTTCAAAGAAACAGCATTCATACAAAGGAACCAGAATATATTTTCTCAACAACGCGTCACCATCAAGGAAAAAAAAAAGATCAAGAGATCTTGGGTATAAATAACGAAAATTCGAACTTAGATGAGCATCTCACAAGGAACAAACAAAAGACCAAAGCGAAAAGAGAAATGATTAAACGATGTTTCGTCCTTGGTAACGAGCGTGGGCTCTTCAGTGTTTTCACTGGTCACCCCCTACCATACATCATTAAACACCATCATACACTTTGATTTCCAACTTTGAATCATTCACAAATAGGCATCGTTCCGCACTGGTACTTATCCAAGTTACCTGATACGGATTCATCCTGGCGTGTTAATATTTCCAGTAGGATTATGCTCCTAAAACAAAAAAAGAACAAAGTTATGATCGTTTTCCACAAACCAAAACTACACTTTTTTGCACTCGACGCTCGTTTCGCTAACAACGTTAGCATTATCAGGACACGATAAACAATAAACTAAATTAACCTACACTCTAACTTATATACTATCTTTTAGTGGGCGGTGATAAGACTAATAATTTGTGATTTGTCACGCTTTATAATCCTCCACTCAATTAAAGAATAAAGGGTACTAAACGGAATGGGACTATCTTTATTTAAACTATTTCTGGATTTAATAATTTCCATACTTTCATATGCATTTAAAAGTCTTTTGTTTGGTACACTTTTTAGAAGTTTTAGGTTACCTAATGTGAATCTATGATTGTTTTCAAAAGCATGCTCGGCCACACTTGACTTTTCTCTTCTTCCGTATTTTAAGTGTGCTAAGTGTTCTTTGAATCGTATGTAGTAACCAGTGTTTAATCATTTCTGTTTTTGCTTTGGTCTTTTGTTTTTTCCTTGTGGGATGCTCATCCAAGTTTAAATTTTCGTTATTTCCACCCATCTTGATTGATCTTTTGTCTTTTAGTTTCTTTTCAGTTAAAGTAACCGATTTGGAGGTTTTTTAACTTCTTTTTTGGTTTTAATTGCCTTAGGAGCATAATCCTACTGGAAATATTAACACGCCAGGACGAATTCGTATCAGCTAACTTGGATAAGTACCAGTGCGGAACAATGCCTATTTGTGAGTGATTCAAATTTGGAATTCAAAGTATATGATGGTGTTTAATGATGTATGGTAGAGGGTGACCAGTGAAACCACTGATGAGCCTACGCTGGTTACCCAGTTCGCTTTGGTCTGTTGTTTGTTCCTTGTGGGATGCTCATCCAAGTTTGAATTTTTGTTATTTCCACCCAAGATCTCTTGCTCTTTTGTTTTTCATTTTCTTTTCGGATGAAGTAACTGATTCGGAAGTTTTTTAACTTCTTTTTTACCATCAAGGATATTTGGAAAGTTATTCTTTTCGAAGGTAACAGATTTCAACTGCGGAAGGGCGGAGCCAACCTAGTGTAAACTTCATAGTCTTACTGGTTCACTGAACACAGATTATTTTATGGTTCACTGAACACATGCTACTATATAAGATTATGTACACTGAGAAAAGAGTTTAGTTATAATTACTAAATCTTATTAACCACAACAAAAGGATTTTGTGATTTACGGCTTAATAGATATTTTTTTCTGAGAAAGGAAACATAATTTTAAAATTTAAAAAGAAATATTTGGTAATAAAGATCAAGTCAGTTTTTATTATTGACACACCTATTTATTAATTATAAATAACCGACTTTGTAATAATAACCAAAAATGGGATTTAGGAATGGTCCTATTTGTTCTAGAGGAACATATGAAAAACGGACACCACATTACGAGACTTACACCCGGCGGTCACGCATGAATGGCTTATAAGTGGGAACCGGGTGTAAGCCTCGTAATAGGGTGTTGTATTTTTCAATATCCTCCGCTAAAACTACCTAAAATATAAAATAAATCAACGCAAAGATTTTTGTAAAAATATTATATTCTTAGATATTTTGACTGGCTATGAAGGGTTTTATATGATTTCTCATTTTGTTGAAATTTAACTGTCAATTAACACCAAACATAGCAATAATCGTGATACACAAAACTCGTATGTATGTCCAATATAAAATATAAAAATGACGCGACGGCGCGGCGGTCAAAATTTACGAAAATGGCGAAATGAAATTGCTGAACTACTGACCGCATCGACTGACACTTGACGCTAACAGCCAAAACAGTCGTTGGCGTGCTCCAAAATACTCTTCCTTTTTATCCTCAAACAAAATATTTGTTAATAAAAAACAAATCGCTTTTAACCAATACTCTTGTGCTAATAACTTCAACAAAAACCATCGACCTTTTATCCTCAGAAAAAAATATTTATTAATAAAAAACAAATTGTTTTCAACCTAAACTCTCGTGCTATTAACTTCAATAAAAACAATCGATTAACAGAAAATAGGACCTGTGATTACACAGTACTAAGACCTTGTTTTTTCAAAATTAAAGCAAACAAATTAGTTGTTATTTATAAACCTTCTTTTTTAAAGAAGTGATTAACCAGAAACAAGAATATCCACTTTTGTAATATATCTTATTAATTATAACAAAAACACGAAATAACAAACATTTGTTAACTATTAAATCGAAGTTTTCTTTCAGTGTGGTCTTAGTTTTTGTTAGTATTCACGTGACGACGATTGCGGATACATAATCGTTCGAAACGTTGTAAAAAAATAAAATATAAAAACAATGGAAGTTCGAAACTCTAGTTTATAATAAAAAATAATTAAGATTTATGTAATATTAGTATTTTGTCAAATTTTTGTTGGAGTCCAAAATGGAAAGAATTTTTTTTGCATTAGTACGTATAACGACAAATACCATGCATTTATTATTTGCAGATATTGACTTTAATTGTGTTTTTGATGAAGCTAGAATTCTGCTTGGAAGTCGAACGAAAAGGGAGTTTTTACGTCGTTTGCAATGTATATAATTCAGGGGTTGCAAACCGTTAGGACCCACATAACCTCGAACCTAATTATTTGAACTTAACGGCGGTTTATTCCGGCTCATAAACTCCGGCAGCAGAGATGCACCTCGTAAAATATGAGACCCAGGCGGGACGTTATTGCTTGGCTTAATACCTAGATTAGATTAGTATAGTGTCTTTTTTCTATTTTTAAGCAGAGGCGTGCGGTCGATGGAAGCAGTGATATAGGAAACAATTACCTTAGATTGTATTAAAAATGTAAAAATTATTTTAAATATCACGCTCATAATAAATGCAGCCGTGACTTAAATCGAGTCACAGCGGAAAGTCTGTCTGCGTGTCGTATGCGCGCGCCTTTTCACTACTGTGGAAAAATTTCATAGAATAAAAATAAACAAACACTGACAATCGCACTAACTGCTATTTTTGTTTCGACTTTAAAGAAGTTCTCAGTAAAAATGTGTGAATTTAAAAGCAATATATGTTTGCCAGCGTGTCCTTTTTTGCCATAATTTCTCCAGGAAAGGAGATGCCCGATTCTTTCCATATAACAGAAAAATACCTTCTTCACCAACTGAACGCCCCTATTTTTATAGTATAAAAATAAGGACCTGTCACTTGTTGTTACATTCGAGTTTTGAGTGGTCTTTTTCACTCTTTTTTTGATTTTTGATAAAGGCATAAAAAATAGCTTCTAATGTAAAAATCCTTGTTTTTGTCACAGTTGTAACAACTATTACATACAGGGTGTTCATTTTAAAATTTCCCACACAAGATTCCCCTATGTAGAGTCTGATTTAAGAGCAATGCTCGGAGAAGTCGATTTTATATTCAAAGGGGACACATTTGGTCTATCCTGAAATTTTTGTTACACGCGCCCTTCGAGTGTTAAACTTTACCTCTATATTTTAAATAGGGAAATTCGGTCGAGTAATATCTTGTTTTAAAGGTCTTTCCAATGTCCTTATAATCGCATAAAAATTTCGAAAATCCATGTATTTTCATGTAGTTTCATGGACCAATGCCAAAATAGTTATTTTTACAAAATATTTTTTTTATTGTTTAAGAAATCCTGGGACACGTCGACTTGGTTTTTGTAAAAGATACATTTTCTTGTTGCATTTTTTTTATGGTACATTCATACGAGGATTGAAATTTACGTGTACAATTTGAGTTTATTTTGAAAATTATTATCTCAAAAACGAATTTACATATTTTCAAAATTTTGACACGGTTGTAAATACATTTAAGAGACCTTCAAAACAAGGTATCACTCGACCCACTCACACAAGTAATAGCAACTTACCCTCGCTACGTGCCTGTATACCATACTGCGACGTAGTAATCCCTTAAGTGGGGAACACTTTTTCAGTTATTATGACGTAGCGACAACTTCAAAGTTAGGTGCCAAATACCACACTGCTAGGTCGCAACTACGTTTCTGATACGGCATGGAGTCCCTTTACTTATGTAATGGAGTCGACAAAGTAGTGGATTAGTTCCAAAATTTCTTTTCGGTTCTTTATGGTAGCATAAATTAATATATTTGTAAGTTTGGTTATGGCTGGTATGTATCCCACATAGCAAAAAAATTGCACGTATATCCAGCGTATATTCGAAAACGGAGAAGGGTATTGCCCTGGATATCACCCAGATATTCACCCGACGTGCATAGGAGCTCCAGAAAAGATCCAATTTAGATCCAGAGGTACCCAATAGGTAACATCCACTGAATATTCGTTATAAGTATATTCTGAGCATGAATTAATTACTCCACAAAAATATTCGAGTTATATTTTTATTACACCAAATGTGATGTTCTATGGTATATCCTTATATAGTATATCCAGTCGATATCCATCACGAAATACAAAATGTATATTTGTCTAAATTTTAATTTATATATAACAATGTATATCCATAAAAGTATATTCTTTTCGTATCCATAATGTTTTATTGAGGGTATATATAAGATATATATTACTGCAATATACTAATCCTTATAACACTGATATATTCAATGAAGAATGTCCATTACAAATCTACGATCATATATATAAGCATTAATAAGCAAAAAATATACGGTATCACGTAAGAAAGTCTTGTTTGTTAGTAGAAAAACCTAAAATACTTAAATTTAATTTTTTTAAAAATCAAAACGCCTTGGACAGCTAAAAATTTTTAACAACAATTGTTTCAAATTTTTAAAGGTTTTTTAATAAGATAATAAGATAATTTAAGCATTTGAATTACATTTTCTTTTATTTTATTAAGAAAATACAGAATAAAGCTTTTCATTAAAAAATTTAGTTAAGCAGTATTTTAAAACTCGCAGGCACCATATCGCATTATTACCAGTACATATCCTCATGTTTATCTCTATTCCTTTTTTTGGTTGATACCTGTCTCTATCTGCAGCATCCTTAATAAATTTTATAAGAAAATTGTATTCATGGTGGTGCGTAAAGAAAGGGAATTTGTTCTTGCTGCAGCAACATCTGAAAATAAGATATTTTTATAAACAGATAATACGTGCCATATACATTTTTTTTAATCATTTTTTATGAGTTTTTATTCAGTTTGCTGGAGGTTTTTTTATTTTAAATTACAAAAAGACGTAAGACAAAAGGCGATACTTTTTTTGAAAGCAGCTAACGTTTTTTAATAATAATCTAAAAACCAAATTTTTTTATCAGTTCCCGGATTTGCAAAAAATAATAATAATTAGCGAATAGGCTAAAAACCACATAGTTTTATCGGTTTTTTTTTATTTAAAAAAATTACAAAATGACGTAAGATAAAAGGCGATAATTTTTTTGAACGCAGCTAACGTTTTTTAATAATAATCTAAAAACCACATTTTTTTATCAGTTTCTGCATTTGCAAAAAATATTATTAATTAGCGAATAGGCGAAAAACTACATATTTTTATAGGTTTATTCTTACTTTAAAAAATTACGAAAAGACGTAAGACAAAAGGCGATACTTTTTTTAAAAGCATCTGACGTTTTCCAATAATAATCTAAAAACCAAATTTTTTTATAAGTTCCTGGATTTGTAAAAAATAATAATAATTAGCGAATAGGCTAAAAACCACATATTTTTATCGTGTTTTTTATTTTAAAAAACTACAAAAAGACGTAAGACAAAATGCGATACTTTTTTTGAACGTAGCTAACTTTTTTTAATAATAATCTAAAAACAAAATTCTTTTATCAGTAAAATAATAATAATTAGCGAATAGTCTAAAAAAACCCACATTTTTATCGTTTTTTTTTTATTTTAAAAAATTACAAAAAACGTAAGACAAAAGGCGATACTTTTTCTAAACGCAGCTTACGTTTTTTAATAATAATCTAAAAACCACATTTTTTATCCATTTCTGGATTTGCAAGAAATAATAATAATTAGCGAATAGGCTAAAAACCACATATTTTATTGGTTTTTTTATTTTAAAAAACTACAAAAAAGCGTAAGACAAAAGGCGATAATTTTCTTGAACGCAGCTAACGTTTTTTAATAATAATCTAAAAACCACAATTTTTTGTCAGTTCCTGGACTTGCAAAAAATAATAACAATTAGCGAACAGGCTAAAATCCACATATTTTTATCTGTTTTTTTTTAATTAAAAAATTACAAAAAGACATAAGACAAAAGGCAATAATTTCTTTGGAAGCAGCTGACGTTTTTTAATAATAATCTAAAAAGCAAATTTTTTTATCAGTTCCTGGATTTGTAAAAAATAATAATAATTAGCGAATAGGCTAAAAAACACATATTTTTATCGGTTTTTTTTTATTTTAAAAAATTACAAAAAGACGTAAGACAAAAGACGATACTTTCTTTGACCGCAGCTAACGTTTTTTAATAAAAATCTGAAAAGCACATTTTTTTATCAATTTCCGGATCTGCAAAAAATATTACTAATTAGCGAATAGGCCAAGAACCACATATTTTTATCTGTATTTTTTTTATTTTAGAAAATTACAAAAAGACGTAAGACAAAAGTGATACTTTTCTTGAACGCAGCTAACGTTTTTTAATAATAATCTAACAACCATATCTTTTTGTCAGTTCCTGGATTTACAATAAATAATAATAATTAGCGAATGGGCTAAAATCCACATATTGTATCGGTTTTTTTATTTTAAAAAATTAAAAAAAGACGTAAGACAAAAAGCGATACTTTTCTTGAACGCAGCTAACGTTTTTTTAATAATAATCTAACAACCACATTTTTTTGTCAGTTCCTAGGCTAAACACCAAATAATTTTATCTTTTTTTTTTATTTTAAAAATTACAAAAAAACGTAAGACAAAAGGCGATAATTTTTTTAAACACAGCTAACGCTTTTTAATAATAATCTAAAAACCACATTTTTTTATCTGTTCCTGGATTTGCAAAAAATAATAATAATTAGCGAATAGGCAAAAAGCCACTTGTTTTTATCGTTTTTTTTTATTTTAAAAAATTACAAAAAGAGGTAAGAAAAAGGCGATAATTTTTTTGAACGTAGCTAACGTTTTTTAATAATAATCTAAAAACCACATTTTTTTTATCTGTTCCTCGATTTGCAAAAAATAATAATAATTAGCGAATACGCAAAAAGCCACATGTTTTTATCTTTTTTTTTTTATTTTAAAAAGTTACAAAAAGACGTAAGACAAAAGGCGATAATTTTTTTGAACGTAGCTAACATTTTTTAATAATAATCTAAAAACCACATTTTTTTATCAGTTCCTGGATTTGTAAAAAATAATAATAACTAGCGAATAGGCTAAAAACCACATATTTTTATCGGTTTTTTTTTATTTTAAAAAATTACAAAAAGACGTAAGTCAGAAGACGATACTTGTTTTGAACGCATCTGACGTTTTCTAATAATAATCTAAAAACCAATTTTTTTTATCAGTTCCTGGATTTGCAAAAAATAACAATAATTAGCGAATAGGCCAAAAACTACATATTTTTATCGGGTTTTTTTATTTTAAATAATTACAAAAGGACGTAAGACAAAAGGCGATATTTTAGTTGAAAGCATCTAACGTTTCCTAATAATAATCTAAAAACCAAATTTTTTTATCAGTTCCCGGATTTGCAAAAAATAATAATAATTAGCGAATAGGCTAAAAACCACATAGTTTTATCGGTTTTTTTTTATTTAAAAAAATTACAAAATGACGTAAGATAAAAGGCGATAATTTTTTTGAACGCAGCTAACGTTTTTTAATAATAATCTAAAAACCACATTTTTTTATCAGTTTCTGCATTTGCAAAAAATATTATTAATTAGCGAATAGGCGAAAAACTACATATTTTTATAGGTTTATTCTTACTTTAAAAAATTACGAAAAGACGTAAGACAAAAGGCGATACTTTTTTTAAAAGCATCTGACGTTTTCCAATAATAATCTAAAAACCAAATTTTTTTATAAGTTCCTGGATTTGTAAAAAATAATAATAATTAGCGAATAGGCTAAAAACCACATATTTTTATCGTGTTTTTTATTTTAAAAAACTACAAAAAGACGTAAGACAAAATGCGATACTTTTTTTGAACGTAGCTAACTTTTTTTAATAATAATCTAAAAACAAAATTCTTTTATCAGTAAAATAATAATAATTAGCGAATAGTCTAAAAAAACCCACATTTTTATCGTTTTTTTTTTATTTTAAAAAATTACAAAAAACGTAAGACAAAAGGCGATACTTTTTCTAAACGCAGCTTACGTTTTTTAATAATAATCTAAAAACCACATTTTTTATCCATTTCTGGATTTGCAAGAAATAATAATAATTAGCGAATAGGCTAAAAACCACATATTTTATTGGTTTTTTTATTTTAAAAAACTACAAAAAAGCGTAAGACAAAAGGCGATAATTTTCTTGAACGCAGCTAACGTTTTTTAATAATAATCTAAAAACCACAATTTTTTGTCAGTTCCTGGACTTGCAAAAAATAATAACAATTAGCGAACAGGCTAAAATCCACATATTTTTATCTGTTTTTTTTTAATTAAAAAATTACAAAAAGACATAAGACAAAAGGCAATAATTTCTTTGGAAGCAGCTGACGTTTTTTAATAATAATCTAAAAAGCAAATTTTTTTATCAGTTCCTGGATTTGTAAAAAATAATAATAATTAGCGAATAGGCTAAAAAACACATATTTTTATCGGTTTTTTTTTATTTTAAAAAATTACAAAAAGACGTAAGACAAAAGACGATACTTTCTTTGACCGCAGCTAACGTTTTTTAATAAAAATCTGAAAAGCACATTTTTTTATCAATTTCCGGATCTGCAAAAAATATTACTAATTAGCGAATAGGCCAAGAACCACATATTTTTATCTGTATTTTTTTTATTTTAGAAAATTACAAAAAGACGTAAGACAAAAGTGATACTTTTCTTGAACGCAGCTAACGTTTTTTAATAATAATCTAACAACCATATCTTTTTGTCAGTTCCTGGATTTACAATAAATAATAATAATTAGCGAATGGGCTAAAATCCACATATTGTATCGGTTTTTTTATTTTAAAAAATTAAAAAAAGACGTAAGACAAAAAGCGATACTTTTCTTGAACGCAGCTAACGTTTTTTTAATAATAATCTAACAACCACATTTTTTTGTCAGTTCCTAGGCTAAACACCAAATAATTTTATCTTTTTTTTTTATTTTAAAAATTACAAAAAAACGTAAGACAAAAGGCGATAATTTTTTTAAACACAGCTAACGCTTTTTAATAATAATCTAAAAACCACATTTTTTTATCTGTTCCTGGATTTGCAAAAAATAATAATAATTAGCGAATAGGCAAAAAGCCACTTGTTTTTATCGTTTTTTTTTATTTTAAAAAATTACAAAAAGAGGTAAGAAAAAGGCGATAATTTTTTTGAACGTAGCTAACGTTTTTTAATAATAATCTAAAAACCACATTTTTTTTATCTGTTCCTCGATTTGCAAAAAATAATAATAATTAGCGAATACGCAAAAAGCCACATGTTTTTATCTTTTTTTTTTTATTTTAAAAAGTTACAAAAAGACGTAAGACAAAAGGCGATAATTTTTTTGAACGTAGCTAACATTTTTTAATAATAATCTAAAAACCACATTTTTTTATCAGTTCCTGGATTTGTAAAAAATAATAATAACTAGCGAATAGGCTAAAAACCACATATTTTTATCGGTTTTTTTTTATTTTAAAAAATTACAAAAAGACGTAAGTCAGAAGACGATACTTGTTTTGAACGCATCTGACGTTTTCTAATAATAATCTAAAAACCAATTTTTTTTATCAGTTCCTGGATTTGCAAAAAATAACAATAATTAGCGAATAGGCCAAAAACTACATATTTTTATCGGGTTTTTTTATTTTAAATAATTACAAAAGGACGTAAGACAAAAGGCGATATTTTAGTTGAAAGCATCTAACGTTTCCTAATAATAATCTAAAAACCAAATTTTTTTATCAGTTCCTGGATTTGTAGAAAATAATAATAATTAGCGAATAGGCTGAAAACCACATATTTTTTTCGGTGTTTTTTATTTTAAAAAATTACAAAAAGACGCAAGACAAAATGCGATACTTTTTTTGAACGCAGATAACGTTTTTTCATAATAATCTAAAAATAAAATTTTTTTAATCAGTTCCTGAATTTGCAAAAAATAATAATAATTAGCGAATAGGCTAAAAGCCACATATTTTTATCGTTTTTTTTTAATTAAAAGACGTAAGACAAAAGGCGGTACTTTTTTTGAACGCAGATAACGTTTTTTTAATAATAATCTAACAACCACATTTTTTTGTCAGTTCCTGGATTTGCAAAAAATAATAATAATTAGCGAATAAGCGAAAATCCACATATTTTTATCTGTTTTTTTTTTTATTTTAAAAAGTTACAAAAAGACGCAAGACAAAATGCGATACTTTTTTTGAACACGGCTAACGTTTTTTTAATAATAATCTAAAAACAAATTTTTTTTATCAGTTCCTGGATTTGTAAAAAATAATAATAATTAGCGAATAGACTAAAAAACAGATATCTTTATCGTTTTTTTTTATTTTAAAAAATTACAAAAAATGTAAGACAAAAGGCAATAATTTTTTTAAACGCAGCTTACGTTTTTTAATAATAATCTAAAAACCACATTTTTTATCTATTCCTGGATTTGCAAGAAATAATAATAATTAGCGAATAGGCTAAAAACGACACATTTTTATCGTTTTTTTTATTTTAAAAAATTACAAAACGACGTAAGACAAAAGCGATACCTTTTTTGAAAGCATCTAACGTTTTCTAAAAATAATCTAAAAACCAAATTTTTTTATCAGTTCCTGGATTTGCAAAAAAATAATAATAATTAGCGAATAGGCTAAAAACCATATATTTTTATCGGTGTTTTTTATTTTCAAAAATTACAAAAAGACGTAAGACAAAATGCGATAATTTTTTTGAACGCAGCTAACTTTTTTTAATAATAATCTAACAACCGCATTTTTTTATCAGTTCCTGGATTTGCAAAAAATAATATTAATTAGCGAATAGGCTAAACACCACATAATTTTATCTTTTTTTTATTTTAAAAATTACAAAAAAATGTAAGACAAAAGGCGATAGTTTTTTTGAACGCAGCTAACGTTTTTTAATAATAATCTAAAAACCAAATTTTTTTATCAGTTCCTGGATTTGTAAAAAATAATAATAATTAGCGAATAGACTAAAAAACACATGTCTTTATCGTTTTTTTTATTTTAAAAAATTACAAAAAACGTAAGACAAAAGGCAATAATTTTTTTAATCGCAGCTTAGGTTTTCTAATAATAATCTAAAAACCACATTTTTTATCTATTCCTGGATTTGCAAGAAATAATAATAATTATCGAATAGGCTAAAAACCACACATTTTTATCGGTTTTTTTATTTTAAAAAATTACAAAAAGACGTAAGACAAAAGATGATACTTTTCTTGAACGCAGCTAACGTTTTTAAATAATAATCTAACAACCACATTTTTTTTCAGTTCCTGGATTTGCAAAAAATAATATTAATTAGCGAATGGGCTAAAATCCACATATTTTTGTCGGTTTTTTTATTTTAAAAAATTACAAAAAGACGTAAGACAAAAGCGATACTTTTTTTGAAAGCATCTAACTTTTTTTAATAATAATCTAACAACCGCATTTTTTATCAGTTCCTGGATTTGCAAAAAATAAAAATAATTAGCGAATAGGCTAAACACCACATAATTTTATCTTTTTTTTATTTTAAAAATTACAAAAAAACGTAAGACAAAAGGCGATAATTTTTTTGAACGCAGCTAACGTTTTTCAATAATAATCTAAAAACCAAATTTTTTTATCAGTTTCTGGATTTGTAAAAAATAATAATAATTAGCGAATAGACTAAAAAACACATATCTTTATCGTTTTTTTATTTTAAAAAATTACAAAAATTGTAAGACAAAAGGCAATAATTCTTTTAAACGCAGCTTACATTTTTTAATAATAATCTAAAATCCACATATTTTATATATTCCTGGATTTGCAAGAAATAATAATAATTATCGAATAATCTAAAAACCACACATTTTTATCGGTTTTTTTATTTTAAAAAATTACAAAAAGACGTAAGACAAAAGGCGATACTTTTTTTGAACGCAGATAACGTTTTTTAATAATAATCTAAAAAAAATTTTTTATCAGTTCCTGGATTTGCAAAAAATAATAAGAATTAGCGAATAGGCTAAAATCCACATATTTTTATCGGTTTTTTTTTATTTTAAAAAATTACAAAAAGACATAAGACAAAAGGCGATACTTTGTTTGAAAGCATCTAACGTTTTCTAATAATAATCTAAAAACCAAATTTTTTTTAGGTCGGTTAAGCTGAGGGGACCACCATAAGGGGCCCAAGAAATTTTAATGCCACAATTTGTTGCTGTTTTATTGCGGTAAGATAAAATTTGTTGCTGCAGCCGTTTTCGAGAAAACGTGGTCCCCCTAGCTTAACAGTTAAGCTACGGGGACCATCGATATCTTCCGTTTGGTTATTGCTACAAAATTGATTTATATGCCATAATTTGTTGCTCATAGGGCCCGACAGTAATCAAAAATAAAAATTATGAAAAAATGTTTTGGAAATTTTTATGAGCAAAAAACTCTATTTTGGAAATACTGCCCATTATGTTGGTCCAAAAGAACCTAAAGTTGTTTAAACATCATAAAAATGCTTCCTCCAATTTGTTGCGGCAAAATAAAAATTGTTGATGTTGCCGTTTGGGAGAAAATTTGAAAAAAACTAGTCACGTGACCATTTAGCGCCAGTTTCTCGTAAACTAACTAGGGGGCCACGACGTGTTGTATGTCATTCGATAAAACCTTACTATTACTAATTTGTTGCGGCAAAATAAAATTTGTTGCTGTTGCCGTTCGGGAGAAAATGTAAAAAACCTAGTCACGTAACCCTTTTAGCGCGATTTCTCTTAAGCTAACTAGGGGGCCAAGACGTGTTTTATGCCATTCGATAAAGCCTGACCGTTACTCATTTGTTGCGGCAAAACAAAATTTGTTGCTGTTGCCGTTTGGGAGAAAATTAAAAAAAACCTAGACGCGTTACCCTTTTAGCGCAATTTCTCGTAAACTAACTAGGGGGCCACGACGTGTTGCATGTCATTCGATAGAGCCTGACCGTTACTAATTTGTTGCGGAAAAATAAAATTTGTTGCTGTTGCCGTTTGGGAGAAAATGTAAAAAATCCTAGTCACGTGACACTTTTAGCGCAATTTCTCTTAAACTAACTAGGGGGCCAAGACGTGTTGCATGCCATTCGATAGAGACTGACCGTTACTAATTTGTTGCGGCAAAATAAAATTTGTTGCTGTTGCCGTTTGAGAGAAAATGTAAAAAAACCTCGTCCCGTGACCCTTTTAGCGCAATTTCTTTTAAACTAACTAGGGGGCCACGACGTGTTGTACGTCATTCGATAGAGCCTGACCGTTAGTAATTTGTTGCGGCAAAATAAAGTTTGTTGCTGTTGCCGTTTGGAAGAAAATGTAAAAAAACCTAGTTACGTGAGCCTTTTAGTGCAATTTGTCGTAAACTAACGATAGAGCCTGACTAGTACTAATTTGTTGCTGCAAAATAAAATTTGTTGCTGTTGCCATTTGGGAGAAAATGTAAAAAATCCTAGTCACGTGATCTTTTTAGCGCAATTTCTCGTAAACCGACTAGGGGGCCACGACGTGTTGTATGTCATTTGATAGAGCCTTACTATTACTAATTTGTTGCGGCAAAATAAAATTTGATGTTGTTGCCGTTTGGGAGGAAATGTAAGAAAACCTAGTCATGTGACCCTTTTAGCGCAATTTCTCGTAACCTAACTAGGGGGCCACGACGTCTTGTATGTCATTCGATAGCGCCTTACTATTACTAATTTGTTGCGGCAAAATAAAATTTTTTGATGTTGCCGTTTGGGAGAAAATGTAAGAAAACCTAGTCACGTGAAACTTTTAGTGCAATTTCTCGTAAACTAACTAGGGGTCCACGACGTGTTGCATGTCGTTCGATAGAGCCTGACCAGTACTAATTTGTTGAGGCAAAATAAAGTTTGTTGCTGTTGCCGTTTGAGAGAAAATGTAAAAAATAATCTAAATAAGTCATCTTTTTAGCAACCTGCCTTGAACTAGAAAACAAAAGAAATTAATTTTGCTCTATTATATTTAAGTAGTGAGTCAGTTTGTATTTTATAAAATTTGCTCTCTTTGTAATATTATGGTTGTAGACTAACGTACTAACCTTTCTTTCTATTGACGATGCCTAAACTTTTTAAAAAACCTTTTATAAGTATTTAATTGTAAGTTGTGTAGAAAATAAACAAATTGATTTATTGACTGATTGATTGAAAAACTAACACAATGGAAAAAAGTATATATTACAAAATAACCCGAAGAGTTACATAACAAAATTATTTTAGTAATGTTATATTACATATTTCTTAATTTTAAAGACAAAAACTAAGTTTGTGGGGACGAAGGGGTATGATCGAGGGATATTGCCAAATTTTACAAACACGCTACTTAAATGGACAAAACTACTAAAGCTAGGACTCCAGGAAAAAAACTGGCGTAATAAAATGTTATACTTACGAATTCACTACAAATATTTTTGTTTTTCTGGTTACCCCCTAGGGGGGCCTAATATTATTATTTTTTGAGGAGGGATTTGGGATTAGCGGCCCCTAGGGGGACAACCAGAGAAACAAAACTATTTTTAGTAGGACCCGATTTTATCATAAAAGTTTTTTTCTTAAATTTCTAGCGATAGTGGTAAAAAAGGGCTAAAAAGTAAAAAATATTTTTTTCTGTTCTTTATCAAATTAGCGATAAAATAAAGCTATCGTTTCCATGGCAATAAAGTTGTTAAGATAACTATTAATGCGCCCACGTTTATCGAAATCTGATAGAGCGAGTAGAAAAAATATTTTAAAGTTTCTAGTACTGTAATCTGGGGCTACTTGGAACAATTTTCAACTTTTTTGCGCTATTACTCGGGTATATTTCAAGATGTAAAAAAGGTGGTTATCGGGGGCGTGGCCTAAATCTATAAAATGGCACCATTAAAATCTTTGTGTTTGTTCGTTGTACCCCACCTGAAAAAAATGGGGGTTTAAAGCTAGTCTTCAGGTGGGGCTACTTTAAAGTTCTTGTCTTTAGAGGTGTTCGCCCCATAAGAGTGTGGAAATAAGTTGAACGTTGAACCCTAATGAAGATAAAAAAATGTTTCTTTTAAAAAAATAGCCCTAAAAAATCGGAAAAACGGAAAATGAGTAGTTTTCAATGCAATGAAATGATTATATTTAAAAGATAATTTTAAATTCGAAGTAGCCTCGGTTTGCGGTACATTCTAAAACCGTTGTAAATTAATTTTGTTAGTATAATTATTTTAAATCTATTTATTGTTTTGTACAAAAATAATAAGTCTGGGTACCACAAACGCTGTTTTTGACCTCTGTATCGGTTTTGTGGCGCAGTCATTTAGCTCCAACCAGTAGCCACAACCCCTTCTGTAGCAAAAAGCTGTGTAATGCCCTTCCACCTGATTTGCAGTAACTCATGCAATTGATAATTTAAATTGCTGATAATTAATAGAAATTAAACTTTTTTGCACCGCAAATAAATTTGCAATAAAATTAAGATATCTATGAATTTAGGTCCTAGTAAAATAACATTTTTATAGCAATTTTTACGATAATTTTGTAAATTTGAAAGTTTTTCAAAAATTTCTATGTTTAAGAGCACCTAGCGTAAAAACGGCAAAATAGATTTTTTAAGACGGTACATTTCCTGAAAGCCTGATTATAATTATATTTATTTCTAGTGGAGGATCCAAATCTCTTAAAAAATGCAGAAGTCTCAAATTCGCAAAAAAACAGATAACAAATTGCACCTTGATTCCAATTTTTTACATAACATTTCTTGCGTTAAAATTAATTAACTAGATACCCCCCGACTATTTTGGTTCACTGCAATATATATATTTGATATTTCTGTTTATTTCTCAATAAAAACTTGGCAAAAAATGGTAACGAAAAGGTAGTAGTTGAAAAGAATTATTTTATTGTAACTTAAATTTCTGTGTTATTTTGTTTACGATTTTTTTGCATGATTCCATGTAAAAATATAATAGTAATTTTAATATACTATGGTAGCCCAACCCAAAAAAAACAATAATTTTTATAAGAAATCAAAATCACCCCTAAAGTGTTTTATAGGGAGGAAAAAAATCCAAATTTTAATAATTTTCACTCTTTCATATTTGAACATTTTAATTTTAAGGTTGTGTTGCATTTCTAGGAAGGGATATAAAATTAATTAACTAGATACCCCCCGATTATTTTGGTTCATTGCAATATATATATTTGATATTTCTGTTTATTTCTCAATAAAATCTTGGCAAAAAATGGTAACGAAAAGGTAGTAGTTGGGTTAAAAGAATTATTTTATTGTAACTTAAATTTCTGTGGTATTTTGTTTACGATTTTTTTGCATGATTTCATGTAAAAATATAATAGTAATTTTAATATACCATGGTAGCCCAACCCAAAAAAAACAATAATTTTCATAAAAAATCAAAATCACCCCTAAAGTGTTTTATGGGGAGGAAAAAAATCCAAATTTTAATAATTTTCACTCTTTCATATTTGAACATTTTAATTTTAAGGTTGTGTTGCATTTCTAGGAAGGGATATAAAATTAATTAACTAGATACCCCCCGATTATTTTGGTTCATTGCAATATATATATTTGATATTTCTGTTTATTTCTCAATAAAATCTTGGCAAAAAATGGTAACGAAAAGGTAGTAGTTGGGTTAAAAGAATTATTTTATTGTAACTTAAATTTCTGTGGTATTTTGTTTACGATTTTTTTGCATGATTTCATGTAAAAATATAATAGTAATTTTAATATACCATGGTAGCCCAACCCAAAAAAAACAATAATTTTCATAAAAAATCAAAATCACCCCTAAAGTGTTTTATGGGGAGGAAAAAAATCCAAATTTTAATAATTTTCACTCTTTCATATTTGAACACTTTAATTAAGGTTGTGTTGCATTTCTAGGAAGGGATATATACTAGCTGCCTAAAAGTGAAAAGAAAATTTTTCCACTTATTTTTGTTTTTGAGATACTTGAACAAAACTAGATTATTGTCAGTCTTTAAGTTTGACGCCACTTATAAAGCGACGCCGGTCAAAACAATATATATTTCTAACATAATATCGTGTCCTCAAACAAACAAAAGTTAAAAAAAAAATAAAATTGACTGCCTGACTATGAGGTTTAAATTCTTTGAGGCAAATAAGCAACAAATTAAACTCGGGGCGACTACAAATTCACGAATAAGAAGGGACCTTGGAGAACTTGCTATTATCTCATGGTGATAAGGAATACTTCCTAACGGCACTTTAAAGGAATACGACTCAGAAGTCGTTTCTGGGGGTGATTAATAAATAAGGTCCACTTTTACGTGATACTAGAAAGTACTCCAAACTTATAAGTCCCAAATTGTTATTCTGACGACCACATTACTACTATAGAAAGGTAACGACACTTTGCCCATTCGTCTGTTACTATAAATGTGATATATGTGATACGTAAATCTTCGTCGAAAGTTTTTAAACGAGCACCCTGTATTTTAAAACATCATGATTTTATATACCTACTATTACGCTAGTGCATTTCATTTATTCCCTTCGCAAAAGATCTATAGTTGCGTAATATGATTGCATCCCATGAGGTTAAATATCTCGTTGGTACAACGTTTCAATCGGGCCGGGGATGGTTATGCGAAATTTGAAACGGCGAAATATCAAAGATATAGGAGACGAAAATAGATGACGCCTATCTAGATTCTAAACATTTCAATTTAATCAAATGCATAAAGGAAGCGGTGGGATTATTTAATAAAAGACAAGCTGAAATCCTTGTGGACAATCATGGCAAAATCATACCGGATACCAAAGAAAAATTAAAAGAATGATGTAAATACATAGAAGATCTCTTTACCGATAGCCGAGCCGAACAGCCAGAGGAATTCTCAAACTAAGGCATAGACATAACACCAGAGAAAATAAAACACACAATATTTTCAGCCAAAAACAGAAAAGCGGTAGGGTAACACGAAGTATACACTGAGGTTTTAAAGCTAATAAAAAACGAAGATTCGCGAAATACGCTGGTCAAACTTTTTAACTTGATTTATCGTAGCGGTAAAATCCCTGCTGACTGGCTAAAATCAACCTTTGTTACACTGCCTGAAAAATATTCAGCAAAGAAGTATAGTGATTACCGCCTAATCAGCCTAATGAGCCATATGTTAAAAATATTTATAAAAATTATCCATAAAAGAATTTATGGGAAATGCGAATCATTTATTATGGGCGACACGAAGTTTGGATTTTGTGGTGGATTCGGGACAAGAGAGGCCTTATTTGGCATTCAAGTCTTAGTTCAGCGATCTAGGGATGTGTCGGTGACAATATATGCCTTTCTCATAGATTATGAAAAAGCATTTGATCGAGTCCAACACGAAAAGCTCATAGAATCGCTGGAAGAAGTTGGTCTAGATGACCAAGATCTAAAGATAATCGCTAATCTGTACTGGAATCAGACTGCTCAAATAATGGTCTGTTCCGCTGTTGTTTAATATCTATAGTAACAAAATAACAGAATTTCTACTGTGAAGAGGGTCTGACCGTAAACGGCACAAAAATCAACAACATACCATATGCCGACGACACTGGCCTGCATGAGTTGTTGAATCAAATTGCTGCCAAAAGTTTGCAATTCATATGGTTGGTCATATCCAAGGAAGAGAACATCCGAAGCATGTTAGAAGTAAATGGGCTGCAAGTCGAACGCGTGGATTCATACAAATACTTGAGTTTTCTCCTCAATGAGAACGGGGACAACATGCAAGGACGAATTCGTATCAGGTAACTTGGATAAGTACCAGTGCGGAACGATGCCTATTTGTGAGTGGTTCAAGGTTGTAAATGAAAGTGTATGATGGTGTTTAATGATGTATAGTGGAGGGTGACCAGTGAAACTACTGATGAGCCCACGCTGGTTAACCAGGGCGAAACATCGTTTAATCATTTCTCTTTTCGCTTTGGTCCTTTGTGTGTTCCTTATGGGATGCTCATTCAGGTTTGAATTTTCGTTATTTCCACCCAAGATCATTTGATCTTTTGTTTTTTAGTTTCTTTTCGGTTAAAGTAACTGATTTGGATGTTTTTAAACTTCTTTTTTATGCAAGAAGTTTATGCAAGAATGGAACAGGCATGATCATCTTTTATCAAAATGAAACGGTGTTGTGTAGTCGCGTTCCTAATACCACTCTCGGAATTTGGGTGATTTGGTGTTATGTTTTAGCATTATATATTATGGCATGGAAGATTGGACACTGACTGAGGTCATGTGCAAAAAGTTGGACCGAGTAACTAATGAGGATGTTCTACTTAGAATAAATAAATATCTTGAAGTTTTATTTACCATCAAAAAACGAAAACTTGAATATTTTGGCCTTATTTTGAGAAATGACATATATACACTTTTAAAATTGATAATAGAAGGAAAAACTGAAGGCAGAAGAGGTTCGGGTCGTAGACGGATATCATGGCTTACAAATCTTAGAAAATGGTATGGTGTTTTTCCGAAAAGCAGAGGACAGGGTACAGATCGCGCTGATGATAGCCAACGTTCGAAGAGAGCAAGGCACTTGAAGAAAAAGAAGTCAGCAACCGAACTACAGTTCGGTTGCTTTAGGAAGGAGCTACGATAAAAATGGCGGCGCACAGGGTGTTTGCTTTAATTTGGACGCGCACTCGTAGCGTTCTCTTCCCGTCTGATTTCTATGGGTTATATGCATTTTAGCGGGGTAGATTAAATGCCACAATACGGATAAAATAAAATTGTATTTCGCATTGCCTACCGTTGCAATTATGCAATGAGATTGTGTGTAAATATTGGCTGGAATCAGTTCATTAAGCCCACAGTAATCTGTCGATTTGTTGAGTGCAAGTTGCACATTTTTTAACAAACAGCGTTGTTGGCCACAGCAAAGGAAATCGCCCCCCCCCTCCCTTTGCAGGCAGCGTAACCAAATTTTTGCCAAATATTTAGCAAAAAATATGCAAAAAATTAAAATTTCTAAACATTATACTGCTTAAATTTAAAAAGCATCATAGAGGTGAATACAGTATGAATTGACGACGATTGCAGATACATAAGCAATCGACACGTTGTGAAAAAGTAAAAAATAAAGACATTTAAAGTTTGAAATTCTAGTTTACTCAGAATAAACAGCCTTGGAATACATGTCTGGTTCCAGTGTACTGAGTGTAACAAGGAATATCCCAAGCAACCAAATCAGCCGCGACGTGGTGGCCGTCTCGGTAACTCCTATTATATCTCGAGGTATTCACCGTTTTTGGAAACGCATTGGGATCGGTATACAACTACATCGAGACTTTATAGGGTTTTTATAGGTTTTCTCTTTCCCACATTATTATTTCAAAATATGATGATATTTTTCTAAACTATATCAGGACACACACCATAAAATATGTGAAGACATGACAGAAAACAAAAATATTATCTATATCATAACCTATGATGATGAAAATTTTATTAACCACTAGTTTTATCTAAAATGTTCAACAAAATCGTAATTATTTGAGTTTAGGATGTTCTATTAAATAAATATTAATATTTATTGGTACGTGCAACTATTAATCAGTGATTTAATGAGGAATTTTTAAATTTTGATCTAAATACCATATTTAGTAGAAGTAAATGTTAACAATGATTTACAATGTCAATAAAGTAGAGATAATTCGTAGGCAAGGTTTTTCCACTACATGCACATTTACTTACGACCATGTAGATTCCATAACTTTGTAGTTTTTTATGGAGTAGGGGTTACTGAATTGCTAACAAATTAATATCAGTAGAGTCGTTACCTCATAAAAATAATATTAAAGTCACAGTTAATGTGACAACTATGAAGTTAACCTCGGACTGTCAAATTTTTTCGTGCTTCTAGTAATGGTATATAGTTATATAGTAGAATATACAACTTTCGCGTATAACTTTATATTTTTACGACACTGTGGTAATTTTTAAACCATAGTAGTAACCGCACTAAGTGACAATAATGAAATTTTTCCTATAAATATCTTTTTTAAGAAAAATTAATACGCTTTAACCAATTTTTGGTGGCAATGACAATGGCACCAGGGAAATTGACTATAATTGTTTCTTGGCATCTGTCGATCTGTTTCTCACGCAAAACCAGTTGTTCTTTTACATACGTGCACGGTGTAGAAAGAGACGGAAGTACTCGTATGCGAATATTTTCGTATGGTTTCGATAATGAGCCCGACCCAACCCAAACGCCTACTTTTTTTCTGCAAATTTCGCTGATTTGCACGCTATCCAAACATAACCACTGTGCAATAATATTATAAAGCACCGATATCCTCGGGATTTTATGACAACTATATTTTTTAAATTTAGTGCTTGTTTTTCCGGGCCCTTTGGTATATTTTTATGCTGATACGTAAAGACTCCGTGCAAGATTCGTGACTGTGTGCAAGTAAAATAATACGCAGTATATAAAGTTGCTTAAGCGCTAACTACGTTCATACGAGTCGAAAACCGGTTTTATATAAAGACGGTTTTAAATTAAATCGCTTTCTTTAATGATTTATGTGTCCTTGATTAAAATCGTTTTCTGGCAGCTGATAGAGCTACCGCCCACGTGCTAATCTAATGATAAAAGCTTACCCAAAAATTTAACAAAATATATCTACACTAATAAAAGAACGGTAGCCAAGATTAAATATAAACCACTTGACCTGAAGTTATGAAAATTTAAGGACGTATTGGGTTTGTGACATAGGCGCTCGCTAAGAAAGAATTTTCGAAAATATTACCCCTAAGCGGGTGAAAATAAGGGTAATTCGATTTTGAAGCGGGTAAAATGATCTTCTGTATCTCATAAGAAAAATGTCACAGAGGTTTACAAATTGATATCATGGACTTTACTAAGAAAATACGCGTTTTAAAGTTTTTCTACCAACCTCCTATTAATAGAGAAGATTATCCCCCATATTAGATAAAAATTTTGATCTGTTAAAATATGGGTTGTTGGGTATCAAACTGAAAGGAATAAAGTCCGGAATCGAAAAAAGTGTTACCCTTCTCTTTCCCCCCTCCACCATGTTCGATAAAAATAATGAACTGTTAAAAATACGTTATCTATAAAACCGGAATCAAAGTGTTTCCGCAAAAAAAAACTACTGGAAGTGTTTTGCTGCGTGTCTGGCGAGTACATAAGCTCTATTTCATCAAAATCGGTTCACGGGAACACAATTTATGACCCTTGAAAGCAAAAAAAACGTGGAAAAAACTTCTGGTAAAGCGGATACTTGAGTAGATGGAAGGGTTTAAGGAGCTAAAGGTTTGAGGGCATGAAAGTGCCCAAGCAACAATTTTCTCACCAATGACCACATACTTCACCTAAATGGTCGTTAAATTGGGTGTATAAATTGGTGATCTTCAGACGGTCTTGCATATTACGACAAAATTCCGTTGCTTTAACGTTAGATAATACTGCAGTGACATTGCTACTATCTACCCAACGTTTAGCCGACCTGTCATGCGTTGGTGCATTTTCTAGTAAACCACCGTGTGGACGTTTTTCTGAGACTCTAGTTACGTTCTGCCGACGTATCAGAGTCTAAACAACTTTCACATTACGTGAACTTGCGACGTTTCTGGCCTGTCTTGCGACGTTTTCCGGCCGGAGTTTTGACGAACTTAAGTGCCCTTCTCTTGTGAAGAATTATATTCTCCTTCTCTGCTGCACTTATGAACGGCAGATTTCCCTATCTCTCTCTGGATTTTAAATAACTGACTCAATTGGTCAGGGGCCTAATTCTTGAATCTCGAGAGAAGGATCGATCCCTCAAGAGAAGGGATCAATCCCGGGGCATATGCTTGCCTGAGAAATGGGACCGATCCCTGGCTTTGGAGTCGAGGAGCGGGAACACCCAAATTTTGATAGAATGGAATGAGCGATCACCGCTCAAGAATACAAAATGCGTTCGATGTGGGATCATTCGACACAAATCTATGTCGTTCCCTGCTCAAGAATTAGGGTCCTGACAGAGAGATGACATTATCCTACAAGTATATGGGCGAAAAAGGAAGACTGGTGCTCTTTAAATAGTAATGTCTGATCCACAGCTTCACTTCTTGCCGCTCACTAAAAATACTTTTTGCTTTTGCTTCCAAGAAGTAGGATCTTTGAAGTGTTCTGCTATATTTGAAAAAACTAAATTTTATTTCACAGTTCACCGACCATTTATTTTAGAAAAATCGAATAAAAAGTAAGGTTATGGGGACTGTCATCGGCGGAATTGTTGAAGCGTTTTCCAGTCGTTTGTTGGGTTGATAGTAACCGGTCGTGGCAAGTGGTTCATTTGTGAGTGTTTGACGACTGTAGTCCATTTACGTATATTTTTGGGATTCTCATAATATTCGCCATTTTTGATGCCGTCGTTTATGTTCGAAGTGGCCGCCATAGTTTGTATTTACTAAACACGGCAAAAAATACTACAAACACCATTGAATGGCATTTTGGAGACGTTTTATGTTCCGGGCGAGATAGGTATTTGATCAGAGAGTCCTAAAAAGAGGGCTTTAGTAGCATTCATTTTTTTTACATTAAAAAAAAGCAATATTTCTCGTTTAAACACAAACAAATCAAGGGCGTGCGTGTTTTTCATTCCTTTTCTAAGCATATTTGTCAGTAAACCGAAACGGTAATAGAAAATAATTTTTATCTTTCTTATCCCATAATAAAAGCGATGGCCGCAAATTAAAAATTTTAACTTTAGGTATCGTCAATAACTGGGTATCGTATATCGGTCACATCGACGATTAACCTAAGAAACAGTTGTATTACTCTATAATCGAAGGACATTTTCAAAGGCTTGGCGAGCTCGGTAATCTCGCCCGTTCTCAGCTTCTGTAGATAAAAGCATTATGTTTATCATTCGAATAAAAGAAAAATTTAGTTCTTCTTTTGTACTTCTCTTTTTGTCACCATAAACTTAAAATTTTTACAAAATCAATGAATAGCGAGCTTGCCCTCAAAAAAGGTAATGGTAACCGTAGATCCGGATTTCGCACTTGTGGTGCTCATCAGCACGGTGCTACGAATTAGGAGATGAAATGATGATGGAAAAATATGACACAGGATTCATGTAAAAGACAACCATGCGTCAAATTGCAGAATCGGCAGATGTACCTTCAATTTGAAGAAAAATTAAGCTTCTCTACGGAGACAGATATAATTATCTTTACAGATATTCTAAGCTCTGGAGTTGATAAATTTAAAAAGGGATTTAGTGAGGGTGTTAAATTAAAGATAAATAGCGGAAAATAGTAATATTGAGAAAATCTAATTATTCTTGCCTAAAAATTAAGCCATTTCCGTCAGTTTTCACCAAGTATTACAAACTGTCAAAGACTAAAATGTCGCAACAATGAACGTCACCGAGTAAAAAGGCACATCGCTCTAGAAATCATTGCTATTTTAATTACCAGCCGCCTTGATTTAGAGTGTAAATATGGTGTGTTGCGAGAAGTGCTTTTCTGCGCTCATTATTTAAACCAACGCTTGTAAAGAAAGCACTATTTTAGCAACTAGTTGTGAAAACTACTATTTAGGACTGCACTGGGTTTGAACCGATGACACACCGGCAACCAAGAAACTTGGCCGTGTCAGTTGGCTAACCGACAAGGCCACCAGGGTCGGTAACAACCAAGTTAACAACAGATTTTTCCGTCAAAGTAGAGTGGAGTATTTCTTTAGGTTAGAAGTAATGCGTTAGACCGTTTTTTAAGTGTTTATGTCGACCATAAACTGGCTTTAAAGCAGATAAACCGCTTTATTAAATCTATTTGGTGTTTAAAACGCTTTTAACGGTGTATATGCGACAATTTTTTTTTTACAGTTCTGAAATAAAAGCGCTTTCAGATAACCGTGTAAACAAAGTACCTGATGCCCGAATTTTCCTTGATTTATTAGCGCATTCTAATAAAAGTTTAGTGAGATGCCACTTCTTAGATGGCGCCGCAAGGTATATCTTTTCCAGCCAGGGAGACAACTGTATTGCCATTTTCGTTTTACGACAAAAATTTAAATTTCCTTGCATGGAATATTTTAGAGAGACGCAATTTAAAGGCGCATTTACACAGACAAACTTTCCTTTGATGTTGAAATGCCGACAAACATTTACACGAGCCTCTTGAGCAAAATGTTCAAAAAAAAGTTCAAGCAAAATCTCGTACAAAAAGACTCACGGAAATTTTGGAGAGAATGTTAAGCAAAATTTGTTTGAAGAAATGTTGGTATAGAAATTTCTTACAAATTTAAATTTTATAGGAATTCATTGAACTTAACTGAAAATAGAAAGACTAAGTTTTAAAACAAGGTTTTTTAATTAAGTGCTTTTCGACGGAAAAACGATTTAATGTCGAAATTCACATTTTACCTCATAAGCAACTTCGATTGACCTGATTTTTATAGGGGATATGCCAGTATACTTGTAACTTTTTTGGGGTTGTAAAAAAACGAGAATAAAAAAATAATAATTGGGACTTATTTACTGCTGTTTCCCGTAAAATGTTATGATAAAAATTTACGTTTAAAAGAATATCTCTTTATTTTACTAGTTTAAAACACAATACAATAATAATTAAGTCAAATTAAAAAACCTATATACATTTTATTAAATCTCAAATATATGAACAAAAGCACGTTCGGTCTAAATAATACCCGTTTATTACCCACTTTTACAACCCTACGATCCCGACCCTTGTCTAAAAAAATATAATTTAGCAGTAATAGACTAGACTTCTGAATAGGAATGTTGCTCCTTTGCATATTGTTTGTTCAGTGTCAGTAATCGACCTTGATTGTTACATTAAATTGACAGTAAATATCTATCTTCATTTTAAACTAACTAGTTAAATCTGGTGTGGGGAATTAAAAAAAAACAATCAAAGCTAAGGGTAAAGTAAAGTTACACAAATATATTTAAAAAAAAATCCCTTCCCCACCACTTCTCATAGTCGTGAGGCGCGGATCACCGCTTAAAGTGCAATTTTTGAGTTTTTGTCGATATTTGAAACACTCAAAATTTTATTGGAAAAGAAAAATTTTCCTAGGTTGTTTTTTGAATTTAGGAAAAAACCCTTGGAAATAAAACAAACTTGCAAGAAAATCCCAAAAAAACACCCGGGCAAAAAAATCCGGGAAAAACCCTAAGAAAAGAATATTGTAAGTAACCCTAATCCATCTGACAAAACTGATAGCCAAGAATAATGTTTCGCTTGCCGTCGGCTTTTTTTCACAAAAATTTAAAATAAAAGTTGGTGTTCCATTTTTTTAAAGAATTGAGATCACTGATCACTGATGTGAAATTTTAATTATTCTCATCTTTAAAAATATGTTTCCAAAATACATAGCAATAATTTGCTCAAAAATTTACCCGAACAAAATGTTCAAAGAAAAGCTCACAAAAATGTTCACGCAAAAAATTTTAGATCTTTTGCACGAGCTTTTGTTTGAGCATGTTCGTCTGTGTAATTGCGCCTTAAGGAGTTTAATGTTTACAAACCTTATAAAAATAATAAAGATTTTATTTATTGCCTTTCTAAAACGTTCTAAACAAGAGTGGGGGTGGTTAAGGTTATCGCCCCCCACTTTATTAGTCAAAAAACCCATTTTTTTAAAAATTTTGTTTAAATATAAAGCAAAGTACTTAGGTATTTTATTTCCAACTAGCTGCTTTACCTGCAGTTTTATCCTTCTTTTCCCCTTTTTCTTGCTTTAAATGACTTTTTCTCCCCGTGAACCGATTTAGATGAAATAAGGACTATGTACTCTACAGAGGCCCAGAAATGCAGCAAAAATAGTCCAGTAGTTGTTGCGTGATGCTGGAACAAACAGACAGACAGAAAGACACCTAGATATAAAGATAGATACACAAAAATTCTAAATACTGGATTTTTGTAATCTATATCGTTTGGTTAAAAGCCATATGAAGAATTAAAAAAAATATTCAATATACCGAAATGGAGTTTCTAGAGATTCGTTATATCTTTAAGGCCATAATTTCTCCCCAGATTTTAAGTAAAAAAAAGTACAACAGGCAACGCCTTGTTCTTTAATTTTTTAATCTTTTGCCAGAGTACACAGGGAAAACTAAAAATCAGAATTACCTGAAATTTTGAGGGGGTGATCATTTTTAAATGCTTAACAAAAATATCTGGAGGATTTTTCAAAATTCTCAATTATTTTTTCTTTAAAATAAAAGCTCTGGTGCTGTCATCTGTCCCAAAAGCCTCAAAATAATTGCGGTTTAGAACAAAGCCGATTAAAAAAAAATCATAGAGATATACTCACAATTTCCTTTAGATTACATTTTTCCTTTTTAGATCTCCTTGCTTTAGCGAAAATAAAAGTAACTTTCCTTTTTTCTAAAACCCTGTGCACTCCGGAAAAGAAAACCGATTAATCAATCACACATCATTGAATTTGGGAGGCACACGCAGTTGAAGTGTTGGCCGATAGATCGCAGAATTTATACGATTCTATGGTAACTGCAGGTGTTTTGTCAACAAACTTTAAATCGGGCCACAGTGGAACAGAAGAGTATTTTTACGTTTTCTGATAGGAAACCATTCGAGGTTATGTTTATCTTTCAAAAATGTGTTTTTAGAAACATTGTTGTCAAACAAATATAAACCCACTCCGCGTGTACGCTCGCTCGCCGAAAAAGGTCTACCACGAGAACTTTACTGACTCGTTGAGATTACTAGGAATTCGCATAGACATATTCGACGCCCATAACCCCACATAATTTTGTTTATATTTTGATTCATCCAGTTTTTTTTTAATTAAATTATTGCGGCATAGTTATGTGCAAGTGTACTAGTGAAATCTTGGAGTGCAAAGGATAGATTTTAGAACCTGGGTTTCAAAAACACAGGAATACTTGAGTACTATCAAAAATAAAAAAAATCTGCATGCTTTTAGGCTAACTTGTTGTCGGTATCAGCTAGCGGGGGTGTTTCCAATTCTATTATTAATGCACCTTACACCGAGTTACTTTAATACGTAATTGGGTAGCGTTTTATTAGCAGGTAAATCTGCAATAAATGGTTTTCTTTTATTTTAGTATTTTACTTGGTTTTTTGGCGGCGCAGAACGCGAAAAGCGCAATAAGTAACCTAACCCCAAATTTTTGACCCGGTGCTAAAAAATCACTGGTGTCCCACTATGCATAAACATAAATAAAGTCTCCGCATTGCCATGGAAAACAAATACAATGGCATCAAATTTTGCAAAAATTGATTTCCCGTACAGTGTTGTTAAAAAAAATTCCCCAGATTGTAACTACGACCTTAAGAACGTTTTTTGTAGGGACGATGTCAATACAAAAAACGTATAGTAAATAAGATAATGCCAGCATATTTTGATAAAACGCTTTAAAGAAAATAAATTAAGTGAAATCAATAGATAATAATACCTTTCTTAGAATTTCAATGAATTTAGCACTACCTAAAAAGCTTATTTTATAAAACGCACCGTACAAAATAGAAACAAAAAATATTTTGCTCTACTAGTTTTGCATCTCCTAGCTAAAACTTACAGACCGCTTCAAGCTACTGCGAACATAGGGGGAATCAAGTCCAATTTACTCTCCGTGCCGTACGACCGAGGTGGATTCGAAGCACGCTGCAGTGTTATCTTTTGGAAATTCATTTTGTTTTTATTATTTTGTTTTATTTCTGCCTTGCTCGAGAAACAGATGGGTAAGTTCTTAATTGAAATAATACATTTTTAAAACCAAAAATGGATGTCTACGAAGTTGCCGAAAAAGTGCAGATGGTCAAATGGTCAAATCGTCATAACCCAACACACGTTCGATATTGGTCGAGGGAAAATTTGCATTTGTATTTTGACGTAAGAACACAGTATCCCCAAAAACTAAATGTTTGGGGGGGGGGGTATTATAGGGGAACACGTAATTGGGCCATTTTTTATTAACGGCAATTGCAATTTGAATGGTCCTAGATACTTGGATCTACTAGGCAGTTGTTAGGTGTAAGATTTGGTGAAACATGGTTTCAACAAGATGGTTGTTCCGCTCACAATGTTGTCCTTGTTAGGGAATATCTTGATAATGTATTTCCTAATCGGGTTATAAGTACACGGGGAACTATTTTATGGCCAGCTCGATCTCCCGATCTTGCTCCTAATGACTTCTATCTGTTTTTGAAGAAGATTTTAAAATTATCACCCCTAACATGCTTGGAAACGTTAGAAGGGGTTTTTATAGTAGGCTCGGATATTGTCTAGCCGAGCAAGGAGGACTTTTCGAACATTTGCTTTAATTTTTTTTTGACTGGGAGAATCTTTTTGGTTTTTAGAACGTATTATTTTATTTTGAGAACTTGCTTTTATTTTGTTTCTTTTTATTATTTTCATTGTAACACGTCGTCACTGATAAATCTGAGCAGTTGACAATAAAACGCTCTTATTTATCAGTGACAAAAAATAAGAAAATTACGTTATAAAAATTTGCGTATTTATTGACCAAATTCCGGTTTCATTGACTACGCTCCACACAGCACCGTGGTTAAAGGCGTACTAAATACCAAAGGAAAGTCATGCAAGTGGTGATTGCAAGCCTGAGTATTGGTTGCTTCACTGATAGGCGTGCGGTGTCTCTGCATGTACGTACACTGGCAAATTAGACTTCTTCCGCCCTATGTTCGCAGTAGCTTGAAGCGGTCTGTATAAAAAGCTAGTTCAGGTAAGCAAATAGTAGTTTACATAAGATGAAGTTTGAGACGCGAGGCGCAGGCGAGTTACTTTATCTTAGCGTGTAATAACCATGTATAAATATTATACATTATTAAAAATCTCAAACGCGAACCTAAAGTTTCAATCACGTTCTATCTATAACGTCAAAACAAATAAGGTTACTAAGGGACTTTTCATATATCTCTTTAAAAACAACGTCTTTTGTCTTAAAAATGCGTAATTGTCAACTTAACGGGACTTATTTTTGGTTAGGTACTAAAATTATATTGGATTTATTTACGTTTAATAAATATTTAATTTCTTAAAAATATAGAAAAATTATTTACATTTTTGTGTCAATTAGTGCTCTTACAAACACACCTTACTTATGGAATTATTGGTTGGGGGGGCGCTTTAAGCACACACCTAAAGAATTTAGAAGTAATTCAAAAGTGGGTACTCAAATTGATTTTTGGCAAGAATAGGCTTTTTCCTTCAGATCAACTGTATTGCATAGGTGGTGTGATGGACATTGGGCAACTTTTCTGTTATAGAATGATCTTAAGATGCTATAAAAAACCTCAGGAATGTCTCTTTTCCAATCCAACATCCTACATTTTAAGATCGGTCAATACAGTATCAGTTCCGAGATGTAAAAAATCATGTGGACAAAGGAGGTATCTGTACCTAACACCCAGGCTATTTAACATCATCCCACAATACATAAAGTCTTGTAACAACTTTGCTAGTTTTCAGAAAAACGTAGTGGAGTGGTTTTTAAAAGTTTATCCTCGTGAGGAAATTAATACTTTTCTGAATCAAACGCAAAGTAGATACTAATGACAAATATGAAAATGCGCACAAGTAAAACTATAGTAGAGCAAACAACTGCCACACAAATAGGCACAAAGTGTTGTACTATTTCGGCAGCAGCAATGCACGTTTATTTTGATTTTATTAGTCTAAGTTCTTCTTTTGTAAATTTTTCTTTCTGTTTAAATAAACGTCTAAATTAAATTATAAAATAAAGTTCCATCGTTTATCACGCCATCTTGTGGTTTACGTCTAAGCTTTATTGTTATCCTAGGACCGCAAATGAGCCAGTAAAATTAGTATTCTTCGTTGGTCGTAGGTTTTCATTCAATTACCTATTAATTACCGCTTAAAGTAGCAAAAATGACCTCTGCGCGTCGTTGCAATTCCTTAAACTTTGGAAGGGCAAACTGAAAAATTTCTACCGAATGTACTCTAACCGTTTAGCTAAATTTGAAACCGCACCAGAACTGCTCCGAGCAAAAAGTCTAATTGCAAATTGGACTGTCGCTGAAATTGTCGGAGAAGACGCCAGAAAGGCCCCGTGGCAAATGGAAGTAACGTTTGGTTGCACTGCGAGAAATCTTATATAAAGTTTTAAATTTGCTTTTGAATGTCAACGGGGTTAAACTATAATCTTGCACCGGGTGTTTTACGGAAGAAAAGCCCTCCCAAGCAACAATTATAGCCAATTTCACTGGTGCGATTATCATTTCCACCAAAAATGGGTTAAAGCGTAGTAATATTTCCTACAAAAAACTATTCAGAGGAATTATTTTCACTTAGTGTGGTCACTAACAGGGTTAAAAAATTACCACAGGATCGCAAAAATATAGTTATACGCGAAAGTAATATATTCCACTATACAGGGTTCCTAAGATTTTCCTTAGGGATAAGATTTCAATAAATCAAACAGAAATGGCATAGAAAGTTCTGCGCGCACAAAAGAAACAGGTATATTGAGCAATGGTGCCAGTTTGTTATTATCTCCGGACTGCTTTCATGAGAAAAAATGGTCGCCACTCTTTCATTGTGAGCATAAATCATAGTTGCAATAATAACCGTTGACAAGATGTCTGCAAATTCCGCTGGATGGCGGCCACACCATGAAGATAAAAATTAGATGTTTTCAGGTCCAAACCACAGCTTTTTCTTGCTTAAAGGAGGCGGCAGGGTCCATTATTTACGATACTGAGCGATAAACTCGTGAGGTTGTTAACATTAGAAAGAAATATCTTCGCTTTTAATTAAATTTCTTTCCATTCTGTTCTACTAGTGACATCTATCCGGAAACTGCCAAACCATGCAGCTAGCACTAGCAGCCAAAGAAATCAATAAACGGCGCTGTTTTTCCTGCAGAGCTTTTTGCTTATGATATTATTGATTTTAAATAAAGCTGGCCCTACACTGCATTTGAAATTTTCGAGGTGTTTTATGACATGATCTCGAAACATGTAGCGAACCAATTCTTCAAAACTAGCGGGAGGGTAAAAACGAAAAATAAGGGGCTGCCAATATTTGTAACACCCAAAAAGGGGTGAAAAGATTTATTTTGCTCTGTTTCTTTACAAAAAACGTTTTGTTTTACGAAAAACTTGAGCTCTGCCACTTTTTTTTATTTTTTTCTTCAACTTTCTCGAAATTTTCGTCATACCGTAGAAAAAAATTATTTCCCCCATGGTCATACTCTACTTTTATTCGAAAAAATTTAGAAACAGAGACGAGATCAGTTTTCCTAAAACGGGGGATCTTGGTTTCGAGTGAGAAGATAAAGGGCGCCGCAGGCAAAAATTTTTAAATTAAATTAGCCGAACGCAAAAATGTTAGAAAAACAAAGCACGAAATAAAAATCGCGCCGCTTACAATTTTTTTTCAAAAATTACGTAATTTCGGGAACGCAAAGAAATAGGTCTAAAGAGTATAATTTTTAAGGGGCCGTGCACAAATTACGTAATGGTCATAGGGGGAGGGGGGTTACAAAACGTTACGTAGGGGGGAGGGGGGTTTTCGACAGCGTTTGCATTTGTGTGAAACTAAGAAAATTTGGAATGAAAATAAGTGAATTTTTTTTTTTTTGGGGGCGGGGGTGTAGTGGTATTGAAATCGTTACGTAATATTAGGGGAGTGGCGTGCCAAACCCTTATCAAACATTACATAGGGAGGGGGTCAAAAATTGGTAAAATCACCGTTACGTAATTTGTGCACGGCCCCACATCTGACTGTTCCTCCTTTTTGATTTCGAATCAAAGTGCAAAACCCGGGTTGGACGTTCGAAGGCGTCAACCCGTCCTATTTGCTTGATAAAGTTTTTACGGAAATATCTCAGTCGATTTCTTCGGCCGTGTATGAACGCTTTAGGTTAGGCATTTGCATGTATCTCAGTCCCCAGCCTGTAAACAGTGCGTAAGGACAATGGTTACAAAATGAAAAGCCGAAAAATATTTTTTTTACGATATCTTTCATCAGTTTGGTATTAAAGTCGAGCGAAATCAATTTTTATTCCAGTCCTAAAGGTATGAAAATGGAAAACATTAGAAAACAACAACCTGGAATGGATTTACTACGTGTAAGATGTAGTGACAACATCGCCCCATATCCATCCTTTTCTGCCTAATGTGCTTTGCCGTTTGTCTGCGTCTTATACACGGCTGCTTGTCCCCCTAAGGATTTGCTTAGGAACCCTGTATATATACTATATACCATTACTAGAAGCACGAAAAAACTTTACATTTCGAGGCTTACTTCATAGTTGTCACTATGTTGGAAATTTGGAACCTTTGGTTGCACTAAAACAAATTATGATTGTTTTCCACAAACCAAAACTACACTTTTTTTGCACTCGACGCACGTTTCGCTAACAACGTTAGCATCATCAGGAGACGATAAACAATGATTATTGTTTATCGTCTCCTGATGATGCTAACGTTGTTAGCGAAACGCGCGTCGAGTGCAAAAAAGTGTAGTTTTGGTGTGTGTCATAGTTGTCACATTTAATTTCTTTAATATTACTTTTATGAGGTTGCAATTCAGTAGCCCCTACTCAACACAGAACTACAAAGTTATGGAGTCTACAAGGTCGCCTATCTACCACGGAGTAAGAAATAAATGTGCATATAGTGGAAAAACGTTGCCTACGAGTTATCGCTACTTTACTGACATTGTATATCAATGCGCCTTCAATCAAATAACTGATTATTAGTAGCACGTACCGATAGCATGTACCAATAAACTATGTTGGGAATTTGGAATCTTTGGTTGCACTAAAACAAAATAATGATTGTTTTCCACAAACCAAAACTACACTTTTTTGCACTCGACGCGCGTTTCGCTAACAACGATAGCATCTATTCATTGTTTATCGTCTCCTAATGATGCTAACGTTGTTAGCGAAACGCGCGTCGAATGCAAAAAAGTGTAGTTTTGGTTTGTGGAAAACAATCATAGTTTTGTTTTGATGTACCAATAAATGTAAAAATATTAATATTTAGTTAATAAAACATATTAAAACTGGAAAGAAATTTCATTTGGAAATCCTAACCTCAAATAACTACGGTTTTTATCAACATTTTACATAAAACTAATTCAAAAGTGGGGAGCGCGCGTTTTCTTTTATCAAAAAATCAGCATTTTTTATCAGTAAAGTGCTAAGCGTTTATGAATTTAAGATGTTGTGACTTCAGAAAAGCGTTTAATAAAATGGTAATAATTGTTAGGTATAGGCTAAAAAACAGAAAAGATCAACATATTTTCAATTGATAATGTGGGAACGAAAAAAACCTATCTAAGTTAGAAATACTACTTAGTGTGTGTTAAACAGAACGTTTGAATAACGAGTAATCAACCGTCCCAATGCATTTCCAAAAACGGTGAACACCTCGAGGTATAGTCGTCGCCGTTATATGACGCCACAATCCTATTAGTGATAGGGCGTAGATACGGCCACCACGTCGCGACTGATTTTGTTGCTTGGGCTTGGCTCCAATTTTAAGGTTCTAGGCTAAGCCGTTTCATATTGAAGACGATAAAATGCACAGCCTAGCAATAAATGGTGAGGGTAACCTAAAGTAATTTCCACTTGAAATTTATACAGATTTATGTTGGGAATTTGGAAATTTTGGTTGCACTAAAACAAAGTTATGATTGTTTTCCACAAACCAAAACTACACTTTTTTTTTGCCATCGACGCGCGTTTCGCTCACAATGTTAGCATCATCAGGAGACGATAAACAATAAACTAAATTAACCTACGCTCTATCTTATATACTATCTTTTAGTGGGCGGAGATAAGACTAATAATTTGTGATTGATCACGCTTTATAATCCTATCTCCCCTCAACTAAAGAATAAAGTGTACAAAACGGGATGGGTCCTCTATCTTTATTTAAAGTATTTCTCGATTTAATGATTTCCTTACTTTCATATGCATTCAAAAGTCTTTTGTTTGGTACACTTTTTAGAAGTTTTAGGTTATCTAATGTGAATCTATGATTGTTTTCCGTATTTTATGTGTGCTAAGTATTCTTTGAATCGTGTTTGAATAGAGCGTCTCGTTTGGCCAACATATTTTTTGTCACAATCCATGCAACTAATTTCGTAAATTTCACTTTTTTCTAGAACTGTAGTTTTATCCTTGTGATTTCCTACTAAACTTCTTATTGTGTTTCCGTGTGTTATTAAATACTTTTTGTAATCCTTTCGTATAATTAGGATTATAAGGAATTGATACAAATTTTGAGTCGGAGGTATCCTTTTGTCTGAAAAAGTGGAATTCCGAAAGGTCTTTTGAAAATAATGTCTATTTATCAGCTTATTTATCAACCCTTCGTCGTAACCGTTTTCGCCAGCTATATTCCTAATCCTATTCTTTTCTGCTTTAAATCTATCTTTGTTTAAGGGGAAATTTACTAATCTATATGTAAAAAAGTGCAAACTTGCAAGCTTATGTTGTAAGCAATGAAAAGAGTCATTTGGAATATACCTGTTGGCGGCCGTTCCTTTTCTGTGTAGGTCAAAGTCCAATTTATTTTTATTTCTTATAACTAAAGTGTCTAGAAATGGCAGTGTACCGTTGTTCTCTGTTTCATAAGTAAATTTAAATGTGGGAAATTTGTTTTTTATTTTTTCCATAAAACTTTTAACACTAGTTACTTTAGTGTTGAATACTGCAAACACATACCTGAACCATACTCTGGGGAAATACTCAAATTCTTTACTTATATCTGATTCAAATTTGCTCATAAAGAAACGAAACGCGCGTCGAGTGCAAAAAAAGTGTAGTGTTGGTTTGTGAAAAACAATCACAACTTTGTTTTATACAAATTTAATTGATATCAACTGTCAGCGTTTTTTTCCTAAAAAGACAGTTGGTCACAGTTGGACCAGTGCCAATGGCGTAGCTATCATCAAGTAACTCGAGGAAAATCCTGGGGGCCCGGCATGCGAGGGAGCCCACTGCCCAGTCGTCAGTATTTCCAGTAAATAAAATTGTTTATTTAATTTTCTAAGCTATCTAAAACCTGATGTTAATTTTATTAGGTTTTCCCCTCTTTAATCGAACGTAATCAACACCGTTCCTAACTAAAAAGCCTGTTAACTCCTACCGCCTCAGTGCCCTTTAGCCTAATGTGGCTGCCATTTTTATAACCAAGTTAACAAGTAAAATATGGATTTTCTGTCAGTTTGGTATCAATATGGCACCGATCAAAGGACAAAGGATACTAAAACGAAAATGAGTTAACTGGCTTTTTAGTTAAGAATGGTGTTGACGTAACATTACAACTCTGTTACCCAACTTTTATGTTATTGATCAGGTTACAAGTCAAATTGAGAATCAATGCAGAGGTATGATGACGGTATGCGAATGTTTTGATTTTTTGGATCGAAGAACCATTACAAGTTCTACTGAAGAAATACATCTACAAAGGCGTAAACGCTTTTATAACAAGTATTCTGAAATTATAAAGCCTTCTATAGTAATTAAATACAGGGTGTTTCAAGTAAAAGGTAACAGAGGGAATTTCGGGCATTTTTCGTACAAATTTTGAAAAAAGCTCGGACACGTCGATTTTGTTTTCCAGGGGGACACTTTTTGACCGCTTCGGGCTTTCGATAGGATGCACCCCCTAAGGAGGGTGATTCTCACCCCACTTATTTAAATAGGGAACATAGGTCGAGAGGCACCTTGTTCGAAAGGTCTTTCAATTCTCTATATATCTCAGTATTTTTTCGAGATATTTGCTGTTGAATTTATCATGGGAGAAAAATCAAATAACTTTTTCGACTGTTTTTTTCAAAATTTGACTTTTTCCTCGGACCCGTCAATTTTATTCTTTTGAGTAGTCTATTTTAGCCATCTTGGATTTTTTGCATTTGTGACCCCTCCTGAGGGGTGATTTTCCCCCCACTTATTTTATTAGGGATTATAGGTCGAGTGGCACCTTGTTTGAAAGGTCTTTAAATTCTCTTTACAACACATTATTTTTGTCAAAAGTTCTTTGATTGATTTTCTAGACATTGAAAGTTGACTTGGACGGAGACTGAAATTGTATTTTTTTTGCCACTTTTTTTCAAGATTTGACCTTTTCAACTGACTTTTCGATTTTGGTTTATAAGATATTGACTGACAAATTTCTCTCGTATACCAACCAATCTGGAATAGCTATTTACCTAACAAGTGCGGAAAGTGATAATTTTCTGCACGCGATGGCAGTTGCACGAACGACGCGTAGCGGAGTTCGGGCATGGCGTCAAAGGCGGAAAAGACACTTTTCGCAAGTGTTAGGTACAACATTTTTCCTACGAACGTCGAAATCAAGTGTTATTTTGGTTGATGAATGGTGAATTTAATTCATTATGCGTTGAACTTACAAAAAAAATAAATTTAAAAAAATTAGTGCGGAAAAGCGCCACTTCCCGCACGCAAAACAGTGCGGAAAATTGCATTTTTCCGCACGTGAGTAGGAAAAAAATATCAATGAACTTAACTAAGAAAATAGATTTTATTGCTTTTCATCCTTGTACAATAGAAAAACATCACTACAAGCGCTGTTGGAAATTCTTCCCTCCCTCCTCCATACAATAGTAGAGATATTGTTCAAATCTTGCCCGTACGTTTTCTAAAAATTCTGGGTTGATAGCACGGCATTTGTTTATTATACGTTGGCGGAGATCCTCTAGACTAGCTGGTGGTGTCGCGTATACCTTAGATTTCAGATAACCCCATAAAAATAGTCAAGAGGAGTCAGATCTGGGGAACGTGCTGGCCATTCTATCGGTCCACGTCTCCCAATCCACTGTCTTGGAAAATGTGCATTCAGAAACTCACGCACTTCCCTGGAGTAGTGAGGAGGAGCACCATCTTGTTGAAAATGTGCCAGGTCGTCAGCATAGGTAGGGTCATTTTCTATTAAGTCTACAACTCGAGGAAGTATCGCATTCTGTAATAAATCGAGATAGGACTCCCCCTTCAGATTTCCTTCTATAAAAAAAGGACCAATAATTTGATTTTCAAATATTCCTGCCCATACATTCAATTTTTGTGGTACTTGCGTGTGTATTTGAACGTATTCCTGAGGATTGGCATCTGACCAATAACGACAGTTGTGCCGGTTCACGATTCCATTAAAAAAAAATGAGCATTCGTCAGAAAAGCAGATGTTGTACAATAAATTCGGGTTCCCTCTCAGACGTTCGCTCATTACTTCGCAAAACTCCAGTCGTCGGTCAAAGTCGTCTTCATTCACTTTTAGTATCCTCCATACGCTAGTAGGACTGATACCTGTCGACTCGGGCAATCGCCTAATACTCGACCTGGGATTAATGGCCACTTCGCCTAGGACTCCCACCTCATTGGCTTCATTTCTTACTGGCCGGGCAACTTCTCTCCGTTTACAGTTTAATACGGAACCTGTATCCCTAAACTTGCTGAAGATCTGCAAAACCAATTTTCTACTGACATTTTTGCCAGCGTGCTGTTCATTGAACAAGATTGCTGCTGTGTTTGCACATTGTTCATTTCTGAAAAATAGGGCAACCATAGCAACTCTTTCGTCGACCGAATAAGGCATGTCAGAAAACTATGTAAGTACAGTACCTATTCTAAATCCGAATTCAAACTAACAATAATTATTAGTAAAAAGAGAAGTATGAAAAATAAGAAAACAAAAAGACAATGCAAATTTAATAATTGATCAGTAAATCGTTAGATTATTTTTTGCCAATATTTACATAGCGCCTGAAAAGTAAGTTTCCTATCTGAAGAGCACTCCTTCGAAGACACATGCACAAGTGAATGACTTTAAAATACAAAAACGATATTAAAAAAAAATGAAAATCAAGTTCTATTCCGTGCCTGTTCTCGAGTTTTTATGCTGTAATGTAAAGAAAATTGAAAGACCTTTCAAACAAGGTTCCACTCGGCCTATGTTCCCTATTAAAATAAGCGGGGTGAAAATCACCCCTCAGGAGGGGTGATAAATGCCAAAAATCCAAGATGGCTAAAATAGACTACTCAAAAAAATAAAATCGACGGGTCCGAGGAAAAAGTCAAATTTTGAAAAAAAACAAGTCGAAAAAGTTATTTGATTTTTCTCCCATGATAACAGCGAATATCTCGAAAACCAACTGCACGATTTTCGAAAAAAATATCCAGTTGTATAGAGAATTGAAAGACCTTTCGAATAAGGTGCCACTCGACCTATGTTCCCTATTTAAATAAGTGGGGTGAGAATCTCCCTCCTTAGGGGGTGCATCCTATCGAAAGTCCGAAGCGGTCAAAATGTGTCCCCCTGAAAAACAAAATCGACGTGTCCGAGCTTTTCTCAAAATTTTTACGAAAAATTCCCGAAGTCCCCTCTGTTACCTTTTACTTGAAACACCCTGTATAATCATCTTTTACCACTTGTAAAAAACGATCTAAATAATAATATGTCGGCTAGCGATTTTTTTGAGCTAACTATTAAACAATACGGAGTTCTAGAAAGTAATTTTGTTCAAATATTTGCCGCATTTTTATTATTTTTAACATTACGGGTAACAATGGTAATAAATAGTTTAAAGTGGATTAAGCAACTTTGCTTTACTTTCGATTGAAACGAGAGTTTCTTACGAAATTGACTTAACTACTCTAATAAAATAATTTGCCAACGAAAAAGCGAGGAAAAGAGAATTTTAAATTATTGACCTCTTAAGAATTACTACTGTTACAGATAATCTTAACAATAAAAATGCGTTAAATAAAATAAATAACAAATTATAAGTCTAATACTATCTTAAGTTACCATTGTTACCATACTATAATAAATATTTGTTTTTTTACTATAAAAAAATACCAACGTTTGGTAGTATTTTATTTACTTGAATAAAATATTTTTTTATATTTTTATAAAAAAAAATTAAAATTTACATTTATACATTTATTAGTGAGGGGAGGGATCACTAATTGTCCTTGCTTCAGGGCCTCAAGCTCAAGTCATATTGCTACGACGCCCGCATAGTTTTCTTTAATTTTACTTTTATCATAAGTGCCGTTAATATTATTATAAAAATTTCATAAAAACTTTGCACCCTTTTTTAGACCACCATACCAATATGATATGGGGGACTATTAAAATCGTGAAATTTTGACTTTTCTTAATTTTATCAAAAATGAGTTACTAAGGTTCCAAAACACCTAAATCGAGGAAAAAAAAATTATCTGACGGTCTGTTGTCTGTCTGCATACACGGTAACTCAAGAACGCCTTAATCGATTTTAACGAAATTTGGTACAAAAATCCTCTATCGGCCATGAACTGACTAACTTTTGGATAAGGTAGTGGTTGAAGGGGGAAAATATTTTTTTATTTTAAATTGCTAATATGTTTTTAAAGGGCAGTACTTATACCTTTCTATTTTTAAGCTTTGATTTTATAAACTGCAGTAACCTCGTGTTTTTACTAAACTATTAAAAAATAAAGTTTTATCAAAAATATTACATCTCCTAAACTTTTAAACTCGCGGTGTTTCTATTTAAAATTTTAGCTTGAAACGGCAGTCATAAACTAAAACGTAGGGAGCTTAAATTTTGTCATATTGGATGCACATTGACGAAGCGGTGGGTAGAAAACGGTCAAAGAGAGAGATAGATAGATATCTCGGGTTAACCAAGTTAATAGAAAAATAAACTAGCGTTTCGAACTTCCATATCTGTATCTGCAATCGTGGTGAATACCAGTTATGAAAATTTAAGGTCATATTGGGTTGATGCCGTGGACGCTTGCTAAAGGCGCAATTACACAGACGAACATGCTCAAACAAAAGCTCGTGCAAAAGATCTAAAATTGTTTTCGTGAACATTTTTGTGAGCTTTTCTTTGAACATTTTGTTCGGGTAAATTTTTGAGCAAATTATTGCTATCTATTTTGGAAACATATTTTTAAAGATGAGAATAAATAAAATTTCACATCAGTGATCACTGATCTCAATTCTTTAAAAAAATGGAACAACAACATTTATTTAAATTTTTGTGAAAAAAAGCCGACAGCAAGCGAAACATTATTCTTGGCTATCAGTTTTGTCACATGTATTAGGGTTACTTATAATATTTTTTTCTTAGGGTTTTTCTCGGATTTTTTTGCCCGGGGGTTTTTTTGGGGATTTTCTAGCGAGTTTTTTTTTTCAAGGGATTTTTCCTAAAGTCAAAAAAAAACCCAGGATAATTATTCTTTTCCAAAAAAATTTTGAGTTTTTCAAATATCGGCAAAAAACTCAAAAATTGCACTTTTAAGCGGTAATCCGCGTCTCACGACTATGAGGAGTGGTGGGGAGGGGGATTTTTGTAGCTTTACTTTACCTTTAGCTTTTATTGTTGTTTTTTAATTCCTCACACCAGATTTACCTAGTTAGTTTAAGGTCCCAAGGGTTCCTTAAAAAAGCAAAATGCTGATATAGATATTTATTGTCAATTAAATGTAATAATCAAGGTCGATTACTGACACTGAACCAACAATATACAAAGGGCAACATTGCGATTCAAAAGAGTGGCCGGCCTACTACCTGCGAAATCCAAAACTCGGGATGATAGATCGGCGACACAGTCTACTAAATTACTGCTAAATTATATTTTTTAGACAAGGGTCGGGTTCGTAGGGTTGTAAAAGTGGGTAATAAACGGGTATTATTTAAACCGAACGTGCTTTTGTTCATATATTTGAGATTTAATAAAATGTATATAGGTTTTTTAATTTATTATTATTATTGTAAAAGACTAAACTAGGAAGTAAAATAAAGGGATATTCTTTTAAACGTAAATTTTTATCATTACATTTTACAGGCAAAAGCAATAAATAAGTGCCAATTATTACTTTTTTTATTCTCGTTTTCTTTACAACCCCAAAAAAGTTACAAGTATACTGGCATATCCCCTATAAAAATCAGATCAATCGAAGTTGCTTATGAGGTAAAATATGAATTTCGGCATCGAATCGTTTTTCCGTCGGAAAGCACTTCATTAAAAGTACCTTATTTCAAAACTTTGTTTTTCTATTTTCAGTTAAGTTCAATGAATTCCGATAACAATATATATTTTAAATTTGTAAAGAAATTTTTATAGCCCCAATTCTTTAAACAAATTTTGCTCAAGATTCTCTCCAAAATTTACGTGTGTTTTTTTGTACGAGATTTTGCTCGAACATTTCTTTGAACATTTTGCTCAAGAGGCTCGTGTAAATGTTTGTCGGCATTTCAACATGAAAGGAAAGTTTGTCTGTGTAAATGCGCCTTAAGACAGGGTTGTTGAAAATATTACCCCTATAAGTGTAAAAGTAGTGGTTAAAATTTTAAGCCGTTTAGGTCTGAAAATTGGTATCTAGATTCTACTAATAAAATAAGTAAACACATATTTTGGCGTTTTTAGAAATTTCAACTAGGGATGGACTAATAGGGTAATTTGATTTCGAAGGGGGTAAAAGGATCTTCTGTACCTAAGAAGGGATTATCCCCCATATTTCATAAAAATTTTGATCTGTTAAAATATGGGTTGTTGGGTATCAATGTGAAGAAAATAAAGCCCGGAATCTAAAATGGTGTTTTTATATTAACCTTTGCAATTTTTTATTACCTGTCCCCTCCTCCCAACCCTGTATTTAATGAAAATATTTTTTTATTTTAAATTGCTAATATTTTTTTAAAGAGAAGTACTTATACCTTTCTATTTTTAAGCTTTGATTTTATAAACTGCAGTAACCTCGTGTTTTTACTGAACTATTAAAAAATAAAGTTTTATCAAAAATATTACATCTCCTAAACTTTTAAACTCGCGGTGTTTCTATTTAAAATTTTAGCTTGAAACGGCAGTTATAAACTAAAACGTAGGGAGCTTAAATTTTGTCATATTGGATGCACATTGACGAAGCGGTGGGTAGAAAAAAGATAGATAGATATCTCGGGTTAACAAAGTTAATAGAAAAATAAACTAGCGTTTCGAACTTCCATATCTGTATCTGCAATCGTGGTGAATACCAGTTATGAAAATTTAAGGTCATATTGGGTTGATGCCGTGGACGCTTGCTAAGACAGGGTTCTTGAAAATATTACCCCTATAAGTGTAAAAGTAGTGGTTAAAGTTTTAAGCCATTTAGGTCTGAAAATTGCTATGTAGATTCTACTAATAAAATAAGTAAACACATATTTTGGCGTTTTTAGAAATTTCAACTAGGGATGGAGTAATAGGGTAATTTGATTTCGAAGGGGGTAAAAGGATCTTCTGTACCTAAGAAGGGATTATCCCCCATATTTCATAAAAATTTTGATCTGTTAAAATATGGGTTGTTGGGTATCAATGTGAAGAAAATAAAGCCCGGAATCTAAAATGGTGTTTTTATATTAACCTTTGCAATTTTTTATTACCTGTCCCCTCCTCCCAACCCTGTATTTAATGAAAATATTTTTTTATTTTAAATTGCTAATATTTTTTTAAAGAGAAGTACTTATACCTTTCTATTTTTAAGCTTTGATTTTATAAACTGCAGTAACCTCGTGTTTTTACTGAACTATTAAAAAATAAAGTTTTATCAAAAATATTACATCTCCTAAACTTTTAAACTCGCGGTGTTTCTATTTAAAATTTTAGCTTGAAACGGCAGTTATAAACTAAAACGTAGGGAGCTTAGATTTTGTCATATTGGATGCACATTGACGAAGCGATGGGTAGAAAAAAGATAGATAGATATCTCGGGTTAACAAAGTTAATAGAAAAATAAACTAGCGTTTCGAACTTCCATATCTGTATCTGCAATCGTGGTGAATACCAGTTATGAAAATTTAAGGTCATATTGGGTTGATGCCGTGGACGCTTGCTAAGACAGGGTTCTTGAAAATATTACCCCTATAAGTGTAAAAGTAGTGGTTAAAATTTTAAGCCGTTTAGGTCTGAAAATTGGCATGTAGATTCTACTAATAAAATAAGTAAACACATATTTTGGCGTTTTTAGAAATTTCAACTAGGGATGGACTAATAGGGTAATTTGATTTCGAAGGGGGTAAAAGGATCTTCTGTACCTAAGAAGGGATTATCCCCCATATTTCATAAAAATTTTGATCTGTTAAAATATGGGTTGTTGGGTATCAATGTGAAGAAAATAAAGCCCGGAATCTAAAATGGTGTTTTTATATTAACTTTTGCAATTTTTTATTACCTGTCCCCTCCTCCCAACCCTGTATTTAATGAAAATATTTTTTTATTTTAAATTGCTAATATTTTTTTAAAGAGAAGTACTTATACCTTTCTATTTTTAAGCTTTGATTTTATAAACTGCAGTAACCTCGTGTTTTTACTGAACTATTAAAAAATAAAGTTTTATCAAAAATATTACATCTCCTAAACTTTTAAACTCGCAGTGTTTCTATTTAAAATTTTAGCTTGAAACGGCAGTTATAAACTAAAACGTAGGGAGCTTAAATTTTGTCATATTGGATGCACATTGACGAAGCGGTGGGTAGAAAAAAGATAGATAGATATCTCGGGTTAACAAAGTTAATAGAAAAATAAACTAGCGTTTCGAACTTCCATATCTGTATCTGCAATCGTGGTGAATACCAGTTATGAAAATTTAAGGTCATATTGGGTTGATGCCGTGGACGCTTGCTAAGACAGGGTTCTTGAAAATATTACCCCTATAAGTGTAAAAGTAGTGGTTAAAGTTTTAAGCCATTTAGGTCTGAAAATTGCTATGTAGATTCTACTAATAAAATAAGTAAACACATATTTTGGCGTTTTTAGAAATTTCAACTAGGGATGGAGTAATAGGGTAATTTGATTTCGAAGGGGGTAAAAGGATCTTCTGTACCTAAGAAGGGATTATCCCCCATATTTCATAAAAATTTTGATCTGTTAAAATATGGGTTGTTGGGTATCAATGTGAAGAAAATAAAGCCCGGAATCTAAAATGGTGTTTTTATATTAACTTTTGCAATTTTTTATTACCTGTCCCCTCCTCCCAACCCTGTATTTAATGAAAATATTTTTTTATTTTAAATTGCTAATATTTTTTTAAAGAGAAGTACTTATACCTTTCTATTTTTAAGCTTTGATTTTATAAGCTGCAGTAACCTCGTGTTTTTACTGAACTATTAAAAAATAAAGTTTTATCAAAAATATTACATCTCCTAAACTTTTAAACTCGCGGTGTTTCTATTTAAAATTTTAGCTTGAAACGGCAGTTATAAACTAAAACGTAGGGAGCTTAAATTTTGTCATATTGGATGCACATTGACGAAGCGGTGGGTAGAAAAAAGATAGATAGATATCTCGGGTTAACAAAGTTAATAGAAAAATAAGCTAGCGTTTCGAACTTCCATATCTGTATCTGCAATCGTGGTGAATACCAGTTATGAAAATTTAAGGTCATATTGGGTTGATGCCGTGGACGCTTGCTAAGACAGGGTTCTTGAAAATATTACCCCTATAAGTGTAAAAGTAGTGGTTAAAGTTTTAAGCCATTTAGGTCTGAAAATTGGTATCTAGATTCTACTAATAAAATAAGTAAACACATATTTTGGCGTTTTTAGAAATTTCAACTAGGGATGAACTAATAGGGTAATTTGATTTCGAAGGGGGTAAAAGGATTTTCTGTACCTAAGAAGGGATTATCCCCCATATTTCATAAAAATTTTGATCTGTTAAAATATGGGTTGTTGGGTATCAATGTGAAGAAAATAAAGCCCGGAATCTAAAATGGTGTTTTTATATTAACCTTTGCAATTTTTTATTACCTGTCCCCTCCTCCCAACCCCGTATTTAATGAAAAATTTTTTTTATTTTAAATTGCTAATATTTTTTTAAAGAGAAGTACTTATACCTTTCTATTTTTAAGCTTTGATTTTATAAACTGCAGTAACCTCGTGTTTTTACTGAACTATTAAAAAATAAAGTTTTATCAAAAATATTACATCTCCTAAACTTTTAAACTCGCGGTGTTTCTATTTAAAATTTTAGTCTGAAACGGCAGTCATAAACTAAAACGTAGGGAGCTTAGATTTTGTCATATTGGATGCATATTGACGAAGCGGTGGGTAGAAAAAAGATAGATAGTTATCTCGGGTTAACAAAGTTAATAGAAAAATAAACTAGCGTTTCGAACTTCCATATCTGTATCTGCAATCGTGGTGAATACCAGTTATGAAAATTTAAGGTCATATTGGGTTGATGCCGTGGACGCTTGCTAAGACAGGGTTCTTGAAAATATTACCCCTATAAGTGTAAAAGTAGTGGTTAAAGTTTTAAGCCATTTAGGTCTGAAAATTGCTATGTAGATTCTACTAATAAAATAAGTAAACACATATTTTGGCGTTTTTAGAAATTTCAACTAGGGATGGAGTAATAGGGTAATTTGATTTCGAAGGGGGTAAAAGGATCTTCTGTACCTAAGAAGGGATTATCCCCCATATTTCATAAAAATTTTGATCTGTTAAAATATGGGTTGTTGGGTATCAATGTGAAGAAAATAAAGCCCGGAATCTAAAATGGTGTTTTTATATTAACTTTTGCAATTTTTTATTACCTGTCCCCTCCTCCCAACCCTGTATTTAATGAAAATATTTTTTTATTTTAAATTGCTAATATTTTTTTAAAGAGAAGTATTTATACCTTTCTATTTTTAAGCTTTGATTTTATAAACTGCAGTAACCTCGTGTTTTTACTAAACTATTAAAAAATAAAGTTTTATCAAAAATATTACATCTCCTAAACTTTTAAACTCGCGGTGTTTCTATTTAAAATTTTAGCTTGAAACGGCAGTTATAAACTAAAACGTAGGGAGCTTAAATTTTGTCATATTGGATGCACATTGACGAAGCGGTGGGTAGAAAAAAGATAGATAGATATCTCGGGTTAACAAAGTTAATAGAAAAATCAGCTAGCGTTTCGAACTTCCATATCTGTATCTGCAATCGTGGTGAATACCAGTTATGAAAATTTAAGGTCATATTGGGTTGATGCCGTGGACGCTTGCTAAGACAGGGTTCTTGAAAATATTACCCCTATAAGTGTAAAAGTAGTGGTTAAAGTTTTAAGCCATTTAGGTCTGAAAATTGCTATGTAGATTCTACTAATAAAATAAGTAAACACATATTTTGGCGTTTTTAGAAATTTCAACTAGGGATGGAGTAATAGGGTAATTTGATTTCGAAGGGGGTAAAAGGATCTTCTGTACCTAAGAAGGGATTATCCCCCATATTTCATAAAAATTTTGATCTGTTAAAATATGGGTTGTTGGGTATCAATGTGAAGAAAATAAAGCCCGGAATCCAAAATGGTGTTTTTATATTAACTTTTGCAATTTTTTATTACCTGTCCCCTCCTCCCAACCCCGTATTTAATGAAAATATTTTTTTATTTTAAATTGCTAATATTTTTTTAAAGAGAAGTACTTATACCTTTCTATTTTTAAGCTTTGATTTTATAAACTGCAGTAACCTCGTGTTTTTACTGAACTATTAAAAAATAAAGTTTTATCAAAAATATTACATCTCCTAAACTTTTAAACTCGCGGTGTTTCTATTTAAAATTTTAGCTTGAAACGGCAGTTATAAACTAAAACGTAGGGAGCTTAAATTTTGTCATATTGGATGCACATTGACGAAGCGGTGGGTAGAAAAAAGATAGATAGATATCTCGGGTTAACAAAGTTAATAGAAAAATAAACTAGCGTTTCGAACTTCCATATCTGTATCTGCAATCGTGGTGAATACCAGTTATGAAAATTTAAGGTCATATTGGGTTGATGCCGTGGACGCTTGCTAAGACAGGGTTCTTGAAAATATTACCCCTATAAGTGTAAAAGTAGTGGTTAAAGTTTTAAGCCATTTAGGTCTGAAAATTGCTATGTAGATTCTACTAATAAAATAAGTAAACACATATTTTGGCGTTTTTAGAAATTTCAACTAGGGATGGACTAATAGGGTAATTTGATTTCGAAGGGGGTAAAAGGATCTTCTGTACCTAAGAAGGGATTATCCCCCATATTTCATAAAAATTTTGATCTGTTAAAATATGGGTTGTTGGGTATCAATATGAAGAAAATAAAGCCCGGAATCTAAAAAGGTGTTTTTATATTAACTTTTGCAATTTTTTATTACCTGTCCCCTCCTCCCAACCCTGTATTTAATGAAAATATTTTTTTATTTTAAATTGCTAATATTTTTTTAAAGAGAAGTACTTATACCTTTCTATTTTTAAGCTTTGATTTTATAAACTGCAGTAACCTCGTGTTTTTACTGAACTATTAAAAAATAAAGTTTTATCAAAAATATTACATCTCCTAAACTTTTAAACTCGCGGTGTTTCTATTTAAAATTTTAGCTTGAAACGGCAGTTATAAACTAAAACGTAGGGAGCTTAAATTTTGTCATATTGGATGCACATTGACGAAGCGGTGGGTAGAAAAAAGATAGATAGATATCTCGGGTTAACAAAGTTAATAGAAAAATAAACTAGCGTTTCGAACTTCCATATCTGTATCTGCAATCGTGGTGAATACCAGTTATGAAAATTTAAGGTCATATTGGGTTGATGCCGTGGACGCTTGCTAAGACAGGGTTCTTGAAAATATTACCCCTATAAGTGTAAAAGTAGTGGTTAAAGTTTTAAGCCATTTAGGTCTGAAAATTGCTATGTAGATTCTACTAATAAAATAAGTAAACACATATTTTGGCGTTTTTAGAAATTTCAACTAGGGATGGAGTAATAGGGTAATTTGATTTCGAAGGGGGTAAAAGGATCTTCTGTACCTAAGAAGGGATTATCCCCCATATTTCATAAAAATTTTGATCTGTTAAAATATGGGTTGTTGGGTATCAATGTGAAGAAAATAAAGCCCGGAATCTAAAATGGTGTTTTTATATTAACCTTTGCAATTTTTTATTACCTGTCCCCTCCTCCCAACCCCGTATTTAATGAAAATATTTTTTTATTTTAAATTGCTAATATTTTTTTAAAGAGAAGTACTTATACCTTTCTATTTTTAAGCTTTGATTTTATAAACTGCAGTAACCTCGTGTTTTTACTGAACTATTAAAAAATAAAGTTTTATCAAAAATATTACATCTCCTAAACTTTTAAACTCGCGGTGTTTCTATTTAAAATTTTAGCTTGAAACGGCAGTTATAAACTAAAACGTAGGGAGCTTAAATTTTGTCATATTGGATGCACATTGACGAAGCGGTGGGTAGAAAAAAGATAGATAGATATCTCGGGTTAACAAAGTTAATAGAAAAATAAACTAGCGTTTCGAACTTCCATATCTGTATCTGCAATCGTGGTGAATACCAGTTATGAAAATTTAAGGTCATATTGGGTTGATGCCGTGGACGCTTGCTAAGACAGGGTTCTTGAAAATATTACCCCTATAAGTGTAAAAGTAGTGGTTAAAGTTTTAAGCCATTTAGGTCTGAAAATTGCTATGTAGATTCTACTAATAAAATAAGTAAACACATATTTTGGCGTTTTTAGAAATTTCAACTAGGGATGGAGTAATAGGGTAATTTGATTTCGAAGGGGGTAAAAGGATCTTCTGTACCTAAGAAGGGATTATCTCCCATATTTCATAAAAATTTTGATCTGTTAAAATATGGGTTGGTGTTTTTATATTAACTTTTGCAATTTTTTATTACCTGTCCCCTCCTCCCAACCCTGTATTTAATGAAAATATTTTTTTATTTTAAATTGCTAATATTTTTTTAAAGAGAAGTACTTATACCTTTCTATTTTTAAGCTTTGATTTTATAAACTGCAGTAACCTCGTGTTTTTACTGAACTATTAAAAAATAAAGTTTTATCAAAAATATTACATCTCCTAAACTTTTAAACTCGCGGTGTTTCTATTTAAAATTTTAGCTTGAAACGGCAGTTATAAACTAAAACGTAGGGAGCTTAAATTTTGTCATATTGGATGCACATTGACGAAGCGGTGGGTAGAAAAAAGATAGATAGATATCTCGGGTTAACAAAGTTAATAGAAAAATAAACTAGCGTTTCGAACTTCCATATCTGTATCTGCAATCGTGGTGAATACCAGTTATGAAAATTTAAGGTCATATTGGGTTGATGCCGTGGACGCTTGCTAAGACAGGGTTCTTGAAAATATTACCCCTATAAGTGTAAAAGTAGTGGTTAAAATTTTAAGCCGTTTAGGTCTGAAAATTGGCATGTAGATTCTACTAATAAAATAAGTAAACACATATTTTGGCGTTTTTAGAAATTTCAACTAGGGATGGACTAATAGGGTAATTTGATTTCGAAGGGGGTAAAAGGATCTTCTGTACCTAAGAAGGGATTATACCCCATATTTCATAAAAATTTTGATCTGTTAAAATATGGGTTGTTGGGTATCAATGTGAAGAAAATAAAGCCCGGAATCTAAAATGGTGTTTTTATATTAACTTTTGCAATTTTTTATTACCTGTCCCCTCCTCCCAACCCCGTATTTAATGAAAATATTGACTGACTAAAATATGGGTTGTGTGGTATCAAACTAAAGAAAATAAAGTACAGAATCGAGAAAAGTGCTTCTTCTATTATTTTTGCGATTTTTTGTTTTCCTTCTTCTCCCCATGTTCGATAAAAACAATAAATTGTTCACAAGAAATCAAGAATTAAAGAAAGTTTTTTTTTGCAAAAAAAAACTGCTGGAACAATTTTGCTGCGCTATATGTATTTGTGGGAAATACGTAGGCTTTATTTTATCAAAATCGGTTCACGGGAACAAAAGTTTTGACCCTTGAACGCAAGAAAAACGGGAAAAAAACTTCAGGCAAAGCGGATACTCGAGTAGATGGAAGGTTTTGTTATGCAACTTTTGTTAAAGACTATTTGTTGTAAAATGCATAATCACAGAGAAAAGAAGGGATAATATTTAACGTCTTTTGGTGGCCAAATTGGTAAGAAGTCTTCAACGGTTGGGGGGCATTCTCCCTCCCTATTATATTAAAAAGCGCTTCTCCTTCTTTCTAATATCTCTGACGTAAGCTTACATTTTGACATGTTGGAGGTATAAAGTGTGCCGCTTCCTTCTAAGTCGGCACAACTATTACAAAAATAAAGTCAGTTATAAAGTACAGTAAAAACTTTCAAGTAAAGCGGTCAAGAGGGAGGAAATTTAGAATTTTCGTGTTATTAAACTTTTAGGGTAGCGCCTTGTGTATTGCAAGGCCCAAAAAAACATATGGTTTCCAATCTGATGACCACTTCAAAATTCCATTACCTGTAGCTGGAATGCAACTTTTTTTTAGACTTATATTAATTAATGCAATTTAATGTGTGGATAGAGTCTGTGAAAGGTTAACTTTTTTTACTCTTTTTAAAATCCAATAATTAAAAGTTAATAAAAACTTCATGATTTTTTTTCATTTTTACGAGATTTTATTAATTTTTAACATTTTGGTTGTATATAATCAAAAAGGTTGCTACTTGTTGTTGGCGCTGTCACGCCTTCTCCATAAATTTAAAAGGCTCGATAAGGTTATGTAGGTACTGCACTGAAAAAAAAAATCTCTTCAATTAAGTATGTTGGGAATTTGGAACCTTTGGTTGAACTAAATTAATCTAGGCTCTATCTTATATACAATCCTTTAGTGGGCGGAGATAAGACTAATAATTTGTGATTGATCACGATTTTTAATCCTATCTCCCCTCAACCAAAGAATAAAGTGTACTAAACGGGATGGGTCCTCTATCTTTATTTAAACTATTTCTGGATTTAATGATTTCAATACTTTCATATGTATTCAAAAGTCTTTTGTTTGGTACACTTTTTAGAAGTTTTAGGTTATCTAATGTGAATCTATGATTGTTTTCAAAAGCATGCTCGGCCACACTTGACTTTTCTGTTCTTCCGTATTTTAAATATGCTAAGTGTTCTTTAAAACATGTTTGAATAGAGCGTCTCGTTTGGCCAACATATTTTTTGTCACAATCAATGCAACTAATTTCGTAAATTCCACTTTTTTCTAAAACTGTAGTTTTATCCTTGGGATTTCCTAGTAAGCTTCTTATTGTGTTACCGGATTGATATACTAATTTAAGACCGGTGTTATTAAATACTTTTTGTAATCCTTTGGTATAATTAGGATTATAAGGAATTGATACAAATTTTGAGTCGCAGGTATCTTTTCGTCTGAAAAAAGTGGAATTCCGAAATGTCTTTTGAAAACAATGTCTATTTATCAGCTTATTTATTAAGCCTTTGTCATAACAGTTTTCGCCAGCTATATTCCTAATCCTATTCTTTTCTGCTTCAAATCTTTCTTTGTTTAAGGGGAAATTTACTAATCTATATGTTAAAAAGTGCAAACTTGCAAGCTTATGTTGTAAACAATGAAAAGAATATACCTGTTGGTGGCCGTTCCTTTTAACTAAAGTGTCTATAAATGGCAGTGTACCGTTGTTCTCTATTTCATAAGTAAATTTAATTGTGGGAAATTTGTTATTTATTTTTCCATAAAATTTTCAACACTAGTTACTTTAGTGTTGAATACTGCAAACACATCGTCTACGTACCTGAACCATACTCTGGGGAAATACTCAAATTCTTTACTTATATCTAATACAAATTTGCTCATAAATAGGTTTGCGATATTCTCTTCAATTAAGTCCTTGAACTGGTCCAACCCCGTTCAGGAAAGGTGATGGGTCTACTAGTGAGTTTATAGCGTCATTATCAAGGGCACTAACATGCGGTAATAAGGGTCAAAATTTGACACATTTATATCTATTTTAGTGAGCTTAGCACACCAAACCGTCATCTCAGTCTCGACTTGGGCGATGGTTTTTTCTAGAGTTGTTTTTAAGCCAATACACCTAATAAGTGTAGGAAGTAAAAAAGTGACTTTTTATTTTTGTTTCTATTTTTAAATGTGATGTCATATTAGTGGGATGTACTTGATCATGTTTAGAATTTTGAGATGTTTATGTAGCTTTTCAATGACCTCATATTTAAATAATCCGTTAAACTGTCCAAGATTTTTCTGCTCACGTGTAGCCTAAAAATATGCCTTATGTGATAATGTCACAAAAGAAAAGCAACCCCACAAACTAACCCAAAATCGAGCATTCGAAAATAAGAGAAGACAAAAAGCCTATTTTTACATTTTTTTTACCCACTTTTAGGCCAAAAAAAAATGTTTTTGGGTCATTTCTTATTAGATAATGTGACACAAGAAAAGCAACCCCAGGAACCAACCCAAGTTTCGAAAATAAGAGGAAAAAAAAGCCTATTTTATCATTTATCCCAATATCCCTTTGTTTTGTTTTTGGAAATCAGCTGACATTAGACAAGAATGACAGATTATAGGTGGTGAGTACACTTGCGGACACACCGAGGGCGCGCACCCACACCATGGTGTGGAATTTCTGAACGCAGCCCTGGGCAAGACACACCTGACTTGCGCATTACATTCTCTGGTTGTAATTGTCACATAATGTTTGAGTATGATAAAAATATGTGTTGGAACTTAGTTCGAGGACTGTTACCGAGCCTTTCGTGATGTTTGAAAAACACTTTAATAAGTTTATTATATAAGCTTGGTTACCTCTGCCGTAGGTAAAGATTAACTCCATCATAGTAATATTTTAACAAAATTTAACATAAATATCAAAATGAGGTTATTAAATATGACTTTACCGTTTACAAATACAAACGTTCGCTGATTTAAATTTAAAAAAATAAAATCAAGTTATTGCTCTAAAAAAAAAGGTTTCCATCCACAGATATGCCGACGATTTCATTTTGTGTTTAGACGATTCCAGAGAAACTTTCGTTCGCTCTACAAAATTTATCAATAAAATTCAGCCTAAGATTAAATTTACAACCAAAATTGAGCCTGAAGATAACCGAAATCTCCCATACTTAGACATAATGCTTACTAGACTTAAAAACTATTTGGAGTTTTCGATATATCGCATACCAACAACTACCGACAACGTTATTCTTTTTAGCTCTTGCCATGCTGTAAATTACAAAATGGCTGCTTTTAATTATTTTTTCACAAGGTTGTTTTCTATACCTATGAAGAAAGAAAACTTTTTTCAAGAACTGGAAGTCATAAAAATCATTGGCAGACATAATAACTATCCAGACAATTTTATTAACAAATTGTAATATAAACACCTCTATAAACACATTCATAAAAACTTAAAAACTAAACAAGTCTCTGCTAACAAATATGCTTCCATTCCTTACTTATCCCCAGTATCCTTCAAACTACGAAATATTCTACAACAATTCGACTTAACCATCTCCTTTAAACCCACAAACAATATAAAAACTTTCTGGTTAATTGACTTTTAGCCCTTTTTAAAAATTTTTTGGTATTCATATTTTAAACCATATTTAACCTAGAATACTCAAGCACGTGTTACCTTTTTTGAGGGAAGGCTCGCTAATCATTGATTTTGTTATTTATTCACTCTCGCTAAATCCATTTTTAGATTTATCAACTCCAGAGCTTAGGATATCTGTAAAGATAATTAAACCGGTCGGGGATTTCAAATAAAATTTGAGAAGAATTAATAGGACTTTGCCTTGCCGTCTTACTATGAATAATCTTCACTCTGGAGACCTCACATAACTTAATTATATCTGTCTCCGTAAAGGCGCTTAATTTTCCTTCAAACTGAAGGTACACTTGATTTAAAAAAAAACTCATACATGCATTTTTTTCTGTGCCACAAAATTTAGCTTTCCATTAATGTATACTATTATAAGGCACCACCAGCTTAGTATGCCTGACAGCTTAAAATTCAGTGTGACATCCTTAAAAATGCCACAGATATCAACATTTACAAAAGTTCAAATTATCACTTATAAGAAGGGCGACGACCCATTTTGGAGTTGATAAAATGACGAAAATGTGATGGAAAAAGCGCTGGATTGAAAATAATTCTACGGATAGGAAAGACGGATCAGGACGACCAAAAGTAGGTTCTGAAGTGCAAGATGAGAGACTTATTGACCATCTCAGACAAAATCCTTTTTCAACGTTGGTTGAAGTAGCTAATATAACATTATTTCCTGATTCTTTAGCAACAATAAATAAAAGAGTAACGAAATCAGAAGTCTCTTGTCGAGTTGCTGCAAAGAAGCCTTTTCTAACAGAAGAACAAAAACAGGCCAGAGTGATTTTTGCACTGAACAACGTTCTTCGTAATAACGACTTCTGGGAGAGGGTAGTTTTCACTGACGAAAAAAATTTTCAATCATCTTCAAGCAGGAGAATTTTAGTTTATCATCCACCAAATTCTAGATTTGAACCCACCAAATTAAAATAGCTGGACATTTTTCTGTAAACATGTGGGGCTGGTTTAGTGCTAGAGGTTTGGGTTTTTTTTTGGAAATCGAAGGAAGATTCAATCTTTACATGAAAATAATGACTTGGTTTATCAGTAGGACAACTGTTCAGTACACACGGCTAATGTTGTTCGCCAATGGTTTCAGAATAATAATATAGAAACACTTCCTTGGTCAGCCAACAGCCCTGACCTTAACCCAATGGAAAATATATGGGGTCGAATCGTTAAAATAATATACCAAAGGAATTGGAGACCACGAAATGCTGAGTTAAGCCATGCTATTTATCGCGCATTGAATCAGCTGTCAGAAGACCATCAGTATTTTCAAAATTTAACCTTTTCAATGCCAAGACGTTTGCAGCTTGTAATAGAGAAAAATGGTGATCTTATAAAATAATTATAGGGTGGGCTACAAAATTCCGCACTTCTTGGATTGGCTATAACTTTTGACTTGAGTACTCGATTTGGAAATATATTGACTTTTTGGAAAGATAAAACGTGAGAGTTTTTCGATTCGATTAAAATTTTAAAACTTATAAAAAGTTCAAGATGGCGGACAGTTTTAAAAAATGTGTAATTTTCACCCCCCCTGAAAAAAATTTATGTGTGACACTGAAGAAACTCTGAAGCTTTCACTACAAACGCTCATTGTTTCTGTGTATCATTTAATTAAATCAGTTGGGAAATAAAAAAGTAATAACTATTTTAACTATGTGTGTTTTACATATATTTTCCATTTGCTATATCTTTTAACTTAATTATTTAATTAAGAAAACACATCTAAATACCCATTACTTTTTTATTTCTTATCCGATTTAATTAGGTGATACTTCGATATACGAAGAAAAAATGGAGATTTGGAAATACTAATTTATATTTTGCCCAGTGTCTTACTTTAAAAAAAAAATAAGACGTGTAAAATCTAACTCTTTTTAAAACTATCCGCTATCCCGAATATTTTTTTAATATCAACTTTTGAACGAACGGACGTAACTCTCGTGTTTTGTCTCCTTAAACAATATTTTTTTAAATTAAATAATCAGTCCAAAAGCTATAGCAAATTGAAAAAATATATAATTTTGTGATTTTTTCCAATGTTAAGCCGAAACACTCATAATCTAAAAGTTTATAACTTTCTCATTTCTCAACCGATTTGATTAAATGATACGTCAATATATACATAAACAATCAATATATACATAAACAATAAGCGTTTTTAGTTTTTATTCACCCTCGCTAAATCCCTTTTTACGTATGTTTCTAGTTTCCTTGGTTGGGTCCTCCTCGAATGCCGGACGTTTATACCTTGCTGCTTGCTTTAACTTTTAACTACTAACAGCCTACCAGATTTAAAATCATGTATTTAACCACAAATTTTCTTAGAAACACGAACAAAACACTCTACAAAGGAAATTTCGTCACACCTCCAAAAAATTTTTATAGGTAAGCAATCATGAAATTTTATTATTTTCCACTAGAATTGTTCTTGTAGCTAAACATTCTTTGGTATGTTTTGTTTTTTACAGTTACTGATGATGGCCCTATAAGCCGAAACTAGTATAACTACATTAAATTTAGTAGAGGAAGGCAGTGTTACTTTCAAAGTTCGCTGATTTGTCCATTACATTACTCTAAAAACTCCCCTTAAGCTTTTCTTCTGACGGCCTTACGTACCTAGATGGCGTTGGCTGCAAGCTTCCCTGATGGCTGGTTGAAGCCACAAAAGCTTAACATCATCGCCGCGGTGGCACGATGGTTTTGGATCGTAAAATCCAAATGAGTTTCTGAGTTAAATGGATACATTTCTTTTATTTTTATTTAAACGAAGGACATTTTTGTTAAAAAGTTTGCCATTTGAATTTTGGCCTTGAAGTTTCGTTTCGTCTAAAATAAATAGGGGGTTATTCCTGAACCCTATATTGGGAAACTTAAACATCCATATATTTTTTAAGGTTAGAGAGTGCATGTCGATTTTTTAATACCAAGGTTGATGAATTTTTATTTCGAAAGCTCTCCTCCTCTTCTAGTGCTCTGTTTTCACGCACTGATAGGATTGGTACAAGAGTTATGGCTTTTAGTTCTGCTATTATTGTACCTACGTTGTCTGCTCCCTCATTTTTAATGTCATCATTTTAACTTAAAGTTTTTCTACTGTGTAGGTATAAATATTTTATTTTGAGTGCTTCGACTTGTGATTCTTTCTATTAGCAATTTGTAACGTGGTAAACAAGTTAATTGCCTAGTGGTATTTCTGACCCACAATCAATTCTTCTTTGTTAAAGAAGTAAGAAGAATCGTTCTTTGTTATTCAAATCCACCGAAATATCTCCCGCGGGTGTTTTTATTGAACCTGTTTCAGTTATCTAATACCACTGCACAATGCACTAGTTTGTGTAGATTTTTTACAGGTTCTGACGTGCAGTCCATATACTGTTGTCTGTCTTTTGTAGTTCGAAGCCTCACATTTATATAAGATGTCTGGAGCTGTTTCTGTTTCCTTGCCTCGTTGCCTGTAGCTTAGGTCTTCGTTGTACTGTTTCATTTTCTTATAGGGAACCAGTATCATTTCTTGCTAATTCGTTAGCTTTTTAATTTCCAGCGATACCTTAATGTTCTGCTATTTTAAGTCTCCAGTCTTTCACTCTTCAGAATACAGTTAAGTCACATTCCGTTAATATTTCACTTTAAAACTGGTTAATTAAAAAACTATTGTCTTGTTCCGAAAAAATGAATTTGTCGTCAATCACAGCATTAAATTATGTTGTTTGAAGGTGGTAGAAAATGTTGAAGTTAAGACTAAAGTAGAGTTTGGAACTTCCGTTCTCTTCATTTTTACTTTTCCACAACGTTTTGGATGCTTATGTATCTGTAATCGTCATCAGGTGAATTCTAACTGAATCTTATACAGTAGCATGTGTTCAGTGAACCATAAAACTAACTTGTGTTGGTTCCGTTGTTTTGCAATTGAAATCTGTTACCTCCGAAAAGTGGGGGTTTCCAAATACATTCTGGTTCCTCAGGATGAATGCTGTTTCTTCGAATTTCCACTTGTATAGATTTTCCTCCTTGTCGACGATATTTCCCTCTTCCCATTCCATATGATATTGATTTTCCCAGCAATGTTGAGCTTTTTTCGATCCAGTTGTATACCGTTGTCGAGTTTTGCGTTTGTGTTGTAAGAAGAACTTCTATGGGTGGCTGGTTTCCCCAAAGTAGATATCCCCCCACTCGCAGTACAGTTCTTGATGTCGTGGCATTTTGATTCAGTTTTTGTGACTTCTTATTGTAGTGATCGTTTTGAAGGCAGGAAAAGATGATATTGGTTGCCTATTCTTCTTATCTTTTCTGAGATTTCTTTGATGTATGGAATTATAAGTGTCGACTTTTTTTTCAGTATTTACGTCTGTCATCTTTGGGTTGGTGTGGTCTGAAGAGTTTTATTGATCAGTAGTAGTAGTTGAAGAAACCGTTCTTCTGTATTGCGGATGTAGGTGGCTTGATCTACGGAACAGTTTGGTTGATGTGAAGTGGTTTGATTTGAAGTTAAGATTTCGTCTAGTATGAGTTGGTTTCCGGAAGTGATTATGGTTGAATTTTTTTTGGTGACAAAAACGTCGAAAAAACGATAACAGCAGACTAGAACAATTCTTCAAACAGCATAAGAAACTGCATCAAACTCATTCTGGAAAAAGAAGAAATTTGTCAACTTCCTTTTCTTGCTCCTTTTAAGGTTTTGTTAATATTCACCCTATGACGATTGCAGATACATAAGCATTCGAAACGTTGTTAAAAAAGAAAAAATAATGACAATGGAAGTCCGAAACGCTAGTTTACTTTCTTAAATTTTGTTCGTGTGTAGGCATTGTACGAGTAGCTTTCATAACACAAAATGCTTTGAGCTTAAAAATAGTCCTCTAGAAATATTCCATAATAATAAGGATATCATATTTTAAACCTTTATATACGTTTTAAAAATACGGAACCCAGTATGGGCGTTTGCTTTTAAAGTAGATACGCTTCGTAATCTTGGAAACGCTGCTTTCTAGGATCGGTACAAAGGGAGGAAAAATATATGGGTAATGAGGTTTGCAAAGCATTTTTATGAAATAAAGCCGCCCGTATTTTAGAACATTTCACTTTAGCCTTGACCTTGATAAGTTTTTATTTTTGTTTAAGGGTGTGTAAAAATAAGAAATGAATAAAGAACGTGCAGGCTGCCTCAAATCCAATGTTTTGAGGAATAAGGGCTGATTTCTGGGATCGGTAAAAAAGAAGGAAAAATATATTGGTAATGACGTTTGCAAAGTATTTTTATGAAAAGTTTTTATTTTTGTTGGCCCTGTATAAAAATAAGATGCATCTAAAGGACATGCAGTTTGTCTCAAATCCAATGTTTTTATGAGTTAAGGTTGCTTTTTGGGATCGTTACAAAGGGAGGAAAAGTATATGGGTAATGAGGTTTGCAAAGCGTTTTTATGAAATAAAGCCGCTCGGTACTTTAGAACATTTCACTTTAGTCTTGATCTTGAGAAGTTTTGATTTTTGGTTAAGCCTGTATAAAAATAAGGAATGATTATGAAACGTGCAGGGTGCACCAAGTCTAATGTTTTGAGCAATAAGGGCTAGTTTCTGGGATCGGTACCAAGGGAGGAAAAATATATGGGTAATGAGGTTTGCAAAGCCTTTTTCTGAAATAATGCCCCGCGTACTTTGGAGCTTTTCATTTTAGCCTTAACCTTAAGAAATTTTTATATTTGTTGGGGCTGTATAAAAATAAGAAAAGACTAAAGAACATGCAGGCTGCTCCAAATCCAATTTTTGTATACTTTGGAGCATTTCATGTTAGCCTTGACCTTGACGAGTTTTTATTTTTGTTGGGGCTATATAAAAATAAGAAACCACTAAAGAGTTTTTTCTTCAAGGGTTTTGAGAGAAAATCTTGCGTAAGCCGCCCAGTACAACCGTCCAAACCTCTCCCCAGACAAATCTCATCCCTCTATCAGGACAGCCCGGGTAGTGTTGCATTCCTACCGACTAAAACCTCCCGATTGTGGTTTCGACCAGTCTGATGGCTGGCCAGAGTCACTGCACTGCAGCCATTATTGGCTTATTATGCACCCTCCTTTTGGGTCTAGTTTAACTCGTCTGCTTTAAACAGGAAGCACCATGAGAAGGGAGGGATATGAGAGGCTAAATGTATTCGCATCATACTGATCGAAATCCTTTGGTCCCACGCTTCAACTCTTTTGTGCAGATATGAAGGCTACATTATATTTGCATTACTATCCTTTACTCCCCGACTAAAGAACATGCAGGGTGTCCCAATTCCAATTTTTTTAGGAGCTAGGGAAAAATATATAGGTAATGAGGTTTGCAAAGCATTTTTATGAAATAAAGGTGCCCGTATTTTGGAGCTTTTCATTTCAGCCTTGACTTTGAGAAGTTTTTATTTTTGTTGGGGCAGCACTAAACTAAGAAACGATTAGTTTTTTTAGGAATTAGGGCTGCTTTTTGAGATCGGTACAAAGGGAGGAAAAATATATGGGTAATGAGGTTTGCAAAGGATTTGTATGGAATACAGCCGCCAGTACTTTAGAACATTTTAGTTTAGCCTTGACATTGAGATATTATTATTTTTGTTGGGACAAAAGGAACGTCTAAAAACATTCAGGGTGCCCCAAATTCATGTTTATGGGTAATAAGGTTTTCAAAGCATTTTTATGAAATAAAGCCGCCCGTACTTTAGCATTTTATTTTAGCCTTTACCTTAAGAAGTTTTTATTTTTATTAAAGCTGTATAAAAATAAGAAACGACTGAAATACATGCCCCAAATCCATTTTTTTGGAATTAGGGCTACTTTCTGGAATCGGTACAAAGGGAGGAAAAATATATGGGTAATGGCGTTGCAAATTATTGTTATGAAATAAAGCCGCCGGTACTTTAGAACATATCACTTTAGCCTTGACCTTGAGAGGTTTCTATTTTTTTGGGGCTGTATATAAAGAAGAAATGACTAAAGAACATTCCGGGATGCCCCAAATCCAATTTTTTTGGAATTAGCGCTTCTTTCTAGGATCCATAAAAAGGGAGGAAAAATATATGGACTCCCTCATGGACTGTTCGGCGCCATAAAGCCCTATCGTTTGCCGTGGTCTCGAAGTTGTTTATATCGATGTGACTCTTCATCATATTGCCTTTGAGAACGTTCTTGTACTTTTTTGTTGACCTCCTTGATTTCTTTTTCCCTCCTTCAGTTGTCCATAAAATATCTGCTTTTGGAGACGTGTTTCGGTCATGCGGATAATGTGACCAGTCCAGCGAAGCTGGTGCTTGAAGATAATAGCTTGTATACTAGTTGTTCTGGCTTCTTGATGGTGATATTTTTCTAGTGGTTTGATATGCCTTCTGTATAACTGTGTTTTAGACACGAAGCTTGGTCTCCGTATAGATGTCGTGATTGTTGAAGACTTTCTCCGAAAGCCGTCCGAACGCTACGCTAGCACAGGGTGAAAATATATGGATAATAAAGGTTGCAAAGCATTCTGGCCATAAGTTATCCTAAGCATATTACAATAGCACCTTATCTCGAATGGCTTTAGTTTTTTTTTACAGGACATTTTACAATATTGTGCACTTTAGAAGGAGGTTATTTAACTTCCTTTGCTTTATTTGCATCTCTTTCATACTTTTACGATAGAGCACAAAAGAATTCAAGTACAATGTTTTAAGATTTAAAAAATACCTATTAAATTGTTTTTAAATTATGTCTTTAAACTATGTGCTATTTTTAAGCCAATCTGTAAAATTTCGAAATAAACTGAATGGAATTGAATTGAAATATGCTTTGGTTTAAAAATGGTTTTGCAAATTCCAGGTTTGATTTTTAACGGATTTGACAAACAGTTGTTTTTATTTATAAAACGAAGAGTTCCTATGGGTACCCTTTATGTCACTATTTCTGCCGACATCTCTTTTGTTACTTTATTGTTGTGTTGTTGTTTCTATTTATAAAACAAAGAGTTCCTATTGGTACCCTTTATGTCACGATTTCTGCCGACATCTCTTTTGTTACTTCCGTCGCACCGGCAACATATTCGCCTTGCCAATAAATTTATTGCAATCTAAAATGTGCAGAGGTAATTAAGCTATCAAATTTAATAATTCGACGTTTACGACATAGCGGGCTAATTACTGAAGGATTAGTAAGGCCACTAAGCTGCAGGATATGACGGCTACCCAACAATATTTTGTTTTCTATCAGCCAATAAAGAGTATTACCTCGATAAGTCCGTTGTAGTGGTAGAAGACCAAAAATCCAAAATTTGCCGCCCTTTATGAAATTCTCGCTTTACTTATTTAACTACGTATGGTATTCGAAAAAAGGCTTAACATTTTTTTAAATAAAGCAACGTTATCGGTCAAATAACAACATCATATAAATATGAGATACTATAACGGCCCTGCCCTTGCATTTCTCAATCAAGTTAGCCTAGAAATAATCTAGAAGCGGAGAGTCTACCGGGCAGGCGCGTCGATTGCATCAGTAATGAAAGCAACTGACAACCATCTGACAGCAAAAGTTTAGGTTTTGTTTATGGAAAATTTATTAATGAAGTGGACACTTCCGTATATTTTTTAAGTTAAATATTTACAAAATTGGGGAAACTAGAGAATAAAATTTAGTTTTTATGAAATTTAATTTAAAAATTATTTTTTTGAAAGTAGGGATGGTGTCCTTAAGAAAAACTTAGCAAAGCGATGCCGATGGCGTAAAGTTACAACGCTCGCCAGCACACAGCCTTGGAAATATAAAGTTAGCTTGGTTAAATTGGCTTTAAAGCTGCTTAATCCATATTAGATTTGCTTACATTTTAAGCTGTTTAAAAGTTTTCATGAAAGAGAAAATAGAGACCTTTTGCATCTCTTATATGTGACTTTATCGCTAATTAATGCTTCAAAACGTAGCTTCAGAAGCGTTATTTTAAGAGCAGCATTTTTAGTTTTCATGGGGGAGAAAGTAGAGATCTTTTGCATCTCCTATAAAAGATCTTCCTGATATGTGACTTTATCGCTAATTAATGCTTCAAAACGTAGCTTCAAAATCGTTATTTTAGTTTTTTCGATTCTTATTCATATATATATATATATCATAACCTTCATTTTTAATTATAACATATTTGTGTTATATTTTTACTTACTCAATATTAATTTTAGTCTGTTGTTTCTAATCTTATACTTATAGGTACAATAGTATTTTCTAACCAAAATTGATCAGTGAAATTATTTAAAAACTTACTTAAGCTCTAATTGTAACTAATGCAAATCATGCGGGGTGCACCAAATCTAGTGTTTTGAGGAATAAGAGCTGCTTTCTGGTACCAAGGGAGGAAAAAAATATATGGGTAATGAGGTTTCCAAAGCCTTTTCGTGAAATAAAGCCACGCGTACTTTGGAGCATTTCATTTTAGCCTTACCTTGAGAAGTTTTTATTTTTGTTGGGGCCGTATAAGAACAAGAAACGACTAAAGAATATGCAGGGTCTTCAAATCAACTTTTTTTAGGAAGCTGCCTTTTGCGATCGGTACAAAGAGAGGAAAAATTAATTTTAATTAACGCGTTACAACGTTGCTCAAATAACGTTATTTTAGTTTCTTTATGTAGGCTCTATTTATAGCCTAAAAATAAACAGAAAATTTTGTCGATTCTTGTTCATATATATATATATATATATATATATATATATATATATATATATATAACATAACCTTCATTTTAATTATAACATATTTATATTATGTTTATTTATGTTTTGTCTATTTTTATGGATCATTGTTTAGTATTTTTTCTTTGCGCAATTAATTTTAGTCTGATGTTTCTAAACAATAGTATTTTCTAACCAAAATTGATCAGTGAAATTATTTTAAAACTTAGTTAAGCTCTAATTATAACTAATACAAAACATGAATGGTCAACGAGATTTCTACAATTTTTTTAATTTTATTTTAGGATCAACGTCCAGTGTTAGCCGAGTATTTGCAAAGTTAAAGACAACACTTAATATCCATGCACCTAGCCGGGATTCGAACTCGAGACCTTTCGTGCGGTAGGACGATACATTACTCACTGTGATACGGAGGCCGTCAGTTAATCTTATATAATAATAAAGTACATTTCAATGCAGTTGATCTTTAGAAACTAAAAAAAATTTAAAAAAGAGGGTTATAGGATAAGGTGTCCTATAATATTGAGGAATTCTGTTATTACCTATGTACCAATTTCTCTCACAAATGACAGTAATGACAGTATTTTAAATAGAATTGGTGCCTTTTATTTCTCTCTTTAAAGAAACTTCTTTTCAATATGAGAAAACGTAAAAACTCTCACACCTTTTTATAGGAATAAATGCCTGTATTTATACTATAAGGGTTCTGTAAGACGCTACTAGGCCGGTTATAACGTAGATAGAGGAAATACTGAAGATAGGTAACCTTACGGGCTAAAATGTTAGCAAAAATTTCGTTCGTGGATAACTCCCCAGAGCGCGCATAGTCGCTTTTGGACAACTCGAATGTCATCAACCCAGTGCATTTCGCCGCAGCGAAATCTGTAAGCATAGAAGACATAATCAATTTTCCTTTGCAATCTGTAATAACTCTCCAATGTTTCACTTGACTTCGTATAGGTGGCGCTATTAACTTAGCATTAACATTCCTCCTGCGCTAGATAGTGTAGAAAATAGAAATATCACTGCCATTGTTTAGATTTGGTGGAAATCGAACCGTATATCATTGAATTTAACTTTTTATGACGACATAGAGAATATTCTTTTTGTTCTTATGAGTACTCTTTTAGTGTTAGAAAAAAAAAGATGATCTTGTTGATTTTGTGATTTTTGAAACAAAAACAGTTTTATTCTTGTGATTTATTAACGCTTACAGGTAAGTGTTCCTTATTTTGCATGTTTTTGTTTTATAGTAACAAAAAACTGTTGCTAAATGTTTTCTCGGTAATTATGCTTTTCTGCCATTTTTGATTTTTTATGAAAAATTCTTTATGGGGGCACCTATACTAGGGTCCCTAGGACCCCAAATCCGCCTGCGCCCGATTTTTTTTTAAGAGAAAAAAGGGTGCCCGGGGGGGGGAGGGGTTGTAATGTTTTTCTGATTGTTTTGGGTTGGGTTGGGTTGGACTGTGTTGGATTGGGTGGTTTTAGTGAAAAAAAAATAAAAAAAAAAACAACCGGCGCAGGCGGATTTGGGGTCCTAGGGACTCTAGTAGGTGCCACCATAAAGAATTTTTCATAAAAAATCAAAAATGACAGAAAACCGTATATTGCATAATTACCGTTTTTTCGCATTAATAATTAAGTAGGTAGGAACTATTTAAAAAAAAAACATCGGGCAGTTCGGGAATTTCCTAGAAAATTTCAGTTATAAACAAAATATTAAATATAAATAAATTTGGCTTAAGATATTTTAGCATAATTAAAGGGGTAACGTTTTTGTTTAAGAAATTTTTATGCCAAGATTTTGTTCCCATTGTATAGCCTTCTTTCCAAACTTTCGATTTTTAGAATAAAACACTCAGTTTTCTCAAGTTTTCACTTTTTTTTTAGCTTCAAAAAAGTACTGCAATAAAACCATTTTTGAAATTAACTCTGTGTTTCGGACTTCCATTGTCTATATTTTATTTATACACGACGTTTCGATCAGTACAGTCTCTGATCGTCTTCAGTTTGCACCTGAAGACGATCAGAGATTGTACTGATCGAAACGTCGTGTATAAATAAAATATAGACAATGGAAGTCCGAAATACAGAGTTAATTTCAAACACATCATTGTCTCAAACTTTCAAAACCATTTTTCTCTGTTAAAATGAAAAATATTTAAGGTTGTTGAAGAGAGACAGCAGGCTATTAAAAAGTATTTTAGAGAAAGATGGAAATAATTTAAGGCAATTGTTTACTCAAAATTTCTGTTTTGTCATCTGTCTGTCATCTTGAGTGTTTTTTTTTTATCCAAAAAACGACAAAAATTGTAATTGTTTATCGTGTAAGTCATAAGGTGGTATTAATTTCTTTCAATCAAAGTTCTTTATAGTGTTTAAAATTACAAAAAAACGTGTATATAAGTGTATTTTAGCACATCTTAAAATAATTGAACAGGTATTTAACTAAATTATTTCCAGGTTCATCATGGTAGATGATTCTATTTTGTAATGTGGCCGCTAAATATTTAAATTTGAAAACAAATTGTTGTTAAGTTAAAATAAAAAAGCATATTTAAAAAAATTAAATACAATAAATACCTATAATAGAAATAAGATTATAGCATTTATTATATTTATGCTCATCAACTAATATAATATATAATAAAATAATTTTTTCCGAAATATTTTTGCAATGCTTAAATGCGACACTCTTGTATCCCAAAACTAAATTTTTGGAAAAAAAGGAACTTTTAATCCAAATAGCTACTGTCATAGGGAGGAGAATTTTTAATAAAATGGCAAAATAAAAATCATATGCACGACACCACTAAAGATGACAGATGACAACTAAAATTTTTAGTACACAATTGCCTTAATATTTTTGCACTTTGCACTAAATTATCTCTTCATCTACCTCTAAAATTCTGCCCTGTCTCATTAAATATTTTTCATTTTAGCAGAGGAAAGATGTTTTTGCAGTACTTTTTTGAACGCTAAAAAACCGGTAAAGGCTTGAAAAATTTGAGTGTTTTATTCGAGGTTTTTTTCATAATATTGTATTGTCATCGGATCTACTTTGCTGTGCCAAATTTCACTAAAATCGGTTCACGGGAAGTGTGTCAATGAATTTAGCCCCTTATTTTTAAACCTTAACCACCCCCTATCCACCAATTTTTTTTTCATAATATTGTATTATCATCCGAACTACACTACTGTGCCAAATTTTATTAAAATCGGTTTACGGGAAGTGTGTCAAAAACGAATCGCAAAATTTGATAGTCAGGCAGACTGTAAAGTTAAATATAATCGTTTAATAATAATAAAAACTGTCTTGCTTCATTCAGCATATTCATGAATTTATATTATGATCTCTCTACCAGCTCCCATTCCCTTGGCAACAAGTTCATTCATTTACGCCACTGATAAACCGGTATTCAGCAAAGAATCAAAAACTTGCGGTAATTCCCCTTTCATGGCTTGGCTGGCTGTTCGGATACCGTCGGCTTTCGTCGGATATTAGCATGTATCCTCGTTGCCAGCACTACCAATTTATTGCGGTCTCCGCTAGCGCCCTCTAACAGTTACTCGGCAAAACAAAATTTTTGGTTTCCATACTTTCCGCAAGGTAAATGGGGGGCACCACTTGCCTGATCAGGGTTTATAACGAGTGGAAGTGCAACGGACTATTCTCACTTCCACTTATCAGTTACATATCTTAAGTATTTTCTATCTACGGTTATAAGTGCAAAATGGGCACCACCATATAGAGCAAATTACTTCTATTGATAAACCTATAAGAACCGTCTAAAAGATCTGCTTGACCCTTAAGTGGTATTTATAGAATAGTTTCAATATCTATATATACTATAAGAGGCTTCTTCTGGAAATAATTATACAGTATTTTACTTCTATTGATACAGCTTGAAGTCCTAAAGTAAGAAAATAATATTTTTTAATGTGGTTTGAATAAATATTTAAATAAAAAAATGGGCTTTTAACTATGACTGATTTTTCTTCCACAGTAGGTAATAATGGCGACACCAAAACTATCTTGACAATAAATCAATATTACGCGAAAACTTTACTATCTTGCAACACGTACACCAAAATTTTATTAACGAACACCACTTTATTACTAATATCCCTATCATTTATTTAGGAAAATTTTTACGCGCCATTGAAATATCTTTGTTTGGAGCTTAAAATACTGTCTGATTAAAAATTAAAAGTGACAAAATATATACGGAAGACGTTTTTTAAACAAATTATGCAATATTTGTGCATGGTTTATCATTTCTATGCGTTTTGTGAATTATACCTTATGTAATTGAGGTTTTTGTTGCTTTTGGAATAGATCGTTAAATTCCTAGAAAGACAGAACATCTCTAAGATGGACGTCTTGTTGTAAATATTTAAAACATTTTATATGCCGTTATAGCAAGTATACAATAATCATACAGTAATTTTGTAGTTGTAGGGATTGCCGTCCGCCTTGGTTTTCCATTATCCGCATCTTTTCCAATTTGACTGGTCCATATTTATATTTTTAGGTGCTTTCTTTAAGGCGCATTTATAAACTTAAACTGTCGGTTTACTGTTTGTTGTTTAATGTTATGTGAGGCTCAGAAATGACGTTTAATTTCAATTGGGCAGTTGGTCAATTATGAGGATAACCCAAAAGCAAGGAAAAATTAGAGAAGTAACTAAATATTTTCATCCACCATCAACCACTTAAGTGCATTTTTGATTTATTAGAGAGATCGAATATGATGTTTATTACTTTTTTGCTCTTGTAATGTATCTTTATAAAGCAAAATTACTAATTATAGAGCCTCTTTGATTTAAAATTGTTGTATTATGGGCCTGAAACCCTCTTATACAATACTTTAAGGGCCTAAAGTACTTTGCAGTCATTCTGCTCTATAGTAAAACCGTATAAATACTCTTACAGAAAGAAGCAGAGCTTTTATAAGACATTCCTTAAATTTTTGCTTTATTAATAGAGGTAAAACTTTATAGAATCCTTTTGATATAAAATTGTTGTAATACTGGGCCTGATACATTCTTATACAATACTTTAAAAGCCTAAAGTACTTTTCGGCAATTCTGCTCTGTAGTAATACCGTATAAATGTTCTTACAGAAAGAAGCAGAGCTTTTATAGGATACTCCTTTAATTGTTGCTGAAAGAACATTCTTATAGAGAGCAAAATCACAGGTAAGACCTTATAGAACACTTTAGATTTTAAATTGCTTTATTATTGGACCTGAAACAATCTTTAAGAGCCTAGTACTTTGCGGCAATTCTGCTCTATAGTAACACCGTATAAATATTCTTACAGAAAGAAGCAGAGCTTTTATAAGACATTCCTTTAATTTTTGCTTTAGTAATAGAGGTAAAACCTTATAGAATCCTTTTGATTTAAAATTGTTGTAATATTGGGCCTGAAACATTCTTATACAATACTTTAAGAGCCTAAAGTACTTTGCGGAAATTCTGCTCTGTAGTAATACCATATAAATGTTCTTAAAGAAAGAAGCAGAGCTTTTATAGGATATTCCTTTAATTGTTGCTGAAAGAACATTCTTATAGAGAGCAAAATCACAGGTAAGATCTTATAGAACACTTTTGATTTAAAATTGTTGTAATATTGGGCCTGAAACATTGTTATACAATACTTTAAGAGCCTAAAGTACTTTGCGGCAATTCTGCTCTATAGTAACACCGTATAAATGTTCTTACAGAAAAAAGCAGAGCTTTTATAGGATACTCCTGTAAGAACATTCTTATAACAATATAATCATCGGTAAATTGTTTTTAACACCTAGATGAGTTTTTCGAAACCATAACACAGCAAACTGGTAATCTGGTAATATGTATTACATACAGAACTACCCTCTAGTATAGATCTTAAGGATATTTTTAGTTATTTGGTCCTTAAATGATGCAAGTAAAGTACCATAACGTATTTTTTATGTAAGACCTGAAGAGCAGGCACCCCTTCGCGACTCTGTACATCTGAATAGGGCAGAGTAGCCTTGTTTCCTCGGCAATTTTTGTAAAATAAAAGAATCTACAAGAATCAGAATTTTTAAAAAACACACCTCTTTTAAATTTAATGACATCTTTTAATTCATTTTAAAGTTAAACAATACGTGAACACGGTGACAACAAGTGTACTAAGTAGAATGAGTAGAGTTGTTGTTTTAAGTTTTTTTATGCACTTCAGGGATTAAATAGGTCCTTTTAGTCCCTCTTTTCAGGGACTGAAGTGACACTTTTAATCCCTAAGGGATTAAGAATAAATTTAATCCCTCAGCTTAGAGGTTAGAAGTAAATTTAATCCCTCAGTGGTAAAAAAAAACTAATCCCAGGAAAGTTATAATTAAATTTATGGCAAGTCAAGCCAAACAGCACTTGTTCTTGGCCAAGATTTCATTCTTAGCACCCTTTCTTCTAGTTGATGAACCATTTGGCGTAGAAATAATGTAATTTGAACAAAGATCTTTTCCTAAAGTGCATAAAATAGTATATAAACCTCGGGAATAAAGTGTCATTTAATCCCTTAGCGAATTGTAGTAACAAACTTTTCGCTACGGGATTAAAAGTGGCACTTTAGTCCCTAGGTTTATAATGTACTATTTATTCTTTTAAAAAGTATAATTTTGTTTTGAATTTATTTCAACAAGATATGTCGTGAGAACGCGAGACTGCTACATGATAAATTGTCTCGTAGGGTCGGAACTTTAGCGCAACTGATTATAGGAGGTCGGGCTCAGACTTTTCGCAGCTTTATTGAGAGAGCTAGGTCAATTGAAGGCAATATTTATCGTTAAATTTAACGGGATCCTCCTTTCTCAAGTTTATTATCTTTTTCGCTCTCACTTACTATAGCCATTGGGCTTCTTTCTCAATACACGCTATTTCGGTAACCTAGATAACAACTGTAGAACCCTGTATACCTATTACTTTGGTCTTATTTTAAAGATAATTTTCTTTAATTTGAAATTACTCTTTAACACTGACATTAACTTTAATTTTTTTGTTCTTTTACCTTTTTTGTAAGGTCTTTAGTTCCTAAAATACACGCAAGAGTCTGCACACAAACAGTATACACATAACTTTTAATATTTTATGTATGCTACATATTTTTTTTAAATAAATAACACTTGCTAACTAAAAACTGTATAACATAATCCAAACAAAATAATTAAACAAAAAAACAAGTTACCGAACAATAAGTTTCCGATGATCAAGCTGAGATTGAGTTTCCTCGCCAACTGTTCCCAACTTTAAGGTCGTTGACTAACAGATCTTTTGGAAAGAAGGTTGTGTTTGTCAACCCTGGTAAAAAAAACCGCATAGGAGCTCATGAACGTTGGTGAGTTTTTATGCTGTTTTATAGAATTTTATAAGCCTTTTTGAGCCAGGATCTTTTGTTGGTGAAAACTGGTAGAAAAAACCTGTACTTTATGAGATTTCTCTTGGTTTTTACAACTTTGTTCCACATACCGCATAGAAATCATATCAAACCTTATAAAACGTTATAAAATCTCTTTAAACATTTCCAAGAGATTTGACGCGGTTTTTTGGCAGGAAATAACCTAGACCCAATGAAAGAGGAGAGCTTAAACACGTTTGAAGCAAAATGCCTATCACAACGTCGTGAAGACGTTGTTTTGAACACATGTGGTCGAAACGACGTCTTCAAGACGCCGACGTTATGATTTGCTACTAGGTATACTTATTTAACAAGAATCGATAAGAAGCAAATAAGATACTTGCATGCATGACAGCGAAGGACAAAACACACGCTGTGAAAAAGAAATAATGGAGCTAAGGACAAAAATTAAAAAAATTGTAGCAAAAACATTACGTAAATGAATGACATAAATAATAAGGTAGCAAATATATCACATTCGTCTGGATTTAATTTTACTGATAATCTTCAAGATACTTTGGTAATTTCCGACAAGAATCACAAATTGCATCAAGTTGATCTAGTTCACAATGTTGATTATTTTCCAATGAAGGAAAGTTGTCTGAACCGTTCAAAAGGATCGCATCTCCCTTTGCTGCTCAGTGCTTCACTGAAAAGGTAGCTTCTTTCCCATCATCATAGCGTATCTATGCTTATTCAGTATTAGCATCTATAACATCTGCTTATTTCACTAAAGGATCATATTTGCATTTTCTGTTTTGTTTTCTGACGAGTACTTTCTGTGATATGGACAGTCAAGTGAAGTGCTAATCATAGATCTTTTCTGGTAGACAAAAAATCTTTAATGGGGTGTGCAGTTGGTTGGTGTATACAGCAAAGACCGAATCAATTTTGGTAGCAAATATATTAAAAAAATAAATAGCGAAAACGTTGGCGGTAAAATGCTAGAAAGAAAAGAAAACTAGGAAGTAGCATTTAAGGAAAAAGATGTAAAACAAAAAGAAGAAGATGAAAAGGCAATATGGTATATTGAAGACCAACAAAGAAATGAAGAAAAAAGAAAGAAAGAAAAAGAAAAAAACGGAACCTAGGTAGACGTAGCAAGAAAAAAAACATTCAACGAAAATAAAATAGATAAAGGACACCAGTCTATGAACGAAAGTAATCCAACCAAGGAAATAAGCAACATATGTTACATGCATAGCAAGCATATTTGTTTTGTAGCGGTAAAAAGTTTTAAGTGAATCTTTATTACAAAAATTCCGGACTTTTCCCACAAAGGATTAGATAAAAGTTTAGCTCAAATATTTTTATTGTGTTACTTACCCAGTAGAATAAGATTAAAATCTAGTAAAACGTATCTACTTATATTAAGTTCAAGGGAATACACTGGAGGGGCGCTTTTTATTATCATATTGTTGATAGCTAGATCTAATAAAACTATTCAATAATAGAATAAAAACCAATAAGAAAAATACAGTTTCCACGTAAAAATATGTCACTGTCATTAGATAACGTAAACCCAACTTCAGCTTCCAAAATTTAATAGAGCCCGTTTTATTGTCGCCGCCTATAGAGAGCCCGACAATTTTCTCCACACTCTGGCCCATAAATTTTCGCCCCAACACGAATAATTTAATTGTGTATGGTTAACTACACTTTGAGATCCACTCGTGGAAAATGACTGGGATCCTACTCCTCCAACTGAAGTGTATGTATTTTTTGTGCTAATAGAGAATTATTATTTTGTTATTGAAATACGGTACCTACTTAGCGCCGATCTTAACACAGGCTGTGCCTAGCACTAAAAGGTACAAATTACAAAATTATTGAAGGCGCCTCTAGCGCAACGCTGACGACACGACTTTATTTCTAACCTACAAATATGTGCGGTCGGTTTTCGAAATTCTGTGTGGTTTTTTGCACATTTTTATATCTAAAAGTGTTTTTGAGTGATTGAAAAGCATGAAAGATGTGTTGGAGGTAGTGGTCTTCGTGATTTTAAATGATATGATTTTAGTGCGTTCTTGGGATCAATTTCTAATGTTTCTTTTTTACTTGAATCTATACTACTTCAAACTATTTGTTGTTATCAAGATATTGATTTTCAAACAGCACTTAATTCCTGGCTTTCACATTGTAAATTAGATAAAATTCCTGATATATTACCAAAATCTCAAAAAGAATATGATATTTCCTTATGCCAAGTTCTTCCTAATGACATTATTACAACATGTTTAGGGGAACTGGACAAGGTGCGTCTTCTGGCACTTTAGTCACATGAATCAAATGCTTGGCTAAATGCCTTCTTGGAAATCTCCTGGATGACAATTCCTTCCAGATTTCAATCGCTCTTAGACTTGGACTTCCTGCGTATGGACAACATATTTGCACTTGCGGCGAATTAGCTGATATTTATGGGCTACGTGGCCTTAGCTGCGCTAGAAGTGCAGGTAGGTTGTCGAGACACGGGGAACTTAATGACATTTTTAGGCGGTCTCTTAGATCAGCAGAATTCCCTTCTGTTTTGGAGCCGTCTAATGTTTGTCGAACCGATGGAAAAAGGGCCATGGTTTCCCTGGAGAGGCGGAAAGCAATTAATTTGTGATGCCACGTGCAGGCATACCTTAGCGGATTCATATGTCAAATTAACATCTAAAAAATCAGGTATGGCTGCACGTTTAGCAGAAAAGGAAAAATACCGAAAATATAAAGAAATGAAAGATCGCTTTATCTTTGTTCCCTTCGATGTAGAGACTTTTGGTCCTTGTCCTAATTTGAGTAGCTTGATTCCCTCAAAAAGGAGTTTTACAACACAAAAAATTAGCCTTGGTATGCAACGAGGCAATGCGGCGTCAGTGATAGGGACCGTCCCTCATGGATCAGGTATGAAAGAATTGTTTTATGCTTTGTAATTATTTTATTTGATTATTTATTTATTTATTTTATTTTAACCGTTTACCTCATTTTTAGTTATTGTTATATTAACAAAACCCATGCATTTTGGGTACTGAAAGTATTTTGTTGAACTACTTCTCGTGGCAAACAGATATTCATCGGTATAACGAAGTCTTTAAGCCTAGCTGTTTTCATTTTCTTCCTCCATGTCTCCGACTTCATAAAAAAAATAAATAGTTTGTGCCCAATTGTTGTGTTTTTGGTGGTCATAACACAAAAATATCCCGAAAGTAGGTTTAAGGTAAAAAAAATGCGAATGGTTGTTAAGAACGTCACTTAATGAGCATTTTTGTCTATATAAAAGTTGCAGCAAATAATATAAAACCTTCATAAAATAACCAAAAGTTATATTATTTAGTGTTGGTGATAATTTTATAACTCTAATAAATCTCTTAAATGAGTAAAAAAGACTTGAAAAACAACTGTTCAACACCAGCTTATAAAAATTTATGGTACATAGTAATGGATAGGAAAACAACATATAGATTTTATAAAACTTCCTTATGAGCCCTCAAGTATAGAGATTATTATAAAAAGGTTTTACAACTGTTCTAACAACACTACATAACAAATTAAAGGTTTTTATGGATTTAGAAATATAGATTTTCCATCTTTCTTCCCTTTGCTTGTTATGTATTATTCTTTTTCTTTTTACAATACAAAAATTTATAAAATTGTGTTTAGCAATCTTCTAAAATAAATAAAAATGAAAGTGAGATAAGCTAAAGCAGGAATATGAATATTTATATATTATAGTCAAATAAAAGCTGTTTTTCAAGTCATCCTACTATGAAAATCAGCTGCGGTCCCGTGAGGACTGTATAGTTTTCGAATACACTCACGTAAGTTTCATGGGCTCCAAAAATACTTGAGAAAACGGGAAAAAAAATATTCATTTAAATATCAGTTTTTTTTTCATACGCGTTTTTTTCTTTCTGGGACAAATATTGAATTTTGTATGTTGTTCTTAACCCTAAAAAGCAATATTTCGATTGAAACACATGTTCAAACCCCATAAATAACGTTTTTATTTAGGCCAAAAACCTATTTTTGTAATCCAAAATGGCGAAAATTTCCGACGACAATTCTGTAAAAAAAACAATACAACTATACCACTGTTTACCTCGAAAAACACTATTTTATGACCCTTTTAAAAAATGATGCTACTTGGAACAAAGGGCTGCAGATGGCACAGTGTTGAACACTGATGGTCCGTTTCTGCGATCTTTACATAGTTACCATTGTTCTCTTTTCTAAATGCATTCTTCGAGAGATCCAGCATACTACACATACCAGGAAAAATACCCGCCTGCACACACTTCAAGCCCGCATAATTGTCAGAGGTAACTATCTCAAGAATATAGTTAGATTGCGGGGTCGAAGGGTGTATAGGCGAGTATTTTCCGGGGTGTTCACATTTGCCGCCGACCAGCAGTATCAGCGTATGCGCTCGACGTTTCACGGTGCGTTTTTGTGATCTTAATACGGTTACTATATTGTTCTCTTTTTCTAAAACACGGTTCCCATCTATGCGTTCTCATTCGTGGGTCCCCCGAATCAAAACACGTATCACGTGGTCTAAGCGAGATTTGCCTATACAAGTTCATGTCGGACCACGTGATGAGTTTTTTGAGTCAGGGTGACTGCGCATGGGAAACGCTGGTGGGAATCGGTTGTAAAATGTATTCGATCACGATATCTGTCATCGGCAACTATCTCAAGAAAATTTGGATCTCTTATCTCTCTCAGATTGATGTAATTAAAACAAAATAATAATGGTATGGTATCTCGCAAAAACGCGCCTTTTAATGTCGCAAAAACGCTCCTTTTAATGCCGCAAAAACGCGCCTTTTAATGTCACAAAATTAACCTTAAAAAATCTTGTTTGTTTTGTTATTATAATTGCCAAAATAAATTAAAATTGTTTTTTTTTGTTCTAAAAACAGTTGTAGTATAATCACTACATAAAGAAATTAATAACAACATTATAACTATGTTGGGAATTTGGAACCTTTGGTTGCACTAAAACAAAATTATGATTGTTTTCCACAAACCAAAACTACACTTTTTTGCACTCGACGCGCGTTTCGCTAACGACGTTAGCATCATCAGGAGACGATAAACAATGAACTAAATTAATCTACGCTCTATCTCATATACAATCCTTTAGTGGGCGGAGATAAGACTAATAAATTGTGATTGATCACGATTTTTAATCCTACCTCCCCTCAACCAAAGAATAAAGTGTACTAAACGGGATAGGTCCTCTATCTTTATTTAAACTATTTCTGGATTTAATGATTTCCATACTTTCATATGCATTCAAAAGTCTTTTGTTTGGTACACTTTTTAGAAGTTTTAGGTTATCTAATGTGAATCTATGATTGTTTTCAAAAGCATGCTCGGCCACACTTGACTTTTCTGTTCTTCCGTATTTTAAGTGTGCTAAGTGTTCTTTAAAACGTGTTTGAATAGAGCGTCTCGTTTGGCCAACATATTTTTTATCACAATCCATGCAACTAATTTCGTAAATTCCACTTTTTTCTAGAACTGTAGTTTTATCCTTGGGATTTCCTAGTAAGCTTCTTATTGTGTTACCGGATTTATATACTAATTTAAGACCGGTGTTATTAAATACTTTCTGTAATCCTTTCGTATAATTAGGATTATACGGAATTGATACAAATTTTGAGTCGCAGGTATCTTTTTGTCTGAAAAAGGTAGAATTCCGAAAGGTCTTTTGAAAAGAATGTCTATTTATCAGCTTATTTATTAAGCCTTCGTCGTAACCGTTTTCGCCAGCTATATTCCTAATCCTATTCTTTTCTGCTTCAAATCTTTCTTTGTTTAAGGGGAAATTTACTAATCTATATGTTAAAAAGTGCAAACTTGCAAGCTTATGTTGTAAGCAATGAAAAGAGTCATTTGGAATATACCTGTTGGTGGCCGTGCCTTTTCTGTATAGGTCAAAGTCCAATTTATTTTTATTTCTTATAACTAAAGTGTCTAGAAATGGCAGTTTACCGTTGTTCTCTGTTTCATAAGTAAATTTAATAGTGGGAAATTTGTTATTTATTTTTTCCATAAAATTTTCAACACTAGTTACTTTAGTGTTGAATACTGCAAACACATCGTCTACATACCTGAACCATACTCTGGGGAAATACTCAAATTCTTTACTTATATCTGATTCAAATTTGCTCATAAATAGGTTTGCGATAAAAGGTGATAAACTATTACCCATTGTGGTTCCTTCTAATTGCTGGTAGTAGTTATTTTTATATTGAAAGTAATTTTGATTCATGCAGAGTTTTGTTAAAGATAGGTATTCTAAAGTCTCTTTGTCTTCTAGATTGTTTTTTCTTAGTAGTTCCTCCAGTTGCTAAAATCTTGCAAAAAATTCAAAGTTTTTCCAAACTTTGTTCAAGTAAAGTTGCCGAAATCTACAGTTTCTTCAAAAGTAGCCCTGTTTGCAAAACAGAAATGGTTAGATTTAGAAATCAAAAATTTGTACGCAAAACGAAGTATGTTTGAGCTTGAAGCATACCGACTGTTTAAAAAGTTGACATTTAGACTTAGTGATAAGAACTTTGAAGAATGGTGCGATTTCCAAAGACATATGTTTGTAGTAATTGAGAAAAAAGTTACGAAGAAGATGTCTTCACTTAATAAAAAGCTACAAAAGTTAAAACGTTCTGAAACTAAACCAAAAAAGTCGAAGGAAATCGCAAACATTGTAGAAAACCTATCCTCTCAAACTTTTAATAACAAAGAAATATCACTTTTAAACAAAGGTCTTAATTTTGCTCTGCCCCCACAAAAAGATAATTTAAGTGATATTATTGCAAATATTGAAAGTTCAATCTCTTATCTTTCAGAAGGTACAAAGGGCTATGTGCGAGATGCTTGCCGATATCAGATCTCTCAAAACATTATTCAAAACAATAAAAATAGTACATTAAATCACAATAAAACAATTAAAAGTTTGAGAGAAAAAGATGTTTTCTATCTAAAGGCTGACAAGGGTAATAAAGTTGTTATATTAGATAAAACAGATTATTTCGAAAGGGTAGATAACCTAATAAAAAATGGACCCTACAAACAAGTCCCAAAGAACCCCTTACCAAAAATGATTAACGAAGTAAAAAACACAATTAAAAAATGTAACAATATTATTACTGATAATATTAAATATAAACTACAAGTAAGCAATCCCACTATGCCCAAACTGTATTGTCTTCCGAAAATCCACAAGCCTGGAAAATCGGTTAGACCTATAGTTTCTGCTGTAGGATCACCTACTTACAACATTTCGAAATGGCTAGCAAACGAGTTTGAAAATTTACCGATAAAGGAAAAAGGTTTTTCTGTTCAAAATTCCCTTGAATTTATCAACAAAGTTAAAGATATTTCACTCCAAGAAGGTGAAATTTTAATCTCGTTTGATGTTAGTTCGTTGTTCCCTAGTGTGCCGATCCCCAATACCTTACAATACCTGGAGGAACTACTAAGAAAAAACAATCTAGAAGACAAAGAGACTTTAGAATACCTATCTTTAACAAAACTCTGCATGAATCAAAATTACTTTCAATATAAAAATAACTACTACCAGCAATTAGAAGGAACCACAATGGGTAATAGTTTATCACCTTTTATCGCAAACCTATTTATGAGCAAATTTGAATCAGATATAAGTAAAGAATTTGAGTATTTCCCCAGAGTATGGTTCAGGTATGTAGACGATGTGTTTGCAGTATTCAACACTAAAGTAACTAGTGTTGAAAATTTTATGGAAAAAATAAATAACAAATTTCCCACTATTAAATTTACTTATGAAACAGAGAACAACGGTAAACTGCCATTTCTAGACACTTTAGTTATAAGAAATAAAAATAAATTGGACTTTGACCTATACAGAAAAGGCACGGCCACCAACAGGTATATTCCAAATGACTCTTTTCATTGCTTACAACATAAGCTTGCAAGTTTGCACTTTTTAACATATAGATTAGTAAATTTCCCCTTAAACAAAGAAAGATTTGAAGCAGAAAAGAATAGGATTAGGAATATAGCTGGCGAAAACGGTTACGACGAAGGCTTAATAAATAAGCTGATAAATAGACATTCTTTTCAAAAGACCTTTCGGAATTCTACCTTTTTCAGACAAAAAGATACCTGCGACTCAAAATTTGTATCAATTCCGTATAATCCTAATTATACGAAAGGATTACAGAAAGTATTTAATAACACCGGTCTTAAATTAGTATATAAATCCGGTAACACAATAAGAAGCTTACTAGGAAATCCCAAGGATAAAACTACAGTTCTAGAAAAAAGTGGAATTTACGAAATTAGTTGCATGGATTGTGATAAAAAATATGTTGGCCAAACGAGACGCTCTATTCAAACACGTTTTAAAGAACACTTAGCACACTTAAAATACGGAAGAACAGAAAAGTCAAGTGTGGCCGAGCATGCTTTTGAAAACAATCATAGATTCACATTAGATAACCTAAAACTTCTAAAAAGTGTACCAAACAAAAGACTTTTGAATGCATATGAAAGTATGGAAATCATTAAATCCAGAAATAGTTTAAATAAAGATAGAGGACCTATCCCGTTTAGTACACTTTATTCTTTGGTTGAGGGGAGGTAGGATTAAAAATCGTGATCAATCACAATTTATTAGTCTTATCTCCGCCCACTAAAGGATTGTATATAAGATAGAGCGTAGATTAATTTAGTTCATTGTTTATCGTCTCCTGATGATGCTAACGTCGTTAGCGAAACGCGCGTCGAGTGCAAAAAAGTGTAGTTTTGGTTTGTGGAAAACAATCATAATTTTGTTTTTGTTGAACAACATTATAGAAAAAACCTTATGGGCAAAAAAGGTTTTATGAATGAGTTCATAAGAATATTACAGACACCAATTTATATAACTATTGTGTGTGAGTTCCCAAGTTTTTATAAGTGTCTCTCGAAATATTTTCAATCTTATCTTATATAAATTTGTTGTTGGTTAATTAAGTTTTATAAGTGGGTTGATAGCAACATTTTAAAAACCAATCTATTATATATCTTTAATTGATAGTTACTTATGGTTTTATAGGTGGGTTGACAGAAAGATTTCAAACACCAATTTATATAACTTTTGTCACTGATGACTTATATTTTTATAAATATGTTGGTGGAAACATTGTTAACACCAATTTATATAACATTTGAACCGATGATTCTAATTTTTATAAAGATGTCCATGGAAATATTGTTAACGCCAGTTTTATGTTACTTTAGGGTACCATCAATTTAGAGCCTTTAATAAAACAAATATACAAACTCAATTCTTGTAGGAAACTTCTAAATACCCTAGGGTATCAATAGAACCCTCTTTATAATAATTACGTAAATATCTGTCACCAGAAGTTTCTGAAAATGCTCATTGGGCAAATACGATCAGCGACAGTCAATTTACGGTCCCATATAATTCCTCCACAAATAAGGGCAGGCCCGAACCTTAGTAGTGTCAGCACTAAATGTGGTCGTTCTCTTGCGCATGCTTATCTGTCAACAGCACCAAAATAGTGCTTGACCTTATTAGTGCCGGGCTCTAACTGTGTTTCAATAATTCCCTAATATAGCCACCGTATTTTCTGAAATTTTAAAATTCGTGACTGCTGATCCTGGTTTCGTCAAATAATAGTCCAGGCCCCATCGTATACCCCCGCAAAAAAATTTCTCATCTCGTCTCGAGATTTTGACTTTTGATTCATGGTTTTGGATCATTTATCTTGGGTAGACATTGATCACCCGTGCTAAACTATTTTAGTGACCACCCTGTATTTTTGTATTGTGGGGGTGCGATTAAGGGTATTTCAAATGGTTTTTTTTGGGTCACCTCGAATATATACAAAAATAAGTGCCAAGTGAAAATTATTGACAATGGCATGTAAACTCATATTTCGAAAGGAATTTTTTTTTAAACCTTATGTTTTCTCATAAACCAAGGTCCAAAAACGCCATTTTTGGAAATTTACCCTTCATTGCTGGCTCACCATGTACAATTACAGGAAAATGGTAATGACAAAAAATGTTTATAAGCACCTTCTCTATCACAAATAAATAATTGCAAAAATTAACCAATATTTTAAACACTTGGATTTAAAGTCGTTTCTTGGACACCCTTTATAATATTGAAAATTACGTTAATTTAAATATAGTTTATATTGCCTTAAAGAATAAGACCCCTAAAAATAATAGCTATATTGAATCTGCGAATTTTTTTGGAAAACGTACATAATTTGGTGTAACCATCCTGTTTAACTCGGTTTCCATTGCAAACCTTATTTTTAACAGAAATTGAGCATAATACGTAAAACGCAGACAGAAATTATCTTTCGATCAGTGGTTGTCTTTTTTTGATTGGCCAAGCCACAAGGGAACATACAAAAAAATGCAAATTTTAAGCTTGTTAATACAAAAATACAGGGAGTCAATAAAATAGTTTGTCTCAGGTGATCAATGTCTACCCAAGATAAATTACTTCTAAAATGATCCAAAAATATTAAACAAAAGTCAAAATCTAGGGACCTAGGTTTTTTTGCGGAGGTATACGATGGGGCCAGGATTATAACTGAAGTCTGAAGAGAACAGGTTATGGGCCAGCAGTGGGCAGGAGAAGGGCGTCTTCATCAATTTAGCAACTCTTAGGTCGTCTCGCGACTGTATTCGGGTGTATTTATTGGCTTAAACCTCTTTATTTTTCTTAACCAATGGGTCTTCCCGAAAAAACACACAATCAGTATCCATGAGATGAAAGTTGTAAATAATCAATATTATTTGTTGAGTTTGAGAGATATTTTTTTATTTTTTCTTTAGAAGTTAAATGGGTGAATTTTTCTTTAGGCTCTTCTATAGTAGTGACAGGTTCAGGTTTTCCATTTTAATGACTGATAAAAAAAACAACAAAATTGATTAGAATTTAACAACAATTAGTGAAGCCTTCTAAAAGAGCCTTCCATGCAAGAAACATAATGCTTCAAAGAAACAGCTAAATTACGTAAAGATATTCGTAAACAACCAAAGTACTCAATGACAGATATAATTTTATTATTATCTATACTACATCGACTCTCAGAAATAAATAAAACATTTTTCTCTCTTTTTGTTTTGATTTCTAGACTAGATCACTCGAACAAAAAAGCTAATCACATAGAGAGTCAAATAGAAAATGAACTTTTATAGAAAATGTACCAAGAACTATTAAAGTTTTCTGAATAGTGAAGGGGCATGTGTAAGTACGTAGGATTTTGCATGAAGGAGTTTTGTGACTATGTGAGATTGATAGCCCTTTAGTTACATTCAAGTATCACCGGGTTTTTTGTTCGCGTCCATGTAGAAGGGGTTGATATGACGTCATCTATTAGGATGGCGGCCAAAAATGAAAAAAAACACAACTTTTTTTATTTTACCCGCTTCCATATAATTCGGCGACGAGGATTCCAAAAAATTTACTTTTAAGGTCATCCGAGCTTAAATGACCTTGAAAATCGCTAAAAACAATATATTGCCATTGTCTCTACAAAAAAATCTTAATAATTCGACGTTTTCTCAGACTAACTTCAAATGTACCGCAAAATATTACGCATATATGCCAAATTCGATCCTTGGAGTTTGATGTAGTAGTAAAATTAACATATTGCAAAAATAACATACTAAAGGAGCTATTCATCAACTATTAAAGGGAAGAGGAACAAATCTGGTAAGAAAGATAAAATGATCAAATCTAACAATATCGCTAAAAAAAATTTGGTCCAGCTATCCCCATTTTATTTTATCCAATTTCGTAAAAAAGGAAAAATGACAAGATGGCCATCAATTCTTGTTGACTTATCGCCGCTTACTGATAAAAACAAAAGTTTAGTTAATGCATGACCTTGATTAACCTTGAAAATACCATGTACAAGTAAAATACCACCTTTTTGTTGTAATTTTTCCAATTTATCACTACGCATAAACTTTAAGTGCCGGAAATGAAATTAAAATCTTAGCCATAACTAAAAACTTAATTTTGAACCTCCCTACCATTTTTTTTATCTAGCGTTCAAGATGTTTATGCTATACCCCGGTAAAAATGACCTATATGCCTGTCGTTTTTATTAAGTTTAGGAACTTTCTACACCGATGCGAACAAAATACCCGGTGGCAAATGAATGTGTGGCTAAATAGCTGTAACCTCATCCTTAAATTTTATTATGAATTTAATAAACATGTATAGCCATGCCCTACTGGCATAATTAGAATTTTTTATGCTTTTTGGACCGCCATTTTGGAAAATGTGTATCTAACTTCTGCTAACTTTCTTATAGGTAATTTAAATGACATTATTGGCTAGACAAGTGAGTAGAAAATAAAATTCACAGTTCCGGAACTTAATAAAAACGACATATGGGTCATTTCTACCGGGGTATAGCATAAACACCTTGGATACCAGATCAAAAAGAAAATGATACATAGGTTTAAAATGATGTATTTAGCTATGGCTAAGATGCTAATTTCATCTCCGGCACTTAAAGTTTTAGCGTAGTGGTTAATTGGAAAAAACACTAAAAAAACCTGGTTTTTTACTTTTACATTGTATTCTTAAGGTCAATCAAGGTCACACATCAACTAAACTTTTTCGTAGTAAGCGGCGATAAGTCAACAATAAATAATTGATGACCACTTGTCATTTTTGTTTTTTCACGAAATTGGATAAAACAAAATGTGGCTGTAGGTCGCCATTTTGATATATCAGCTACCATATTGAAACGCACTACAGTTGAACCAAATTTTTTTAACAATGTTACTTGACTCGACCTTCTTATCTTCCCTACCAAATTTTGTCCTCTTCGCTTTAATAGTTGATTAATGGCGCACTTTAATACTGCAAACTGCATCAAACTCGAAGGATCGAATTTGGCATATATGCCTAATAGTTTGAGGTACATTTGAAGTTCGTGCGACAAAACGTCGAATTATTAAGATTTGATGAAGAGAAAATGACAATGGAACTTTTTGGAATCCTTGTCCTCGAATTATATGGCATCGGGTATAATCATGCATCGGTTGTGACAGTTGTATTTTTTATGATTTTTGGCCGCCATCTTGAAAGATGACGTCATATTAACCCCTTCTATACGGATGCAAACAAAACACCCGGCAACACTTAATTGTGTTATTAAAGAGCTATCAATCCCACATAGTCACAAAACTCCTTCATTCAAAATCCAACGGGATAGAAATTATCGACATATGACCCTACACTAATAAGAACTAAATTACAAGGAGTAAACTTAATAAAAAATGAGCTAAATAATCTAAAGAAATTCATAAACGACTTACATTAAGTGGACGAATTCTCCCAGTTTATTATTTTGGTTTTATGTGTTATGACTATATACTAAATGGACTCTACTAAATTTAGAAAAAAGTTGTCTATTTTTCTGTTTATTTTGATTTCTATACTAGATCAGTCCAACAAAAGAGCTAATCGCATAAAAAAAATATAGTAAATGAACCTTCCAGTAAATCGAAAGCCCACGCACGCTTGAAGTAGACTAAACGTATCCCCGACTAAGTCCGTCGGGATTTTCCTATGCGCAATAGAGAAACTGAAGCTCAGAGGATTACTTTTTATGAGCTCAGTATATTTTTTTTTATTTGATTGATCAGTTGTGAGTGTGCATCTGACACATTCTACTGCAACCACCAGCTCACTTTTGAAATTTTTCTTCCCTAGAGTACTTTTAGCCCCTTGATTGATTGATTGATTGATTTACTTAATAGAGCAAGGTAAGGTGTCTGGATTCTCCATTATACATTGGAGGCCTGGTCGTAATGAAGTGAGAAACAAAAACGCTTTGTCCGATATGCAACGAGTGTTACTTTAATTTTTATTTGCGGACACGAGATTCACTTTGTAGTTTTTTAAATATTTTGGCTTTTTAATTCTGCGCACAAGCCTCCTCCGGAGTGATTGCCTGCTAATGCCTTAAAATTAGGGCCACGTAGGATGAAAAACGGTGGTGCTGCTGCGAACGTTACCTCTTTTTAAGAGTCATGTTACAGTGACCTTATACTTTTATAGGTTTCTTCTTTATAACCTGCTAAAAAGTACAGGATTCTGTATTTACGGTCTTCTGCACTTTTCAATTTTGATGTTTTTGTTTCTCGGTTTATTTGACAGGTGGCGCACACAGGTACTACGTCTCCGCGGATTACAAACTTTTTGTTTTAAATTCGAGAGGTGTGCATGGTGCATGTGCAGCCTCAACTGCCAGGTACAATCCTATGACTCCCTGATAATTCCTAATAAGGATAAAACAGGTCTGTAGGTGTCTTGATTCTCCATTAGACATTGGAGGCCTGGTCGTGATGAAGTTTGAAACAAAAAAGCTTTGTCCGATAGCCACGAGTGTTACTTTAATTTATATTTGCGGACACGAGATTCACTTTAATCTTTACAAGTATCCTCTGAAAGCGTCCCTCCTGACAAGATAGCCCTTCTAGAAGGTACCGAACTCTCCAGTAATTAACAAGCATCAAAGCCATTCTGTGCCTCGTGAGTAGAGGCAGCTTTAGTTAGTGCGTCGATCTGTAGTGGTAATTGATGGGAAAGTGACTTGTCTCATATTGGTAAGTAGATAAATTACTAAGGGTTAACAAACTCGGGTTTAAGCAGGTCGTTTTGCTTGCAGCTATTGAATCCATCACTTAAGGCTAATAGAAACTTTACTTACCAATAACAAAAAAGCTAAGTAGACACTTTACACTTCACTTGGGATGGTTCTCTGACTGAAGTCAAACAAAGATAGCCCATATCTTTATTTCTGAAATCTACAATACACAAATAAGCACTACAAGTTGCATATTCACTCATATCGGTCACAACTACGTTTATATTTGAACCCATAAACCTTTTGGATACGTTCGAGTAAAAAATTCGATTGCGCAAGTACTCTCATGACCTAACTACTTTTTGCAGTTTTGAAGGTGCAACAGCAAAAGGAAAAAACCATAATATTTAAAAAACAACAAAGTGAATCTCGGCCGCAAATAAAAATTAAAGTAACACTCGTGGCATATCGGACAAAGCGTTTTTGTTTCTCACTTCATTACGACCAGGCCTCCAATGTCTAATGGAGAATCCAGATACCTACAGACCTGTTTTATCCTTATTAGGAATCATCAGCTACACAGGCATCATACACATATCTCGAATTTAAAACAAAATAGGCAGCGCACACAGGTACTACATCTCCGCGGATTACAAACTATTTGTTTTAAATTCGAGAGGTTTGTATGGTGCCTGTGTAGCTTCAACTGCCAGGTACAATCCTATGACTTCCTGATAATTTCTAATAACATGATGAAAAAGGTCTCTAGCTGTCTGGATTCTCCATTAGTCATTGGAGGCCCGGTCGTAATGAAGTGAGAAACAAAAACGTGTGTGTTACTTTAATTTTTATTTGCGGATACGAGATTCACTTTGTTGTTTTTTAAATATTTTGGCTTGGTAGTTCTACGCAACTAGCCTCCTCCGGAGCGATTGCTTGCTAATGCCTTAAAATTAGGGCCACGTAGTATGAAGCTCTAATTGGGGGCGGTGCTGCTGCGAAAGTTACCTCTTTTTAACAGTCATGTTACAGTGACCTTATACTTTTACAGGTTTCTTCTTTATAACCTGCTGAAAGGTACAGGATTCTGTATTTACGGTCTTCTGCATTTTTTAATTTTGATGTGTTGGTTTCTCAGTTTATTCGATAGCTGGCGCACTAGTACTACATCTCCGCGGGTTAAAAATTTTTTGTTTTAAATTCGAAAGATGTGTATGGTGCCTGTGTAGCTTCAACTGCCAGGTACAATCCTATGACTCCCTGATGGTTCCTAATAAGGATGAAACAGGTCTGTATGCATTCTGCATTAGACATTGAAGGCCTGGTCGTAATGAAGTGAGAAACAAAAACGCTTTGTCCGATATGCCACAAGTGTTACTTTAAAACCATAATTACAAAAAAAGAACATCAGTCGTTGCGTCTTTAGATAAAAATTCGAATCTATTTTTAACTTGTTAAACTTGCCATAGAAACACGTATTTTTAAACTTTTTCACTATATTTGAGTTGTATTATCAAAACGGAGCACCGTAGGGGGGGTATTAAAACCCTTTGCCGAGAAGCCTGGGTACAATTTGCAAACACAAAAATCTTTAAAAAAATCATAAATTGCTAAATTTTTCGCCTGCGCCGCTGTAACACCTTTCATTTTTACGATTTCGTGACAAAATGGTTTTCTCATGTAGTTTTATCAAAACATTTTTCCTACGATTTGGTGTCAAAATAAATTGCATTTTAATTGTAATTATCGCAAAAATTTTTGCGGGGCATTTTGTCATTTTTACGAAAAAAATTAAGGGTAAATAAACAACTCAAATTCCCAAAACCCCAGCAATGTTTAAGTCAAAAATTGCATTTTAAATGTTATTTTCTCAAAAAATTTAGAAGAATGATTTGAACATCAAATTTTGGGTAAATAAACAATTTTAAATTTGGTGAAAACCCCCCTCTATATTTCAGCCCGGGTCCGCGCTTGTAAGCACCTCTTTCTTTTTACTACAAATTAAGTTTTTTTATTAACCCCCCCCCCCCCCGAAGTCAATTTCTGGGTGCGCCAATGATTACCACATGGTTGTGGCGCTGTGGAATGTTTTGTTTTTTTCTTTTAATTAAATTAAATGCTGCTAGTTTTAAGGCCTAGTTCTAATACCGTGAAGTAAACGTACCCTCGAAACCTTTTGGGATATTTCCGACGTTTACTCCACAGAAGTATAAGTTTTTACTGGCTCACGGGAGACTTAGATAGAAGCCAATATACTATTCATGGGGCTTTTCCGTTCCACTGCTGTTTAACAAAATGATTTACCGCAAATCTCTGGATATACAAACTTAAGCCAAACGGCAAGTTCCAGAGCAATACTGCTTTAGTGTTTTTTTATCGATATCTTCCGCCATTTTGACTTAAAAGTGACAGAAAATCCATTATTTTTCACTAGAAGGAGGAGGAGGAATTATTTTTCACTAAAAGGGTGGGAGTTGATCGCTTTTGGTGAAGACGTCGACGGCACTGACTAGAGTCTTTCAAGTCTTTAATAGCGTTTTCTTTTTGATGTACTGCCCCTGGTGGCAAATCTAAAACCAGAGATCTCTTATCCAATGAGATGCGACAGTCGGCGTCGGCACCTTTGAAGTTGGGGGTCCCGCTTTTCGTGACCTTGATTGTGTATCCATCGCTGTAAATGAGTGTTAGACCCGCTCCGACTGGCTCGTCAGATTTAGTCCATGAGACGGAGCCGAAAAACCAGTTTAATTTTTTGATGTATTAATAATTAATTAGTAGATAAAAAAGCAAACGGATTTCTTGGAGAAGCGGAACAGAAAGATATGTCGAATAAATTTCAAGTAGTTTTTTAAATTCGGTATATTATTATCATTATTATAAAGAAAATAACAAATTATCGATAATTAAGTATTTTTAAATATTAATCAAAAATATTTCTTGATACAAAAAAATTTAGATAAATTGTACAAATACCAAAAATACATTTTTTACGGGTGAGATAAAATTCTGATTTTTCAATTTTTTTTATTTGACTTAATATCCTTATTGTTATATTTAACAGTATAAAAATTTTTTAATCCAACAAATAACTTAATTAAAATAATTTTTGAAAAATTGCTACAGGGGTGTTCGATTAGATAATAATTGGTGCGATACACCATCCGTAAGGAATAAACTTTCAAAATTTTATCCGTATAAAAAGGAGAATAATCCAAAATAAAATAACCAATTAAAAGCAGCACTCTAAATTAGTAGTAAGAATTTAAAATCGCATTTCTTAATTAAAATGTAACTTTTTGACTTAGTAAATTTTGCCTTGAAACCGACGATATTTTCATGCAAAGCTCACTGTGTGATAAATGTTGCTGTTTTCATCGTGAAAATATACACGCCTGAGCTGACATTATTTACATTTAATAAAGTGAAAGATTTCAGCTGAATATTGATGGATTTAAATTTTTGTTAGGATAGCATAATGGCGTCTTGAGAGCTAGACGTATTTAATATAAAATGTAAAAAATATAACTTGAAAACACAAAATAAGTAATCACGTCTGAATTAATTTGCATTTAGTAAAGTCAAAACTTACAACTGCTTACTTTAATGTACTCATTAGGTTGTCTAAAACTTATTTTATGTATTTGTTATTAGTTTTTCAAACCGTCAGAGCAATAAAAAATTTTCTCATTCCTGTAAAATTAATAAAAATGCACACAGCAGGTTTTAGAGTGTCAACGACGATATATTATTACAAGTAAGAAGGCATTTAAATATGTAAAAGAGCTTAAAAAAATATGTGTAGCTATACTTACCGTTTTGTATCTCTAGGAAAGGAGAACAAACTGATCCCCATACCAGTTTTTGACACACAGCCGCGATAAGCGCACCAAGTGCCCGGCATGATTCAAAATACTGATAAATAAATCAAAACCAAAATGTGGCAAGAACAATGTCAAAAATAGAAAAACTCTAGCGAATAAGCGCACACCAACAAAATGCGAAAATCTCTCGGCCTACTCGGACCAATAAATCAACGAGCGGGTCAGGAGGTTTTGAAGCTTAGACTCGCAGTCCCGACCATGCGCATAAAAAAACGGCTTGCTGACTGTCGCATCTCGGTTTGTTTTTCTTTGGTTATTATTGTACTAATCTTAAATCTATACAACAAACTTATAGATAACATTACAGATTTTAAAAGTTTAAAACAAGAACAATAAGCAACATGACGTAATAGAAGAACACAAACAATACAATTAAAATTTATTTAGTTATGAAATATAACAAAACGGAGAACAATTTTGGTACCTATGTACTATTAAACTATTCTAAAACCTATCTGCAAAAAATTCACTTAGGCAGTAGTATGGCCTATTAAGTAGTTCTCTTTTTAATGCTTTTCTAAATCGTCTAACTGTATTTAGTTCTTTGAGATAACTAGGAAGATGGTTAAAAATTTTACGACCTTCGTAGATTAATGATTTTTTAGTCAGATAACTTTTGGGAATTGGTAAAGGTAAGTTCATGTTTTGCCTTGTTTGTCGTTGAAGATCTGCTGTTCCACGGATACTGTCATAATTCCTGAACACCAGTGTGGCAGTTTCAATTATAAACAGTGATGTTAATGTTAAAATTTTGAGTTTGATAAAGTGTGGCTTACAAGACTCTCTTTGTCTGATATTGGCCATGAAACGGACTGCTTTTTTTTGAAGAATAAGGAGAATATTTAAAAGGCTTTGATTAGCTGTACCCCAAAATGGGATACCATATCTTAGGTGTGATTCAAATAAAGCGAAATACACGTTTCTAGCCATATCCTTACCTAGTTCAACATTGACACACCTGATGGCAAAACACCCAGACGAAAGCTTTTTGCTTAGTTTTAAAATATGATCCTCAAATCTGAGCTGGTCTTCTATATGAAGGCCTAAGAACTTAGTTACATTTTTATCTTGTAGAGGTTTATCACCAAAATTGATATTCTGCATGTCGCACTTGAAACCTATAATGTTTGTTTTGTCAATATTAAAGCACAATCGATTAGCATCGCACCATTCTTTTATTTTTAAAAGATCTTCTGATATTTGATTCTTAAGAATGTTAATATCTTTGTGATGCCATAAGACGGATGTATCGTCAGCGAAAAGTGTGAATGTACCATATATCGGAAGATTTACTATATCATTAATATAAATGATAAATAGAAGTGGCCCTAAAACCGACCCTTGAGGTACACCACAGGTTATATTTACGTGTACAGACTTGGATTCTCCATTTCTGACAGACTGTGTTCGGAAGCTTAAGTAAGATCGAAACCAAGATAACACATTCCCTCTAAAACCATAACGCTCTAGCTTTCCCAGCAGTATTCCGTGATCCACGCAGTCAAACGCCTTCGATAAATCACAGAACACTGCCGCAACAGCCTCTTCCTTGTTTAATGTGTTGTAAACTCCATCCAAGAAGTCGAAAATAGCGTCATGTGTATTTTTGGATGATTGATATCCATATTGTTTGGTTGTAATTATTTTATGTTTCGTTAAAAAGATCCACATCCGTTTCTTTACCACTTTCTCGACAACCTTGGAAAGCGTTGACAAGAGGGAAATTGGCCGGAAATTAGAAGGGATATCAGTAGCACCACCCTTATGTAATGGTATAACAATTGCTGTTTTCAAACAAACCGGAAAATAGCCTACCGCAAAAGAACCGTCAATCGCTGCACACAGTGCAACAAGAGCATCCTGAGGCAATTTCAACAGCACCGCCGCCGACACCTCATCCTCACCTGTCGATTTTTTCTTTTTAATTTCCTTTAAAGCCTCCAAAAGCTCCGAAGGTTCCACAGGTGAAAATTGAAAGGAATTAGGGACTAAAATATTATTATTAAGGTTGGATAAGAGATTTCTGCTAAAACTGATGACCTGGTGCTGTCAGATTTTTTTTAAAGGTTATTTTATAGTAACACGGAAAAAAGTCTTTGACGGGATTTATGGCCATTTGCACCAACCAATTTTTTAGTACTAGGGAGTGCCTAAGTAGGGGTCGGTTTTCGTTTTCTTGAGCGTTTAGGTGACTCTACACTCTTGGTGGTCCCTAAATCTAGGGAGTCAATATCGGCCCCCTAACCCTTACCTAACATCTACGTGCACTAAACCCAACCTTAAAAAAATAATTTGTAGGGCATTTTAGTATTTTTTACGTAATAGTTAACATTTTCAATGATGTGAAAGGGTTTGATGATGACCTCTGATAATTAGGAGATGGTAGGTGACGGATTTCATGGACAAGCCCATGCTGTAAGCAGGAATAAATTATTTACATTGTCGCTGGTGCCGTCTGCGATTGCCGGTTGAGATTAAATCTTTTTCATATGCCATCTGTTTCAATTTTCGATGTGCCCTGGATATTTAAAATATCTTTTGATTGCTTAAGAAACAACCCATTCATAAATAGTCATTACTTCCTTCTCTCCGGCGTACCTTACGGAATTCTAAATCCATCATAAATAGCTCTTTACCGGGTGCTTTTTGCCAATATTTTTGAGACTGCGGGAGTATTAAAATACGCATGGATTCTCGAATAACGGTAGGGACGCAGAAGACACACGGCAGTATAAGGCGACCTTCAAATCGTAGGAATTCTTTTGTCCAAGAAGTCATAAACAGAAGTAAAGTGAGGAATACATAATTATACAATTTTATTTCTAAAATAGAGTTCGACGCTTAATAAAAAAGATCCTTCACACGAATAATTTAAAAACAAAAAGGTTTTGACAATATTTTAACGTTTGGTCATGACTAAAAGGAAAGGTTAGTTGTATTTGCCCGGATTTGCCACTCGTTAGCCACAAAAATGTCAGAAGTTTTTCGAGCAAACCATTTCGTATTAGGGGGACCTTAAGGTCTACCTGGAATTAGGTGATACCTAGCAAATGGCCATTAGAGATTTTATATTTATTTACGGAGATTGATTTCAAATCCCACAATTCCCAAATGATATTTTAAATTGAATTAAATGGAGGTAAATCATCAAAAGAGCCTGTCGATGGAAGTGATCTGGTTTCTCAATTGCTTATTTCTTAACTTATGTTATTTCTTGTGTAAAATCAGCCGCAGTCCTCAGTAAAACAAGATGTTGTAACAAGATATATGTGCTTACTTGTAATAATAAAGAAATTAAAATAGTCCTCCTCATCGACAGGCTTTTCTTAAGAAAAATAACTCTTCATCTTCATCACCAAACATATTTAAAATACAGGGTTCGACTAATCTTGTCTAGGGAGCCGAAATAGCATGTATTAAAAAAGAAGCGCAATGACTAGTAAATGAGAGCGAAAGAGAAAGAAACTTGAGAAACCGATACGCTGTTGCTGATATCTTCCAAAATTAACTAAAATATTCCCAAGTAAGATCCCGTCAAATTTAACAAAAAATGTTGCCTTTAAAGAACGTATAACAGCGATTGTGAGAATTTTCTTATTTTAGATTGAAATTAAAATCTGCTAAATTAATTAAAATGCCCATTTATCCACAAACTTTTACTACCAATTGACGTTGCTCTTTCAATAAATCTGCGAAAAGTCTGAGCCTGACCTCCCATAACCAGTTATGCTTAAGTCCGATCTTTACGAGACAATTTATCGTAACAGTCTCGCGTTCTCACGACATGTCTTATTGTTGAAATATATTTAAAACAAAATTATACTTTTTTAAAAGAATAAAAAAATTAAAACAACGTAGCACAGTCTTTCAATCTACAACCTTCTACTCTTTCTACTTTTTGTAATCGTGTTCACGGCTTGTTAAACTTCAAAACTATTTTAAAGCTGTAATTAAAGTTAATAACAGATGGGTTTTTCTAAAAAAAATTCTGATTCTTGTAGACTCCTTTATTTTACAAAAATTTCCGAGGGAATGGGGCTCCTCTCCCCTCCTCAAATGTACAGAGTAGCAAAGGGCTTCAGGTCTTACATAAAAAATATTTTGTGGTATTTTAGTTGCATCATTTCAATATCAAATAAATAAAAATAATCTTAAGATCTTTTAAGTGATTAATTGAGAAAAATTACGTCTTCAATCTCCTTCACGCCTGTGTCTTCGAATCAAACAGACTGAAGCGTTGTTTGCTTGAATAGCGTTCTTTCTCAGACACATGCATTTCGGTACCATAGGCGAGAACTGTCGAACCTTGTATATATTTTTTTGTGATATTGGACATTTTAAACGAAGGTATAGTCAAAGTCAATCAAACAAAAATAAACTTGCTTGTTTAAAAGTTTACTACAATTTATTCCTAAGGCTATGTACTTATATACTATGGGAAATCACTCAACCGAGAAGTTTAAGCCCAAGGAGGGGCTTCCAAATATTTGGAATTTCAAAACTTGGTTTACTGAAAACACGCTGATTCTGCTCAATAAAGGCAGCTTCAAGGAATTTTCGTTTCGGTCAGTGTGACTCCTTGTGCAAAACCTTTGCTTCTGTTCAGTTCATTCGGTGTTGTTTTGACCATGCGTGTTCGGCGATTCTTGATTTCGTTGTTTCACCTCTTTGGGTATTCGTCTGATGTTCTTTAAGCCTTTGTTTGTTCTCTGGTTTGGTTTTACTAAGAAGGCTTCGAATTATATTATTAGCTTTAAAAGCTGTTTTAATATTAAAGTTGTTCGCTACTCTTCGAATTTTCTCTGATACTCTTTTAATGTATGGAATTGTAAGGAATGCATTTGCATGATTTTGGCCTTGTACTCTCTGTCCTGTTTGCTGAAATTTAGAAATAGTATCTGTTATAAGTTTAAGGCTGTAATCATTCTGCTGCAGATCTTTCTCATTGTTAATTATTTCGATTTTTAAAGTCATGAGAAAGTTCTTATTATGCCTCGTTTGGTTGTAGCAGAATGATTTGAACCTTGATTTAAATATTATCCTGTGTGAGTGGGTTTACTTTAGACTATTGTTACGATGTCGCTTTCTACTCGTTTGATAAGTCCATCAAAAAAAGCATAAAGGTATAACTTAAATAGAGACATTATGTTTACCACAGTTGCGACCAGACATAAGGTAAACAATTTGGCGACAATGCAAGATTACGCTGAAAGTTGTATCTCTACACGTAATGTTTTTAAAAACATATTATTTTTATAAATTTATCATTTACATGCAATTATGCAAATTCTCCGGTTTGTTTTTTTAAACATGGATAAACACCCTATTTTTATTCAAATATATAAAGAAATTTAGGTATATTATATAATTGCATTTAAATTTCCTTGAATCTTCACAATTTTAAATCAATAAAGAATTTATAATGTGGAAGTACATGTTATGTTATTCGATCGAAATATCATAAAATACCTGATATTTTGGCCAAAAGAATATTTTTTTTTATTTCCCAATATATATCGGGAATAAAACCTACAACAATGTGACAACTTCGCATTTTTGATGGGTCAGCCATATAAACGTGTGTACGCTGCTTCATTCATATATCTCTACGTCGTTGTAGCTTTAGCATAATCGAGGTTTTGGTATATTTTAAAGATTAATCGAGAGTTTTTTAATATTTTTTCAATAGATTTTTAAGTGTTTGTGGCAAAAGTGATGTGACAAAGTGCGTAGTGTTATGAAAACTGGAGATTGCAGGTGAAAACCAAACAATTTACAGGTTTGTTATCATATGTTATTTCGACGCCATCTTGTGATAGGCCGCTATAGGCGTGCAACTAGTGTTACAATAAATACAAAATGTAATTAATAAATATAGGAAAAAAATTAGTTTTTTTGGGATATATTTCCGAATTTGTGATAAAAACAATATGGTAAGCACTTATGACTAATTACACTATATTTGGTATAATGAACCTACCACAGTTTCGACAATTTTAAATATCCTATATGAGTAGCGAAACAATGTAAGAGGTGCGTATGATATTTATTTATAAGTACATTCATAGTTTTGATACTATCTGTAGTCAGCTTATTTTTTCTGCTGAGATTTCTTCCCGGTATAAATATAAATTTTTAAAACATTATTATGTCAGACACAGGATAAAGAATATATGTTTTTTACAACTTTTTATTTATAATATTTACATAGATAGATACTCCACATACTCCACTCTACACGTATTAAATAAAAATTATAGTAAAGTGTATAAATTCTATTTCTTTACAGAATTTTCCTTTTTCGAAATACCACTATTTTTAGTCGAATTTGCTTATTTTTTCCACATTGGTTTTTTGGTAATTTGCCCAAACAGTGTGGAAAGTGATACTTTTCTTCTCTTAAGGGCGAAAAAGGCACTTTTGACACGTTTTTAGTTCAACAATTTCCTACTTGCATAAAAAGCTTCTGCCTAAGGTTATATATATTTGGTATTTTTAAAATTAAAACCATAAAATAATTTTGTTTTCATTTTTAATACAATCTAGTTTATAGATGCATCTAAAAACTCCAATTAGACTTAAAATTCACGCCATTCTAAAAAAACAATTTTACCTATGCTAATTTTTAATAAAGTTTTGCAGGTCACTTGACATTAAATAGGTAAAGAAACTACTTTGCAAATGCGTGTAAAAAGGTCTACTGTTACATATCAATTTTAATAAGGAAAGTTCAACTTCCCATACGCCGTGCGTAAAACAATAAGCACAACGTGCATAAAAAACTGTCATAGCGTGCGTGAAAAAAACGTTTAACGCACGCAATTTTTTTAAAATGGTACTTTATGGACCAAATTTTTAAATTTTGATTGTGAAATGTGTGTTCTAGAAACTACTTTTTATTAATTCATTAATATTTTCTATGTTATATCTTTATATAAATATTTTCACAATGACTCGGTATCAATTATTAAGTATAAAAAAATTAAAGAATGTATTTCCAAAAAATTTGACAAGCCTGAAAATAAGGACAAAACCTTTTTACATTTATTAATAACGAGCCACTTCTGGCCACTGCTAAACGTAAGGTGTTTGGAGCATGTGCGAGGAGGAGCATGTTTGGTGCAGCGTTGCCAGTGGAACATAAAATGGTTTTCCCTAAATCTAACGACTGATCGCGTTTCAGAGCAATTTATGAATGACTTGATGGGTCTATTTTAGTTAAACGTCTTTGAAAAAAGGAATTTGTACATGCATTGACGCTCCACGAGCTATTGGCGATCATTCGAGAAAAGATGCACTCAGGGCAACAAAAACTGCACTCGATTTCAAATGTAATGGCAAAACTCGAGTAGTGCAATCAAATGGAATACGAATATTGCACGCGGTGCGCACCAGTGCATCAAATGGAAAACGCTATAAAAATAAAGGTAGTCAGCAGTTGTCCAAATTTCTTGAGTCGGTATTAATTACTTTGGGGCACCAAAGAAGAAAATAAATTCGGAATCAAAATAAAGCTACAACTCACGGAAAACCCCAATAAAACTTTTATTACCACTAAATTAAAAAAGTTTGAAAAAGCATTAAAACGGGCCGTTAGAAAACTTTCTTTTTATACAACCGTTTTACGGTTATAGGTATAGAGAAATCCATTCTAATTTTTGGAGATTTTCGAGCCTACGTCACAGCATAAAAGTTGCGCAGCATTTAAACTCTACAACATTTAAATTTTCTACGACAAATTAATTACAATAGGTTCTGCTTATAGTTGCTCGACCCGAAACAGAGATCTTTAACAGGTCCCAAAACATAGGACGACTCTATACGAAAGGCCATTCAGCTACAGTGCTGTAAAAGGTTATAATAAAGTCCCTAAAGACTTAAAAGCGAAAGCAAGCTGGTTTAGTTTTAAAAAACACCTATATTAATATAATTCTTTAGGTAGATTAGTAGTAGATTAGTAGATAGAAGTAGATTGTATTTAGTTTACTTTTTTTTAATTTTTTATTATTATTGTTGTTAATATTAAAATACGAGTTGTTAAGGCTGATTTTAATATACTGTAGAATTTTTTTCCATATTGTGAAACTAGCAAAATTATAGCCACTTATTTCCTAAGATAAATATAATACCAAATAATTGGTGTTTTCCAGAAAAACAGCGGTACATATTTTAAAGGCATATACGTTTTAATTAACCACGAAGGAAAAGAAAAAACGATTTGGTTGTTTTTTCCTACAGTTCTTATACATTTTTCACATAATTGTACTTTTTTTTTGTGGGGCCTATTTTAATTTTTTTTCATCTGAGGTATGATATCGTGGTTCATGACTACTAATTTCAATTTTCCCGACTTCAAATTTAAACAAGAATAACTCAAAATTCGAGTGATGAAAACTTGACACTCTAAAGACCATTTAACAAAGGTGACATGTAACACATGTTTCCTATTTGCATTTTGGTGTAAATGGGCTCCACAAAAAATTCATGAAAACGAAGGGAAAAAAAATTTTTTGAGCCATAAGATGCTTTTAGGTACCCTCTAAAGGTTTTGGGGCACAATATTAATTAACTAAGACTACAAAAAGCATATCAGCCTGTTTTTCAGGACACACTATTTATCTATTTTTAGTCCACCATACTAATATGGTGGGGGTTTTAGGGGGGAAAAGGGGGATAAAATATTTAAAAAAATTGTAACTTTGGCACAAATGCAGGTAGCGATATACGGTTTTCTGATTTAAGTTTCCATGAATATGGTCCACAAATTTTGTTATAAAGTCCAAATTTGAGGGAGGTTTAGTTTCCGAACTATTTGGAAAACGTTAAAATATATAAAAAGAATCATCATCATCAGATTTTAGTTTTCCTAAATATTACCCAAAATTCTTTTTTATAAGGGTCAAGTCTTTCACAGCTACAGTTTTCGAGATATTTTCATTTCCTTTCAACATAAGCTAATTGATTATATGGTGAACTATCCGTGCTTTCTAGCACCAATTTTTTACATTGATCTAGAAAATACAACTAATGTAAGGTCGTAAATTTTCACACTGTATATTATTTGGTGTCACAAGAGTGATACACAAAATCGTTTTTACCACCGCCGCTGGGCTCATTCCATAATTTGTATTAGACTAGTTCAGCACTTTTTAATAGTTGTCGGATTAAGGATTTGACTGATTAATACTTAGTGACTTTAGGACTGCTTAAACTAAAAAATGTTGCGATTTTGACGTCAGAAATGGAAAGTGTCTAATAGGCAGTGCTCCACCATTTTACCGTAGAAAAGGGATGTTACGTACTAACGTCTTCTAGTTAGAGTGCTGTCTTGGCTGTTTGGGATGTTACTATAGGTTTTTATGGATGTTGGCGACAAAAACATGTTATTCTCATATTTCTTTTTTAGATCTGGGATAATGCCTTGGTCCATTCATTGCGTTTTTACGATGCTCTACGTTATTTTTTGTTTGAGGCCGAATACACATCTTGGCGATAAAGTGCTTTTTTATAGGGTTCCGTTATATAATGCTTCTTTTATTTTTTAGAGCTTCTTGACCCACATTATTCGCCACACTTTTTTTTTCGATTTTGTTTTGATAACTAAAGTTTGACTAGACTATTTATTTATCAATATAATCGGAGGCTATAAAATTTTTCAAACCAGCAAACATTTGCTTCTTCGCAAAGGATATCGCACTGGATACATGGGATCCTGGCGATCTACTGATTTCATTAATTTTTTGAGATGTTATTGTCCCGGTCAGAAAAGCATTTGTGATAATTGAAACATCTGTGTGGCTCTTCCGGCTCAGCGACAAATCATTCTCAACTCTTAACATTTTTTATATTTAGATTAATGGTTTTGCAATATTGAAAAAATACCCATGATTTTTTTAACCTGAAGAATTGTTAAGATTTTGACTTTGATAAAATTTTGATTGATGAAGTCAAATTCTAACAGCTTAAGGTGACTAAATATTAAAATTTCAACTGAAAGGGTGACTTTAACAGAGTGATTTCCTACTGACTTAAAAATCAAAAATGTTAATATTTCAAAAACATTTTCTGGCTTACCCGGAAGGGTCACACAAAAGTTCCTATTACCAAAAATGCTTCTTTAAGGGAGGAACATAACATATTAAAAAATAAAAGACCAGGATCCTATGTATCCAGTGCGATGTTCTTTGATTGAATTATTAATCTTTGAGTGTGCCATCTGGCATTTTCTGATAGCACCAGGCCAGTGTAATCTTTGCCTCAGTACATCAAAAGAAAAACGCTAATAGTGTATGCTCTTCCAAGGACTGGTTGGAGGCAACTAAAAACGGTGGACGTCACTTCGCGCGCCAATTGGTCTGTTCGCGTAAGAATTATTGATGTCTTCCAGCAGCTCCTATCGTTTCTCGATGAGGAGCTACAGGATTCACAAGAGTACTTTACTGCCTGAAAAAGTATAGCTTTTTTTGGTTACAATAGGCTTCAGAACCAACGCCAGTTAGCATTTTGGATCCATCAGTGTACCGGCAGCTATCTTAGTAGTACAGGAGGGGTGGCTTTTTTAAGCCTGGCAAATAGGCCTTTATAAATCCTTATTACCAAACCCCCGTGCACACCTGATTGATGCACGTGACCGTTGGGATGCAAGTTTTCTTTCTTTAAGAGGGCTTAGTTTTTGCCTGACACCTCTTTGTTGCGGGAGACTTGCATCTATCTAACATCGCTACTGCCCTTGCAGAAGTTATTTAAGATGGTCGACTATTTCTCCCCAGCAACTCGCATATATGTTGACCTTGAAAATCGAAGTTCCACTGATCAGCATTTCATCCAAATTAGTCAAAGCCCCAGCTGGTTTCTTTTCCATCCTATTTGGTCGAGGTCCAATCTGTTTCTTGGTTGCCTGCTCTCATCCACCGCAGTTTCACCTTTGAGTTCCGCCAATTTTCCGTGCCTGCTTTTACCTCGTGTGGTTACTCTATGCACAGCTGGTTCTGCGAAATTGCTGAAGACGTTGATGTATGTATTTCTCTGGGGGTTTGAAGCAAACTGTTCTGCAGGTAAAGACGGTGTTCCCTAGTCTACGACGGCCCTAGCAGCAATATTTATTTGGTTATAATTGCTCCTGTTGAACAAGCAGTTCTCCTTATCTAGGCACTAATTCTTGAGCAGGGAACGACATAGATATGTGTTCTCCCGTCGAACGAATTTCATATTCTTGAGCGGTGATCGTTCATTTCATTCTATCAAAAATTAGATGTTTTCGCTCCCCGACTCCAAAGGCAGGCATCGGTCCCATTTATCAGGCAAGCATGCGCGTTAAATGTATATTTTTCAATCTTAAATTTCGAAGAGGTTTCAAGAAAAAGCATCTTTCTTGCGAGAGGTGAGATCATTCCCCGGGATTGATCCCTTCTCTTAAGGGATCGTTCCTTCTCTCGAGATTCAAGAATTAGACCCCTGAAAAGAGGATGTTGTATAGTTTTTTGCTGTCTATGGTTGTAGCAACGCTAGAGTGCAATTGCTCCATATTTCCTGTGTTAGCAGGTTTGGTACTTACGCAAATTAGGTTAAATATTTTTAAAAACTATTCAAAACATTAAAACACCCTTTACGTCAACAGTTTAAGTAATAATATTGTCGTTTTGACGTCACTGTTTTAACTAATATTTTAAGCAGGCCCATTTATTGTGGCATTAGGTGGAATTTGGTCGGTATATAAAATAAATATAATTGGAATATTGTTTTACTATTCAAATTATAATTAAACGCGAAACAATAGCTCGTTCGTTAAAATAATATGCATTATTCGCTGTTTCAACAAAATGAATTCGTTATTAATGAAATTTCAATTCCCATTTTATCAGTTCAACTCGCTATCAGAGTCTGCATTAGTAATTTGGCGCTTTGTACGTGCGACTACCAAAATTACGACTCTTTGTTTTTTATTTATTAACTTTTATTCACATACCTATTATTATTACAACATTATATATCTAGAGACTACGGTGACACTTCTTATTCTAGAGCGTATAGTTTGTAGCGTAATCGAAACAAGGGCTACAATTTGCTAAGGGATAAATAGATAAGTATACAATTTTCTGCATTTTAAATTTTGATTGTCTAAAGGCAATTCAAGAAGTTTAATTTTTTGTAGCCCATCCTTTATTTTGTATCTCCACTTGTTAAATAATATGCTCAGGAAACCTGCAACAGCTTTTCAGGAAGATAAACAATTTTATGCCTTAGGCAACACATTTCCCATGGAAACTCAAATTAAGTGTTTTCCTGTTTCCTCTTGCGATGGTTATTCGTGGTAACATCAAGTAGTAGTAAGCGGTTTATTAGACTACACATAACGTAAAGAAATGCTTCGTTTAATTAAAGTGTAAGAATTTTAGTTATAGTTTAAACGTTGAAAAATACGTTTTCCTAATGTAGAAATGTAGATGAGGCTGCATATATATCATTAATCGCTTTACACATGGTTTGATTGCGAGGTTAATGAGACATTTTTTTTTGTACTGGGACTTTTGCATTCATAGTAGGATCAGTGCCCAGTGTAGGCAAGTGCTTTTGCCGAGTTAAAGACAAACACAAAATATCCATGCACCGCGCCGGGATGCGAACACGAGACCTCTCGTGCGGTGAAATAAATTTTGCGTCGACAACTGGGAAAAGCATCGCTGCATTATGTAGAGCTTTATATAGTCTTATGTGACATAGAGTCGGTCAAAGACCACTTACCCATGTTTCCGATGGCGATAAGTTTGAGGTTCTAGCTCCATCAAGATTTTTGAGGCCATTACAGGGGAATTCCGATGAGGTTGTTGATTTAGACATCGTGGATTCGGAATTTTTCAAAGCGAGGTTTATTATATTCAAAATTTGAGGAAAACGTTACGCGACAGATTTAGGAAAGAATACCTTGCGGAACTAGTAAACTTTGGTCGAAGAAGAGGACATTATGTGAAGGTTGGAGTTCATTATGACAATATCAAGCAATCAAGTTGGGCAAAATCATCGAAGTGTATGCTGGAAAGAATGGTATCAGCAGAGTTACAAAATTGAAGACACAAAAGGAAATATTGTTTCGTCCACTGCAGAGACCTCATCCTTTAAAACTGCCTGTAATATGAATAAATGAAATAGGAGTTCCCACAGAACAAACTACAGACAATGAAAAAACGAAAAGATGAAGATATGGGAGAAGATTGAATGCACCTGTCAGATTTACTGACACATGGATCCTGGTGCCGAAGAATGTTGGGATTGCATATTGATGACTTTCTACATGATTTGGTTGCACAGTTGCAGTATTTTTTATAGTTGTTGAAGTTGTCAAATCCAAATTATGAAAAAGTCACAAATTACTTCATTTTCTACATCAATAAAACCCACCAAAATACACTTACAGTGGCGAGGGCGTCCGCAGAATTTTTTTTTGGAAGAAGAAGGAGCTTCAATGTATTGGGGATGAATACTTGATTTTTGGAAAAAAAACTGGCAGTGAAAAATGTTCTTTTTATTTTATAAAAAATTGTGTATTACACTGTAAAATGTTTCATAAAACTTCTTTTACAAAAGATCTTTGAACAATAAATTTTATAGTGTGATACCGGCCTTAGTATATCATTATATTTGAGTAATTTTGAAAATATTGGCAGACCCTGTATATATCAGATGTTGTACCCATATGAAATGTTTGCTGAGATACGAAATGGTTTCCCATGATTTTGCGCAGATATTTTTCTTAAAAAATATTGTCAATTTTTTAACCAGAATGTTTCACGTATCCGTTCCCTCTTATGTGAATTGAATGCCGGCCTTAGAAAATATAAACTTTATTGTCAAATAAAAATAAATAAGTACTTGCTAGTTATATTCCAGAAAATAAAATTCATAAATTCTCTCACGCCGCCTCCAACGCCGGACAATAATTCCATCCAAGATGAAAAATTTCGCCGCGGATCATAACAACTTAAGCATCAGTGAGCTGAAAGGATCCGAGAGCTGTCTGCACAACATAAAAATGAAAATATGGCGGACCAAACCTGGGAGTTGATTCCCGGTTTTCTCATAGAATTTTACTGGTGTCAAATAGCTTCTGGGATTTTACGAGGTAGTCCGATAATATATATATATAGTGTGTGCCAAAAGTTTGGAATAATCTCTCACCAGGTGGAGTCAGTTCGTTCACGCCTACTTCTGCTTGTCTCATGGGCGAGCATTATGATATATTTTTTTTAAGCTTTTTTATTTAAACTACGTAATCACTTGAAATAACAACCAAACCGCTGTTTCCTTCAACTATCTTCTTCCGCTCGTACTTCTTTATATTGTATAGAGCCCTGATGGTAACAAAATGAAACGGTCGAAACGTTGGCAATTAATTATTGTTTTCTGTCTAATTTTGCTCCTAACCCACCTACAACATTTGCTGTGCTGTGGCAACATTTTCTCCTTTTTAATCACCTGGAGAAGTTGGCGTATTTCCGGCTCTCCTACAGAAGGATCCGGAGGTACTATATACCCGTCTACTTGAAATTTTTAGGGTCGCCTGGCCTGGAGTTACATTCTAAAGCTCTGGAGGCTGGTAAGAGTAGTCTTGATACCAAAAATTGGTAAATCGGACTACAGTCAGGTCAGTTTTATTCTTAAAGCAATGGAGAGAGTAATAGAACGGTACCATAAATAAGGTGTATTGACTAGGAACCCTCTTAATTCGATGCAACATGCTTATCAGTCTGATAAATCCCCTGAGGCAGCTCTACATCATTTGGTAAATAACGTGGAGAGGTAAATCAGTACTGGCAGCATTTCTGGACATACAGGGAGCCTTCGATAATACAACTTTCGATTCAATAACCGAAGCAGTCCGCAAGCGAGGTACTGAAACTACCATTGTAAGTTGGACAGGAGACATGCTTTCAAAGCGGACTGTAATAACTAATCCCTTGCAAGACTCTGGTAAGATATAAGTAGGCTAAGGGTGTCCGCAGGGAGGAGTACTATCACCAACACTGTGGTGCTTTGTGATTGACAGCTTACTCGTAGAGTTAAATGATACAGGGTATGAAGCTTATGCCTACGCAGATGATATTGGTGTTACAATTGATGGCAACAATGTTTTACAAATCGGAAGACTCATTCAACGAGCACTTGATAAGGTCCAAGCCTGGTGCCTTAAAGAGGGGATAAGAGTCAATCCAGCTAAAGTCCTCTTCACAAGAAAGAGAGCTCTGGCCACTTTACCAGAACTTCGACTGTTCGATCAAGTCGTTGCATACAAAAGCTCCGCCCAACATCTCGGAATCATTCTAGACTCCAAGCTAAATTGGCGAGAGCATGTAGACAACAAGATTAAGAAAGCCACAAACGCCCTATAGGCATGCAAAAGGGCTTTTAGCACCACATGGGGACTTCAACCGTTGTATCTAAACTGGATTTATATGGCGGTCGTAAGACCTATCGTGACATATGGGGCCATAGTGTGGTGGCCAGGTACAAAAACAAAGATCGCAAGGGCGCAATTAGATACAGTCCGGCGGTTAGCTTGTTTGGGCATAACATGCGTCATAAGGACAGCACCTACCAGGGCTATTGAAAGGCTCGCAGGGCTGCCTCGTTTGCACCTTTTCATAGAACATGTGGCTTTGAGGACTATGTGAAGATCCCAAGAGTCACACAATACCGATGCAAACCAGTTCGAAGCTTCCAATTAGGTTTTATACGCCTGGTAGGAAAGTCTGGAAGGAATGGATATGTGTCCTTTGCTCCCCAAATGGGACAGTCTGGTATACAGACGGCTCAAAAATGGGGGAAAAGTCGGGGGCGGGAGTATACTGCAAAGAAGTTCCACTTCTCCCTAGGAAGGTACGCGACTGTTTTTCAGTCTGAGGTATACGCCATTCTGATGTGTGGATTCAAAAGTCTGGAAATGTCCGCTTCAGGCAAGGATATTTACATTTGCTTAGATTGTAGGGCTGCAATGTCTGCTATGAGGTCGGATAGGGTTAACTCTGCCCTTTTATTGGAGTGCAAACGTGTCTTGATAAATATGGCAAGGCACAACAAGGTCAATCTTCTTTGGGTCCCGGGACATGAAGATTTACCGGGAAATGAAGAGGCCGATAGATGGGCTAGACAAGGATCATCAACCGATCCGGTAGGTCCGGAACCCATACTGGGTACTCAGACATGCAAAGTCATAACGGCCCTGAAAAGTGACTTACACAGGCGCTCTAAAGAGCTCTGGAATGACACAAACGGCATGAGACAGGCCAAACTCCTGATTGGTGAGGTGAGGGCCAAAAAAATCAAAGTCCACCTAGAGACACTGGGAATTGCCCAAGACTCGGAGTGTCGATGGTGTCGAACTCTGGCCAGGTTAAGAGAGTTAGGAACTGTCTGCTGGCCCCAGGCGATATAAGAAGGTTGCAGCCCAGAAAAATCTGTTCTTTTGCGAAAGAGGCAGGCTTCCAGGGCTAAACCATGGATAGTGAACGTGCAACGGGCCCACCCGCGTTTCTACATTCATTCACATTCAACCCACCAGCCTTAAAGAAAAACCTCTGGGTAAATAAATTTCTTTTAAAAAATATACAGATATCTAGGATGACGACAACTTTCCGCCAACTCCTAGACTTATGAAAAGATGTTTTATAGACAGGTCAGCCAAATGCATCAGTCGAATTTTAAATAAAATGCAATTTGTAAAAAAAAATGCATAACTTGTCAGTTCAAAAAAATACCTTTCAAAAATAACAAAAAGTATTATGCAAAGTTTTCACAAAAAACGTAGAAATACTTAGATTCTTGGAATACACTCCCTGATGACGACAATGGGGCTGTTTATAAAAGGTGGCAACTTTCCGCCAACTCCGAGATTTATGAAAAGATGTTGTGTATAAAAGTCAGACAAAATGCATCAGCCGGATTGAAAAGGGAATGCAAATTGTATTTTTCATCTTATATTCCCTCTTCGCGCCTTTGACAACGGGATACGCTTTGCTGAAATCCACTCTTCCGTGCGGTTACTGGATTTAATTAAGGACATCATGTCGCATCTAGATGTTTCAGATATTTAAAAAATATGAACTCACTCAAGTGATTTTATGAGCTACTTTTGCTGGGTGTAAACAATCACTGAGCAAATGATTTATTGGGTGATTCAAAGAAGTAAAAATAAAAAGTTATATTTGATGTGGTCGTACTTAGCCTAGATTTAAGAGAAGCGAAATACTGATTTTAATTAAATATATATTTTTTTTCTACGTTTATTAAAACAAACAGATAATTAAAACATGGCTTTTTTGGTTAACGATGCAAAAAACTTTTTTTTTACCAGCTGCCTCGAGTTATAGTGTAAAGATGGTGTGTTGCGAGAAGTGCTCTTCGTTCGAGAAGTGCTCTTCGTTCGAGATTTTTAAAAGTATTTTCCGGTTTTTCTTGGATTTTTTAATAAAGTTATTAAAAAAATAGTATAACAACCGTGTCCATTAAAACCAACGTTAATAAAAAAGCACTATTTGTGAAAACTACTATTTTGGATGTGTTAAGAAGTAATCACTATGATTTTTTTGACTTGAAATATTATTGAATTATTTCATGTTGTGTAGTTGCTTAGAGGTCACAGACGAACTATACAAATCGTCACACACCTAAGCTTTTGCTAAAGGGGTGTCAGACGTTGTCAAATTTGTTATTTTTTGCTGAAAATTTATCCCTCTTACCTCAGTGTGACGTTTTAACATATTATTGCGTAGAACATCCCTAGTACAATTTGTAATCGTGAGACAAAATACCGGAGTATTTTCAAAACTACCTACATTTTTATTATTTAACCGGTTGTCTTTTCCGAAAATAAATTATTTTCTAAAAGTTGCCGATTTTTTTTACTTTTTTCTGATTTTCTAAAAACTTCGGGTTTTACAAAAAAAATAATTTTATACAAGAAACATGCGTAGTTTCAAGATGTATTTACACCGGGGACTACTTCTCAGCTCTGTGTGCCACAGTTCTCGAGTAATACGCAAAAAACGTAATGGTTTTGTCCGATATACCACGAGTGTTACTTTGATTTTTATTTGCAGACAGGCTATTCACTTTGTTGTTTTCTTAAATATTTTGGATCCTTAGTTCTGCGCAACAAGCCTCTTCCGTTAAAATTAAAGCCACGTATTATGAAGCTCCAATTGGAGGTGGCGCTGCTGCCAACGTTACCTGTTTTTAAGAGTAATGTTACAGTGACCTTATACTTTTACAGGTTTCTTCCTATAACCTGCTGAAAGGTACAGGATTCTATATTTACGGTCTTCTGCACTTTTCAATTTTTATGTTTTTGTTTCTTAGTTTATTCGACAGGTGGCGCACATAGGTACCAGGTCTCCGCGGATTACAAACTTTTTGTTTTCAATTCGAGAGGTGTGCATGGTTGCCTGTGTAGCTTCAACTGCCAGTTACAATCGTATGACTCTCTGACGATTCCTAATAAGGATGAAACAGGTCTGTAGGTATCTGTATTCTCCATTAGACATTGGAGACCTAGTCGCAATGAAGTGAGAAACAAAAGCGCTTTATCCGATATGCCACAAGTGTAACTTTAATTTTTGTTTGCGGACACGAGATTAACTTTGTTGTTTTTTAAAATCTGCGGACGATTTTAATTTAATTGCAATTTTTAAATACATTTTTTGTCATCGACGTTTAATTTTAAACAACAGTGCTGTCATGTGCAAAAAAGCTGTATTTTTAGCTGCCGTAGACGTTGTCACAGGCAAAAAACATTCCTCGAAATAGCAGTGACAACATTTTCATGACGTTTTCAAAACGTTGTGGCAGAAGACAGCAAAAGCATTATTGTTATATTTTTTGCTGCGAAAACGTTATCCCAACTGATTTACAGCACGCTGTGTTAGCTGGGGGGTTACTCTCCGATTTTTACTCTGGTTGTTGTTATTGCCTAGGGCTTATGTTTTAAAATATTATATCAGGTTTTAGTACCTATCAGATAAGTAAAAGTTTTTTCAGAAAAATAAATTTGATGGTTAGGTGCCCGGGGCAATACGACCTTCCCCTACATGCGAGCAAATTGACCATTGGAACGAAAAGGACCTAAACTCTTTCACAGTAAAATGCCCGTTAATTTACGCCCGAGCATAACTTTATTAGGCCATAACCATCATCGTTAATGGCTAATTCGTTGCGCTCGGGTTTTGAAACTCTATACACAATACCAATGGCGCAGTCCGTAGCCTGCATTTCCTTAAGTTAATTTTAAACAGGTAACTCGAATAAACTAGTGCAGGGGTGTGATGAAAATAGAACCTAGCCTTTATACCTGCTCAAACCAGTTAGAAACCATGCTCGCACCAAGCGTGGGACCAAAGATTTTCCATCAATATCAGAGATCTCTTATCCAACGAGTTGCGACAGTCGGCGTCGGAACCTTTGAAGTTGGGGGTCCTGTTTTTCGTGACCTTGGTTTCGTATCCATCGCTGTAAATGAGTGTTAGACCCGCTCCGACTGGCTCGTCAGATTTACTCCATGAGCCGGAGCCGAAAAACCGGTTTAATTTTTTGATGTATTAGTAATTAATTAGCTATGTAGATAAAAAAGCAAACGGATTTCTTGGAGAAGGGGAGCAGAAAGATATGTCACATAAATGTACAAAAAAAAATCAAGGCTGAATTATATTACGTTCAATTAAGTCAAAAGTTTCGACTGATTCCCAAAATATTTACGGATTTATATTTTTAAGGGTACAGCAGAGTAATGGCGTCTCGACAGCTGTGGTATTTAATTTGGCAGAAAAATATAATTTGAAAACACAAAAGTAACCAGGTCTACTCGGACCAATAAATCAACGAGTGGGTCAGGAGGTTTTGAAGCTTAGACCCGCAGTCCCGATCATGCGCATAAAAAACGGCTTGCTGACTGTCGCATCTCATATCCAAATGCCAACTTTACCTTCTCGTGGTGCTCCCTGTCTAAAACAGACGACGCTCTGACGACCAAACATGGGCGGTCTAACTCTACCTGGGGAAGTTAAACTAGATCCAATAACCACAACGAACTGCTTCATGAAGGAACTGTACAAACTCGTACAGGGAATAAGTCTAATTGAGTGGTTAAACTAGAATCAAGGGGTGTACAATAAGCCCATAATGTCTGCAGTGCAGTGACTCTGGCCAGTCATCATGCTGGTCGGAGTCACAATCGGGGGATTTTAGTCGATAAGAATCGGACACTACCCGGGCTGTCGTGACAGAGGGATGAGACTCTGTCGCGGGAGTGGATTGGATGGTTTGACCGGGCGTCTTATGCAAGATTTTCCCTCGATATCCGTGAAAAATAAATAAATAAAAATTGCATATATAACTTATTGGCTTTAAAAAAATAAGGAAAGAAGTAAAATTGGCCAAAAATAACCTCAAACTCATCAGCCAAATGTAAAAAACTCAAGTCGTGTTCAAAACGCATTCAAATCGCTTATTCAGATCCAGGTGAAAACTTAGTATTTATTTACTTTAATGAAAAGGCGGCAAATCTAACTTTTTTTTTTCGTTGGCTCTGCCCAATATTAATATTGCCCTTCTTGGTATCGTATCGAACTGACTAATAACACCAATAATAATCTGTTAGCACTTCCAATATTTTTGTCAAAAAGTATTTTAATTATATTTATCAAAATGCATCTGGCAAATGTCAAAAAGTCAAATCGTGGTAAAAACGAAAAAATTTCAAGTGAATCGGATTGAAAACGTGTTCAATTCCACGTGAAAACCTAGGCATTGTGACAAATTTTGCAAAATTTGGGCCATTATGATACTATTTCATAGTTACACCAGTACCCTCTCCAGATAGGCCGATCAACTCATACCGATTTAGTGTCCTTTTATCCACCTTCGCCGTCAAATGTCAAAATGGCGGCGAAGGTGGATAAAAGGACACTAAAACGATAATAGCTGATCGGCCTATGTGGAGAGGGTAATGGTTACACTGTTGCGCCGCAAATTTGGCGGTGCATTATGGGCAGCAGAATCCTCTTCAGAACGTCCTCAACTGCAAACTCCAATACTGCAATAGGTTTACGAGTTTGTGGTTAAACGTTAACCAGTATCTATAACTTTCCAGCGCTCATTAGAACCCTTTGGAACGGTTTAGAATAGACAGCTGTACTTGGCGTTTAAACCCTAAATTAGTTGGCCATAGTAATTTGTTAATGTTTAAAACTAGTTTGGCGGAAGCAAACAAGTTCGTCTTTAAGCCCAATATTCTAAACAACAGTTTATAACGGTGCGAAAAGTTCTCTTGGAGTTTTAAGTTTAAGTATAGTTTTTCTGATCTGAATTTCATCTTTCGCATTTTTATGGTAAGTACCAGCGGCGTGCGGTATATCGAAGCAAGTTCTTGCCCTCTTCTTAAATGTAATTTTTAAACGAGAAAGCAATTATTTCACAGTAAAAAAGATGATGCGGGTAAAAATAATTTTCACCATGGTAAAATATTCGAGTGTAAACTCACACACAACACTATTTACTATAATTATACACCCAAACAGTCAAAATATGAATTTTAATAAGGCATTTTTTTATGGCATCCGCAGAATAGTTGTGTGGGTGTTAAAAATCTTTATTGAGTGCCTAATATCCATACATACAAACGTAAAGAAACCTTTTTAGTGTTAATATCATTTAGACAAAATGAAGTTTACACTTCTTAATTTGATATTTTTCGTTATAGGGTGCTCAAATTTTTTATTGTTGTTTAATTTACCCATCATAAACGCTAAAAAAATATATAATTTAACTTGCATCTGTTAAAAATTTCAACTAGAGTGTAAACATTATTCCTCTGTACACGTGCAACATGATCATTACACCCAGTGCTCGGTTTAAAAACCATTCGTGCATACGCGCTTCACACTGCTACTGTCATTTGTCATTCAAGATTCGGCGGTCAGTTGAACAACGGTACAACGGTTTTATGCTTTATGCTTTTGTTATGTGTGCCATGTTCAAATTAAAACACGAAAATAAAAGCTTGGTGAAAGATGATAATTTCTCCTTCGATGGAATTACAATTAGTATTGTACCCTTTACAACAGTCAGCAATTTTAGTGTAATTTATCAACGGTCTTGCCATTTACAATATGTGATTTTGGGCTTTTTGGTCCTTCTGTTGGCTTACATTAAAGGTTAAATTGTAAAAAGTTTTTTTAGACTGGCTAAAGTTATGACAGTCATGCCACCTAAAAGTACATAGGCCATTTGTTAGCTAATGTTGGTAAGTTTAATACTGAGGTTAGTACCTACCTACTAAATGACTGTCATAACTCCAGCATTTTCGCCTATGCAGGTGCCTCGGTAGGCACTAGCATGTCAAAAATTATCACTATCCCTTAAACATTGATTATCATATTCTTCACACACTCTATTTCTTAAAATCTTAAAATGTCAGGCTTATTTCTCTCTAGTTAGAACGACTGTTCACAATCGTACTTACCGGACATAACCCATTAAAGAAACATCTCCCCTGCGTGATTGTGGACAATGACTATTGCTATGTTTTCATGGGTATTGAGTTCGTTTTCAAAACTCATTGTGTCTTTTTTTTTTATATAGCGTGTTCTTTATCAAGAGCAAGAAGGATATATCCAAGACACCAACGAACGCCAGGGCAATGAGTTTATTTTGCAAACGCAAATACATCTGGCTGGCCTCTTGAGAGCTCGAATATGGTCACGGTTTACGAATGCAGTGAAACACAACATATTTATTGATTGCACAATGGAAGAATATGTAGAAGATTCAATATCACAAACATGAACTGAAAAGTAGAACCCTTGGAGTTTGCGCTCATGTAGCAAGTGTTCTCTGGTATTTGGGATACGCTTGTTCACTATCCCAGAAATAATACGCTTCTGGCAGTTCTCGATGCAGCTGATAGAAGCCAGCCTTATATTGTAGACTAAAATTTTATAAACAACTCATTTTATAATTATTTTTGTTAAGGTGTAAATTTACATTAATAAAGGGTAAATTTACATTGCATAGTGTTATTATTTCACATTGAAGAAAAATGATTTTACACTCGGGGGTGTATTTAAATAAAAGTGCCAACAAAGGGTCAAACGGCTCATGTAGTGGCTACTTTACACCCCTGGTTAATTAGTTTTACCATCTCTTGTGTTAAATATTACACACTCAAAGTTAAGTTTCTTTTACACTCTTAGAAAGGTCAAATTAACACTCGAAAAATTCTTAAAGTTTAAACCCAAAACGCTGGACCTATATGTACCACCTTGGGTGTAAACTGAGTGTAAAAATATACACTCAATTTCTTACTGTGAAGTAAGTAGTAACTTAATTTAGGGTAATTCTAACAAAAAATCTAGATTGACTGTAACAGTTTATAAACAGTATACAAGTATAAAAACTCGGCTATTACAGAAATTGCTTAAAAATTAAAAGTAGGAATAATTTTTGTTTTTCAAAAACACATCTAAATTAACAACAACAATAATTGTCATTCTAATAGCCTTTCCTTTTTGGCTTTGTTTAGCAAAAAGTACCCAGCACAATTCTTAAACTAAAATATCAAAAATAGTTAACAGTAAAAGTGGGACTTAAGTTTTATCTTCCTACATTAAAGTCGGAGAGCTCGTCAACAAAACCTGCAAAAAAGGCTGATTTCTGAATTTAAGGGGGGTGGGTTAGCATCAAGCGCCCCTCCAGTCAGCCAGTTCTCCTAACAGCAGGCGGTTGGAAGGGGGAGGGGTTCAAACCTGTAAAAAAATCATGAAAAACTAAAAATAAAAGAAAACCGGGTACTATACTGTTACCAATGTTTTTGAGTCAGATCAAAATGTTTTTGAAAAATACTTCATAATAATTCACTTCTTGACAATAGGTGTAGGAATTTTTTCCCAGATGTTGACCCTTCGGAAAAATAGAAATTTACCGACACACGTCAAAATGGATAAAGCATAATTTTTATATGCCTGTCTCTTTTATTTTAAAAGAATAAAAAGAGACGTATAAAAATTAGATATTATCCATTAGCCATTACGCATTAAAAGTTCGGTAAACTAGAAAATGCTTATACACGTAAAGAATTTTTCATGAAAAGCTTAAAAAAAAACAAAAAATAATATAGTCCATTCCTAAGCAATAGGTAGCTACCCTGTTGTAAATTTAAAGAATAATGCACTTAAGCTCTTAAAGAAGGCAACAGGAGTTCTAATCTTAAGTCCATAAAGCATGTTGTACAAAAACCGGCGAGGCGGACAGTACATTTTGGATTGCCTTTACTAAAGCTAGTGGTTAAGCAGGATATAAAAAATAAATAATTCAGCTAAACAATAAAAAATTTGCGAAATTTACTACACAAAAGAGTTCAGGCATGATTGCTGCTGTACCTTGCAAAAAACCGAAGAAATCAGGAATGCGTACCCTACATGGAAGGCAGCTTGTTTTCTAGTATTATCTTTTTCAAATTACTTAATAAATACTACATGCTTACCTCTAAATATCGATTCCAAGTGCCCCATGCCTACGTACATGTAGCAGTTCTTCCAACCACGTTATTTTTGAGGATCTCCAACTGCACAGATACACACGTTTGATTTTATCATGACTATCGATTGACGAGGGGCAGGGTAGATTGGGTGTGCTCGGTAATTAGCCGAACGGTTGAAATAATTGTCTCTTGGGAGAAGAAATCATATCATGGACTGAAATAGTCTTGAGCATACTGTTTTCGACAGATAAAATGAAACCGAGATATTAAGTATCTTATTTGGAGAAATCCTAATTCCTATATTGGAGGAAAAAGATATAATGCTAAAAGAAATTCATTTATGACTAAAAAATAAAAAACAAGATAATGTGGGATCTTGTCTCAAGCGGAGTTTTTTTTGCAGTGTGGATAATATTGTTTTTACGGCTTTTAAAATTACTATTCTCGATAATGTCGACTAAAATAAAGTAACAAAAATTATTTTAAATCAAAAATACCTTGACTTTTTATCTAGTTCTAAAAGGATTCTGCTATCTGTCTTTAAGCTACCAAACGTTTATCCTAGTGATTTTAAAATAAATATCTCCGTCAGAAAGCGATAAACCGTTTGATGGTGGCCAAAGAAAATGCTGAACGCTATCTACTTCTGGTTCATTTAAACCTTTAATAAACTGTGGATCACGTTTATAGAGATTTCATTATTGAGTCATTTGGACCAGATTTCAGCTGACTTGAAGAAAAAGGACCGGTCGTGAAAATCAAAAGTCTTTGTTTAACGACGCGGAACGGAAATACTTTAGCCGTGCAAATTGACGCAAAGTCGGAGACGATTCGGTTCAATCAAACCCCATTAAAGCTTAAAATAAGATAAGGTGAGTGTTTTTCCGCAACGTTGCGGTGAAAATTTTGACGTCATTACTAGCATAGGCAATTTAGATATACAATGAGCTTCAGGCTACTGCGAACATAGGGCTGAACTAGTCAAATTTACGCTCTCGTCGTACCGTACGACCGAGGTATTTTTTTATTATTATTTTGGATGTCTATGAAGTTGCCGAAAAGTGCAGATGGTCAAATGGTCCTATCAATTATCAATGGTACTTATTCAAGAACATTTTTTGGAGAGTTTTGGAAATCATCCAGAACCTAGTTTATCAACGATTCATAGGTGTGTGCAGATTGAAAAGTTTGGTTGTGTAACGCCAAGCAGCCATAAACAATCCACTGTTTTGAATGACGAGCAGTGGAGAAAAATCGAAAGTCAACTAGTCTCCAAATTGCCGAACCAGTTCATAGGTCTTCAGACACTGTCTTACGTGTTCTCAAAAAGAATGGTTGTCATTCTTACAAAGCGTCAAAAACGCATCAAATTGTTTCGGAGGACAGTTATCGTCGTATGGAAGGGCTAATCGTTATGAAAACTTTCGGAGATCCTAACACACGTTCGTTATTGGTCGATGGAAAATTTGCATTTGTATTTTGACGTAATAACACAGTATCCCAAAAAACCAAATGTTTGGGGAGGTATTGTAGGGGTACACGTAATTGGTTCATTTTTTATTGACGGCAATTTGAATGATTCTAGATACTTGGATCTATTGCAGCAGCATATTAGTCCAACTGCTAGGCAGTTGTTAAGTGTTAGATTTGATGAAACATGGTTTCAACAAGATGGTTGTCCCACTCACAATGTTGGGCTTGTTAGGGAATAACTTGATAATTTATTTCCTAATCGGGTTACAAGTACACGAGGAACTACTTTATGACGGTCATGAAAGGGCTAATAATTTGAAATAATTTCGGATTAAAATTGAAGAAGCTTTACTATCACCCTTAACATGCTTGGAAACGTTAGAAGGGATTTTTATAATAGGCTCGGATATTGTCTAGCCGAGCAAGGAGGACTTTTCGAACAATTGCTCTAATTTTTCACTGGGAGAATCTATTTGGTTTTTAGAATGTATTATTTTATTTTAAGAACTTGCTTTTATTTTGTGTCTTCTTATTATTTTCATTGTAACACATTGTTAGTGGTAAATCTGAGCAGTTGCAGTTGAAAATAAAACGCTCTAATTTATCAGTGACAAAAAACAAAAAAATTATATTATCAAAATTTGCGTATTTATGGACCAAATTCCGAATTCATACACTACGCTCCACATCGCACCGTAGTTAGAGTCATACTAAATGCAAGTCACGAACGGCGAACGCAAGCGTGAGTGATGGTTGCTCCACTGATAGGTGTGCGGTGTCCCTGCCGTAGACACTGGCAAATTGTACTAGTTCCATCCTATGTTCGCAGTAGCCTGAAGCTCTCTATATAAAGGACCCCGCTCACTTTACATTGCCACTGGCTTTCAGTTGCAATGGGCTGGGCGTTTAATATGTTGTAGATCTGTTCTCCCTGATCAACGTTTAAATGGTGTTGAAAGTATTCGAGTAGTTAACTTCCTACTTTCAGAACAGCAGTTTTTAGGTAGAGTTTACGTCACTCTCAGTATCGGCACAAACTTGAAAAATGTAAAAAACTCTTTTTCAAAATGCAATTTCTTGTAAAGTCGCTGATTAAAAAAGAACAAACTGTGAAATATTTTTTATTTTTTGATGGGTTATAGAAAAATCTTTAGAGAAAATAAAAGATACGCTACCTATGTATAAGTTCATCATTCTTTGTGAAAAACGCCCGTGAACCTGAAAAATGCTCGGGTTATTGTCCCCATTTCTACTATGTATATGTGCATGCCATGCTAAAGACCAGAAGGCTTTGCCGATTTTGACAAAAGTGGTACTGCTGGAGTGCTCTGAGTCTCAGAGGTACAATATGCCATGTATTTTTTAAGAAAAAAATCAATATGGCGGATGCGAGCTGCCATTCTGTCATTTTTACCTTCCTAACCCACACGGCTACATTTTTTGGTAGGTGGTGAAGTGTAGGTGTGTACATTACTCATTTCTTAAGGGGGTGACCTGGGCTGAGAAGGGGGCAGTGAGTTTATTTGGGTGGAATGGGATTATACGTTTTAAGTCATTTAAATTGATGTGCGACACCTTGCATTACATATTTTTGTCATTGGGTCATCTGGGTTAAGGAAAGAGATGGGGGGTAGGAGAGGGAGGGCCGAATCAGGAGAAACGGTATTGGGTGATCACTGACACCAAAGAAAAAACAATTATATTATCAGATGGCTTTATATTTTTGTAAGTTATATCTCAAAAGTATACAAAAATGACAGAATGGCGGCTCACGTCCGCCATATTGATTTTCTTCCTGAACAATATATGGCATTTAGTACCTCTGAGACTTGCACTTCAACAGTACCACTTTTGTCAAAATCGGCTGAGCCTTCTGGTCTCTGGCATGGCATACACATATAGACACATAGTAGAAATGGGAACAAAGTGTCATGAGCGGAGCACAGGTGAACCAAATCCTTTGTATAATAATAATAATAATAATAATAATAATAATAATAATAATAATAACAATAATAATAATAATAATAATAATAATAATAATAATAATAATAATAATAATAATAATAATAATAATAATAATAATAATAATAATAAAACGTCTTTATTGAAAAAAAAGGAAAGGAATGTTGTATAAAGCGAAGTTTAGCTTAGCTACTCTTCCACTTAACTCTATACAACTTCAACATGCAATTTTGTTACAGGAGTAAATATTAATTACTTATAAAAAAAACAAACTTATATATATCATACATAGACATACTTACATACACTTATTAATAAATTATTTTGTATAGTTTAGTTGTTTTTATTATTTTATTTATTTTTCTTTTAATTTAAATAGTTGCATACTACAAATAATAACTTTTTTTTAATATTATTTTTTTGTTTTTTTTAGCTCTAAGAAATATTAGCTTGTTTAGTGGGTGACTTAAATTGTTTTAGCGATCTAGGCCGGATATTATAAAGTTTCACACCATTAAATGCAAATGATTTCTTAAAAAAGGGCTGTACGGTACTTCTGTATATAAAATAACTTACAAGAACTTACATTTCTGTTATGCAATTCACGTCTATGAATCAGTTTATTTTTTAAATATTCCAGAAGAGATGTGCAGACAACTTTGTGTGTTAAGTTCAAACATTGAATATTGAAGATGTTTTCAGTTTTAAGCCATTTTAGTTCTTTTATTTTAGAAGATACTCGGTCATATTTACGTAGGCCAAATATTAGTCCACAGCAGGTGTTTTAAACTTTTTGCAGTTTTATTTTATCTAGGGAATCCTGAGCAAATCCATATATAAAATTGCAGTAATTTTAATGTGACAAAACAAGTGACTCACATAAGTGCTTCCGAACTTTCATACTAAGGAAATCTTTGCTCGCTTAAATTAGTTTTAGTGCACAGTATGTGCATATGAAGTTTAAAATTAAGTGATATATCAAGTTGCAAGCTCAAATATTTTCCACTACTTTGCAACATCTGAGACATTTTTTTTGTACCAAATAATAGAGTCACACATTTTGTAGGATTTAATGCTAAGTTGTGGTACTTTGACATTTCGTAGATCCTGTCCAGGTTCTTTTGTAATCTGTTTACTGATTCTTGTGCAGCCTTAATTTCAAAAGAGTGATATAAGCCAACATCATCCGCAAAAGCATAGTCATAGTATAATTATTAAACCATAGAATATCTCAAATTGAGCAGCCAACCATAAAAAATTGTTAGCCACTCTATATAATTGAAAAAGACACAAAAATCCAGTTTATTATGCTACACCTAAGCTGTGCTTTAAAGCTGTCCGTCGCCACATATTATAGGTGATACGTTACTTATTACTTCGCCTAAGAAGTCAAAAGGAACGAGGCTAACCCGGTTTAGAGATAAGATGGGGAAAATTTAGGCTATTTATTTATTATATGTGCAAAACTGTTCCAGGTTTTCAGTTTAAATATTATTAAATAAAAACTTTTTTTGGCTAAACAAACTTAGGTAGTTTAGTAAATGCTTGTTAGTGGGACGACTGTATATTTTTACTATGGTTATTTGACTGAAATTAATTTATTATAAAATAAGTTCACAGGCGTTTTTCTTTTAATTTAAATTAAACAAGCTTTTATTGATTTTATAATAAACTTATTTTTATTAGGCTTATTAGTTTTGTAACAGACATGAGAAATAAATTCCGTTGAATGATCGTTTGTATTGTTTCTTTGTAAAAACAATCGTCCATTCGTCTATAAAAATTTATGGCGTACTGAAAATCCCTAACAAGGGTGAAACACGTGTTTGCGTCTAGTCTCCAAGTCGCACCCGGTATGTATTTTTGTGGTACTCCGGTGTATTTTATTTTATTTTTTTGCTATCTATTCGTCATAGTAAAAAGCCGGACTGGTGGAGGGATTGTGTCTGAGATCAGTCAGTGGTAGAACTAGTGGAAAAGGCCAAAATTCCAGAAGTTTTTCTGTTTTTTGTTTTTTTTTCTCTTTGGTATGGGCACGGGGGACTATTAAATTCGTGATATTTACACTTTTCTTAATTTTATCAAAAATGAGTTACTATGGTTCCAAAACACCTTAATCGACGAAAAAAGAAAAGTTGTCTGTCGGTCTGTCGGTCTGTTGTCTGTCTGTATAGACGACAACTCAAGAACGCCTTAATCGATTTTAACGAAATTTTGTACAATAATCCTCTATCTGCTGCCCATGAATTGGGAATATCCAGGTAGGAATTACGGTAATGTAAAATCTTAAAAAAAACGAACCGACTTTAAAAAACACAGTAAAAAGTGTAAAATAAAATAATGTTTATAAAAAAAAACATAGGGTGGTGGGGGTTGAAAAAAAGAAAAGAAAATTTTTTCTTTAATAATTACGGGAAAAATATTCCAGCAAAGTGGCTTGACTGGTTAAAAATTGAATTATCTCAAACGCATACAAATACACAGTGAGAAATTATTTTGGTTAAGCGCCTTCGCCGTCGCTATAGGTAGAGAGTAACTTGCTAGAAAATCGAAAAGGGGGACGCACACGATACATGGGAAATTTCGCATCAGTGAAGGTGCTCGAAATTTTTATATGGTGTAGATATTGAAATTCCTAACAATGCTTAAATTACCTTAAATCTTGCAGGTCTTAAGGTTTTCGAGATGGGATTTTTTAAATTCGGGGTTTTAGGGGCATATTTTTACTAAAAAATAAACCATACATAACTTATAAGAATACCAATGCCACGCATTTTTGAGATATTGGGCAGATAAAAGATTTCAATTTGATGATTCTCTACCTTTTTGTCAAGCTTAAAACATGACAAATAAATGCTAACGTAGCTTTTTGGAAACTAAATAAATGGGATAAATAGAAGTTCGGCGTTGAGTATATGTATAGTATGTATATAGTGTTAAGGCTATACACAACGGCATAAATACAACACAATACAGACTTTTTATTTGTACACTATCGGCATCATAAAAGTGGTACGTGAAAAACATAAGTATTTTTGAAATTGTATGGTTAACTACCGGATTATATTTTGTGACAGACTGGTACTAAAATGTGAAAATTTTGACATCAAAGATTGCTTTCAAAAATAATTTTTATATTACAATAATACGCTAACGCATAAAACAACTCTAACAAAAATTAAAAAACACAACTGTATTGAAAATTATAAAACAATTTTAATATCTAGTAATTGCGCCATTCACATCAATTATACATACCGTTTAACTTTCTTGGTAGAGAATCAGCCAAAATTTCAAAAAGGTTTTCATTTTCACCAATCACTTCTTCATAAGCATTGACTATTAACTGTGCCAAGTGATGTTGATTTTCCGGCACAATATTAAAGCTTTACAGCTTTTTTGAAATTAAACCCCAGATTTTTTCCATAGGATTGGCGTCTGTAGTTGTCTTGTTGAAAAATAAACTGGTCTTGATAAAGTTCTGTGACGGCTGGAAGCATGGTATTCTCTAAAATGTCCACTGTGTGTGAGCTTTCCATTGATTCGAAATAAAGCACCATGACCTCTAGCAGAAATCCAACCCCACATATTTACTGAAAATCTTCCAGCGCGATCTCATAGCGTGTTTTTGGTGGACGATACATCCGAATTTCTTTTCTGTCACTGCAGGACTGGAAAACTTTTTCATCGGAAAATATTACCTTTCGCCAAAACTCTGGTTCCTTTAGAGAGTAATTAAGGGCAAAAAGTAACCTGGTCTGTTTTTTTTTCATCCGTAAGTTTAATTTTTTTAGCAGCTACACGACATCTTAAATTAGAGCCTTTCCTTACGCCATTTCGTGCCACTCTTACTCATCCTGGAATTTGGGTTAATCTCTTTTCCTGAGCAACAAATGCAAAAGGGTTTTCTTCCATAAAAGCGATAAGGTCATAATCTTGTTCATCAGTTGAAACTTTCAATAAATCAGTCCCTTGTTTTCTCTCTATTGTCTGATCTTCTTTACATCGTTTTTTAATTTCTATAATCGTGGTTTTACTGCGTCCATAATGTCTAGCCACGTCCCTAATTGACCATCCTAGTTGTAGTTTTGCCAGGAGTTGGGCTTTATCAAATAAAGAAATTTGTGGAGGTATTTTTTGTTTATTTGTCAGGCTGAAATACAGAATGACATACTTTGACAGTTTAAGAAAAATACAATAATGGGTGACTTTGTTTGTAAAAATAGACCAAGGTATTACAACAAAAAGTATTGTGTACCACTTTTATGATGCCGATAGTGTACCTGTTTTTGGTGACTGGCATGATTTATCATACTTTGGACTTTGGTATACGAGTTGACTCGGGATAATTAAGCGCGCCTAAAGTGAGTGCGACCATGGAGCGCTGAGAGCAAGGAATGGACGATTTAGTCAAGTTCGTTGAGGTGAATGAGTGCAAAACGATTGAGCACAAGACTATTGCGTTAAAACGAAACTTTTAGTTTGATCGAGAGGATTAACCGATCATGGATATAGACAACAAATTAGCTTATATCCTCGTTGATATAGATGTAAAGCGCTTATGATGTAAAGCGCTTATGGCTTATAGCCATCTGTCGTGAATAGCTCTGTGAAAAAGGAAGGGGGCAAGAACGGAAAAAACCTATTTAACAGAAAATAATGCCCGGAAAGAAACTTTTATAAATAATATATCCTTTTTTGAAAATAGGGCCACAGGCAAGATTTTAAAAAAAAAATACTACACTGATAATTCTTTTCAATGGGAAAGAATGGCACCGTAGAAGAAAAAATTGCGCTTTAGCCCAAGAATATCCAGGTAGGAATTACGGTAATGTAAAATCTTAAAAAAAGCGAACCGACTTTAAAAAACACAGTAAAAAGGGTAAAATAAAATAATGTTTATAAAAAAAAACATCACTTTCTTAATGTTGGCCCCTATGGATAGTCCATATAAAAGCGAAATGGCTAGTGTCTGGATTAATCGCTTTCAGTTAATCTCTAACATAAATCGGTCAATAGGTTTTGGAGATATAACTATAACTTTATTTTTTCTTTCGCAAAACAGAGATGGATATTTCAAAACTTGAATATTTTCTTTTTTATGATCATTTATGTGTCTTATACAAAAAAGGTAAATAAAACAAAGATTCAGTTTTTAACTTTCTAAAAATGTTTATGTATTACATAATTGCCAAATTCTCGTTTCGGATAGAGTACACTTAGTACCCCTACTAAAATATGTGATGTCGCAAGCCAAATGACGATGTCAATTTATCTAAATATAGTTTATTTCGTAGTAAAAATTCACGCAAAAAGCACAACTTTAAAAAATCATATCTCGAAAACCTTAAGACCTACAATATTTAGGGTGTTGGGAATTTCAATATCTACAACATATAAAAATTTCAAGCACTTTCACTGATGCGAAATTTCCCATGTAATGTGTGCGTTCTTCTTTTAGCTGTCGCATCAGAAATACTTCCTTAGTTCCCACTTTTGACGCTCGAGCTGCAATTTTCGTCATCCTAGCAAACTACTCTCTACACCTATAGTGCCAGCTTAAAAAATTTTTTAGTGGGAAATGCCGTGGCAAACAATTCCTGACTTATTAATATTTCTAATTAATAAAAGAGGGTTAATTCTTGGGTACAATAAAAATCTCAATCATTATTGAAAATTCTATCGTGTCGCTTAAAATCTGCATGAAATATTTTTTGGTCTATCGTTTAAGCAACAGAATATCAATTTTCTGATTAACATTAACATGGCACAGTGTCTAGAAGCAGTGACTCTGATTTAATATAAACCAAGAATTAAAGTAGGACATCCCCACAACTTTAAAAAATAGACTTGTTGAAAAAACCCGTAAAAGCCAAAGAGAAGATTCTTTACAGAAGCGTCGAAAGGGACATAAATCATTTGTGACAGGGGATCTCGCTTCATACAATAATTATTTCTTTTCAAAGTCAGCTTATTATTTTTAATCGGATAAAAAATGGACAAGGATATTCTTTAAAAGAAGCACTAACACATTCTTTTACACAAAATTAAAAAAAATTAAAGTAAAAAAATTGCGGCGAAATCTCCTTCACCCAGAAAATGCAAAAGATCGGTGATTAATCGGAAGACGACGTCGTCAATGTCAGCATCGGCAGTTAAACTTTCATTTGCCCGACAAACGTCCGATGTAATATCCTCACGTTGGTAAATTGCAATTATACGGTGTCGGCCCTACCGTCTCATACAGGAATAATACCGACGCCTCAACGCGAACACGCCGCGCGCTCCATGTGCAACTCATGCAAACTAACGATATATCAAATAAAATACTTGAGTTACATTTTTCTCACCCTGTCCCATGCAAAATATCTACTTATACCAGTATCATATTCTGTTAGATATATGTATGGCTCATGCGAGTCTAAGATGTGCTATTCTACATTAGTGGTTGGGTCATAGTTTAATTTAGGTTAAGTTTATGATACTTAGGTGTGGTTTAAATTTAGTTTATGGATACAAATGCATATTACTTATATTACTACTTCTACCGATGCAGCTGCTATTATTTTGCACATATTTTTATTTTTAGTACTTCCCGGAGATGGACTGATGGTCCGATGTCGGATACTGACATCGTGGAATGACCACTCGCGTCCACTTGGTTTTCTCTGAGTCTATCAAAATCAAACAAACGCGCATCTTAGTCAAACAGACTGAGCTCTTTCCCTTTCCCACTGGTCGTAGATAAAATACAGTAGGTAAAGAGTCATTAATTATAAATGTTGCACCCTCCTTTTCTATGTTATTATGCATTTTACAAATAATAATCTTGACACGCTCAAACTTTATCTTCGCTTATGCCTAATGGCCTTTATTACATATCCTGTGTAATATACTATTATTGAACAAATAAATTCCCAATAAACCATTATCAATGTCCCTGTAAATCTTCCTTCATCTGGAGAAAACAAACAAACTCAAATCGTACACGAGAATGCCCATATATTCTCGTATGCAAAGCCTGTTGCCTATAAATAAACACGTTTCAATGATTATCAGCTAATACGAAGAAATTTATCGTAGCAATAAGCCATGGAATGGCTGCGGATATAAAAGTGGCGGCAAATTTTTGGGGTTTTATAATTTGGTGAAAGTGGTGATGGTGAATATCCTGTCTATTTCTTGGAAGTAAGAATTCTGCAGACAGGATTTTAACAAATCCATAATGGACTGGCAAATTGGTTTTATCAGACAGGTGGCCATTCAAGAAGCTTCTGCATGTTTGATAATTTAAAGGAATTTACCAACTTCAACACTACCAGTAACCAACATTTTCTGTCTTTTTTTGGATATAAGAGTTCTGCAAATAGCATCTTAACAAATCCATAATTGACTGGCAAATTGATTTTGTCAGACAGGTGGCTGTTTAAGGAGCTTCTGCATGTTTGATAATTTAAAGTAATTTACAAACTTCAGCACTTTTACCAATAGTAACCAACATTTGTATATAATCGTTTATAGAAGAAGTCCTACCAACTACATGGCAAAGTCAATTGACAGAAGACATATTTATCATTTGGAAGAAGGAACACAGCAGAGTAGATAGTTTCTTTAATAATGTCGACATCTTAAGAATCTGCAAAATATTCACTAAGAAAGGAGAACGAGCTGATGTCGTTCTTGTCACCAAGAAAAAAATCTACCATAATCACATCTGTATATGGCAAACATACTCATACTGGAAAATATCTAAATTTGAAATCAAATCACCTAAACCTGCGAGACAGAAGGCATTTTAAATAAAGAAAAATCAAGAATTCGATTCGATATGAGAATAAAACGATTTAGATCACACCAAGAAAAACAACGATAAAAGGGCGACACTTATAATTTCATACAATAAGAATTTAATTAATCAAAACTATACCAAAATGACCAAGAACTGCATCAACCAGGTACCATGCGAGTGTGGAGATAAAAATATCGGAGAAACTAGTCGGTGAATGGAAGTCCGCCTCAAAAGACTCAGAGGCGACATTCAACAAGATGATGTAACTGATTTAATATTCCTGCTCCACGTAGCAGGAAATTTAAGAGAAAGTATTTTGTCAACTAAGTGTCATTTTCTTTGCGGAGCAGCGGAACCAACTAAGCTTAACTAGTTTTTGTTAGTATTCACCTTCTCACGATTGCAGATACACAGCAATCGGAACGTTGAAAAATATTAAAGACAATAAAAGTTCAAAACTCTAGTTTAGTGCACTTACTAAAATGGGTTGTTAGACTGGGATTTTGGAAAAGCTCAAAGAGAGTGCAACAAGGCATCTTTACTAAAAAAAATCTACTTAAAATTAATAAAAGACATAAGCCCTAACAAAAAGCACGTCAGTATGCCGTTACTTTGCAAATCACAGCTAAATTGTACAATAAGCGAGCGTCGATTTGAGACTCACAATTCAGATTGATAGTCGCGGTGGCAGCTTTTCTTTATAATGTATTGTTACTGTCACGGGTTGCAGCTACATTAAATCATCTTTTGGACGCCGCAATCAATTATGTTTTGGACCTTTCTATTGTAGATAACATACTTAGGTATCACTTTACGTACTTTTACTTGCCCAGAATGCGCTTGATAATAACAAATTTAGTAAGGCTTGAGGTAATGTGTGATGTATAAAATAAATACAAAATTTGAAATACTCCTAATTGGTTAATTGAAAGAAGACAAATAGTGCCATACTTAGCCTGAAATTTACGAAGGGAAAGAGCACGACAGAGAAACTCTTAATCTTAATTCCAAAAATCGAATCATGCTGTGCCAGAAATTGAATTACAAATTATAATTAAATTACTGTCCTAGTTCTTTCCAACAACTGCATCTACCACGTACCATACGAATGTGGGGATATCTAAATCGGAAAAACCAGCTGACCCATGAAAGTTCACACAAAAGTAAAACTCGACAAAGGGACACAACTGGATCAAAAATAGCTCAACATTGCTGGGAAAATCTGTTCAAGCGGAAGTTTAAAGAAGAGGAACTAGAATGTATTTTCTCAATAGAGCGTCACCATCAACTCTCTCTACGCGAGCCCTTTTCGCCATCCCCCAGAGCTTCCCCCTCATGCTCCCACTCTACCACGGTCGAACCTTCCCGTCCTTTGGATAAAGGTCAGGATATCTGACCATTTCAGCGTCGGAAGGTGTTCTGTAGGCCGGACACCTTGCAAGATACTGGTGTGAGGATTCATCCTCTTCCCAGCCCTCTCCGCAAGTTGAGTCCCGCACTACCTTTATCCTTGCCAGGTCCTTTTGGAGCGTACAGTGTCCAGTGAGGACTCCTATTAGGGGTCCTGAACAGAGGTTAATTTTAGTTAGTCTTAGTGAAAAAGTAAAACAAAATAAAGAGAAGTCTACCACTTTCAAACAACTTTTACTTTGTCTGATAGGCTCCCCCCACCCTGGTAATTTTGCCTTTCATTTAAACACTAAAACCAATGTAGATACCAGAAGCACACAAAAAATATATTATGTACCCCCCACATAATATATTATATTATCCCTTACACTGACCAACGCTCTAATAAGATTGATATATAAAAAAGTCACTTGAAGTTATTCAACTCTTATTTAATTACAACACTATAACCAGCATAAGAACAAAGTGTTTCAGAGTTAACGGATTTTTAATATAAATGTAAGTGACACGTTAATAAGTAGTTAGCTTAAGATAGGGTTTCATGCCGTTCGAGACTGAAGTAAAAAGTCAGTGGTAATCGTGTTAGTCGTCTGTCCGCGATTTGTTTTCCTGAATAAATAGGATTAGGTGAATTATTGCTGCTGTCTGGAGAAAAACCACCGAGGTGATTGATAAAATTAAATGCTATAAAACACTTGGGATAGATATTAAGTACAATTAACAATAGTTATTGAGACCTATTAGTAGAGTAAATTCGTAAAAAGAAAGTGCAAAAAAGATATATTTTTTATATTTGGCATAGTAAAACAATCTAGAAGACAAACAGACTTTAGAATACCTATCTTTAACAAAACTCTGCATGAATCAAAATTACTTTCAATATAAAAATAACTACTACCAGCAATTAGAAGGAACCACAATGGGTAATAGTTTATCACCTTTTATCGCAAACCTATTTATGAGCAAATTTGAATCAGATAGGAGTAAAGAATTTGAGTATTTCCCCAGAGTATGGTCAGGTATGTAGACGATGTGTTTGCAGTATTCAACACTAAAGTAACTAGTGTTGAAAATTTTATGGAAAAAATAAATAACAAATTTCCCACTATTAAATTTACTTATGAAACAGAGAACAACGGTACACTGCCATTTCTAGACACTTTAGTTATGAACTTTGACCTATACAGAAAAGGCACGGCCACCAACAGGTATATTCCAAATGAATCTTTTCATTGCTTACAACATAAGCTTGCAAGTTTGCACTTTTTAACATATAGATTAGTAAATTTTCCCTTAAACAAAGAAAGATTTGAAGCAGAAAAGAATAGGATTAGGAATATAGCTGGCGAAAACGGTTACGACGGAGGCTTAATAAATAAGCTGATAAATAGACATTCTTTTCAAAAGCTCTTTCGGAATTCTACCTTTTTCAGACTAAAAGATACCTGCGACTCAAAATTTGTATCAATTCCTTATAATCCTAATTATACTTTTTATATTAGTATATCAATCCGGTAACACAATAAGAAGTTTACTAGGAAATCCCAAGCATAAATCTACAGTTCTAGAAAAAAGTGGAATTTACGAAATTAGTTGCATGGATTGTGACAAAAAATATGTTGGCTAAACGAGACGCTCTATTCAAACACGTTTTAAAGAACACTTAGCACACTTAAAATACGGAAGAACAAAAAAGTCAAGTGTGGCCGAGCATGCTTTTGAAAACAATCATAGATTCACATTAGATAACCTAAAACTTCAAAAAAGTGTACCAAACAAAAGACTTAAATGCATATGAAAGTATGGAAATCATTAAATCCAAAAATAGTTTAAATAAAGATAGAGGACCCATCCCGTTTAGTACACTTTATTCTTTGGTTGAGGGGAGATAGGATTAAAAATCGTGATCAATCACAATTTATTAGTCTTATCTCCGCCCACTAAAGGATTTTATATAAGATAGAGCGTAGATTAATTTAGTTCATTGTTTATCGTCTCCTGATGATGCTAACGTTGTTAGTGAAACGCGCGTCGAGTGCAAAAAAGTGTAGTTTTGGTTTGTGGAAAACAATCATAATTTTGTTTTAGTGCAACCAAAGGTTCCAAATTCCCAACATATTTGGCATAGTAATAACTAATACCAAACTCTAAAATTCCAGTCGAAGAAGACACAACCCAAGATGGCGGCTGTAAAAATTAGAAAAAAATGCGTAGTGAGGAGGTTCCACTTAATCCAAAAATATAAAAAAATTGACATATGCATTTTTCATTGCATATTTTTGTACCTTTTGCCATTGAAACTCATGGTCTTTGGACTAAAGAAAAAAAAATGAGTAAATTTAAATAACCAACAATAAAAAATAATAATTTTCAAAACTTTTTTACTCGAATAACCAGGCCATCCCTGAAGAGGATGCTGCTTCTGTTCTTGGAACCTTACATCCATTGATGATATGATGAATGATATGGTGGGCTAAGGTTTCCAAGAATTTTATTTGCTAGGGTTGCTACACATTTTTGTTTTGCATAGTTTTAGCAAAAAACTGGTCTCTTTCTATTCCTTGTAGAATGAAAGGCAAAAAACATACCGGTATGTTGCCACATGCCTTTAACCTATAGTCGAATTTTTTGACGTCACTTTTACTTCTGAAAACGTGTTTCTTTTTTGTCAACAGTTCTCATGTCAAATAATTTGTTATTGTCAATTTGAAGTAAGAAATAAAACAATCAAGAACATGACTTGTTTTACATATTTATTGTCGCTGTATAAAACAATGTATCAAATAGAGATAAAAAAAATGACGTCAGTCCACTCATCAAAAAATTGGACTATACTCCATGCATTACCCTCTCCACATAGGCCGATCAGCTCTTATCGTTTTAGTGTCCTTTTATCCACCTTCGCCGCCATTTTGACAGAAAACTAATGGATTATCTGTCACTTTTTAGTGAAAATGGCGGCGAAGGTGGATAAAAGGACACTAAATCGGTATGAGTTGATCGGCCTATCTGGAGAGGGTACTGCTCCATGCATCTTGCCTAAGATTGTATATTGTCCCCGCTGTTGTTTAATATCTATAGTAAAAAATAATAGAGAATGCACTACATAACTGCGAAAAGGGTCTGACCATAAAAAAGAGTTGTTTAATCAAATTACTGCCAAAAGTTCGAAATCGAGGCTTAACTTAAATGTTGGAAAAAGAAAATGGCTGGTCATATCCAAGGAAAAGAACGACAAAGGCATGTTAGAAGTAAATGGGTAGCAAGTCGAACGCGTAGGTTCATACAAGAAGTTCGTGCAAGAATTGAACAGGCTAGATTATCTTTTTTTTCAGTGTGACAGGAGCACTGTCAAGTTCATTTTTTCTTATGGACACATACTTTTTTCTCCTGCCGTTTGGTTCATAAAGAATGACAGATATTTTACAACCTCATTTTGACAAGTACCTGACGTTTTGAGTTAACTAACCACCATCAGCCCAAATTCAAAGATTAAAAAACAAAGAAAAAAACGTATTTTTAAAATATTAGGTAAAGTTATTTTGTTATAACAAAATGTCAAAAAAACTGTCACTTTTAAAATGTTAAAAAAGTACTGCAATCGGTTTTCCAAAATATCTTGAGTAAGTTAAAAGCAAAAATTGAACTGACTTGTAAAACTAAAGTTGCAAAATATTATCTGTCGGCCTTTATGAACCAAACGGCAGGAGAAAACAAGGATGTATCCATAAGAAAAAACGAACTTGACATAGCTCCTGTCACACTGAAATGTGAAGTCTCGAAAAGAGACCTCTCACATGGTAGATCTTAAAAAAGTACCTGTGGAAAGTTTTATGCGTTTTTTGACAGCTTTAAGAATAAGGGCGCAGAAAAATAAAAATTAAAAATTAAGATTTTGTTTTTTTTTTGCTTATTTCCGGAACTATCCGGAATTTGTATTTTTTTTATAGTTTTGAGCAAAGCATGAAATTGCGCAAAGGGGGAGGCACATTTCTTATGGGAACTGGATCCACGTGGATTTCAACGAAATTTTAGTATGTTGTTGAGACAGTCCTAGAAAGCATTTTGTCTTTTGGGCACAGGTTCCGATATGTACAGGTAAGCCAATAATAGCTGTCAAATTTAAAAAATGTGATTTTTCCACAACGCCTATGATGTCCAATTGAATTGGAAAAACAACCGATTCTTAGTAAAATGACAACGTTAATTACAAAAATTACATTTATTTTGACATATGTCAAATCCTGTCAAAATGGCGGCAACAATGTAATGTAAATAAAGAGTTATTTCTGAAATAGCCTCATCATCGATAATGTCCCTAAAATAAAGACTTTAAGGCGAAACATAAATGACAGATATCTCAGCTGTCATTTACCTTTGATAAGAGTACTACCGCATATATTAACGGTATTCACGAGTGGGTACTCTAACGTTACTAAATCGAGGTCGCTGATTGCAAAAATGTCCTGTCAAAATTTTTTCACGTCAAATTCAAGGCAATCAACATACCTGCTTTATTCAATATGATCATAAAGTGAACGAGAACGTAAGGGATCCTATTACTGGTACATACTGTACATGCAAAGCTGGTGAAAGAACTTTGGAAGTCTGTGCTCACGTCGCTTTGATTCTTTGGTACCTTGGCTATGGCAGACATCTCGAAAATGATGCTCACTATCCGTCCAACGAATTACTGACAGTAATCCTTGATGCAGCCCATCGCCATGATGAAAATCATGAGGAGTAGAGTCAAGTCAGGTAGGTATGCTAGAGAATATTCTTGCTAACGACTTTAATGACATTAAAAAATTATGTTAGTATGTAGTTACCTACCAACCCAGCCCATCGCCACGATGAAAATCATGAGGAGTAGATTCAAGTCAGGTAGGTATGGTAGAGAATATCTTGGTAATGACTTTAATGACATTAAAAAATTATGTTAGTATGTAGGTACCTACCTCTAAAGGTAGAATTTTCAAAGGTTATTGTTGGTCAATAAGTGGTGCTTAATAAGAGTTAATCCAAAAAACAAAAGATCAAAAGATCTTGGGTGGAAATAAAGAAAATTCAAACTTGGATGAGCATTCCACAAGGAACACACAAAAGATCAAAGCGAAAAGAGAAATGAATAAACGATGTTTCGCCCTGGGTAACCAGCGTGGGCTCATCAGTAGTTTCACTGGTCACCCTCCACTATACATCATTAAACACCATCATACACTTAGATTTCCAACCTTGAACCACTCACAAATAGGCATCGTTCTGCACTGGTACTTACTTGTCCAAGTTACCTAATACGAATTCGTCCTGGCGTGTTAATATTTCCAGTAGAATTATGCTCCTAAGGCAATTAAAATAAAGAAGAAGTTAAAAAACCTCCAAATCAGTTACTTCAACCGAAAAGAAACTAAAAAACAAAATATCAAAAGATCTTGAGTGGAAATAAAGAAAATTCAAACTTGGACGATTATTCCACAAGGAACACACAAAAGATCAAAGCGAAAAGAGAAATGAATAAACGTAGTTTCAGTAGTTTCACTGGTCACCCTCCACTATACATCATTAAACACCATCATACACTTAGAATTCCAACCTTGAACCACTCACAAATAGGCATCGTTCCGCACTGGTACTTACTTATCCAAGTTACCTAATACGAATTCGTCCTGGCGTGTTAATATTTCCAGTAGGATTATGCTCCTAAGGCAATTAAAATAAAGAAGAAGTTAAAAAACCTCAAAATCAGTTACTTCAACCGAAAAGAAACTAAAAAACAAAAGATCAAAAGATCTTGGGTGGAAATAAAGAAAATTCAAACTTGGATGAGTATTCCACAAGGAACACACAAAAGATGCCCATGAGACAAAATGCTTTCTAGAACTGTCCCAATAATATACTAAAATTTTGTTGAAATCCACGGGGATCCAGTTCCCATAAGAAATGTGCCTCCTCCTTTGCCCTAATTTAAACCTATTCGTATCTCCTACCGTTTAGAAGATCCCCATGGTGGGCATCGAATTTGAAACACCCTGTATGCACTTAAACAATTTTTGGGCAGATTACGTAAATCTGCTTATGCCAAATTACCTTAATGGAAATAATCTAGAGACAGAATAAATTATTCTTTGGAAATTTTAAAAATACGCTCATTCGAGGCAAAATCCACGGATTTATAATTTACTTTATAAAGAGCTCGGCATATCCAACGAGCGCTTGATAGGGTTATTTTTAAAGCCGGCTAAAAGGCTTTTCATTCGAAGTTCTGTATTTTGGTCTACTCTGGCAGCTGATTTTAAAAGTAATCTCCTTTTTTGCGCGACACAAAACGAGCACTTCAAACGGATGCAGCTTTGGCGTGAAATTTAATAGCAGTAGCACAGACCCAAAAGCTAAGTCATAACGCATTCGTATTCAATTAAAAACCAGCAATTCCATTGGTCAGGAGCGTATAACCCGAGTATAACAACCAACAGAGTAGAACCTCTTTTTATTTTGGCTTCCCCCACTCCTAATAGAGCAAAATAAAAAAGAGAGAATCTTATTCGAACTATGCAATTGTCCTTTTATGTGTTGAACTGTGCAGAAACGTCACACCTGTAAGCAAAATAAAACTGCAGGTACTGAAAATTGAAAAAAATTAACAAAAACTGTTTATCAATAAAATATTAAAACTTAACATAAGTAAATATAAATTCGCTACATCTAATATTGTCAAAAACAGTAAACAGTGTATTTTGCACATGAACGTGAAAATTTTTTGCATAGAACTGTTGTTTCTAATTATATCAAAGGGTTTGCTTCACGCCATCAAAAAAGCAGTAACTTAATTTTAGCTAATTCTAACAAAACATTTAGATTGAAAGTTTGAGACAATGATGTGTTTGAAATTAACTCTGTGTTTCGGACTTCCATTGTCTATATTTTATTTATACACGACGTTTCGATCAGTACAATCTCTGATCGTCTTCAGGTGCTAACTACAATCAATTCCTAAGGCTACGTACTTATATACTGTGAGAAATCACTCAACCCTGAAGTTTAAGAAGTTGGCTCCGCCCAAGGTCAAGTTCCAGAAATTCTCCAACAAGCAATCTGTCTAAATTCCTTTTGAAAATTATTCAACCTCTTGCAGGCAAGACCGCTTCATTTGTAGAAAATTCAAACCATTTTGTTAATATTCTTAAATCTTTTGTTTTAGGAACCGAGGATAGACTTGTCAGTTTTGATGTCGAAAGTCTATACACCAATGTCCCAATAAAGGAATCGCTAGATATTATTAGAAAGAGACTGGTTGATGACGAATCCCTTTATGAACGTACCAGCCTACCTCTGGAGGGAGTGATGGAGTTGTTGGAGTGCTGCCTACATAACTCTTATTTTCAAGTGAAAGATAGGTTTTATGCTCAGGAAGACGGTCTGCCAATGGGTTCATCGCTTTCGCCGGTGGTGGCCAATATTTACATGGAGTGGTTCGAATCACACGCGGTTGATACCGCAACATATAAACCTAAGCTCTGGCTGAGATATGTTGATGATACTTTTATTGTCTGGACCGGGAATGACCAACATCTTTCAGAATTTCTTCACCACCTAAATAACATAAGACCCACCATTAAATTCACAATGGAGTTGGAGCAAAATTGTCAAATTCCTTTTCTTGATGTACTTGTCACACGAGTAGAAAGCGACATCAGAACAACAGTCTATCGTAAACCCACTCACACAGGACAATATTTAAATCAAGGTTCAAATCATTCTGCTACAACCAAACGAGGCATAATCAAAACTTTGTATAACAGAGCCGTTCAAATTTGTAACAATTCTCATGACTTGGAAATCGAAATAAGAAACATTAAGAAGGATCTGCAGCAGAATGGTTACAGCCTGAAACTTATAACAGATACTATTTCTAAATTTCAACAAACAGGACAGAGATTACATGACCAAAACCAAGCAAATGCATTCCTTACAATCCCATACGTTAAAGGAGTATCAGAGAAAATTCGAAGAGTAGCGAAAAACTTTAATATTAAAACAGCTTTTAAATCTAGTAATACAATTCGAAGCCTTCTTAGTAAAACAAAATCGGAGAACAAACAAAATAAGGAATGCATTTACCAAGTTCCTTGTGAGTGTGGTGAATCACACATAGGCGAAACTAAAAGACCACTATCTGTTAGGCTTAAGGAACATCAGACGAATACCCAAAAAGGTGAAACCACGAAATCAGGAATTGCCGAACATGCATGGTCAAAACAACACCGAATGAAGTGGGCAGAAGCAAAGGTTTTGCACAAGGAGTCACACTGGAAGAAACGAAAATTCCTTGAAGCTGCCTTTATTGGGCAGAATCAGGGTATTTTCAGTAAACCAAGTGTTGAAATCCCAAATATTTGGAAGCCCCTCCTTGGGCGGAGCCAACTTCTTAAACTTCAGGGTTGAGTGATTTCTCACAGTATATAAGTACGTAGCCTTAGGAATTGATTGTAGTTTGCACCTGAAGACGATCAGAGATTGTACTGATCGAAACGTCGTGTATAAATAAAATATAGACAATGGAAGTCCGAAACACAGAGTTAATTTCAAAAACATTTAGATTTTATAAACAGTATACAAGTATCTGCTATTATAGAACTTGCTTAAAAATTAAAAGTGGGAATAACTTTTGTTTTTCGAAAACACATCTAAATTAAGAAAAATGATGTAGCTTTTTTATCTGACTATAATATTCAAATTGCTAGAAAACATGCTGGGTACGCTTTCCTGATTTCTTCAATTTAGAGTTTAAAATATATATATCCGGTTTTTTTGCAAGGTACATCAGCAATCACGCCTAAGCTCTTGTGTGTATTAAGTTTCACAAATTTTTGATTGTGTAGCTTTTTATCTCTTATATCCTGGTTGACCATTCGCTTTAGTAAAGGCAATCCAAAACGGCCGCACATGTTTTTGTACAACATGCTATGTGGACTTGAGATTAGAGCTCCTGTTGTGTTCTTTAAGAGCCCAAGAGCGTTAAATTTACAAAGGGTACCTATCTATAGGTTAGGAATGGACTATATTATTTTTTAGTCCTCTTTTAAGTTTTTTATGAAAAATTCTTTATGTGTATAAGCACTTTCTAGCGTAAAGAATAAAAATTTATGCTCCGTTTACCGAACTTTTAATGCGTAATGGCTAATGGATTATGATTAATTTTTATACGTCGGTCTCTTTTTATTCTTTCAAAATAAAAGAGACAGGCATATAAAAATTTTGCATTATCCATTTTAAACTAGCAATTAAAACCTAAAAAATTGGAGGAGTGTCCCACAAAGAACACACAAAAGACAATTAATTGTCTTAGGAGCATATTCCTATTGGAAAGATTAACACGCGAGGACGAACCCGTATCAGATGACTTATAATAAGTACCATGCGGAACGATGCCTATTTGTGAGTGATTCAGAGTTGGAAGTCAGAGTGTGCGATGGTGTTAAATGATGTCTGGATTGAGGGTGACTAGTGAATTCACTGACAAGCCTACGCTGGTCACCCCGGGCGAAACATCGTTTAATTGTTTCTCCTTTCTCCTTTCGCTTTGGTCTTTTGTGTGTTCCTTGTGGGACACTCATCCAATTTTTGAATTTTCGTTCTTTCCTCCCAAGATCTTTTGATCTTCTCTTTTTTAGATTCTTTTCGGTTGATGTAACTGATTTGGGAGTTTAACTTCTTGTTGTAATTGTCTTAGGAGCATATTCCTATTGGAAAGAATAACACGCCAGGACAAACCCGTACCAGGTGACATATAAGTACCATGCGGAACGATGCCTATTTGTGAGTGATTCAGAGTTGGAAGTCAGAGTGTGCGATGGTGTTAAATGATGTCTGGATTGAGGGTGACTAGTGAATTCACTGACAAGCCTACGCTGGTCACCCCGGGCGAAACATCGTTTAATTGTTTCTCCTTTCTCCTTTCGCTTTGGTCTTTTGTGTGTTCCTTGTGGGACACTCATCCAATTTTTGAATTTTCGTTCTTTCCTCTCAAGATCTTTTGATCTTCTCTTTTTTAGATTTTTTTTGGTTGATGTACCTGATTTAGAAGTTTAACTTCTTGTTTTAATTGTCTTAGGAGCATATTCCTATTGGAAAGATTAACACTCCAGGACGAACCCGTATCAGGTCACTTGTAATAAGTACCATGCGGAACGATGCCTATTTGTGAGTGATGTCAGGCCGGACAGGTCAGGCCACTGTGGTGGAATTTAGAAGAACCATACTGCCTGTAGCCTGTAGGCAGGGGGTATCTGGCGAGCCCCCGCCCACGATTCGAGTCTAGTGCTCAATCGTGCAATCAGCTGGCCTAATCTCGGGGGATCCAATCGTCGTATTCCTTACGCCATTGTCACTCGTTATTAGGGACCGTGAGCTTGCTGACTGTGCATCAGCATGTCCACGTTAATAAAAGTCCCGTACTCTGAGATCCTATACTTTCTAGGACACATAAGACCATGAAGTCCACGCATACCAAACTCTTTTGGCGATCGGCAAGTTGCGACGGGAGCAGGACAGTGTAGTGTGGAAGCTCTTAGTGACAAACCGGCACGAAAGCGGTTTTGCTCAAGGATTGGCTGTAGAGCAACTCGTGTGCTGCATCCTTGACTGAGCAGCCCTATTTAGGACCTACTCTGCTCACCCTGAAAGGGAAGGGGCTATAAAAGGTGCCCTAAACATAGCCAGCCAACAACTGCCCGACTGGACAACCGCATCCAGAGGGTACACCACATGCGGTCAAAACAAAAGAAAAAGAAATTCAATAAATTTTGCCACATGGAAAATCCGTACACTTATGGATACAGACACAAGACCACAAAGAAAAACGGCAATAGTGGCACGTGAACTAAGGAAATATAACATCGATATCGCTGCTCTCAGTGAAACTAGAAGAGCAGGCGAAGGCCAACTTGAAGAACACGGAGGAGGCTACACATTTTTCTGGAAAGGAAAAGAAGAAGATGAACCACGTATTCACGGAGTGGGTTTGGCTATAAAAAATGAGATTGTGGACCACCTAACCGAATTTCCATCCAGAATAAGCGAAAGATTGATGACATTGCGCCCAAACCTTAGCAAATACCAACACGCTACTATAATCAGCGCCTACGCTCCAACTCTTGCGCTGACGAAAACCAAAAAGATGAATTTTATTCTCAAATTAGTGAAGCCGTAACATCTGTACTTAAATCTGATAAACTTATCATCCTATGTGATTTCAATGCTCCAGTTGGTACGAATTCAAACCTATGGAAGGGCGTCATTGGCAAGGAAGGTGTTGGAAACATGAACTCAAATGGACTGCGCCTATTAACCTTATGTTCGGAATATGACCTCACAATCCCAAATACAATTTTCCGACAAAAAAACAAATTCAAGAACTCCTGGCAACACCCGAGGTCAAAACACTGGCATCTGATTGATTACATTATTGTACGTTCCAGAGATCAAAAAGACGTAAACATTACAAGAGCAATAACGAGTGCAGACGACTGCTGGACAGACCGCCTGATACGAGCCAAAATAAACTTGCACATTCCACCAAGAAGTAGCCGTCAAAAAAAGCAAATCAAAAGAAGATTCAATGTAGAACGCCTTAAAGATGATCAAACCAGAATAAAATTCCAAGTTTCTCTGAATCAAAAGTTGGGTACATTAGAATACCTGGAGAATATTGACGATCACTGGAGAATTTTGAAGACAGCAATAACATCTGCCTCCGAAGAAACGGTCGGCCACACACAAAGAAAACCTCAAGACTGGTTTGATGAGCACGACAAAGAAATTATTATTGAGAGGAAGAGAAAAGCCCATAATGCTTGGAAAAGCCACCCTAACTCTAACGAAAAGAAAAGGCAATATTAAGAAGCCAAAGCAGAAGTACAAATGCAATAGATTAAAAAACCAATGGTGGACAACAAAATCACTTAAAATGCAACATCTAGCTGAGTCCAACAACACCAGAGCCTTCTTTCAAGCTACTAAGATGATATATGGTCCCACTACACAAGGTATCAATCCCCTACAATCCAAAGATGGAACGAGGCTGCTTAAAGACAGATCCTCTATCAATTCACGATGGAAAGAACACTTCCGAGAACTACTCAACAGAGAGTCTCAGGTCGATAATGACATCTTCGACAAAATTCCAAAGAAAACTACACAACAACACCTAAGTGAGATTCCGAGATCAGAGGAGGTCGAAAAGGCAATCACACAGCTAAAGAATAACAAGTCAGCAGGCACAGATGGTATCGCCGCTGAATTCTACAAACCAGGGGGTCCCGCACTTAATTCCCAAATGCACATTCTAATAAGTAAAATATGGACCATTGAGACCATTCCTGCCAAGCTCAGAGACGCCTCTATAGTTACCATTTTCAAAAAAGGCGATAAGGCCCAATGTGGAAACTACAGAGGTATATCTCTGCTTTCTGTTGCTGGACTTGCACAGATATTATCAAACCGATTAATTCCGATTGCTGAGCAAAATCTGCCAGAGACACAGTGTGGATTTAGGCCCAATCGAGGCACAGCTGCATTATCTTCAGTGCCAGACAAATGCAAGAGAAATCTAGAGAACAAAATCGCCCTCTCTTCATGGCCTTCATAGATCTAGTCAAAGCATTTGATTCGGTCAACATAGAAGCTCTTTGGAAAATGCTGGCAAATCTGGATGCCCTCAAAAATATATTCAAATTCTTAGACTACTACACGACAATATGAATGCAACAGTCTTGAGCAACGATGGACCAGGAGAGTCATTCCAGATTACGACAGACGTTAAACAAGGGTGTGTTATTGCGCCCACCCTATTCTCTAAATTTTTAGGTGCCACGCTTCACCTTGTTGAGGAACATCTACCGCCGGCAGTGGAAATTCTATATAGATTCGACGGTGGCCTACTTAACCTAGGCAAACTGCGAGCAAAAACTAAGGTCTCGACAAAGGTCTACAACTGGTAAACAACGCATTTAACCAAGCCTACAAAAGCATTGGCTTAGAGGTCAATCTTGCCAAAACGCAAATTCTTCACCAACCAGAACCAGGTACGAATCCCCAAGCTCCAAACATTTCCATAAATGACCATCCTCTGCAGAACGTGGAACATTACCCATACCTTGGGAGCCACCTATCATTAAACGCAACTATTGACGCAGAAACACAGCATCGCCTAAAATGTGCTAGCGCAGCGTTCGGACGGCTTTCGAAGAGAGTCTTCAACAATCACGACATCAATACGGAGACCAAGCTTCGTGTCTACAACACAGTTATAATACCAACTCTAACATACGGATGCGAAACGTGGACTACCTACAGAAGACATATCAAACGACTAGAAAAATATCACCAAAGTTGTTTAAGACGAATACTGAGAATCAAATGGCAAGCCCGACGAACAAACATAAGTGGTTTAGAAGAAGCCAGAACAACTAGTATAGAAGCCCTCATCTTCAAGCACCAGCTTCGTTGGACTGGTCACATTATCCGCATGCCTGAAACACGTCTCCCAAAGCAGATATTTTATGGACAACTGAAGGAGGGAAAGAGAAATCAAGGTGGTCAACAAAAAAGGTACAAGGACGTTCTATGAAGGGTCACATCGATATAAACAACTTCGAGACCACGGCAAACTATAGGGATATATGGCGCCGAGCATTCCATGAGGGAGCACAAACTTTTGAAAAGCAACGACGTAGACTAGAAACGGAAAAGAGAGAACGTAGAAAGGAGCGACAAAATGGAAGAATGGATGACCAACAACACCCGGTTGCTGCCGGAGACTGGGTGTGCCAGGACTGTGGAAGGGTATGCGGCTCGAGAATTGGCTTACATAGCCATCAAAAAACGCACAACAGATAGCGACGATACAGAATAGAGGAAAATCATACTCGCTATCGAGTGATTGCCTATGATGATTTGTGAGTGATTCAGAGTTGGAAGTCAGAGTGTGCGATGGTGTTAAATGATATGTGTAATTGATGGTGACTAGTGCATCTACTGACGAGACCACGCTGGTCACCCCGGGCGAAACATCGTTTAATTGTTTCTCCTTTCGCTTTGGTCTTTTGTGTGTTCCTTGTGGGACACTCACCCAATTTTTGAATTTTCGGTCTTTCCTCCCAAGATCTTTTAGGAATCTTATTCGGAGAAATCATAAGTTCTATTTTGGAGGAAAAAGATAATAATGCTAAAATAAATTCAATATTGACGAAAAAATAAAAAACAAGATAATTTGGGATCTTGCTTGAAGCGGAGTTTTTTTTTCAGTGCGGTCAAACATATGGACCTCTTGCGAACCAGAGGGGTAATGCGGCTTCGTTGATAGTCACCATTTTTGTGTGGGTGTGAGAGTGAGTTTGCATGTACTTATTAATTATATTTTTTGATTTATTGTTGTCATTTTTCTAATTATATCTAAGGGTAAAATGACGAAATAGTGGGACGATTTACCTTTAAAAATTAAATATCTCCATTACTAGAAGCGATATCAAAAAACGAAGTTCACTTCTGGACTTGACATCGATTCTAGTACAAAATAAACCCCACTTGTATTTTTGATGATTTCTTTTAGAGAAAATCTTTTTATAATTTAGAAATTTTTCATTTGAGATTTTTTTATTTAGGTCTTCAGATATGGGTCGTATTATATCCGATATGTCTGATGCCCGAGTCCCCAGCGTAACGTAAATTATGATCGTATGGCGCATCGTGTACGCTGTTTACTGTATATTGCCCTGTGGTTTTGGTCAACGTTATCTGGATAATGTGGAAATTTACGGGAAACTTCTAACCGTAAAGGATATAGTTTGGGAGACTACGCCGTTTTCTGCTAGTGAAATTAATATGTACAGGATGTCCCATTTTCGATGGGATTGAACTTCGCACTGTTTTACTTTTTTAGACACTTGTAGTTTTTAACCTACAGGGGAAAGTTGAAAATTGCTTCCAATTACCAATTGATGATATCTCCCTTAATTTAAGAGGTAATTGAATTTCGTAAAAACATTTTTAGAAGAACGCAATGACCTTTTCCAAATTTTAATCCGACGTGTCGTTTCGTAGATACCTTCATCAGGATCAAAAAGTTCAATACGGAACAAAATGTTTTACCACATATTTTAGTGTTTTTTTAAGTTTGTTTAATAATAAAATATATTTTTTTTTTATTTTGATGATTTGATCCCGAAAAAAAGCATCTTCGGTGCATTTTAATTTATTTATTTTTGAGACCCTGTATATTTAACTTCTCTATAGTGGACCTTGACCAAGATATATTATATGAACATACTGGATGAACCGAAAAAAAAACGGATAATTTTTTTTTTGGTATAAAACATTCGCTTTGCCGCCATATTTAAATCCAAGATGACGGAGAAAATCAAATGCCTACCTTTTTTAACTTCTTTTTGTTATTATATGTAGCCATTTTTTTTTCTTAATACTTCATTTTGTATGTCGAAAGGTAACATTTATACCTAAATAAAAAAAACAAGTTTGAAAAAAGGTGGGCATTTCATTTTATGCGACATCTTGGAATTAAATATAACGGCAAAGCGAATGTTTTTTTCCAAAACGCTTATTTGTCTTACCAATAAAGTATTTTTTTACTGAAGTTGGTAAAGTTATAGCAAAAAAAAATTTGTCCGGTTTTCTTCGGTTCACCCGGTATGTTCATATAATATCTTAGTTGTCCAGGTCTACTATATAGTAGTTAAATATTAACGGTCTTAAAACCAAATTAAGTTAAAATAGAACAGGGCTGTATCAGAAAAAAAATTCACTGAAGATAATTTTTTTCGGGATCGAAACTTTAAAATAAAAAAGAAATATTTTATTATCAAAGAAAAAGGGAAACTAAAATATGAAGTAAGGAGGAGTAAGGGATAGTGATGCGAATATAATGTAACTGCTTGCTTGCATTGGGCGTGGGACCAGAGGTTTTCGATCCCTATGTCTAGAGGCCCTGTATACGAGTTTTGACAGTTATTGTTTTACCAGAGGTGAGCCAATACCTTGTCCCTACAGGCCGATCAATTCCTACCGATTTAGTGTCCTTTAATCTACCTTCGCCGCCATTTTCACTCAAAAGTGACAGAAAATCCATTAGTTTTCTGTCAATAAGACGGCGAAGGTCGAGAAAAGGACACTAAAACGGTAGGAGTTGTTTATTGGGTGAGCAACTGGATTTGACAGTTGCTAGGGAAATGTTTAAAAACAAACTGTGTGTTGGAAATGATAGTTGGTAACCCCTGACAATAAATAATTTTGTCACTGTCATATTTTTGATTAAGAAACGTCCGGTTTAAAAATGGAATTTTGCTTTATCAAAAACTGTAAAAACACGTGCCTGGACGAATTTGTATTGTTCCGTTGTCGAACGGAAAAAGAAATTCAAGAAAAGTGGAAAGAAAACATGACTTTACCAAGCTAGAAAATTAATAAAAATAGCCGAATTTGCGAGGTAAGTGAGCTATAAGCAGTAGGTAAAAACAAATTATGTTTCCGCGTTTTATAGTAAGAAAAAGAGTAACAAAAATATAGTATTAATAGGAGTCTTTATATTTTACCTATTATTTATTTATTTTGTTTTTTTTTTTGTGAAAAAATTTACATATTTTACTCATAGTCAATCTTTCAAAAACTGTCCGGAGAAATGATAAAAAGAGACAACAAAACGTCAGTCCATTTAATAAAATCGCTTTTTCATGCAAATATGAAAAAAACTAGAAACAATATGAGTTGCCCACCTCTGGTAAAACAATAACTGTCAAATGTATAGGGGGCCTCTACCTATGTCTATCTCGTGGTGCTTCCTGTCTAAAACAGGGGAAGTTGAACTAGACCCAATAACCAATAGGAACTGCCCCATTAAGGACCTGTACAAACTCGTACAGGGGTTAAATCTAATGGAGTGGTTAAACTAGAACCAAAGGGTGCACAATAAGTCAGTAATGGCTGCAGTGCAGTGGGGTTTTAGTCGGTAGAAATTCGATACTACCCGGCCTGTCCTGACAGAGGGATGGAACTCTGTTGGGGAAGTGGACTGGGCGTCGTATGCAAGATTTCCCCTTGAGACCCTTGAAAAAAAAAATGAAGTAAAACATTTGGGTCCCTATTTAACTTGTTGATCCTGATGATGGTATCTACGAAACTCAAAAAAGGTTGCTACATACATGTTTTTACAGTACTATTATAACTATTATCTCTTAAATTAAAGGAAATATCATCAATTGGTAATTCGGACCATTTTTCAACTTTTCCCTGTAGCTCATAAACTTCAAGGGACAGAATAAATCTGTTAATGCCATTTTCTAAAGCTCAGAAAAGTAAGACAGTAACGCGAAAACCGCATGTCTCTGTCTTCAATAACAATGGAGTTTCCCATTGAATCACATAAAAAATTGGACACTCTGTACAGGGTGTTTCACAACTTAGGTATAAAAATGAAAAACCCGATTCCCAATACTGGGCGTCGTTTGAAATTACGATTTATTTCGCTTAAATTTGTTAAAAAAAAATAACCAAAATAGTGCTAAAACATTTTCTTACTACAGAGAGTAAACAAACTAAACAAAACTAGCTGATTCAGTTTTGAGTATCACGTCGAGTTGTGATGTGGAGTATTAGTTTTTTGTTGAGTTTGTTATATGCAACTATTCCTTTCTTGGGAAATTAAGCAACGGATATTAGCTTACCGAATTTATTCCTATTTTGACCTTTTGCGCTAAGCAGAGAGATGAAGTGAGACGACATTACAAACTTGCGCAGCCTTTATTGTATGGTAAATAAGTCAAGGTAATCTGGATATGGACTGTTGGTGGGATATTTTTCTCGCATCTTAGGCCTTTATATCTCTTATAATTATATGAGTCAATCTTGTAAACTGGCGGTAATGTGAGTAACTTTTTAATGCCCTTTAGCCGCTTCCTTTCTATTATATTTTGAACGATATAACTATTTAACTTATATAGCCATGTTTATTGAAAAATCCATGTTTGACGATTTTCTGCCATTTGTTTGTTAATAAGGATATACTTATATAGAATTGATAGAATTAGTGCGTTTGGGCCGGGTGTGCGCTCGTTTACTCATTTTTGGAAATATTTAGTGTTTTATTGGGATTTTTTTATCTTGCTTAAATTTACTTGTAATTAAATAATAATGACAATTATAGAAAAAAAGTGTATAAAAATAAAAATATATGCAAATTTATACTAATAAATGTCAGAAAAAATACAGCAGCCATTTTCTGGTATTGAGTTTCCAAAGGAAGTCCCAAGCTTGTAGGCTTAGAGAGGTCAATCCAAATCAGAAAAATATGTAAATGAGCCAGTATTTTGTGACGTAAATTAAAAAGTTAATTTATTCTATTACAATAAATCTTGAACGGCTTAAGTGGTGAAGTTAATCGACTTATCCATATTATTATTCTTGCTATGTATTTGAGCTCAAATAAATATTGTTTGTTAAAAAAATTATTTGCATGCTCTCTTATTAACATTCTTCTATTTAAATTTTAACTGCATTAATGCTATATTCATAAAACAATCACTTTCGCATTATAGACAATAATTTTAGAATATAAAACCCTAATAAATAGGCATGGTTTATAATTGTACCAAGCAGGTGTTTGGAAAAAAATATAAAAAAATTGTTAGGGACTCTGTATGAACCCTCTTAAGCCGGACTTTATTGCATTAAAAACGTTATTTTAGAAAATAACATAGAACTACAGCCTAGCATCTTACGTAGCCTAGTTAATTTAAAAACAATTAAAAATAACACCGCACTAAAGCAAAGCACCGCATATGTATGGAAAATTCATAAGGAAAACAGGCCCCTTTGACCGATAATCAGTTCTCGCAATTCTCCGACTTATAACCTTCCTAAATATCTTCTACTCATCATCCAGTCCCTTCAAGAAAATTCACCATTTTTCGTCAAAAACTCAAAGCACCAGTTTGTTAGTTTTGCCATCGAAAGTTTATATACAAACGTACCACTGGAAGAATCCCTCCAAATCATTGAACAGAAACTATTCAAGGAGAATGATCTTTCTGATAGAACCAATCTATCAATCAATGTCAATATGGATTTGTTGAAATGCTGTCTGCAGAATTCTTATTTTCAGGAAAAGGACAGGTATTTTCGGCAGGAAGATGGTCTACCCAACATCGCACTTAACTAAAAAGACTGTTAACTCCTGCCGATTCAGTGCCCTTTAGCCTATTGTGGATGCCATTTCTATAACCAAATTGACAAGTAAAACATGGATTTTATGTCATTTTGGTGTCAATATGGTGCCAAAGGATACTAAAACGAGAATGAGTTAACTGGCTTTTTAGTTGAGAACGGTGTTGGTCTACGCATGGGATCTCTACTAGATCAAGCCACCTACATCTGCAATACAGAAAAGGCTTCAATCCGATGGACGAAGAAACGGTTTCTCTCTTGAGACCACACCAGCACAAAGGACGATAGAAGTAAATATTGAAAGGAGGGCGACACTTACAATTATTCCATATATCAAAGGAATCTCAGAAAGAATAAGAAGAATAGGCAACCAATACTATCTTCGGATTGTTTTCAAAACGACCACAGCAATAAGAAGGCAATATATTTTCTCAACAAAGCGTCACCATAAAGGATATTTGGAAACCCATCCTTTTCGAAGGTAGCAGATCTCAAGTGTGAAAGAGTGGAGCCTACCAAGTGTAAACTTCATGATTCTCTGAACATAGGTTAGTTTTATGGTTCACTGAACACATGCTAGTATGTAAGATTAGGGAGTCTTAGTTTTTGTTAGTATTCACCTGATGACGATTGCAGATACGTAAGCATTCAAAACGTTGTGAAAAAGTAAAAAATAAAGAGAATAATACACTTCCGGCCATTTAAAATGCGTACAGAAGTTAGCTGCAGGTCTGTTGAATTTAAGTTTTGCTAACTGCGTTACTTATTGTAATTGACTTTGATGTTTTCGAATTACAGGTTAGATCTTTTGACATTGTAAATACAAAAATAAGGGGACTGGTCACACTTTAGTATAAGACTAATATAGTAATGAATAAAATAATTTGTTTTTTAAATATTCAACATTTTATTATACATTTGACTATACTATACATTGACATTGTAAATACAAAAATAAGGGGACTGGTCACACTTTAGTATAAGACTAATATAGTAATGAATAAAATAATTTTTTTTTAATTATTCAACATTTTATTATAAAAACTTATTCTTTAAGCTCATTTTGGACGAAACAAGACCACAATTGTGCGAATAAAAAATAAGTATCAAGAAGAAGGAACTGACGAAAGGAAAGTAATAACCTAATCATAGTCAGCGCACCTCTGCCGGATCGGTAAATTGGAGTAATCTAAGTCTGTGCAGACAACCAAAAATGTTCAGAATCAAAAAGAAATTATTAAAAAAACACTACGTAAATTAAAAAAAAAAACAAGAAAAAGTTTCTTCAGTAGCGTATTGATGCCCCGTCACCTCGATAATAGACACTTAAAGTAAATATATAAATATACCAACGCATCGGTATCGGTATACCTAACGCGTTCGAAATAAAGTCAAAATACGCTACATTTTTGACTTGTTTATGCCATGTTTCGAACGATGCCTGCTTCTTTGACAGATGTGATGACAGAATCTCATTGGGTACGGATGTACTTATCGTAACGACCCACGAACGTACGCAATGACGTCAATCAGCAGTTCTGTCTTCGCACCCTTCAAAAAAGCGGGCATTGTTCGAAACATCTCATAAAAAGTCAAAAATATGGTATTTTGGCTTTATTTCGAACGCGTTAGGTATACGAATACTGATGTGTTGAAATATTCACTTTAAGTGTCTAATGTTTGCTAATCTTCGTGGTATGCAATCTGCTAAATTTTGAAATAAATTTGGATTTGAAACAATTACTTCGTCGTACCCTATGACAATGAGCTGCATTAAGTGGTTGGAATTTCTGGAAACAATATTCATTCGTGTTAAGTTTATTTGCTATAAGGCGTTACGCATTTTCCATGGGATTGGCGACAGAAGATTTTGCCGGCCATGGCAAAAATTCAATGTTGTTTTGCTTTCGATTCGATGTTGAAATGCGTGCGGTATGAATAGGACGGTTATCCTGTTGATGAACAAAACCTTCTGATGAAGAATGGTTGCTTCTGGAAGCATAAAATTTCTCATCATATCAAAATAAACCTCAGTCGTAATTCACGGAAAATCTTCCAGTCCGGTCTTCGTTCGTGGCGTGGCGTGACGGGCGATATACCATAATTTATTTGCTGTCATTGTGGAACTGCAAGATTTTTCATCCGTGAAGACCACCTGTTATCAAAATTCTTCTTCTTGTAGTGAATAGTTCAGTGCAAAAATTAATCTGACCTGCTTTTTTTCCGCACCAAGTAAGATTTTCTTAGCACCGACGCGAAGTCTAGAACGGCTTATCCGTCTGCGCGTCGTTCCCATAGATCCAGGAATATGTACCTTAATTTTTGACTCTGGGGCCATCGCAAATGGGCGGTCTTGAAGAAAGTCGATCAGTTGCTGATTCTCCTGAGGCGCACTGAATTGGGTCAAGCCAGTACCTCGCCTTCGTCGGCGTCAAACAGTTTTTTATTCTTGATACTCTCTTTTTAATCTTTTAATTGTACCAACCACAGTCTAATTTTGCCAAAATTTAGACTTTTGAATTCGTTTTGTTGGGGCAGTTTTAAAGCTTATAGTATGACAACAACAAAACCTGACGGTGACATCTTCTGTCAATTTGAAATACCTAAAAGGTTACTGAGTTGCGAGGCCCATAATACACTATATAAAATCGGAGTACGTATTTTATGTGGCCGGAAGTGTACATAAGCATTCGAAACGTTGCGAAAAAGTTCAAAATAAAGACAATGGAAGTAATTAAAATCCTTATCTTTACTGTCGACTTTTTTTAAACACCAACCCAACAGATACCAATTTTGTATCCTTCCACTTAATTGTTTATTTACATTTCTGGTAAAACGTTTCAACTATAAACCGCTTTCCTAAATCTAAACTAATAAACATGAAAATCACAAAACATCTGAAAAAATAAGAAAAATCTCACAAGTTCGGAACAAGAGGCAAGCACTTTAAATTTAAAAGTTGGCTATCATCTCATAATCTAAGAGCACTCGTGACAAGAATATAGACATTTTACTACCGAAATAAACTTGCTATCAATTGAAAAGAAACTTGGCGTGTTGTGGCAAACTAAAAGATAACGGCCTAAAATATATGGCACCTCCAGAATAATGCCATCGCTAAATATGTCTGATAGCAAAACTGGATACATACACGAAATTTACAGGGTGATAATAGACACTTATAGAGGCAATATTGAAACGTATCCTACCTGTAAAACCATATAACTATGAGATAGTATAACGGCCCTGCCCTTGCATTATCCGAAAAAAAAGCCTTAGCCTGGAAAAAATGTAAAGCTAAAAACTCGTGCGCCGCCATATTGATAGAAAACTTATGGATTTTCTGTCACTTTTGACTGAAAATGGCGGCGAAGGTGGATAAAAGGATACTAAATCGGTAGAAGTTGATCAGCTTATGTGGAGAGGCTACTGCAGGGTACTGCAGAGGGTAAAACAAAGCAAAAATACATTACATCTTTGTTCAGTGTTTTACTTTAAAAAAGTACACTGTGACGTAACATTTTTAACTCAAGCAAAGTAAAAAAGAGACTTGAAGCAGTGAAGAAAAGAAAATTTTTTTACAAAAACTTTTAGGTGCTACGCACTCATGATTTTCTTTAAAACCATTTCACAGTTAATATCAAAATTACATTAGAAAAAATCTATATGTTTGTGACGGGTTCATAATACTGAAACTACTTATTTGGTTTTTTTGCATAAAAGCCACATATTTTCAGTAGGAGAGTAAATTTTTTAACAGGATTTTGGGATGGCGAAAGATTTCGAAAATAAAACTTTAGAAGAATTTAATAAACCGGTAGATGATATATTTAGCTACACGATTTAAATAAACTTAATAATTTTCTTTATAAACGGTAAAGAACCAACAATAAAATTTACTTTAGAAATAAAAACCGATAAAAAAATTTAATGTTTAAATGTTTTAATAAACAAACAAAATACAATCCCATACGTTAAAGGAGCATCAGAGAAAATTCGAAGAGTAGCGAAAAACTTTAATATTAAACCAGCTTTTAAATCTAGTAATACAATTAGAAGCCTTCTTAGTAAAACAAAATCAGAGAACAAACAAAATAAAAAATACATTTACCAAGTTCCTTGTGAGTGTGGTGAATCGTACATAGGCGAAGCTAAAAGACCACTATCTGTTAGGCTTAAGGAACATCAGACGAATACCCAAAAAGGTGAAACCACGAAATCAGGAATCGCCGAACATGCATGGTCAAAACAACACCGAATGAAGTGGGCAGATGCAAAGGTTTTGCACAAGGAGTCACACTGGAAGAAACGAAAATTCCTTGAAGCTGCCTTTATTGGGCAGAATCAGGGTATTTTCAGTAAACCAAGTGTTTAAATCCCAAATATTTGGAAGCCCCTCCTTGGGCGGAGCCAACTCCTTAAACTTCAAGGTTGAGTGATTTCTCACAGTATATAAGCACGTAGCCTTACGAATTGATTGTAGTTTGCACCTGAAGATGAACAGAGATTGTACTGATCGAAACGTCGTGTATCAATAAAATATAGACAATGGAAGTCCGAAACACAGAGTTATTTTCAAACAAAATACATTAAGACCAACACATACAAATAGATTTCTAAACTTCCACTCAAATTATTCTTCATCGGTTAAAAAAGGATTAATAAAAAGTCTATACGATAGAGCTAAAGCAATTGGTTCGAACAATAACATATTTTTACAAGAAAAACAAACAATAAAAGAGGTCTTAATTAAAAATTCGTATCCAAGTAACTTTATTGAAATTTTTTTTAGACAAATCAAATTTCCAAAACAGCGCGAACCTAGGAATAATAATGTACAAACAACAAATTTAATAATTCCTTTTATACCAGGTATTTCGGATTAAATTAAACGAGTTGCTAGTAATTATAATATTAGAACAATTAAAAAAAAATCAAATACCCTTACATCAATTCTAACAAAAAAAAATTGGTGAGAAAAGCTCGTTTACAAAATTCCTTGCCAGTGTGCTAAATTTTATATTTGAGAAACTTCAAGGCCTCTTGAAGTTATAATAAATGACCATAAGGGATACTTCAGAAGGGGAGATTGGGAGAGGTCTAACATTTCATAATATTCTTTTGAGAATGAACATATAGTAAAAAAACACCGATATGATGAAACCGCAGATTTAAGGAGCAGCTTGCATCTAGCTAAATGAAGATAAATGCATAGCCAGCATATTAGTTGATATAAATACAGTATGGCTTCCGATTTTAAAACAGGAATTTCGAAAAGGTTTTTTTTGAATAAATTAAAAATAGCATTGATGTTCGTTGTGTTTCTCCAATGAATTTTTTCTTAAAGTAAGTAAAATTATATCGTTATTTTTTATTTCGCTTTAAATTTTGTATTTGATCTAAAACTAAAATCTCAAAAAATATTAGTTTGATTTAAAATTTTATTAAATTCACCCAGTATCTTGTTGGCTACTATCGACCCACCAAACTGTCAACCATTAATTTTTTGAAATATATATATATATATATAGTTGTATGACATCAGACAGATATTTTTAAAATAACCTCAAAAATTTGAAAAGAATAATCCCTTTGATAAAGGCAGTAGAGTTTCTGCCAAAACGTCAGATAAGTACGATTCTAGTTAGGGTTTGCGAGTGTGTAAAAATCTATTTATTTTTCAAAAAATTTAGTTAGTGGCAAAAAACCCAAAAAGTAGTTTCAAAAAACATTACTTTGACCGAAAAAAAAAAATTACAAATAATAAGGCCATAACATTGCGAAGATAACTTTGATTTTATTCAAGAAAAGAATTCCTTTTGTGTTGCATAATTTTAGGGGTTACGTTTACAACCAAAGTGCTGAACCAACCCCCAAACTAATCCTGAAATCTCATAACCGAGTTGCAACTGTGACTTTATTGTTTTCGTTTCTGGTTCAACCAGAACCAAGACCAAATGTAAATTGAAAATCCTTTTTATCTGCTGACTCTGAATGAACCAAATAATTTCTTATTATAATGTGTTTTTATTACAAATTCTATTCGTTTATGTTATATTTTACGAAAATACTCTCCAGCGGAGCCATACTTCTTTTGCAAAAATATGAAAATAAAACTCTTGCAATTTAAAAAAAAATGTTTCAAGCAAAAATTTTCGGTAATTTTGATGCCCTTGTGCAATTACCCTCAGAAAATACCCTGCTCGTTTGCATCTAAACACAAAATTTATGTCGAATTCAAACGTTACGTAACCTTACAGGATCCATAGTCCTCAAAACTTTCCAGCTCTCGCATCTTATCCAATAATCCGAAATTTTGTCCCAAAATCATCAGTTTAACTGATCGAATTCTCTAACAGCTTCGGCTGCTCGGGGCATCAGGGAAATGAACTTGAGAAATTTCATCTAAGGAGTTCCAGCAACTAGCTTCAGGTCACAGACCACAGAAGACCCCACTAGTTAGCCACAGAACTGATAAGCAACATAGAGAGGCAAGAAAACTTCACTTTTCTTTTCCCAGCAGCCAAATGAACTTGAGAAGTTTTATCTAAGAATTTAAGAATTTTAGCAACAGAACTAGTAGCCAACGTAGAGTAGAAATAAAAATTGACTTTTCTTTTGGAATCAGAAATTAACATGGGAAATTTCATATAAAGAGTTCTAGTAACTAGTTTCAGATCACAAGCTACGGAGGACCCCACTAGTAAGTCACAGAATTGGTAAGCAAATTAAAGATACAAGAAAAGTTGGCTTTTCTTTTGGTATCAGGGATATGAACTTGGACAGCTTTATCTAAGAATTTGCAGCAACCGAACTCAGGTCACTGACCATAAAAGAACCCACTAGTTAGCCAGAATACTCGAAAGCAACGTAGAGAGGTATTTCTTTGATTAATAGGGATGAACTCAAAAAATTGCATCACATAGCATAGCAGACCCCACTATTCAGCCACAGAACTGGTGAGCAAGGTAGAGAGGCAATAAAAATTGGCTTTTCTTTGGGCATTAGGGATAAACTTTGGAAATTTCATGGAAAAAGTTCCAGCAACTAGCTTCAGATTACATACCGCACAAGATCCTTCTAGTTTTAGCGACAGAACTGGTAAGCAACGTAGAGGGGCAAGAAAAATTGGCATTTCTTTTGGCATCAGGAAGATGAACTTGGGAATTTTTATCATCTAGTTTCAGGTCACAGCCATAGAAGACCCCACTAGTTAGTTACAGAACTGGTAAGCAACGTAGAGTGGCAAGAAAACTGGGTTTTTCTTTTCGCATCAGATAATTGAACTTGGGAAGTTTTAGGTCGTTTGAAAGTTTAAGACAACTGTAATCTATCAAACTAACAACTAAGGGTTATATACTATGGGAACTCGTTCAACCGTGAAGTTTAAGAAGTTGGCTCCGCCCAAGGAGGGGCTTCCAAATATTTGGAATTTCAACACTTGGTTTACTGAAAACACCCTAATTCTGCCCAATAAAGGCTGCTTCAAGAAATTTTTGTTTTATGTGTCTTCCAGTGTGACTCCTTGTGCAAAACCTTTGCTTCTGTCCACTTCATTCGGTGTTGTTTTGACAATGCGTGTGTTCGGCGATTCCTGATTTCATTGTTTCACCTCTTTTTCACCACCTAACCTGTCAAACGAGTAGAAAGCGACATCAGAACAATAGTCTATCGCAAACGCACTCACACAGGACAATATTTAAGTCAAGGTTCAAATCATTCTTCTACAACCAAACGAGGCATAATAAGAACTTTGTATAATAGAGCCGTTCAAATTTGTAACAATTCTCATGACTTGGAAATCGAAATAAGAAACATAAAGAAGGATCTGCAGCACCATGGTTACAGCCTGAAACTTATAACAGATATTATTTCTAAATTTCAGTAAACAGGACAGAGTTTACAAGACCAAAACCAGGCAAATGCATTCCTTATATTTTCATACATTAAAGGACTATCAGAGAAAATTCGAAGAGTAGCGAACAACTTTAGTATTAAAACAGCTTTTAAATCTTATAATATATTTCGAAGCCTTCTTAGTAAAACAAAACCGGAGAACAAACAAAATAAGGAATGCATTTACCAAGTTCCTTGTGAGTGTGGTGAATCTTACATAGGTGAAAAAAAAGACCACTATCTGTTAGGCTTAAAGAACATCAGACAGACGAATACCCAAAAAGGCGAAATCAGGAATCGCCGAACACGCATGGTCAAAACAACACCGAATAAAGTGAACAGAAGCAAAGTTTTTGCAAAAGGATTCATATCGGAAGAAACAAAAATTTCTTGAAGCACCCTTTATTGTGCAGAATTAGGGTGTTTTTAGTAAACCAAGTGTTGAAATTCCAAATATTTGGAAGCCCCTCCTTGGGCGGAGAAACTTCTTAAACTTCACGGTTGAGTGAGTTCCCATAGTACATAAGTTTGCAAGTTTGTTTTTAACATATAGATTAGTTAATTTCCCCTTAAACAAAGAAAGATTTGAAGCAGAAAAGAATAGGATTAGGAATATAGCTGGCGAAAACGGTTACGACGTAGGCTTAATAAATAAGCTGATCAATAGACATTCTTTTCAAAGGACCTTTCGGAATTCCACTTTTTTCAGACAAAAGGATACCTGCGACTCAAAATTTTTATCAATTCCTTATAATCCTAATTATACGAAAGCATTACAAAAAGTATTTAATAACACAGGTCTTAAATTAGTATATCAATCCGGTAACACAATAAGAAGTTTAATAAGAAGTGGAATTTACGAAATTAGTTGCATGGATTGTAACAAAACATATGTTGGCCAAACGATACGCTCTATTCAAACACGTTTTAAAGAACTCTTAGCAGACTTAAAATACGGAAGAACACAAAAGTCAAGTGTGGCCGTGCATGCTTTTGACAAGAATCATAGATTCACATTAGATAACCTAAAACTTCTAAAAAGTGTACCAAACAAAAGACTTTTGAATGCATACGAAAGTATGGAAATCATTAAATCCAGAAATAGTTTAAATAAAGGTAGAGGACCCATCCTGTTTAGTATACTTTATTCTTTAGTTGAGGGGAGATAGGATTATAAATCGTGATCAATCACAAATTATTAGTCTTATCTACGCCCACTAAAAGATTGTATATAAGATAGAACGTAGGTTAATTTAGTTTATTGTTCATCGTCTCCTGATGATGCTAACGTTGTTAGCGAAACGCGCGTCCAGTGCAAAAAAGTGTAGTTTTGGTTTGTGGAAAACAATCATAACTTTTTTTTTGTCGTGTATAAGTAAAATATAGACAATAGAAGTCTGAAACACAAAGTTCATTAGCTTTAGGTCACTGACCATAAAAGACTTCACTAGTTAGCCAGAGTACTTGAAAGCATCGTCGAGAGGCATTCCTTTGGGTAACAGGGATGAATTTTGGAAATTTTGTTTATGGAGTTCCAGCAACTAGCTTCACGTCAGAGAGAATCCCACTAGTTAGCCACAGAACTATTAAGCAACGAAAAGATACAAGAAGAATTTGGCTCTCCTTTGGGCACCTAGGAAATAAACTTGGAAAGTTTTATCCAAGAAATTCCAGCTACTACCTTCAGTTAGCCACAGGACTCGTAAGCAACGTAGAGGGGTAAGAAAAATTGGATTTTTTTTCTAAGAAGTTATAGCACATCAGAAAAATAAACTTGGGAGATTTCATCAAAGGAGTTCGAACCACTAGCTTCAGGTCACAGCCACAAAAGACCCCACTAGTTATAGCCACGTAGTGGTTGAGTAGAACAACTATTTTTATTTTTGGCATACTTGCCCTAAAACTGGAGCCACCACCGAAAATACAAGATACTAAATACCAATAACAGTGATTAACTTAACCCTACTTTTTCGCGAGTTTTTCCTTGACGAGGTACAAATGCTACAAAATACTTAAATTTAGTTATTTGTCAGCTACGAATATAGTAGCTTGTATTTTTATTTTAACTTACACGTACCGGTTCGATACGTACTTGTAGAAGAATTGCCAGATTGAAGATGATATATAAATTAGATATTTATCTAATCTATCTCAAAAATTTATTCTAAGGGAGGACCCCAGTTATCTAGGCGTGTAAGTCCCTTTAGTCATGTTGACCTTCCCAGCTGACACGAAATTTTTTACCGTCCCAAACGGCGGGACACGTACAAACGAGGACATATTTCAAACGGCCACCGGGGATGCCTTAAATGAGCGGCGCAGGGCTTCTTTGTAAAGTGCAAAGTAGGCAATTTGCTGCCATCTCTTGTCAGTATAACCTTCACAATATATGATGACGGATGCGAAGTCCTGGAAATAAATGGAAAAACGTCGTTTTAGGTGTGTAAGGACCATTTAAATTGAACCTTTACAGTGGGATTTACTAAGATCTAAAATAGTACTCCCCACAGGTCTAAATATTTACACCTGTGGGGGGTACTAAATTTTAAGATCATTTTCAAAAAACACTTACTCATACAGAAAAGAAAAAATGTTATTGATTATTGTCTGTTGTTATTGCCAAATACCACTGAAAAACTGCTTTTTTTTAGCTCCCAGAAAGAATTGTTTTCTGGCAATTGGTAATAAGTTCGTTTATAATCTCCCTAAATAACCGTTTTTACAAGGATTAATTTACCTTATTTAATATCCCAAGCTGTTCATTAAACAATAAAACACCTCCAATTTTGTTAGTTTTCAGCACAAAAAATATATTTGTGAGAGCACTACGAGGCAAAACAAACATAAGTGAAGGTCACTGATTATGCACGAAAAATATATCAAACAAAAAAAAATCAAAACAAATTATTAATTTATTTAGTAAAGAAAACTTTCCTTACTCAAAATCCACTCATTTCAAAGTTGTAGCTTTCATCAGTAGAGGTTGGTGCAAGCCAAGGTACAAGCAGAGGTAAGAGATCCGAACTCGCTGATGTGATTAGAACGCAGCTAATATTTTGAAATTTACATTTCGACAGTGACAGAAATGTAAACAAAATTTGCATTTAACTTTTTTAATATATTTCATAAATTAAAACACCTTTTAAATAAATACAAAATTAATCTACTCCTTATTTTATTATTACTCATCTAAATCGTTGTGTGACATCAAGTATAATTTGGAAAAATTAATTAACAAGGGTAAATTTTGATTAGAGTGATATATAACTCCAATTTAAATTTGTTCTACAGAGTTGTTTACTATTTAAACCCCGAATTAAAAACTTTAAACTTTCCTCTTAAATCCAACAAAAGATTGTATTAAGATGATTATTCAATACACAAATTTATTCAAATTCTTCTTATAAATGAAACTACGTCCATAACCTAAGGAAGGAAAGTTTAAAATGCTCAAAACCAAAAATTTTACTTAAACTTAGGATCGTTCTAAAATAGACTCAACCCTTTTAGTAAATCCTAACCTTAATTTTTAAAGAAATGGCAACATTGTAATTAAGCAGCTGTCTTAAATGACGAATTATTTGGATACAAAAGTGCGTCACTAGTGCCTCACTGGTGCAATTTTTGTATTCTTTGAGAAAACTAATGAAAGTTTTTGTGTTCTTTTGAGCAACTGACAAACCCAGTGTGGCCCTCAGTGCACATGTTTCGGAGTGTGTCCCACTCAACTTTAACATTTTTATGAAAGGCAATTGGACGACATTTTTAGTGGCAGTTTCGGCGGAGTTCTGTGTTTTGCAGCCTCAGAGAAACACTCCCAAAGTATATTTTTTATTAAAGATGTCATTTATAATTAACAAGATGGAGCTTTTATTTCTGTTTTACTTGTTGTACATGTGTGAAATTTTCAATAAAAAAGTTTGTAAGTGATATTTATAAAAACGTAACCTAACTTATGGTTTATATTTTTTTATTGCGTATTGATATGGGAATATCAGTGTTCAATTAATGCTGGGGCAAATTCTCTGAAAGCATCAAAATAATGACAGCGCAACATGAGTGGAGCACTAATTTTCTCAGAGAGAAGTGCAAATTTTCAACGTGACCAATTTCAAGAGAGATGAATCCAGTATAATCACATCATAACAACCTCCCCCTCCCCCCGTTGGCTAATAAAAAAAACACATTTTTATTGAAAAAAATCTCGTTTTTATTTTACGTTAAAGTACAACATATAACTAAAAAAAACTTTATTCGTTTATTGAATAAATAACCTAATCGCTCGACGCTCAAACCAGCATTAAACAAAAACAAAAAAAAAACTTCTATGAAAAACGACGACATTTCAATAAGAGATAAAAATAGATTAAACATGACTAAATTCAAAACCCAGTACAATTTGGGATATGTAGATTTTATAGTATGGTTGCCCAAAATTCTGAACCTCAACCTGTGCTGGCCGGTCTTGTACAGGGTGGTCCAAATTCGAGGGGCCTCTATAGCTTTGGGCTTTTGCAGCATAGTTAGCCCAAAACTAATATACATGTTACGGGCTCGATGATCAAGAGAAGTCGAAAACTAAAAACCGCATTGCGATATGTCAAAGCGTTTCTGAGCTACAGGGTGATTCTCAAAAATGTGCGTTTGTAAAAAGTCTCTACAACTTTTTTATTTGTAAAGATAGAGATTTTCATTAAAAACATTTTTTGAAGATTTTATAAGGAGAAACCTATCTGTTTCACCGATTTTGTTTTAAAGCCTTTAGTTCACGAGATATAACACAAAGTTAAATTTTTTTAAATTGAATACCCCAATCGTTTAAAAAAAATTAGTTTTGTAATAAAATTTGGTATTTCGTAATTAAGTAGTTAAACAGATATCTGCAATTTTTAATAATTACCATAGTAGGCTGTGTGTAACTCTGACCTATGTAGTTTTAGGGTATCTATCTAGGTAGCTATGATCAAATAAAAACAATTGCCATGATAAACGAGCCCAAGTGTCCAAAGTGGGGTATTCGTCAAGATATAAAAATGTTTGAAAACTTTGAAAAGTACGACATGATAAAATGTTATATTGAAAGTAACGAAAATCGACAGACGGCGTTAAATCTATATTTCCAGAGATATCCGAAAAGAAGGCAACCTAGCTCAAAAATATTTTTGAACTTAAAACGTCATCTACAAGAATACGGATCGTTTACAAATCCGCAGCCTAGGACGTATAGAAGCCCAGCCAGAGATAGAGAGTTGGAAGAACTAACGGTTCTAGGAGAAATAGAAATTAACCCGAATACTTCCACCAGGGCTATGGAGAGAAACACTGGAATTCTACGTAGCAATACCGTTCGGGTGCTTAAAAAACACAAGTTTAGGCCCTATCGACCCCGACGGGTGCACCAATTATGGCAACGAAATTTTGCTCCAAGACGTGCATTTTGCAGGTGGTACCTAAATAAAAGCCAAGAAGACCCCGATTTTGCCAGAAAAGTTATTTGGACGGATGAGGCAATGATTTCTAGTGATGGAATATTCACCAGATATAACTGCTATTACTGGAAGCAGCAAAATCCCCATATTATGGTGGAACAAACGAATCAGGGAAGGTTCAGTTTTAAGGTATGGGTAGGCATCTACAGAGGACAAATTATTGGGCCATATATTTTTGATGGAAATTTAAATGCCGAAAGATACCAACAAAGATACCAATTTGCCACTTCAGCAAAATAATGAACTATACTTTCAACATGACGGTGCACCTCCTCACAATGCACGAGACATTACTAATTTGCTAAATTTTGTGTTTGCCGAAAACTGGATCGGAAATAATGGTCCTATATATTGGCCCCCCAGGTCTCCAGACCTGACCCCTTGCGACTTGTTTTGTGGGGGAAAGCCAAAGACCTTGTATTTCGCCCAACTGAAGAGGCACTTCGTACTGCATTCAGGCAGCTTCGTGCAGTAGAACTTCCTAATGCAGAAAATAGCATCAAGAGAAGATGTAGGATATGTTTACAAAAAAACGGCCGTCAATTTGAGCATTTGTTTTAGAAATAAAGAACATTGTTAGATGTAGATTTAAGGTGTTACATAGTTTAATTAATAAAAATTTTAAATAAAAACATTTAATCATTTTGTTTTTGTTTATTATTTTAGGGTTGGTAATTATAGTAAACTAGAAGTTAAAGTTCGAGGTTGCTGTGTCCCCTCGTGTCGTAGCCAACTTGATTTTGTATGAAAAAAAAAACAAAAAAATTTTATTTACACATTTAGGGCGCGCACAGCGCCTACTATGGTAAATATCAAGATATGCAAATATCTTTTAAACTATTTAATAAAAATAGGTGTATGGCACATCGTTTGACAGGAAATTTAAGAGGCTTTAAGAGAAAATCGGTGAAACAGGTAGATTTGTCTTTAAAAAATCTTTAAGAAATGTTTTTAATGAAGATCTCCATCCTTACAAATAAAAAAGTTGTAGAGGGTTTTTATAAACGCACATTTTTGAGAATCACCGTGTAGCTCAGAAGCGCTTTGACATATCGCAATGCGGTTTTAGTTTTCGACTTCTCTTGAAAATCGAGCCCGTAATATATATATATTAGTTTTGAGCTAATTATGCTGCAAAAGCCCAAAGCTATAGAGGCCCCTCGAATTTGGACCACCCTGTACAGTTGGTTGGCCTGAAGGATTTCGCTGCTTGATACAATTTTTGTGGATTTATTTTTTTATTATGACAGCTAATGCAAATAAAATGCCCATTTCCTCTTTTCTAAGCATAAGAACTTGCTGCCGAAAGAAACAATTAGGCTACTGCTCGGGTGTGGTAAGCTTGCACAACATGTCACTGATCCGTGGTTTGGAGGATGACAATAATTCTGAAAAGATATGTTTTAATATATTCTTCGTTTTTCACGTATAAATGAGCTTCCAAACAATTACCTACAAAGCGATTATACAAGAAGAAAACAATAAAACCAGTCACAATGGTCGCGATTCTTCAGATATGACTTATTTAGAATAAAATCATAGCATCCTTAGTATTTATCCTAAAGTTGTAAGAAAAGTGCGTCATTTTTTTAATAAACTTTTGTAAATTTATTATTTTAAAGAAATTCTGTAGAAGCACGTTTTAGGGCGGAGCTAAATTGCTGCTACGAATCCCAATAAAAGTCAAAAGGTGTCGAAAATTATCACCATGTAAAAGGAAAGACAGAATTTGTATTACATTTCTGAACAGTGACAGTGATATATTCCATAGCTATCTACGGTTTTGTATGTTAAAAAATTTAAAGCATTGTTTGCACACCAAAATAAGCTTAATAGCATAGATTTTTAAATAAGAAAAAAAAATTTTTACAAAAACTGTCCACAAGAACTAAAACTGACACTTTTTTTATTTACTGGAACAGTTACAATAATAGTAAATTACTTCTGACAAAAAAGCAGTAAACCTGTCTTTTTTTTGTAAGTGCGAGGTTTCTCTGACAGTTTTTTACTGTCAAAAAATTTTCAGGGAAATTTGAACTAAGCCCAATCCCATAACCACGCTTGAAATGATTCAAAAATGACCAAAAAATCAACCGGTATCTGGGAAGAAACGTTTCAAAAAGTACAGGGAAGAAAATACAGTAATACAACTATGTTATACATATTGCATATAAAAAAATAGTTTGATTGTTAGATTTATTATTTTAAAATTCTATTCGATTAAAATTATGTGACAAATAATAAAAAATTTGCCTCTTACCGCCCATAAATGTTTTATATTTTAAAATATAACATTTTAATTTTATGCTCCATAACTGAACAATAGGAATCAAGTAAGTATTAAGTAAGTAAGTATTTTTTTTATTATATTTTTTTCCATAAAAACCTAAGTTCTTAGAATATAAGGTGCACTTTTGAGATTCGACAAGGTCTGATCCTATACTCATAAAATGATGACCGTCAAATTATTGAGTGCCACTTTGGCTGTGTTGTGCTTGTTTTGTGACACGCAAGGTAATTATTTTACTTTTTTTTTATTTATTTTTGAAATATTTTACATTATTCAGTTGGTAGGTCACAGTCACAAATAATTTTTTATAAAAAAAAACTTTTAAAAAACGAGCTAGAAAATATTTTTTTATCTTTCTTATACCATAATGAAAGTGATGAGCGCAAATTAAAAATTTTAACTTTAGGTATAGTATACCGGTCAGTTGTATTACTCTATAACCTAAGGACATTTTCAGAGGCTTAGCAAGTACGGCAATCTCACCTGCTCTCAGCTTCTTTAGATGAAAGCATTATGTTTATCAATCGAATAGAAGAAGAATTTAGTTCTTCTTTTGTAGTTCTCTCTTTGTCGCCATAAAGTCAAAAGTTGTAATTTGCGCCCATCGCTTTTTTATGCTATAAGAAAGATAAAAAATTATTTTCTACTTTTGAGTGGATTTAATGAAAGCTTGTTATTCAAAGTTTTTTTAAATAAAAATTTATATTTTTAATTTTAAGATTTGTACCCTACATTGTCCATTTTAAGTCCGCCATATTGAAATTTTAAAATTCATATCCCCTTCCCGAAAAGTTCCTGTATGCCAATTTTGATTTAAATCATACAAACTAAATCTTTTTCCTCCTCCACTTTCCTCGTTGGAGGGTAATTTGTACCTAATAATACCATATTATTGTATTGTCGCCGCGTACCAAATTTAAACACACACCTTTAATTTTTAGATTTGTACCCTTATTCGTCCATTTTGAATCCGCCATTTTGAAATTTTCAAATCTGATCAAAAACCCAATTTTAATTGAAATCAAACAAACTAAATGTTTTCCTCCATCCACTTCCCTCGTTAGAGGGAGGTGGGTACCTGATAATACCATATTATTGTATTTACACCGGAAAACTAATTTGAACACATGACGTTTGGTGATGATGATGATGTTAGGAAAATATAATGTCCATACCTTACAATATATAGAGGAACTACTAAGAAAAAATAATCTAGAAGACAAACAGAATACCTATCTTTAACAAAACTCTGCATGAATCAAAATTACTTTCAATATAAAAATAACTACTACCAACAATTAAAAGGAACCACAATGGGTAATAGTTTATCACTTCTTATTACAAACCACTTTGTGAGCAAATTTGAATCAGATATAAGTAAAGAATTTGAGTATTTCCCCAGAGTATGGCTCAGGTATGTAGACGATGTGTTTGCAGTATTTAACACTAAAGTAACTAGTGTTGAAAATATTGTGGAAAAAGTAAATAACAAATTTCCCACAATTAAATTTACTTATGAAACAGAAAACAACGGTGCACTGCCATTTCTAGACAATTTAGATATAAGAAATAAAAATAAATTAGAATTTGACCTATACAGAAAAGGAACGGCCACCAACAGGTATATTCCAAATGACTCTTTTCATTGCTTACAGCATAAGCTTGCAAGTTTGCACTTTTTAACATATAGATTCGTAAATTTCCCTTTAAACAAAGAAAGATTTGAAGCAGAAAAGAACAGGATTAGGAATATAGCTGGCGAAAAGGGTTACGACGAAGGCTTAATAAATAAGTTGATAAATAGACATTCTTTTCAAAAGACCTTTCAGAATTCCACCTTTTTTAGACAAAAATATACCTCCGACTCTAAATTTTTATCAATTCCTTATAATCCTAACTACACGAAAGAATAAGAAAAAGTATTTAATAGGATCGGTCTTAAATTAATATATCAATCCGGAAAGACAATAAGAAGTTTACTAGGAAATCTCAAGGATAAAACTACATTTCTAGAAAAAAGTGGAATTTACGAAATTAGTTGCATGGATTGTGACAAAAAATATGTTGGCCAAACAAGACGCTATATTCAAACACGATTCAATGAAAACTTAGTACACTTAAAATACGGAAGAAAAGAAAAGTAAAGTGTGGCCGAGCATGCTTTTGAAAACAATCATAGATTCACATAAGACAACCTAAACCTTGTAAAAAGTGTACGAAACAAAAGACTTTTGAATGCATATGAAAGTATGGAAGTCATTAAATCCAGAAAGAGTTTAAATAAAGATAGAGGCCCTATTCCGTCTAGTACACTTTGTCCTTTAGTTGAGGGGAGATAGGACTATAAACCGTGGCCAATCACAAATTATTAGGCTTATCGCCGCCCACTAAAAGATAGTATATAAGATAAAGTGTAGGTTAATTTACTTTATTGTTTATCGTCTCCTGATGATGCTAACGTTGTTAGGGAAACGTGCAGCGAGTGCAAAAAAGTGTAGTTTTGGGTTTGTGGAAAACAATCATAACTTTGTTATAATGCAACCAAGGGTTCCAAATTCCCAGCATAGATATTATTGTATTGTCACCGGAACTATAAATGCATAGGAAAATATAGCGTCCATACCTTACAATACCTGGAAGAACTACTAAGAAAAAACAATCTAGAAGACAAACAGACTTTAGAATACCTATCTTTAACAAAACTCTGCATGAATCAAAATTATTTTCAATATAAAAATAACTACTACCAACAATTAGAAGGGACCACAATGGGTAATAGTTTATCACCTCTTATTGCAAACCACTTTGTGAGAAAATCTGAATCAGATATAAGTACAGAATTTGAGTATTTCCCCAGAGTATGGCTCCGGTATGTAAACGAGGTGTTTGCAGTATTTAACACTAAAGTAACTAGTGTTGAAAACATTGTGGAAAAAATAAATAACAAATTTTCCACAATTAAATTTACTTATGAAACAGAGAATAACGGTGCACTACCATTTTTAGACAATTTAGCTATAGGAAACAAAAATAAATTAGAATTTGATCTATACACAAAAGGAACGGCCACCAACAGGTATATTCCAAATGCCTCTTTTCATTGCTTACAACATAAGCTTGCAAGTTTGCACTTTTTGACATATAGATTAGTAAAATTCCCCTAAAACAAAGATTGAAAAAAGAAAAGACTTTTGAATGCATATGAAAGTATGGAAATCATTAAATCCAGAAATAGTTTAAATAAAGATAGAAGCCCTATTCCGTTTAGTACACTTTGTTCTTTAGTCGAGGGGAGATTATTAGGCTTATCGCCGCCCACTAAAAGATAGTATATAAGATAGAGTGTAGGTTAATTTAGTTTATTGTTTATCATCTCCTGATGATGCTAACGTTGTTAGCGAAACGTGCGGCGAGTGCAGAAAAGTGTAGTTTTGGGTTTGTGGAAACAATCATAACTTTGTTATAGTGCAACCAAAGGTTCCAAATTCTCAACATAGATATTATTGTGTTGTCACCGGAACTATAAATGCATGTCAAATTTGAGGGCAATTGAATGTGTATAAGTTAGTTAAAATTGGTTAGCAAAAGACCAAAAATCGTTCATCTTGAATCCGTCATATTGAATTTTCAAAATTTGATTAGAAATTCGTTATTTCAATCCCCAAGTGCCCCAACAAACCAAATTTCAATGAAATCGGGCGTACTTCTACTTCAACTGTACACCCCTTCACCCCCTTCAATCAGGGGGGAACTGACAATTTCATCACACTATATTCTTGTATTGTCATAGCAACTATACAAACAAGATTCCATCCGAACAAACATATCTACAGGGTGTTCCAAATTGGATGCTCAACATGGGAATCTTCTAAACGGTCGGCGATACGAAAAGGTTTGAATTAGGGCAAAGTTGCGCAATTTGACGATTTGCCCAAAATAAAAAAAAATTTTACAAATGCTAAGTAGCGAAAAAAACCGAAATCTTTATTTTTAGTTTTTATTTTTCTGCGCCCTAATTCTTAAAGCTGTCAAAAAACGCTGAGGGTTCGAAATTTGACATTTCAGTGTGACAGGAGCAGTGTCAAGTTCATTTTTTCTTATCGTTTGGTTCATAAAGCATGACAAATATTTTACAGACTCATTTTGACAACTACCGGACGTTTTGAGTTAATTGGCCATCATCAGCCCAAATTTTAAGATCAAAAAACAAAGAAAAAAACGTATTTTTAAAATATTGAGTAAAGTTATTTTGTTATAACATCAAATATCAAAAAAACTGTCATTTTTAAAATTCTAAAAGAGTACTGCAATCGGGTTTCCAAAATATCTTAAGTAAGTTAAAAGTAAAACTTACATTTGGGCTGATGATTGTCAATAAACCGAAAACGTCAGGTGACCTACCAAAATAAGGTTGCAAAATGTTCTCTGTCATCCTTTATCAACGAAACGGCAGAAGAAAAAAAGGATGTGTCCATAAGAAAAAATGAACTTGACAGTGCTCCTGTCACACTGAAATGTCAAATCTCAAAAACGGACCTCTCACTAGGTAGATGTTAAAAAAGTTTTAAGCGTTTTTTGACAGCTTTAAGAATAAAGGCGCAGAAAAATAAAAACTAAAAATGGAGATTTCTGTTTTTTCCGCCTATCTCCGGAACTAACTGGAATTTGTAAACTTTTTTTTAGTTTTGAGCAAAGCATGGAATTGCGCAAATTTGCCCTAATTTAAACCTTTTCGTAGCTCCTACCGTTTAGGAGATCCCCATGGTGAGCATTGAATTTGAAATACCCTGTATAGTTACATAGATACATTGCAAGTTAAGTAAAAGCTTGTAAAATATATAAACTTTGAACTAAATATTTTTAAGATAGATAAATCCCCAGCTTTGATTAAAGAAAAAAATAAAATCCTTACCGTACCTATTTCTGAGGGCAATTTTATTTTTTTGTTGGATTGCCTGTTTTTGAAACCAAATTTGAAATCCCTATAAAATTTGCTTTTTAAATATGCCCCTTATCATAGAGTTTGCATAACTAGTTTTTGAGATATCTGCTGTCAAAGTCTTAAAATTTCAATTTTTGGAAGCGAAAAGATATATTTAGTTTTTATAATTCTTCTAAGCTCAAAATCATTTAGGCAGGTTAAAATAAGTTTTGTTTTATTCTATTTTGTAACAGTTTTACAAAAATAGTGTTAAAATATGTTATACAAACCCAGCCAACATCGTTACGTAAATATTACGTAAAATTTACAACACAATGAAAGGACCGGAGCAGAAAATAAGGTCTACATATGTACGGACAGCTAGGCTGTCACAGGCAGGACACATGGGGATCCCAGGTAACGAGATGGCGGACGAGCTTGCAAGGAAAGGGTCAGCTCAAGCATACGTCGAACCGGAAACTTGTCTGGGATTTACCAGAGGTCAGATGAAATGTGCCACCAAGGAATGGACCCATACAAGACTAAATCAGGAGTGGCAATGCACAGCGGACGCCAGGCAAGCCAAGGAGCTCATCCAGAGCTTCAGCAAAACAAGAAGGGACTGGTTACTGCGCAGGAAACGAACAGAGATAGGACCCCTTATAGGAGTCCTCACTGGACACTGCGCGCTCCAAAAGCAGCTGGCAAGGATGAAGGTAGTGCGGGACTCAACTTGCGGCGAGTGCTGGGAAGAGGATGAATCCTCACACCACTATCTTGCAAGGTATCTGGCCTACAGAGGAATCAGAGAGGGAAACTTCGGAGAGGAAGTGTTCGATCCGGAACACCTTCCGACGCTGAAATGGTCGGATATCCTGACCTTTATCCAAAGGACGGGAAGGTTCGACCATGGGGGATTGAGAGCGTGAGAAGGAAGCTCTGGGGGATGGTGAAAAAGGCTCGCGTAGAGCCTAGTCGCCGGGCCGGGAGCCCCCCCTTATTCTACTACTACTGCTACTACTACTACTACTACTACTACTACTACTACTACTACTACTACTACTACTAGTACTACTACTACTACTACTACTACTACTACTACTACTACTACTACTACTACTACTACTACTACTACTACAACACAATGATTACTTTGTTACAAAAATTCTAAGTAAACTGGAAAACACAACAAGGTAAAAAGTAACTTCCATGTTCTGCATAATGCCATGCACACAGTTGCCTACTTTTTACGTTATTATTATATAATTAAAATAACGTAAGTAATACATTGCAACAAAAAATTTGAAAATGGCAGATATCGCTTAACAAGTAACCAGACAGTAAATCGAAAGGTAACATTGGGGTAATTCTTTTACATAATATTTATATATCTTACACGTACCATCAACATAAATGTTATATTAATATTACGTATTGGAATCTAACCTTTATGTAAAATTAAAGTCATATTGTGTATACAACATTTATATGCTTCTAGTGTTACAATATAGGGGCATGTGTCACTCCGTGGGATTTTTTATGAAGGAGTTTTGTGACTATGTGGGACTGATAGCTCCTTAGTCACACAATCAAGTGTTACCGGGTGTTTTGTTCGCATTCGTGTAGAAGGGGTTGATATGACGACATCTTTCAAGATGGCGGCAAAAAATTATATTATTAAATTAAAATTAAAATTATATAATTATAAAAAGTACAGCTTTCGCAACCGGGGCATGATTTTACTCGATCTCATATAACCTAAGGACGAGGATTCCAAAAAAATTACTTTCAAGGTCATCCGACCTTAAATGACCTTAAAAATCACAAAAAACAAGATTTTTGCCATTTTCTGTTCAAAAAATCTTAATAATTCGACGTTCTGTCAGACCAACTTCAAATGTACCTCAAACTATTAGGACTGTATGCCCAATTCGATTTTTAGAATTTGATATAGTTTCATGAACTTGAAAAATACCTAAGTAAAATTAAGATGTTGCAAAAATAACATACTAACGGGTGCTATTCATCAACTAATAAAGCGAAGAGGACCAAATTTGGTAAGAAAGATAAGAAGGCAAAAATGACAAGATGACCATCAATTCTTGTTGATTTATCGCCGCTTACTATGACAAAAAAGTTTAGTTTATGCACGACCTTGATTGACCTTAAAAATTCCATGTACACATGAAACACAAGCTTTTTGTAGTGTCAATCTCAATATACCACTACTCAAAAACTTAAGTTCCGGAGATAAAATTAATACGTTAGCGTTAGATAAACACTTCATTTTATGCCTTTCTACTATTTTTTTTGACTGGCGTCCCAGATGTTTATGCTATCCTCCGTTTTCCTGGAACTGTCAATTTTATGTTCTACTCACTTGTCTAGCCAACAAAGTCATTTAAATTACCTATAAGAGAATTAGCAGAAGTTAGATATACATTGCCATATTCTGGACCAGGTGTTTTAGATGCCATTTTCCAAAATGGCGGTCGAAAATCATAAAAAATACAATTTAATTGCTATGATGTTAATTTCATCTCCGGCACTTAAAGTTTTTGCGTAGTGGTAAATTGGAAAAAAGAACACTACAAAAAGCTGGTTTTTCAATTGTACATGGTATTTTCAAGGTCAATCAAGGTCATGCATCAACTAAACTTTTTTTTTTCATAGTAAGCGCCGACAACGAATTGATGGTTATCTTGTCATTTTTGCTTTTTTACGGAATTGGATAAAATAAAATGTGGTTATAGGTCACCATTTTGATATATAAGCCGCCATATTGACACGCGTCATAGCTGAACAAATTTTTTTTAACAATATTATTGGACTTGACCTTTTTATCTCTCGTATCAAATGTGGTCCTCTTTGCTTTAAAGGTTGACGAATAGCGCCCTTTATTATATTATTTTTGCAACATCATAATTTTACTGTGGTATTTTTCAAGATCATGAAGTTTCAAACTGTATCAAACTCTAAGGATAGAATTTGGTATACATGTCTAATAGTTTGGGGTATATTTGAAGTTAGTCTGACGAAACGTCAAATTATTAATATTTTTTTAAGAGAAAATGGCAAAAATCTAGTTTTTTGCGAGTTTCAAGGTCATTTAAGGTCGGATAACCTTACCCTAAAAGTAATTTTTTTGGAGTCCTTGTCCTCGAATTATATGGAATCGAGTATACTGATGCCCCGGATGTTGTATTTTTAATGCTTTTTGGCCGTTCTTCTGTACGAATGCGAACAAAACACCCGGTTACACTTGATTGTGTGACTAAAAATCCATCAATCTCACATAGTCATACAACTCCTTCATAAAAAATCCCACGGGATAGAAATTATCGAGATATGCCTCTACACTAATAAGGTAAGAAGTAACTTCTATGTTCTGCATAATATCATGCCATAACATATGTTATGTTATGCAAGAATTACGTAAATTTTATGAAAACTTTTTTATGTAAATTTTTATTCCACCATAACAATATGGTATGAGGGACTATTAAAAATGGGAAAAACTTTGGATTTACGTAATAATTAATTTTTACGTAATAATAATGTGTCTTATAAAATATTTTTGTTCTTATTATAGGTGGCTTAGTACTGGAGAGTCCAAATTTCCATTACAAACCATATAAAACATTTCTCGACGATGATGTTGGCGACTTAGGTAGGTATTGACTATCAGCCTAGAGGCTATGAAATTTTGAGCTCAAACGAACCAAAAATTAGGTAAAAATTAAAGCGACGTAACCGTAACGCATACGCTACAGGCCGCAATGACAAAAGTTGTATTCTGTATTTAAAAAAAGCTCTATACTTATTCGAACAGCTATTTGCATATTCTTAAATTACAGGAATAAATGGTTTTAAATTAGTAATTAATTCAAATGAACATTAATAAAAAATTTGAATTTTAAGTTAAAAAATACTTATTCTTCATGTAATCAAATTTCTAGGTTTCGCAATAATGAGTCTGTGCTCTTAAACCTATCTTAATTATTATCTAAATAAGTTTTAGTATGCCTGCCAAAAACATCCAAAGTAAGGCTATAGTTTCTCCAGATTTTAAGTAAAAAAAAGTACAACTGGCAACGCCTTGTTTTTTAATTTTTTAATCTTTTGCCAGAGTACACAGGGAAAACTAAACATCAGAATTAGCTGAAATTTTTCAGGGGTGATCATTTTTAAATGCTTAACAAAAATATCTGAAGGATTTTTCAAAATTCTCAATTATTTTGTCTTCAAAATAAAAGCTATGGTGCTGTCATCTATCCCAAAATCTCAACAATAATTGCGGTTAGAACAAACCCGATTTACAAAAAAAAAAAATAGGAATATACTCACAATTTTCTCTGGATTACATGTTTCCTTTTTATATTTCCTTGCTTTAGCGAAAATAAAAACTAAGTTTTCTTATTTCTAAAAGCCTGTGCACTCCGGAAAAGAAAACCGATCAATCAATCGATATGACACACCGCAGAATTTACACAATTCCATGGTAACTGCAGGTGCTTTGCCAACAAACTTTAAATCGGGCAGCAGTGGGACAGAAGAGTATTTTTACGTTTTCTGGCAGAAAACCAGTCGAGGTTATGTTCTTTCAAAAATGTGTTTTCAAAAACATTATATGAAACCACTCCGTGTGTGCGGTCGCCCGCCGAAAAGAGCCTAGCGCTGCGCGGGCATTACCCCGAGTCTATCAAAGAACCAAGAGAACTCTACTGGCTCGCTGGGATTACTAGGAATTTGCATAGAAACATTAAGCGCCCATAACCCCACATAATTTTGTTTTTATTTTGATTCATCCATTATTTTTAAATTTAAAATATTGGGGCATAGTTATGTGCAATTGTACTAGTGAAATCTTGAAGTGCAAAGGATAGATTTTAGAACCTCAGTTTCAAAAACACACGGATACTTGGGTACTAACAAAACAGGTCAGTAAAGCTCCATTTCGAGGTTGGAAAGACTCTTGATAGTCGTTGACGCTCCTGTTGAAAATAGAATACGATTATTTTCTCTAGAGCCAGTAGCCGAAAAGTCAAAATAATTAACCTAACCCTAAATTTTTGACCCGGTGCTAAAAAATCTCTGGTGTCCCACTGTGGATAAACATAAATAAAGTCTCCGCGTTACCATGGAAAACAAATTCAGTGACGCAAAATTTTGCAAAAAAATTGGATCGACATAGTTAAATTCATTTCCCGTACAGTGTTGTAAAAACAATTCCCCAGATTGTAACTACGACCTTAAGTCTCATAAAATAACATCACCCTACCTGGTCCAACGAAAATTCCTTGGCAAATAAAAACCATTGTTTATTCACAAAAGTTGACACACCCGACAAACCAAAACAATGAGTTGGAATAAATATCTTAACGTTGGAGAGGGACAGCGACGGAGATATGTAGGGTGTGACGCAGTCGCGAAAACAAGACTAAATGAACAGGTGAATGGCAGAGCAGGCATAGGTTTTGCCGCGGTCATTCTTGAACTGTGGGCATGTTAGATGTGGTTTGGCTGTTGAGTGATCGATTTGTCTCGCGGCTTCGAAAATTAGGTCCCTCCAAAGATTTCTCATATAATAATATAACCAAAGTCTCAGTAAGAATCTAGTATTTTCTCTTTATTTAATCTAAGAGACATGTAAATCTTGTGTGAGTCCCAGGTGATATTATTTTAGTGGTTCGGTCGTCGTAGTTTTATTTGGGTTTTATACCACGGTTTAGGTTAGGTTATATTTTAGTCCGATTTGTTTGTTTAGGAGTACAAGCTGTTTGAATCAAAGATAGGATTACTTGATTCAATAAATTCTTATCTTTAGTGTGGTTAAAAATTACGTGTTTGATTACGTACAACAACTATTGTTCCAAGCAGATATTCTGATCGAATAAAGGATATTGTTACTTTTACTATACTATTTTTTCTTCCCTTGCAAGGTAAGATTTAGCTGATTGCTTATTGTAATCCTTGCTGTATTCTTTCACCTAAAAGAGGTTCGATGCCTTTGCTAGGTTCAGCACCCTCTTGACAAGTGTCCTCTGAGAGCCTTCCTCCTGAGAAGATGCCTCATCTAGAAGGTGCAAAGTTCTCCAATAGTTATGTGCCAGGCACTCAAAGTCGTCTTCATCACGCAGTCTACAAACGGGTTTGCTGGAAAATACCCATTGTGTGCAGGTGCTTCCTCAGTGCGCAGTGATCGGTTAAGAGTCCTATCACTATTCTAGTCTGAATTCTTGAGAGACATTTCACCATTGTTTTGTTATGTTGTTATCCTGGTATCTGGTTCCAAAGGTTTTTGTGTTCGTTTCTAGTCCACCGTTCTAGGAGGCTACGTACTGAGGTTTTTCGTATATCGAACACACGTTCAGGTTCTATGGACTGTTTTTCAGATCCTGTCCTAGCTAGAATATCTGTTGTTGTGGTTGGCTAGGGTTATTTTGAGCTGTAGGCAGTTCGACACTAGTTTGGAGTTTATTTGTTGACATACTACATGGGCTTTTATTGTTGCTTGGCTGTCCAAGAAGATCGTGATATTATTGTTGGAGTATCTCCTTCTTCTCCCGCAGGCATATGCCGATTGCATGTGTTTCGACTTAGAACACAGTGGTGTAGATAGATAGGGGTTGAACCACCGAATTCCAGTTTGTAGTGCTTTGGACCCCAAATCTTATCCCTTTTGTCAGTTTTCTAAAATTATCTATTTCCTTAGTCAGTTCGATTAGGGCAAGGATATGAAAAGAGTGTGATTTTGGGCTAAAGTTGAGGGTCAAAAGCATTACAGGAATCCGGTAATACCACTCTCCTATCGAATAGCCCACCGAAGACTATCACAGACCGGTAATAGATAGAGGAGTGGCATCACTGATTTCTAGTATTGCTTTCTCTGATCTGTAGTAATATCTTTTTTTTATCTTTTTTAGTCCCGACACCTGTTGTACATAGCAGATTAGGTAAGAAAATTAAACATTTTCGGATGAAAAGTGAAACTGCCTGCGTTAGCAATACCTGCACTTTAGGCTGGAATTTATAGTCGATCCTCAAGGCCTCCTTCAGGCTGAGTGGTCTTTGAGGATTCCTTAAGGTCGGAAATGCATTTTATAGTCGCTGAAGGAAGCCTTACGTTTGAGTAAAGGGCAAGGTAGCTCGGGAGCTACCTCAAGGAGGCCTTCTGTCGTGTTTTTCAGGTTAGGTTCAGGTTTTTGTGTGTTGTTTTTCGTGTGATTTTTGAAGAGCAGTTTTTTTTTGGGTTCTTTTTTTCTGAACAATGGACAAAGTTCAAGACTTCTTGGACTACTACTCAGGATATGGTAGAAGTATATATATACCTCAGAGATTTTGACAACCCTTTTAAGAGGTTTCTAAAAAGACGTTCAAAAAACGATATTGGTTTTCTAAAAATATATACGATTATAAGATATATACCCAATTGTATATGATAACTTAGAAAAGGATAATAGAAGAGGGCTGTCGATAGAACAGAAAAATTGCTGTTGTAATATTTGGTTTTTCTTCACATGCCCTTTATTTTCTTTGATGTGATGTGGCATGCATCTGTTTTTTTTTATTCAAATATGAAAAGTTTTGCCACCATTGAACACAAGTACTCCTTTTCCTCATTGGAAAAAAGAGTTCTGTTCTCCTTTCGTTTTTCCATGGCTTATATGGCTTTAAAAAGTGCAACATGCAATTTAACAAAATTAGTAAAATCACAGAAACTAAAAAATAACCTAACATTCTTAACAACCACCACAGTTTCCCACACAAAATACTGTTTTGGCTTAAACCTGACATCGGCCAATAAAAAAAAACGGCAGAAATGCAACGTTGCCACATATTGCGCGACCTCAGAGGGGCCTTCAGCAAGCCTTTCTCGAGGAAGACTTTATAAAACGGACTCAATGAGGACCTCCCAAGGAATCCTCACCGAAGGAAGGCCTTAAGGATCGACTATAAATTCCAGCCTAAGTCTTCCCCAATATAGGCAATTTTTACGTATGTCTCTTTCTACACCATGTAAAATGAGAGGCAAAAGTCAAGCCGGTATGTTGTGAAACGCGTTCGAGTACGCATGGATTTTCAACGTTTTCACGTGGAACTGCATACGTTTTTCATGAAGCGATTGAGACGCATTTTGAACACGATTGGAGTTTTTTACATTTTCCTGATGTATTTTGAGGTTAGCATTTGCCAGTTTCAATAATATGAATGAAATAAAGGATATCATACTTTCTGCAGGAATAATGAAAGTGCTAACAGCTTCCCAAGTAACAAATTTTAGTTGCCTTAGTTGCCATAACTAAGAAATATATTAAAATTATTTTTTATTTATTTATTTCAAAAAAGGGCTCTCAACAGTTGACATAATGTCAACCTTCTTACAGAGAGCAACATTACATCAAACTTAATTTACATTAATTAAAGTTACAGTACGAAAGAAGTCGATCAATTAACTCTATAAGTCCAACCAAGTTTTAAAATCACTATTTGACACGAGTGAAAGATTTATACCGCTACACTAAGTCTATATTTAGTTGAGCTCTATATAGAGGATTAATTAAAAATTAAAGAAAATATTCTACATTAAAATTAAAGATTGGCCAATAAAATAGATTAAAGTGTCTAAAATTGTGATGCCTACCAGTGTTAAAATTTAGCTTTGATAAAATAGAGGCTGAGTCAGTTAAATTATTGATGATTTTATACAGGAGTATAGCCGAGTGAACTATTCGCCTATAGCTCAGCCTACACATGTTTATACGTCGCAAGGTAGTATCGTAGTTTTCATGGCAGCGATATCTAATGTATATGTAGTTAAAGATTTTGATGAACTTAGACTGAACGCGTTCTATGCGACCTACATATTTGAAATATGATGGACACCATACTATACTTGCGTATTCGAAATGACTACGGACATACGAATTATAAAGATCCATTATTGTCTTTGAAAATTGAGATTTGAATTCTTTAGAGACCCTTGCGATAAAAAAGTTTTTGTAAGCCCTTTTAACTAAATATTCAACATATAGGTTAAATTTTAGTGATTTGTCAAGCAGTATCCCAAGATCCTTCACGCTCTCAACATCTGAAAGTTCAGCATTTCCAATTCTATAGTCGAATTTTAGTTGGTCTTTGCTATGAGCAAATATAATTTTACCACATTTTCTGAAATTCAGTTCGAGCGTATTGATGCTGCAATATTCGTAAAGTCTCTCGATGTCCTCCTAAAAGCTTAAACAGTCGTCCCTATTCTTGATAATTTTGAAGGCCTTTAAATTGCCCGCAAATGATGCGGAGTTAGATGATAAGAAATAACTTGAAATGTTGTGAATGAATATGGAAAAAAATAAGGGCCCCAAATGAGACCCTTGAGGGACTCCCGAGGTGACATTACAAAAGTGCGACATGCTAACCTAACGCACTGTTGCATAACGTGGTTATTCGTGCAGCGGCCGCTATGATGGACGAGAAGAAGATGCCACTCCGTTGTTATTAACTAGGGTAAATTTGTCAACGACCGCAACGAAGGAAGGATCAACGACGCCAAAACGTTGATAATTAACTAAAGTTAATTATTTTACCTTCTTTACCTTTCTCTTTACGAGAAAATTGTGGCCAAATTATCAATGCAGTGGCGGCAAATTTCAAAATATAACTGTATCGGACTAGAGGGCACTTCCTTAGAGCCAAAACGGTTAGGTTTTCAATAGACCAAGAAATGATTACTGCCGCCATACTGTTTTCTTTTCCTGAATTGAGCCGCTACGCTATTTGTACAAATCGTTAAAAAATCTTGTTTGTTTTGCCGGATTTTGATAATTTTTTAGTTTTTTAAATATTCTGTATTACTGTAGGGGCATATGTCGATAATTTCTATCCCGTAGGATTTCGAATGAAGGAGCTTTGTAACTGTGTGGAATTGATAGCTCTTTAGTCACACAATCAAGTGTTACTGAGTGTTTTGTTTTAATCCGTGTAGAAAGGGTTCATATGACGCTATCTTTCAAGATGGCTGCCAAAAATCATAAAAAATACAACTTTCGCAACCGAAATATAATTCGAGGACGGGGATTCCAAAAAATTACATTTCCAGATCATTCGACCTTAAAAGACCTTGAAAATTGCAAAAAACAAGATTTTTGCCATTTTCTCTTCAAAAAATCTTAATAATTCGACGTTTTGTCACACTAACTTTAAATGTACCTCAAAATATTAGGCATATATGCTAAATTCGATCCTTTCAGTTTGATGCAGTTTGAAGCTTTATGACCTTAAAAAATACTCCAGCAAAATTAACATTTTGCAAAAATAACATATTAAAAAGCGCCATTAATCAACTACTAAAGCGAAGCCCTGCTAGAAAAGATAAAAAGGTCGAGTACAGTCACACTGTTAAAAAAATTTGGTTCAGCTAGGATGCGTTTTAATATGGCGGCTAATATATTAAATAGCGACTTACACCATATTTTATTTTATCCAATTTCGTAAAAAAAACAAAAATGAAAAGGTGGCCATCAATTATTGTCGACTTATCGCCGCTTACTATGAAAAAAAAGTACCATATACAAGTAAAAAAACAGGTTTTTGTAGTCTTTTTTTTCAATTAACCACTACGCAAAAACTTTAAGTGCCAGAGATCTAACTAACATCTTAGCCATAATTCAACATATCATTTTAAACCTCCCTATCATATTTTTTTATCTGGCGTCCAAGGTGTTTATGCTTTACTAAGTTTTGGAACTGTTAATTTTATGTTCTCTTCACTTGTCTAGCTAACTAAGTCATTTAAATTACCTATAAGAGAGTTAGCAGAAGTTAGATATACATTACTATATACTGGACCAGGTGTTTTAGATGCTGTTTTCCAAAATGGCGGTTAAAAAAGCATAAAAAATTCTAATTATGCCAGTAGAGCATGACTATACTTGTTTACTGACATTCATAATAAAATTCAAGTCACACTGTTAAAAAAATTTGGTTCAGCTAGGATGCGTTTTAATATGGCGGCTGATATATTAAATAGCGACTTACAGCCATATTTTATTTTATCCAATTTCGTAAAAAAAACAAAAATGAAAAGGTGGCCATCAATTATTGTTGACTTATCGCCGCTTATTATGAAAAAAAAGTTTAGTTGATGTACGACCTTGACTGACCTTAAAAATACCATATACAAGTAAAAAAACAGGTTTTTGTAGTCTTTTTTTTTAAATTAACCACTACGCAAAAACTTTAAGTGCCAGAGATGAAACTAACATCTTACCCATAATTAAACATATCATTTTAAACCTCACTATCATATTTTTTTATCTAGCGTCCAAGGTGTTTATGCTTTACTAAGTTTTGGAACTGTTAATTTTATGTTCTATTCACTTGTCTAGCTAACTAAGTCATTTAAATTACCTATAAGAGAGTTAGCAGAAGTTAGATATACATTACTATATACTGGACCAGATGTTTTAGATGCTGTTTATGCCAGTAGAGCATGACTATACTTGTTTACTGACATTCATAATAAAATTCAAGTATGAGGTTACAGCTATATAGTCACACATTCATGTGCCACCGGGTGTTTCGTTCGCATCCGTGTAGAAAGTTCCTAAACTTTTTTACCGGGGTATAGCATAAGCATCTTGGCCGCCAGATAAAAAAAATGGTAGAGAGGTTCAAAATAAAGTTTTTAGTTATGGCTAAGATGTTAATTTAATTTCCGGCACTTAAAGTTTTGGTGTAGTGGTAAATTGGAAAAATTACAACAAAAAGATGCTTTTTCACTTGTACATGGTATTTTCAAGGTCAATCAAGGCCATGCATCAACTATTAATTTTTTCATAGTAAACAGCAATAAGTCAAACAGAATTGATGGCTACCTTGACATTTTTGCTTTTTGCGAAACTGGATAAAATAAAATGTGGTTATAGGTCGCCATTTTGATATATCATAGCTCAACAAATTTTTTTTTAACAGTATTGTTGGACTTGACCGTCTTATCTTTCTTACCAAATTTGGTCCTCTTCCCTTTAATAGTTGATGAATAGCGCCCTTCAGTATGTTATTTTTGCCATATGTTAATTTTACTGGGGTATTTTTCACGGTCATTAAGTTTCAAACTTCATTAAACTCCAAAAATCGAATTTTGCATATATGTCTAATAGTTTAAGGTACATTTGAAGTTAGTGTGACAAAAAGACGTATTATTAAGACTTTTTTTAGAGAAAATGGAAAAATCTTGTTTTTTTTAAATTTTTAAGATCATTTAAGCTCGGATGACCTTGAAAGTAAATTTTTTGGAATTCTCGTCGTCGAATTATATAGAATTGAGTATAATCATGCCCTGGTTGCAAAAGTTGTATTTTTTATGATTTTTGTCCGACATCTTAAAAGATGATGTGATTCTACACGGATGCGAACAAAACACCCGGTAAAACTTGATTATGTGACTAAAGAGCTATCAATCGCACATAGTCACAAAATTCTTTCATTCAAAATCCCACGAACTTACACATCCTTCATTAAGTGGCTATAGTTTAAAATAGGTTTAAAACATTTTTAAAATTTTCGGTATTTAAATAAAAAAATTATTTAGCTAAAACATAAGAAGGACTGAAGGCCATCTTATTTTTTAGAGCTAAATCAAAATATCTATTTTTGACAGAAAACTAAGGTTCGTTGATGAATTTAGTGGATGCGAAACTTTTAAAAAGCCAATTTAATGTTATAAATTAACGGTTAGAAACCTGACTAAGTATTCTAGAATATTACTAATAAATGGTGTTTAAAAATTAGTCCATTTGTGGTTGCAGACGTGGAAGACCTGATTTTAAATCAATTATATTGATAAAAATATTATCTAGAGGGCACAGTCGTAGTCGCTTTGGCGACGGTTTGGACACGTTGCACGCGACTGTAGTCGCAGGCAACGTCAACACAACTCAAAAAATCTCCGCCAAGTTGGTGCAAAAGCGAGTTGCTAGAACGTTTTTACGCCATTTTCATGGAACGTTAAGTCGTCTTTGGCAACGTTAAAATGTCGAAAAATTGTTTCTTGGGTTATTATTGGTGTCATCAGTCAGTTGGATACGTTACACGTTTTCATGCATTCGGATCCCGATAGGATCTCAAAAGAAGCGGTATTGAACTTGGGCAGGGCCAACGAAAAACAAGTTCGATTTCCGGCGTTTTCGTGGAAGGTTTAAAAGTGAATCGTATTGAGAACGTATTGAGTTCCACGTGAAAACGTAGTAATTAAATCGATCATCAGCACTCGAATGGTTTCGCTCGCAAATTCATCCCAAGCACGTTTTCCCTGTTACCCATGCGACGGCATGCTACTTGCCTTTCATTCTCCACGACCAAGAAGGAAAAAACAGGTCCGTTTCTGCGAGTTTAACTTAGTAACTACAGTTCTCTTTTTTTAAATGCATTCGTGTGAGAGAGATACAGCATATCAGGAAATACCCGCCTGTACACCCTCTGATCCAGCAATTTATCTTCTTAAGATAATTACCTCTGACAGTTATGTGGGGTTGATCGGTGTGCAGGCGGGTATTTTTCTTGGTATGGGTAGTATGGTGGATCTTTCTCAGACGAATGCATTTAAGGCTAATTTTACAACCAAAATTAAAACTCCAGATTAAACCATAGTTTAGACTTCAGTTTAATCTTTGGATTATTCCATCGGTAAACAAGTTGCTCAATTTTATAAGTTGGAGTTAAACCACTGCCATGAATAAAGACTACGTTTTCTTTACATATATAGGGTTGATTATTTTAACCAAAATGGCACCAACTAGAGCCAAACTTGATAAAAATCAGTCAAGTAGTTTTTGGGATATCAGCGTTGGTTACAGACAGACATACAGCCAGACGACACAACAAAAATGTTCAGATTTGTCAAAAAGATATACAGTATATATATACATGTGAGCTCGATGTGAGAATAAAACTTGCTGGTCTGTGGGATGTTCCAACTCTTGTCGAATTTCTTTGTGCACAATTTCGCATATCTCTTTAGATAATTCAAACTTCTTTTTAAAATCTAGGACAAATAATATGTGGTCTTCGAATTTCGTCATTCTTCATCCAGTTGATCAAAAATAAATTTTAAGTCATTGATCATAGCGATTTCACTAAATACTTACAGTCTTTTTACCAAAAACAAATTTTTAATAACTTTTTTGAGGTTAGAATCTTTCGATAACTATTAAACTGAAGTTTAACAAACACCCAGACCGCCGGTAACGGTTAAACCGAAGTTTGTTGGTAAACTGCACCTATAAAACGTAAAAAAGTCGACATCTGTGGTTTAAAATGAGGTTTGACGTTTAACTGTGAGTTGTAAAATTGCGCATTAGAACAAGAAAACAATGGTAGCTATCTTAGCCTCGCAGAAACGGACCTAACGTAAAAGTTGCACGTTGTCAAGTACCAGAAATGCTCGTATGCGACAGTTTTCTTTTGGTTTCAAATAGCGAATTTCACTACCTACCCGGTGAGGGGAGCGTTAGGGGACCAAAATCGGGCCCCTAGATTTAGGGATCACCTAAGGTAGTTTAGGAGCAAGCGCGGATTTCGGGGGGAGGTAGGGAGGTAATTACCCCCCCCCCCTAAACTCAAAATTTTAGCAAATAACATATTAAAAAATACCAAAATCAAAAATTTTAAAGAATCGCCGACACAAATCGCAAAATTTTTCGCCTGCGGCGCTAGATAAAACTATTGCACTGAGATTTACTAAGATGTAAAATAGTACCCCCTACAAAACACAAAAAAAACACTTACACATACAGAAAAGACACAAAGTTATTGATGATTTTATATTGTCATTGCAAAATACCACTGAAAAACTCCTTTTTTTTTCTCAAAATATACGATATTTTAGAAGAAAATGCCCTAAAACTAATTTTTTTGACAGGTTTCAAAAAGGAAAATGGTTAATATGCCAAAAATTTGGCACATAATAGCTTCATTATTTATGTTTGAGGTTATAAAGTTGGTGATTTTTTAGACCACCTCAGGGGGGCGGTTTAAATTTATAGCCCCCAGAAAGGATTGTTTTGTGGTATTTGGTAATAAGTTTGTTTATAATTTTCCTAAGTAACCGTTTTTACAAGGATTTATTTAACTTATTTAATATTCCAAGTTGTTCATTACCCTCCTATTTTGTCCAGAAAAACGCAATATTTTGAACCCATTTTCAGCACAAAAAATATATTTATGAGGGCACTACGAGGTAAAACAAACATAAGTGAAGGTCACTGATTATGCACGAAAAATATACAAAACAAAAAAACCCAAAACAACTATATTAATTTATTTACAAACTAAAAGTAAAACATTGAGATTATCTAACAGCTCAGTCAAAAAAACTTTCCTTACTCAAAGCCCACTCATTTTAAAGCTGTAACTTTCATCAGTAGAGGTTTGTGCAAGCCAAGCTGAGAGGTAAAAGATCCGAACTCGCTGTTTGTGATTGAACGCAGCGCTAATATTTTTAAACTGACATTTCGACAGTGACAGTAATGTAAAAAAAAACTTGCATTTAAGTTTTTTAATACACTTCATAAATAAAAACATCTTTTAAATAAATACGAAATTAATCTACTCCTTATTTTATTATTATTTCTCCAAATCGTTGTATGACATCAAGTATCAATTGGAAAAATGAATTAACACAGGTAAGTTTTAATTAGAGTGACATATAGCCCCAATGTTAATTTATTCTGCAGAGTTTTTACAATTTAAACCCCGCCTGGGTTCAAATTTTTTAATTTTCTTTTCTTCTAAATTGAAAATCTCTTCCTGAATCCAACAAAACAAACAACAAACAAATTAAACAAATTTATTAAAATTCTTCTTATAAATCAAACTATGTCCAAAACTCAAGAAGGGTTGGTTAAAAATGCTTAAAACCAAAAAGTTCACTTAAACTTAGGACCGTCCTAAAATAGACTAAACCTTTTTAGTAAATCCTACCGTTAATGTCCAAAATTTTAATTGAAAGGGATAAAAAATGCAATTTTTAATGTAATTTTATGAAAATTTTCGCCTGCCGCGCATTTAACAAGTATTCTTATTCAGACATTTAAGATAAACTGATATCTCGAAATCTGATTACCCCGCCCCTGGGTTTAAGGCCAGATCCGCGCTTGTTTAGGAGAGTTCTAAATACAAACGAAACTCTTCTCTAATCCAGGCCACCTTATGCTAGGTGACCCCTAACTAAGTAAATATGTTGGTGCATTTGGCGAACGGTGCACTCGGATTGTCCTGGAGGCAAGAGCCAGGGTGCAGATAGTCCGAATTATTCGTGAATGAACCGGATGCAGCCAGAACTAACCCCCAGATGCACCGTAAAAATATCAGTTTAGCTAATCCGTGCTTTCTCTTTGTTCATTTATGTGGGATCAACAAAGAAAAAGATTGGATTAGATAGCCTCTCGCGATTTAGTATCTACGGTGCATTTAGGGGTAAATGGCTCCTGAGAAAAACTCGAAAGGACAATGGACTGCTGGTAGGAATGCTGACTGGATACAATTGGCTGGACGCACACCTCTCGCGCATCGGAGTAGCAGTGGATCCCGTCTGTATAGCCTGCATCTGATAGGAGCGCGCGGCGAGTAGCCAAAAAGGTGCAATTGTCAGGTTCTTTATTCAAGGTACTATTTTTTTCAAACAACAGTTTCAACTCAACTATTATATTAATTTTTAGGTTATCACCCTCATCCACACAATCATCAAACTGTCAAACATCCCAGCAATCCTAAACATACAGGTAAGGCTTGAACAAAAAATTTTAAAACAGAAAGTGGTTTTTAAAATTTATACTTACGCTGTAAAATAAGAGTTTACTTTTTTTGCTAATATTTATGTTTCGGTACCTTTTTAGAAGGACAATCATTTCTGGATTTTCTTCTGAGTGCACTCCTACTCCTTCAAGCATTAGATAACAACAGACATAATGCCGTTGGTATGTATTAAAACGGATAAGACTGTGTTGAAGGTTTCTAGTTAGATTATATTGCGATTTTGGGCAAACTACCATAAGTTTTTTGTTTTTAACGAATTTGGAGCAAGATATTCTTGTCAAATTCTGGAATAGTACCAACTTTTTATGAAAAATAAAGTTTTGATAACCGTGAACTTGGTTGCTGCATATTTTTAAAAACATCCAAAAAATGTATATTTGTGGCTACAGGTACTTTCCAAAAAAAAGTTTTTTAATTTTTTCCGCTGTTTTTATTGTACCAGAGGGTCAATTTTGACGCTTTTAGATTTAAAATTTGATTTGGCATGACGTCACTCTACAATTCTGCCTACTTGATTTAATAAAATATCTAGAGAAAATACCATCATCGAAGGATGCTTCTATCAACAACAACAGCATGTTAAATTATTTTTTTTACATAGTAACACACACCTTATTAAAGGACAATTCCACCGTCACGTGCGAGACAATTTTTCGCTATTTTTTTCTGCTTTTTGTGTTTTTTAAAATACTTGTTGTCGATAAAATTAGTTGTTTTTCGTTATTATTTTTCATGTATTTTAATGTGTTGGGAAAATAATAAAATAGACCAAAACCCTGCAGGATGAATGGTAATTTAGTAACAAAATCTTGAATGCCTGTCACGTACAGGACACTTTTGAAAAGTGAGAATGTCCTGTACGTGACGAGCCTTTTAGATTTTGTTACTAAATTACAATTAAACCTGCAGGGTTTCGGTCCATTTTATTATTTTACCAAGACATTAAATTACATGAAAAATATTTTATGTTCTACTTCTATGGACAGCAAGTATTTTAAAAAGCACAAATATAAAAAAATAGCAAAAACATGTCCCGTATGTGACGGTGGAATGGCCCCAAATAAGCTTTTTTCGTTTAGTAATGTTTTGCGCTTATATTTTACATTTGTGTTTATTTTTCAATTTCTTATATTGGTTTGATGTTAAAGTCGAACCAAATCACGTGTAAACTGTATGAAGTTGTAGTGTGACGTCGGCAAAATTGACTTCCAGGTGGGACAAGAATATAAATTTGTTGTTTTTATTTTTTACTTTATCACAACGTTTAAAATGCTTATGCATCTGCAATCGCCATCAGGTAAATACTAACAAAAACTACTTGAAAAGAAGCTACTCAAGGATAACCACTCTCTGCAGAACTCTTACGTTCAGGAAAAGGGCAGGTATTTTCAACAGGAAGATGGTCTATCCATGAGATCTCCACTTTTGCCGGTAGTGGCGAACAAATTTATGGAATCCTTTGAAGAAGAACATCTGTGAACATCATGGCCTAGACCCAAACTATGGTTAAGATATATGGACCACATAGTTGTTATCTGGAAAAAGACAAAAATACACTAGAAAAATTCGTCAGTTATGTCAACAGCATAAGAAACTGCATTACCTACATTAACTCTGAAAAAGGAAGAATATCGTCAGCTGCCTTCGTTCTAGTAGTAGTAGTAGTAGAATAAGGGGAGGCTCCCGGCCCGGCGACTAAGCTCTACGCGAGTCCTTTTCGCCATCCCCTAGAGCTTCCCCCTGACGCTCCCACTCCACCACGGTCGAACCTTCCCATCCTTTGGATTGGTCAGGATATCCGACCATTTCAGCGTCGGAAGGTGTTCCGGCTCGAACACTTCCTCTCCGAAGATTCCCTCTCTGATTCCTCTGTAGGCCGCACACATTGCAAGATAGTGGTGTGAAGATTCATCCTCTTCCCAGCACTCTCCGCAAGTTGAGTCCCGCACTACGTTCATCCTTGCCAGGTGCTTTTGGACCGCGCAGTGTCCAGTGAGGACTCCTATTAGGGGTCCTATCTCTGTTTGTTTCCGGCGCAGTAACCAGTCTCTTCTTATTTTGCCGAAGCCCTGGATGAGCTCCTTGGCTTGCCTGGTGTCCCCTGTGTGTTGCCACTCCTTATTTAGTTTTGTGTGGGTCCATTCCTTGGTGGCAGATTTCATCTGACCTCTGGTAAATCCCAGACACTGTTCCGGTCCGACGCACGGTGGTGAGGTCATATGAGATTATGCGGGCAAAATATAGAAACTATTAATTTTGTTTTTAAATCCAGAGATCTAATGTAAAAGAAGTTTGCTAGAGCTTTTAAAGAAAGAACAAGTAAAAATTAGGTAATTTATCAGAAACTAAGGAAAGATTGCATTTTTTAGATAAGTGACGAAAGCCTTAATTTTATCCTTTATAATTGAAGATATATTTAAAGTGTGTTTAACATTAAAAATTAATATTTTTATTATATTAATGTTATTAAACTTTATTATTTTAGGTTGTCTGTACTATTTAAAAAAAATATATTTGTATATACAGGGTGCCCCACGACGAAAATCGACACGACAGTATACCAATGTCGATGGAGGCAACTCGGCTAGAATGTTTTAAAGATGGCGGAACTTGCCGTTATATCGGAAGTGGATATATACTCTCTTATTTTAAATGGGACAATAATGACACAATGTATTATTTAATTTTAAGATTCTAAGATTTCTAGACATATTTTATGTCTATACCAAACTTTAGCCGTTTTTAAGATAAAAACTATAATTGAAAATCGGCATGTTACCCAATATTTTCAATTAGTATAGTGGGAAAACAGTTAAAGATAGAAAATGAAATAATATTTACGGTGTCCCATTTAAAATAAAAAAATACTTCAGCCGAGTTGCCCCCATCGACAGTGGTATACTGCCAAGTTTTAAAAATTTTCCAATGTCCACTTTTTGAGAAATCGATCGTGCTGATTCGTCGTGGGACACCCTGTATATTTTACTGAAAATAACATATTTACTTGAATCAATTTAATATTAATAAAGTAATTAGATAAATACAAAAGAATAAATTGCATCAAAAGACTTAACATTTCTATAAAGCTAGCACTTAAATAGCTTCCACGTCCAGTTCGGGACTAACATTTTTCTTCCATTTTTTCCCTAAACTAGTCAAATATGGATCAAAAGAAATCAGCAGTGAATGAAGAATATCCTCGTTAGTAGCAGATCTTGAGCATTTGCGTAAATATAGTTGACGAAATCTCTTGAAGTCTTTATTTCTAGACTCGGATGCCTCTTCGCAAAACAAGTGAACATAATCTGACGCAACATCAAGATGCACGGTCTACTTTAAAAATGTATATCATTTGAATAGGCAAACTTGGGCAGATACAAGTAATTAATTATGAAAGACGGTGAAATATGGTTTATTTTTAGTGCAAAATATAATCTTCGGTAAACTTCACAGATTATTTATTTCCTTGCAGAATATGAAACATTTCATTTTAAAAAAATAATGTGTATCATAGTAGCTAACTGACTTTATCGAACTAAAAGAAAGATATTTTGGAAACCCAAATATTATCGGTTAAATTCAAAAAACATGATATACTTTTAAAAAAAGAACTTTAGGGATAAATTCCAAAACAGCCATTGGGGAAAATTACTTCAACTTGATGAAGGTTTTTCATTTTATTAAAATATTTACTTGCCGTGCAAAAACTTCGGATGTTGAAATTAATTTTTTGCAGTAGTCATTTTTTTTATGGTATTAGTTATATGATATTTATTAGGTTAGATGTGGTTACAAAATAATGGCATGAAATATTTTATATATTTTTTTATTTTTATTTGAAGCAATTTTGTCCGCATGATCTCATATGACCTTACCACTATGCGACGTTCTATGTAGTAACGAAAAATAATTCAACCATATTCACTTCCATACATCACAAACCAACACATACTGGACAATATATTATCTTCAAACCAAACCACTCCACATCAACCAAACTCGTAATTGCGAAACCTTTTATAGAGCGGGCCATTTGCAGATACAGAAGAAATTTTAAATAAAAAAAAGGCAAAAATTCGATTCGATCTGCAAAGGAATGGTTTCCCAACTACACGGTCAATAAAACTCTTCAGATGACACCAACACAAAGGTCGATATATGCAAATAGTGGAAGGAAAGCGACTCTTATAGTTAGTAGAGAAAAATGAGAAGAATAGGCAATCAATGCAATTTTCGGATTATCTTCAAGGCAACCACAACAATAAGAAGTCAATTAACAAAAACTAAACCATGTCGCCACAACACCAAGAACATCAGAGAAATCAGCCGGCCTATGGACGGCCATCAACAGGTATATTCCAAATGACTCTTTTCATTGCTTACAACATAAGCTTGTAAGTTTGCACTTTTTAACATATAGATTTGAGGCAGAAAATAATAGGATTAGGAATATACCTGGCGAAAACGGTTACGACGAAGGCTTAATAAATAAGCTGATAAATAGACATTTTTTTCAAAAGGCCTTTCGGAATTTTTTCAGACAAAGACTCTAAATTTGTATCAATTCCTTATAATCCTAATTGGGCGAAAGGATTATAAAAATTATTTAATAACACCGGTCTTAAATTAGTATCTCAATCCGGAAACACAATAAGAAGTTTACTAGGAAATCCCAAGGATAAAACTACAGTTCTAGAAAAAAGTGGAATTTACGAAATTAGTTGCATGGATTGTGACAAAAAAATATGTTAGCCAAACGAAACGCTCAATTCAAATTCAATTGAAAAATAGTAAGCACACTTAGATAACCTAAAACTTCTAAAAAGTGTACCGAACAAAAGACTTTGAATGCATATGAAAGTATGGAAATCATTAAATCCAGAAATAGTTTAAATAAAGATAGAGGCCCCATTCCGTTTAGTGCACTTCATTCTTTAGTTGAGGGGAGATAGGATTATAAAGCGTGATTAATCACAAATTATTAGTCTTATCTCCGCCCACTAAAAGATAGTATGTAGGATAGAGTGTAGGTTAATTTAGTTTATTGTTTTTCGTCTCCTGATGATGCTAACGTTGTAAGCGAAACGCGCGTCAAGTGCAAAAAAGTGTAGTTTTGGTTTGTGGAAAACAATCATTACTTTGTTATAGTGCAACCAAGGGTTCAAAATTCCCAACATAGTCGACCTATGGAAGTTTGTCTTACAGAACACAAATGCAATACTCGACAAGGATCAAAAATAGCTCAACATTGCTTGCTGAAAGAGGCAACGATCGCCGCCAAGAAGGAAAATCTATTCAAGCGGAAATTTAGTCTTACAGAGGAACCAGAATGTATTTTCTCAACAAATCGTCACCATCAAGGATATTTTGAAATCTATACTTTTCGGAGGTAAGAACAGATTTCAACTGCGAAAGGGCGGAGCCAACCAAGTGTAAACTTCATGGTCTACTTCAAGATTGGGTAGTCTTCATTTTTGTTAGTATTTACCTGATGACGATTACGTATATACAAGCATTCGAAACGTCATGAAAAAGAAAAAAATAAAGACAATGGAAGTTCGAAACTACTCTGAAGAATATAAAAAGTTGTTAACTTTTAATAATTGAAAACATTATAAGTATCTAAAAAAATCTGGAAAAAATTTATAAGCGGTCAACCAGTCCTAGGGTAAGTTTGTAAAAAATCTTCAAATTAAGTGAAATATGTGAAATTTGACTTTTTTAATTTGCCATATTTAAGATATAACAGAAATATAGATATGATTTAGGACACTTAACGGAAAAAGGTAGAATGAATTTTTTTGTTTTTGAGATAGTATCTTTTATTTACATCTATTACAAAAACCACTTACATCTAAAATATATACCTTTTTTTTAGTAACACAATTTTCTAAATAATTAAATTCAACAAATTTTTATATTTTTGGCTCACCTGGTTTAACAACGACAGGGGAGAAAATTAAAAACTGACATGTTTGGTATGTTTGGTAACTACTCATAATTATGTACATCTTGTATTTTTTAATGTAAGTATGCAACGACCGATGGAATGACCGACTAACAAGTATTTGCACTATAGCGCTATATTTTGTCTTCTGTTTATCTTTAAAAAACAAAGATTTTAGATTTAATACAGATCAAATCTCATCTCTGCGGCCGCCTAGCGTTGGGCTTTTTCAGCAACGTCATCGTCATGCATAACGTTTAGATCAGACATTTACTGACGTTGTTAAACGTCTGCTTCATATTGTTATCGCAGCGAGTTCAAACCACCTCTCTCCTATTTAGGAAAGTCTTCAGAACAACTAAAAAATTAAAATTTCGGCCTTTATGATAGCTTCTAAAAAAATAGCAATCAATTTTATAAACAATAGTATTTTTGTTTGAAAGTTTGAGACAATGATGTGTTTGAAATTAACTCTGTATTTCGGACTTCCATTGTCTATATTTTATTTATACACGACGTTTCGATCAGTACAATTTCTGATCGTCTTCAGGTGCAAACTACAATCAATTCCTAAGGCTACGTACTTATATACTGTGATAAATCACTCAACCTTGAAGTTTAAGAAGTTGGCTCCACCCAAGGAGGGGTTCCAAATATTTGGGATTTCAACACTTGGTTTACTGGAAATACCCTGATTCTGCCCAATAAGGGCAGCTTCAAGAAATTTTCGTTTCCTCCAGTGTGACTCCTTGTGCAAAACCTTTGCTTCTGCCCACTTCATTCGGTGCTGTTTTGACCATGCATGTTCGGCGATTCCTGATTTCGTGGTTTTACCTTTTTGGATATTCGTCTGATGTTGCTTAAGCCTAACGGATAGTGGTCTTTTAGTTTCGCCTATGTATGATTCACCACACTCACCAAGAACTTGGTAAATGCATTCCTTATTTTGTTTGTTCTCTGGTTTTGTTTTACTAAAAAGGCTTCGAATTGTATTACTAGATTTAAAAGCTGTTTTAATGTTAAAGTTTTTCGCTACTCTTCGAATTTTCTCTGATACTCCTTTAACGTATGGGATTGTAAGGAATGCATTTGCCTGGTTTTGGTCTTGTAATCTCTGTCCTGTTTGTTGAAATTTAGAAATAGTATCTGTTATAAGTTTCAGGCTGTAACCATTCTGCTGCAGATCCTTCTTAATGTTTCTTATTTCGATTTCCAATTCATGAGAATTGTTACAAATTTGAACGGCTCTGTTATACAAAGTTTTGATTATGCCTCGTTTGGTTGTAGCAGAATGATTTGAAGCTTGATTTAAATATTGTCCTGTGTGAGTGGGTTTACGATAGACTGTTGTTCTGATGTCGCTTTCCACTCGTGTGACAAGTACATCAAGAAAAGAAATTTGACAATTTTGCTCCAACTCCATTGTGAATTTAATGGTGGGTCTTATGTTATTTAGGTGGTGAAGAAATTCTGAAAGTTGTTGGTCATTTCCGGTCCAGACAATAAAAGTATCATGAATATATCTCAGCCAGAGCTTAAGTTTATATGTTGCGGTATCAACCGCGAGTGATTCGAACCACTCCATGTAAATATTGGCCACGATTGGCGAAAGCGATGAACCCATTGGCAGACCGTCATCCTGAGCATAAAACCTCTTTAAATCTTTCACTTGAAAATAAGAGTTATGTAGGCAGCACTCCAACAACTCCATCACTCTTTCCAGCGGTAGGCTGGTACGTTCATAAAGGGATTCGTCATCAACCAGTCTCTTTCTAATAATATCTAGCGATTCCTTTATTGGGACATTGGTGTGTAGACTTTCGACATCAAAACTGACAAGTCTATCCTCGGTTCCCAAAACAAAAGATTTAAAAATATTAATAAAATAGTTGGAATTTTCTACAAATGAAGCGGTCTTGCCTGCAAGAGGTTGAATAATTTTCAAAAGGAATTTAGACAGATTGCTTGTTGGAGAATTTCTGGAACTTGTAATTGGGCGTAAGGGCATTGCATCTTTGTGAATTTTTGGAAGCCCCTCCTTGGGCGGAGTCAACTTCTTAAACTTCAAGGTTGAGTGATTTCTCACAGTATATAAGTACGTAGCCTTAGGAATTGATTGTAGTTTGCACCTGAAGACGATCAGAGATTGTACTGATCGAAACGTCGTGTATAAATAAAATATAGACAATGGAAGTTCGAAACACAGAGTTAATTTCAATAGTATTTTTATTTTCAAAATATATTTATAACACCCGCTCGTTTAATTTTAATTTGAATAATCGTAGGCTACGGTTGTTTCACATGCACGCAATTCTTTCATTCTCAATTTTCGCATACACACAACTAAACTAAATAAACCTAAAGCAGGTAAAAAAAAAATCTCCTTGATAAAACATTGGTAATTGTTAAATAATATTTTTATCAACTTTCATTAACTACCTGCCTAACTAGAATTCTATTTAAAAAAATACATTACGTTACCATTTTTTTTTACAGTACTTACAGTTTTCTGTCCAGAACTTATCTACTATACACTTCTCTACACATAAAAATGGTAAAGCAAAAGTTAGCAGCCTGTTTAATTTTTAAAATTTTCATAGTACGGCATTATCTTCCTATAACTGATTCCAGGGGCTCTATTCTGGGCGTAATAGAAGGATCGTACCCTGAGAAGTGACCACTTCTATTAAAATCCAAAATTCCGTATTCTGAGACCGGCCGATCGCACAAAAGTCATTCGAACGACGCACGGTGGTCGATTTTTCGGAAAACGGAAAAAAATTCTAAATGTATCTAAATTTGCCCCTATATGCGCATCAGTATTCAACATCAAATTTCAAATAGAAGATCCAGAGTATCACAGTATTCAACTGTTATATAAAAATGCTTAGAATTTAAAAATAAAATGCAAAAATGCAATAATATACTGGGTGTTTTATTTGAAACTTTCGGTTGGCATTCTTTTTAATATATTTTCTTTTTCCTTTTCTAAACTAACATTTTTACTTTAATTTAGCTATTTAATAAATATATATCTTTTTCCTCCTGTCTGTTTATTAAAACTAAATATTTTGTACGATTAAATTACAATGTGGAAGTTTTTTTAATGTCCGCGTTTTTACAAAAATCGACCACTGTGCGAGTCCTACTCTAAAAGACGGTCAAGTTTGCCGTAGCATACGCATTAGCGAGTTCGGTCACGTGATGGTTTCGTCCAATAGCGTGCTCTGAAATAATACGAGTGACGTTTTTCACACGAGCTTTCCTACAACTCCCAACTACTGGGTCTAGCCGAGAGAACGGCTTCGCTCAAAAATTGTTGTTCGAGGCAGCTCTGTGCGTGCCCATAATAGTTTGGTGATTATTCGATCGTCTCGTCACTGCTTTTAAGCGCGTTTATTGGTTGAAACTACTTTTCTTCTCTAGGCGAACGATCGGTACCCTGACAAAAATGACGCCGCATCTTTCCGAATTTGATAAAGCAAAACTAGACGGTGGTTGGTCTTTTCGGCAAGTAGCTGTTCATTATGGAAGAAGCAAGTCTACGATAATAAACATAAAAAATCGATTTCAAGAGGAGGGAACTATCCACCGAAAGGAAGGCACTGGTTTGACGAAGATTACTAGCCCAGAGGAAGACCAAGAAGCAATCAATTTTCTGGAAAATCATCCATTTGCCAAAGTGAAAAAAGTAAAAATTGAATAAAATTTTTCGGGGCCCATAACAACATTAGGCAGACGGATTAAACGTTCGAGGCTGAAGTGTCGCATTGCGCAAAAAAAACTAATTGAGGAAAAGAAGCAGTTTTGTTTAATTTTTGCGTTGAATTATTCTCTGAGGGACGAAGAATTTTAGCAGCAGGTGGTTTTCATAGATGATTAGATCTTTAAGTCCAACAGCGATAAAAAAAATTCTGGTTTATCGACTGCCAAGAACCCGATACGAAGAACGATATATTGTTGGAAACGAAGACCGGGCCTGAAGATTTTCGGTAAATGTTTGGAGCTGGATATCGGGAAGAGGTCATGACGCTCTATTTAAAATTTATGGGCGATTTACAGCCAAAGTTTACGTTAATATTCTGGAAAATGTAATGCTTCCAGACATGAGAGTCCCGTATCTAGATCATTTTGTATTCTAACAAGATAACTGTCCAGTTCATACGGCCAGAATTGCGCAGCGATGGTTCAAGGATAATAATATCGAAGTTTTACCATGGTCTGCAAAAACTTCTGATGCGAATCCAATAGAACGTTTGGGGACTTATTGCAATGAAATTAGCCAATTCAATGCCTAGAAGACTTCAAAACATCATTGCAGCCAACGGTGCAATGATGTGCTGTTAAGTCGAACTGGTGCCTTCCTTTCGAGGGACAGTTCCTTCTTCTTGAAATCGATATATTATGGTTTAGTTATAAAACATTTTTGTTTTTTGAAATGTGGTTTTTATTTTGAGTTAGTAAAAAATAAACATGCCGTCTCTTTATAAAAAGTTTATATATGTCAAAAATATAAACTAAAATGACAAAGTCAAAAAGTCACTGTTGCACATAGAAAAATATAACAAGTCGTATTCGCCGCTACCTTCTGCTGTACCAGTTTTATATGGAAAGAAGCCTACACTTATTACTGTTTCTACTTATCACGACTTTAAGTTCATTGTTTTTTCCTGATATCTGATCGCCAAAGTTTAATTTTGAAGAAAATATTTTTTTAAGTTGAAAAACTCCAACACTTAGAAAAATGGAACTTTTTAAAGAAGACAACCAAAAATTAACCCGGGACTTAAACGCAGAACAAAAATTTTCCAGATAATGCGCTCGCCTCTTGAGTTTTGCCTTTTTATCACCTCGGCTTACGCACACGCACAGTGTAGAGGCATATGTCGGTAATTCCTATCCTGTGGGATTTTTTATGAAGGAGTTTTGTGACTATGGGGGATTGATAGCTCTTTAGTCACACAATCAAGAGTTACTGGGTGTTTTGTTCGCATCCATGTAGAAGGGGTTGATATGACCACATCTTTCAAGACGCGGTCAAAAATTATAAAAAATACAACTTTCGCAACTGGGGAGCGATTATACTCGATTCCATATAATTCAAGGACGAAGATTTCAAAAAATTTACAACAAGATTTTTACAATTTTCTCTTCAAAAAATCTTAATAATTAGACGTTTTATCAGACCAACATCAAATGTACCTCAAACTATTAGGCATGTATGCTAAATTGGGTCTTTAAAAAAATACCCCAGCAAAATTAACAAAGTACAAAAATAACATACTAAAGGGCGCTATTCATCAATTATTAAAGCCAAGAGAACCAAATTGAGTGGCAAAGGTAACAAGGTCAAGTCCAACAATTTTTTTAAAACAAAATTAGTTCAGCTATGATGCGTTTCAATATGGCCGCTGATATCTAAAAATAGAGACCTATAATCTCATTTTATTTTATCCAATTACGTAAAAAAGTGAAAATAAAAAGGTGGCCATTAATTCGTGTTGCCTTATCTCTGCTTAATATGAAAAAAAAATTAGTTGATGCATGACCTTGATTGACCTTGAAAATACCATATAAAATTGAAAAACTAGCTTTAGTGTTTTTTTTTACAATTTACAAGTACGCAAAAACTTTAAGTGCAGGAGATTAAACGAACATGTTGGACATAAATAAATACTTAATTTTAAACATTTCTACCATTTTTTTTGATCTGGCGTCCCAGATGTCTATGCTGTACCTCGGTAAAAATGACCTATATGCCTGTTGTTTTTAGTTTTGGAACTGTGAATTTTATGTTCTACTCACTTGTCTAGCCAACAAAGTCATTTAAATTACCTATAAAAACGTTAGCAGAAGTTAGATATATATTACCATATTCTGCATAAGGTGTTTCAGATGCCATTTTCCAAAATGTTGGTCGAAAAATCATAAAAAATAAAATTTTTGCAACCGGTGCGTGATTATACTCTATTTCATATAACTCGAGGGCGAGAATTTCAAAAAAAATTACTTTCGAGGTCATCCGACCTCAAATGACCTTTAAAATTGCAAGAAACACGATTTTTGCCATTTTCTCTTTAAAAAAAATCTCCATAATTTAATGTTTTGTTACACCAACATCTGGAATGCCAGATCAAAAAAAAAAATAATAGGGAGGTTTAAAATAAAGTGTTTTTCTCTCCGGTACTTAAACTTTTTGCGTATTGTTAAATTGGAAAAAACACTACAAAATGCGGGTTTTTCAATTTTACATGGTATTTTCAAGGTCAATCGGGGTTACGCATCAAGCAAAGTTTTTTTTTTCATAGTAAGCGGACATAATTCAACAAGAATTGATGGTCACCTTGTCATTTTTACTTTTTTACGAAATTGGATAAAATGAAATGTGGTTTTAGGTCGCCATTTTGATATATCAGCCGCCTTATTGAAACACGTCATAGCTGAACAAATTTTTTTTAACAAAATTGTGGGACTCGACCTTCTTATCTTTGTTGCCAAATTTGGTCCGCTTCGCTTGAATAGTTGATGAATAACGCCCTTTAGTATGTTATTTTTGCAATTTGTTAATTTTACTGATAATTTAAAGATCAAATTTGTCATACATGCCTAATAGTTTGACGTATTTTTCAAGTTGGTCTGACAAAAAGTCGAATTATTAAGATTTTTTGAAGAGAAAATAGCAAAAATCTTGTTTTCTGCAATTTTTAAGGTCATTTAATGTCGGATGACCTTAAAAGTAGTTTTTTGGAATCCTGCTCTCTGAATTATATGGAATGGAGTATAATCATGACCTGGTTGCGAAAGTTGTATTTTTTATGATTTTTGCCCGCCATCTTGAAAGATGACGTCATATCTACATGGATTCGAACAAAACACCCGGTAAAACTTGATTGTGTGACTAAAGAGCTATCATTCCCACATAGTAACAAAACTTCTTCATTAAGAATCCCACGGACTTACACATGCCGTTTCACTATCAAGCGGAACGATTTTCGCCAGGTTCCAGGAAGGCCCCTGAATTGTTATGCTGCAGTATCATGACATTTTGGTATTTTCAGGAAAATCTCGGAAAACTTTTGTATAAACATGCTTGGTGTCTATTGAAAGATAAATGTTTATAGCAAATTCTGTACCAAACTTCAAACTTGTAGCACTGTTTGTTAATTTATAATAAATTAATTTGTCCGTAATTATGTGAAAAAGTTTTAAATTTTCACAGAAAAACCTTAATAACTACTTAAATACTAATTTAATAAGAAAAAGTATATAGAAATTAATTGTAAAGAATGTCGAGATTTTTCTTAATCTGTAAAGAAAATTTTAATCAGTCCAGCAGTTCCCTGAATACAGTGCTTTCAAATTAGAAAAATCGAAAAAATTCTAATTGCCCTCGCGCGTTTTTAAAACTTTTCAAAGCTCAAAGACGCATCTAAAGCTCGAAAGAAAATACGGACCATAGTAAATTGATAGTAGAATTGTATTTTTGTAAAATAATTGAAAATTCTTTTAAGTTAATTAAGGAAGGTACTCGACAGCAAGTACCGTGTTGTACCTCAAAAAACGACTTAGGTTTTGAGTTGCCCAGTTTTCATGTAGGTTTTTGATATAATAAAAAAAGCAATAAAATATAGCATTTAAGATAATAATATTATAAACACTTGACTTAACTTCATGGAAACAATAGGAAAATTCGGTGCAATTTTCGTTTTCTACAATCCAATTACCGCAGTAAGTTTGCGAAAATTGCACTCGTCTTATGGGAGTTTTAACACGTAACGGAAATATTCTGTGGTAAATTATTAAGGGAGGGGGAAGATTTTTTGCCGTGGAAATCGCTCGAAGGCTTGCTCTATAGCGGTTTCGTCAGGTCAAAAAATCTAAGAATGATTTTCTGATTATTTTAACATTTGAAGATTATTTACCAAATTAAATACATTAGCTGTGCAAAATAAATCGCTATGAGATGATATAACGGCCCTGCCCTTGCATTTTCTGACAAAAATGCGTATCGATAATAACTCTCCCAATCAAGTTATCCTGGAAATTATCCAGAGACGAGGAGCCTACCGAGCAAGCGCGTCGATTGCGTCAGACAGGGAAAATTTAAAAAAGGGAAAATTTAGTTTTATGTTTAATATTTTTGTTTAGTTTTAGAAGATTTAGTAAAATAATGGACACTACCGTTAAAAAAAATTAAAAAGTGTTGTCTAGTGTTTCCCGTAATTTCGTAATTCGTATAAACATGCACAAAACAAGATTAGAAAACAAAAAGCAGGATCTTTGATCTTTCAATTTTTGCGTAAAAGCACAATTTTAAAACACAAAAATACAGAAACGTTTCAGATTTTTCTGTGACCCCCCAGTAAAATTTTTTAGGGTGCCCCCTGTTATAGTTCTACTCGATATTTTTTTTCAACAACGAGGAAGTTAATGATTCCTTATATTTTAGCCTACATTTTATTACTAAAAATATTTGTAATATATAATAAAATTAACTATAAAGAAAAGCAACAAACTAATAGGTCTCATGTATCCTCTGTAGAGCTATATTAATTAATATTAAAAATGTAGGCGATTTTAAAGGAGACAAAAGGTATTTGTGTTCGTATTTTTTTTTTGATATTATATTCTTTTTTTATTTTTTTTAAGGCAAGGCGGCTGTGGGCAGTGCCCCCCCCCTTGCAGGGGCATGTCAAACGCCCCTGCAAGGGGGGGGGGCAAAAATGTAAACTTTTCTCAGGAAGTGGAGGAAGATAAGTCGTCTGAACCATTAAAAAGGGTCGCATCTCCCCTTGGTATTAAGTGCTTCACTAAAACGGTAGCTTCTTTACTATCGTTATAGCGAATCCATGCATATTCAGGATTAGCGTCTATAAGACCTGCTTCTTCCACTAAAGGATCATATTTGCTTTTTCTGTTTTGTTTTCTGACGAGTACTTTCAGTGGTATAGACAGCCAAGATGGTATAGAATTGTCACACAGCAAAGACTGAATCGAATATAATGCATCTAGAAGCACAGTATCCTATTGTTCGATAGGTAAATTATTTCTTGTTTCAAGAGCTAATGATACTGCATTCCAGATTATACCATTGTAGCTTTCCACTTGCCCATTTCCTTGTGAGTTATATGGTGTGGTGCGACTATGAGCTATTTCCCGAGATTGCAGATATTGGCTGAGCTCTTTAGATACTAGAGATGATCCATTATCAGAATGTATGTAAGCAGAAAAGGAATGCTATAACAGTTGAACTCATTACGTCTGAACGGGGAAAAGCAAAAGGGAATCTGCTATATTTGTGAGTTATACAGGGTTCCTAAGATTTTCCTTAGGGATAGGATTTAAATAAATCAAACAGAAATGGCATAGAAAGTTCTGCGCGCACAAAAGAAACAGGTATATTGAGCAATGGTGCCAGTTTGTTATTATCTTTGGACTGCTTTCATGAGAAAAAAATGTCGCCACTCTTTCATTGTGAGCATAAATCATAGTTGCAACAATAACCGTTGACAAGATGTCTGTAAATTCCGCTATATGGCGGCCACACCATGAACATCTAATCTAATTAAAAATTAGATGTTTTCAGGTCCAAAGAGTATAATTTTTAAGAAAAAAATATCAATTTGCTCGCCCTCTTCCACTGGGACTACAGGGGCCATCCACAAATTACGTAATGGTGATAGGGGGGAGGGGGTTACAAAACGTTACGTAGGGTGGAGGGGGGTGTTCGACAGCGTTTGCATTTGTGTGAAACTAAGAAAATTTGGAATCAAAATAAGTGAAAAGTTTTTTTTTTTTGGGGAGGGGTAGTGGTCTTGAAATCGTTACGTAATATTAGGGGAGTGGCGTGTCAAACTGTTACAAAACATTACATAGGGAGGGGGTCAAAAATTGTTAAAATCACCGTTACGTAATTTGTGCACGGCCCCACATCTGACAGTTCCTCCTTTTTGATTTTGAATCAAAGTGCAAAACTCGGGTTGGACGTTCGAAGGCGTCAACCCGTCCTATTGGCTTGATAAAGTTTCTACGGAAATATCCCAGTCGATTTCTCCGGCCGTGTATGAACGCTTTAGGTTAGGCATTTGCATGTATCTCAGTCCCCAGCCTGTAAACAATGCGTAAGGACAATGGTTACAAAATGAAAAGCCGAAAAATATTTTTTTTACGATATCTTTCATCAGTTTGGTATTAAAGTCGAGCAAAAGCAATTTTTATTCCAGTCCTAAAGGTATGAAAATGGAAAACATTAGAAAACAACAACCTGGAATGGATTTACTACGTGTAAGATGTAGTGACAACATCGCCCGATGCCCATCCTTTTCTGCCTAATGTGCTTTTCCGTTTGTCTGCGTCTTATACACGGCTGCTTGGCCCCCTAAGAATTTGCTTAGGAACCCTGTATACTTATATTTACTATTGAAAGGTAATGGTCCTTCAAAATCAATATTCAGACGCTCTAAAGATTTCGTTGCTTTAATAAGGTGACTGTTTGAATTTTTATTAAATTTTGGTGTAATTTTATTGCACACTGGGCACCCTGTTGTCATTTTTCTAATGTCTGCTAAAGAATATGAGTAATTTATTACCCGGTCAAAATAGTACATTCTTATGACACCCGGATGAGACAAATCTTGATGTAGTTGGAATATCTTGTCTTTAGTACAAGTTGCAGAAATTCTTCAGAATGCATCAGCCACTGTTTTCTGATTTTCAGGCCGATAAATAATATCGTAGTTATAGCAGGCTTGTTCAAGTTTCCATCTTATGTTTATATTATTTTAAATTTTACTAGAATGTGTAGTATTAGACTTAAATAAAACTGCCTGTTGATCTGTCACAAGTCTGAAGTGACGTTCCATTAGATAGTACCTCCATTTCCTCAATGCTTCTACATATGCATAAGCTTCTTTTTCTACAGATGAATGCTTTCTTTCTGGTTCAGATAAAGTCCGTGAAAAAAATGCTACAGGTTTTCTTGACTGGCTTAGATATGCAGCTATACAAAATTCGGAAGCATCAGTTTCCACAACTAAAGGCTCATTTTCGTTTAAAGACCAAAGTATAGAATTTGCAATGTCTGTTTTAATCGTTTCAAAATTAAAAATCTGATTTACTGATAAAGGAAAATGACTGCAGCTTATTAGACTTCGGATTTTGTCTGAAAAATTCTGTATCCATTTAGAATAATGAGAGAACATACCTAGAACTCTCTGTAGTTCACTTGAGTTTTTACGAACTGGTAAGTTTAGAAGTGGTAAAAGTATTTCTGGATCAAGTTTCATAGATCTGTTTTCTATAGTGTATCATAAAATACTTATTGATTTTTGATTAAATGAACACTTGTTCTGATGATTTTTTAAAGCTTCTAGAGATGCTTTTAAATTTTAATAATGACCTTGAATTTTGCCGCAGTGTCTGGCAAACAATTCATTAAGTTGTTTTACATAAATTCCTCCAAGAATTGTGATAGCTTTATCGAATTTATCACATTCGCTGATATATTCGAAAAAATTATCTGATATAAAGTTAACTGATAGTCTGAGTTTCTCACCGTCAGCTAGTTCCTTCTCTCTGCTTTTATCGATTTTGTCCAAAAAGTTTTGTCTGTAGCCAATGTTTCTATTCTTTTTCGGCCCATGGTGAAATGTAATCAATTTTAAAACATTCTGGTCTTAAGAATTTGTCCATGTCAGCATGTTTCCTTTGATTTTATTTGCTGATTATATTGTAATAGATAAACCTTTAAATAAATAGGCTTTAATCAGCAAAAGCATTACGTAGATGAATGATAACTCACAAAATATGTACCTTGACAAATAAAGTCAGCTAGACTGATAACTAATAACATAAATAATGAGGTAGCAAATATATCAGAACATTAAAACAATAGTAATATACGTTACAAGGTCGGGAAATGGTCTATTAAAGTACAAGTCTAGATGCCGAGTCCGGAATATCTAGACGAGTACTTTAATGACATTTCACGTCCGTGTATCGTACGACGTTTTATTTCATACTGTTTTATTTAATTTAAAATAAAAATAATTTTTTTTGAGAAGACAGCGACAATCAATATACCAAAAAAATGTCATGTCATCTATATTTGTTTCAACAATTACTCTACAATTTTCCATCAAATTATTGTCAAAATTTTGAAGTCCAGTAATCTTTGAATCGGTTGCTAACAGAAATAAAATAAAGTTTATTTGTTTCTGTCACGTAGAGCAGTGAAAAATGGACGCAATTTTGAAAAAAATTTCAGCCGCAACAGAAAAACTGATTCCAGCCAAATCTTCAGTAAGATATAAAAAAGAATATGAAACATTCTGCGAATGGAGAAAGACATTTAATGTGGAAAATACCGTCAACTAAAATGTTATGTGGGCCTACTTCTTAGATGTGGTAAGTGTTAAATTAGTTTTATTAAAAAAAAAATGTGTTAAATACCTACTTTGTAAAAATATGTCGTATTTTCGTAATTTTTAATTTCCTTACGTTTTCAGTCACAAAAATTCAGTAGTTCAACGCTATGGGCAAAATATTCGATGGTAAAATCTATGTTGGTAGTAAATGAGAACGTGGATATATCCAGATTTCCCAAACTGATAGCTCCAATAGCTCCAACCGAGAAATTTTTCTTAATTAAGGTAAGTTGTTTGGTTTCCATTAAATAAAAATATATTTTTTTTAACTGAATTTATGCAATAGGCAATTTACACAGGGGGATTTAATATTTATACTTTTCTTTCTTTTTTAAATTATTCTTTTTTGTATTGTTACAGATTGTGGCGCTACTAGGTATTTCCAGAGGGTGTCGAAGGGAGGAGCTCTACAATCTTTGTCGATGATATTCAAGATACAGGGACACAGTTGATTTTAAGCATAAACCAAACAAAAACTTACATCAATCATCATTGAAGAATCATTTTTAAGCATATTCATTACATTATCGAAAAAGCGTTTTTTGTCGGCTAGAGAAAAGGAGTATGTATTGGCCAAAGAGTGCGCATATATACAATTGGGAAAGCGCCTCGAAAAATTGCGGAATATTTGAATTTGTCCAATCCCGAAAGGTACACGGGGCACTGCTTCCGCAGAAGCGGAGCGCGGAGCATATGTTAATGTGCTAAAACGTCACGGCGGCTGGAAGAGCACCTCTGTGGCCGAAAAATATGTCGAGAAGTCTTTAGAGACAAAAACAAAAGTAGCTAGAATGATCCAGGGAGGAGAAAACTTTGTTCAACTTCTATACCAACAACACCAAACCCAAAGTTACTCTTCCTCGTGAAAAGGTAACCTCGAAAAAGATTGCTCGGCTAGTAGTTTATTGTATAAAATATTTGTTTTTCATTAATAATAAAAATTTGTTCAAAAATATATTCCTGGACTCAAATTAATTCCGTAAGTGGGAACATTACAATACAGTATGAAATAAATAAATGCAATTAAATAAAATCAAAGTTTTCGGACAGATGATGTGGTAGTCGCTGTCACTTAAACTATTACCTCGTCATTAAATTATCAATAGGTCGTTATGACACTGGCATAGCTTTGCTAGTGCATGCGCAGAAGATTTTTTGCCTATGGCCTGGCGGCCCAAATAGTGCCAAAGCCAACCGCGATTTTGAATTTGCTTCTTTGTTTTCCAAAGTTAGTTTCGTTACACATTTTGCGACACTTGGGAAGTTATATTATCTCATATACATCGATAATAGAAACCTGTTGGTACACGTGTGATTTTGAGTTTTAAAAATGGCAATTATCAGTTTTGACAAGGGAGATTTTCAGTTTTGAAAAGGGATTTTTTCAGTTTTGACACCGGAGATTTTCACCTGAGTGGGAAATTTTCGCTAAATAATCAGGTGAAAATCGACCTTCTTTTATAATGTATCATGTAAATAATCTGTAGTAATTTATTAAGGGATATGGTAGTTATCGAAAATCATGTCGAAGATTTTTGCCTTGGAAACCGCTCGAGGGCATACCTGAGAGGAGTTTCCTGATGCCAAAAAATCTAAGAATAATTTTCATATTATTTCACCATCCCTAAACGAATCTTGAAGATTATATTATTTATTGAATTAAAAAACGAACAACACAATAACAACCAAAATTTCAATGTTCGCTATTTAAATATCATCAAACGACACATCGACAGTAAAAACCTCTTGGTACGGACGAGTGATTTTGAGTTTTGAAAAGGGCAATTATCAGTTTTTACAAGGGAGATTTTCAGTTTTAACAAGGGAGATTTTCACCTGAGCGGGAAATTTTCACGTGAGCGGGAAATTTTCACGTGAGCGGGAAATTTTCGCTGAATAATCAAATAAATTAGATTCGTGCATCAAAATGAACCAGATAATTTTATATTCAATTTTTGTCAAAAATTGCATTCTTTGGTTTTTATATCCCTGCCAAAAAAAACAATTCAAAACTCTTGTTTGAAGTTTGAAGAGATTTGACCTTATAAAAATGTATGCCACATGAAAACTGACAAATTCTTATGATGTTTCATGAGAATCATTTTCAAATAATTTCTGACTATCGAAAACTCACAAAATAAAGGGACGTTTTTAATAGATTTTACAACATCTCACGGGAAATTGGGTAAAGGGTTGTGAAGATTTGACAAGATTATTTAAGTATTAAAGTATAGATTATAGACATGCCAGAACAACCTGATTTGACAAGCAAGATGAGAATATAAAGGAATTTATCTATCTATAAAAATAAGTTAAAAATAATATATTATAAAGTTTCATAACTAACAAAATTTTACTATAACAAAAGACTTTTCGAGATTTCGTAAGTTTATTTTTATATATTTAAAACAGATTTCATAAGGTTCAGCAAGCACCGATTTGTATGAGATTTTACTAAATATCACAAGTTTAAAAGAAGGGACGTTTTTACGGGATTTTACAAGATTTCATGAGAAATAGGGCTAATTGTTGTAAAGATTTGACAAGATTATGTAAGTATAAAGTGCAGAAAATAGACAAGCACCAAGCAGATTTGACAATTAAGATGAGAATTTAAAAGATTTCATTAGTGCCTGTAAACATAAATTAAAAAGAATAAATAATAAAAATTTAACTATCAAGATATTTTAAGAGATTTCGTAATTTTATATCAGACACAGGAGATTTCATGAGATTTGGCAAGCAGGAATTTGATGAGGTTTTAAAAGCACAAATGAAGGAATGCTTTTAAAAGATTTTACAAGATGTTATAAGAACTAAAGTGCAAGCAAGTTTTTCAATAACTAGCAAGAACACTTAAGATATTTGACAAATTATAAAAGAAGGAAATAGAAGAAGACAATTTTACCAAAATATTGAAAAATGTTATTTTATTTTATGATTATCAAATTCGGTCCGCTTTGACAAGATTCTATGAGATTTAAAAATAAAGCGGAATTAACAAATATAATAACAATTTTTAAAAAGAAATAGTTTTTAAAATATTTTGTGAATCTAAAAATTGGTAAATGTGAATGTTGTTTATATTAAAAAACTGCTAAACTTGTGGATTTTCTCATGAAACCTTGTGAAATTTGATGGAGGATGGGTCTTCTAAAAACTTCTGAAAACGTGGGCATCTCACGAAATCTCGTTAAATCTTATTAACTTTATTTTATATTTCTGTTAATATCTACTCAAAACTGCTGAAAACATGTAAACTTGTCAAAACCATTAAAACCTTGCTTCTCTTAAAATCTGCTCAAAACTGCTAAGAATATGTGGATTTTCTCATGTAATCTTGTGAAATCTGATGGAGGGTGGGTCTTTTAAAAACTGCATAAAACATGTGTATTCTTATAAAATCTTGTGAAATCTTATTAACTTTGATTTAAATTCTTGTTAAAATCTGCTCAAAACTTAACAAAACCAGTGGAAGCAGAGCCTGGTAAAATCTTATCAACTCTTATCATAAATTCTTTTAAAAACTTTTGAAAACTCCCAAAACGAATGACAGTGCTGATGAAAAACTCAAAATGTTTGACGAGTTTTGAATCTCTTTCCAACATCGACAGTTCATGAGATTTCACCCGAAAGTGGACTCGTGAACTTTTACTAGGTTTTTTATAGGAGTTTTGAAGCGGTATTTTTGGCAACGATTTTACGAAAATGCCCCCCTCCTAAGGGCTTTTAAGCGAAAATATGAACACAAACTTAATGTGATTTATTTAATAATATAGGTAACAAGGCACCAAACATACCAGCACCTGAATATGATCCAGATGTTTATAAAAAAAATCGTCCATTACTTCATCCTTTAGTTGTTCCTATAAAAAGTAAGTACCTCAATAAAAACTATACAAAAAATTTTAAATTGTGGGCTTTTAAAGCCAGGGGGTAATATTAGCTCACGGACTAAGAATTTCTGTAGATTTGCTTTTTTATTTTATTTCTTGACAACTGTATCATACTTTTTCATATCGTTACGGTAAACAATACTTATAGGCTTCTGAAGCGAAGGCGATGGGCTAGGCATAAGCATTGTATAATATTAAACGATAGTAAACTGGTAATTTCAAAAAAGTCTTTCTGGATAAAGTTTCATAGATCTGTTTTCTACAGGGTTCCTAAGATTTTCCTTAGGGATAGGATTTCAATAAATCAAACAGAAATGGCATAGAAAGTTCTGCTCGCACAAAGCAAACAGGTATATTGAGCAATGGTGCCAGTTTGTTATTATCTCCGGACTGCTTTCATGAGAAAAAATTGTCGCCACTCTTTCATTGTGAGCATAAATCATAGTTGCAATAATAACCGTTGACAAGATGTCTGCAAATTCCGCTAGATGGCGGCCACACCATGAGATGATCGAGGAAAAAATTAGATGTTTTCAGGTCCAAACCACAGCTTTTTCTTGCTTAAAGGAGGCGGCAGGGTCCATTATTTACGATACTGAGCGATAAACTCGTGAGGTTGTTAACATTAGAAAGAAATATCTTCGCTTTTAGTTAAATTTCTTTCCATTCTGTTCTACTAGTGATATCTATCCGGAAACGGCCAAACCATGCAGCTAGCACTAGCAGCCAAAGAAATCAATAAACGGCGCTGTTTTTCCTGCAGAGCTTTTTGCTTGCGATATTATTGATTTTAAATAAAGCTGGCCCTACACTACATTTCATATATTCGAGGTGTTTTATGACATGATCTCGAAACATGTAGCAAACCAATTCTTCAAAACTAGCGGGAGGGTAAAAGCGAAAAATAAGGGGCTGCCAATATTTGTAACACCCAAAAAGGGGTGAAAAGATTTATTTTGCTCTGTTTCTTTACAAAAAACGTTTTTTTTACGAAAAACTTGAGCTTTGCCACTTTTTTTATTTTTTTCTTCAACTTTCTCGAAATTTTCGTCATACCGTAGAAAAAAATTATTTCACCCATCACCTTTTATTCGAAAAAATTTAGAAACAGAGACGGGATCAGTTTTCCTAAAACGGGGGATCTTGGTTTCGAGTGAGAAGATAAAGGGCGCCGCAGGCAAAAATTTTTCAATTAAATTATCCGAAAAATGTTAGAAAAACAAAGCACGAAATAAAAATGGCTCCGCTTACAATTTTTTTTCAAAAATTACGTAATTTCGGGAACGCAAAGAAATAGGTCTAAAGAGTATAATTTTAAAGAAAAAAATATCAATTTTCTCGCCCTCCTCCACTGGGACTACAGGGGCCGTGCACAAATTACGTAATGGTCATAGGGGGGATGGGGGTTACAAGACGTTACGTAGGGGGAAGGGGGGGTTTTCGACAGTGTTTGCATTTGTGTGAAACCAGGAAAATTTGGAATGAAAATAAGTGAAAAGGTTTTTTTTTGGGGGGGTAGTGGTCTTGAAATAGTTACGTAATATTAGGGGAGTGGCATGCTAAACCATTACAAAACATTACATAGGGAGGGGGTCAAAAATTGGTAAAATCACCGTTACGTAATTTGTGCACGGCCCCACATCTGACTGTTCCTTCTTTTTGATTTCGAATCAAAGTGCAAAACCCGGGTTGGACGTTCGAAGGCGTCAACCCGTCCTATTTGCTTGATAAAGTTTCTACGGAAATATAGTCGATTTCTCCGGCCGTGTATTAACGCTTTAGGTTAGGAATTTGCATGTATCTCAGTGCCCAGCCTGTAAACAGTGCGTAAGGACAATGGTTACAAAATGAAAAGCCGAAAAATATTTTTTTTACGATATCTTTCATCAGTTTGGTATTAAAGTCGAGCAAAAACAATTTTTATTCCAGTCCTAAAGGTATAAAAATGGAAAAAATTAGAAAACAACAACCTGGAATGGATTTACTACGTGTAAGATGTAGTGACAACATCGCCTCATGCCCATCCTTTTCTGCCTAATGTGCTTCTCCGTTTGTCTGCGTCTTATACACGGCTGCTTGGCCCCCTAAGGATTTGCTTAGGAACCCTGTATAGTGTATCCTAAAATACTTATTGATTTTTGATTAAGTAAACACTTGTTCTGATTCAAGTCCATGCATTTTTACAGCTTCTAGACTTTCTTGAATTTTGCCGCAGTGCAGCAAAGCATTTATCATATTCGCTGAAATATTCGAAAAAATTATGTGATATAAAGTTAACTAATAGTGTGAGGTTCTCACCGTCATGGTCAGCTAGTTTCTTCTCTCTGCTTTTATCAGTTTCGTCCAAAAAGTTTTCAAAACGTTCTGGTCTTAAGAATTTGTCCATGTCAGCGTGTTTCCTTTAATTTTATTTGCTGATTATATTGTAATAGATAAACCTTTAGATAAATAGGCTTAATTAGCAAAAACATCACGTAGATGAATGACAACTCACAAAATATGTACCTTGTCAACTAAAGTCAGCTAGGCTGATAACTAACAACATAAATAATAAGGTAGTTTTGACAAGGAAGATTTTCAGTTTTGACACCGGAGATTTTCACCTGAGCGGGAAAGATTCCCTAAATAATCAGGTAAAAATCGACCTGCATTTATAATGTATTCTGTAAATAATCTGTATTAATTTATTAAGGGATGTGGAAATTATCGAAAATCATGTCGAAGATTTTTGCCTTGGAAACCGCTCGAGGGCATGCCCGAGAGGGGTTTCCCCATGCCAAAAAATCTAAGAATAATTTTCATATTATTTCACCATCCCTAAATGAATCTTGAAGATTATATTATTTATTAAATTAAAAAACGAACAACACAATAACAAACAAAAATTTCAATGTTCGCTATTTATATATCATGAAACGACATCGACAGTAAAAACCTCTTGGTACGGACGAGTGATTTTGAGTTTTGAAAGGGGCAATTATCAGTTTTGACAAGGGAGATTTTCACCTGAGCGGGAAATTTTCACCTGAGCGAGAAATTTTTACCTGAGCGGGAAATTTTCGCTGAATATCCAGGTGGAAATCGACTTGTATAAGGTAAATAACCAAATAAATTAAATTCGTGCATCAAAATAAACCAGATAATTTTGTATTCAATTTTTATCACAAATTGCATTCGTTTGTTTTTATATCCCTGTCAAAAAAACCATTTCAAAACTCTTAAAAACTGATCAAGTTTTGATGAGATTTTAAGAGATTTTATTGATTTGAAGAGACTTGACCTTGCAAAAATGTATGCCACATGAAAACTGACAAATTCTTATGATGTTTCATGAGAATTATTTTCAAATATTTTCTGACTATTGAAAAGTCACAAGATTTTAAGACAATAAAGGCACATGAGATTTCATGAGGTTTAGCAAGCCAGATTTTCATGAGATTTTACAAGATTTCACAAGTCTAAAAAAAAGAGATATTTTTAACAGATTTTACAAGATTTCACGCGAAATTGGGTAAAGTGTTGTGAAGATTTGACAAGATTATATAAGTATTAAAGTGTAGATTATAGACATGCCAGAACAACCAGATTTGATAAACGAGATGAGAATATAAAGGACTTTATGTATCTATAAATATAAACTAAAAATAATATATTATAAAGATTTATAATTAACAAAATTTTACTATAGCAAGAGACTTTTGGAGATTTCGTAAGTTTATTTTTATTATATTTAAAACAGATTTCATGAGGTGTAGCAAGCAAGATTTGTATGAGATTTTACTAGATATCACAAGTTTAAAAAAGGATGTTTTTACGGGAGTTTACAAGATTTCATAAGAAATAGGGATAAATGTTGTGAAGATTTGACAAGATAATGTAAGTATAAAGTGCAGAAAACAGACAAGCACCAAGCAGATTTGACAATCACGATGAGGATTTAAAAGATTTCATGAGTGCCTATAAACATAAATTAAAAGAATATATAATTAAAATTCAACTATTAAGATAATTTAAGAGATTTCGTAAGTTTATATCAGAGACAGAAGATTTCATGAGATTTGGCAAGCAGGATTTTGATGAGATTTTAAAAGCACAATGAATGGATGTTTTTAAAAATTTTACAAGATTTCATAAGAACTAAAGTGTAGAAAATAGACACACACATCACTTTTTTGACAAGCAAGTTTTTCAATAATTAGCAAGAAATTTTAAAATATTTGACAAATTATAAAAGAACGAAATAGAAAAAGATAATTTTACCAAAATATTGAAAAATATTATTTTATTTTATGATTATGAAATTCGGTCAGCTTTGACAAGATTCTATGAGATTAAAAATAAAGCGTAATTGACAATTATAGTAACAATATTTATAAAGGAATAGTTTTTAAAATACTTTGTGAATCTGAAAATTGGTAAACGTGAATGTTGTTTATCTTAAAAAACTGCTAAACCTTGTAGATTTTCTCATGAAACCTTGTGAAATTTGATGGAGGATGGGTCTTTAAAAACTTTTGAAAACATGTAAACTTGCCAAAACCATTAAAACCTTATCAACCTGCTTCTCTTAAAATCTGCTCAAAACTGCTAAGAACATGTGGATTTCCTCATGTGATCTTATAAAATCTGATGGAGGGTGGGTCTTTTAAAACCTGCTGAAAACATGTGTATTATTATAAAACCTTGTTAATCTTATTAACTTTGATTTAAATTCTTTAAAATACTGGTAAAATCTTATCAACTCTTATCATAAATTCTTTTAAAAACCTTTCAAAACTCCTAAAAACGAATGACAGTATTCATGCAAAACTCATGATGGTTGACGAGTTTTGAATCTCTTTTCAACATTGAAAGTTCATGAGATTTCACCCGAAAGTGGACCAGAACTCGTGAACTTTCACGAGTTTTGACGAGGTATTTTTGGCAAAGATTTTACGAAAATGACCCCCTCCTCAGGGCATTTAAGCGAAAATGTGAACACAAACTTAATGTGATTTATTTAATAATCTAGGTAACAAGGCACCAAACAGACCAGCACCTGAATATGATCCAGATGTTTATAAAAAAAATCGTCCAACAATTCTTCCTTTAGTTGTTCCTATAAAAAGTAAGTACCTAAATAAAAACTATACAAAAAATTTTAAATTGTGGGCTTTTAAAGCCAGGGGGTAATATTTGCTCACGGACTAAGAATTTCTGTAGATTTGCTTTTTTATTTTGTTTTCTGACAGCTGTATCCTACTTTTTCATATCGTTACGAAAACAATACATTATAGGCTTCTGAAGCGAAGGCGTTGGGCTAGGCATAAGCATTGCCTAACATTAAACGATGGTATGAGTGACAAATCAATACTTTTAAAAAGCATTTTATAAGGGTAAATTTAACAAAAATAATAGAATTTGTAGAAAGTGTAGTTTCGAATTAGTGGTGCTCATACTATATAAACAATCTGAAAAGGATTCATGAAACGAGAATGCCATTGGGTGGCAGGCATATACAGGCTACAAAAATTATTTATTTACAATGTTGTATAACTCTTCGCAACTTTACAGAAAATGTATGTGCAAGTTGTCAAATATCATTAAAATTACGGTAGATAAGATCATAGCCATCTTAGATGTCAAATTTTAATAAGATATATATCAAAAAATGTTTATCATACTTTTAAAATCAGAAAAAAAGGAATTTAAAAATATTATAAAATTTGATATTTTTAATGACATTTGACTTACAGTATTCTGAAAGATCGCAAAAGTTATATAACTTTTGTACTTAAAACTTTATTTTAGGAAGCATAATAAAAAATGGGGGTGTCTTCTATAATACACTATGTAGGTAACGCAGATTCTTAATTTTAACCTAATTTCCCTCTTTTTTTATGAAACGATTTCAACCTTAAATATCTGACGTGGTTTTGACGTGAAATTTCCACGGATACTCTGTGTTATGATTTTATACAGCTTTTAATTAGAAGTGTATCTATAAATATCTTTAACACCAAAAGAAAAGGACAAAAGGCAATTTTCACATAAGCACTTAAATGGTTTACAAAAAAACATTTGGTCATTAAGAGAGCGATGTTGCTTGTTTTAATTAAGTGACTCTTTATATTATGGCATATTTGAATGGAGCCTTTTTTTCTTATCAGAAAAATACGTACGTTACCATTTTCTCTAACGGTTTTTAAACACAGTTAGAAACACCCTCAATAAGAACAATACGATGTAGACGAAGAGTCACCTAATATCATTTTTCTTAGAATAAAAGATCAAAAGTAAAAAAAAGAAAGAACTAAAAAACTTATAAATCATTTACTTCATCCGAAAAGAATCCAAAAACCAAAGATTAAAAGATTTCGGGTGGAAAAAAAACAAAAATTCAAACTTGGATGAGCATCCCACAAGGAACACACAAAAGACCAAAGTGAAAAGAGAAATGATTAGACGATGTTTGCCCTGGGCAACCAGCGTGGGCTCATCACTAGTTTTACTGGTCACCTTAGCCAAACATCATTAAACACCATCATGCACTTTGATTTCCAACTTTGAGTCGCTCACAACTAGGCATCATTCCGCAATGGCACTTATCTAAGTCATCTGATACGGCTTCGTCTTGGCGTGTTAATATTTCTAATAGGATTATGCACCTAAGGTAATTAAAACAAAAAAGAAAGAAGTTAAAATATATCCAAATCAATGGCTTCAACCGAAAAAAATCCAAAACCAAAGATCAAAAGATCTATCTTGGGTGGAAAAAAAAACGAAAATTCATACATGGATGAGCATCCCACAAGGAACGCACAAAGGACCAAAGTGAAAAGAGATGACTAAACGATGTTTCGCCGTGGACAACCAGCGTGAGCTCATCAGTGGTTTCACTGGTCACCCTCCCCAAACATCTTTCAACACCATCATACATTTTGATTTCCCAATTTGAATCACTCACAAATAGGCATCGTTCCACACTGGCACTTATCCAAGTCACCTGATACGGGTTCGTCCTAGCGTGTTAATCTTTCCAATAGGCTCCTAAGGTAAAAAAAGTTAAAAAACCTTCGAGTCAGCTACTTCAACCGAACAGAATCTAAAAGTAAAAGATCAAAAGATCTTGGGTAGAAAAAATTTAGGCTTGGATAGACCCGTATCAGGTGACTTGGATAAGTGTCATTGCAGAAATCAATCAAACAATCACTGATGAGCCCACGCTGGTTGCCCAGGGCGAAACATCATTTGATTATTTCTCTTTTCGCTTTAGTCCTTTGTGTGTTCCTTGTGGGATACTCATCCAAGTTTGAATTTTTGTTTTTTCCACCCAAGATCTTTTGAACATTTGGTTTTTGATTCTTTTCGGTTGAAGTAACAAAGTCAGAGGTTTTTGAACTTCTTTTTGTTTTAATCGCCTTAGGAGGCACAAGGTGTGCCGAACCTTTATCCATAAATGAGGTCCGGCGTATATACAGGGTGTTTCAAATTCGATGCTCACCATGAGGATCTCCTAAACGGTAGGAGATACGAAAAGATTTAAATTAGGGCAAAGTTGCGCAATTTGATACTTTACCCAAAACTAAAAATAAAGTTTACAAAATCCGAGTAGTTACGGAGAAAGGCGAAAAAAACCGAAATTTTCAATTTTAGTTTTTATTTTTTTCCGCCTTTATTATTAGAGTTGTCAAAAAATGCTTAAAACTTTCTACAGGCACTTTTTCAAGATCTAACAGACGAGCTATTCATTTTTTCATTCATTTTGACAGGAGCGCTGTCAAGTTTATTTTTTCTTATGGACACATCCTTTTTTTCTGGTCGTTTTGTTTCGGAAGCAAGGCAAATATCATTTTGAAACATTATTTTAACAGGGAGCTTGTTGTTTCGAGCTTAATGACCATTATGAGTTAAAAAAATCCCGTTATACAAGACAATTTAAAAAGCGCTTTAGTAGTTTCAAAAATGGCGCCAGCAGGTTTTTAAAAAAATTTAAAAAAAATGTCAATTTTTTTTTTTATTTTTCGTTTTTCAAAAAATAATGTTTGTATATGTTTCATATTTTTTGTTTTAAATGTCTAAAAATTTCCCATATAAAAAGATTTAAAAAAAAAAATTTTTTTTTTAATTTTTCATTTTTTTTTGTTTAAAATTTAATTATCTACCTAAATGTAAAAACCGCGTGTCGCTAGCTGCTAAGTTTCGTGAGCTATAATTTTTTTTATCAAGAACTAATTAGCTCTGTGTCTGTTGACAAAGAATTTTTGTGCCAAATTTGATAAAAATCGGTTTAGCGGTTTTTGAGTAATCGTATCCCATACAGATAGACAGACAGACACCATCCTAAAATTTTGTAGATAACTATAATTTTCTAGATACTACTAAAAGCGCTTTTTAAGTTGTCTTGTATAACGGGAATTTTTTAACTGATGATGGTCATTAAGCCCGAAACAACAAGTTCCCTGTTAAAATAATGTTTCAAAATGATATTTGCCTTGCTTCCGAAACAAAACGACCAGAAAAAAAAGGATGTGTCCATAAGAAAAAATGAACTTGACAGCGCTCCTGTCAAACTGAAATGTCAAATCTTAAAAATGAACTGCTCGTCTCGTAGATCTTAAAAAAGTGACTGTAATAAAGGCGGAAAAAAATAAAAACTAAAATTGAAAATTTCGGTTTTTTTCGCCTATCTCCGGAACTACTCGGATTTTGTAAACTTTAGTTTTAGTTTTGGGTAAAGCATCAAATTGTGCAACTTTGCCCTAATTTAGACCTTTTCGTATCTCCTACCGTTTAGGAGATTCTCATGGTGAGCATCGAATTTGAAACACCCTGTATGTAAGAGAATTCATCATAATTTTGACTGCGAACGCTTGGCTGCGTTCAAAATCATGGTGTGGGTGCGCGCACTTGGTGTGTCCACAAGTGTACACAACACCTATAATCTGTCATTCTTGTCTAATATCAGCTGATTTACAAAATTAAAACAAAGGGATGTTGCGATAAATGACAAAATAAGCATTTTGTTTCCTCTTATTTTTGAAATTTAGGTTGGTTTCTGGGGTTGCTTTTTATGTGTGACATTATCTAATAAGAAATTACCCAAAAACATAGGCTTTTGTGCTTTTGTTTATTTTATTTTCGAATGCTGGGTTTTGGGTTGGTTTCCGGGGTTGCGTTTCTTTGGTGACATTATCCAATATGAAATGACACCAGAAAGGCATATTTTCATGTTAAAAGGAAGCACAAAAATATTGGATAGTTTTTAGAATCGTCCCCACTAATTTTTTATTTCTTAACGGATCATTTAAATATGAGATCATAGAAAAGCCACATAATCATCCCAAAATTTTGAAAATGTTCAAACATCAGCTAGTCCTATAAATAACGTATAAACAGAAATGGAATAGAAAGTTCTGCGCGCACAAAAGAAACAGGTATATTGAGCAATGGTGCCAGTTTGTTATTATCTCCGGACTGCTTTCATGAGAAAAAATTGTCGCCACTCTTTCATTGTGAGCATAAATCATAGTTGCACTAATAACCGTTGACAAGATGTCTGCAAATTCCGCTAGATGGTGGCCACACCATGAGATGATCGAGGAAAAACTGGGATTCACAGGCATTGCATTTTTATTTCCTTTCGAGTCGCTTCAGTTTCGTAAACTTTGTGTTTTTAAAATGCCGTATACTCGAGAAGAAAATATTTTTATTATTAAAAACTACATAAAAAGTGACAGTGCGGACGAGGTCATTGGGCTTTTTGTTTTTGCGTTTTCAGATCGACCGGTTCCTGTGGCTCAAACTGTCTACAATATTTATCATCGTTTTGAAAGGTACGGGTGCATAAATGGTTGTAGAAAGTGTTACCACGACGGCGAAATACCAGAGCATCCCGTTCTTCCACACAGGGTGGAACGAGACGAAATGGTATGCGCTTACGTTGAGGCACATGAATCATGTTCGACGAAACCGATTGCGGAGGCACTGAATATTCCCAACAGTACTTGCCAATGGATCCTAAAAAAATACGGCTACAAGTCGTTTAAGATTGGGAAGTCGCAGGAATTGCAACCAGGTGATTATTTTCGCCGGTTAGAATATTGTGAGGTTATGAGGGATAAATGTGAAAGGAACGAAACTTTCCTGTCAAAAGTTTTGTTTAGTGACGAGAAGACATTTGAACTTCATAGCTCTCACAATCCACAAAATAGCCGCTTTTGGTCCCGCGAAAATAAACATCTGCACGCAAGTGTTAGAACGCAACATCCTCAAAAATTAAATGTTAGGAGTGGTATTGTCGGGGATCACATTATTGGACCCTTTTTCATTGAAGGGAATTTGAATAGCCAAAAATATGTTGATCTTCTCCAACACCAGGTTTTACTACGGTTGAGGGAACTCAACATAAATTTGGACGAATTGTGGTATCAGCAAGATGGCTGTTCATCCCACAATTCACGCCAGGCTACAAATTACCTTCGTCAGGTATTTGGTGATAGAATTATTTCCACGTATGGAAATATTCGATGGCCTCCTCGATCACCAGATCTTGCGCCAAATGACTTTTTCCTATGGGGTTGTTGGCACGACAAAATTTTCCAAAACCCTCACTTACGGCCTACGACTATACAGGAGTTGAAGGCGAAAATTTTGGAGCGCGGCAACTCTATCACCCCTGAAATGTTGGCTGCTACGCGCCAAGAGTTTTACAATAGATTGGGATATTGTGAGGCTCAAGAAGGGGACAGATTTGAACATCTAATCTAATTAAAAATTAGATCAAAATAAAATTATGATTGTTTTCCACAAACCAAAACTACACTTTTTTGCCCTCGACGCGCGTTTCGCTAACAACGTTAGCATCATCAGGAGACGATAAACAATGAACTAAATTAATCTACGCTTTATCTTATATACAATACTTTAGTGGGCGGAGATAAGACTAATAAATTGTGATTGATCACGATTTTTAATCCTATCTCCCCTCAACCAAAGAATAAAATGTACTAAACGGGATGGGTCCTCTATCTTTATTTAAACTATTTCTGGATTTAATGATTTTCATACTTGCATATGAAAGTGACTCTATACTAGACTGATAAGATATCACATTTAAAAAATATATACGTCAAATTTTTTTACTTCCTATACTTATTACGTGTATTGGCTTAAAAACGCCTCCAGAAAAAGAAAACATGAAAAACTATATATTATACAGAATTACTTAAAAAAAATTGAATAAAATTAAATTCTTGAACAGTCGTTAAAAATTATCCAAATTTCACACCAACCATCGCCCAAGTCGAGACTGGGGTGACGGTGTGGTGTGATAAGCTCGCTTAAATAGACATAAATATGCATGCTATAAGCGCACCAGTAGACACACCACATTTCTTGACGACGAAAACGAGACGCACCGGTCATTTTCATATTCCTGAACGGCGACACACCACCCACCGGTGCGTTTTTTACACTAGTGTGGGCAGTGTGAACGCAGCCCTTGTACTATTAAGCCCTGTTCTCACTATGCATCAAACACATGCAACTTTTTACATGCATCTTTTTCCAGCGCATTCGCTAAAAGTTTAAGCATGCAACCAGCAATATTTTCACGACTGAATATTTGGTGTTCTTGAAGAATTCTAGAAATAAAGAATTATTCCAGAAATAAAGAATTCTTCGACAAAAGAAAAAGTCGAAAATTCTGGATTGTTCTAGGATAAGAAATATTAAATAAATAGGATTGACAGGCTTGGAGTGGGAATTAGAACTTGCAGTAAGCATTGGCAAACAACAATTTTAGAAAGTTTTAAGGTAATTAAAAAATATTGAAAATAAAACTCATAAACTAAAATTCATAGCTGATCAGCAACTTAACAACATAAAAAAACGGTTGGTAATCAAAAGGTAACTAGAAATTCCCCAGCATGCATGCAACTTTCTGATAAAAAATAGTTCTATTTAAGCGCATCTTGCAGCATGCGTCTTTTTTCGACGAATTTCATAGTGTGAACACACAATCTTTCTGAGAAGCATGAAAAAGTTGCATAGTGAGAACAGGGCTTTAGTTTTTCCGTTTGACAAATGCCATCCCCTCTTTCTATTTTTTTTGCGTTTCTTTTTCCATCACACAATGGAACAAAACAAAGATTTTGGCGCATGTATTTTTACAGTACTTATACCGCAATGTATTATTTTTAAACCGCATGTACAGGGTGATGCAAATTGGGCACTTTTGGGGTTTTTTTTTGGAATGGGGTTTATAAATAAAATATATGTTTTTCTGTAGATTTTTTAAAGCAGAATGCGACTGTCAACTGGATTTTCTTTTGATTTTTCAGATATAAGACAAAGTTGGCAATACTTTTATTTGATTTTTAAAATAAGCTTTAAATTCTCTTTAAAATGATGTACAACACTTTGTGTTTTACTTTTTGTATTTTTTATATATATGAATTTTTTTATTACTTATTTATTTTTTTCTATTACTGTCTTATTTACTTTTTCTTCTTAATTTTATATTATTAGAAAATAAAAAACTCAAAACAAAAGTAAAAATATTAAAATAGCTAATAAAGAAATAAAAAAATATATGAAAATACAAAAAATAAAACACAAAGTGTGATACATCATTTTGAAGGGAATTTAAAGCTGATTTTAAAACTCCAATAAAAAATGGGTAATTCTATAAGGAAAATACCAACTTTGTTTTTTATCTCAGAAACTAAAAGTGATGGAGAAAATCCAGTTTGACTGTTATATTCTGCTTTACAAAGTCTACAGAAAAGCTATTTACACCCAAGAGAAATATCAAGATACGGTTTCACCTTCACCTCGGTAAGTTTTTTATGTGTGCTAGCGATAATTTTTGCACAAAACGAATTTTTTTATAATTGTAATAAAAACACGTTAAATACAAACATTATCTTATTCATTTTGATGCACGAATATAATTTTATTATTTCACATATTAGAGAGAGAGCAGTCAAAATTTAAAGAAATGGGAATATTGGTTTAACTAAACTGTCCTCAAAGTTTCAAAAAAATGTGTGACTTTGAATTTTTTATCCACTCTTACCTCATACCTGTAAACCCGATAATTTTTATATTCAACGTGTTTTTATTACAAATTGCTTTGTTTTGTTTTCATATTTTACGAAAATGTCCCCCTCCTCTGGGCTTTTTCGCGAAAATATGAACACAAACTTAATATTAATTTATTTAGTAATCTAGGTAACAAAGCAGAAAACGAATCAGTGCATTGCAGGCTACAAAAATTATTTATTTACTATTTTGTATAACTTTTTGCCACCTTACAGAATATATATGTCAAAGTTGTCAAATATCATTAAAACATCATAGCCACCTTAGCGGTCAAATTTTTATGCGCTATATTTAAAAAAAAAATTCATAGCATGGGCATGTTATATACTTTTAAAATCAAAATATTTTTTTTTTATACCTTCATCAGAAACATGATTTAAGTATCTGTCTGCAGATAACTAAAGCATGGCTTTTTTGGTTACCGATGCAAAAAAACTTTTTTTTACACAAAATTCAAGAGAAATAGCGAAAAATAGTAATATTGAAAAAATCTAATTATTCTTGCCTAAAAATTAAGCTATTTTCGCCAGTTTTTACCAAGTATTTACGAAAAAAAATTTTTATTTTAATTTAAAAAAATCGGCTAAATTTCAAACTGTCAAAGATTAACAATAATCATCACCGAGTAAAAAGGCACATCACTATGGAAACCATATTGTTATTTTATTTACCAGCTGCCTTGATTTATCGTGTAAAGATGGTTTCTTGCGAGAAGTGCTCTTCGTTCGAAATTTTTAAAAGCATTTTCCTATTTTTCTTGAATTTTCTTATAAAGGTATTAAAAAAATAGTGTTCACAACTCGCGCCTAAACTGTGCTTTTTTTTACTCGCGTTTTTAAATACCTCGCTGCGCTCTTTATTTAAACCATTGCTTGTAAAAAAAGCACTATTTTAGCCACTACTATTAATATAATCACAGGTAAAATCAGGTAAGAAATTAACTCTGTGTTTCGGACTTCCATTGTCTATATTTCATTTATACACGACGTTTCGAGCAGTACAATCTCTGATCGTCTTCAGGTGCAAACTACAGTCAATTCCTAAGGCTACGTACTTATATACTGTGAGAAATCACTCAACCTTGAAGTTTAAGAAGTTGGCTCCGCCCACGGAGGAGCTTCCAAATATTTGGGATTTCAACACTTGGTTTACTGAAAATACCCTGATTCTGCCCAATAAAGGCAGCTTCAACGAATTTTCGTTTCTTCCAGTGTGACTCCTTGTGCAAAACCTTTGCTTCTGCCCACTTCATTCGGTGTTGATTTGACCATGCATGTTCGGCAATTTCTGACTAACAGATAGTGGTCTTTTAGTTTCGCCTATGTATGATTCACCACACTCACAAGGAACTTGGTAAATGCATTCCTTATTTTGTTTGTTCTCCGGTTTTGTTTTACTAAGAAGGCTTCGAATTGTATTACTAGATTTAAAAGCTGTTTTAATATTAAAGTTTTTCGCTACTTTTCGAATTTTCTCTGATACTCCTTTAACGTATGGGATTGTAAGGAATGCATTTGCCTGGTTTTGGTCTTGTAATCTCTGTCCTGTTTGTTGAAATTTAGAAATAGTATCTGTTATAAGTTTCAGGCTGTAACCATTCTGCTGCAGATCCTTCTTAATGTTTTTTATTTCGATTTCCAAGTCATGAGAATTGTTACAAATTTGAACGTCTCTGTTATAAAAAGTTTTGATTATGCCTCGTTTGGTTGTAGTAGAATGATTTGAACCTTGATTTAAATATTGTCCTGTGTGATTGGGTTTACGATAGACTGTTGTTCTGATGTCACTTTCTACTCGTGTGACAAGTACATCAAGAAAAGGAATTTGACAGTTTTGCTCCAACTCAATTGTGAATTTAATGGTGGGTCTTATGTTATTTAGGTGGTGAAGAAATTCTGTAAGTTGTTGGTCATTCCCAGTTCAGACAATAAAAGTATCATCAACATATCTCAGCCAGAGCTTAGGTTTATATCTTGCGGTATCAACCGCGTGGGATTCGAACCACTCCATGTAAATATTATAGTTGAACTTTCTAGGATTTGATCGAGATATTACCTTCTGGGCCACTGGATCAGTACTGTTATTTTCCGGCCTGCACGATAACTAGGAGGCGAAATTGAAAAGAATCAACTGATGACTGCTGGGCCTGTAAAATGCAAAATGAAACAAATCGAGTTTTTAATAACATTTAACAGTATTAGAAAGAAGTAGGTTGTATAAAACAACATTTTAGATTATAAAAAATCATTTTAATTTAAATAAACATACCTAACTGATTTTTGAAGTAATTCAGAATGCTTTAGAACGGTCTTTTTATTTTGTTTTTCTCTAGAAAATGAACTATTAAAAAAACAATTAAAAGAAAATATATCTTAATGGACTTTTTTGGATGTTATAAAAAATTTTAGTTAATCCCATACATTAATTAATAATTTGTATTAAAAAGTTTAAAGTGAAAAAAACTATAATTAAATAAACAAATTTTTATGGTGGCCTTTTAATGCCAAAAAACAATTATATTTATACCTTATTCCATCCTAAATTCATGTTCGAAGTATTCTCTGGTTAATAATATATCCAAAATAAACATATATTAATGGTCTTTTCATTAATGTTAATAAAATTAAGGTTCTTTAAATGTTTGTTTATTAATATTTTTTATAATATATATTTTTAGTCATGCTTTTGCTTAAAATTTGAGGTAAGTTTTCCTAAATTTTTTTTAAATTCCAAAAGATGCATTAATTCTAACACATTTTAGTGTTTGAAAAAAAACATTTTTTTTTCAACATGTATTTGACGTTTAATACGATTTTGATGTTTAGTGGGAATGCTCTCATGGTTGTAGGCGGTCGAAAATTTTTGGCTTATATTTAGCATGCTAGACAACTTATTTAAAACTTCATTCGATATTCGGTCCCCATAAAAATAAAATTTTGAACTATAACCTTCGCCACTGTAATCGCTTCTTTGTTTGGGATAGGTACGATGATGACATATTTCGTAAGTTCACATTGCATAGTAACCGCGTAAGTATTATTGTTTTCGGTTTTCAAAAATGGGCCAACCGTGTCTATAGAAACAATATCGAACGGTCGTTGTGGAAATAACTATAGGTTCAGTGTGTTTTATTTTGCTTTCGTTGAATAGACATTTCTGGCAATTTTTGATATATGTTGCTACAACGCGCGACATATTTTTGCACCAGTACATTGACCTGAGTTTTTTAAAGTCTTTTCTGTCCACATTCTTTATTTTTTCGGGTTCTGTGTATACTACTTATTTAAAATCATTTATCGTATACTTTTTAACAACTCATCATTAAGTTTTAATTTTAATTTTTCCAACCTATTTTCACTAGCCATTCTTTGGAGCTGAAACAAAATTTTTCCTAGAGAAAAGTTGCAATTAGTAAAAAATATTGTACTTTTGGAGCTAAATTTTTTTTCCATATTTTTCCAAAATTATTCATAGACAATCTGGCTTAATTATAAAATTTAAAGTAGGCATTTTAAATAAATTATAGTTATCATTTAATTGCAATATTTTTGGTGTCACGTCTTTGCTCAAAATTAAGTCATTTTTCTGACATTGTTGCTTTTTTGTCATGGATCTAGTGACAGCTAAAATTTGTACTGACTGTGATCTATTATTTTTTAGATCTTCGATACTGATTCTCGTTAACGCGTCTGCCAAAACCATTTATTTTCCTTTGATGTATTCAATCTCAAAATCGTGTTCCTCAAGGTCTAATCTCATTCTTGTCAGTTTTGAGGAAGGATTTTTCATAGACAAAAGGTAAACGAGGGGCTTATGGTCTGATTTAACTAAAATATTTTTTCCGTAAAGGTAAAGTCTAAAAAAGTTTATGGCCCAGTGTATGGCAGCTAGTTCTTTCTCTATAGTGAATTTATTGATTTCGCCCTTAGTGAACCCTTTTGATGCAAAAGCAATTGGTAATTACCCTGAAAATTTTGAGACAAAATGGCTCCACAAGCCTCTTTTGATGCATCCGTGGTGATTATAAAAGGTTTGTCAAAGCCTGAGTACTGCAAAATCTGTGGGTTTAAGAGCAGTTCCCGTAATTTTTCAATTGCATTTTGACATTCCTCTGTCCAAAAAAAAATTCTGTGTTTTTTCTTAAAAGTTTTTTTAACGGCCTTGCTATCTCGGCAAAATTCTTTATAAAGCGCCTATAATAGTTGCAAAAGGCAGTGAATCTCCTTACGTTATCTGCTGACCTAGGTTTTGGGTAATGGCGAATTATATCGTACTTTGTTTCATCGGGCAAGACTCCGTTTGACGTAACTTTATGACCAAGGTATGTAACATTATTTTAAGAAAATGTACATTTACTTGGATTCAATTTGAGGTTCTATTTTCGGCAAGTATTAAAAATGCTTTTTAGATTTTCAAGTTGATGATTTTCTGAGGCGCTTACGCAAATTATATCGTCCATATATAGAAATGCTTTTTCGGATGTAATTCAATTCATCATCCTTTGGAAGCTGTTAGGACTGACTTTTAGGCTAAATGGTAATCTGCAAAACGAAAGGATCATACTAAATGATGTTTTGTCTCGCGATTCTTCGTCCAGAGGTATCTGTGAAAACCTGATTTAAGGACTAGTGTAGAAAACCATTTCGCTCTACCCAGCTGGTCCAAAATAAGATCAATTCTACTAATCGGGAATTTATCTGCGCATAATTTCTTATTGATTTGACGAAACTCTGTCACTAAGCGCCATTTTGTTTTTCCTTCGTTAGATTTTTTTTTGGTACCAACAGAATAGGACTGTTGTATCCTGATGTTCAATTATATTTTCTTTTAACATTTTATCAACTTGCCTATTGATTTCATTTACTTGGGCGTAAGGCGTTTTATAGTTTTTTATGTGGACTGGTGAGTTATCTGTCAAACGCAATTTTTGGCGGTAAAAATTATTTGTTGTGACTGTGTCGTCCTCTAATGCGAAAATATCTGAGTAGTCTTGGCATAAATTAATGATGTTGGGTTTCACATAATCTGACACTGACGATGTGTTCAGTTCCTTTAATAAGATTTCGTTTCTCGTTTGTTTATTATTAACCTCGCAGGCATTGTTTACATAAAAAATATTATAATTTATCAACTTTGAATATTTAATTTTCAATATGAGCTTTTACTAGATATTATGGTTCCGGCCACAAAAACTTCTGGAGCGAATTCTTTGTTTAGTACTACTGAGTCCTACTTAATATCCTGCAATATACTGATTTTTTTCCCTACGTGGTCCCTACGGAGTCTGTGTAGCCCTTAGTTACACCCTTAATTCTACAAACGTTTGCTCTGTTAACGATTTGTTGCTCAATCAATAATGTGACAGGTTGTTCACCTATAATTTCTGTGTGAATACTTTTAGGGCGATATTTACTAAGATTAGGGTTAGGGTTTAGGACTATGGGACGTATGTGGTTTTAAATCTAATTTTGCGAATTTTTCTTTAAATTTAAATAAAACTTGTTGGAATTTTGGACTTACTATAATCATATGAATGATTTCGCAAGGAAAAAACAGAGGTTTTCCAAAAATGTTGTGAAAAAATGGAAAAAAAACAAATTAACGGCGGGTTTATCTCCGTATAGTAGGCATTACTTACAGTTACTTACTTATATTTTTTTATCGCTTTTTATTCCTAAATTTGCAGAGGTCTATATGAAAAGATGTTTTTACACAACACTTCTTCAATATAATGAAAATATTAAATTAAAATTTATAATTCATGTATTTTTATCGATTGAAAACTGTCGAAACACTTAACTGACGTTTCGCTCGCTGACGCTCTGCTTGTTTTGAAGGAGAACCGTACCTTCTGAAATAAAAGAAAGCCTTCTTCTATACCTTTTTGCCACCCCCCTCTTCTTTAAATAAGGTAGCAAATATTTTTAATGTTGAAGTATTTAGTTATTTTATTTATCATTTTCATTGAAAAATGGTAACGAAAAGCAGTTACGAATTCTCCCCTCCGCCTTGTAACACTTACCTATTCCCCCGCGCCATTACTTTATTTATAGATACCACCAAGAGGTTGCAATTTGGAGTTTAGGTATAAAGCAAGATCTGGGAGAATTGCAGGGAGGAACGAAAGTAGGCAATTGCTCTCCCTCTTCTATGCTTCTGCAAAAAATCTCCGAATTCTCATAAAAATTTAGAAAAATTGCTAAAATCACACGTTCTTCTCGCCCCTAACGCGCAAGAATTTACCGCTGAAGACTTTTACCGGCGCGTAATATGACATCACCGCAAAAATCACAAAACCGCGCAAAACCACCAAAACAATAAAAAAATAAGCAAATCCACAACAACCCAAAAAAGCAGCGGCATTTTTATTATTAGTATATTTTAGATGCGCTATTCTTTAATTTGCGCTGAATCAATTATTAGGCGAAGGCTGTTACGTTTGCGTGGTTTGTGAATATGCCGGAATCTGTTTTACACTATAATTGCTTGCTTGCTTGAAAAAAAGCGCACAGCGGTTTTAATGCAATATTTATACCGTGAAAGATTGCTTTTTAAGATTCCGCGCGCTAACAGTTACCACAAAAATATTAACTTTTAATTTTTTTAGGCGCGTAGTTAATCGCCTTTGACAAGGTGTACAAACGCCTAAGCAAACCAAATGTGTATATGTAAGAAATCTTTGTTTTCATTCAATTATTGAAAATTAATTTTAAACTTATATGTATAAGGCTTTTTTCTTGATTTAAGAGAGCAGTTATCCCCCTGAATCAACTTAAAGTGAGATACAGTACGTTCCTATACATTGTCTTAAAAAACGGGCTGGAATACCAAATTGAAGCAAAAAAAGCCTGAAATTTGGTTTTTTAGTAATTAAAATATTTAAAAATATTTATTTTGAACCAAAAAATAAACCAAATCGTGATTGTTTTAAAATTTAAAGCAGATAAACCACCTCTTGGCGATGGTCTATAATATACGATGATTTTACTCAAAATACAACATCCCGTGTCACTTTGACATTTCTCAGATTTTTTGTTTACCCATATTTTATTAATATCTACGGATTATTTGGACTGTTTTAAGAAAAAATGGCCCTATGCGTGTCATTCCAGTACATTTTGACGTCTATCCAGGTAAAATTAGCTTACAAATTGTCGTCTGGTTTGGATTAAAATAATTTTTTCGATACCCATGTATATGTCAGCCTTCAAACCAAACTTTCGGTAGACTATAGTCCTTAGTAAATACGGCACATAAAGTTTGAAAGTGTCGATATTAAAAACTTTTAGAAGTGCCCCAAAGGAATGATTGAGGCTCCTGTTGGTCTCCCTGTTCTATTTCTGTGTCACAAGCCCTTACGTATCTATTCGTTCTGCGTGCGTTAGGAAAACCTCGGTACTGGTAATTTGATTATTTGGTTAAAGTTATTATTTGGGTAAGTAGAGTTTTCCTGGAGAGAGCTCTGGAAAGAGTTTCCTTCACGATGTATAAAATTTCTTCTTCTTTGAAAATTTGTTTTTTATCTTCCCCTATATTGTCCTCGCTTTGCGTAAAAAACAATTGCGCCGTTAGAGCTATTTTCTCTAACATTGACGAATTTTTGTATCGCATCTTGGGATGTTGAAAAAGTTCCAGCTTCCGTGGTTATTTTAACATTTTCTGTGCATTGGTATTCAAGGCCTTCACAGTGCTGTTTGCTACCAAATTTGAATTCAATCGGACATCTAGAGGTTAGTCAAAATTATTAGTCAAGTCAAATTGACCCGAACATATTAAATTAAATACATAGAGGTGAAGTTAAATAAAAACTTGTAATAAAAAAAACGCAAAAGTTAAAGCCGGTCCTGCATTTTTGAACGTCTAAATTGAATTTGAATTAATTATTTTTTGGGTGACTTCACTTACCAGTCTGGATCTCTCTGAGGCATATTGCGTCTGCATCGCGTTCTCTTTGTTATGTTCGGTATACAAATAAAAACGAATATCATGGCCGATTTAACAGGCACATTCATTTTTCATCCATAAAATATCTCTGGCATCATGTTGTTCCACTCTGGTGCATTTGATTGATATGAAAGCGTAATAGAAGGGGTTATTCGGAGTGATTTAAGGTTAGAAGTGTAGTTACAATGCCGATTACCAAAACTAGGGCTTTTGATTTTGGCAACTTAAAAATCTGCTTTTTGTTCTATGGAAAGTGAGGTTGTGTTTGGCTTAAATTAAAATGAAATGGACTGTAATTATAGAATAAGGAATTAATAATAAAATTTCTGATTTACATTATTCTTTGTAATGTTTCCGAATCATATTATCAGCGTTTATTATTATGGCACATCTTCAATAATGGATAAGTAGTTAAAATTTAACCCAGCCAGTTCTCTTTCCGTCTCGCGCGCTCTCATTGCCACATCCGTCGTCCATCTTTCCAACGCAGTTCCGCTATCAGCTGCTCGAATGAAATGAACCTCTGCTTGATGAAGCGGAACTGTCGCACATGCGATGAAGTAGGATATCTGTATGTTTTCAGTGGGCGAATAGCGAGAGATATCGCAAATTTCAATAGAGAAAGGCGCCATTTGGTGTTGTTTAGTATTGTTTCTATGGTTTGTGATGCATTCCTGCATTTAGTGATTTTATAAGGTCTTTTATTTATACTTTTTCTGTTGTATTCTTTTAACAATTGTTATAATGAACATTTTCACGGTAGAATATTTGAAAAATAATTTTATCTCTTTAGGTATGTAGCAAAAAACTGAAATAAAAAATGCCGGTAGACCTAAACCCGAAATTGACTTGGTGCAAACCACAAAGGGCAAATTCAGGGACTTTACCCCGCACACCGGTCCATGTAACCCAGACATCGGGCGATTTTGGAATTTTTTTGATATGTTGTAAATCTGCACAAGGCCTTTAAAAAAACGCGATATTAAAATTGGTGAGACATTTGGTTTGACTACAGCAGCGTATCAAATGTGGGATAAAATATCATTGTGAAATATTATTTTCCGAAGAAAACATGCAAGTATTTTCTTTTTTTGAAGGATAGTGTAAATGTATATTTGTAGATTTTTTCGCAGTGTTTTCTGACTGGTTGGGTCAGTGGCGTACCATAAAACTATTAAAATACTGTTAATTTTTCATTAAGAGCACGAACTCAACGATATTAAGTATGAATTTTGTGTTATTTTATAGTTTTTTATATATTTTATAAAATAATAAATCAGTGGTGTCACATCAAAATATTAAAATACGACCTATACTTACTAATATTTTATTTGATGACTGAAAGTATTAATTATATCTATGGGCTTTAATAATATAATCTTACTTATTTACTATTTTGCTGGGGCGACCGATAAATTATGTTTTTTTTTATGAAACGTAAGGCGGCTAAGTTCCACGAATGTCTAAAGCAAGCAATTGTTATTATTCTAACTAATGCGGAAAATTGTACTTTTTCGCACACGACTGCTAATGACCCTAAAGCCGCGGAGCGGAGTTCGGGCAAGCAATCAAGGTGGGAAAAGATGCTTTACGCTTGAAGATATGCGTGCTGCAGGTCAATAAATGTAGAGAAGTTGGTGGACGTATCCGTTTAGAAAACAGCCAACATCAATTTTTGGGTTAAATTAATTAAAAAATACAGAATAAAATAAAAATGTCAATATGTCATATAAGAGCTAGCAAATATCAAAATAATAAAACGGCTTCAAGACGATTTCCAATTAAATTGAAAACATAAACAGTATTTTAATAGTGTCATGGTGCGCCACTGACCCAACCTGTTGAAAAAATCTGCAAATGGATATTTACTCTATCCTTCAAAAAATACATAAATACCTGCATGTTTTCTGCGGAATATATTATTTCTAAATATTATTTTATCCCACCTTTGATACGCCGCTGTAGCCAAACTAAATGCCTCACCAGCTTTTAAGGTGCATTTTTTAAAGCCCTTCTTCAAACCTACAACATATCAAAAAAATTTCAAAATCGTCCGATATTTGGGTTACATGGGCCAGTGTGCGGGGTTCTTTGTGAACCTCCTCATTTAGAGAGAGAGAGCTGTGGTAGTGTTTAACAACCACTACCACTACCACGCATCGATTTTACGAGAAACCACTACCACTACCACGCATCGATTTTACCAAAAACCACTACCACTACCACGCATCGATTTTACCAGATTTCTTGGAACATATTAAAAATCGTCACTTGTAAAAAAATTTAAAGATGAGGAAAAGTAAAAAAATTTGGCTTAATTTTTCAAAATAAGTGTTTTTTTATGTTGGAAACTGGTAATATTTTATTATTTTTTAAATTAATTGCGCCAAAATTCTCAAAAATTACAACGAAATGGATTCGTTGCTTACGCCAGTAGTAGTGGTTAATTACCACAACGGAATGACATTAAGCTATTGCGCAGACGCAGTAATTACCACAACCACTACTAAGTCTTAAATAACGTTCCAAAATATCCCTAATAAATACAAATTTGTCACCTTATTTTACAGAAAATTATAAAAAATTGTAAGAAAAATCTCATGTGAGGAAGAGGAGGGCCCACCATATCTCACAAACAAAAAGTTTAAAATGGACATGACTTTGAGTCGTGCAACTTACAAAAAAAATTCACTACCAGTTTTTCAAGATCACGAACCGCAACTGACCAAATCTTATTTATTGAGGGAGAGGGGGGGGTTATACGAAATATTTTTTTAATTTTATTTGTCACTTTATTTCACAGAAAATTGTTAAAAATTATAAGAAAAACTCACGTGAGGAAGAGGAGGGCTCACCATATCTCAACATAAAACCTTTTAAACTTTTGACAATTATACAGAGTTTAAAAAGACGGTCTTTTTAGATAAGAACGCACCAAACAATCCAGCACCTAATAATGGACCAGGATACACACTATATTCCGCAAGAGATTTTCCTGAAGAGGGTAAGTATCTAAACAAAAACTGCACCTAGACTATATAATTTACTACCTGAGAAGGTAAAACAAACTGGCTCTAAAACAGTGGCGTAGCCAGAAATCGACTCTGGGGTTCATCACTTAATAAAAATCAACTATCTACGTACTTGTGGAAATTTTTTAATTTAATTAATATGTTGAGTTAATGTATCCGAAACAAAAATACTTATTTTTTAAAGCAAGTCTTATCTAGTCTCATTAGCAGGATTTTAACAAATTATAATTATATTATTTAAAGGATTATGCATGAATAAAAGCTATTGATTTTAGTTTACCACTACACAACAAAGTTTACTCTAAAAAACAAAAGATCAAAAGATCTTGGGTGGAAATAACGAAAATTCAAACTTGGATGAGTATTCCACAAGGAACACACAAAAGATCAAAGCGAAAAGAGAAATGAATAAACGATGTTTCGCCCTGGGTAACCAGCGTGGGCTCATCAGTAGTTTCACTGGTTACCCTCCACTATACATCATTAAACACCATCATACACTTAGATTTCCAACCTTGAACCACTCACAAATAGGCATCGTTCCGCACTGGTACTTACTTATCCAAGTTACATAATACGAATTCGTCCTGACGTGTTAATATTTCCAGTAGGATTATGCTCCTAAGGCAATTAAAACAAAGAAGAAGTTAAAAAACCCCCAAATCAGTTACTTAAACCGAAAAGAAACTAAAAAACAAAAGATCTTGGGTGGAAATAACGAAAATTCAAACTTGGATGAGTATTCCACAAGGAACACACAAAAGATCAAAGCGAAAAGAGAAATGAATAAACGATGTTGTATCTATATATACTCATCCAAGTTTGAATTTTCGTTATTTCCACCCAAGATCTTTTGTTTTTTAGTTTCTTTTCTGTTGAAGTAACTGATTTGGAGGTTTTTTAATTTCTTTTGTTTTAATTGCCTTAGGAGCATAATCCTACTGGAAATATTAACACGCCAGGACGAATTCGTATTAGGTAACTTAGATAAGTAAGTACCAGTGCGGAACGATGCCTATTTGTGAGTGGTGTAAGGTTGGAAATCAAAGTGTATGATGGTGTTTAATAATGTATAGTGGAGGGTGACCAGTGAAACTACTGATGAGCCCACGCTGGTTACCCAGGGTGATACATCGTTTATTCATTTCTCTTTTCGCTTTAATCTTTTGTGTGTTCCTTGTAGAATACTCATCCAGGTATGAATTTTCGTTATTTCCACCCAAGATCTTTTGTTTTTTAGTTTCTTTTCGGTTGAAGTAACTGATTTGGAGGTTTTTTTTAACTTCTTCAAAGTATACTCTGCTTGAAAGTTTGAGACAATGATGTGTTTGAAATTAATTCTGTGTTTCGGACTTCCATTGTCTATATTTTATTTATACACGACGTTTCGATCAGTACCATCTCTGATCGTCTTCAAGTGCAAACTACAATCAATTGCTAAGGCTACGTACTTATATACGGTGAGAAATCACTCAACCTTGAAGTTCACGAAGTTGGCTCCGCCCAAGGAGGGGCATCCAAATATTTGGGATTTCAACACTTGGTTTACTGAAAATACCCTGATTCTGCGCAATAAAGGCAGCTTTAAGGAATTTTCGTTTCTTCCAGTGTGACTCCTTGTGCAAAACCTTTGCTTCTGCCCACTTCATTCGGTGTTGTTTTGACCACGCATGTTCGGCAATTCCTGATTTCATTGTTTCACCTTTTTGGGTATTCGTCTGATGTTCCTTAGCCTAACAGATAGTGGTCTTTTAGTTTCGCCTATGTATGATTCACCACACTCACAAGGAACTTGGTAAATGCATTCCTTATTTTGTTTGTTCTCCGGTTTTGTTTTACTAAGAAGACTTCGAATTGTATTAGTAGATTTAAAAGCTGTTTTAATATTAAAGTTTTTCGCTACTCTTCGAATTTTCTCTGATACTCCTTTAACGTATGGAATTGTAAAGAATACATTTGCCTGGTATTGGTCTTATAATCTCTGTCCTGTTTGTTGAAATTTAGAAATTGTATCTGTTATAAGTTTAAGGCTGTAACCATTCTGCTGCAGATCCTTCTTAATGTTTCTTATCTCGATTTTCAAGTCATGAGAATTGTGACAAATTTCAACGGCTCTGTTATACAAAGTGTTGATTATACCTCGTTTGGTTGTAGCGGAATTATTTGAACCTTGATTTTACGATAGACTGTTGTTCTGACGTCGCTTTCTACTTGTGTAACAAGAACATCAAGAAAAGGAATTTGACAATTTTGCGCCAATTCCTTTGTGAATTTAATGGTGGGTCTTATGTTATTTAGGTGGTGAAGAAATTCACAAAGTTGTGGGTCATTCCCGTTCCAGACAATAAAAGTATCATCAATATATCTCAGCCAGAGCTTAGGTTTATATGTTGCGGTATCAACCGCGTGTGATTCGAACCACTCCATGTAAATATCGGCCACCACTGGCGAAAGCGATGAACCCATTGGGAAACCGTCATCCTAAGCATAAAAACCTATCTTTCACTTGAAAACAAGAGTTATGTAGGCAGCACTCCAACAACATCACTCCCTCCAGCGGTAGGCTGGTACGTTCATAAAGGGATTCGTCATCAACCAGCCTCTTTCTAATAATATCTAGCGATTCCTTTATCGGGACATTAGTGTATTGACTTTCGACATCAAAACTGACAAGTCTATCCTCGGGTCCTAAAACAAAAGATTTAAGAATATTAACAAAATGGTTGGAAAATTCCTTGAAGCTGCCTTTATTGGGCAGAATCAGTGTATTTTCAGTAAACCAAGTGTTGAAATACCAAATATTTGGAAGCCCCTCCTTGGGCGGAGCCAAATTCTTAAACTTCAAGGTTGAGTGATTTCTCACAGTATATAACTACGTAGCCTTAGCAATTGATTGTAATTTGCACATGAGACGATCAGATATTGTACTGATCGAAACGTTGTGTATAAATAAAATATAGAAAATGGAAGTCCGAAACACAGAGCTAATTTCAAAGTTTACTCTATTAATTACTTGTTTGCGACCATTTTTTAATTTCTTTCTTGCATTTAAAGTAAACTGGCAAACTATTGAATATTTTAACAGGTATTTAACTAAATTATTTTATGGGTTATCATGGCTTTACCATATTATCTTTTTTAGATGTGGTTAAATTCACTTATAGTAAAATACGTTTTTTGGCAAATTTAAAGACTGTAAAGAACTTTGATTGAAAGATATTAATACTATCTTATGTCTCACACACTTTATGCTTTGAAAAATTGAAACTTTTGCTGTTATTTGTGTAAAACTGGCAAAATAAAAATCATATGTACGACACCACTCAAGATAACATAACAGAAAGTTTTTTTTAAACTATTAAACTTTAAAAATGTGTACAAATCACTGAAAAAAAAAACTCCAACATACGCAGAAGCCGCTCAAACCACATTTAACAACGCCGCGCAAATGAAACACTACCAGTTATACAGACCGCTTCAAGCTACTGCGGACATAGGGGGAATCAAGTCCAATTTACTCTCCGTGCCGTACGACCGAGGTGGATTCGAAGCACGCTGCAGTGTTATCTTTTGGAAATTCATTTTGTTTTTATTATTTTGTTTTATTTCTGCCTTGCTCGAGAAACAGATGGGTAAGTTCTTAATTGAAATAGTACATTTTTAAAACCAAAAATGGATGTCTACGAAGTTGACGAAAAAGTGCAGATGGTCAAATCGTCATAACCCAACACACGTTCGATATTGGTCGAGGGAAAATTTGCATTTGTATTTTGACGTAAGAACACAGTATCTCCAAAAACTAAATGTTTGGGGGGGGGGGTATTATAGGGGAACACGTAATTGGGCCATTTTTTATTAACGGCAATTGCAATTTAAATGGTCCTAGATACTTGGATCTACTGCAGCAGCACATTATTCCAACTGCTAGGCAGTTGTTAGGTGTAAGATTTGGTGAAACATGGTTTCAACAAGATGGTTGTTTCGCTCACAATGTTGGCCTTGTTAGGGAATATCTTGATAATGTATTTCCTAATCGGGTTATAAGTACACGGGGAACTATTTTATGGCCAGCTCGATCTCTCGATCTTGCTCCTAATGACTTCTATCTGTTTTTGAAAAAGCTTTTCAAATTATCACCCCTAACATGCTTGGAAACGTTAGAAGGGGTTTTTATAGTAGGCTCGGATATTGTCTAGCCGAGCAAGGAGGACTTTTCTAACATTTGCTTTAATTTTTTTTTGACTGGGAGAATCTTTTTGGTTTTTAGAATGTATTATTTTATTTTGAGAACTTGCTTTTATTTTGTTTCTCCTTATTATTTTCATTGTAACACGTCGTCACTGTTAAATCTGAGCAGTTGACAATAAAACGCTCTTATTTATCAGTGACAAAAAATAAGAAAATTACGTTATAAAAATTTGCGTATTTATTGACCAAATTCCGGTTTCATTGACTACGCTCCACACAGCACCGTGGTTAGAGGCGTACTAAATACCAAAGGAAAGTCATGCAAGTGGTGATCGCAAGCCTGAGTATTGGTTGCTTCACTGATAGGCGTGCGGTGTCTCTGCATGTACGTACACTGGCAAATTAGACTTCTTCCGCCCTATGTTCGCAGTAGCTTGAAGCGGTCTGTATGTCAAGTTTAATTGAATTGCGTTCACTGTTGTCACAGATCAGCTTCAGTGTTGCAAGGTCGATGTGTTTACACTCACAACCCAAGCGTCTGCGAGAGATAGATACTACTGGAGATAATATGAGATCGCGGAATTATGAAAATAATTGAATAACTTTTTTGTTTCTTCCTATCTCACAGGGCTGCATTTTCCGGCTTTGCTTAGTTGTTTCAGGAAAATACATAATAAAATTAAGTTTTGTATAACTGGTGGTCAGTTATTTTATTAGTAGTTTCTCCTCTAGGGCTCTGGCTTATGGAACTCATTGGGAGGTATAAATGAAGGGTCTTTGTTATTTCTTTCTCATTTTTTGAGTATCAAAAACTTTCTTCTGTGTCACATTTGCATTGTTAGCGTATCTTAAATTGATCACTTGAATTGAGTACGTAGTTAACAAATTAATTTTAATCAGGAACATTAACATCTTTATATGTATGTTATTCGAGTTTTTGCCTCCTTTTTTTTATGGACAGGGGCAGCAGTAAATAGTGTTTTTTTTGTAACTTCAAACTTGGATTTTGATTTTTTTTTGTATTGTAATTGATCTGAGGTATTCCTGCCTAAAAACTAAATCATATCAGCCAGTTTTGACCAAGTAGTTACGAAAGAATCATTTAAAAACATCGTCAAATTATCAAACTGTCAAATAAGTAAGTAAAATAGCACATCGCTATGGAAACGATTGTTAATTTCATTTACCAGCCGCCTTGATTTATAGTGTAAAGGTGGTGTTTTGCGACAAGTGCTCTTCGTTCAAGATTTTTAAAAGTATTTTTCTGTTTTTCTTGCAAAAGGTATTACAAAAAATAGTGTTAATAACTCGCGGCTAAATTGTGCTTTTTGATACTCGCGTTTTTAAATTTTTAAATACCTCGCTGCGCTCGTTATTTAAACCAACGCTTGTTAAAAAAGCACTATTTTAGCCACTAGTTAAAACTACTATATTATTATTATTATTACAACGCAGGCTTCGTGGCAGTTCGCATTTTTTTAAATATTTTGCTAGCTGTATCATACTTTTTTATATCGTTATGGAAAACAATACATTATAGCTCAACTAGCAATTCGTCGACTCAACGTTGTGCCCCGCGTGCCAATGTTTACTTTTCTTTAAACAAGATAGTACGTTGGGTACGCCGCACAGAGGGACAAATCCATAAATTAGCTGATAAAAACTCCCAAATTTCAAAATTACTACTTTATTTTTATTTGTTTTGAAAATGTTTTATTAAGTAACAGCTTACCAAATCTTTGCTTTATTAATTAATATGATAACAATATATAGGGCGCGCAGTGAAATCTTGAACTGTTTTAAAAATTTTTAAGTTTTTTATTTCTTAACGGATTCTTTAACTGGGTGGCTTTTTTAAATAAAATTAACGAACATAATATTAAATTTGACAATCTATTTCATATTTATAAATTTTGCTTTTAAACTACTTACTATAAAATTAGTAACTCCTACCTACTTTTAAACGCGTTTAAGTAAAGCTTTTCTTAAGGGTTTTGTTTAATCTTGAATAGAAATGCGGGCGGAACAATTCCTATGTACACTTGATTTAAAAAAAAAACTCATACATTCATTTTTTCCTATGCCACAAAATTTAGCTTTCTGTTAGTGAATACTATTATAAGGCACCACCAGCTTAGTATGCCTGAAAGCTTAAAATTCAGTGTGACATCCTTAAAAATGCCACAGATATCAACATTTACAAAAGTTCAAATTATCGCTCGAGTTATAGAAGACGGCTGGTCTATAAAAAGAGCGGCCACCTATTTTGGAGTTGATAAAATGACGATAATGCGATGAAAAAAGCGCTGGATTTAAAATAATTCTACGGATAGGAAAGACGAATCAGGAGGACAAAAAGTAAGTTCTGAAGTGCAAGATGAGAGACTTAATGACCATCTCAGACAAAATCCTTTTTCAACGACGGTTGAAGCAGTTAATGTAACATTATTTCCGGGTTCTTTAGCAACAGTAAATAGAAGAGTAACGAAATCAGAAGTCTCTTCTCGAGTTGCTGCAAAGAAGCCTTTTCTAACAGAAGAACAAAAACAGGCCAGAGTGATTTTTGCACTGATCAACTTTCTTCGTAATAATGACTTCTGGGAGAGGGTGGTTTTCGCTGACGAAAAAATTTTTCAATCATCTTCAAGCAGCAGGAGAATTTTAGTTAATCACAAACACATTAAAAAAGCTGGACATTTTTCTGTAAACATGTGGGGCTGGTTTAGTGCTAGAGGTTTAGGAATCGAAGGAAGATTCAATTGTGAACGATATATTGAGATCCTTGAAAACGTTATGCTGCCATTTGTACAGGCTTTACATGAAAATAATGACTTCGTTTATCAGCAGGGCAAATGTCCAGTACACACGGCTAATGTTGTTCGCCAATGGTTTCAGAATAATAATATAAAAACACTTCCTTGGCCAACCAACAGCCCTGACCTTAACCCAATGGAAAATATATAGGGTCGAATCGTTAAAATAATATATCAAAGGAATTGGTGACCATGAAATGCTGAAGAGTTAAGCGATGCTATTTATGGCGCATTTGATCAGCTCTCAGAAGACCATCAGTATTTTCAAAATTTAACCTTTTCACTGCCCAGACGTTTGCACCTTGTAATAGAGAAAAATGGAGATCCTATTACATACTAAATTATTTATTTTAGTTCTTTTTTAAGTTAAAATAATTAGTATTAAGTTTACCATCGTTCTTGTCCTAATCCAAGTTTCCTATTCGTCGAATTGTTTTCAATCCAGCGCTTTTTCCATCGTATTATTGTTATTTTATCAACTCCAAAATGGGTTACCGCCCTCTTTATAGAACAGCCTTCGTCCGTTACTCGAGTGTTATTTTGATATTGTTCAATGAATACTTTACTAAAACATTATTTTTGCTGATTTTTTAGTATTATGCAAAATTTAATATAAAAATAAGGTTGCCTTTAATTTAAGTAAAAAAATATTTTCAGTTCTAGAGACCTTTTTTAAACAATATGACAAATTGTCGAACTTTTGAAGTTTTTAGGCATTTTAGCTGGTAGTCCGTATATATTATACACTTTTAAAAAGGTCAATTTTGTGACTGCATGTATGCGTTTTTTTTTTAAACCAAGTGTACGTAGAACACCTTGCTGGGCTCGTTGCAGTCCCATAATCCATGGCTTAGCCCTTGAAGCCTGCCTCTTTTTTTCTGGGCTGCAATCTTTTTACATCGCCTGGTGTCAGCAGATTGTTCCCAAGGTGCGACTCTCTTGACCTGGCCAGAGGCGGACACTCCAGCAGGACATGCAAGGATTATTCTTCGTCCTCCAGACACCATCGACAATCTGAGTCTTCGGCGATCTAGGTTGTCTTTTTTTTTAATTATCTAATAAGTAACTAAACAAAAAAGTACTAAAAATCAAAAAAGAAGTAAAAAAACCTCCAAATCCCTTACATCAACCGAAAAGGATCTAAAAACAAAAGATCTTGGGTAGAAATAACGAAAATTCAAACCTGGATGAGCATCCCACAAGGAACAAATAAACAACCAAAGCAAAAAGAAAAATGATTAAACGTTGTTTCGCTCTGGGTAACCAGCGTGAGCTTGTTAGTGGTTCCACTGGTCACCCTCCCCATACATCATTAAACGCCATCATACACGTTGATTTCCAACTTTGAATCACTCACAAATAGGTATCATTCCGCACTGCAAAATGTATTATTTTATCTATCGCCCCCTTGTTTTTTTTACATATACATTTTTGGCCGCTAATTTTCTCAAGAATTTCAGTTTTCCCAAGCCACACATCATATAGTTCCCCTATGGGTACTGCATCGGTGACTAAAAGAGAAAGAAACTCAAATTACTACAAGTGCGTGCAGCTATGTTTATACCGATTTACTAGCTAAGACTACAAGCAACATGTTAAAGTGACGCATAATGCAGCACTCGAGAGCACACACAAAGAAAACTTAGCACACTTAAAATGCGGAAGAACAGAAAAGTCAAGTGTGGCCGAGCATGCTTTTGAAAACAATCATAGATTCACATTAGATAACCTAAAACTTCTAAAAAGTGTACCAAGCAAAAGACTTTTGAATGCATATGAAAGTATGGAAATCATTTAATCCAGACATAGTTTAAATAAAGCTAGAGTTCCCATTCCGCTTAGTACATTTTATTCTTTAGTTGAGGGGAGATAGGATTATAAATCGTGACCAATCACAAACCATTAGTCTTATCTTCGCCCACTAAAAGATTGTATATAAGATAGAGTGTAGGTTAATTTAGTTCATTGTTTATCGTCTTCTGATGGTGCTAACGTTGTTAGCGAAACTCGCGACAAGTGCAAAAAAGTGTAGTTTACGTTTGTGGAAAACAATCATAACTTTGTTATAGTGCAAACAAAGGTTCCAAATTCCCAACATAATTAACTTACGTTGAATATTCCAATTATTCCACTCAAAATATTTATGCAGGTTTTGGTTGCATTAATACACAAAGCTTAACTTTACTGATTTTGAAAATGTCCAGTTTTTTTAATTTGGTTTTTATTTTCGGGTTCAAATGAAAGATGGCACCATTTTAGTGTTCTACACGGATTGAGAGATGGCTCTGGATTTAACAATATTATTTTTTCTTTTGGCATCAACTAGTAGCCCAGAGAATGACATACTTTAACCAACGTACTAGTAGTAGTAGTAGTAGTAGTAGTAGTAGTAGTAGTAGTAGTAGTAGTAGTAGTAGTAGTAGTAGTAGTAGTAGTAGTAGTAGTAGTAGTAGTAGTAGTAGTAGTAGTAGTAGTAGTAGTAGTAGTAGTAGTAGTAGTAGTAGTAGTAGTAGTAGTAGTAGTAGTAGTAGTAGTAGTAGTAGTAGTAGTAGTAGTAGTAGTAGTAGTAGTAGTAGTAGTAGTAGTAGTAGTAGTAGTAGTAGTAGTAGTAGTAGTAGTAGTAGTAGTAGTAGTAGTAGTAGTAGTAGTAGTAGTAGTAGTAGTAGTAGTAGTAGTAGTAGTAGTAGTAGTAGTAGTAGTAGTAGTAGTAGTAGTAGTAGTAGTAGTAGTAGTAGTAGTAGTAGTAGTAGTAGTAGTAGTAGTAGTAGTAGTAGTAGTAGTAGTAGTAGTAGTAGTAGTAGTAGTAGTAGTAGTAGTAGTAGTAGTAGTAGTAGTAGTAGTAGTAGTAGTAGTAGTAGTAGTAGTAGTAGTAGTAGTAGTAGTAGTAGTAGTAGTAGTAGTAGTAGTAGTAGTAGTAGTAGTAGTAGTAGTAGTAGTAGTAGTAGTAGTAGTAGTAGTAGTAGTAGTAGTAGTAGTAGTAGTAGTAGTAGTAGTAGTAGTAGTAGTAGTAGTAGTAGTAGTAGTAGTAGTAGTAGTAGTAGTAGTAGTAGTAGTAGTAGTAGTAGTAGTAGTAGTAGTAGTAGTAGTAGTAGTAGTAGTAGTAGTAGTAGTAGTAGTAGTAGTAGTAGTAGTAGTAGTAGTAGTAGTAGTAGTAGTAGTAGTAGTAGTAGTAGTAGTAGTAGTAGTAGTAGTAGTAGTAGTAGTAGTAGTAGTAGTAGTAGTAGTAGTAGTAGTAGTAGTAGTAGTAGTAGTAGTAGTAGTAGTAGTAGTAGTAGTAGTAGTAGTAGTAGTAGTAGTAGTAGTAGTAGTAGTAGTAGTAGTAGTAGTAGTAGTAGTAGTAGTAGTAGTAGTAGTAGTAGTAGTAGTAGTAGTAGTAGTAGTAGTAGTAGTAGTAGTAGTAGTAGTAGTAGTAGTAGTAGTAGTAGTAGTAGTAGTAGTAGTAGTAGTAGTAATGCCCTTCAGGATGCAAGTTTTCTTTCTCTAAGAGGAGTTAAATTTGCCTGACACCTCTTTGTCGAGGGCAGGCATCATTAGATTGCGTAGCAAGTATACACAGTGGACCACCGGTTTTACACCCCCTCCGAAGGGTGGTCCTGCTACATGTTAGACTTGCATCTATCTAACATCGCTACCGTCCCAGCAGAACTTGGTGACGGTAGACTTTTCGCCCCAGCAGCCCGCCGTCATATAGGTTGACCCGAAAATCTAGGTCCCGGTTTCACTGGTCGAGGTCGCTGTCGGAGTCTTCAGATGCATCTCTTTGGAGTGGTCTTGTTACCCGAAGGTGGTACCGCCTTTTCCAAGTCACCCTCTGTCTACTCTTGCTAGCAAATCTGTCGCGTCCCATGGAGTTCCGATCTCGGAGAAGTCTAGGTCATCCTTTTTTGGGTCACCGGCTAGTCTCCTCTACCCAGTTTGGCGGGGTCCTCGGTCGTCCACCTTTGAGTCCGGCAAAGTTTTCGGTGCGTCCACCTTTGAGTCCGGCAAAGTTTTCGGTGCAGTTCCAACCGTGCCGCCTACTTCTACCTCCTTTGTTGTTACTCTATACACAATGTCAACTGCGCAGCTGCTGAGAAGTGGGGCCGCCCGTCGTCGTCTCGAGTTGCATTCGGTGTTGCGATATCTGTTTTGCAAGTTAAGATTCGTTGTTGCGATCTCTGTTTTGCAAGTTAAGACGCTGTTCACTGGTCTACGGCACCCCTTTAACCAACGTACTAAGACTCCCTTCTGCTCTAATTTGGTGGATTATTTTTTGGTTGAGTCTAGTTTGCGATCGCGACTAGTTTTAAAGTGTAAATGTTTGTTCAAAAATTATATTTATTACCTAAACTGATAAATAAATTATTTCGCTGAAAAACTACTATTGCTACAAGATATTTTACATCACCAGTATGCGCAAACCAATGCCGAAATTTATAAACAACCCGCAGTTCACTGTCAAATATGCCGATTTTAGCCTAAAAAACATGCGCGCTTTCAATTTATAAGGGGATTTTATTAAATAAAAAGAAATATGGTGAATTATAAATTGCTTCAAAAAAGCCCTGGAGGTGTTGTTTCAGCTTAAGCAATACTAGTAGTAATGGTAGTAACTAGGGGGCGGTCCAAGACCTTAACCAAGCCCAGCAACCCTAATCCACCACCTGTACCGCTTGTACGGTAGTGGGCTCTCCGGGTCTTCCTGGGGTCCTATTTTCGAAACCATACGGAGTTATTCGCATGCGACTACTTCCGTCTCTTACTATACCGTATAGAAAAGGGGGCAAAAGATATGCCGATATGCTGATTCATGGGTAGTACGTGAAATATTAACCGGTCCAACGGTTCACACGGTATAGAAAGATACTGAAATAAGAATTGTCGATTATTCAGTACACGTATGCGGATATTTTAGTATGGATTCGAAAATCAGACCTCTGTTCTCTTCACGAAGTCTAGTACTTTGGCCCACTTGAAAGCTCGTAGGTAGGTTCGGTTGTCCGAGTACCTGATTCCTCATCCTTAGGTATGCAACGCACTCCGCAAAGAGGTGCCGGGATGTCTCCTCCGCCCTCCCACAGACCTGGCAGATAGAGTCATTGCCAATCCCGATGCGAGTCAGGTGCTTACTGACTCGGTTGTGACCGATCATTACTCCTATATATTTTCGTGTCTTTCCCAGGAGCCATTTGAATCTGACCGCTTCCGGTCGATCGATGAATTCTTTAAACTGTATGCATCCTATTTCGTTCTCCCAGGTATCTCCCAGTGCATCGTTAGCCCATTTAATGAGTCGACTTTGCAGCTGTCTCCTTGTTATACCTAAGAGTGGTTCCGGCCCCACGTATTGAGTGCTGGCCCTGATTCGAGCGAGTTCATCCGCCTTTTCGTTGCCAGACATTCTCGTCCCGGTATCCACATCACTGTAACTCTCTTGTCTCGGCTCAAGGCTTCGACGCACTCTTCCACCTGAGAATTGCAAATTTTTGGCGCACTGAGTGCCTTTATGGCAGCTTGGCTGTTCGAGCATATGTACACATGCTCCTCCAGACCATTGCGAACCTCTTCTAGTGTTGCCGCCATAATAATGGCGTATATCTCGGCTTGGCAGGCCGTCTGCACGTAGACCCCTCCCATGTTGTCTGCCTCTCCGATAGCTTGGAGTCATCGGTGTAGCATATCACAGCATCCCTCTCGAACTGTTGGTGGAGGTTCTCACTCTGCCAGGATTACCTATCGGGAATTTCGACTTTGTACCTCTTATTGATTCTTCACGGAATTCGGCTTGCCTTGAACTCAATGGACGCAAGTGGCATCTCCAATTAAAACAAATTTTAATTTAGTAAAAATTGTCGGGAAAATATTTGACATAACTCTAAATTTAAGCTTTAATATTCTAGAAAATAATGGACCTGGTCTAGATGAACTAGCTTTTAATGGTTTGGTGGTTTTGTTTTTGATATTTCTTGTTATTGGTAAATTTTAGCTTTCTAAGGCCCTGCGAAGGATATTAGTGAGAAATTATCAATCTCTGTAATTTAGGATTTATTAGCGTGACTTTATATTTTAGGACCAGGCTTAAACGGACCAGGTAGCCGATTTCATGCACAATTGCTTATGGCAATCTCATCAGAGAATGCTCATGTGCAATCTACCAGGTTAAGTTGGCCTGGAGCCATAATAATGGCTTTTTACTACTTTTGAAAATATGTCCACCTACCTTTATTACTTTAGGTATCCAAATTTGTCCTTATCAGTCTCTTTTTGCAACTATTTTTAAAGATTTTAACCATTTTCCAACGTTACGCGCCAGTATAGTTATTAGTTGTATTTTCAATCAATCTCAGCGGCAGGGCCGCCGGCCGGTGTCAGCTTTATTTTTAGTACCTATTTTGTCACTTTTGCATTTTAACAATTTATTAACTGAATATTTTATCCTTTTTTTATTTCTACTTTTCAATAATAGGTAATATTGGAAGTAGTAATCGCACTTCACACCTCTCTTATCACGACAAAAAAAAACAAACAAACAGCATAAATATTGGATACTGCATGAGGCATTTAGAGGTGTAATGAACTAAAAGGAGGCATCCATATATTATATTGCACGGACTCTTTCGGCTACCCTCCTCTTTTCACCAATCGTCACGTTTCTGGTGATCTGATCAAGGTCTCAAAATTAAAACACTAAAAAGGAGCTAAAAAAGTTTAAACTATTTTTTCTAGAGTAAGAAATAATTGTCCAAAAAAATGTGCTACCACCGATAGGTACCTACTAACATTAGTTGATGTGATGAAAGTTTTTGGCATTTTTTTTTTGTATCTAAAAAACTAGCACAACCAAGGTATCTTTAAACGTGTACACTCATTAGAACGAAAGTACTTTTTTCCAAATCATAAAATAATAGCCAATAACTAAATGAAATCAAAAAATTGTATTTAACTTAAATTTAAAGCACCTAAAAAAAGCAATATATTTCCATTTTATTATATCTAGCGAAAAGATACATATTTTGCCAATCTTAATTTTAAACTACTTTTGGTTTAAGAGAAAAGGCACTTTCTAAATCGATGATTTTTCTCTGACCGTTTTTGATGTCCCATGAGTCAATTTTTGGTAATATCCTGGACTTTCAATAAAAAAAATAATATGATTTTATTTTTAAATTGTTCAGATAAACCCTCTACATAATGCATTGAAATATTGTCATTCTGGTATATTTTAAGATTATATTATACATATATTATATAAGATTTGTCCCATGAGTTATCAGGGAATTTCCCAATATCAAAATTGGAGATCTTAAGTTTGGTATAAATATTTAGGAAGAATTTTATTTGTAACATGGGGGGGGAGTCAAGAATTGGCAAATATTGTGTAAAATAATTTATGGCTCTGAGTGCACTCTATAAATTAGAAACAAAATTTTTGCCAAATTTGGCCCCCCGCCCTCCACCTTGTCATAATCAATTGTGCATGAACTCGGCTACCAGTAGTCTAAGTGGATCAGGGCTTCAAGCAGCAGTTCTCAACTTGCTTATGAAAAAGATTTTGTTACATTTGCAAAATAAATCTCACTGAATATTTTTTTTTTATTTTTGATGTTTGCTCCTTACCAAATGATATAGATACTAAAAATCCAATTTTTGTGTATTTGCTCTAGCAACATGCAAAAACTACTAAAACAAGCTATACGAATCATTGCAAAAATCGGTTACCGAGATCATTGTCATTCTTGCTTTAGAAAATTAGGTATTATATCCTTACCGTGTGTCTATAGTGACAACCTACTTAAACCACAATTAAAACTTAAAATTTTAACAGACAACTAGCTACATTTTAAACTTTAAAATATTTTAGGTAAAACCTAATAACACTGTCCAACAAAATTTTTTTTTTTGTTTCCTTCAACTTATGAGTTAATTCCTACCAATATTGGGTTACGAAAAACGAATATGACAAAAAAAAATTTTATTAGCTCTGGTTTCTGTGATAAAAAATAATGAGTTTTTCATTTAATAAGGATTATGAGGTAACGAAAAATATTAATTATGTATGCTAAGAATATTAAAAGGTGTATTTTTAATGACAGTTACACACTATAAATGACAAAAGATCACTGAATATATGAAGAATTAATTGGGGGCTTTATGAGATCGCTGTCTTTTGGCTTTCCTCTGGTAGGTAATTTCTGGAGTATCCCTATACATAAACCAGCAGTAATCCGCGAGCATTGCTTCATTTCAGCGGCCCTGATATCTCCGTTCCATGAGAGAAATATCCTGGTGGAATCTTTCCGCATGCTCGTCACTGACAGCTCCACAACTAGGTGGGAAAAAATCAAGATGGGAGTTGGAGAAAATGTATTTTTAGTGACATATTACATCCGAGTTGATGGTACTTTTCTAGAAGTACTTTTACCAATTGACTGTAATTTTCCTCCCTTCTGTTCCCTAAAAATACATGCATAACTCCCTGAAGAGCTTCCCAAGCATCCTTTTCTTGTCCTTTCAGAACTAGGTCGAAAGCAGGATCCTTTACGAGTTCACGTATTTGTGGCCCAACAAAGATGCCTTCCTTGACTTTTGCATCACTTAGTTTGGGAAATTTTTTTCTCAAATATTTAAAAGCCTGACCATCTTCGTTTAAGCCTTTGACAAAATTCTTCATTAAACCGAGCTTGATGTATAGGGGTGCAAGAAGAACATGTTTTGGATTCACGAGAGTCTCGGCAACGACATTTTTCTCACTAGGTTTAAGATTCCTTGCAGGCCAATCTACTTGGATATAGTGTGATTTTCTATCTCTACTATCCCACATACATAAAAATCAACAGTATTTAGTGTACCCTAATTGCATTCCTAATAGTATAGCAATGACTTTTAGGTCGCCACAGATTTTCTACTTATGTTCAGCATATTTGACTGAGGTGAGGACGGTTGCATAAGTCTCCTTCATATGAACTGCGTGACCAACAAGAACAGAAGAAAGACTATTGCCTTTATGAAGCAATACAGCTTTTAAACTAAGCTTGGAAGAGTTTATGAATAGCCTTCATTCAGTTGGATTATGCTCCATTTTCAAACTTTTCATCAGATCATTAATATCACAGCAAAAAACAAGATTATTCTCCTTCTTAAAAAAAAGGTAACAGATTCCGCTGACGCTGTCTGTACTTAGAGACCCTGACATCTGGTTGAAGAAGATTCCATTGCTGTAACCTTGATCCTAGAAGTTCTGACTTCTCCTGTGACAAGTCAAGATCTCGAATGATATTATTTAACTCAGACTGGCTCAATCTATGTGGCTGATCATTTTTTTCTCCAAAATCAGGGTCGTGTGATATTGAAGGCATGTTTAATTTCTCATCTTTCACATTGTCTTCACTCTCTACTTTCAATTCATAGTTATGAAGTGGAGTAGGAATTGGTAAACTGTCTGAATGTGAAACAAAGTTATGATTGTTTTTCACAAACCAAAACTACACTTTTTTGCACTCGACGTGCGTTTCGCTAATAACGTTAGCATCATCAGGAGACGATAAACAATAAACTAAATTAACCTACGCTCTATCTTATATACAATCTTTTAGTAGGCGGAGATAAGAATAATAATTTGTGATTGATCACGATTTATAATCCTATCTCCCCTCAACTAAAGAATAAAGTGTACCAAACGGGATGGATTCTCTATCTTTATTTAAACTATTTCTGGATTTAATGATTTCCATACTTTCATATGCATTCAAAACTCTCTTGTTTGGCACACTTTTTAGAAGGGTTAGGTTATCTAATGTGAATCTATGATTGTTTTCAAAAGCATGCTCGGTCACACTTGACTTTTCTGTTCTTCCGTATTTTAAGTGTGCTAAGTGTTCTTTAAAACATGTTTGAATAGAGCGTCTCGTTTGGCCAACATATTTGTTATCACAATCCATGCAACTAATTTCGTAAATTCCACTTTTTTCTAGAACTGTAGTTTTATCCACCGGTGTCATTAAATACTTTTTGTAATTCTTTCGTATAATTAGGATTATAAGGAATTGATACAAATTTTGAGTCGCAGGTATATTTTTGTATGAAAAAAGTAGAATTCCGAAAGGTCCTTTTAAAAGAATGTCTATTTATCAGCTTATTTATTAAGCCTTCGTCGTAACAGTTTTCGCCAGCTATATTCCTAATCCTATTTTTTTCTTCTCCAAATCTTTCTTTGTTTAAATGAAATTTACTAATCTATATGTTAAAAAGTGCAAACTTGCAACTTTATGTTGTAAGCAATGGAAAGAGTCATTTGGAATATACCTGTTGGTGGCCGTTCCTTTTCTGTATAGGTCTTATAACTAAAGTGTCTAGAAATGGCAGTGTACCGTTTTTCTCTGTTTCATAAGTAAATTAAATTGTGGGAAATTTGTTATTTATTTTTTCCATAAAATTTTCAACACTAGTTACTTTAGTGTTGAATACTGCAAACCATACTATCATCTACATAGCTGAACCATACTCTGGGGAAATACTCAAATTCTTTACTTATATCTGATTCAAATTTGCTTATAAAGAGGTTTGCGATAAAAGGTGATAAACTATTACCCATTGTGGTTCCTTCTAATTGCTGGTAGTAGTTATTTTTATATTGAAAGTAATTTTGATTCATGCAGAGTTTTGTTAAAGATAGGTATTCTAAAGTCTGTTTGTCTTCTAGATTGTTTTCTTAGTAATTCCTTCAGATATTGTAACGTTTTGGGGATCGGCGCACTAGGGAATAACGAACTAACATCAAGCAAGATTAAAATTTCACCTTCTTGGAGTGAAATATCTTTAACTTTGTTGATTGAATTTTGAACAGAAACTGAATATCTTTATAGGTAAATTTTCAAACTCGTTTGCTAGCCATTTCGAAATGTTGTAAGTAGGTGATCCTACAGCAGAAACTATAGGTCTAACCGATTTTCCAGGCTTGTGGTGTTCTTTGGAACTTGTTTGTAGTGTCCATTTTTTATTAGGTTATCTACCCTTTCGAAATAATCTCTTTTATCTAATATAACAACTTTATTACCCTTGTCAGCCTTTAGATAGAAAACATATTTTTCTCTCAAGCTTTTAATTGTTTTATTGTGATTTAATGTACTGTTTTTGTTGTTCTGAATGATGTTCTGAGACATCTGATATTGGCAAGCATCTCGTACAGCCCTTTGTGCCTTCTGAAAGATTGGAGATTGAACTTTCAATATTTGCAATAATATTACTTAAATTATCGAACTGAACACGAGTTGCAACATATATGTGGAGCCCATGACTTATCCTGGTCTCCTACCTTCATTCCAAAATAACGTTGGTAAGCAGTCTTTACAAGAGGCGTCACATTGCATTTCTGTGAAGAAAACGTTATTTCTCCACAAATATAACAAAAATTGTTAACTGAATTTACACATTTACGAGGCATGTTAATACAATAAGTTTTACTTTAAAAACACTCCAAAACAACAATTTTTGCACTAAACAAAACAGAAATATTGTATGTAAAATGTAAACCTTAGATTTACAGCATAAACACTATAGTCAGTTTGCGATGATGTATTGTGTCTCTGTATATCTAGTTTTATAACAATACCATACACAATATATTAACTGTGCGTTCGATTAAAAATATGAAACTGAACTGTAAGTTATCAGTCGCTCTGAATAAAAAGACGCGCAAATAAGCAATTATTTCGGAAAGGAGGGAGTCCCCGCTTACATATATCGAGAATAGTAGGGCTGTATTGTAAATATCGATAGCTAAATTAAAACTATCGATAGTTTTGTAGCTTTATCTCTATCGATATTATCGATAGTCAATTTCGATGGTGGCGTACCACTATTTCTAACTCCCCACCCTATCCAGTTTCTGCCCTTTCTATTATTTTCTCTTTTGATGCTTTTAGAGGATATAAAATATCACCTTGTCTCTAAAACTAGAGCTAATCTCTAATTTTTATGGTGATTTTTGAATTCAGAGAATTAGCTAATTTTGAGCCCGAAATATTTTCATTTTTGGACAGTGTAATTTATTATTTAGAACACATCGTTAGTGCAAAAACTAACACAGAACTTATCGTTTCTAAGGGTTCGTAGACATTTTAGGCTTTATAGAAAACAAATGTATGCTGTCCCATATATGTTATATGTTATATTTTTATTTTTGTTTTGTTCGTTATTCAGGTGATGAAGTACCAGCTAGTCTAAGTGGATCAGGGCTCCAAGCGGCAGTTCGCAACTTGCTTATGAGTAAGATTTTGTTACTTTTACAAAATGTATCTCACTGAATATGTTTTTAAAATTTTTGATGTCTTTTTCTTACCAGATGATATAGATATCAACATTCCAATTTTTGGATTTGCTTTTCTGTTCGTGCGATTTTAGTAGGAGTTTCACTATTTGATCACTTGAACTCCCGATAGGCAAGACATGGGGCTTATTTTATCCAAATCTTTTTTTTTGCAGCAGGGGCAGGGAGGTTGAGGGAGTAACTATAATTTTAAACACCCGTCGCCATAATCCAGAGCTTTAAAATTACCAAAAATTTAAAACAAAATTATGATTGTTTTCCACAAACCACACTTTTTTGCACTCGACGCGCGTTTGGCTAAAAACGTTAGCATCATCAGGAGACGATAAACAATGAAGTAAATTAATCTACGCTCAAACTTATATACAATCCTTTAGTGGGCGGAGATAAGACTAATAATTTGTGATTGATCACGATTTTTAATCCTATCTCCCCTCAACCAAAGAATAAAGTGCACTAAACGGGATGGGTCCTCTATCTTTATTTAAACTATTTCTGGATTTAATGATTTCCATACTTTCATATGCATTCAAAAGTCTTTTGTTTGGTACACTTTTTAGAAGTGTTAGGTTATCTAATGTGAATCTATGATTGTTTTCAAAAGCATGCTCGGCCACACTTGACTTTTCTGTTCTTCCGTATTTTAAGTGTGCTAAGTGTTCTTTAAAACGTGTTTGAATATTGCGTCTCGTTTGGCCAACATATTTTTTGTCACAATCCATGCAACTAATTTCGTAAATTCCACTTTTTTCAAGAACTGTAGTTTTATCCTTGGGATTTCCTAGTAAGCTTCTTATTGTGTTACCGGATTGATATACTAATTTAAGACCGGTGTTATTAAATACTTTTTGTAATCCTTTCGTATAATTAGGATTATAAGGAATTGATACAAATTTTGAGTCGCAGGTATCTTTTTGTCTGAAAAAGGTAGAATTCCGAAAGGTCTTTTGAAAAGAATGTCTATTTATCAGCTTATTTATTAAGCCTTCGTCGTAACCGTTTTCGCCAGCTATATTCCTAATCCTTTTCTTTTCTGCTTCAAATCTTTCTTTGTTTAAGGGGAAATTTACTAATCTATATGTTAAGAAGTGCAAACTTGCAAGCTTATGTTGTAAGCAATGAAAAGAGTCATTTGGAATATACCTGTTGATGGCCGTTCCTTTTCTGTATAGGTCAAAGTTTAATTTATTTTTATTTCTTATAACTAAAGTGTCTAGAAATGGCAGTGTACCGTTGTTCTCTGTTTCATAAGTAAATTTAAACGTGGGAAATTTGTTATTTATTTTTTTCATAAAATTTTCAACACTAGTTACTTTAGTGTTGAATACTGCAAACACATCGTCTACATACCTGAACCATATCTGATGAACTTATATCTGATTCAAATTTGCTCATAAATAGGTTTGTGATAAAAGGTGATAAACTATTACCCATTGTGGTTCCTTCTAATTGCTGGTAGTAGTTATTTTTATATTGAAAGTAATTTTGATTCATGCAGAGTTTTGTTAAAGATAGGTATTCTAAAGTCTGTTTGTCTTCTAGATTGTTTTTTCCTAGTAGTTCCTCCAGGTATTGTAAGGTATTGGGGATCGGCACACTAGGGAACAACGAAATAACATCAAACTAGATTAAAATTTCACCTTCTTGAAGTGAAATATCTTTAACTTTGTTGATAAATTCAAGGGAATTTTGAACAGAAAAACCTTTTTCCTTTATCGGTAAATTTTCAAACTCGTTTGCTAGCCATTTCGAAATATTGTAAGTAGGTGATCCTACAGCAGAAACTATAGGTCTAACCGATTTTCCAGGCTTGTGGATTTTCGGAAGACAATACAGTTTCGGCATAGTGGGATTTCTTACTTGTAGTTTATATTTAATATTTTCAGTTATAATATTGTTACAATTTTTAATTGTGTTTTTTACTTTGTTAATCGTTTTTGGTAAGGGGTTCTTTGGGACTTGTTTGTAGGGTCCATTTTTTATTAGGTTATCTACCCTCTCGAAATAATCTGTTTTATCTGATATAACAACTTTATTACCCTTGTGAGCCTTTCGATAGAAAACATCTTTTTCTCTCAAACTTTTAATTGTTTTATTGTGATTTAATGTACTATTTTTATTTTTTTGAATGATGTTTTGAGAGATCTGATATCGGCAGGCATCTTGCACATAGCCCTTTGTGCCTTCTGAAAGATAAGAGATTGAACTTTCAATTTTTGCAATAATATCACTTAAATTATCTTTTTGTGGGGGCAGAGCAAAATTAAGACCTTTGTTTAAAAGTGATATTTCTTTGTTATTAAAAGTTTGAGAGGATAAATTTTCTACAATGTTTGCGATTTCCATCGACTTTTTTGGTTTTGGTTCAGAACGTTTTAACTTTTGTAGATTTTTATTAAGTGAAGACATCTTCTTTGTAAATTTTTTCTCAATTACTACAAACATATGTCTTTGGAAATCGCACCATTCTTCAAAGTTCTTATCACTAAGTCTAAATGTCAACTTTTTAAACAGTCGGTATGCTTCAAGCTCAAACATACTCCGTTTTGCGTGCAAATTTTTGATTTCTAAATCTAACCATTTCTGTTTTGCAAACAGGGCTACTTTTGAAGAAACTGTAGATTTCGGCAACTTTACTTGAACAAAGTTTGGAAAAACTTTGAATTTTTTGCAAGATTTTAGAAACCAAATATCTGCACCAACTAGCCTAATCTTAGTACTAAACTTATAGAGAGAGAGATAGAGATTTAGTTCCGTTGACCGTGAAGCTATCTCAACTATGTTGGGAATTTGGAACCTTTGGTTGCACTAAAACAAAATTATGATTGTTTTCCACAAACCAAAACTAACTACACTTTTTTGCACTCGACGCGCGTTTCGCTAACAACGTTAGCATCATCAGGAGACGATAAACTTTGACTTTGACCTATACAGAAAAGGAACGGCCACCAACAGGTATATTCCAAATGACTCTTTTCATTGCTTACAACATGAGCTTGCAAGTTTGCACTTTTTAACATATAGATTAGTAAATTTTCCCTTAAACAAAGAAAGATTTGAAGCAGAAAGAATAGGATTAGGAATATAGCTGGCGAAAACGGTTACAACGAAGGCTTAATAAATAAGCTGATAAATAGACATTCTTTTCAAAAGACCTTTCGGAATTCTACCTTTTTCAGACAAAAAGATACCTGCGACTCAAAATTTGTATCAATTCCTTATAATCCTAATTATACGAAAGGATTACAAAAAGTATTTAATAACACCGGTCTTAAATTAGTATATCAATCCGGTAACACAATAAAAAGCTTACTAGGAAATCCCAAGGATAAAATTACAGTTTTTGAAAAAAGTGGAATTTACGAAATTAGTTGCATGGATTGTGACAAAAAATATGTTGGCCAAACGAGACGCTCTATTCAAACACGTTCTAAAGAACACTTAGCACACTTAAAATACGGAAGAACAGAAAAGTCAAGTGTGGCCGAGCATGCTTTTGAAAACAATCATAGATTCACATTAGATAACCTAAAACTTCTAAAAAGTGTACCAAACAAAAGACTTTTGAATGCATATGATAGTATGGAAATCATTAAATCCAGAAATAGTTTAAATAAAGATAAAGGACCCATCCCGTTTAGTACACTTTATTCTTTGGTTGTGGGGAGATTCAAAATCGTGATCAATCACAAATTATTAGTCTTATCTCCGCCCACTAAAGGATTGTATATAAGATAGAGCGTAGATTAATTTAGTTCATTGTTTGTCATCTCCTGATGATGCTAACGTTGTTAGCGAAACGCGCGCCGAGTGCAAAAAAGTGTAGTTTTGGTTTGTGGAAAACAATCATAATTTTGTTTTAGTGCAACCAAAGGTTCCAAATTCCCAACATAGTACCAAAAATTTTTCAAAATTCCGTGTTTCCTATGATTTTACGAATCTGTAGGAAGAGTGAAGACTAGTTCATGCTTAAATTGCTTTTTCTGCTATGTAACTGTTGCTGTAATTTTTTCTTTTAGCAATAATTATTAAATCTTAATTATTGAGATGTGAAAGTTCATGTTAGATCCTTTTCCGTATATTCCAATGACCTTAAAAGTTAACCAATATTTAACTTTACGGAAAAAGAAACGGAAAAATCGTGTTGTGCAAGTGCGGTCCGCAAAATATGTGTTGACGTTTTTTAACCTCAAAGTTGATTTTTTTTTAAATATTCCAAGCATTAATTATTATAGAAATGGATATTGGGCCGCTTTCTCACTTCGGCTTAAATTTAAAACTAAGCTAATTTAAAACTTAAGTATAAGTTCAACTTATCCTTATTTCTTTTGCAGAGGTGCAACCTTGGCCAACACCTGCTTAACTAAAAAGCCAGTTAACTCTTTTTCGATTTAGTATCCTTTAGCCTACTATAGCGGTCAACTGACAGAAAATCCATGTTTTACCTGTCAATTTGGTTTTAAAAATGGCGGCAATCTTTGGCTAAAGGGCACTGAAGAGACAAGAGTTAACCGGCTTTTTAGTTGAGAACGGTGTTGCCTTGGCTAAGTGGAACCGGAGAATATAAAATTGGGTTGATGCTATAAATTACAATTGGCAGCCTAGCATTTTTTGTGTTTTTTGGATGCAGTCTTGAATTTCAGTGTCAATTGTCAAATTTTTTGTTTATTTTTTTTGTGGTTTCCAAAAATACAAATGTAAAAAAACGGACGATTTGGAAGAAAAAGCGAGAGCCCAAATTTTTATTTACTGTTAATTACTGTTGGAAGTAGAGGAGATTCACCAGGGATTCCCGATTCACCATCCCCAAGACCTGCAGAAAGACAGGAGATAGGTGGTTTGGATTCTGTCTTTTCGTAAGTTTCTATAAAGCGTGTAGTTAGATAATAAGTTTCTGTTTTATTAATGGGTTGGCCCCAAGAGGAGAACCAATCTAGCAGGAGGTAGTAAGTTGGTCATGGAAAGTCAGAAATTTTTGAGAAATGCTGTGGACACCATGGTGTAGGTACCTACTTTCGTTATAATTAAAACTGGGTGTCCAACTAATTTTCAATTCTTTTTAAAACTGTTATGTCATAATTCTTTGCCCCTCAGAAAAATGTTTAAAAATATTGTTTTCCTTTGTTTTAGATTGCAGATAAGGAGGAAAGGTGATCATCTTCATAAAAAAGGTACATACTAAATAAGAATAACTTATGGTAAAGCTGAATCATATGGAACTACAAAAAAGGTACTAACACATCTTGATACACATATTTTTGCATTATGCATTCACGTTCTTTACATAAGATTTTTCATAGATCAATAAATCCTGATTCATCATTTAAAGAGCATGTCAATGTTTTTAATTTAGCAAATATTTTTAAAAAATTCCGAGGACTCTTTGCATTATTTATTTGCCTTTTTATTTTTTAGAAAGTTCTTTCAAACGACTTACCTATACAATGAGCTTCAGGCTACTACGAACACAGGGGGAATCAAGTCCAATTTACTCTCCGTGCCGTACGACCGAGGTAGATTCGAAGCACGCTGCGGTGTTATCTTTTGGAAATTTATTTTGTTTTTATTATTTTGTTTTATTTCTGTCTTGCTCGAAAAACAGGTTGATAAGTTCTTAAGTGAAATAATACATTTCTAAAAGTAAAAATGAATGTTTACGAAGTTGCCGAATAAGTACAGATATTCAAATGGTACTATCAAGGCAGACCATTGAGACTTACTCAAGAACTTTTTTTGGAGAATTTTGTAAATCGCCCAGAACCTAGTTATCAACGTTTCATAGGTTTGTGCAGAATTTTAAAAACTTTGGTTGTGTAGCCTCAAGAAACCATAAAAAACCCACTGTTTTAAATGACGAGCAGGAAGTACGAGGTGTGATGATTTGCGCTGCAGTGGAGGAAAATCGAAAGTTAACTAGCCACCAAACTGCCGAAGCAGTTGAAACGTCTTCAGCCACTGTGTTCTCCAAAAGAATGGTTTTCATTCTTAGAAAGCGTCAAAAACGCATCAAATTTTTCCCGAGGACAACTATCGTCTTATGGAATTTTGCGAAACGATGATGGAAAGGGCTAATCGGGCTGAAAACTTTCTGAGATCTATTCTTTTCACAGATGAAAGCACTTTTGCATTATTGAATCGTCATAACCCAACACACGTTCGATATTGGTCGAGGGAAAATTTGTATTTGTTTTTTTTTAATGTTTAGGGGGGGAGGGGTATTTTAGGGGAACACATAATTGGGTCATTTCTTATTTACGGCAATTTGAATTGTCCTAGATACTTCGATCTACTGCAGCAGCATAATATGATTTCAACAAGGTGGTTGTCCCACTCACAATGTTGGCCTTGTTAGGGAATATCTTAATAATGAATTTTCTAATTGGGTTGTAAGTACACGGGGAACTATTTTATGGCCAGATCGATCACCCGATCTTGCTCCTAATGGCTTCTATCTGTAGAGTTATATCAAAAATAAAGTGTACAGGCATGAAAGGGATAATAATTTGGAGAAACTTTGGATTAGAATTGAAGAAACTTTTCAAACTATCACTCCTAATATGCTTGGAAACGTTAGAAGGAATTTTGATAATATTGTCAAGACTTTTTGAACATTTGCTCAAATTTTTTTTTTGACTGGGAGAATCTTTTTGGTTTTTAGAATGTATTATTTTATTTTAAGAACTTGCTTTGATTTTGTTTCTCCTTATTATTTTAATTGTAATACGTTGTTAGTGATAAATCTGAGCAGTTGAAAATAAAACGCTCTAATTTATCAGTGACAAAAAACAAGAAAATTACGTTATAAAAATTTGCGTATTTATTGGCCAAATTCCGGTTTCATTGACTACATTTCTCATAGCACCGTGGTTAGAGGCGTACTAAATATAAGCCGCGAACGGCGACGAATAGCGATCGCAAGCCTGAGTGTTGGTTGCTCCACTGATAGGTGTGCGGTGTCCCTGCATGTACGTACACTGACAAATTGGACTTCCTCCGGCCTATGTTCGCAGTAGCATGAAGCGGTCTGTATACAAAAAATGCAAAGACCTGGACTGGTAGGAGATATCCCACCCAAGAAAAAAAAATCCATTAATTTTATGTCAATATGGCAGAGAAAGTCAGGAGGAGGACACTAAAATGGTGGGTTCATCGACCTATGTGGCGAGGGTATTGCTTTGGTTTATCCCCAAGTTTGACATTTAATGTTAAATAAATTTTATTTTTGTTGATTATGTTAGTTCCTTTTATTATTTTTTAAATATTTTATAATTTAGAAGAAAGAATTACCTACCTTTAAAGTTTTTGTTTTTTTTCAATTTACCACTATAAATAGGTACAGTTGTCAGTAATAAATTATGGCCCCTTTGACAGACGGAAGAAAAATCTTGATATTTTATGGGGAAAATTTATTAGTTTTTAAGATGTTTTGGTAGGAAATAAGAAAAAATTAAATATGATAAACAAAACAAAATAAAAATTAGTTTGTTTTAAGTAAATCTTTGAATATATCTTATTTGTTTCTTAGTTTTAAAACATAGTATTTTATATACAAAACCTAAATAACTAGGTAACCACTAAATAACAGTGAAAATAGGGAGTTTTTGACCAGCATACAAAAATAACAACCTCTGTGGTTATTGTGATTTGAAAACCTGTCAAGAATGAAGTTATTTCGGTTTATATTTGTAACTAATTCTACGCTTACCAATAAAACAAGATATTATTCATCTTCCTTAATTAAAAATCAATTTTAAACATTTTTTTCAAAACTCGCCAAAAGACAAACATTTTAAAGTGGATTGACGGCAGTAAATATAAAAAAAATATAGATATCCACAAAAATAATCTACATTTATTTTGTTTATGTATACTTCTGTCAAACCACGTCAAAGTTTTTGTATTTTTGGATAATTTTGCGAAAAAAAAAGCGTACAATTGTTATTTTTTTATAAAGGAAGATGCAAAATACATTGCTTTATATGTAAAAGCTTATAGAAAGAGTTAAGAAAATAAATCGAAATCACTCTCTTCTTGAGAGCCTGTCAAACAATGACAACCACAAAGGTTCTTATTTTTGTATGCGGACCAAAGGGTCCTTAATATAGCAACCAAAAATTAGACTTTTTGAATTGTCAATAACTTTGAAACCAATTTTCTGATTTCAAAAAATACACAACTGAACATACTTGATATTTGGCAGGACCTAGAATATGGACCAACACCGTTCTTAACTGAGAACGGTGTTGTATGGACCCTGTTTGCAGAAGGTGTACAAAATTTGAGGATTTGTTCACCCTTTGGGTTTTCACTAAATTTTTATAATAATACAACAAAAACAAGTTTTTGTTTTAAATATCATAGTAAAAAACTAGCTGCACCGATTAATATAAATAAAGGTTTCTTTGGTTCTTTTTGATAAATCTTGTAAAATTAATTTGTGAGGTTAGAAATTTTTTTAAATTATTTTTACTCCTAAAAAAATACAAAAATTGCTTAAAAACACTGTCAAAAGCCGAAAAATATGTTTTAGGATAATAGTAAAAGCAAAAAGGTCTCAAAAACTTTTAAAAAATTAGCCAAGTTTAACTAAGTCTCAAAATTCATCCACTTAACTTTACGCCAACAATGTTTCCCTTAAGGGACACTTTGACAGCACCTGCAAGCTACTTATCTTAGTTAAGTTGAACTTAAGCCGCAGTGAGAAAATGGCCCATTAGACATTTAATAAATTTGGTAGTGTTTCCACATTTTTGAGACAAAAAGAACCCCAAATTTTGTAAAAAAGGCTAAAATCGCGAGTGCACCTGTCATTAACCTCAAAATTTATGACTAAAGTTCAGAAAATGAAAATTTAAAGAAAAAGAAAAGGAAAAAGAAAAGGTAAAAGGAAAAATATACGGCAAAAGAAAAGAAATTTAACCGTGATCCAGCTTTAAAATTTGCCAAGAACATGCATAAACGAAAAATGATTTGGTTAATTATGAAGACGAAGGGTATTTAGGAGATTATTTCACGAATGAAAACAAAAAGTAATAAATTTACTAAGCGGTTTAGTTTTAATAACATTTTTTCCTTCGCAACAGCTCCAAAAGGATTTATATTACGGAATTTGAATTGAGAAACTTCCAGAATTTTAAAACTAGCAATTCAATGAGAATCCCGGTTGCCAATGGCAACGAAAGCATTTGTTTGTATATAAAATTAGTACATTAACGAAGGAAAAAATTATCTGGATGGAAAAATTATCGAAAATCAAGATTATTTACCAAATTATATATATTAGACTGTGCAAAATAAATCGCTTTTTATATATCATCAAACGACACACCGACGTATGATTTTGAATTTTGAACAGGGCAATTATCAGTTTTGACAAGGGAGATTTTCACCTGAGCGGGAAATTCTCGCTAGAAAATCGGGTAAATATCGACCAGCTTTTATATTGTGTGAGGTAAATAATCAGTGTAATTCTTATCACTTGACGCAGAGAGCATATAAATATAAATAGAGAGGACACGTAGTGGTAACATCCGACCAGCAAACCAATGTGATTCACAGCGAGTTTTTGATTATTAGCTGAATGCTCCAGAATAAACCGGGGTAATATTTATTTAAAATTAAAACGGCAATAACCCCGCGCGTTGAATGAATATCGATTTATCACTGGTGTACATACTTATATTTAGTTTTTGTTATTTATTTTGCGAAATATTTCGCTATCTAAGGTTACTTGTATTTTGCTATAAAAAACAAACGTATGCAGCTAACTACCTAAACTTGTACCAAATTTGATGGTTCTGTTCTCCTAATCCAAAAGAGGCGGTTGTGACGTAACCGTGTCAATTCTCATCATGGGAATTCTTCTCCAAAAAGGAGAGACAAAGAAATTTTTTGCAGAAACTTAAAATATGATTATGATTTTCTAAAAAATTTGACTTTCGAAGACGAAACCTTGCACCAGAGTAATGTTTAATTTAAAGTAAAAGAAAAAAACTGGCGCCGTAAGCCAACATTTTTCGGGAAGTTGGTACGTAATTTCGTCGGAGGGGGGATCGATCGCCTCCCTCTGTATTTGCCACCTGTGACTGTACCAGCACGGTTCTCTTGTCTGCAGCGCAATGCGGGCGATTGATATTGTGGATAGTTCCCAACGCGGAACTCGTCTAAAAGAATACTTTTGGATCAATTAATATAAGCAAGATCGAAAGCGAAAGGATGCATGAAAATTCCGAGATAAGAAATATAAAAACGATAGCTGCGCCACTGTTTTTAAGTTGGTGTCCTCCCTATTTAGATTTATGTGCTCTCTGATTGACGCAAGTCAAAATAATTATTGCTGTATATCTCCAAAATCATATTTGCCTTATGCCACTGCGACCACTATTGGGTCTATTGTGGCTCACTTTTAACATTTTTGGTTGCTACAGAATATGCAGCCCCTTAAAGAGGCTCGCAACCTGCTTTGGTGAAGCATCATGCAGATCCAGTCCATTGATCTGTGGTTTATTGAAGATACATTGACGCTGACGTGCAATGGCCCGACATTCACACAGCACATGTCTGGTCGTCTCATCATACTCCATACAGAGCCTACATTCGGTGCCCTCACTTAGTAGACCCATTCTGTGTAATGGTACTTTCAGCCGGCAGTGTCCGGTGTATAGATCAACCATTGTCCGGATGTCCCGCCTGGTGAATAAATTTCCCAGCCCTCTTCCTGCAGGGTTCTGTAATGAACTCTTTGGAATGTGCCAGTCCCGGCAATTCTCTCCAGTATTGATGGAACTTGTTTTCCATCGAGCCTGAGAGGGCAGTGTTGGTTGTGTTGTATGCTATTCCGAGGGCTGGTTTGGGGCCAATAAATACCACAGAGGCCGCGCCAGCTGGGCGGCAGTCTCATTTCTCCGGTGCCCAGAATGTCCCGGAATCCACACCAGCGACACAGTGTTTATTCGCCGTAGGGTATTCAGTGCGTTCTGGCAGCTACTAACGGTTCTCGATGAGCACCTATAGAATTCAAGAGCCTTCAGGGCGGCTTGACTGTCGGATTGCCTTATGAGACTTTTAACTTGAGTGGAATAACCAAGTGGTAGTGGTATAAAATTACATAAATGACAGTTTCATGATCATCATTAAAGTTTTAAAAATTGACTTGAATTGAATTGATTGATTGATTAAAAGATTGCGGTCAAATAGATACCTAAGATGATATAGGTTACAAGCTTGATATTAAATCTCTGATGACAATGTTGTCGCGCTTTAAACTAATGAACAGTTGCGCCACACTAGATACTCCTTAAGCTAATTGGTAAACCTTATACAGTAAGAATTTTTCTAAACACTTATTAGCTTAAGGCATGCTTAAATACGTCGGCGCAGCTGGCCATAAAACTAATTATTGACGATTTGTTGTAGATCATGAAGAAATAGAAGTGGATGACTACTAGAACGAAAAAAGGCAAAAAAGATATTTTCAAGACGAACGCTCATGATATTGGATTATCCATTCTGTTGTTATTTTTGCATTGAAAAATCACAAAAAAAGTAAAAAAATTGTAGGTTCTAATTTACAAAACCAAAATAAAAAATATGACTATACTTTTCTTTGTTTTATTCATTTATTACAGACAAACAATGACACACATTCAAACACATAGCCTTATGTTTTATCAATTGACGTTGCTATTTCAATAAAGTTTCGAAAAGTCTCAGCCTGACCTCCCATAATCAGTTACGCTGAAGTCATCTTGTTGAAATAAAGTATAAAAAAATTAAAACAACTAGCGCAGTCTTTCAATCTGCAAGTCTCTACTTCTTCTACTTAGAGAAAACAGTGTTTACGTCTTGTTTAACGCTAAAACGAATTTAAAGCTTTGAAGCATAACTCTGCATTTCGGACTTCCATTGTCTATAGTTTATTTATACACGACGTTTCGATCCGTATAATCTCTGATCGTCTTCAGTTGCAAACTACAATGAATTTCTAAGGTTACGTTCTTATATACTGTGAGAAATTACTCAACCTTGAAGTTTAAGAAGTTGGTTCCGCCCAAGGAGGGGCTTCCAAATATTTGAAATTTCAACACTTGGTTTACTGAAAATATCCTGATAAAGGCAGCTTCAAGGAATTTTCGTTTCTTCTTGTGCAAAACCTTTACTTCTGCCCACTTCATTCGGTGTTGTTTTGACCATGCCTGTTTGGCGATTCCTGATTTCGTTGTTTCACCTTTTTGGGTTGGGTTGGGTATAACGTTCCCAATGTATTCCCAGAAATGGTAAATACCTCGAGGTATAGTAGTAATAAAACCGTCGCCGTGATATGACGCCACAACTCTATTAGGGATAGGGCGTGGAGACGGCCACCACGTCGCGACTGATTTTGTTGCTTGGGATACAATTCGAAGCCTTCTTAATAAAACAAAACCGGAGAACAAACAAAATAAGGAATGCATTTACCAAGTTCCTTGTGAGTGTGGTGAATCATACATAGGCGATACAAAAAAGCCACTATCTGTTAGGCTTAAAGAACATCAGAGGAATACACAAAAAGTTAAAACAACGTAATCAGGAATCGCCGAACATGCATGGTCAAAACAACACCGAATGAAGTGGGCAGAAGCAAAGGTTTTGCACAAGGAGTCACACTGGAAGAAACGAAAAATCCCTGAAGCTGCCTTTATTGGGCAGAATCACGGTATTTTCAGTAAACCAAGTGTTGAAATCCCAAATATTTAGAAGCCCCTCCTTGGGCGGAGCCAACTTCTTAAACTTCAAGGTTGAGTGATTTCTCACAGTATATAAGAACGTAGCCTTAGGAATTGATTGTAGTTTGCACCTGAAGACGATCAGAGATTTTACTGATCGAAACGTCGTGTATAAATAAAATATAGACAATGGAAGTCCGAAATACAGAGTTAATTTCAAACACATCGTTGTATCAAACTTTAAAGCTGTTCCAAATTTATTAACAGAGGGGTGTTCTCTTCAAAAAATTCTGATTCTAGAATTATACGTCTACGATCTCCTTCACGCCCGCGTCTTTGAATAAAACAGACCAAAGCGCTGAAAGCGCTGGCTGGTACTACTAAACGGATTGCGGACGGAATTATCGATCGATACCTATCGATTGTTGCATCTGATGGTTGCATCCAATGACCTTCAACTAAAATAGACCCATCAGGCCATTCATAAATCGCTTTGAAACGCGATCAGTCGTTAGATTTAGGGAAAACCATTTTATGTCCCACTGGCAACGTTGCACCAGGCATGCTCTACCTCACACATGCTCCATCCACCAAACTTTTAGCAGCGGACAGGAGCGACTCGTTATTTATAAATGTAAAAAAGGTGGTCTTTATTTTTAGACTCGTTAAATATTTATGAACATACATTTAAATTTTTTTTATACTTAACAGTGGATGCCGAGTTATGGGGAGGTTCTCAATTATGTTTCCTAATTGCGCGCGTAAACTACTTTTTCGCACGCATTTACATGCGAAATATTTGGATTTCCCGCAGGCGATGCAAAAAGACTAAAAACAATTTTTTTAATCTATTAAATGTCAAGTCATACACAAATTATGGAGTGCCTGTAGAACTTTATTAAAAAATTAACCTACGTAATAATTACGACTGCAGAAAGTGGTACTTTTGCGCAGTTGACCGAACGACGCATAAAGGAGTCCGGTCAAACCGTCAAGAACGGAAGTCACTTTACGCAATGTATTAGGTACAATGTTCTTCCTACGAGCCATGATTTATTAGAAATTATTTTTAAAAAATTTATTTTGTTTAATAAAACATTAAGTAAAACGTTAATGAACATCGAACATCGATATAAAAAAAATTAGTGCGAAAAAGTAACTTTACCGTGCTACTGCGGAAAATTAAAGTACTTTGTGGAAAACTAAACAGGTGCGTAGTTGGTTTTTCGCCCTTGACCTCCATCACGTGCAGAAAAGTTTCACCTTACGCACTTGTTAGGTAAATAACTATTGTGAAAAAATATACACAGCGTTTTGTAAAAACAGCTAAATCAATGTGGACAATTTAAAAATAAAAGAAATATTCTGAAATGGAAAGTATATTATAGATGTATTTGATGCTTTTCCATTGTTTAAAAATAAATAATATATGCTATAATTTTTATTTAGCACATGGAAAAGTATCCTTACGTTTTTATTAAATACAAAAAAATAGTATGTAGAATAGGTTAAATTTTTGTTTGTTTTTCTCATTTCAATTTTTTTTAAACTATACTGCCTCTCTTAACTAAAAATCCTTCAAAATAAATTATTTCCCTATGGAATTACTGCTTTTTAGTTATGGACGGCAGTATATTATTATGTATTTATATATATATGATATAAAGAATGTATGTCTGTTAAAACTTTTTATTTATAATATTTACATATAATAACATCCAAACACTTAAAAGAAGTAGGGTTATGGTGAAAACTCGTAAAAAATGGCTTGGTGATCATGCGCGAAATATGATTTTACATGACATAAATAACATAACATAAAAAGATAAAAGTTGGGGATCTTTGTGTGTCTCATGTTATGATATTTTACGCTGTTATTCTTCTGTATAAACACCAACAGGGTTTGTCATAAGCTTAACTCTTATTTCATTTATTGTTATGTCTTAGTGTCTTAGTGTATATTATTTTTCTGCATAAACCCAGCATTACCTACCTATTTTGTCCATCATATTTTATGAGCTGACTATAGATAATATTAAAACTATGAAATTAGCTAGTTATAAATAAATACCATTTTTTTCCTACTTATGTAGGATATTCAAAAATGTCGCAGTTGGGTTGTTTGATTATACCAATTATAGTGTAATTAATTAAGGTTGCTTACTATATTGTTTTTATTAGGAAGTGGCGAAAATATCCTAAAAAAACTTATTTATTTTCTATATTTATTAATTATATTTTAAATTTGGCGACCTATGAAAAGGTTGCGTCGGAAAACATATGATAACTAACCTGTGAAATATTTGGTTTTGACCTGCAATCTCCAGTTTTCGGCACACCATGCACTTTGCCATATCACTATTGTCACAAACACTGAAAAATCTATGGAAAAAATATTAAAAACTGTCCAATAATCTGTAAAATATACCAAAAACCCAATTCCACTAAAACGACAACTGCGTCTACAAATAATGAATGGAGCAGAGTACACAGGATTATATAGGTGACCCGCCACAAATGCGAGGTTGCCAGGTTGTTGTAGGTTTAATTTCCGATATACATTGGAAAATAAAAATAATTATTTTTTCGGTCAAAATTCAGGTATTTTATCTGATATTTCGACCGAAGAAATAAGGTCTCAAGTACCATAACACGTACCTATACATTATAAATTCTTTATTGATTTAAAATTGTGAAGATTCAAAGAAATTTAAATGCAATATTACATATTATATATAACTCAATTTCTTTATGTATGTGAATAAAAATAAGGTGTTTCTCCATGTTTTAAAAAACATACCAGAGAATTTGCATAAATGCAGGTAAATGATAAAAAAGTAATAAAAATAATGTGTTTGTAAAAACATTACGTGCGTAGATACAACTTTCAGCGAAATCTGGCATCGTTACCAAATTGCTTACCTTTATGGTTGCATCGATGCTGGAAAGATGGCGCTGCAAGTGCAAAAAATTTGCTATTTGCAGAAGTGGGTTCAATATTTTTTAAATATTCATTAAAAACCTTCAGAGTCCCTCTTTCAGTTGAAAAAATGTGGTGTTTCTAAAATAAACACACACTCTGAATGAGAACGACGCTAATAAAACCTAGAAAGTGCAGCAGTTTTCCCAAACTGTTTGCCTGACAACGTTGAATAGCCGACATCTCTTTTCAGTGTATCCGAATTGAATAGCGTTCTCACCCTAGACGAGAACAGTCCATAAACCATAAAGGTATAACTTAAATAGTGACATTATGTTTACCACAGTTGCGATCAGACATAAGGTAAACAATTTGCCAACGATGCCAGATTGCGCTGAAAGTTGTATCTCTACACGTAATGGTTTAACAAACATAATATATTCATAACTTTTATATCATTTACCTGCAATTATGCAAATTCTCTGGTTTGTTTTTTAAAACATGGATATTTTTATTCACATATATAAAGAAATTTAGGTATATTATATAATTGCATTTAAATTTTCTTGAATGTTCACAATTTTAAATCAATAAAAAATGTGTACGTATATGTTGTGGTACTTGAAATATACCCGAGAATATATCTCATTTTTTCGGTCGAAATATTAGATAAAATACCTGATGTATTGGCCGAAAGAATAATTCTTTTTATTTCCAAATATATATCTGAAATAAAACCTACAACAATGTGACAATCTTGCATTTGTGGCGAGTTAGCCACATAACCGTTTGTACGCTGCTCCATTCATAATTTCTAGTCGGTGTTGTAGCTTTAATGTAATCGAGGTTTTAGAATATTTTACAGATTATTGGATATTTTTTAATATTTTTTTAATAGATTTTTAAGTGTTTTTGGCAAAATTGATAACAAAATGCGTGGTGTGACCAAAACTGGAGAAAACAGGTGAAAACCAAACATTTCACAGGTTAAAAAAGAAAAGATCAAAAGATCTTAGGAGGAAAGAACGAAATTTCAAAATTGGACGAGTGATCCACAAGGAACACACAAAAGTCCAAAGTGAAAAGGAAACCAATTAAATGATGTTTCGCCCGGGGTGACTAGCGTGGATTCACTAGTTACCCTCAATCCAGACATCATTTAACATCATCGCACACTCTGACTTCCAACTCCGAAACACTCACAAATAGGCATCGTTCCGCATGGTACTTATTATAGTCACCCCGGGCGAAATATCATTTATTTGGTAACTGATTTGGAAGTTTTAATTTCACAGGTTAGTTATCATATGTTATTTCTTGGCATTTAAAATATTTTTACAAACCTTTTTTCATTTATAAATAACGAGCCGCTTCTGGTCGCTTGTAAACGTTATGTGGTATTGCCTGGGCCAGCGTTGCCAGTAGAAAATAAAATGGTCCAACGACGGATCTCGTTTCAAAGTGATTTATGAATGACTTGATGGGTCTATTTTAGTTGAATATCTTTGGTGTAAACAATATCATAGTCATCTTTTTAACTGACGAAAGGGGGGGTCAAATCCACTCAGAAAGTTTATATGACTTACGGGGCAAAACTCGGTAGATTTTTGTCTAAATGACTTTAGAGTTGAAAAATTTAGGTGCTTATATCTACCAGAAGTTTTAAAATATTCGTGTCTAACTTTAACCACTTTACAATAGAATCGTTCGCAAATAAATGAAAACAAACCTTTACTCTAAACACTCTAAATTAAAAAAAAAAGATTTAAAAAACACTTGGCAACAACGCAATTCGCTGCAAACGTGAATCTCTGACCTCCGATCCTCTCTCTTGTCTACAGCACAGTGCATAGTGCATCTTCCGCTATTAGTTGTCAGTCGCGCGAGTGTACCTGCCAATTATTTTCGAGTTTTTTGCCGTTAGGTGTGAAATTAAAATAAATTAAAAATGTTCTCCAACCAGGAGGCTCCCAGACACTCAAATCTTGCAGCTCAAATGTATCGAGATAGATTTTCCCAACGACTTAAAAGAAGTTTTTTTTTGCTCGGTTTTTTAGTGTTTTTCTTAATAAAAAAAGTTTTTACAAATTAAAAACAGTTTGTGACAGGCATTTTTAATTGTGTACAAACAAATGCTTAAAATAAGTGTTTTTTTGGGTCTTTGCAAAAAAAAATAATAAAAAAGAGTTTTTACAAATTTAAAAGAGCTTTGAAAATTGTGTGACAGGTGTCGTACTTTTTTATAATAAAAGTGGACCATACGTATTTCTTTCCAAAGCCCTACTTCGATACCGAAAAGGACTTTTAAATAAACTTTTACATACAGACGAGACGCTTAAATCAATTTTCGGTAAGTACACATTTATTTCTTTGCTTTGTACTATTTTTAAATATTTTGTAATTTTCCGGCTGCTATCATGAGATCTCCTTTAATTTTTTCGCACCTAAAAGCGCATTGTTGCCAAACGGTGATTAACTTAAAAGTCCTATATCTCCGAAACCACTAAGTTTTGTCGCCCATTTTACATGAACGTTTTTGCTTGTTTTGGTCCCCCCTACCACCCATTTAAATAATGACTATAAAGTCGTTTACACCCTGTATATTTAAATATAAAAACTTTACGACTTCGTTAGAAAGACCGCATTATAAAGAACAACACTATGCATTTTAAATTTTCATCTCGCTTTTGATCGTAAAAGCTGTAGTGTAAGTAAAGTTACATTTACCTACTAGGAAAAGGCCAGGCTAAAAAGCTTTTGTTTGGTCTTTGATTAATATATAACCTCTATAAGATATAAATCCTCTCAGTCCATCATCAGTGAGTTTAAGTTATTTATTAGCATTAGGCAGTGGCGTAGCCAGAAATCGACTCTGGGGGGGGTTCATCATTTAATATTAATCAACTTTCTACCCAGGGCAGTGGTTCCCAAAGTGTGCGCCGTGGCGACCCGGGGCGCCGCGAGAAGAAACCGCCAGGCGCTCCTGATAAGGTAGAATTTGAGTTACGTTTGGCAACGCCGGCGCCGCATCTGCTATTAATCGAGCCTCCAAACCGAGAGAGCAGAGCAAGTTTCTAGAATTTCCAGAAGCCCGTATGCGACCTGCGCGTCGCTCGACGAGAATTTTCGCAAGCGTTGATTAAACTTTGGTTTTACTTCAGTGAAAGTAAATCATGAGGGCAGACCGCAGTGTTTGCTCTGTGTGAAAATTCTAGCGGTCGAAAACATGCTCATAAGTAAGCTAGAACGACATCTCGAAACCATTCATCCTACGATGGTTGGAAAGTCATGAGAATTTTTCATAAGAAAGTTGCAGAATGTACAAAAACAAAAGAACGTGTTTTTTCAACAAACTTCAGTACCTAGCAACGCACTGCGGTCCTCTTTCAAAGGGGCATGCAGGGTAGCGAAGTGCAAGAAACCTCACACCATCGCAGAAGAACTTATTTTACCGCTTGATATTGATATTGATATGGTTAACATTATGATAGGAGAATTAGCGGGAAAACTAATTTCAAAGGTACCTTTATCTAACAACACTATTAGTCGAAGAATCCATCATATAGCTGAGGACCTTAATGATCAATTGATAGAGAAAATGAAAGGCAAGGAATTTGGTCTGCAACTTGATGAGGCTACTGACCGTAATAAAGATGCATAACTTATTTGTTACATACGCTTCCTGGATGATAATATTATTGTTGAAGATCTTCTTTTCTGCAAAAGTATCGATGAAAGTGGAAAGACTCAAGACTTGTTTCAAATTCTTGATAACTTTATAACAGAGAATTATTTAGATTAGGAGAAGTGTATTGGAGTTTGTACTGATGGCGCTCGATCAATATCTGGCCGTTATAGTGGATTGCAAGCACTTATTCGCAGTAAGTACCATATGCCATGTGGACCCGTTGCATCATTCATATGGAAGCACTTACATCGAAGTCATTGGGCTGTGAATTGGATTTGGTTATGGGACGTATCATAGACGTAGTTAGCTACATAAAAACTAGGCTGCTAAAAACCAGACTATTCAAAATGCTTTGTATGGACATGAGAGCTGAACACACTGCGCTGCTATATTATTATAGTGCACGATGGCTTTCACGTGGAAACGTCTTATCCCGTACATTCGAGCTAAATCAAGAATCCTGGAAGAGGAAGGTCATGCAAGCTCCAGATACTTTAAGGATCTCGACTTTTTGCTAAAACTGGCATATTTGTGCGATATATTTGACTTAAATCTGTGTCTCCAAGGCAATAACATGCATATCTTAAAACTATCAGAGAAAATTGTAGCATTTAGGAAAAAACTGCAGTTGAGGATAAGAAAAATTAATAAAGATGGCGGTCAAGATTGTTTTCCAGAATTTCATAAATTCTCAGCCTCTAATGAGCTCGTTATCTCTCAAGACTTGCTGTTACTTTTCACCGAACACCTTTCGAAACTCTTGGAATGGTTTGCAAAATACTTTACAGAACAAAATGTCGAAAAATTTGCATGGATTTAAGATCTTTTCCATGCACAATCTCCACCAGAATTCACTTCACTAGAAGAAGAGAGTCTTATTGAACTCTCTTACGACAACAGCCTAAAATCAAAATTTGCTTCTTCTGATTTGGTGGAGTTTTGGTTATCCGTCAAAAATAAATATCTGGCTCTAAGTTTACAAGCTTTGAGGGTTCTAATCCTCTTTGCAACATCCTATTTATGCGAAGCTGGATTTTTAGCTGTAGCTGTGATAAAAAGCAGATATCGTTCAAAGATCAACGTGGAGCAAGAAATGAGAGTAACAGTGTCAAGCCTTATTACCCGCTTTAAAAAAATGTATGCAGATCACCAGGCTCACCCATTACACTGATTTTTTTTTCCTTTAGTAATAATGTATTCTTGTGTGTTAGTTTAATAATAAACCTACATGTGATTTGTAACTAGTGCCAATATATTTACAATGGTGTTAAATTAAGTGTTGTACAACGCTTGCGCTTTGCTACTATACTGTAGGCAACTTGCAAAACACATATTTTATACATTATACATATGCAACACTTTGTTGGACCCAACTATATATGCATATTGCGAGTAGGGGCGCCCTGACAAAATACTAAACCAGTAAGTGCGCCGCAAACTGAAAAATCACTGAACTAGAGCAAATTTTTAAAAATTTGGTAGGTCCTATTGCTTGAGCTCTTGAACTGAAGGGAGAGGGGAGGGGCGGTTTAAAAAGTGTTGAGTTAGTAAACAAAAATACTTTGAAAAAAATTACTTTAAAATAATAAAAAATTATACCATTTCAATAATACAAAATGCTGTGCACGTCTGGACGTAACTATGAGATACCAGATATACTAAATATATAGGGGGAGTCAGGGAGAGTGATGCGAATATAATGCAACCTTCATATTTGCTCGGAACAATTGGAGACCGTGTGTACACCCACTGGGCGTGGGACCAGAGATTTTTGATCGGTATGATGCGAATGCATCTAGCCTCTCATATCCAAATGCCAACCCCACCTTCCCGTGGTGCTCCCTGTGTAAAACAGACTAGGCTCTGGCGACCGAATATGGACGTATAGCTTTATGGGGAAGCTGAACTAGACTCAATAAATTTAATGGTGTGGTTAAACTAGTTAAACTAAGAACTGCTCCATTAAGGACCTGTACAAACTCGTACAGGGGAGTGGAGTGGTGAAACCAGGATCAAAGAGTGCACAATAAGCCAGTAGTGGCTGCAGTGCAGTGACTCTGGCTAGCCATCAGGCTGGTCGTAGCCACAATCGGAGGGTTTTAGTCGGTAAGAATCCGACACTACACGGGCTCTCTTGGTAGAGGAGAAATGACTCTGGCGTCCCCTTGATACCCTTAAAAAAAACTAAATAAATTAAAAATCATGGTTAGCTCTGGGCAAGGTCAAAAGTGAAAACTCCCCTGCGCATTCCTGACGCAGTGTGCTTGCGCCCAAAAGAGTATCGTTTTTAAACAGGGTAACTTATTTAAATTTAAAACCATTTTATTAAAGAAATCTTTTAAACAATACTGTAACTAATTGTGATGCTTATGTAGCGACTTTCGCAACAATTTAAAAAAGTTTAGCGAGACCAAAAAGTTGGGTATTTATATCCATTCTGCCAAGGCAAATACCCGGTTAATGCACCGCACAAATAATAACAAGTTATAGGAAGTTTTCCCCGATGGCCATTAAAAGTTTAAATTAAAACCATATACACAAAATTGCATATTATTGCGAGGGGTTGTGTTCACAATATTTTGCAAACAAGTTAGACAACTAAGTTAAAATTGGATGTTTCACAAGGTAAAACAACCGTTACCGGCCAGTGCTTGTATGTATTTTATTTGTCGGAAATTTGTAAATTTATGAATAACTCTCTAAGCACATAAAAACATAAATAGTTTATAGGATTGTTGTTTATAGAGTTTTTGTTTTGTTTTGTTTTGTTTCGTTTTCTGTAGCTGCTTCTTAACATTTCTGCACTCAGGAAAAAAAACGTTTCGGAAAAAAGAAAGAAAGTTTTTGAACCAAATGGAAACTTCATTCAACTGACGATTTCTATATTACGACCTGACAACTATTTCTATTCTATTCTATTCTATTCTATTCTATTCTATTCTATTCTATTCTATTCTATTCTATTCTATTCTATTCTATTCTATTCTATTCTATTCTATTCTATTCTATTCTATTCTATTCTATTCTATTCTATTCTATTCTATTCTATTCTATTCTATTCTATTCTATTCTATTCTATTCTATTCTATTCTATTCTATTCTATTCTATTCTATTCTATTCTATTCTATTCTATTCTATTCTATTCTATTCTATTCTATTCTATTCTATTCTATTCTATTCTATTCTATTCTATTCTATTCTATTCTATTCTATTCTATTCTATTCTATTCTATTCTATTCTATTCTATTCTATTCTATTCTATTCTATTCTATTCTATTCTATTCTATTCTATTCTATTCTATTCTATTCCATTCTATTCTATTCTATTGTAGAGGTGACGTATTCATTTAGTTCAAATAAAATCGTCCATTTGGAAGTAACATTGTGCAACAACGTATTCACAGTTAGTGAAACATTTAAACACTCTTTATTTTATTATTTATGTATCAACCCTAAAAGAACTTAACATTAAATAGTATAGAGAACTTTCAGAAGTAACTTTTAAAGTATAACTTCAAATAAAATAATAATTATATTTTTGGCTAAAAAACCCAGACCTATATCAATAACTATGTAGACTCTACTGTAAAAATAAACAAACCGGTGTTTCGGCCTTTTTTATTTGTACCGGCAGTTGAGAAGTAAGGATGATTCTGTTTTGAAGGGTATACAGTTAACGCTCACAATGACTTGGAATTCGAAAGCAATATATATCTGAAAAGTCTCTTTAAAAGTAAATTAATTTATTTAAATGAAATAACTATTACAGATAGGCGAAGTCTGGCCATTGGCTACTCTACTTAACCTTACAAAATAAATTAAACAGATAAGAAACAATAAAAAGAAACAAAACAAAAACAAAAAAAAAGGTATTATTTACTGCTATAAATACAACACAATTCAATTTAAAAACAAATTTAAAAAAATAACAATTAAATATGGCAAATTTAAAGGTAAATTAAAAAAAAAGCGTTAAGTATAGCAAACTTATATAAAAAAAAGTATTAAAAAAAAACAATTAAAAGAAAATAAAATATTTTCTTATTTCTTTCTTAAACTTTTGTATCTTTAAGATTTTTAAATCATCATGCAGCGAATTGTAAATTTTAGTGGCGTTGTATGAAAATGATCTCTTAAACATGGTGGTTTTAAATTTTGTGGTATGGAGTCTATTCGTAAATCTCATTTCACGATTATGTGTGTTCTGTCTAAAAGTAAGTTTTTTTGATAAATAATCAGGGCAAGAGGTTTTAATGAGCTTATGGACAAAATTTGACAGGTATATCTTGTAGACGTCTTCAACTCTTAGCCACTGCATTTCTTTTAGTTTTTCTGACACGTGATCATATTTTCTTAACTTAAACACGAATCTACAGCAAGTGTTAATTAGTTTTTGCAGTCGGTTTCGGGTTATCATATCAAGACAAGGAAAGTAAACAATGTTGGCGTAGTTTAGAATAGGAAATATTAAGGTCTCACAAAGTTTTTTTCTAAGCTTAAAATTAATTATATTATAGTTACTATAAAGACCTTTGAGTGCAAAATAACATTTTTTAATTGTTTTCGAAACAACAAACGTAACTGCTCATCAAGCAATACACCAAGATTTCGAGCACAGTTCTTTATTTTTCAGGGAATGACCATTAAGGGTGACTTTAAAAGTTTTCTTTAAATGATTTATATTTTTTACAGATCCAAAGAACATTATTAAACATTTTTTTTCATTAAGTTCTAAATTGTTGTCTTTGGCGTACTGACTTGACTGTCGTCGGCATAAGTTGCAAGTTTTGAGTGCTTTACAGATAAAAAAATGTCAGCTGTATATATGGAGAAGAGAACTGGCCCCAGTATAGATCCTGGTGGGACTCCTGATGTCATTTTTTCCATTTCTGAAAAACTACCATTCATATGGACGCTTTGTGTCCTTTCAGTAAAATATTCACAAAAGAGCTTCGTTGAAATTTGGTCGAAACCATAGTATTGCAACTTTGCACACATAGCGCATAGCATATTAATAGCTTAAATTTAATTGAGGTTTAGAATGTGAAACCTTGGTATCTTTGATTTATAGTGGAAGCACATTCTCAACCCCAGCTAAATTTAAACTGGGTTTAACGTTGCCGTGCAGTTGGTACATAAGGTAGGTACTTAGAGTTCTTTAAGAGTAGATGTTCTTTTTTTTTCTGTCAGTGACCTTAGCTCAGGAAATTTCAAAGTGACGTTCAAAACGGGCCTAGGAACTAGTTCCAGTTGTCCAAAATTATAAAATATCATAAATTTGGGTGCGTACAAATCAAGAAATGTTAGAATGTTTTATGTGTCATTTTTTATAATCTTTATTTAGTTTTTTTGGCAGTTTAAGAGTGGTCAATCTAAAATCAAAATAATGCGCCCTAAAGTATGCCAATTGGACTTTAGTTTTCTAATGAAATATACCTGGGGGACGATTTAGCGCATCTAGACAAATGTTTGTCGACAACTTTTTTTTATCTACTAGTTCTTGACTATCAGTGCATCTGTTTAGTTTGGACCATTTTTAACCATGATGCGGTGAAAGCTTTCTTCGTATTTTTTTGAAATTCACCATTGCACTTTTAATATATACAGTGGGGCACAAAATTCCGCACTTTTTGGATTATCTATAGCTTTTGACATAAGTGCTCGATTTTGAAAGATATTGGTTTTTTAGAAAGATAAAACGTGATACTTTTTCGATTCATTTTTCACCCCACCTGAAAAAAAATTATGTGCAACAATGAACAAACTTTAAAGCTTTCACTACAAACGCTCATTATTTATGTGTATATTCACGTATCATTTAATTAAATCGGTTGAGAAATGAAAAAGTTATAAGCTTCTAGATTATGAGTGTTTCGGCCTAACGTTGGAAAAAAATCACAAAATTAGGTACATATTTTTTCAATTACTATAACTTAAAAATATTGTTTGTTCAAAATTTGCCATTAAAAAAATTCAGAATGGCGGATAGTTTTAAAAAGAGTTAGGTTTTACACGCCTTATTTTTTTTTCAGTAAGGCGCTGGACAAAATATAAATTAGTATTTCCATATCTCCATTTTTTCTTCGTATATCGAGGTATCACCCAATTAAATCGGGATAAAAAATAAAAAAGTAATGGTTATTTACATTCTTAGTGTTTTCCTTAATTAAATAATTAGGTTAAAAGATATAGCAAAGCCAAAACACTCGTAGTCAAAAATCTTTATATCTTTTTTATTTCCCAACTGATTTAATTAAATGATACTTCGATTTACACAGAAACTATGGGCGTTTGTACTAAAAGCTTTAGAGTTTGTTTGTTTTAAATTTTTAACCGAATCGAAAAACTCTCTCGTCTTATCTTTCCAAAAAGCCAATATATTTCAAAATCGAGTAATTAAGTCAAAAGTTATAACCAATTCAAAAAGTGCAGAATTTTGTGGCCCATCCTATATATTAGTTTTACCTATATAACTACTATGTTAGTTTTACCTATAAACAGCATTAAATTAATCTTTTAATCATGAAAATGTGCCATTTTCATCGACTTTTTCTGATTCAAGCAGTGTTGTCACATTTTTATCTACTATTTTTTTCTGCTTTTACGAGTTTCGAATTTGTAAGCCTACACTATGAAGAATTTTTTTTTAAATGAAACACTGGCCGAGCGAAAAGGATTTCTAATACTCGATTAAAGTATCGCAATAATTAGTAGTTATATATTTTTTAACTTTGAATTTTATACTTTCGTTAAAGCAGAATCTTAAAAAGCAACACAAGAAAAACAAATTTTTAGTTAAGTTTAGACTATCTCTTCCGTTTTTCAAATATCGCAGCCGCTTGCACCTTTCAATCCACTAAAATCAACAAACAAATCCAAATTAATAAATAAAAACTCTAAAATGAAACGGGAAATCATATTATAGAATACTTCAGAAAAATAAGGTAAGATAAGACATAAAATATAAAATGAAATAAAATAAAAGTTGATGTTATGACACACCCTGTTGATGTTTATACAAAATGATGCCCAACTTTTATCTTTTTATGTTATACTATGTTATGTCATGTGAAATCACATTTCGAGCATGACCACGACGTCATTTTTTAGGAGTTTCCACCATAACCCTACTTTTTTTTAGTAGTGTTTAGATTTTATTTTTCTTTAAAAAAACGAGTTTTACGCAAAAACGGTAAGCAAAATGTCGGATATTCACGTTTCCACAGGTAGGGTAGGCTGTCTATGTAGTTGAGGTAAATTGGGGCTCATCTATTTTATGTCATGTTATTTTTTGTATAAACAGCTATTTTCCTTATATTATGTCATGCTATGTCTTATCTTATCTTATTTTTCTGTATAAACCCAGTACAAAAATATATCCTCAATGGTACTCTAACATTTTCGGTCCGATCGATCGCGGCCTGCTTGATAATTTCTTGTTTTGTAGTAATTTGATTTTGGGGCGTAGCCAGCTCGTACCATTGCTAGATATAAAAAGTTGTCGACAAATATTTGTCCAGATGCGCTAACCCACATACTCCATAACATTGGAAGAATATTCATGTTATCGGAATATTCCCTCAAAGTGATTTTTGGAGTAATCTATTGCCAATATGACAGGAATGTTCCAGGCCTATTTTTTGTTGAATAGTCTTTCAGAGTTTGTGATAGTTATATTTCTTTGTTAATAAGATAATAATATTCCCATGATAACGCGAAAATCAAGTTATTTCTATGAATATTCCCAAAAAGAATATTTTTGTCAGGATTTTGGCATGTTTGCTGAAAATATTATATTACTATCTTGTGAAAAAAACGCGATTTACATGATTTATAATTGTAATTTAGTTTAATGTCATCTATTGTAGCTGGTAATATTATGATAAATAATAATACAGCAAAAAGTTATTTAGGTAATCTTCTGATAACTAATTTCAAGTAGTCCATCAACATAATGGTGATACATTGCTATTACTTATTCGTCGTAATTGCAGTTTAGTGGACTCACAAAATCATATCCATACAATATTCAATGGGGATATACATTTGCTATGTGGGATATTATAGTCAGTGCCTAGGTATATAATATAATTCTTAAAAAAAAACGTTCTTGTCGTATTATAGTCATATTTCACGTCACGTTTCTATCACGTTATATCATCTGTATGAGCTAGAACGCAACTTGTTGCCGGAATTTGTTAGTAATATTCCCAGTGTTAAAATGTAACATTTCCATCACATTTATTGTGCTCTAAATATATGACTATTACATTACAGCTATGTTTAGTTGTTGTGGGGGAAATCGGTCCACGGACATGACTTAAAAGTCATCACAATTTACCCCTCTAAGCTGGTTAAAATGTCAAGTCATTTCTCTATCGTAAAACCGCTTTAAAACTAAAAAATCGCGTACGTTAAACCCTTACAAACGAATCAATTCCGTCTTGTCACTTTGACCGTGGAAGCAATTCCCCTCGCTTTGCAAAATAAGACAAAAGACTTTTCTTCGCAGGAAAACTTAATGGAAATTCTTACGTCTTCTTCGGGAAACGTTCGGAGCAGATTTTCCCCGGCTTGACAAGCCCCTATGACGTCCCTTTCTAATATATTGCAATTCGTAACATGATATCAATCACGCGCGCTGGTAAAAATATGCTTTGTAACTCGGTTAATGGGGTTTTTGCAAAAAAAGAACCACTGCATTTTTCTTCCTTATTCAATGGTCGGGGTCCGAATATTTATTTATTTAAATAAATTAAAAAACTTAGGTCATTCTTCACTGTTTACACACTCACCGACAGTATAGACGGTCATCTTCAGGGGTTTACTAAAATAACCCAAGAAGACTTGTTACATTAGACATTTAAAGTTAATTCTCGGTTTTATCAGCATTCGTATTCTTATCTCTATCGAGTCGACCTATCGAGCAGGTGTAGTTTTAAACTAATGGCGAATGCGTGACAACTCCAGCTGATCAAATGCGTGAAAACATCGTTTCGTACGCAAGAATGATCGTAACGTTACCTATCGTATGTAACGAGGTTTTTGGTGCATTTTAAAAGCGCACCTACTTGATTGGAGGACTCGATAGAGATAAGGATAGGAATGCTGATAAAATTGAAAATTAACTTTAAGTGTCTAATTACAATATTTGAATACAAAACAGTTCTTGGTGTACTTATCCGTCAGGCACAAGCCCGGTGCCAACCATCTAAAAGGAATATCGGAGATAACCCACAAGGGAAGGCGATCCAGGGACCAACCGATGGACAGACCAAGCATACTCCAAAACTGAAACTGTAAAGATCTTAAAATCTAATCTTTGACAAAAAAAAAAACTGAAAAATTGGTTCTAGAAAGGACGGATAGTCCACCATAAAATCAATTATTTTATGTTGAAAGGAAATTAAAATATCTTGAAAACTGTAGCTTTGAAAGATTTGATTGCGTAATATTTCCGAAAAGCAAAATCTGAAAAATCGCACTCTCTCTGTCAAATATGGAGGACTTGGCATTCATAACATTTTCATACTTGTCAAATTCAAGCAGTTTAGTAAATCTCATCCTTCAAGAAAAAGTCAATTTAGAATATGGTGCGGCCGTAGACAATTGGATTAAAATCGCAAATCCAGATATTCTTCCAACTTCTCAAAAATAATTTGACAAGGTGACTCCGGGGAACTGGTGCGGAGTATTCTTTTGGGCTGCAATGATTTAAGAGCAAAAGCCAGATATCTCGCACTTCAAGAGCCAGAAATTAATGCTTGACTTAATGCTCTTCCATCTTCTCCTTTGGGTCCTCTGCTGGATAATCATACCTTTCGTGTTTCCGTTGCTTCGAGGCTAGGCGTTCCTGTTTACGAGTCTCACGACTGCAACTCTGGTGGCCAAACAGTAGATATTTATGGCTATCATGGCCTGAGCTGTCACAATAGTGCAGGAAGGATGGCTCGCCACACCCGGTTAAATGTCATGCTTCAACGGGCTCTAGCTTCTGCGGGATTTCCTTCGGTTCACGAGCTGAATGGAGTGTATCGGAGCGACGGAAAACGGGCGGATGGAATGACCAGATTTCCATGGAAGTCTGGCAAAACTCTCCTCTGACACTTTATGTCAATATTACATTCATTTGTCATCAAAAATAGCAGGGGATGTTTGTAAACTTGGAGAGTCCTTAAAGAGGAGGAAATATGAGGAACCCTTGGATCCCTTCTGTTTCACGCCCTTTTTCGTTGAAACCTTAGGCTCTTCAGAACCTTAGGCTAAAAATTTAATAAACAAAATCGGTTAACTTATAAAGGGTGTCTTGGGAGGCAATTCAAGTGTTAAATCATTCATTACCCAAGATATAAGTTTAGCCGTTCAGAGGGGCAACGCGCCATCAGTTCTTGGGACTTTACCTTGGTAAAATGGTATGGAAGAAATGTTTTATGTTTAAAACTATTATGATTTTTTATATATTTTAACGTTTCTTCAAACAGCTAGGAAACTAAAGCTCCCACGAATTTGGACTTTATAACAAAATTTGTTGTCCATATTCATGGAAACTTAAATCTGAAAATGGAATATCGCTACTTCTTTTTGTTCCAAAGTTACAATTTTTTAAATTATTTTATCCCCTTTTTCTCCTTTTCAGCCCCCCACCACCCTACCCAAAAGTTAATCAGTTCATGGTCAGCCAATAGAGGATTTTTGTATCAAATTTCTTTAAAATCGATTGGGGCGTTCTTGAGTTATCGACTATATAGATAGACAACAAACAACAAACCGACAGACCGACAGACAACATTTTTTTTTTGTCGATTAAGGTGTTTTGGAACGTTAGTAATTCATTTTTGATAGAATTAAGAAGAGACAAAATTTCACGATTTTTTTAGTCCCCGATATCATATTGGTATTGGTAAAAAACAACAAAAAACTAAAAAGAACAAAAAAAAAAAAAAACAAAATAAAACGAAAAGAACTCCAAAAAGTCAACACAGAAAACTCCAACGTTTGTTTGAAAGTTTGAGACAATGATGTGTTTGAAATTAACTCTGTGTTTCGGACTTCCATTGTCTATATTTTATTTATACACGACGTTTCGATCAGTACAATCTCTGATCGTCTTCAGGTGCAAACTACAATCAATTCCTAAGGCTACGTACTTATATACTGTGAGAAATCACTCAACCTTGAAGTTTAAGAAGTTGGCTCCGCCCAAGGAGGGGCTTCCAAATATTTGGGATTTCAACACTTGGTTTACTGAAAATACCCTGATTCTGCCCAATAAAGGCAGCTTCAAGGAATTTTCGTTTCTTCCAGTGTGACTCCTTGTGCAAAACCTTTGCTTCTGCCCACTTCATTCGGTGTTGTTTTGACCATGCATGTTCGGCAATTCCTGATTTCGTGGTTTCACCTTTTTGGGTATTCGTCTGATGTTCCTTAAGCCTAACAGATAGTGGTCTTTTAGTTTCGCCTATGTATGATTCACCACACTCGCAAGGAACTTGGTAAATGCATTCCTTATTTTGTTTGTTCTCCGGTTTTGTTTTACTAAGAAGGCTTCGAATTGTATTACTAGATTTAAAAGCAGTTTTAATATTAAAGTTTTTCGCTACTCTTCGAATTTTCTCTGATACTCCTTTAACGTATGGGATTGTAAGGAATGCATTTGCCTGGTTTTGGTCATGTAATCTCTGTCGTGTTTGTTGAAATTTAGAAATAGTATCTGTTATAAGTTTCAGACTGTAACCATTCTGCTGCAGATCCTTCTTAATGTTTCTTATTTCGATTTCCAAGTCATGAGAATTGTTACAAATTTGAACGGCTCTGTTATACAAAGTTTTGATTATGCCTCGTTTGGTTGTAGCAGAATGATTTGAACCTTGATTTAAATATTGTCCTGTGTGAGTGGGTTTACGATAGACTGTTGTTCTGATGTCGCTTTCTACTCGTGTGACAAGTACATCAAGAAAAGGAATTTGACAATTTTGCTCCAACTCCATTGTGAATTTAATGGTGGGTCTTATGTTATTTAGGTGGTGAAGAAATTCTGAAAGTTGTTGGTCATTCCCGGTCCAGACAATAAAAGTATCATCAACATATCTCAGCCAGAGCTTAGGTTTATATGTTGCGGTATCAACCGCGTGTGATTCGAACCACTCCATGTAAATATTGGCCACCACTGGCGAAAGCGATGAACCCATTGGCAGACCGTCTTCCTGAGCATAAAACCTATCTTTCACTTGAAAATAAGAGTTATGTAGGCAGCACTCCAACAACTCCATCACTCCCTCCAGCGGTAGGCTGGTACGTTCATAAAGGGATTCGTCATCAACCAGTCTCTTTCTAATAATGTCTAGCGATTCCTTTATTGGGACATTGGTGTATAGACTTTCGACATCAAAACTGACAAGTCTATCCTCGGTTCCTAATACATAGGCGAAACTAAAAGACCACTATCTGTTAGGCTTAAGGAACATCAGACGAATACCCAAAAAGGTGAAACCACGAAATCAGGAATTGCCGAACATGCATGGTCAAAACAACACCGAATGAAGTGGGCAGAAGCAAAGGTTTTGCACAAGGAGTCACACTGGAAGAAACGAAAATTCCTTGAAGCTGCCTTTATTGGGCAGAATCAGGGTATTTTCAGTAAACCAAGTGTTGAAATCCCAAATATTTGGAAGCCCCTCCTTGGGCGGAGCCAACTTCTTAAACTTCAAGGTTGAGTGATTTCTCACAGTATATAAGTACGTAGCCTTAGGAATTGATTGTAGTTTGCACCTGAAGACGATCAGAGATTGTACTGATCGAAACGTCGTGTATAAATAAAATATTGACAATGGAAGTCCGAAACACAGAGTTAATTTCAAACACATCATTGTCTCAAACTTTCAAACAAACTTTCATACTTGTCTTTTTGATATACGTTCAAAATTCAAGCAGTTTAGTAAATCTCATCCTTCCAGAAAAAATCAATTTAGAATATGGTGCAGGCGTAGACAATTGGATGAAAATCGCAAATCTCCAATCTGTCCCAGATATTCTTCCAACTTCTCAAAAATAATTTGACAAGGTGACTCCGGGGAACTGGGCGTATTCTTTTGCGCTGCGATAATTTAAGAGCAAAAGCCAGATATCTCGCACTTAAAGAGCCAGAAATTAATGCTTGACTTAATGCTCTTCCATCTTCTCCTTTGGATCCTCTGCTGGATAATCATACCTTTCGTGTTTCCGTTGCTTTGAGGCTAGGCGTTCCTGTTTACGAGTCTCACGACTGCAACTCTGGTGGCCAAACAGTAGATATTTATGGCTATCACGGCCTGAGCTGTCACAATAGTGCAGGAAGGATGGCTCGCCACACCCGGTTAAATTTCATGCTTCAACGGGCTCTAGCTTCTGCGGGATTTCCTTCGGTTCACGAGCTGGATGGAGTGTATCGGAGCGACGGAAAACGGGCGGATGGAATGACCAGATTTCCATGGAAGTCTGGCAAAACTCTCCTCTGACACTTTATGTCAATATTACATTCATTTGTCATCAAAAATAGCAGGGGATGTTTGTAAACTTGGAGAGTCCTTAAAGAGGAGGAAGTATGAGGAACCCTTGGATCCCTTCTGTTTCACGCCCTTTTTCGTTGAAACCTTAGGCTCTTCAGGACCTGAGGCTAAAAATTTAATAATCAAAATCGGTTAACTTATAAAGGGTGTATTGGGAGGCAATTCAAGTGTTAAATCATTCATTACCCAAGATATAAGTTTAGCCGTTCATAGGGGCAACGCGCCATCAGTTCTTGGGACTTTACCTTGCCAAAATGGTATGGAAGAAATGTTTTAGGTTTAAAACTATTATGATTTTTTATATATTTTAACGTTTCTTCAAACAGCTAGGAAACTAAAGCTCACACGAATTTGAACTTTATAACAAAATTTGTTGTGCATATTCATGGAAACTTAAATCTGAAAATGGAATATCGCTACTTCTTTTTGTTCCAAAGTTACAATTTTTTAAATTATTTTATCCCCTTTTTCTCCTTTTCAACCCCCCACCACCCTACCCAAAAGTTAATCAGTTCATGGTCAGCCAATAGAGGATTTTTGTATCAAATTTCTTTAAAATCGATTAAGGCGTTCTTGAGTTATCGTGTATATAGATAGACAACAAACAACAAACCGACAGACCGACAGACAACATTTTTTTTTCGTCGATTAAGATGTTTTGGAACGTTAGTAACTCATTTTTGATAGAATTAAGAAGAGACAAAATTTCACGATTTTTTTAGTCCCCGATATCATATTGGTATTGGTAAAAAACAACAAAAAACTAAAAAGAACAAAAAAAAACAAAATAAAACGAAAAGAACTCCAAAAAGTCAACACAGAAAACTCCAACGTTTGTTTGAAAGTTTGAGACAATGATGTGTTTGAAATTAACTCTGTGTTTCGGACTTCCATTGTCTATATTTTATTTATACACGACGTTTCGATCAGTACAATCTCTGATCGTCTTCAGGTGCAAACTACAATCAATTCCTAAGGCTACGTACTTATATACTGTGAGAAATCACTCAACCTTGAAGTTTAAGAAGTTGGCTCCGCCCAAGGAGGTGCTTCCAAATATTTGGGATTTCAACACTTGGTTTACTGAAAATACCCTGATTCTGCCCAATAAAGGCAGCTTCAAGGAATTTTCGTTTCTTCCAGTGTGACTCCTTGTGCAAAACCTTTGCTTCTGCCCACTTCATTCGGTGTTGTTTTGACCATGCATGTTCGGCAATTCCTGATTTCGTGGTTTCACCTTTTTGGGTATTCGTCTGATGTTCCTTAAGCCTAACAGATAGTGGTCTTTTAGTTTCGCCTATGTATGATTCACCACACTCGCAAGGAACTTGGTAAATGCATTCCTTATTTTGTTTGTTCTCCGGTTTTGTTTTACTAAGAAGGCTTCGAATTGTATTACTAGATTTAAAAGCAGTTTTAATATTAAAGTTTTTCGCTACTCTTCGAATTTTCTCTGATACTCCTTTAACGTATGGGATTGTAAGGAATGCATTTGCCTGGTTTTGGTCATGTAATCTCTGTCCTGTTTGTTGAAATTTAGAAATAGTATCTGTTATAAGTTTCAGACTGTAACCATTCTGCTGCAGATCCTTCTTAATGTTTCTTATTTCGATTTCCAAGTCATGAGAATTGTTACAAATTTGAACGGCTCTGTTATACAAAGTTTTGATTATGCCTCGTTTGGTTGTAGCAGAATGATTTGAACCTTGATTTAAATATTGTCCTGTGTGAGTGGGTTTACGATAGACTGTTGTTCTGATGTCGCTTTCTACTCGTGTGACAAGTACATCAAGAAAAGGAATTTGACAATTTTGCTCCAACTCCATTGTGAATTTAATGGTGGGTCTTATGTTATTTAGGTGGTGAAGAAATTCTGAAAGTTGTTGGTCATTCCCGGTCCAGACAATAAAAGTATCATCAACATATCTCAGCCAGAGCTTAGGTTTATATGTTGCGGTATCAACCGCGTGTGATTCGAACCACTCCATGTAAATATTGGCCACCACTGGCGAAAGCGATGAACCCATTGGCAGACCGTCTTCCTGAGCATAAAACCTATCTTTCACTTGAAAATAAGAGTTATGTAGGCAGCACTCCAACAACTCCATCACTCCCTCCAGCGGTAGGCTGGTACGTTCATAAAGGGATTCGTCATCAACCAGTCTCTTTCTAATAATGTCTAGCGATTCCTTTATTGGGACATTGGTGTATAGACTTTCGACATCAAAACTGACAAGTCTATCCTCGGTTCCTAATACATAGGCGAAACTAAAAGACCACTATCTGTTAGGCTTAAGGAACATCAGACGAATACCCAAAAAGGTGAAACCACGAAATCAGGAATTGCCGAACATGCATGGTCAAAACAACACCGAATGAAGTGGGCAGAAGCAAAGGTTTTGCACAAGGAGTCACACTGGAAGAAACGAAAATTCCTTGAAGCTGCCTTTATTGGGCAGAATCAGGGTATTTTCAGTAAACCAAGTGTTGAAATCCCAAATATTTGGAAGCCCCTTCTTGGGCGGAGCCAACTTCTTAAACTTCAAGGTTGAGTGATTTCTCACAGTATATAAGTACGTAGCCTTAGGAATTGATTGTAGTTTGCACCTGAAGACGATCAGAGATTGTACTGATCGAAACGTCGTGTATAAATAAAATATAGACAATGGAAGTCCGAAACACAGAGTTAATTACAGAAAACTCCAATCACAGAGTGGGGGAAGAATAGATTACAATAGCATAGAATAATAAAATCTTATAAAATTATAATGCTATATACTCTATATACACACAGACTCAAAGAAGACGCGGTGTTAATGGCCTCACTAAAGTTGAACACAAAAATAATCACCTGGCTACCAACTAAGCAACGTCTGCTACATTAGAAATTTTCAACGTTGAAAAAATGTAGAATTGATGTAACTTTGTAAACGTTAAGAAAAATGTCAAATTTAAAACCAATTTGGTTCTTTATTGTGACATGACAAAATACACTATTGCAAGTAGAATAAACATTAAAGTTGAAACAAGTTTAGTTTATTAACGATCGCATGAAAGCAGCAGCATTGTGAGCTCAATTAATGTCAACTTCAAAACAAACTTGGTTGTTTATTAAAAAATTACCAAATACAATTGTAGGTTTTATGCAAAAATTCCAAAATTAATGAAAATTTAACCCAAATATGGCGAAAATTTTTTAAAAAATAAATCCGGCAATTTTTTTCATAACTTCCCACAAAAGGGAAAATAAGTAAAAATGTAAGTATAAGTTTCGCAATAACGTACGATCATTTTATGATTTGATTTTTTTACAGTTCGGCGAAATCATATAGGTAGGTATTTTCAGTTTTTTTTAATTTTGCAAAACTATGATTTGATCAAATTATTGTAATTCAATATTTGTATATAATTTTTTTTTATTGAAGCTGAAACCTTTTTATATGTCTTTTATTTTCTATAAAAATCGTCAACCAATGACAGTGAATTGGTGACATTTCTTAACAAAACAGAGATGGCCTAGTGGTCTAAGGCGCTGAAATCCTGGTGTATCGCCTTTAGACTGAGATTTCGAGTCTCGACAGTGCATATTTTTTTATTTTACTTTGATTATTTTTTTTTATATTTGCTTAAGATGTAATCACGAGGATCAGGGATTTTAGAGCACAAAACCTTTTTTTATGTTGTTTTAACGAATATTTAACAAGTTAGAAGTAAATTTACAAAAAAATAATTTTACCTAGCCATTGTACCATTAAATGTTACATGCAAGTCATTTACTTGTTAAAAAAATCGAATGTAACAAGGTTACGTAAATTTTTAGGACAATTGATGTATTCTCGTTAAGGTTACAAGCTGTGTTCAGTAACAGGTCACAAAAATACGTTAAGGTAATGTAAATTACCTGTTTTCTGCTTAGTGGGTACTTACTTAATAAACAGATAAATGCTCACAGGTTCCAAAGGCACCGAAAAAATTTACGAATAGGATTGTAATCGCGACTGCGTCACACGCTACACATCTCAGTCGCTTTCCCTCTCTAACGTTTGGAACGACATAAAATTTATTCCAACTTATTGTTTTGGTTTTGTCGGGAGTTGCAAATATTTTAAATAAACAGTGGTTAGACACTTATTGCCAATTGCACCAACGTTAATTCTGTGTTTTAAGTCTGACTTAAAAGTTTTGATATCTCTCAGAAGCACGCACGAAGAGAGAGAGAGAGAGAGAGACTTAACCTTGGTGCAATTGGCAATGAGGGCCCGAATGTTCAATAGCCGTTCAGAGCTAGTGTTTGAACCTGGTTTAAGGAAAATGGTGAGTTTTGCAATGTTAGTTCAGAACAGAAACGAAATTTTTCCGTGCTCTTGAATCTGGTCCACTTGAACGCTCATTTTTGAGGGTACAAGCGGAAGTTCAGTATAAAAAAATTAGACTTATTAAATGGCATGAAAACAACTTACATGCAAGTCGTAATTTATTGCGCACCATAACAAGCGGGCTCTAACCTTCCATCACATATATAATAAATAATAATAAATAATAAATATTTATTTTCCAAAAAAAAAAATAATACATATAAAATAGCATAGTAATGAATTAATCCTAAGTATACTTTGAGGCAAATAAAAGAAAACCCACTAAAGGCAAACCTTGTGCGTGGGTGCTCCTGTGATTCACCACAAATTCAAAATAGGCATAATTGCATAAGTGTAGTGCATATAATAGAAATCCTTAAGGCTAAACATCTAAAAAAAATAAAGTTGTACAAACAATTTTTTTTTTAATGTTTTTTTTCTTGTTTTTTTTTTGGTTTAGTAACACAAACGAGGAATATAATAATTGTATTTTGAATTGTTATATTTGTAAAGAGAAAACCTCGCGCGTCAAAAAATGTATGTTTTCATGAAGCTGTTGAATTAAAAAGAGAAAATAATAATTTTTAGTACAGGTATGAATAAATAAAATGACAAAAGAAAAAAAAAATTTCAGAAAAGATAAGAAAATACAGACGAAAACACAGAAAGATATTGTTTACTTATTATTTTTTCAATTCATTTCATGAAAGTTTTTACTTTATTTTTAAAAGAAAACAATTAATGTGGGCATGAGCCTAACAAAACCAGATATTTTTTGGTACACATCCGATGAAACATACAAAAACCAGCGCTGACCAATGGCTTTTTTTACCCTTGGTTTTACAGAATTTTGATTGGTTCTATCTCTAGTATTATACGGATGCTCAATTATTTCGATGTCGATTTTAATAAGATAAGTTTTTGTTGCAATTTTTTGGAAAAAAAGTTGTCTTACATCGAGCATCAAATAGCAAGGTTGATGTGTATGTGTTTTTCACACGTCCACAAGCTACTAATAAGAGATTTTTATTTTTCTTATTATTAATAAAAACGCAAACTGAAAAAACTACTATATTTTCTGCAGCACTCTACAAAGTACTGTAGGGTAGGAAAATCGTACGCGCGGATGGCAAATGGTAGGTGTTTCTCAAACGGTCGCCACGCGCTGAGCGCACTTCGTCGACGCCTTGCGTTCAGCATCCGTGAATACCATTTTTCTTACTTTGGTCACGTGGTATGCGAATATTACGTTATCATACGGTCAGCGAGTACGAAACGCCGAGCGTATTCAGTTACGAGAATACCAGTCCTGGTCTAACGAAAACTCCTTGGCAAATAATAGACACTTAAGGCAAATAGGGAGTAAAAGCCAAACCACCGCGTAAACGTAACGTTTCTCTGAAATCCAGCACTCTAATTGCTCAGATCCGATAGAAGTTGTCAATCGTACGTCGAGCGGGACTGATTTTCATGAGATACGGGCTCTAGGGACGCGACGCTGGCAGAAATCGCGTTAGTCGAGGTGGGAACGTCCATCTTTGCCGGTTTCCACCAATGAGAGCGCTAGATTTCAAAGCTACGTTACATTTACTCGATGGTTTGGCATTTACTCCCTAATATTTCAACGCATCCGTATCGGTATACCTAACGCATTCGAAATACAGCCAAAATACACTACATTTTTGACTTACTTATGCGATGTTTCGAACGATGACCGCTGTTTTGAAGGGTGCAATGACAGAACTGCTGATTGAATTCGTTGCGTACGTTCGTGGGTCCGTAACGTTACGTAAATTCCTCCGTATGCAACGAGTGGAATCAGCTGTTGGCATGAGTAAGTTAAAAATGTAGTGTATTTTGGCTTTGTTTCGAACGCGTTAGGTATATCGATACCGATGCGTTGATATACAGGGTTCCTAAGCAAATCCTTAGGGGGCCTAACAGCCGTGTATAAGACGCAGACAAACGGAAAAGCACATTAGGCAGAAAAGGATGGGCATGGGACGATGTTGTCACTACATCTTACACGTAGTAAATTCATTCCAGGTTGTTGTTTTCTAATGTTTTCCATTTTCATACCTTTAGGACTGGAATAAAAATTGTTTTTGCTCGACTTTAATACCAAACTGATGAAAGATATCGTAAAAAAAATATTTTTCGGCTTTTCATTTTGTAACCATTGTCCTTACGCACTGTTTACAGGCTGGGGACTGAGATACATGCAAATGCCTAACCTAAAGCGTTCATACACGGCCGGAGAAATCGACTGAGATATTTCCGTAGAAACTTTATCAAGCAAATAGGACGGGTTGACGCCTTCGAACGTCCAACCCGGGTTTTGCACTTTGATTCGAATTCAAAAAGGAGGAACAGTCAGATGTGGGGCCGTGCACAAATTACGGTGATTTTACCAATTTTTGACCCCCTCCCTATGTAATGTTTTGTAACGGTTTGACACGCCACTTCCCTAATATTACGTAACGATTTCAAGACCACTACCCCCCCAAAAAAAAAAACTTTTCACTTATTTTCAATCCAAATTTTCTTAGTTTCACACAAATGCAAACGCTGTCGAAAACCCCCCTCCCCCCTACGTAACGTTTTGTAACCCCCCTCCCCCCTATCACCATTACGTAATTTGTGCACGAGAAAATTGATATTTTTTTCTTAAAAATTATACTCTTTAGACCTATTTCTTTGCGTTTCCGAAATTACGTAATTTTTGGAAAAAAATTGTAAGCGGGGCCATTTTTATTTCGTGCTTTGTTTTTCTAACATTTTTGCGTTCGGCTAATTTATCTTCTTACTCGAAACCAAGATCCCCCGTTTTAGGGAAACTGATCCCGTCTCTGTTTCTAAATTTTTTCGAATAAAAGTAGAGTATGATCATGGGGGAAATAATTTTTTCTACGGTATGACGAAAATTTCGAGAAAGTTGAAGAAAAAAATAAAAAAAGTGGCAGAGCTTAAATTTTTCGTAAAAAAAACGTGTTCTGTAAAAAAACAGAGCAAAATAAATCTTTTCACCCCTTTTTGGGTGTTACAAATATTGGCAGCCCTTATTTTTCGCTTTTACCCTCCCGCTAGTTTTGAAGAATTGGTTCGCTACATGTTTCGAGGTCATGTCATAAAACACCTCGAAAATATCAAATGTAGTGTAGGGCCAGCTTTATTTCAAATCAATAATATCGCAAGCAAAAAGCTCTGCAGGAAAAACAGCGCCGTTTATTGCCTTCTTTGGCTGCTAGTGCTAGCTGCATGGTTTGGCCGTTTCCGGATAGATGTCACTAGTAGAACAGAATGGAAAGAAATTTAATTAAAAGCGAAGATATTTCTTTCTAATGTTAACAACCTCACGAGTTTATCGCTCAGTATCGTAAATAATGGATTCTGCCGCCTCCTTTAAGCAAGAAAAAGCTGTGGTTTTGACCTGAAAACATCTAATTTTTAATTAGTTTTTCCTCGATTATCTCATGGTCTAGAGGAATTTGCAGACATCTTGTCAACGGTTATTATTGCAACTATGATTTATGCTCACAATGAAAAAGTGGCGACAATATTTTCTCATGAAAGCAGTCCGGAGATAATAACAAACTGGCACCATTGCTCAATATACCTGTTTCTTTTGTGCGCGCAGAACTTTCTATGCCATTTCTGTTTGATTTATTGAAATCCTATCCCTAAGGAAAATCTTAGGAACCCTGTATTTACTTTAAGGCCCGGTTGTTCAATCGAGGTTCAACTGCGGGTTCAAATGAACTGGGTTCAAGCATGAACCTGTTTAAGCTTTAGTCTCCGATTGTTCAATCAAAACTTGAACGGAGTTCAATTGACTGAAGTTTAACTGTCCACCTACTTTACTGAAAGCTATAATGAACTGGTCAACTGTAATGTTTTGTTTTATTGTGTATTATTCTATCTCTCTTCTTTGGTTCTAGCTAGAAGGATTAAACTTGGATATAGTAAGCAGATTGCTGGAAAGACCCTCTACACACTACTCTGCTGGCTGTACGTTGTTATACGCTTTTTTCTTGTAGTACAATACCTGAGTTTTAAAAGCATCATCTCTGTTGGTGTCAAAAGCTCGATTTCAGAAAGAAAAAAAAATATTGAATAAGTCACTGCAGGCTTTTGTTGCATTAACTTTCCACATGTTCTGAGACATTACTTTACTTAGACAGCCATTTGAGATTTGACAAACACGTGGTATACGTCACAAAAAAAATTAGGTGTACGCTGGGTAAATTTAAGTATTTATCCAAAATTCTGAGTACTGGTCAACTTGAAATTCTATATCATGCATTAGTCGAGGCGCACATTAGGTATGGTTTGATAACATGGGGAGGATCATCAAAGTACTTAATAGATATGGTAGAAATAACTCAAAAATGGGTCCTAAAAATAATTTATCAAAAACCTACTTTTCCCACTGGACAACTATTCGAATTATGCAAAAAATTTAGTGTAAATCAACTTTTCTGCCTGTCACTGTTAATTCGACAATTTAAACATAAAGAAACATTGCAGATAATGAATCATGAACATAATACCCGTCAAAAAAACAAATACGTGGTCCCTAGACCAGAAAAAACTATATCTCTAAGATGCCACACATACCTTTGCCCAAAGATATACAATAATCTTTCTCTTGCGATTAAACAAATCAGCTCCTATAATTCTTTTAAAAAAGAATGTAAAAAAATGGATCTATTCTATAGATAGACAAGCTTTATACAATTTTATCAGCACACAAAATAACTATCTTTTTCAAATATAAATAATATACAAATATAACAATTCAAAATACAATTATTATATTCCTCGTTTGTGTTACTAAACCAAAAAAAAAACAAGAAAAAAAACATTAAAAAAAAAATTGTTTGTACAACTTTATTTTTTTTAGACGTTTAGCCTTAAGGATTTCTATTATATGCACTACACTTATGCAATTATGCCTATTTTGAATTTGTGGTGAATCACAGGAGCACCCACGCACAAGGTTTGCCTTTAGTGGGTTTTCTTTTATTTGCCTCAAAGTATACTTAGGATTAATTCATTACTATGCTATTTTATATGTATTATTTTTTTTTTTGGAAAATAATACATATAAAATAGCATAGTAATGAATTAATCCTAAGTATACTTTGAGGCAAATAAAAGAAAACCCACTAAAGGCAAACCTTGTGCGTGGGTGCTCCTGTGATTCACCACAAATTCAAAATAGGCATAATTGCATAAGTGTAGTGCATATAATAGAAATCCTTAAGGCTAAACATCTAAAAAAAATAAAGTTGTACAAACAATTTTTTTTTTAATGTTTTTTTTCTTGTTTTTTTTTTGGTTTAGTAACACAAACGAGGAATATAATAATTGTATTTTGAATTGTTATATTTGTATATTATTTATATTTGAAAAAGATAGTTATTTTGTGTGCTGATAAAATTGTATAAAGCTTGTCTATCTATAGAATAGATCCATTTTTTTACATTCTTTTTTAAAAGAATTATAGGAGCTGATTTGTTTAATCGCAAGAGAAAGATTATTGTATATCTTTGGGCAAAGGTATGTGTGGCATCTTAGAGATATAGTTTTTTCTGGTCTAGGGACCACGTATTTGTTTTTTTGACGGGTATTATGTTCATGATTCATTATCTGCAATGTTTCTTTATGTTTAAATTGTCGAATTAACAGTGACAGGCAGAAAAGTTGATTTACACTAAATTTTTTGCATAATTCGAATAGTTGTGTAGTGGGAAAAGTAGGTTTTTGATAAATTATTTTTAGGACCCATTTTTGAGTTATTTCTACCATATCTATTAAGTACTTTGATGATCCTCCCCATGTTATCAAACCATACCTAATGTGCGCCTCGACTAATGCATGATATAGAATTTCAAGTTGACCAGTACTCAGAATTTTGAATAAATACTTAAATTTACCCAGCGTACACCTAATTTTTTTTGTGACGTATACCACGTGTTTGTCAAATCTCAAATGGCTGTCTAAGTAAAGTAATGTCTCAGAACATGTGGAAAGTTAATGCAACAAAAGCCTGCAGTGACTTATTCAATATTTTTTTTTCTTTCTGAAATCGAGCTTTTGACACCAACAGAGATGATGCTTTTAAAACTCAGGTATTGTACTACAAGAAAAAAGCGTATAACAACGTACAGCCAGCAGAGTAGTGTGTAGAGGGTCTTTCCAGCAATCTGCTTACTATATCCAAGTTTAATCCTTCTAGCTAGAACCAAAGAAGAGAGATAGAATAATACACAATAAAACAAAACATTACAGTTGACCAGTTCATTATAGCTTTCAGTAAAGTAGGTGGACAGTTAAACTTCAGTCAATTGAACTCCGTTCAAGTTTTGATTGAACAATCGGAGACTAAAGCTTAAACAGGTTCATGCTTGAACCCAGTTCATTTGAACCCGCAGTTGAACCTCGATTGAACAACCGGGCCTTAAAGTAAATACAGGGTTCCTAAGATTTTCCTTAGGGATAGGATTTCAATAAATCAAACAGAAATGGCATAGAAAGTTCTGCGCGCACAAAAGAAACAGGTATATTGAGCAATGGTGCCAGTTTGTTATTATCTCCGGACTGCTTTCATGAGAAAATATTGTCGCCACTTTTTCATTGTGAGCATAAATCATAGTTGCAATAATAACCGTTGACAAGATGTCTGCAAATTCCTCTAGACCATGAGATAATCGAGGAAAAACTAATTAAAAATTAGATGTTTTCAGGTCAAAACCACAGCTTTTTCTTGCTTAAAGGAGGCGGCAGAATCCATTATTTACGATACTGAGCGATAAACTCGTGAGGTTGTTAACATTAGAAAGAAATATCTTCGCTTTTAATTAAATTTCTTTCCATTCTGTTCTACTAGTGACATCTATCCGGAAACGGCCAAACCATGCAGCTAGCACTAGCAGCCAAAAAAGGCAATAAACGGCGCTGTTTTTCCTGCAGAGCTTTTTGCTTGCGATATTATTGATTTGAAATAAAGCTGGCCCTACACTACATTTGATATTTTCGAGGTGTTTTATGACATGATCTCGAAACATGTAGCGAACCAATTCTTCAAAACTAGCGGGAGGGTAAAAGCGAAAAATAAGGGCTGCCAATATTTGTAACACCCAAAAAGGGGTGAAAAGATTTATTTTGCTCTGTTTTTTTACAGAACACGTTTTTTTTACGAAAAATTTAAGCTCTGCCACTTTTTTTATTTTTTTCTTCAACTTTCTCGAAATTTTCGTCATACCGTAGAAAAAATTATTTCCCCCATGATCATACTCTACTTTTATTCGAAAAAATTTAGAAACAGAGACGGGATCAGTTTCCCTAAAACGGGGGATCTTGGTTTCGAGTAAGAAGATAAATTAGCCGAACGCAAAAATGTTAGAAAAACAAAGCACGAAATAAAAATGGCCCCGCTTACAATTTTTTTCCAAAAATTACGTAATTTCGGAAACGCAAAGAAATAGGTCTAAAGAGTATAATTTTTAAGAAAAAAATATCAATTTTCTCGTGCACAAATTACGTAATGGTGATAGGGGGGAGGGGGGTTACAAAACGTTACGTAGGGGGGAGGGGGGTTTTCGACAGCGTTTGCATTTGTGTGAAACTAAGAAAATTTGGATTGAAAATAAGTGAAAAGTTTTTTTTTTGGGGGGGTAGTGGTCTTGAAATCGTTACGTAATATTAGGGAAGTGGCGTGTCAAACCGTTACAAAACATTACATAGGGAGGGGGTCAAAAATTGGTAAAATCACCGTAATTTGTGCACGGCCCCACATCTGACTGTTCCTCCTTTTTGAATTCGAATCAAAGTGCAAAACCCGGGTTGGACGTTCGAAGGCGTCAACCCGTCCTATTTGCTTGATAAAGTTTCTACGGAAATATCTCAGTCGATTTCTCCGGCCGTGTATGAACGCTTTAGGTTAGGCATTTGCATGTATCTCAGTCCCCAGCCTGTAAACAGTGCGTAAGGACAATGGTTACAAAATGAAAAGCCGAAAAATATTTTTTTTACGATATCTTTCATCAGTTTGGTATTAAAGTCGAGCAAAAACAATTTTTATTCCAGTCCTAAAGGTATGAAAATGGAAAACATTAGAAAACAACAACCTGGAATGAATTTACTACGTGTAAGATGTAGTGACAACATCGTCCCATGCCCATCCTTTTCTGCCTAATGTGCTTTTTCGTTTGTCTGCGTCTTATACACGGCTGTTAGGCCCCCTAAGGATTTGCTTAGGAACCCTGTATATCAACGCATCGGTATCGATATACCTAACGCGTTCGAAACAAAGCCAAAATACACTACATTTTTAACTTACTCATGCCAACAGCTGATTCCACTCGTTGCATACGGAGGAATTTACGTAACGTTACGGACCCACGAACGTACGCAACGAATTCAATCAGCAGTTCTGTCATTGCACCCTTCAAAACAGCGGTCATCGTTCGAAACATCGCATAAGTAAGTCAAAAATGTAGTGTATTTTGGCTGTATTTCGAATGCGTTAGGTATACCGATACGGATGCGTTGAAATATTAGGGAGTAAATGCCAAACCATCGAGTAAATGTAACGTAGCTTTGAAATCTAGCGCTCTCATTGGTGGAAACCGGCAAAGATGGACGTTCCCACCTCGACTAACGCGATTTCTGCCAGCGTCGCGTCCCTAGAGCCCGTATCTCATGAAAATCAGTCCCGCTCGACGTACGATTGACAACTTCTATCGGATCTGAGCAATTAGAGTGCTGGATTTCAGAGAAACGTTACGTTTACGCGGTGGTTTGGCTTTTACTCCCTATTTGCCTTAAGTGTCTATTATTTGCCAAGGAGTTTTCGTTAGACCAGGACTGGTATTCTCGTAACTGAATACGCTCGGCGTTTCGTACTCGCTGACCGTATGATAACGTAATATTCGCATACCACGTGACCAAAGTAAGAAAAATGGTATTCACGGATGCTGAACGCAAGGCGTCGACGAAGTGCGCTCAGCGCGTGGCGACCGTTTGAGAAACACCTACCATTTGCCATCCGCGCGTACGATTTTCCTACCCTACAGTACTTTGTAGAGTGCTGCAGAAAATATAGTAGTTTTTTCAGTTTGCGTTTTTATTAATAATAAGAAAAATAAAAATCTCTTATTAGTAGCTTGTGGACGTGTGAAAAACACATACACATCAACCTTGCTATTTGATGCTCGATGTAAGACAACTTTTTTTCCAAAAAATTGCAACAAAAACTTATCTTATTAAAATCGACATCGAAATAATTGAGCATCCGTATAATACTAGAGATAGAACCAATCAAAATTCTGTAAAACCAAGGGTAAAAAAAGCCATTGGTCAGCGCTGGTTTTTGTATGTTTCATCGGATGTGTACCAAAAAATATCTGGTTTTGTTAGGCTCATGCCCACATTAATTGTTTTCTTTTAAAAATAAAGTAAAAACTTTCATGAAATGAATTGAAAAAATAATAAGTAAACAATATCTTTCTGTGTTTTCGTCTGTATTTTCTTATCTTTTCTGAAATTTTTTTTTTCTTTTGTCATTTTATTTATTCATACCTGTACTAAAAATTATTATTTTCTCTTTTTAATTCAACAGCTTCATGAAAACATACATTTTTTGACGCGCGAGGTTTCTCTTTTGGATGTATGAATTCTGTGTTTGTTGTTGAATTGGTTAGGTTATTTTTTGGATAACAAATACTTTAGAGTTTTATTTTCTGTTTCTTAAATGTAGAAGACGCATGTTCACTATAATTATAAGATAGAACTTACTAGATATATAAGTAACTATTGTGAAACCATTTTAACAATAAATGCTATATAATAAAGTATCAATATCAATATACGACCGTGCCGGAAACACCACTTTCCCTGACTGAGTGCCAGAACAAATTTAAACTTTCCCGCACTGAGTGCGGAATTTTTTTGTAGGTGTGCGGTTAAGTTACGAGGTAAACTTTTTCCCGCACACTGTGTGGGAACGTGCTACTAGTTTATATCAAAGGGTCAAAGGACGGGTTTAACTCAAACCAAACCACCAAGTAATTTTTTCCAGGATAAACATACACTTGTGCAAGTCATCATTTGATTTACTCTTTTTGAACTACGGATCGAAATCGAACACATAATGGCCTCTTTCTTACACATAGAAAAAGAAAAGGAGCGACAAGGCTAACAAGAAATAAAAATGCAAAATTCGGTGATGCCAAGATGTGCTAAGCGAATTTGATTCTGTCTGCTCCCAGGGCAGCGCGTTCGGCAGAGCGAATACGAAAAGTCGTCGGTCAGCGTGCCGCTGAGCGCGCTGTTCGCTATTCGTTTCGCTTAGCAACTTCAAAACGTTACGTATTACGAGAATACCGGTCCAGGTATATTTTCTAAGGATTTTTGGCTTGGGTATGGAGGATCCATGGTTAAGGCTCGTGAAAGCTCTTAAATTGCTGCATTGGTTTATGATCCTCAAGTCAGTTTTTATTTTATTTGCTTTACCTGTATAAACCCAGAGTTGTGTCCCAAGTTTTTACAGACAAAGACGAAGGAAAGAAAAACTGCTCGGCAAGCAATATATTTCACAAAAAAAAAATTATTAAAAAAAACTTAAAAGTAGAAAATCATTTTTTTTCTTATACGATAATAAAAGCGATGGGCGCAAATTAAAAATTTTAACTTTAGGTATCGTACATCGGTCACACCAACGATTCACCTACGAAACAGTATTAGCCTAGAACCTAAGAACATTTTCAAAGGCTTGGCAAGCACGGCAATCTCACCCGTTCTCAGCTTCTTTATATGAAACCATTACGTTAATTATTCGAATAGAAGAAGCATTTAGTTATTTTTTTTTGTAGTTCTCCCTTTGTCGCCGTGAAGTAAAAATTTATTTTTTATTATGGTATAAGAAGGATAAAAAATTATTTTCTACTTTTAAGTGAATTTAATAAAAGCTTGTTTTTTAATGAAAAATTTTAGATAAAAATTTATTTTTTAATTTTGAATCCGCCAAACCGAAATTTTCAAATCTGATCAAAAATTCATATCCCCTTCCCGAAAACCCTTGTGTGCCAATTTATTTTAATTTAAATCAAACAAACTAAATCTTTTCCCCTTCGCTTCCCTCGTGGAGGGAAGCCTGCATACCCAATTTGAAAACACACCCTTAATTTTTATATTTGTAACCTTAATCTCATTTTGAATCCGCCATATTGAAATTTTCAAATCTGATCAAAAATTTATAATCCCCCTTCTTAAAAACCTCTGTATGCCAAACAAACTAAATCTTTTTCCCCCTTCACTGTCCTCGTTAGAGAGAGATGGGTACCTGAGAATACCACAATATTGTATTTCCACCGGAACTATAAACGCATACCAAATTTGGTTGCAAAACATGACCGAAAATCGTCCATCTTGAATCCGCCATAATAAATTTTCAAAATATGGTCAAAAATTAGTTTTTCTTATCCCCAAAAGCCCCCCAACATCAATTTTGGTTGAAATCGGACAAAGTTAGACGTTTTTTCCCCCTCCACTCTCCTCGTAGGGGAGAGGGGTGGCTAATAATGACATATTATTGTATTATCACCGAAACTATAAATGTACGCCAAATTTGAAGGCAATCAGATGTGTATAAGTTAGTTAAAATTGGTTAGCAAAAGATGACCAAAAAATCATCCATCTTAAATCCGCCACACTGAATTTTGAAAATCTGATTAAAAATTCGTTATCTCCATACCCAAGTACCCCAACGTACCAAATTTCAACGAAATTGGGCCTTCTTCAACTGTACCCTCTCCACCCCGTTCGAGTAGGGGGGAGCTGTCAATTTCATCACACTATATTCTTATTTTGTCACTGCAACTATATAAGCATGCCAAATTTGAAGCCGATCGGATGTCGGGAAGTTGGTCAAAATTATGTTGCAAGATTCCACCCGAACAAACATATCTCGTTACCACGCAGACGCAGACCACATTAAATACAGACATTATAAATGGAATTCCATTCGACCTTGAATCAACTGTAGGAAATGAATATTCAGCTGGTTTAAAATCGATCAAGGTATAAAAACACCTATCATTGCTCCATTGCATCGTTGTTGATTCTTTAGAAATGCCCTTAAAAGCTTTTATTTTTTATCAGGACAACGCACACTGTAACCAAAATAACACAATGTCATAAATGAAACAAATTACCATAGGAGTATCGGGTGATTGGGTAGAAGGCGTTTTCACTATGATGCATAAACTTTTTTAAAAGTAAAACCAAATTCACATGTTCTCGTCAAAACCTTATATAATTGAAGGAATGTACCTGCCTAAATAAAATCTTATTTTTTAGCTAAATTCTACATATCTGAGTTTGAGATCAAATGGTCGTACAGACATGTTCTTACCACATTTTCATTGCCAGTATTCTAGGTTCCCAGAGCGGGCTTTTTAAATAATGCGAAAAAAAAAATAAAAAATTCCTTTTTACCACTTAATTGTTTATCCTTTGCATATCTGTTTAGCCAAAAAAGTTATTACTTACATTACATTACATTACAACAAATCATCCAACATTAATCGTAAAAGACGAAAATCACTGCTCTGGCATCCATAGGTGTTTCCCTTCATAAAATGATAAGTAGCATTGCCATGTACTTTTATTCATTTTCTATTCAATGACTGGTTGTTATTGACTCAAAGGCATTGACACAATCCTTAATTGTCATTCAGTTCGCAGTTTTTTTTCTTTTTTTTTTTAAAGCGTATGCTTCTTCCCTTTTTACATCTCTGAACAGTGGCTCTTTGCTTTTACAACTCTATGAATCTGGTTAATTTTGGTCCTATTCCACCCGCAACCGACATAAAAACAAATTAGAGTACGTAGAGTACACGTATATACACACTTACATTGTATGGAATAAAATTAGAGAGGTTGCAGAGTTGAGAAATAATTTATTACGTCGTCGAGGGCAACCTGAAAGATATTGGCACAACAAAGTAAGTGAGTTAAGCTAGAGAAGAGAAAAAATAATTTAAAGGTGCTAGTAGTTAACCGATAAACAATTCATACTTTGTTGGACCGAACGTAGATTTGTTGGACGATTCGATGCAAAAGAACCCTTATTTATTTTGCACAGTTTACTTTTTGATTGATTTTAAGTACAAAATATACCCTTTCCGAAAGTTATATTTTTGTGTATGCCTAAGTATTTATTCTGCTAAAAATTAAAATCTTCTATATACGTCCTACTATGAAAACCTGTCAAAAATATGTCATCTTTTCCCAAAATGTAAAAAAAAATATTTTCAAAAAATAGAAATTAGGGCTTATAGAACATTTAATTTTAGACAAAAGAAGTCAAACAAGCATTTTTGTAGTACTAACCGTTTTTTTTATAAACGTCATTTAAATGTTTGAAAAATGGAAAAAATGGTTACATTTGAATTTTAATGCTGTTAATTAAAAAAAAATATATTTTCTTAAAAAGCGATGTGAAACCTGAAAGAGAAGATATTTTCGCTAAAAAAACGTTACAATGTTTTTTACATCACTTATAGTTTTTATATAAAAATAAAATTAGTTGAAGAAAATGCCGATTGTATTGAACGTCTTCGCACCAGGATTTTTCTATAAACCTAAACTTCTAAAAAAAACAATTATGTGCTATGTAGGTAGTCTTATCACCTATCAAACAACAGTAAAATAGTTTTGACTTTCTTATGATTATTAAGTAAAAATAAGAAATAACCAAATTTCTGCAACATAAGAAAAATTATTTTTTGAATGACCGTAATACTAGTATATGATGCTTTGTGCTCAGATTTTTTTTTAAATGTTCTATAAGACCTTCCGAACTCACCGGGATTAAGGGGGCAAGATAGAAGTAGAAATAAGGGAAGTACCTTATATAGTCAATATTTGTTGTTATTTTATTGTATATAAAAAGATGTCTTTCATAGAGCTCCTCGTATTTAATTCCGCCAGAGGTTTTTTAAATCTAGTCGAAACTTTTTTACTGTCGTTTGACAGGTTTTATAGAAAAATCTTGGTGCAAAAAATTTCAATACAATCGACATGATTTTACCATTTTTTTCAACTCATTTTATTTTTGTATAGAAACTATAAGTGATGCAAAAAAAAGTTGTAACGTTTTTTATCAAAAATATGTTCTTTCTCAGGTGTCCTATCGCTTTTTCGGAAAATATATTTTTTTAACTAACAGCATCAAAATTCGAAATGTGACAATTTTTCCATTTTTTAAATATTTAAATTACGTTTATAAAAAATGTGACTTTTCCGGTTTTTTAAAAATATTTTTTTTTTACATATTGAGAAACAATGACATATTTTTGACAGGTTCTGACAGTAAGACGTATATGGAAGCGACGTCATCTACACAAAAATATACATTTCGAATAGAGTATATTTTTTTTCTTGAAATCAATTAAAAGTGAACTGTGTTTTTAGTATTCAAGTATAAGTTTAACGTTCTAAGGATATATCGTTGCCTGTGTACGCCTGATTCAGGGATTTGGAGAAAGCGTTTGATCGAGTCCAACGCGAAAAGCTTACAGAATCTTCTAATGAGAAAGTTCGAATAAAAAGAACGGATAACATCTACAGAGAGGGTCCAACTATATGAAGAATCAAATTGACACTGTCATAATTGAAGTCTCGCTGGAAGGCCTGCAAAAGTTGTTCAACCAAGTTGCAGCCAAAAGCTCACAGCAAAAAAATATTAACCCTTAACTGGCGTGGCGGAGTTCCAGGGACTCCAGCAAGTATAATATCTTCAACAACTTCTGCATTTTTCGATCAGGCAGCTCGCGTTTTTCAATACCTTCCTATGGTGTGATGACGCATGGGGCGCTTAGTCGACTTTTGTCTTTCGTTAAAGTAGCAGCATTCCAAAAGGCCTTTGGAGTTCCTGGGACTCCGCCACGCAGTGAACGTAACTTTATGGGCGTATTCCCACATAACACATAGGAATATTCCATCAAAGTGATTTTTGGAATATTCTATTGCGAATATGGCAGGAATGTTCCAGACCTATTTTTTTTTTTAATATTCTTCTTTGTGATAGTTATATTTCTTTGGTAATAGGATAATAATATTTCCATGATAACGTATTAATCAAGTTATACTTATGAATATTCCCAAAAAGAATATTTTTGTCAAGATTTTGGAATGTTTGCTGAAAATATTACTGTCTTGTGAAAAGAACGCGATTTACATGATTTATAATTATAATTTAGTTTAATGTCATCTATTATAGGTGGATGGCACTGGAATCAACATATTCTCTGTGTAGCAGGTAATATTATTACACATACAAGACAGGGAAAGTTATTTAGTTAATCTTTGGATAACTAACCTCCTCAATTAATACATCAACATAGCCTACTCCGTAATTGCACTTTAGTGGAAGACTAATGCATATTTGGTGGATATTCATGTGGAATGTGGATATATATCGACTGCATATCTTAGGATATCCATCTTGCGGGCCATTTGGACATGTTTTGAATCACAAAATCATATCCATGCAATATTCAATATAGGGATATATCCCAATGAGCATTTTCAGAAACTTCTGGTGACAGATATTTACATAATTATTATAAAGAGGGTTCCATTGATACCCTAGGGTATTTAGAAGTTTCCTACAAGAATTGAGTTTGTATATTTGTTTTATTAAAGGCTCTAAATTGATGGTACCCTAAAGTAACATAAAACTGGCGTTAACAATATTTCCACAGACATCTTTATAAAAATTGAAGTCATCGGTTCAAATGTTATATAAATTGGTGTTAACAATGTTTCCACCAACATATTTATAAAAATATAAGTCATCAGTGACAAAAGTTATATAAATTGGTGTTTGAAATCTTTCTGTCAACCCACCTATAAAACCGTAAGTAACTATCAAGTAAAGATATATAATAGATTGGTTTTTAAAATGTTGCTATCAACCCACTTATAAAACTTAATTAACCAACAACAAATTTATATAAGATAAGATTGAAAATATTTCGAGAGACACTTATAAAAACTTGGGAACTCACACACAATAATTATATAAATTGGTGTCTGTAATATTCTTATGAACTCATTCATAAACCTTTTTTGCCCATAAGGTTTTTTCTATAATTTTGTTAATAATTTCTTTATATAGTGATTATAACACAACTGTTTTTAGAGCAAAAAAAAAAAACAATTTTGATTTATTTTGGCAATTATAAAAACAAAACAAACAAGATTTTTTAAGGTTAATTTTGTGACATCAAAAGGCGCGTTTTTGCGACCTCAAAAGGAGCGTTTTTGCGACATCAAAAGGCACCTTTTTGCGAGATACCATACCATTATTATCTTGTTTTAATTACATCAATCTGAGAGAGATAAGAGATCCAAATCCTTTTGAGATGCCGGTGACAGATATCGGGATCGAATGCATTTTACACCCGATTCCCACCAGCGTTTCCCATGCGCAGTCACCCTGACTCAAAAAACTCATCATGTGGTCCGACATGAACTTGTATAGGCAAATCTCGCTTAGACCACGTGATACGTGTTTTGATTCGGGGGACCCACGAATGAGAAACGCATAGATGGGAACCGTGTTTTAGAAAAAGAGAACAATATAGTAACCGTGTTAAGGTCGCAAAAACGCACCGTGAAACGTCGAGCGCATACGCTGATACTGTTGGTCGGCGGCAAATGTGAACACCCCGGAAAATACTCGCCTGTACACCCTTCGACCCCGCAATCTAACTATATTCTTGAGATAGTTACCTCTGATAGTTATGCGGGCTTGAAGTGTGTGGAGGCGGGTATTTTTCCTGGTATGTGTAGTATGCTGGATCTCTCGAGGAATGCATTTAGGAAAAGAGAACAATGGTAACTATGTTAAGCTCGCAGAAACGGACCATCAGTGTTCAACACTGCGCCATCTGTAGCCCTTTGTTCCAAGTAGCATCATTTTTTAAAAGGGTTATAAAATAGTGTTGACGAGGTAAACAGTGGTATAGTTGTATTGTTTTTTTTTTTATAGAATTGTCGGAAATTTTCGCCATTTTGGATTACAAAAATAGGTTTTTGGCCTAAATAAAAACGTTATTTATAGGGTTTCAACATGTGTTTCAATCGAAATATTGCTTGTTAGGGTTAGGAACAACATACAAAATTCAATATTTGTCCCAGAAAGAAAAAAACGCGTATGAAAAAAAAAACCGATATTTAAATTAATATTTTTTTCTCGTTTTCTCAAGTATTTTTGGTGCCCATGAAATTTAGGTGAGTGTATTCGAAAACTATACAGTACACACGGGACCGCAGCTGATTTTCAGAGTAGGATGACTTGAAAAACAGCTTTTATTTGACTATAGTATATAAATATTCATATTCCTGCTTCAGCTTATCTCACTTTCATTTTTATTTATTTTAGAAGATTGCTAAACACCATTTTATAAATTTTTTTATTGTAAAAAGAAAAATAATAATACATAACAAGCAAAGGAAAGAAAAATGGAAAATCTATATTTCTAAATCCATAAAAACCTTTAATTTGTTATGTAGTGTTGTTAGAACAGTTGTAAAACCTTTTTATAATAATCTCTATACTTGAGGGCTCATAAGGAAGTTTTATAAAATTTATATGTTGTTTTTCTATCCATTACTATATACCATAAATTTTTATAAGCTGGTGATGAACAGTTGTTTTTCAAGTCTTTTTTACTCATTTAAGAGATATATTAGAGTTATAAAATTATCACCAACACTAAATAATATAACGTTTGGTTATTTTATAAAGGTTTTATATTATTTGCTGTAACTTTTATATAGACAAAAATGCTCACTGGGATATTTGCTATGTGTGATAATATAGGCAGTCTTCAGGTATATTACTATAATTCTTTAAAAAAAAACGTTTTGGGTGTATTATAGTCATGTTTCACGTCACGTTTCTATCATATTTATATCACCTGTATGAGCTAGAACGTAACTTATTGTCGGAATGTTTTAGTAATATTTCCAATGGTAACATTCTTATCACATTCTTTGTTTTCTACGGTTTTTGCATAAAAATTACGAGAAATATTGCTTTATCTGTGATGCTCTTGAGGGATAATACATTCCAAAACAAAGTTTTCTTGCCTTTGTTTAATTATGTAACAAAAAAAATATTACTCTTAAAAAACATTGAAAACCCCCTCTAAAATCTTGGGGGGTCCCTGGGGCTCCGCCACGCAGTAAATGTAAAAAATTTTGGCCACGCCGGGTAAGGGCTAAAAGCGTTATACAAGTATAAATATCCAGTCGAATGCCTCGATGATTAAAAAGCATTAAAAAAATTTTGACTTCCCGTAGAACTCATTGACCTAGCACATGCGGTGCGACACATGTCCAAGGTGTCTATTAAGCAAAGAGGTGCATGGTGCTCCATGTCGGGATGTTGCTAATTCTAACGTTTTCGTTTAGTTTATTGTATATTCTATATTTATGTAGGTTTTACACTAATCCTTTTGTGCTAATATAATTCAAAGGATTTCCCTATATTCGAACAAATGATAAGCCATTTTAGTTGAGCTGCACAATAAATACTGTAAAAGTACTTCACAGACGGAAATGTAATATCTCGAAAGGATTTATTTCGAAATATTACCTGCATTATAAGATAATATAGTGCTCAAATTACCGGTAACTAATGCTAATTACCAAAGCATAAGCATGCATATAACTCCATTCTGCGAAACTATGGTGAAAAGTTTAGAGCTCGAATATGTGTGGTGGTCGAATCAGCTTCGCAAGCTAACCTAATTATCGTTGAAGTTGAACCGAGTTTTAAATTGTACTTAGCAAAAGCAGTGGCGGCGGGGTTATATCGTCTTTTTCGGAATTTATGTTGGCGTGACTCGAAATAATATATGTCGAATCGTCGCACGTGACGGGTTTATTCAATAACGTTCTCTAAAGGCGCAATTACACAGACGAACATGCTCAAACAAAAGCTCGTGCAAAAGATCTAAAATTTTTTGCGTGAACATTTTTGTGAGCTTTTCTTTGAACATTTTGATCGGGTAAATTTTTGAGCAAATTATTGCTATCTGTTTTGGAAACATATTTTTAAAGATGAGAATATATAAAATTTCACATCAGTGATCTCAATTCTTTAAAAAAATGGAACACCAACTTTTATTTTAAATTTTTGTGAAAAAAAGCCGACGGCAAGCGAAACATTATTCTTGGCTATCAGTTTTGTCACATGGATTAGGGTTACTTATAATATTTTTTCTTAGGTTTTTTCCCGGATTTTTTTGCCCGGGGGTTTTTTTGTGATTTTCTTGGGATTTTTTTTTATTTCCAATGGTTTTTTCCTAAATTCGAAAAACAACCCAGGAAAATTTTTCTTTTCCAAAAAAATTTGCACTTTTAAGCGGTAACCCGCGCCTCACGACTATGAGGAGTGGTGGGGACGGGATTTTTTTTTTAAACATATTTTTGTAGCTGTACTTTACCCTTAGCTTTGATTTTTTTTTTAATTACTCACACTAGATTTACCTAGTTAGTTTAAGGCCCCAAGGGTTGCTTAAAAAAGCAAAAGGTTCATGAAAATGCTGAAAATAGATATTTACTGTCAATTTAATGTAATAATCAAGGTCGATTACTGACACTGAACAAACAATATGCAAAGGGGCAACATTCCGATTGAAAAGTCTAGTCTATTACTGCTAAATTATATTTTTTAGACAAGGGTCGGAATCATAGGGTTGTAAAAGTGGGTAATAAACGGGTATTATTTAAACCGAACGTGCTTTTGTTCATATATTTGAGATTTAATAAAATGTATATAGGTTTTTTCATTTGACTTAATTATTATTGTATTCTGTTTTAAACTAGGAAGTCAAATAAAGAAATATTCTTCTAAATGTAAATGTTTATCATTACATTTTACAGGCAACAGCAATAAATAAGTGCCAATTATTTTTTTTTATGATTCTCGTTTTTTTTACAACCCAAAAAAGTTACAAGTATACTGGCATATCCCCTATAAAAATCAGATCAATCGAAGTTGCTTATGAGGTAAAACGTGAATTTTGACATCAAATCGTTTTTCCGTCGGAAAGCACTTAATTAAAAATACCTTGTTTTAAAACTTAGTCTTTCTATTTCAGTTAAGTTCAATGAATTCCCATAAAACTATAAAATTTAAATTTGTAAAGGCGCAATTACACAGACGAACATGCTCAAATAAAAGCTCGTGCAAAAGAACTGAAATTTTTCGCGCGAACATTTTTGTGAGCTTCTCTTTGAACATTTTGTTCGGGTAAATTTTTGAGCAAGTTATTGCTATCTATTTTGGAAACATATTTTTAAAGATGAGAATAAATATAATTTTACATCAGTGATCAGTGATCTCAATTCTTTAAAAAAATGGAACACCAACTTTTATTTTAAACTTTTGTGAAAAAAAGGCGACGGCAAGCGAAACATTATTATTGGCTATCAGATTTGTCATATGCAATGTTAAAATAGTTAATGATGGAGGTAATAACATTTAATTCTTTTCTTTAACTTTTTTGGTTTTCTTTCATTACAAAAAGAAAACGGAAATGTCTTCGAAGTAATTACTTTTTAAAATGCAGGTGGATATTTTTAGAGAACTGTTCTGGAGAGTAGTTAGTTGTTCTCTGGGGGGGGAGGATAGGGAGGTTTAGACAGTCGGAACGCAGCGCTGTCAAACACTGCTGTAATTTTGTGTGTCAATGTTCATTTGACCAAAACCCCCTCTCACTAGTCTACGGTTTTTACCTTCTCCTAACCCAGCAACAGCAATAAATAAGTGCCAATTTTTATTTTAAATTAAAAAGTTACAAGTATACTGGCATATCCCCTATAAAAATCAGATCAATCGAAGTTGCTTATGAGGTAAAACGTGAATTTCGACATCAAATCGTTTTTCCGTCGGAAAGCACTTAATTAAAAATACCTTGTTTTAAATCTTAGTCTTTCTATTTTCAGTTAAGTTCAATGAATTCCCATAAAACTATAAAATTTAAATTTGCAAGAAATTTTTATTACCAACATTTCTTCAAACAAATTTTGCTCAACATTCTCTCCAAAATTTACGTGTGTTTTTTGTACGAGATTTTGCTCGAACATTTCTTTGAACATTTTGCTCAAGAGGCTCGTGTAAATGTTTGTCGGCATTTCAACATCAAAGGAAAGTTTGTCTGTGTAAATGCGCCTTAAGAAATTTTTATTACCAACATTTCTTCAAACAAATTTTGCTTTAAATTCTCTACTACCTGACAAAATGATTTATTGTCAGGGGTTAACAGCTATCATTGCCAATACACAATTTGTTTTTAAACATTTCCCTAACAACCGTCAAATCCAGTTGTTGAACTCTGGTAAAACAATAACTGGCAAAAATCGTATACAGGGCCTATAGGTTTATTTTATTATTATATTTAAGTAACAGTAAAAATTAAAAAAGAAGGGGAGCTTATGGGGAAAAGTGAAGGCATTTATACAGCAGTAATAAAAATAAAAATAAAAAATTGGCAACTTTTAACTTTTGATTTTTTTTTATCTAAAGAAAGAAATTTAGAGTTGACTTTAATTATGTCACTCATTTCTGTTTACGTGTTCAGAAGCTGTGTGCTGATTCGTTCCAAGCTATTTTTATTCTTATTTTTATTAAGCTGGATAAACCAAAATTGTTATATATTTATTTAAATTTTTATTTGTCTGTATATTCAAGTCACATATGGTTCTGTGGTACGGAGAGTTCAATCAAAATAGAAAAACCAGAAAACCCTAGAAAAACCAGAATCGGTACCCTAAAGCCCGATTCTCAGAGCTTCGATGTGTCGCGAACGACAATCCCTTCCACTCTGGCCAGTGGAATCCAGCGGCATCAATTAACTGTCATCCAGCGTCGCTGGGTGTCGCAAAACATTTGTTTTTTGAGGTGATATTTTTGCTTAAATAATAACATCATTTAACGATGAACCGGAATACGTTAATTGCTTTTATCTTTGACGTAAATCAAAACAAGCGACGAAAAAGGCAAATACCCGCAGAAGGTACGACTTGGTATTTGTTTACTTTCTTTGGAACGTGCAAAATAAAAAAAATGTCCAAAAGTCTAAAAAACCGAAAAGATTTGGAACAAAATCATGGAAAAATAAATTTAACTCTGCCAGCAGCATCCAGTGACAGAAGAGTAGAGGAAATAGGGAAAAAGCTGCTTAATTGCTATTCGTCAGCAAAGTGTGGCTCGCGATACGTCGAACCTCTGAGAACGGGGCTTCATAGAGTACAGGGTACAGCGGTGACGCGAATCGTGCTTTATGCATCGCCCCATAGTGTAGGGGCATATGTCGATAATCGTCGATATCCCGTGGGATATTGAATGAAGGAGTTTTGTGGCTATGTGCGATTGATAACTCTTTAGTCACCCAATCAAGTGTTACCGGGTGTTTTGTTTGCATCTGTGTACAAGGGGTTTATATGACGTCATCTTTCAAAATGGCGGTCAAAAATCATAAAAAATTTAACTTTCCCAACCGGGGCATGATTATACTCGTGCCATATAATTCGAGGAGGCGGATTCCAGAAAATTAACTTTTAAGGTCATCCGATCTTAAATGACTTTGAAAATAGGAAAAAACAAGATTTTTGCCATTTTATCTTCAAAAAATCTTAATAATTCGACGTTTTGTCACAATAACTTCAGTTGACCTCAAACTATTAGGCATAAATGCCAAATTCGATCTTTCGAGTTTGATGCAGTTTGAAGCTTCATGACTTTGGAAAATACCCCGGTGAAATTAACATATTGCAAAAATAACATACTAAAGGGCGCTATTCATCAACTATTAAAGCGAAGAGGACCAAATTTGGTAAGAGAGATAAGAAAGTCAAGTCTAATAATATTGGCGTTTCAGTGTGGCGGCTGATATATCAAAATGGTGACCTATAACCAAATTTTATTTTATCCAATTTTGTAAAAAAGCAAAAATGACAAGGTGGCCCTCAATTCTTGTTGACTTATCGCCGCCTACTATGAAAAAAAAGTTTAGTTGCTTCATGACCTTGATTGATCTTGAAATTACCATGTACAAATGAAAAACCAGCTTTTTGTAGTGTTTTTTTTTCCAATTTACCACTACGCAAAAACTTTAAGCGACGGAGATGAAATTAACCTCTTAGCCATAGATAAACACCTCACTTTAAACCTCCCTACCATTTTCTTTGATCTGGCGGCCTAGATGTTGGTGTAACAAAACCTTAAATTATGGAGTTTTTTTAAGAAAATAAAATGAAAAAATTTGTGTTTTTTGCGATTTTCAAAGTCATTTGAGATTGGATGACTTCGAAATTAATTTTTTCGGAATTCTCGTCCTCGAGTTATATAAAAACGAGTATAATCATGCACCGGTTGCAAAAATTGTATTTTTTTAAGATTTTTCAATTGCCATTTTGGAAAATGGTCTAGAATATGGCAATGTTTATCTAACTTCTGCTAACTCTCTTATAGGTAATTTAAATGACTTTGTTTGCTAGACAAGTAAGTAGGACATAAAATATACAGTTACGAAAAAAAAAATTTAGGTTATTTTTACCGTGGTATAGCATAAACATCTGGGACGCAGGTCAAAAAAAAATGTTAGGGAAGTTTTAAAAAAAGTGTTTCTCTAACGCTAATATATTAATTTCATCTAAGGAACTTAAAGTTTTTGCGTAATGGTAAATTAAGGTTGACACCACAAAAAGCTGGTATTTAATGTGTACATGGTATTTTCAAGGTCAATCAAGGTCATGCATCAATAAAAAAAAATTTTCATAGAAAGCGGCGATAAGTCAAAAAGAATTGATGGTCTTCTTGTTATGCTTTTTTACGAAATAGGATAAAATAAAATGTGGTTATATGTCACCATTTAGATACGCCATTTAGAAACGCGTCATAGCTGAGCCAAATTTTTTGGTAACAAAATCAATGAATAGCGAGCTTTCCCTCAAAAAAGGTAATGGTAACCGTAGATCCGGATTTCGCACTTATGGTGCTCATCAGTACGGTGCTAGGAGTTAGGAGATGAAATGATGATGGAAAAATACGACACAGGATTCATGTAAAAGACAATCATCTGTCACATGTCTTTTACATGAATCCTGTGTCAGATTCTTTCAACTTCATTTCATCTCCCAATTCCTAGCACCGCAATGATGAGCACCACAAGTGCGAAATCTAGATCTACGGTTACCATTACCTTCTTTGAGGGAAAGCTCGCTATTCATTGATCTTGTTATTTGTTCGCCCTTACTAAATCCCTTTTTAAATATTATTGGTGTTGACCTTCTTGTCTTTCTTACTAAATTTGGAACACTTCGCTTTAATAGTTGATGAAAAGCGCCCTTTAGTATGTTATTTTTGCAATATCTTAATTTTACTGGGGTATTTTTCAAGGTCATGAAACTTCAACCTGCATCAAACTCTAAAAATCAAATTTGGCGTACATGCCTAATAGTTTGATGTACATTTGAAGTTGGGCTGACAACACGTCGAATTATTAAGATTTTTTGAAGAGAAAATGGCCAAAGGCTTATGTTTTGCGATTTTTAAGATCATTTAAGGTCGGAAGAGTTATATGGAATCGAGTATTATCATGCCCCGGTTGCGAAAGTTGTATTCTTTAAGATTTTTGGCTCCATCTTGAAAGATGTCGTGTCACAAAACTCCTTCATAAAAATCCCATGGATTTACACATGCCCCTTCACTACCACGTAATTAGTCAATGACAAAAAACTAACTGTAATTTTCAAAAACTCATTACATACTTTAAAACTATAATAAACTTTTGTTTAATACACAGAGTGTTTCACAACTTATCTCAGAAATTAACTCTGTGTTCCGGACTTCCATTGTCCATATTTTATTTATTCATGACGTTTCGATCAGTACAATCTCTGATTGTCTTCAGGTGCAAACTACAATCTATTTCTAAGGCTACGTACTAATATGCTATGGGAAATCACTCAACCGTAAAGTTTAAAAAGTTGGCTCCGCCCAAGGAGGGCCATCCAAATATTTGGAATTTCAACACTTGGTTTACTTCAAGGAATTTTCGTTTTATCCAGTGTGAGTCCTTGTGCAAAACCTTTGCTTCTGTTCACTTTATTCGTTGTTGTGTTGACCATGCGTGTTCGGCGATTCCTGATTTCGTTGTTTCAACTCCTTGGGTATTCGTCTGATATTCCTTGACCCTAACAGATAGTCTCTTGTTTCACCTATGTATGATTCACCACACTCACAAGGAACTTGGTAAATGTATTTCTTATTTTGTTTGTTCTCCGGTTTTTGCTAAGATGGCTTCGAATTATATTATTAGATTTAAAAGCCGTTTTTATATTAAAGTTGTTTGCTACTTTTCCAATTTTCTTTAGTAAGGAGTCAGTCTTTCTTTTATACAAAAGTTGTGAAGCACCTTGTATTTTGCTTCTTTTTCTAAAGCAAAAAATATCCTTTTTTTGATATGTTTTATTTATATTTTGTTTTATTGATTCCGTTACGTAAAAAACTATCGCTACAATAATAATATTCAAACTCGATCTATAAGAAGTGAACTTCTAAATATCCTAATTTACAAAAGTTTGGTAATACCTAAGATACTTATTATAATGTAAATGAAATCTGTAGCTACTTTTTGATTTCGAGAGGCATTTTTCAAATAAGGATAAGCAGGTTGAACTGCAACATTGCAAACGTTTTCCCCGCGTTTAAGATAGAAGAAACCCTTTTCGCCCCAAGTAATGTCCCAACTGTTTTTTAAAATCCAATATTGGATCCCTTTAGCATTGGTTCCGTAACCAACTATTACCACTCCATGATTAACAACTTCTGTTTTGCAACAAGCATAATCATAGATTCCAGATTTGTAAAGTTGCAGTGCTGTAGCGGAAATAGCTACGGAAACAGGACCAGTAGTACCCACTGCGTTCCTCAATGTTTCTTCGTCGTTTGGCTTCACATCAATATACCCATCAATCTGAGCAAAATTTTTAGCGCTGTTAGCTTTACAGTAAAAACTGGAACTTCCCTGAAAGGGGTAGTCCGAATCTTTTTGCAGCCCATGATCTTTCATGTAAAGGAAAGCACCATCAAGTTGTCCTCCGATACAGCCACCCATTTTATAAATTGTTGAGGGTCCGGTGCAGTCCAGAAGTTGTTGTACGCTGAATGTTACAGAATCGTTATTTTTTATAAAGTAGGCTCCTTCCAGTGCTGCAGCCTAAAAAGAAGTTTTTAATTTTAACATTCTTTTTTAATTTGAGTATTTGGGGGTGACGCTGGACAAGGGACTCAAGTGGAGCGACCATGTTGACAGAATAACCGTTAAAGTTCAGGCAACACTGTGGCAGTTGCGCCGAGTGGTCGGTCGAACCTGGGGTATTAGCCCGAGGATCCTACACTGGATATACACGGCTATCATAAGACCAAGGATCCAATACGGATCAGTAGTCTGGTGGCCCGCTGTAGAGGAGCTCACTATATCGAAAAAGCTCACGAGCCTACAAGGGCTTTTCTGCAGAGGGATAACCGGCACAATGAGGACGACTCCCATCCACGCCCTGGAAAATCTTGGGTCTCCCCTCGCTGCCAACAAGGATCAAGAAGGAGGGGATGGCGACGCACCTACGATTAAGGGACCAGGGACAACTTTTTCAAGACTTCCCAGTACTTAGATTAAGACAGTTATATGCAAGTAAAATATAGAACCCGATAGGTAACACAAAATATCGCTGATATATCAAAGAAACATAAAAGATTAACTCAACAAAATCCACTAAACGTCAATCTGTCAAAAATACAAAAATAAAAAAATGTGTAAAACGGTTATAACATCGTTATAACAATTAATTATGAAAGTCTTAAATCCTATTTTCTGTAAAGGAATCTATTCAGAAAATCAAAAAACTTAAACAAGCAGAGTTACTTATTCTAATGTTAGTTCGACTAAAATAAATCCATAAAAAATTTTTTTCTTCGATCTTTTTTTATATATTATATAAACTTAATTTTAAGAAATGATCAAGCATTATTAAGCATAAATATGTTATTTATGCTTAATAAATGCTTAATTATATTGCTAAAAGTATATATTGAAAAAAGTGGGAAAAGCTACGCGCTGGCAGAAGTACTGACTTAGTGGCAATCCCTTCCTAATTTATTCATAATTCTAAAATTTTTATTTAACCAGATTTTATAATAATTGTAATTATTTTTAAGTGTGGATTTTGAATAAAGTATTCATTCATTTACTCATTCATTTATTCATTCTATAAACATAATACAGGAGATTTTCTAAGCGTATTTACAAATCACGGTGTGCCTGCCGGGGGTAGTTTAGATAGGTCTGAGTCCCATACAATCCCTATTTATTAAAAAGTTCTGCCCAGCCCTGGACATTTAAAACTTTTTCCGACTCTCCATTCTTTAGTTGTATAGCAGACTGAGGCAACTGAAGAAGTTTGATCTAATAAACAATCATTAAATATAAGACTTATCCAGGACAAACTTGTAAGCCAAATTTAAAATCTAGCCAGCCATAGAAATACCAATACAAAATACATTGGCTTAGCTCCGTCGTTCTGCACATGCGCGAATATTTATCGATCAGTTAAGTCATAACGGGTGTTCCATAAGGTTTGGCACAAAGTTCAAGGAGCTCAAAAGAAATACCTAAGTTACTTACCAAGTTGGCTTTGGTAACAAAAGTTTCCTTGTTTCCTAAGTTTCAACTTGACATATTTATGTTTTAAGTCAGTTTATAAAAAATGTCTAACAAATTGGAAATAAGAAAATTTATTTATAATTTGGTTGGGCAAAAGGCAAAGCTGAAATAGTGAGAATCTTTCAACACCAAAATATATCCAGGAGAACCATTTATCGAACCATATTGGAATACGAACAGGGTATTCCTTGTATGAACCTCCCGCAAAGTGGAAGACCAAGGATTTTCACCCCACCCACCTTAGTGCAACAGAGTGGTAAGGTTGGCTAAAAACAAGGTCGGGGTGTCTGTAAGGAAGCTAGCGAGAAGAAAACAAACTTCAAAAAGTACTATTTGTAGAATTATGAGCAGAAATGGTCAAAAATACCGCAAAAGGCAAAAATGTCCAAAATACACCCCTAATCAGCTTGCCCGGATACCTCGATGATGTTCTCTTTGACGTGTTCATTTTGTGAATAACAAATCTAATTAATAATTGAAAACGCAGAAATTCCACGCAATCAAGGATTTTACACCGATAATATAGAGGAGACTCCGGACAACGTAAGATTCAAAGAAAGAGCCAAATTCGCCGACAAAATTTTAGTGTGGTGTGCAATTTCCGAAAGGGGTATAGCAAGACCATATATAGGACATGTACGGGGCGAAGCATTCACTAGCAGAGGTTAGATTGATAACTGCCTAGTGAAACTCAATGAGTTTATTTAAGAACATCATGCTGGAGACGAAATTATGTTTTGGCCCAACCTGGCATCTTGCCATTATGCCAGGGAAACGCAAAATTGGCTTCAAGAGCATAATATTCCATATGTACCAAAAAATGACAATCCCCCTAATTTACCCCAGGCTCGCCCCATTGAAGACTTTTGGGCCCAGTTGGAAAGTGAAGTATACGCCGGAGGCTGGACTGCTCAAAATGTGCAGAGAAATTAATATTGTCACCGCCCAGACCCTTATTAGAGGTGTCCGAACAAAGTTGCGGCTTGTTGAGGAACACGGACCGCTGCATATATTAAAATAGATAAATTATATTCATAGAAAATCAACTAATTAAAAATATATATACATATTAAATAAAACTTTGTTTTTCAAAAAATATACGATTTTTTATTTTGTGCCAAAACTTATGGGACACCCGTTACGTCCTAAATAAGACGGCGCCATTTTTGTTGTTTATTGGCTTTGATTCCGCGTTTTCATTTGTGCTGCACGAATTTTTTAGTGTTAGAAATTAGAAAAAGGTAAGTTAAAAGATGCCTCTGTGGAAAAAAGACATGCCCAGTTTATGGAGAATATTAGACCATGAAAGAGGAGCGACACCATCGTAGGTATCGAGTGGAGAGGAGTCGTTTTTTGGCGTGAGAAGATTTTGAAATTATTTCGAAATCATGCCAGAAATGTCATTTTGACGTTGAACTGCTCCTCGGACTGTTTCGACAGCGCTTCAATCACGATTCCAATATGGCGGAAGTTGTCACTTCTCAAAATACGCCGGTAGTGTCGGGTTATGGAGCACCGGCTACTTTTTTTGGATTTTTCAATTATAAAATGATGGATGGATGATTCGGTAATATGCCAAATTCATTTGGGATAATTCCTAGTAGAAGTTTATTTAATGGAGGATTTATACATAACAAAATAACCCTGGATTTATAAACCAAGGATAGGAAAAAAACCAAAATACTAAGAAATTTTATATAGCAATAAGTTAGGTTAGGTTTTGTAAAACTGTCCCAGGAAAGTGCATTTTGGCGATAGCAAGAACCGATTACCGATAACTGATCCGAACAGCCAAGAGTTCTCAAACCAAGGCATAGATATCATACCAGAAGAAGTAAACCACGCAATATCTTTAGCTAAAAACAGAAAAGTGGTAGGGCAAGACAAAGTATAAACTGAGGTTTTACGCTGGTCAAAATTTTTAACTTGATTTATCGTAGCCGGAAAAGTTTGTTTGTAAAATCACTGCTGACTGGCTAAAATCAACCTTTGTTATGCTAAATATTTCTAAAGATTATTTATAAAAGAATTTATGGGAAATGCGAATCCTTTATGGGCGACACGCAGTTTGGATTTCGCGCGATCTAGGGATGTGTCGGTGCCAGTATATGCCTGTTTCATAGATTATGAGGAAGCATTTGATCAAGTCCAACACCAAAAGCTCATAGAATTGCTAAAAGAAGTTGGTCTAGATGACCGAGATCGAAAGATAATCGCTAATCTATACTGGATTGCCAACTGTCCGAAGACGTCCACTTCGGACAGTTGACAAATGCCCAACATCCCCCACATTGCTCTTGACTTCTGACAGCGGTAACTGCGCCTAGACTTCTCCAATCAATGGAATCCGGTGCCTGTTTAACATCTGTCAAAATGGTGCCATGTTTTCGGACGTCCACTTCGGACAGTTGGCCATCCAGAAGAGGAGTACGCCAAGGTTGTATATTATCTCCGCTGTTGTTTAATATCTACAGTAACAAAATATTAGAGAATGTACTTTATAACTGCGAAGAGGGTCTGATCTTAAACGGAATAAAAATCAACAACATGGAATATTCCGACGACACTGTCATAATAGCAGATACGCTGGAAGGCCTGCAAGAGTTGTTGAATCAAATTGCTGCCAAAAGTTCGCAATTCGGGCTTAATTGCTAATGTTGGAAAAACATGGATGGTCATATCCAAGGAAAAGAACATCCAAGGCATGTTAGAAGTAAATGGGCAGCAAGTCGAAAGCGTGGATTAATACAAATACTTGTGTCTCCTCAATGAGAACTGGGACAACACGCAAGGAGTTCGTGCAAGAATTGAACAGGCCAGATCATATTTTATCAAAATGAAATCAGTGTTGTGTAGTCGCGACCTCAATACCACTCTCCGTGCTTCGGTGTTATGTTTTTAGCATCTTATATTTTGGCATGGGAGCATGGACACTGACTTTTAAAATTGATAATTAATAGAAGGCAAAATTGAAGGCGGAAGAGGTCCGGGTCATAGACGGATATCATGGCTTAAAAATCTTAGACAATGGTATGGTATTAGTACTACGACACTTTTCCGAAAAGCAGTGAACAGGGTGCAGATCGCACATTTCGAAATCATGCAAGGACCGTGTTATACGCCAAAAAAAACGACTAAGGTCCAGAGGTTGGTACCTTTTTTTGTTTTTGAAAGTTGAATTTTCTTCCTCAGTGTAATAAATTTATATTTTTCTCGAAGAAAATAAAAGTCTAGGACTTTTGAGAAAAGCAAACCGAATTATTTTTGTCAAACAACATCGATCGACTGTTTTCGTGGCTTCAGGCCTTAAACGATGACGTGGTATGGCGTATGTGCAGAAGAGCGTTACTAAACCAAATGAGATAATAGAGAGTGAAGTCCAGATCAATAAAAGAGAAAGTCGAGGGCAATCTTGCTTAGAAATTCGTACATGTTGAATGCATTGGAAGGGCGCATATTTTACCCAATTTAAAGGCCGTAATAAAATGAGTTTTATACTTTGCAAAGAAAGTTATGAGGAGAAACCCCTTTACATCTCTTAAACTTTAATATGAAAATAAAATTGTAACTGCACTTACAGTAGCAAATGCCCAACATCCCCCACATTGCTCTTGACTTCTGACAGCGGTAACTGCGCCTAGACTTCTCCAATCAATGGAATCCGGTGCCTGTTTAACATCTGTCAAAATGGTGCCATGTTTTCGGTTTGACAGGCTTAGGGTTCCAAGCATTTTTCCAAATTCTTCTTGTGTCATATCGGCAAACTTATTTACTCCCAATTCGTAAGTCGTTTGGTTTGCTTTAAATTTGGCATTGTGTTCTTCTATTTTTTGCAGATTGAATTTGAAAATGGCATGTCGAATCGGTTCTTCCGATGCGTTGTATGATTTTTTTAGATTGTGCTAAAATGTTGAATTTATTATGAATTGGCCATATCTAAAACATTGCTAACTTAATACATTTTCTTATTACTGAAAATGCTTCCAATATTTTTCCCTTCTTTCAGAAGATATAAAGAGTGGATTCTTTAAACGGGACGGTGCTTCTAGCGGGTTAGGATTTGGTTTTATAAAAAATCCAAAAACACGTCAACTGAGATTTTTAATTTTCTGTAATCGTGCTATCTTGGATATTTTTTATGGCGTTTTGTTTACGAGGTATGGCAAAAAATTTTTTTTTTAATTGGACCCTGTATAGCTTGACACTAATAGTCTATCTCTTATGGTTTCCAAGATAGAGGCATTTAAACTTGGAATTGTTGTCTATGCCCTGTTTTGCGGGGGATATTTGAATGAATATCGAAGTTTTCCATACAGATTTAGATAAAAATATCTTGATTATCTGTTTGCAGATTTCCAAAATTGCAAAATATACAAGCTGTCCTATTTAACAAAAGCCATAGTAGTAGTAGTAGTAGTAGTAGATGGGCGGCCGTAGGCTTGACAATTAGGCCGCATCATGGACCCTTTTTGCCATACCCCCGACTGATGCACGTGCCCCTTAGGATGCAAGTTTTCTTTCTCTAAGAAGACTTAATTTTGCCTGACACCTCTTTGTCGAGGGCAGGGATCTTTAAACTGCGTAGCAAGTATACACAGTGGACCTCCGACTTTACACCCCCTCCGAAGGGTGGTCCTGCTACATGTTAGACTAACATCGCTACCGTCCCAGTAGAACTTGGTTAACGGTAGACTTTTCTCCCCAGCAGCCCGCCGTCATATAGGTTGACCCGAAAATCGAGGTCGTCTTCGGAGTCTTCAGATGCATCTCTTTGGAGTGGTGCTGCCACCCGTAGGTGGTACCGCCTCTTCCAAGTCACCTTCTGTCAACTCCCGCTACCAAATCTGTCGGAGTCCAGCCGCGTCCCATGGAGTCCCGATCTCGGAGAAGTCCAGGTCGTCCTTTTTTGGATCACCGGCTAGGCTCCTCTACCCAGTTTGGCGGGGTCCTCGGCCGTCCACCTTTGAGTCCCGCAAAGTTTTCGGTGCAGTGTCAACCATGCCGCCTGCTTCTACCTCGTTTGTTGTTACTCTATGCACAACGTTAACTTCAGAGCTGCTGAGAGGTGGGGCCGCCCGTCGTCGTCTCGAGTCGCGCATTCGGTGTTGTGTGAAGCAATGTGTACTTACCGAGATCCGATCCTGCGATCTCTGTTCTGCAGGCTGGCTGGCTTCACTGGTCTACGGCGGCCATACCTCGTAAACTAAATGACATAAACAAAATCCAAGATAGATCCGATTAGAGGAAATTAAAAATCTCAGTTGACATGTTTTTGAATTTTTGTATTCAACCAAATTCTAACCCGCTAGAAGCATTGTTCCGTTTAAAGAATCCACCCTGTAAAAGTTTTTTGTAAATAAAACTTTTATATAAAAAGCGGGAAAGGTGTGTTTGTTTTTTTCTCTAAAATCTGATTTTGTAAAATTAAAAAAAAACTCTCTGAATAATAAAAAGGTGCTTACAGACCTAACACGGTATGATGATTTCTTGTCACAGATTCGACACGCGCCACGCATGACGTTACGTAGGTAACAGAATTGTTTGTTTACACTAAGAGCTGGAAGTATTTTGTGATTTTCACAAATACCGGGTTGTGCCATGGCCACGTGCAAAAATAATAATTGGTATACCAAAGATACAGGGATCAAATATTAATAATATTATTCATACACTTTTGTATACTCACTTACAGTTTAATATACATACTTGATTCCGGAATAAAGTTTGATATCTATAATCCCAAGTAACACATATTGTACACATTAGAGTTTATGAGTAAAGGTGTAAAAACGTTTTTAGCACCTTTTAACCCATTTTGCTGCACATACTGGTATTAAAAGCAAAAGTATTTATTAAACTTTGTTCAAAAATACTACTCTTTGGGCAGAAAAAAAAGCACAATGTTGGCTATACATTAAAGCTAAACTTTGTAGCATTTTTATATCAGTTCTGACACCAATGAAAACTAAATTGGAGCAATACAGTTGTAAAGAGAAAAAATAATATTTTTGACTATAATACAGAAAGTTTAGCTGTCGGGTTTTTTCGGGTCGTTTCGACAATAATGCGCTTTCTGTGCAGGAAGTTGTAAAAATAATTCTAGCTAAAACACACTAATTTTAGCCGTCCAGTTCTTTTGGCTTGCTTCGCAAACGAAGCCCCGCCCCTTATTTATATTAAGTAGAAAAAATAGTGAAAAAAAATATTATTTGCTAAGGTACAGCAATATTAGCTGTCGAGTTAGATCACGTTGTTAGTTTCAATGGCGGTCATTACACGAAAACAATCTCAAAAGAAAACATTATTATATTTTTCCAAAAGAAAATCAAAAATTCTATACAAAGAGTAAATTTTTAAAACTAAAACTAATGTTTTTTTTGGTTATTTTGGCTCCAATTCGAAAACAAAAAACTGTAACCTAAAAATTAAATTAAAAAATTAACTGTAAATATTTTTAATATGTGTAGCGTTCGTGTTTTGGTGAGGTTTCGTGATTAATATTATCAGTAAACTGACCTACGCATGGCAATTTGCTCCATGGATGAAGCCAAAAATCCGATATTAAGTGTGTATAAATATATATTTCCATCATCCAAACCGCATCAACCATTTATTTGTATAAAAATCTATTTTTGATTTTTTTTGCGATTTTTTGTTTGGGTAAAATTTTAAATTAAGTTAACTGAAAAAGCTATATGGCAGTGCAGTGACCAAAAAATTATGGGCAACGTTTTATCAAAACTTTCGACGTTGTGACAGACAACAGCAAAAATACAATAGTAGAGGCGTTTTGCTGTTGCAACGTTTTTGCAAAAGTTTTTCAGCACCTTGTGTTACTTGGGTTATTATTAGTGTATATTATTTTTAACGTTATTTACTTCTCTCCAAATCCATACATCTAATAGAAATTATCTATATTGTGGATTTTTATAACAAGGTAACAGAATTAGAGCATATCTAGATAGTGTCTTTATCTGTTTAAAAAAAAAATAAATACAGGTTGAGTTTTAAGTTGAGGCATTTTTTTTAACAGCATATAGAAATCGAATAGATAAACAATATCAGTTTTTTTCTTAAATCAAAACTCAGTAATTAAAGCTCTGCAAAATGAAAATATGAACAATGGAAAATGTCATGATTCACGCAGTGGCTCATCCAGGAATTGACTTGGGGGGGGCTTGAGAATAAATAATAATAAAAAATTAATTTGAAGTAACAATAACCAGGTTTCTCGGGGGGGGGGGTTTAACACCCCCCCCCACCGATGCTCCACTGATTCACAGTAGTCTTCCTGTTTTTTTTTTGAGTATTGATAAATCTGGACATATTAGGTTGGTCTAATTCTTTACGCTGCGCTGTTGAAAAAAATGTTTCAACTCGAAATTCACCCTTTATACATGTGATAGGTTCTTTAATCTTTCAAATAATATTTTTAAATCCAATCATTCTAATCATACTTGAAAGATCTGATTTTAGTCAACAGAGTAAGCATTATTTTTCTTGTAAATTACTCCCTGCCTTTCGTGAGATTTTACCTGATAAATTCAATAAAAATATGTGTACAGTGTATTAAAAGATGTAATTTCATCACATATTATATTTGCAAAATCCAGTTGGTTACGAAATATTCTATATTTCCAAATAAAAGATCATATAAAGCATACACTTGATATTGCAGATTTCAAATTATGATTCCAACGTGACGTCACGTTGTGAAAGAGAGATAGTAAGACCCTGCGTGTGCGTATCGTGGCTTACAGACATATCAGGACTGTATTTACTTACATTTACTAACAAAGAACTAAAATAAAAATTTATATGCTCTATTTAGAATTGTTGTTTTTACTTAATTATTTTTCGTTTCTTAACCTATTTTGTAGAACCTAATTTTAAGATATTTGTCTGACATACTTGTTTTATTACACTGGCGCGCATTGAAATATTTTTAAATCACCAACTTCTGTTTGTATGACATAATAATGTTGAAGAACTGCAAAAAGGAATTATTGCTCTAATTAAAAGAAACCAAAAAGTTCCTTTTTCTTTGGATCAATGCTGCTGCAAATTTATTATATATGCATATAGTGTGGACCATAAAAAACCGGACTGTTTTATTTTAACTTTCAATTTTTTATTTATAATCGGATTTTAAAGCGAAAAATAGTTTTGGAAAGGCAATGAAATAGACTTTTTTTTATATATGTCAAGAAGTCATATTTATCAAAAATTCAAAATGGCGGAAGTCCAAATGTTTGAGTTGGTTTTTTTTTGAGACACTATGTATATCTTTTTTTCACCTGCAGAAAACTTCTATCTCTGGTCTGTAAACCGATATATCATTCGATAAATTCTATTAAGAAATTAAAAAACTATGGGTTTTTTCGTATACCAACTTCTTGCATAAAATAAAAACTGCTAATAATTTTAGTTAACCGGATTTCGTTATCTTTTCGCCAATTTTTGTGAAAAGAACACTCAACAAATTCTAATAATAAAGCGTCTTTCTTTGCGACAATTAAAATTATATGCATTTTAAAAGACCCGATGGCTCTTCCTTTAAACACTTTGTACATTTTTTTGCTATAACAGAAAAGTACCAACTATTATCTGTTAGCCCATGTATCATTTATGTTGGGAATTTGGAACCTTTGGTTGCACTAAAACAAAATTATGATTGTTTTCCACAAACCAAAACTACACTTTTTTGCACTCGACGCGCGTTTCGCTAACAACGTTAGCATCATCAGGAGACGACAAACAATTCGGAATTCTACCTTTTTCAGACAAAAAGATACCTGCGACTCAAAATTTTTATCAATTCCTTATAATCCTAATTATACGAAAGGATTCCACAAAGTATTTAATAACACCGGTCTTAAATTAGTATATCAATCCGGTAACACAATAAGAAGCTTACTAGGAAATCCCAAGGATAAAACTACGGTTCTAGAAAAAAGTGGAATTTACGAAATTAGTTGCATGGATTGTGAGAAAAAATATGTTGGCCAAACGAGACGCTCTATTCAAACACGTTTTAAAGAACACTTAGCACACTTAAAATACGGAAGAACAGAAAAGTCAAGTGTGGCCGAGCATGCTTTTAAAAACAATCATAGATTTACATTTGATAACCTAAAACTTCTAAAAAGTGTACCAAACAAAAGACTTTTGAATGCATATGAAAGTATGGAAATCATTAAATTCAGAAATAGTTTAAATAAAGATAGAGGACCCATCCCGTTTAGTAAACTTTATCCTTTGGTTGAGGGGAAATAGGATTAAAAATCGTGATCAATCACAATTTATTAGTCTTATCGCCGCCCACTAAAGGATTGTATATAAGATAGAGCGTAGATTAATTTAGTTCATTGTTTGTCGTCTCCTGATGATGCTAACGTTGTTAGCGAAACGCGCGTCGAGTGCAAAAAAGTGTATTTTTGGTTTGTGGAAAACAATCATAATTTTGTTTTTTTTTCATGTATCATTTGTTAAAATCTATTAGGAAATAAAAAAAAACAAATTTTCGTAAAATTATACTATATTTTCTTATTTCTTAATAGATTTTAGCAAATGATACATCGACTACAAATTTTACTTTTCTGTTATAGCAAAAAAATATACAAAGTTGTTTTAAAAAAAAATGTCATTTTTTTGACGTTTAGAGTGTCCTTGTTAAGAAGTAGATAGAAGTTTTTTTTAGTTGCCAAAAAAAATAACAAAAAGTGTCTCAAAAAAACCCAACGGTTTTTTAAGACACATAGGTCGGTCAAAGTTATGATTGTTTTCCACAAACCAAAACTACACTTTTTTGCACTCGACGCGCGTTTCGCTAACAACGTTAGCATCATCAGGAGATGATAAACAATGAACTAAATTAATCTACGCTCTATCTTATATACAATCCTTTAGAAGGCTAATAATTTGTGATTGATCACGAAGAATAAACTGTACTAAACGGGATGGGTCCTTTATCTTTATTTAAACTATTTTTGGATTTAATGTTTTCCATACTTTCATATGCATTCAAAAGTCTTTTGTTTGGTACACTTTTTAGAAGTTTTAGGTTATCTAATGTGTATTGTAAAAAAATTGGGAGATTTTTTTGAAGAAGCATGGAAGAGAGAGAGCAATTGCCTACTCTCGTTCCTTCCTGCATTTCTCCCAGATCTTGCCTTACGCCTAAACTCCAAATTGCAACTCTTGGTGGCATCTATAAATTAAGTAATGGCGCGGGGGAGTGGGTAAGTGTTACAAGGTGGAGGGGAGAATTTGTAACTGCTTTTCGTTGTGATAAAAATGATAAATATATTAAAGAAATAACTAAATACTTCAACACTAAAAATATTTGTTACCTTATTTAAATAGGGGGGGGGGGATGGACAAAATAAAATTTGTCAAAATTGGTGGTTCCCGCGTTTATAGATGTAGAAGACTTTCTTTTATTTTATTTTTATTTTTTATTTTAGAAGGTATATTTTCATCATATTGAAGAAGTGTTGTGTAAGAATATATCTTTTCATATGGACCTCTGCAAATTTAGGAATAAAAAACGATAAAAAAATGTAAATAAGGAACCCATTTAACACAGTATTTTTAGTTATAAAGCCGGGGATAAACCCGCCGTCAATTTGCTTTTTTTCCATTTTTTTCACAAAATTTTTGGAAAATCTGTGTTTTTTCCTTGCGAAATCATTCATATGGTTATGGTAAGTCCAAAATTCCTACAAGTTTAATTAAATTTAAATAAAAACCCGCAAAATTAGATTAAAAACCACATACGTCCCGTAGTCCTAAACCCTAACCCATCTTAGTAAATATCGCCTTTAATGTTCGGGCGTCTTATGGAAGATTTCCCCTTGAGATCTTTAAAAAATGCTATAAACAAAACCTAATAAATATATTCTTTTACTTACTTTAAAATTGTTCCACAGCGCAGAGTCGGTGTCGATATCAGCAGCTGCTGCAATAGCAATTAGAAAACCAAAGACAAACGTATTCATTTTAAAAGGTCTTGTAAAGTCGATCTAATACCTATTTATAGTGCGATCCCATTTCAAAAAGGGAAAAATTTTATATAAATCCGTGGAGGACGATGTCGTATTATCTACTTCAAAATGTATTTTTTTTTCAATTTTTACCAGGAAATGTAATCTAGGTAAACAAATTTCCACGTAAAAATGGATAAAATTTGCAGTCAGTATTTTTTTCTACTTAGAGAAAAAGAAAAGGGTGCGTCAAAAAAAATTAGCGGTTGCTTAATGCCTTTACACACACTTAACGCATATGGCTCAGCAACCATATTTTTTTAAGAGGACGTCTTTAAACTACTGGAGCTCAAAATAGGCGGTAAGGAGGAGGGGGGGGGTTGCCAAGACTCCTTTTTCACAAAAAGTTCTTAATAAAATACTATAAAAATCTTATTATTATTATTACTTACGTGGAATAATGTTTAATTTAATGTAATTTTTAATCTCGGCTAGGAGAATGAATATTTTGTGTTTGTCTTTAACTGTGCAAAAATCTTGGCTAAAAAAACCGTGTCAAAGATTTTCGCCTAAAGTAGCATTTAAACTAGTTTATCGCATAGATTTAGTATAGATTTTTAAAATGTCTTGATTGCTTATGGCTCTTGTGGAAAAATTTCTGTAGACCTGCCATTTTATTTTGTGTGTAAACGCATCTTTATATATAAAGTGCAAATATTTACTTTGCATTTTTTCCAACAAAAATATCAAACTTTTAACGCTACTTGACAAAACATTTCTTAAATTTTACTGATATAATTCAATGTTGCCTTATTAATAAATTTAACGTAATTTTGAGCTATTAAAAAATTAAATAAATATACATTTTTTGAAGAAATAATTACAAAGAATTAAACTTAAAAATAAAACAAAAACTATGTACTTCTTCTAAAAATATCAAAATCATCAAAACGCATTACTGAACTAAAAATTTTAAGATAATATTTTAATCAGCTATCAATTTTATAATTAAAAAAGAAACAATTAAATTAAAACTCAACTATTTATTCTTGAAAGCTATTGCAACAACATTAAACCTTATTGAACAGGGTTTTGAGAAAATGAAGAAAATTCAATTCAAAAACTGTTGAAAATGGCCACCAAGAACCTCCTGACAGTACAAAAGTCTGTTTTCAAACCCACTACGAACGTTTCTTAAAATTTCTGGCGTTATTGATCGGCAGACCCCAACAATTCTTTCTCTTAGTTCCTGCAAGTTTCTGGGCTTAGTATAATAGATTCGTTTCTTGATGTAACCCCAAAGAAAAAAATTCAAAGGCGTCATATCGGGCGAATGAACAGGCCATTCTAAAGTTCCTCGACGTCCAATCCAACGACGAAATTCATTATTGAGAAGTTACCTCACAGGAAGATAGTAATGGGGCGGCGCCCCATCCTGATGCTAAAAGATGGGTTCAAATAAATTTCCAGCTGCTTCTTTTATTGCAGGAATAATCTGATTTTGTAGTAGCTCCAAATATCTTTCGCCTGTAAGGATGCCATCAATACAAATATATTCGATTTCCCAAAATTCCCGCCCATACGTCTAATTTTAAGAGATTTTGGGTATGAACTTCTTCATACCAATGAGGATTCTGGTCCGACCAATATCGGCAGTTATGTCTATTGACTATCCTACCCAAGAAAAAAATTATCTTCATCACTAAAGCAAATTTGATTCAATACATACGGTTCAGTTCTAATTAGTTCAGTCATTTCTTCGGAAAATTGCACGCGGCGATCAAAATCATCTTCGGTTAATTCTTGAACCAACTGCACCTTATAAGAATGGAATTTGAACCGCTTGAGAACCCTATGGACCATACTCTTACTGATTCCAAGATCACCTGCTATAGTTCTCACAGACTGCTTGGGCTGTTCAATAACGGACCCCAGCACCTGCTCCTGGATCTCCTCGTTTTCTTCTCTTGGTCGCCCTTGACGGCATCTTTTACAGTGAAAAATCGTCTAAACTTTAGAACAGATTTTCTTACGTAGCTGTGGGACACAGGTCTGTTGCATCGTTGAAAAGGCGTCTAGCTTGTCTATAACATCTTGTTTGTCCGTAGAAAAAGATAATTTCAACTTTATCTTCATTTGATTGTGGCATTGTAAAAACTTATACCGAAAGCAGTTTTCACTTGACATTTTGCTGAATTTTATTTGTTTTTTTCTTTAAATCAGATTTTCAAAGCCTTCTTAATTCTCTTATTATTTAACAATTAATGTTAGTCAGGTATCATTATCGATAAATTTTATGTAATAGAATAATCAAATATCGAAAATATGCTGCTCTTGTTCAAAAAACAAAAAGTTTTAAATTATCACTCTATATTATACGTCTTTTCCCTATTTTAGACAACTGACAGTTACGGCAAAATGTTAGTTTGGAAAAAACCTTTTGAATAAGGTATCACTCGAATGGGTTTTTCATTGGCTAACACAAATTTTCGAAATTTGTCAAAAATTGTGAAAAATAAGTTTGACAGTCCATAACTTTTGACACGTTTGACATAGACAAGTAACAGTTACATCAACATATTGATTTTTCAATGTCCTTCAAAACAAGCTATCACCCGATAGGGGTTTCCATTTAAAATTATCATGATGGTCGCCCGTATGCCGCCCCCCAAGACAGGGGTGGCACAACCGCCCCTTAAAAAAATAGATCTTTTGATGCTATAGATCAATGCTAAATACAGTTTAGTTACCTCTAATAGTTCAGAAGGTATTTGGGTGCACTTTCGCATGTATTTTTCATGCTATCTATTTAAGTACTAGTCAATCCGCCCTTGGCGAACTTAGTAAACCTTCCTTATATAAAAGCGCTTTAAGAGGTCCGTATAAACAAAGTAAATGATTCGAGATGTAATACAATGTATAACAAAAAACCTTTTCCTTTTTTGTAAAAGTGGTTGTTGGAAGGCAATTGTCTATTTGACTAACTTTAGAATGAAAAGAAAAGGTTCTTCTTAGTCTCAAGCGATTGCCTGCTTTTATGTAAGAATATTAATGTGTACAGTAGACTTTAGTTTAAAAATGGCCTTTAACTTAAAACACAACTTGATTTCAGAAAAAATTTTAAGGCTATTCCACGAGAACATAAACCTAGCGAGTTAAAATATAATATAGTAATTTTGGTAAAATCTTTGCCTTACATAATGTAAGTAACCTAAATTCCTTTATTTAAAAAAAAACAGGAGTTGTTAGTGCAAAATGAACCTCATGAATTTAGATTGCTCACACAGAGTGTTGCAAACTGGGTTCGCTAAAAAGTTCCATTTTTTTGTGGAAAAATGCTTAGAATTCCCTTGGTCAAAATTAACTACTAAGCAAACAGGCCACGACCCTAGACTTTTATAACATTAACCACCTCCCCTTCGTGACGCAATTTCGTTCAGTCAGTGAAAATATCATTCTGCCTTCCAACTGCGTCACGATTGTGTGGTGTGTGACGTCACCAAAGTTTAGGGTCGTGTGCTGTTCGTTTACGTAGGCACCGATTGATTATTTAAATACCTACTTACATACGTAAAAATCAAAACACAATATTTTCGGAATTGTGTTAATTATCACAAAAAACGACGAAAAACTGTATAACAGGTCGATTAGTTCGAAGCAGTTCAAAATTCCCTAGGTTTTAAGTAAAAATCACTATGTTCCTATTGCACCAAAAAATCCCAGAACCAGGTCGAATTTGAGGAAAGCAGAAGGTCATAAATAAAAAGATCAGTATATATCGTAGAAAAATGGTAGATTTTTTCTCCCAATAGTTGACGATATATAGCAGCAAACCAGCAAAAAACAGGCTCTGTCTAGGGTCATCTTTTATTAGAGACCTTTTGCACCTCTTATAAAAAATCCCCGTTAGTTGACTTTATCGCCTAATAACTCGTTGTGACGTAGCTAGCGTCACGTTATTTTTAAGACAGCATTTTTAGCTTTTGCACGACGCCTTCGATTTGTTTATGGCCGACTTTATACGGTATTTATTATTATAAAGATTTGCAAAAAGGATTTGTCCAAAGGAAATTATTGAACAAAAATTGACACTTTTATCTTTACAATTAAAAATAATACAGAGCATATTTGCATTCAAAAATCAATTTAAATTTTTTGTTTTTCTACTTAACGTTTTACTGTCGGCAACCATTTCAATTATAAAGGGATTCCGTTATTACCTCGTAACTGCGCATGCCCGAAATAAGCGATAAAGTAAAAAGGCATCAAAATTATAGGTGCAAAAAGTTCCTATGATAAGACTACAAAAAACGTAATTAGCGCCAAAGGAAACGACAAGGCCTAAAGCCTAGCACAGTCCGCCTTCAAAATAGTTCACCAGTTTATTTTTAATTTTAACGTGACAACATGAGTACGAACTGTAGTGTAAAAATGCATTTAGTTTTTTTTTCTAATGATAAACAAAGAATAAAGATGTAAAATAGTCGATCCAACAAGTTCTCGAACGCAGCACGACGCGCACGCATTGAAAATCGACCACCACAGAGATAAAAACATCATGGAGCTGATGTTATAATTACAGTGGGCTTTTCATATCATTTTTTGACAGACAAAAATTAAAATTATTATTCTATTATTATTTTTTGAAAACCGAAAGAAGCAGTAGATTCCGCCGCAAAAACAGCAGTCAGTAGATAAAGACCCACAAAGCAGTAGATCTACTAAAAAATCAATAGAGCTGGCAATGCTGATAGAAACTAGGAATACGCCGTTTAGCACGGTCTCCTGAATAAACAAGGTCCATTAATTTTTTTTGTTCACCCATCTTGATGACTACGCAAAGATATCAGCCTACTTTCTTTATTGATTTTTTGATGATTGACATTTGGGGTTATGTTATTTTTGCAGAAGTTTTTGTAATAAAAATTATTATATACATTATTTACATTATTTTTCTGGTAGATAGCTGCATTTATGCATTTTTTTAGTGAAGAAAGTCTCATCATCAATGAAAATAAATAAAAATAATCAATAAAATAAAATAATCACTCTCCCAAAAATCTTTGGCAAAACACAAATACAAAAAATTAGCTTCCAAAACAGGAAAAATAACAACTACATAACCTAACTTCTGAACCACGAGTTCGAACTAACCCCAACTCATCCGACTGATTATTTAAACTTAGATGTACCTACTTACATACGTCAAAATCAAAACACAATATTTTCGGAATTGTGTTAGTTATCACAAAAAACGACGAAAAACTGTATAACAGGTCGATTAGTTAAAAGCAGTTAAAAATTGCCTGGATATTAGGTAAAAATCACTATGTTCCTATTGCACCAAAAAATCCCTAGGTCGAATTTGAGGAAAGCAGTAGATCATATATAAAAAGATCAGTATATATCGTAGAAAAATGGTAGATTTTTTCTCCCAATAGTTGACGATATATAGCAGCAAACCAGCAAAAAACAGGCTCTGTCTAGGGTCATCTTTTATTAGAGACCTTTTGCACCTCTTATAAAAAATCCCCGTTAGTTGACTTTATCGCCTAAAAACTCGTTGTGACGTAGCTAGCGTCACGTTATTTTTAAGACAGCATTTTTAGCTTTTGCACGACGCCTTCGATTTGTTTATGGCCGACTTTATACGGTATTTATTATTATAAAGATTTGCAAAAAGGATTTGTCCAAAGGAAATTATTGAACAAAAATTGACACTTTTATCTTTACAATTAAAAATAATACAGAGCATATTTGCATTCAAAAATCAATTTAAATTTTTTGTTTTTCTACTTAACGTTTTACTGTCGGCAACCATTTCAATTATAAAGGGATTCCGTTATTACCTCGTAACTGCGCATGCCCGAAATAAGCGATAAAGTAAAAAGGCATCAAAATTATAGGTGCAAAAAGTTCCTATGATAAGACTACAAAAAACGTAATTAGCGCCAAAGGAAACGACAAGGCCTAAAGCCTAGCACAGTCCGCCTTCAAAATAGTTCACCAGTTTATTTTTAATTTTAACGTGACAACATGAGTACGAACTGTAGTGTAAAAATGCATTTAGGTTTTTTTTCTAATGATAAACAAAGAATAAAGATGTAAAATAGTCGATCCAACAAGTTCTCGAACGCAGCACGATGCGCACGCATTGAAAATCGACAACCACAGAGATAAAAACATCATGGAGCTGATGTTATAATTACAGTGGGCTTTTCATATCATTTTTTGACAGACAAAAATTAAAATTATTATTCTATTATTATTTTTTGAAAACCGAAAGAAGCAGTAGATTCCGCCGCAAAAACAGCAGTCAGTAGATAAAGACCCACAAAGCAGTAGATCTACTAAAAAATCAATAGAGCTGGCAATGCTGATAGAAACTAGGAATACGCCGTTTAGCACGGTCTCTTGAATAAACACGGTCCATTAATTTTTTTTGTTCACCCATCTTGATGACTACGCAAAGATATCAGCCTACTTTCTTTATTGATTTTTTTGATGATTGACATTTGGGGTTATGTTATTTTTGCAGAAGTTTTTGTAATAAAAATTATTATATACATTATTTACATTATTTTTCTGGTAGATAGCTGCATTTATGCATTATTTTAGTGAAGAAAGTCTCATCATCAATGAAAATAAATAAAAATAATCAATAAAATAAAATAATCACTCTCCCAAAAATCTTTGGCAAAACACAAATACAAAAAATTAGCTTCCAAAACAGGAAAAATAACAACTACATAACCTAACTTCTGAACCACGAGTTCGAACTAACCCCAACTCATCCGATGGGTTTCTTGCCTGAATCAATTACCGACAATTGATCTTAATTTATATTTAATGCAAGATCAAGTTGTACACAAAAAGTTGGCTCAATCATTTAAACAAAGAAAAAATAAAAATCCGCAAATTTAATTTAATTTGCCAAGCCTTCCTAAATGGAGGACAAAAATCAGCTGCTATGTTTGTATCGTCATCAGGTCGAAGAGTAGGGAAAATTCTAGAGGTGTGTTGCGATTTCACGAACTGTGACTTCGCCACTGCTACTCGTTTGTCGCAGTTACGGTCTGCTCCAGTCCCAACAAAATGGCAGTGACATTTTGTCACAGGCTGGCGCTTGATGGTTTTCGCGCAGCCCGAAACTCGCGTTGCGGTCAGCGTCGCAGAGCATAATACAAGGTCGCGATCGCGACTCGCGAGTACTTAACGGCGCAAGAACAATCCAGAGGTAATATAAATTTGTCAATCGATTTCAATACGTCATCTACCACTCATTATCTATCTCTGGTTTCTTTACTGTATTCTCCTGTTCACAGATTGCGCCGCGAATCATTCGGGATTAGGGTCACTGGATCCTAAAACCTGCGGCTGGGACCGCAGGTCTCAGGATCCAGTGACCCTATGAGGGATTGTTTATTTATCACCTAGGTGATCGAATTGAGAGCAGTGACAACTAGTCAAATGGTCATACACACAGACCACTTAAGGGTTCTAAAAAGTAGCTTTTCACCAAAGGAAAAATTATTAAATAAAACACAAAAACCAGGCCGACGAACTCCAAAACAAAACGACAAAACTAAGGTTATGAAGAATGTCAGGCAGACACACTGACATTGGTTAGTTGCAAATACAGTGAGTCGACCAATTTCGATGTTTGCATGGCATAAATTTTTTTTCCTGGTAAGGGGTGTTACCTAGATATATATGCTAGATCTCTCTTAGCCGAATACATTTAGGAAAGGAGAACACTAGAAACTATGCCTAGGGTAAGCTCACAAAAAAAAGACGTGTGTGGTTAATTTTGATGGTGGCGGTATCTATAATATAACCATTTAAGTACTTTTTGATGCTAGGCATATAACTAATATTGATAGGTAACCAGTATAGTCCATGTTTTTACATTTCCGCATGTTTTAGCTTTAGAGGAAAATAATACTCAATTTGTTTTTTATTAGCGGAAGAAGATTACAAAGCTTATTAATACAATCTAGACAGTTTTTGAAATTAGGTGTCCATTATTTGGAAAATTACAAATATTTCCAATTTAGTTTTACAGGTCTCTATAAAGGGTATTTCTGACTGTTTCTGACGTAATATGGGCGCGCCAATTTTGAAACACCACAAAAGCTAAAACAGTTTTTTTCAAAAAATAAACAAAATTTTAAAAAAGTACCAAGATTTGATGGAAAAACATAGTCCAATAAACAATTTAGGCCCTTAACGGCCCAATTACATCGTTAAACCGGCAACGCTGTTGGGTCCGTTTATTAGGCAATTCTTTTTCCGCATGTTTCTCGGAAACGGGACTTCCAAATGGCCTGAAATTTTGCCTAAATTGTTTATTGGACTATGTTTTTCCATCAAATCTTGGTACTTTTTTAAAATTTTGTTTATTTTTTGAAAAAACTGTTTTAGCTTTTGTGGTGTTTCAAAATTGGCGCGCCCATATTACGTCAGAAACAGTCAGAAATACCCTTTATAGAGACCTGTAAAACTAAATTGGAAATATTTGTAATTTTCCAAATAATGGACACTTAATTTCAAAAACTCTCTAGATTGTATTAATAAGCTTTGTAATCCTCTTCCTCTAATAAAAAACAAATTGAGTATTATTTTCCTCTAAAGCTAAAACATGCGGAAATGTAAAAACATGGACTATACTGGTTACTTATCAATATTAGTTATATGCCTAGCATCAAAAAGTACTTAAATGGTTATATTGTAGATACCGCCACCATCAAAATTAACCACCCACGTCTTTTTTTTGTGAGCTTACCCTAGGCATAGTTTCTAGTGTTCTCCTTTCCTAAATGTATTCGGCTAAGAGAGATCTAGCATATATACCTAGGTAACACCCCTTACCAGAAAAAAAAATTTATGCCATGCAAACATCTAAATTGTTCGACTCACTGTATTTGCAACTAACCAATGTCAGTGTGTCTGCCTGACATTCTTCATAACCTTAGTTTTGTCGTTTTGTTTTGGAGTTCGTCGGCCTGGTTTTTGTGTTTTATTTAATAATTTTTCCTTTGGTGAAAAGCTACTTTTTAGAATAATGAGTGGTAGATGACGTATTGAAATCGATTGACAAATTTATATTATCTCTGGATTGTTCTTGCGCCGTTAAACTGCTTTTTGCTGGCCTGCTCCGACTGCGACTGTCGCGTTGCATCGGCGTTGCATCATATTAGCCAAAAATTTACTAAAATCGTAACTGTTAATCCCAAAATTTTTAGTAGAAAACGGGGTAGGGTTAAATTTCTTTGGCTGCGACGCAAGCTAGAGAACATTTTATTCGTTCGCGATTTTGATGTAGCATTTACATGCCATTTGTCACCGTGACACGGCTGGAGCAGTCACGTCTTGTCACTGCTTCACTAAAATCGCGGGTTGGCCCATCCCTAGAAAATTCCTAGGCCGTATCTATTCTACAGACCGTAGGTATTTAGTCCTTAATAAGGACTCATCAGTCAAATGACAGACAATTTCGGTTGCGCTTATGGGCCAAAGATTACGGCTCAAGCGGAAGAAATGCTGTCGGTGGCGCACTCCTCTGAAACCCCGACATATACCTACTGTAGTTAGCAGTAGGTGGAGGTAGCGTCAATCCTGCGAGAGATATACAGTTATTCCATCTGTATGCAGCTTTCGCCTACAAGAAAGCGATTATAGATCGCAAAACAACCGACTGCACGATATAAAAAAACAAACGGAAGATGGCTCTGTGCAGTGCATCCCAAATAGCATTTTTTCGTCTTCCGACTAGCTTTGTATGGCATCTAACGTCAGAGGGAGTATAAAATATAGTCAGTTGACGACTTTAGTCGTTTAAGTTACGGATTATACTTTATCTTTCGTTGTTACGACGTCTTAGCTTGTATAGACAAACGTTAGTCGTCGAGATAACGTTTGGAGCCGTTGTGTGTAGCCTAGTGCAGATTCCCAACAACGCTTCGACGTCGTTAAGAAGAACGTTGGCATGTAGTACAGGGTAAGACGTTAGCCCGACGTTTGAACTTGTAGTACTTGTGTTAGTAAAGTTTTCTGACGACGGTCTAACGTCTGTGCTACCAACGTTGCAATCAGTAAAAACTACGACTTCCGTCCCACGTCCGGAATGCGACAAATGTTCCCAATGTATGTGGTGATGATATTTGATCTACACCTGAAGGTTTCTCAACGTTAGAGTTTGGAATCCAACCCAAAGCAGTGAAAATTAGACTTTCTTTTTGTATTTTCGTGCGTGCGGTACATTTTTGTGTTATAACTAATAATGCCAAAGAAAAACAAATTCAAATTGTTTGCACAAAAATCACATACCTTAATAAGGCCTTAAAGTAGTTTACCATGAACTGTTGTGTCTATCACTTATGTTGACCACTTAGCGTCTTATATAAACGTGGTTGCAAAACATTAAAATGGAAGAGAAAATGAAAGGCAGTTGGAAAAGGCGCAAAAATTTTCACAAAATTTTGCAGGATAGAATTTTTGGCATTCCGTTAAAACGCACTGCTCCCACCTTTCTGGGTCTGAAGCAAAGTTCCCTAGACAAATTAAGTTAACCAAACACCACCAGAGGTCAGACCTACCAGATTAGGTCAAACTTACACGGCTGGCGACCTCTAGGATCTTGCAGTGGCGTCACTTTAGATGAAACCAACGTTTCGCTAGAACGGGCTACCGATTAAGTAAACAAAAATTCATTAGGGGTCAGGACCAGTAGAAATCGGGAAAGTTTATTGGAACTCTCTGACGTAGCCATCTTTTCCTTGCGGTAGCTGTAGGTAAATAATAAAGCCGATCGAAAATTTTGTATTTTTGTGAGAAATATCATGAAATTCCATGAACTTTGCAATACAATATTGTTGAAATGTCTAAATACAGCATTAAGGCATATTTTATAAAGAAAGGTGAAGTTTTTTTTCAATAAAATCTTATTTTTTATTGAAAAAGTGATACTAGACACTTAAAGTAAATATTTCAACGCATCCGTATCGGTATACGTAACGCGTTCGAAACAAAGTCAAAATACGCTACATTTTTCAATTGTTTATGCGATGTTTCGAACGATGCGCGCTTTTTTGAACGGTGCGATGACAGGACTGCTGATTGAAATCCTTGCGTACGTTCCTGGGTCCCTAACGATACGTGCATCCTTCCTTACGCAACAAGATTCTGTCATCACACCCGTCAAAGAAGCAGGCATGGTTCGAAACATGGCATGAGCAAGTCAAAAATGTAGCGTATTTTGACTTTGTTTCGAACGCGTTACGTATACTGATACGGATGCGTTGAAATATTTACTTTAAGTGTCTAATATTCGTAGCGATCGTATCTCAATGTTCTCATGGGGTATGTAATAATTTTGACATGAAACACTGAAGGCATCTTTGGTTGTTATTTCGAATTAAAGTGTAGAGGTTTCCTAAATATGGACAAAAATATGAAGTTTGTCGTCCAGTCGTTGAGCTATTTGCACTAAGGACGACTTAGTTTGTAGTACAAATTTCTGTATTTCGTCTATGGAATCCACGTATGGTGACGTCGGTACAACCCAGATTTGTATTCCCCATTTTTGTATAAATTCGAGTCGGTGTGCAGTCGATCTGAGGTAGCTTCCTGACGTTAGGTTGTCTACGCCAACGTCGAAGCGACGTCCAGATGCTAATTGGGGTCTTCCGTTTATTTTGGTATAATAAATCCAGATATTTTCCGTTTAATAGTCGAATTTTTCCATACATTAAGGGCAGATTAGTAATTATCATAATTAGCATAGATCTATAAAACTAGAGGTAACTGATACTTTTGCATGACAGATTGTTAGCTAGTTTAAGGAAATAAGTAAGATTGTGCTATTTTCGTCTAGGAAACATTTTTGCTCCTCCCTAGTGTTATTAATCAAGTTAAAGTCAACCTGCTTTTATAATGGATGAGGTAAATAATTTTTGGTTTTGCTTATACCTTTTAATTACTACGTTGTCACGTGGAACTGCATACGTTTTCAGTACTATTCGCTTTTTAGTATTTATGAAGCAATTTGAATACGTTCTGAACACGAGTTTAGTTTTTGACACTTTGTGGTTAGTTTGTTTGTGTGTTTTTTAAAGCCAATAATTTTACAGCGCAATAATATCACAAAGTACACAAATACGTAGTACTTATTATTGGTGTTATCAGTCAGTTTGATACGATACCGGTTTACATGCAGTTGAATACCGATACGATCCCAAAAAAGCGGTATTGAACTTTGGCAGGACCAACGAAAAAAAAGTTCGATTCGCGGCGGTTTCATGGAAGGTTTGAAAGTAAATCGTACCGGAAACGTGTTGAGTTCTATATGAAAACCTAGTAAATGTGGTTTTAGGTCTTGGGTTTAAAAAAATACGTGCTGGATCGGTTATAAGTGCTCCCTGGGACAAATTTTTTTCTAATAGCCGCATAAGGACCAAACAAAAACTGGTAAAAGGGTATTTTATAGGGACCTTAAAATCGTTACTTAAAATTATACAGTTCAAATAGTACACAGGGTGTGCTAAAAAGTTTTTTTTTTCTTATGGAACAACCTATATATTTTGACACTGTTGAATTCTCCAAAAAATTAGCTTTATAAAAATACAGTATGGTACCCCAGTAACAATGTTTAGTTGCTTCAGTTGCCATAAATACCATAACTAAGAAATACACTAAAATTACCGTTGCATAAAGTACAAAAACAAGTCATTACTTGTTGTTGTTAACTAGGGTGTATTCCACATTCGCATTTGCGTTTGCTGTAACTTGAGATAGTTGCGGTTTAAAATTTAACATTTTTCAAAAATCTTCCTTCCGTTTTGAATAATGGGTTATTTTCGAAGCTAGGAAAAACATCCTCAGAATAAAAACCCGGAAAAAACTCCGGAAAATAAATCCCTTTTGGAGAAATTGATTTTTATCTATTAAAAATAAGTTAAAATAAAATATATTATTTTAGGTGGGTTTAACTTGAGTTGGGTTAGTTATAATAATTTTATCTCGGGAGTTTTTTTTCTGGGTTTTTATTTCTGGGGGTATTTTCTTGAGGTGTTTTTTCTTAGATTCATTTAAAATGTTCTCCATCTTGTATTTTTGTAAAATGTTAAATTTTAAACCACAACTATCTGAAGTTACAATAAAGGCAAAAAATGCGAAAATTTAGTAACACCAATCAGTCAATATTCAAAAGCCCATAATTTTTTTATTTCTTAAGCGATTTAAATAAATAATACCTTTGTTTTAGGAGAAGGGTCGGCCTTTTGTTGCAAAGAGTTGAATTTTTTCCAGTGTTGAACATAAATTTTTTGCAGGGGGGGTGAAAATTATCCATTATTCAAAACAGTCCGCCATCTTGGATTTTTGCAAAATGTGAAATTTTGTGGCGGATCGGAAAGGGCTGCTGTCTTGTCTTTACAAAAAGTTACAACATTTTGAAATCAAGCTATTCGATCAAAAGTTACAGCAAATTTAAAAATGTGCAATTATTATATATTGCCTACTTTGGTCTAACTATTTTCTGAAGAAGAATTTTCTGATGAATACGAAAATGTCAAAATATATAGGGAGTTAAAGAAAAAAAACTTTTTAGCACCCCTCTTTACTATTTGAACTAATTAATTTTTATTGATGATTTTGAGGTCCCATAAAATATCCTTTCACCCAGTTTTTGTTCGGTTCTTCTGCGGCTGTTCGAAAAAAAGGGAAGGGAACACTTATAACCGATCACCCTGTACAGCGGTGCAAAGGTCTCTACTTGTTCCTTCCTCCAACTGTGTTGCTTTTTTAAGTAACACAAATAACAATTTCCAAAATTTAAAAAAGTGGCAGAAACGAAAAAAGTTAACCTACTTTTAAAAATTCTTTAGCTACAGGAGACTGTAAAAAAAACGATTCTTTGTTTCCATTAGCCCGAATACGCAAGGGTACAAATAGATGCGGGCGCAAAGTCAATAAACACGCAAATATTGGGGTTCGAAAGTTAGAAACAACTTCAGATGTGCAAACAAAACTAAAATTGGCTTGGTTGTTATAGGGTTATCCATGCAGAAACCTTGAATAATTGATGTGATGGCGGTTGTTCTTAAAAAGTTGGTTTTGGTAACGAAATAGTTGCATTAGTTGGTTTTCAGTGGCTCTGGGAGGGTGTGCAGACCCATAAGCTCCCCCCCCCCTGCCTAAGCCGCTGAGACTTGTAAACGTGCTATTTTTGAAAAACTAGTAGTTGCATCTTTTAAAGTTTTAAATTAAATTCACAATTTTTTTAGTTTTTTGTTGACTTGGTTGGGATTGGGGTCAGTGGTGATTGATCAAAGAAACAACTTTATTATTGCCGACATGTTTCGCATAATTACTATTCTTTACAAGACATCCTATTAGTACTTTTAACGTGTTTTTAATTGTGTATAGTTTTGCGTCGTTATATCTAGGCTTTTTATCAGCAACACCATAGCATGTTAAGATTTTACTATGACAGAAACCAAAATTACGTAAGTGAGAAAACTTGTTTTTTGTGTCTTTTTTGTTTTTTTTCTAGCTAAATGTTAATTGAAATTGTGTACTATGTTTTTGTCTTTCTTTTCTTATTGTTTTTAATAGTTTATATATAACTAAGAATATTTAAATTAAAAAAAAAAAATTAGTTTTTTAAAATTTTTTGAAAGTTTTTTGAAATTTTTAAAAAATTTAATTTCGTTGACTAAATACTTACCACAAAAAATAACGGCTAAATCCACGTAATAATGAGTATTTAAAATAAAAGTTTTTCTGCTCTAAACATTCTTGTAATTTTCTCTGTAAAAAATTTTTCTTTTATGCTGCGTTAAAAACCATTTCTTCTCGGTTCCTTCAGAGCCCTGACGATGCACTAAAATAAATGCGAAATATGTTGGCAATAATAAAGTTGTTTCTTTGATCAATAACCACTGACCCCAATCCCAACCAAGTCATCAACAAACTAAAAAAATTGGGTCACCAACCACTGCAATAAATTGACAATTTTCCGGCAGTCATAAAGGTTCGCGTAAACAGAGGCGTAGTGAGAAAAAGTTTCGGGGAGGGGGGAGGATAGATTGATTAGTGTTTCCTAAAGTTGTTCGGACATCATATTCTTTTTTTCAGAATAAATACATTTTTTTGATCGCTGAAAAGATTTTGTCCCCAAACCTCCTCTTTTACTACGACACTGCGCCTAAAAGTTTTGCTCCGTTAGTCCTTCTACCACAGTTTGTGTTCAACGCTTTTTAAGATAATTTATTTTAATCGGCTTTAATTAAATGATTTGTAAACCTTTGCTAAAACCACTGGTTCCTTATCTAAAAAATTATCATACCAAATTTTCGTTAGAAAATTACGTAAACGTGGAGCAATATTTCTTTTTGTTTGTACAGGGTGATCGGTTATGGGATGGGATAACTTTTTGTCTAACAGCTGTAGAAGAACCAAAGAAAAACTGGGTGAAAGGGTATTTTACGGGGACCTCAACATCATTAATAGAAATTATTCAGTTCAAATAGTATACAGAGTGTTTCAAACATATTTTTTTCCTTATGAAATACCCTATATATTTTGATACTTTCGAATTCTTTAGAAAATTTGTTTTTTAAAAATATAGTATAGGTATGTAACCGTTTTTTTAATTTGAATTAGATATTAATTAATTCCTATTATTGTATTATTATTAAATCAAAATAGGTCATAGATAATGATATGCATAATCATAACAATTAAAAAGCCGTCAAACTAGAACTTACTTAACTTTCGAAATAAATAGTTGGCTGTGAAAAACAAAAATAGCGGCGTTTTGACAGCAGGGCGTCATAAATTAATAAGGTTTTATTATATTACAATAATACGAGTTAATTAGTAGACACTTAAAGTAAATTTATAGTTTTATCAGCATTCTTGTCGATTCCCGAATATGTCGTCATCGGCACAACGTCGATTTACGTATTTTTTGTCCGCTTTGCGATGCAGGCCCGATGTATGTTTGCCGATGCAGCGTTAGACTGTGGCTCGGCATACCGTCGCCGTACGATTAAGTTCCGATACGGTTTAACCACATGGTATCGAGCATCCACCCATAACTGCTTAATTTGATCGATCTAACGTAGGCCACCTGGTCTCGGCCCGACATCGGTAAACTATTCAAGTCCGACATTGGTTTCCTAGAGCGGTCCAACGTCGGCGATTGACGGAGGTCCGTCGGTGGTAGCTTAAAGCGGCCCGGATTTGCACACAAAGTTTCGATAATACGGGTGCTTAACCAGTCGGTCTGGTTTAAGTGAGAGAAGAGGTGATTCTTGTAGAGAAGTACCACCATCTTGTCAAGTCCGCATTCTAGTTTAGAAATATCTTTGCTCAGTATATAAATAATATTATCTTCCACTGTACAGGGAACATAGTGACATTAGCACAATCTCTACATACTAGGAAGAAACTATAAAGCAGTTTAAAAATTTTAAGGTGACGTAATCGGACCATCGTCGGTTGCCGATTCTCGACCAATCAAACAAAGTTCCAATCAGACCATCGTCGGCCCTGAAGCAGATAAAGTGGTCGTCGACATAAAGCCGACTATAGTAAATCGGGCCGTCGTCAGTTGCCGATTTTCGTCCGATTAAACAAAGTTCTAATCGGAGCATCGTCGGACCTAAAGTTGTGTCGGCATAAAGTAGTAATGTGGACCTCCGTCAGTTGCCGATTATTGACCGAAAACTGAAAATCGCAATCTGAGCAACATCGGGCCAGATTGTAGTCACCGATGCCGACACACGGCCGACGTTGTCGACATTGGCCCGATTCAATGCCGACGATTTGTGTTTGGTGGGATTGGACTAGTAAGGAGCGGTTTTGACCGCGGTTTTGACCGCGGTTATTTTTTTGGTCATTGATTTTGAGGTTAGGCTATGACGTAATTCACAATAACCGTAACCCAACGGACCATTCGCTTGGATGGAACGGTCAAACTGACTGATTAGAAAATTTTAGTAATAGCATCAAAGGCAAGAATTTTCGGTTTAGGACCCACTCAACCTCTTAAGTTCAACGGTAACACAGTGTAGTCTATAAACGGGGTGCAGCCCCGTAATCCCGGAGTTGCTCGCCCCAGATATTTTTACAAATAAAACCTTGAGTTACCTCTAAATCTTATATGCAAAGACGTAACTCTCACCTTCAAAATCGCTAGTTGAAAATATACCCCTCTTCAAAACTAATGACCGAAACCAGAACTCACCTCCCGAGCACGGTCATCTTTGGTCAAGACCAAAAGTAAAACAGCTGATCAATATGACGTCACATTCTCCCTTATTTTGGTTAAAACCGGTGTCACTTAGATGATTTGGTCACTATACTTAACCTATTGAAGCCGTTAAGGTGCAGTTAGACTATGGTACTATAGTCATCGTTGCATTGCAGCTGTAGTGAATTTTTTCATAGATAATGCAGAACAGGATATTCTACAGATAAATAGTTAACAATATTTTTTGGAAGACACTTTTTAATATAATTTACTTTGTTTAAAGTTTTAAACAAATATTGGTGATAATAGACCCTCTATACTATACTAGTTATATCTGATCCGCTGATTAATCATTCTAGTTTATTATAATTGCGAAGAAATTAGAGCCTTTTTTCTAAGTGACAAAAAGCGCTTTCTTTTAGCATTACTTCGACAAATTAAATCAAATAATTTACCGTCTTAATCTTATATATTAGTAATTATATTAGTAATAACCTTTAGAAAAGTTATACAGGGTTCCTAAGCAAATCCTTAGAGGACCAAGTAGCCGTGTATAAGACGCAGACAAACGGAAAAGCACATTAGGCAGAAAAGGATGGGCATGGGGCGATGTTGTTTGTTGTTTTCTAAGGTTTTCCATTTTCATACCTTTAGGACGGGAATAAAAATTGTTTTTGCTCGACTTTAATACCAAACTGATGAAAGATATCGTAAGAAAAAAATATTTTTCGGCTTTTCATTTTGTAACCATTGTCCTTACGCACTGTTTACAGGCTGGGGACTGAGATACATGCAAATGCCTAACCTAAAGCGTTCATACACGGCCGGAGAAATCGACTGAGATATTTCCGTAGAAACTTTATCAAGCAAATAGGACGGGTTGACGCCTTCGAACGTCCAACCCGGGTTTTGCACTTTGATTCGAAATCAAAAAGGAGGAACAGTCAGGTGTGGGGCCGTGCACAAATTACGTAACGGTGATTTTACCAATTTTTGACCCCTCCGTATGTAATGTTTTGTAACGGTTTGGCACGCCACTCCCCTAATATTACGTAACGATTTCAAGACCTCTACCCCCCCCCCCCCAAAAAAAAACTTTTTACTTATTTTCATTCCAAATTTTCTTAGTTTCACACAAATACAAACGCTGTCGAAAACCCCCCTCCCCCTACGTAACGTTTTGTAACCCCCCTTCACCCTATGACCATTACGTAATTTGTGCACGACCCCTGTAGTCCCAGTGGAGGAGGGCGAGAAAATTGTAAGCGGCGTCATTTTTATTTCGTGCTTTGTTTTTCTAACATTTTTGCGTTCGGCTAATTTAATTGAAAAATTTTTGCCTGCGGCGCCCTTTATCTTCTCACTCGAAACCAAGATGCCCCGTTTTAAGAAAACTGATTTTTTTCTACGGTATGACGAATATTTCGAGAAAGTTGAAGAAAAATATAAAAAAAAGTGGCAGAGCTCAAGTTTTTCGTAAAAAAAATATTTTTTGTAAAGAAACAGAGCAAAATAAATCTTTTCACCCCTTTTTGGGTGTTACAAATATTGGCAGCCCCTTATTTTTCGCTTTTACCCTCCCGCTAGTTTTAAAGAATTGGTTCGCTACATGTTTTGAGATCATGTCATAAAACACCTCGAAAATATCAAATGTAGTGTAGGGCCAGCTTTATTTAAAATCAATAATATCGCAAGTAAAAAGCTCTGCAGGAAAAACAGCGCCGTTTATTGATTTCTTTGGCTGCTAGTGGTTTGGCCGTTTCCGGATAGATGTCACTAGTAGAACAGAATGGAAAGAAATTTAATTAAAAGCGAATATATTTCTTTCTAATGTTAACAACCTCACGAGTTTATCGCCCTAGTATCGTAAATAATGGACCCTGCCGCCTCCTTTAAGCAAGAAAAAGCTGTGGTTTAGACCTGAAAACATCTAATTTTTAATTAGTTTTTCCTCGATCATCTCATGGTGTGACCGCCATCTAGCGGAATTTGCAGACATTTTGTCAACGGTTATTATTGCAACTATGATTTATGCTCACAATGAAAGAGTGGCGACAATTTTTTTTCATGAAAGCAGTCCGGAGATAATAAAAAACTGGCACCATTGCTCAATATACCTGTTTCTTTTGTGCGCGCAGAACTTTCTATGCCATTTCTGTTTGATTTATCGTCTCCTGATGATGGTAACGTTGTTAGCGAAACGCGCGTCGAGTGCAAAAATATGTAGTTTTGGTTTTGTGGAAAACAATCATAATTTTGTTTTAGTGCAACCAAAGGTTCCAAATTCCCCAACATAGTTAAAAATGTGAATAATAAAATTTTATAATTATTATTAATATTAAAGGGCTGAAATATTATATTTTGTTCTTCAGTTTTTTAAATATTGACCTAAAATAGGACACAAAAAAATCCCAAGTACCTACTTTTTAAATTTTAATTTTTAGTACAATTTTAATATTCATTTTTTAGTCGCTAGAATTAAATCTATACTAGGATATCTATCCGTAATAATTTGTACCTGTTGTGAATAATTAAACTTTTCCATATAGAAAATTCCTAAAGAAATTGTATGTATAATTATATCATCTACAGCTAAGTGCCGAAATGTATGTAGAAGAATGTTTAATAAAGACTTATGTGACTTGCTTAACTGGCAACTTGTTAATTGTGGTATCTGAAATAAATAAAAAACAAATAACAGAAAAAATATTTTTGATATAAAATGTTGGCCTATTAAGTATTCAAACCCAAGCAAAAAAACCAATAAATTCTCGTAAAAGTTGGTGAATTTTTGTATTGTTTTATAGCTGTAAAAATTGATATAGAAACAACAAAATTTATGAGATTTGTCTCAGTTTTTTTACAAGTTTGTTCCACATACCACATAGAAAGCATATAAAACCTGATACTGATTTATGGAAATTTTTATAGCTATAACTCAATTTATTTAGTTTAGTTACATCATAATTTAAATAATCTAAAAATGGATAAACTCCCATATTAAAGTTCTCTTTTTGTAGTTTATATGTTGTACATTATGGGGCTGATGCATGATGATGAGATTGTGAAACGGTTCATTTGCTGAATTTTTTTCAACTGGGTTTATTGTGATGGCAGGAACCAACACACAATTGTAGTTGTTGGCCTAAAAATAAAAACAAGGTTACAGATCAAGCAGAAAAACTCTAGTGTCAGTACCCAGACAGTATGTGAGGATATTTTTGGGCAATTAGAATAATTTACATTAATTGACAATAGGTTGGTACACAAGATTTATCTGTTGTTAGCACCTTGGTGAAATAATTTTTTTAAATGGGCTAGAAGGATAATAGACAATATGTTTGCTCATCTCTTGTTTATTCTTTTTGAAACTATAAATCGGAATATTTAAATTGTTCTAGCTATAGAGCTCCAAGTTGAGACAATGTAACTACCTATATGTGTTATAATAATAACTAGCTTAAACTGTCATTTTATAGTTAGTACCAGAGGCTAATTAATGATACATATTTTCTATGAACAGTGTTGTTCAGTCTCACACTGCAACATGAGCAGCCATCAAGAGTGTTTCAAATTCAAATTAACTACAAGCTTTGGCTTAAGTACGACAGTCACCTCCACCTTCGTACTTAGGAGAGGGGGGGAGAAAAGGCTTAGTGGCTCAAGTCCCCGCCAAGAACCATTCAATATCACCTCCTAAAAATTGAATTTTTTCTCAAAATAAAGAAAAAAAAGATGTTCTGTAGACTATGCTGTTGTTTATGCCCCCCCCCAGAAACAATTACTGCATATGCCACTGGTCCGTTCTCAATTTTCACATGAAAACCAACAAAAATGACTGACCTAATCGAAACCCAATACTAGAAAGCGCTAACCAAAGCAACCCAACCACATAAACGGTAAATTGCCATAACTTTTGCCGCAGCCTTCTTTCTTCCTTGGTATTCCCGCGTGCATCTAAAAATATATTTTTAGTTTTTAACACGTTTTCTCATGATAATTCTGAAAAATAATTTATTTGCTGCACTTTCCTGGTAAAACTGTTCAAATTACTCAATTTTCTTTCATTTTATCGAAGTTTTAAAAAAATATTTTAGGTTATCTTAAACGTCAAAAAGATGCACGAAACACGCACGAGGTGTTGCCACCATAGGTATTTCTAGGAAATTTGGGCAAAAACGCATGCAACTTCATGCATTTCTGGTGAGTTTCATGGAAACGCGCCGATGTGAACAGGAAACGCCGAGTGCCCACCCCGCTTCAAAGCACCCTGCCTGCATGGGCACGCGTAGGTGTGTACAGGACTTAACGAATAATTTGTTGCCTTGGGTTTATAAATGACACCGTTGGGTAAGGAGTTAAATTTCCTACCCGGTTCATTCCCGTACCTAAGGAATAAAAACACATCTTTGTTTTTCTGTACATATTTTCATCCACTCTCTCTTTTTTTTTCTACTACCTCGGAGCTTTTTGAAAAATTTGACTGCAGTTTTTAAGCTGGATGTAAGGAAGGTGCAGTGTCGCACCAGGCTCGTGTGAAAGGATTGAGCCCAAAGCGTTACCAAACAAATCAATGAAAAAGAACACGCCCTCCAAACTTTATGCACCTTGCCCGAACTATTATTGTCATGATAAAATCTTAAACATAAGCAATAAGGCACACAACAAAAAGGCAAAACCATTGTGCCAACAAATCACTATAAAGAGCCCCGCATTACTCGATGTTGCAGCCGCTCATTTATATTCAAAGCCTTTTCTCTCGGGGTTTTAACGTTCGCTGCTTTATTGCGACAATTGTACCACCGATATAGAGTTTTATAGATTCTATTTTGCCCCTGTTTATAAGAAGCCGGCGCCAAATAACGCCAGGTCCTTGATTTCAGAGAAAATTCGATAGACTGAATGCAGATTTTCACCAATAGCAAAACCAAACGCGGTGCGAGTTCCGCAAAAGTCAAATAAACGTAAGTGATCGCTGACCGACTAATCACATTTGGATTGAAAAAGCTCTACTAGTACAACCGAGATTAAAACCCACATAGCCATTTTTCATCCTTGATTGCATAACATATCTCTAAGAAGGAAAAGGATGTGCTGAGAAGATTCCAAATTAGCACTAAACTACTCGAAGCACATGCTAAAAATAGATTACTTTCCACCCTAATCACATGCTGTGGCAGGTCCACATAATATTTTCATACAGACATTCTTACCAAATGCTTAACATACGTACCTATATTTAATTATTAATTCCACAGTTTAATTAATTTTGCTGTTTATATGTATCTTTAAACTAGCGACATCTACCCACAATTTAATGGCGGACAGATTCGTTAAACTGCAGGACCTTGAGATGCTCTGACGAAGACGTTCCTAGAATGTCCGGAAACGATGTCCAAAGAATACGTTCCCAGAATTTCCAAACGAGGACATTCGGAGAGTAAGTTCTTGAAATAACCTATTAGATAGATAGGTCTAAATGAAATATTCTTGGCATGTCATGTTCTATTTGTTATATTGTTTTATGTTCTTGTGTAGCAGCTTCTTAGAATAATGAGCCCCAAATGTAAGGATTAGTTCTAATAGCTTTATATACTTAGCATGTGCTAAAGATGTACTCAAAAGAAAATTCTTTTGATATCTTTTGGCAAAATTTTGTTGCATGTGCACATGAAAATGATATTACATACATTGCATATTAAAAAATCATACTAAAAATATTGTTCCTTAATGGTTTATTTTTGGCATGTCCTATGTACGACTTTATAAGTATATTATGTACTTTGTGGGTACTGTTCTTGATATCAAGGAGAAAAAAACAATTATTTTAAAAAATGACACTAATTATATGACTTTTCATGAAACTTGTTGGTATTGTCCTTGAGCGAGGGTGTCGTTTTTGACAGAACTCAGCGACGTCGACCATTGGGAAACGCGCATTTGTGGGGAATTATTTCTTGTACTTGACCTCAAGAATAGATGCACAGGATTCTTTGGATTCCGGGGCAGGAAATGGGCTTTTTTTTATCAAAATCGCTGTACGGACACAAAAGTTATGGGTATTTGACTGGATGGAAAGATTTGAGGGGCATAAGGTGAGGAAGAACAGCTAGTCAAGAATAAAAGTCCATGTTTAATTTTGGAAGCATAAATTTCCGTTACGTGACCATATAAATAAGACTGTTACCATTTAATTAATAGAGGAAAAGAGTAAAGGAACTTTAAAATTATTAAGGTTTATGAAGATTGTGAAAAAAAGAATCAAAAGTAAAGCAGGCAAAAAACACTCCCCCATAATGTCTGTGAAAATGATTTTAAAACGATGTATAGAAAATAGCAAAAGCATTATTCCCAGTAAACACACGTGTGACTTTAACCCATTATTTATATAAATCTAAGTTTCACATATTAATGTAACATAACTATTATATAAAACATTTTATGTAATATTTATATCATCTAAATTACCTAGTATGCTTAATAGTTTTTTCCTAGTAGGTAGAGATGGCGCTAATTTCACTATGTTCTCTGTACAATGGATGATCATATTATATATATAAAGAGCAAAGATATTTCAAAATTATTATGCCGACTTTGAGGTATTGACAAGATCTCTATAAGAATCACCTCTTCCGCCAATTAAACCAGCCCGTCTGGTTAACTTTGTAGTTTGCCACATGTTTGCCAATGTCGGACCGTGTCAAGCAACCACTGACGGACCTGAACGGACCTGCCGTAGGCCCGCCTCATGTAGGACTTAAGTTAACGCTTTGTGCATATCATGCAGATTAATGTGACTTAAATTTTACCTTATTAATAAATAATTGTTTCCTCTATGTGACCTTTAATTGACATAACAAGGTAAAGCTATTATGTGAAATATACGTAGTTTTTACTTCACTCTTACGTAACAAGGATGTAATATTTATGTAAAAGGTATATCATTTTATTTAGATTACATTTATGTAAAAATTAGATGGGCTTTGCGCATGGCATTATGTAGAGTTTTCGCACCTTAATTTGACTTAAATTTTACCTTATTGTGACCTCTGCGTGACCTTAAATTTACATAACAAGGTATCTCTTATGTAAATTTTACGTAATATTTACATAACGGTGTTTACTGGGTTGTTATTATTTTTGTTTCGGAAACGTTCTCGGTGTCTATTTAGCGATTATTTTTGTTTAATTTAAAACCCGAATGTATCCATCCAGTACCTGCTAACTCGCGTTGAAAAATTCAATTTAGTATAACTTTAAAACAATATTTAAAACAGCACTTCCCTTTGCCGTTTTATCGTTTTTAAAGTTATTTCCCCGGGGACAAAATACAATGACTCAGAAGCTTTTAATTTATGCTAAAATATTAAAATAAAATTTTAAAATGTCAAGCGATGCGCTCTTCCGTAAAACTTTTAAATTGGACAAATTTAATACAGTTTGCAACGCAACTGCTTACCGTCGTTTAAGTACGATTTGTTTAATGTTGACCTGAAAATATTTACGCAAATAGTAGTTTGTAAAGCAGTACCATAGATATAATATTATTTATTGCCAATAAGCATTTATTGCGAGTCAGCGGGTGATCGAATGAAAGCAGGGACGTACTTGTTGTTAAGAGATCAGCGTAATTTGAACAGAAGATAATATTTTTGTTGACAGTTCGGCGTAACAAATTATTGCGCTCGTATGAGATGCCGGTATTTCTACACGACATAAAATTTTTTTTCTTTGCTTCGGTACTTTGATTTTTGTATACCGTATATACAATGTATTGGGTTTCAAACCACGTCTCATCGAGATAAGCAATATTCCTTTTACTCTCTCTATACTCATGTATTTCAATTAAATATTCCATGCTCCATTTTTTAAACGGGCCGATTTCATAATCACTTGCCGTCTATTAATTTTTTTATTTTAAATACATTTTCTTACTGATCTACGGCAACACTCTTCCCGCGTCATCAGTAGAGGACTTAAACCACTTTCAGATAGAGAATGAGGAGAATGAGTAGCCGCGCCCACCAACCTCCACCAACCCCCTCTCCCTCCTCCTACCTTCCGCCACACCCTAGACCTTTGACCCTGGATCCTTGACCCGTAACACATGATCTTTGAGCTTTGACCTCTGACCTTTGACCGGTGGTCCTTGACCTCCCCCTCCCTTTCTACTTCTTTAACCACTCCTATTTTTATCTCCTCTACTTTTACAACCCCTCGCTACATCCCTCCTCTACTCCACTCTCCCTCTTTTTTAATAATAATAACTAATTCATTCTTTCATATATGGTGAGACCTCAGAAATGAGATGTCTCAGAGTTCCATAGCGGTCGGGAAAACCTACTTATTACTGCATATTTTTTAGAAAAACAACACATCCGGTCCAAAATTTAGAATTTCCTAAAAATCCAAGATGGCGGACCGTTTTAAATAACAAGAAATTTTCAACCCCCTGCAAAAAAAATATGTACGGCACTGGAGAAAATCTAAGTCATTGTGGCAAAACCTTATGTATTCTCTTTATACCAAGGTATTACTTAATTAAATCGGTTAAGAAATAAAAAAATACGGGCTTTTATATTGGTTGGAGTTGTTTGCTGTAACTTTAGATAGAAGTACAAGACTTAAGGGTTTTATTGCTACGTTTTCCTGGGAATTGAGTTCGTTCTGAAAACGATTTCAATCCGATACGGTCCATGAAAACGCCTGTTTTTCCAGTATTCAAATCGATTTCAATCTAGGTCCGACCCTGAAAATTTTTTGGCTTGGATCAAGATCGTATTGAGATCGAAATACCAATTTTCCGTGAAAACGGGGATTGAGTTTACACATGCGTATTGCGTCGGGTTACCAGACAGCCGCCAAAATATATTTTATGGCTCTCACTCTTTTTGAGAGAGAGAGAAATAAAAGTGAAACTGTAGAACCGGCATTCTAAAATTTGGTGGACGGTATAGAAAAAAGGAGATTAATAACATAACCTTACTTAAATAACTAAAGATTTGTTTTTTTAAAGACTTTAAAAATAATTATGGAAAATAAAGGAAATATTTGGCTTGAAAGTCAGGTAAGGGTGATGCTTGAGGTATTTAGAGAGCTAAATATTATCAAGCTAATTGATTGAAAAAAATATAAAAATAATGAAATTTTCAAGAAAGTTCATGAAGAAATGATCAAATTGGGAATCCCCACTCCCCACCAAGTCAGGTGACCAAATTAAAAATAAGTGGAAAACTTTGAAGACTTCTTACAAGAAAACAAAAAAAAATAATAGTAAAAGTGGAGCACAAAGAACAACTTGTGAGTTTTTTGACGAACTGAATGAAATTTTGGGAGACGGGCCAGCCCATTCCATATATGGCATAGACTGTGAAAGACCAGATCAAGAGTATCATAATGATGATGAGACTGAGGCATAAAATTTAGAGAAAGTGGTTGAAGTTCAGCTTGAAGTGGATCCCAGTGTCACACAGGAAGATCTTGATTGACCCAAGTGATTGGAGAGGGAGTGAACAGTAATAAAACTAGGAAGGTGGTAAGAGAAAGCAGAAAGAGAAAGTATGGGGAATCGTCAAAATCAAAAGAAGACTTGCAGTTTAGGTACCAAAGAGAAATATTAAATGAATTTTTTGCAAATCAAAAGGAAATAGAAGAAAGGTCGGCTAAGCAAAGAACATCAGATTTAAAATTAATGCTTAACACGTTTAGCAAAATGATAGAAAATATAATGGAGTCTCAGATGCTCCCTATGATGCCATACTCTTATACGCCATTTGCTTTAGGTTCAACCAGTCCAGTGATTGTGATTAACATCCAATATTTTTATGAAACAATTTTTCCTTTTAGATTAGTTCTTTGTGTTATCATATATATTTTCTTTTGTAGTTTAGATGTTCGTTGTTTTACTAGAATTTTTTAAACATTAGTGTTTTTGGACAGCATAGAAAAATAACAACTTTTCTTGTTAACGTTATTTTACAAGCCTTCAAGAATTAACTTATTCCAGCTTATTTTCCTATCTTTTTTAGGCTTGCCTAAGCAGTCTTTTTAAAATGTTATTAAAAAATACAAACACAGACACAAATTGACAGCATCAGTAAATGTAATCAACGTAAAGTTAACACTAAAAATAGAGTAAGTAATTAAACTTTCATGATTATCTTTATCAGTGTTTGTATTTTTGGTAAATTTTTCAAAAAGAAAGCTTAAAATTGTTACTTTTTGATTGAGGAAAATGCAATGAATATATTGCTATATGGGTGAGGATAGAAATAGTTCACAAAATAAACTGAAAAAGCTTTATTCTTGACAGCTTGTCAAATAATGATAACTACAAGTAAGTATTTTTGTATGCCAGATTTTAAACAGCACATGTGCTAATTGTTAAGAAGGTAGTTTCTTACTGAAGTTCAGGAGAAAAAATTTATTTTTATTAAAAAGTATGTTTTTAAAGAAATATTTTTTGAATTTAAGTGTTTCTAATATTTTATGGCAGTTTATTATTTGTTATGACATAGGTATTTATAAAAGAATTACTATAACATGTGACTGATAGAATGTAAGTTGCTTGTACCAAAAATTTTTTGTACCTACCTAAATGTTCTTGACTTTATTGCTTAGTTTTGATGAATAAAAAGTAAACAAAAATGTTTAGTTACCTTTATTTTTTCTTAAAAGCTTTTTAAAGAAAATATCTTAGAAATATGTTATTCACAGTTATTCTTAAACCAACTATGGGGAAGCTCCCAAATTTGTTGACCCAATGATATAATTCATTAAAGGCGTTTTCTCGCGTTGAAATTGTTTAAAATGTTTTTAAAAAGTTTGGAACATTTGTTTTCTCGCATTGCAACGTCACATCTAAACGGGTTAAAAATATTTTGAAACGGAATCCACTCAAGTTTCAAAAGTGACGCGTGCGTAAAAGATACGTCAAAATTCTACATTTTTGTTTTAACCTAAAATTTTTTTTGTTTTTGCGTGAAAAGCCATTCTTCATGGTATCCCTGCTATCTTATATGATTTTCGGGGCTTAAAAGAACAGCAAATAAAAAAACTTCACTATCCATGTAGCTTCTATTGCTTGCCATCCATACTACTAAAATTTAACTGGCCGTACACTCGAAGGTTTTGTTAACTTAACCAATAGTTGATTCATTTTAATTTTAAACATAAAAAAAATAAATAGAAAAACAAAAAAGTTAGGTTACACTAAACTAAGTCAGCATTCCTAACAACTCATTTTTTCTCGGTTCTAAATGATGACGTCACATCTAAATAGTTTCAAATAATATTTAAAAATAATTTGAACGCGAGAAAACGCCTTAAATTTAAATTCTGTTTTAAATCCTGTTACCACTATATATATATATATATACAGGGTGGATTCTTTAAAAGGAATGGTGCTTCTAGCGGGTTAGAATTTGGTTTTACAAAAACATCCAAAAACATGTCAATTGAGATTTTTAATTTTCTTTAATCGTGCTATCTTGGATTTTTTTTATGTCATTTTGTTTACGAGGTATGGCAAAAAATACTACACACTAATACTCTATCTCTTATGGTTTCCAAGATAGAGGCATTTAAACTTGCATGGAATTGTTGTCTATGCCTTGTTTTACGTGGGATATTTGAATGAATATCAAAGTTTTCCATACAGATTTAGAAATATCTTGATTACCGTAAAAGATAGATCCTACTGTGTAGTATTGCTGAAGAGAGAATTGTTTGCAGATTTCAAAAATTGCAAAATATACAAGGTGTCCTTATATTTTGCAATATTTTTTTGCCATACCTCGTAAACAAAATGACATAAAAAATGATCCAAGATAGCAACCAAATTCTAACCCGCTAGAAGCACGATTCCGTTTAAAGAATCCACGCTGTATATACAGACACTTTTTTTCAAAGTTTTTTTTTGGGTTGGGTTTAAGCCAAGGATGCAGTAGATTATTCTTAGGAATACTGAATCCACAGAATTGCATTAGGTCAGCAAATTAAAGCATAAGAGATTCTTTAACATGTTAAAATTTTGATTTTCTTAATGGAAATTTTAACATGTATACTTTAAGTGTGTCTCGTATTCTGGCAGCATTTAAATTATCACAATCTCTACTAGGCACTTTTTCTGGCTGTGGGAATAAGATCTCCGCACTTTTAAAATCCTCCATCCATGCCTGAATGAATGTGTCTTTACGTTCTTCAATTAAATTATGTAGAATTAAGCAAGTAAATACAACACGAGGAACAAAATTGTAATTTATATCAATTCTTCTCAAAAGGTACCTGAAACGAGCCTTCAGTCTGCCAAATGAATTTTCCACAACAACTCTCGTAGAACTCAGGCATGCATCAAAGGATTCTTGTTCTGGACTTAATATTCCCTTGTATCCTTTAAGTAACCCAGATAATAGTGGATAGGCAGGATTTCCTATGATAAAGTAGGGTACCTTTTGTCCATTTATTTCTTTTCCTCCAGGTGGAATTAAGGTTTCACTGTTCTTAAATAAATTTGAATCCTTTAATACTTTTGCGTCATGGGCACTTCCAGGGTGTTGACAAGTAGCATGTCTTAAACTAAAAATGAAAATATCTGAAAACGTTTTCATTCTTTTTTTGTCTTTTTTTGGGCACCCAAGGTTTTAAAAACAATACAACAGAAATGAAAAAAAGACGACTCTTATTTCTTTAAAAACTTGGTATGATGCTTACCGATGTCGATGATCAACCACTGCTAGGACATTATATGAGGTCCGTCTATGGCTCCAATAATGTTCGGTATGCCACATAGATTTTCAAATGCCATAGATATTTCTTCCGCTTCATAGCAGTTTGGTAGAGATAATTTATCTTTGGTAAATTCTTCAATCACTGCATTACAGAAATTATACACACACTTGTGAACTACACACTTATTGGTGCCAAACTGGTTAGCCACAACCCTGTATTCTGCACAGCTGGCCAATTTGTATATGGCTATCGCAACTTTTTTTTTTAACAGTTAGAGGCTGCCTAACAAAATTCTTTTAAGCAGAAAGGTAGGGCCTTAATCGCTCACATATGAATAATAAAGTTTCATAGCTCATCCGAAAATTTTCTAGCCAATCCTCATCAGTGAAGTGATGTTGGACAAGCCTATCCCACCAGTCATGACTTTTTTCTTTGGCCCACCATCTCTTTGGTAAACATTTCTTAGCTTTTGTAACTTTTTGCATATATGTGCTATGCCCATATGCCAGTCCAGCATTTCTTTCTTCACTTCCACTTGCAAACAGAGTAGTAATTAAAAATAAAAAAAATGTGTGGCAAGGGCCAACATCATTTTTTGAATAAAATACACTTTAAAAAATAGTACCAAAACTTAAAAATGAATATTTGACAACTATGACATATGTCAGCTGCCAAATATCAAAATTTGGAAACCGTTTTCAAATCGATTCAAAATCTATTTGAAAACCTGTCATGAAAACTCGTGAAAAAACAGTTTTCAAAACATATGGAAAACGAATTCAATATCCATGAAGCCATAGCATATGTTGTGGTTCAAAATTTAACAATTCTAAAAAATCGATAATGGCGGACATTTTTAAATAATGGGTAATTTTCACCCTCCCCCCCCTTCTCTTACAGGAAACAAAATTTATGTTTGGTACCTATACTAAACAAAATCTAAATTAATGCGACAAAAGTTCCCTCCCAGCTTTTTAGCAGATTTAGTATCACTAAATTGTATCGGTTAAGAAATTAAAAATTGATCGTCAAGTAAGGTGACATAAACTAAATGCTCCTTTCCTTAAAAATAGCCGCAGCTACGGCGACATTAACATTAACGAACTGTGTCAAGGCATCACAGAGGCCCATCGAAGTTTGCCTCAAAAAAAAATTACCAATGCTTTTAATAAATGGCATAACGATTTCCGTACTGTCGTAAGAACACATGGGGATAAGCTTAGAAAATCTAAGTAGTCCGATCTAGTTTACAATATGTTAACTAATGGTTATTTTTATTTAAAAGTATAAGTGTGCAAAAAAGTTTATAAAAAATATAAGTGTTTGATGATTAATAACAAAGTAAACTTAGCTTAAGCTCGGCCAAATAACCAATACATGACACTCTAAAGGCGCAATTACACAGACGAACATGCTCAAACAAAAGCTCGTGCAAAAGATCTAAAATTTTTTGCGTGAACATTTTTGTGAGCTTTTCTTTGAACATTTTGTTCGTGTAAATTTTTGAGCAAATTATTGCTATCTGTTTTGGAAACATATTTTTAACGATGAGAATAAATAAAATTTCACATCAGTGATCAGTGATCTCAAGTCTTTAAAAAAATGGAACACCAACTTTTATTTTAAATTTTTGTGAAAAAAAGCCGACGGCAAGCGAAACATTATTCTTGGCTATCAGTTTTCTCACATGGATTAGGGTTACTTATAATATTTTTTTTCTTAGGGTTTTTCCCGGATTTTTTTGCCCGGGGTTTTTTTGGGATTTTCTTGCGAGTTTTTTTTATTTCCAAGGGTTTTTTCCTAAATTCGAAAAACTACCCAGGAAAATTTTTCTGTTCCAAAAAAATTTAGAGTTTTTCAAATATCGGCAAAAACCGATATTTGAAAAACTCAAAAATTGCACTTTCAAACGGTAATCCGCGCCTCACGACTGAGGAGTGGTGGGAACGGGATTTTTTTTTAAACATATTTTTGTAGATATACTTTACCCTTAGCTTTGATTGTTTTTTTTTTAATTACTTACACTAGATTTACCTAGTTAGTTTAAGGCCCCAAGGGTTGCTTAAAAAAGCAAAAGGTTCATGAAAATGCTGAAGATAGATATTTACTGTCAATTTAATGTAATAATCAAGGTCGATTACTAACACTGAACAAACAATATGCAAGGGTCGGGATCGTAAGGTTGTAGAAGTGGGTAATAAACGGGTATTATTTAGACAGAACGTGCTTTTGTTCATATATTTGAGATTTAATAAAATGTATATAGGTTTTTTCATTTGACTTAATTAATATTGTATTGTGTTTTAAACTAGGAAGTCAAATAAAGAGATTTTCTTTTAAACGTAAATTTGTATTATTACATTTTACAGGCAACAGCAATAAATAAATGCCAATTATTATTTTTTATGATTCTCGTTTTTTTTACAACCCCAAAAAACTTACAACTATACTGACATATCCCCTATAAAAATCAGATCAATCGAAGTTGCTTATGAGGTAAAACGTGCATTTCGACATCAAATCGTTTTTCCGTCGGAAAGCACTTAATTAAAAATACCTTGTTTTAGATCTTAGTCTTTGTATTTTCAGTTAAGTTCAATGAATTCCCATAAAACTATAAAATTTAAATTTGTAAGAAATTTTTATTACCAACATTTCTTCAAACAAATTTTGCTTAAAATTCTCTACAAAATTTCCGTGAGTCTTTTTGTACGAGATTTTGCTCGAACTTTTCTTTGAAAATTTTGCTCAAGAGGCTCGTGTAAATGTTTGTCGGCATTTCAACATCAAAGGAAAGTTTGTCTGTGTAAATACGCCTTAAAACGCTGCAAATGATGACACTAACTTGTTTACATCTTAACTGATTTAACTTCATATACAGACCGCTTCAAGCTACTGCGAACATAGGGGGAATCAAGTCCAATTTACTCTCCGTGCCGTACGACCGAGGTGGATTCGAAGCACGCTGCAGTTTTATCTTTTGGAAATTCATTTTGTTTTTATTATTTTGTTTTATTTCTGCCTTGCTCGAGAAACAGATGGGTAAGTTCTTAATTGAAATAATACATTTTTAAAACCAAAAATGGATGTCTACGAAGTTGCCGAAAAAGTGCAGATGGTCAAATGGTCAAATCGTCATAACCCAACACACATTCGATATTGGTCGAGGGAAAATTTGCATTTGTATTTTGACAAAAACTAAATGTTTGGGAGGGGGTATTATAGGGGAACACGTAATTGGGCCATTTTTTATTAACGGCAATTGCAATTTGAATGGTCCTAGATACTTGGATCTACTGCAGCAGCACATTATTCCAACTGCTAGGCAGTTGTTAGGTGTAAGATTTGGTGAAACATGGTTTCAACAAGATGGTTGTTCCGCTCACAATGTTGGCCTTGTTAGGGAATATCTTGATAATGTATTTCCTAATCGGGTTATAAGTACACGGGGAACTATTTTATGGCCAGCTCGATCTCCCGATCTTGCTCCTAATGACTTCTATCTGTTTTTGAAGAAGCTTTTCAAATTATCACCCCTAACATGCTTGGAAACGTTAGAAGGGGTTTTTATAGTAGGCTCGGATATTGTCTAGCCGAGCAAGGAGGACTTTTCGAACATTTGCTTTAATTTTTTTTTGACTGGGAGAATCTTTTTGGTTTTTAGAATGTATTATTTTATTTTGTTTCTCCTTATTATTTTAATTGTAACACGTCGTCACTGATAAATCTGAGCAGTTGACAATAAAACGCTCTTATTTATCAGTGACAAAAAATAAGAAAATTACGTTATAAAAATTTGCGTATTTATTGACCAAATTCCGGTTTCATTGACTACGCTCCACACAGCACCGTGGTTAGAGGCGTACTAAATACCAAAGGAAAGTCATGCAAGTGGTGATCGCAAGCCTGAGTATTGGTTGTGCGTGTGCGGTGTCTCTGCATGTACGTACACTGGCAAATTAGACTTCTTCCGCCCTATGTTCGCAGTAGCTTGAAGCGGTCTGTGCCTAGCAGAGATGGGAGATAGAATAGCCTTGATTTTGTTTTGTTACTTTTTTAGGAGAGTAAAATTACCGTGTGTTAAATCTGTCCACTATCTTGGATGTTCGAAAAATGTCAAAGCCGCAAGCTTTGTTCACCCAAAACTGTAAAAATGTTTAAAATCAAGTAATCCTTTCAAAAGTTAAAGCAAATTTATTTCAGAGGTTTAGAGTTTTCTTATCTCTTAACCGATTTAATTAAGTAATGCCTTGGTATAGAAAGCATACATAAGGCTTTTGTCGCAATCAGTTATATTTTCTCCAGTGCCGCACGTATTTTTTTGCAGGGGGCGTGAATATTACCCAAAATTCCGGATCGCAAAAGTCTTATGTCTTGTCTTTCAAAAAAGTTTAAAAAAAATTTAAATCGAGCTATTCATTCAAAAGTTATAGCAAAGGACATAGGCCAAATAACATAGGTATTGGACTTCCGTGGAATGCGTTGGTACTTACATATGTTGTAGACAACTTCCTTCTGAACATTGTTTAAATTGGACAAAAGTGCCGCTAGGCCGTAGGAGCTTAACAATTTCGATCCAAGGTTTGAATTTTGAAAATGTTTTGATGTTAAAAAATGGCTAAATACTGTCAGAATATTTTGACTTTGTACTATCAATGTTAATGGTACTAATCATATTTGTGGTACCTAACTCACCAGCGTATGATTCTGATGTTTTATCTACTTTTGTATGCAAAGTTCAATTTTGCGCCACTATTTTTTTACTTTACCCAGACTAGTTTCGACGTACATTTGAAAGCTTTGATTGGCGGTCATTTATAACCTATGAAAATGTTATTTTTGTGTTTTTATATACTAATGTAAGTATTATTTTCAAATGGTTTCGAAATGAGTCTTTAAAAGGTCAGGTTGCGGAATTGTGAAGAAATAGCTGGGTGTATGTTATCACTGAGATACAAGGAAACGAAACATTGCTATCTGACGGGTCTTCCCTTCTCGGAAACTTGACACTAGGGAGCCCCTGGTGATTTCATAATAATGCAAACATAAAGGCTTCGTCCTTGCTCCCGAAGGAAATATAAATTGTTGCTGTTATTGGAATTAAAAAGAATGTAGTCTATAAGACTAATATTGTGAGGTTGAACGCGCTGCATTCATTATAAGGTGGAATAAAAGCCGCGGTTGCTTTGAAAAATCCCTATATATGTGTCTAGACTTCGCCAATTGGTTTTTAATGACGACCAGCAGCAGCCAGTATCCTGGTAAGAAGACGCTGTGAAGGATACCGTACTTCATTCTCTTCGTGCCTTGCATATCTTAGGTACCACAGGATTGATGCAACATGTCCACATACTCCTAATGTCCTTGCTCCGACTTTGCATGCACAATAGATGGATATGATTGGATCTCTTATATTTACTTCTACATTAAACATTATGAAGGAGCTATGTTGAACAGCCTAAACATGCCTAGAAAATATTTTTATTCGTAACAAGTTCGGTTCCGTAAAATGAACCATTTTCAACAAAAAAATAAAAAGGCTACAAACGGAACTGAATACGTAAACAATATAAAAATGACAATCTAAATGATATAAGACTAACTTAAAAGATGAAAACTACTAAAAATGAATGAACTAACAGCCAGGGCACGCCAAAACTTTCTACATAGCAATGTAATCACAAAGCAAAGTCTGAAAGACACTGACTCCTTGACTTATTTTTGAAGTTTGATTAAGTCCACTTATCTATAAAGATTTTCTAGTTATTTCAAATTCAATTATTTCTCTATCGACAGAGTCAAATCCGGTACACTTATTCAAGCTATTGCCTAAAATCGCCACACTCCTTGGTCCGATACCTCCGACATGGAGGCCAGCCAACACCTTACATTAGTTCATTGTCAAAATGGCTGCCACATACGTTCAAAGCTCACTAAAACGTGAGTAGATGGAAGGCCTATTAAATATCGGAGGCATCGCTTGGTTAAATTCCTACCTTAAATATCAGTGACTCTATGGTAGAATTACCTAGCGTGAATTAAGAGAATTTTAGTGCCCTCAGCTATCCAAAAATAAATGAAGTCAAATTCTGTCATTTTTTGACATCAAAACATTTTCAAAATCTAAACTTTGGATCGAAATTGTGAAGCTCCTACGGCCCAGCGGCACTTTTGTCCAATTTAAACAGTGTTCAGAAAGAAGTTCTATACAACTTAATGTATGTACCAAGGCATTCCACGGAAGCCCAATACCTGTGTTATTTGGCCCATGTCCTTTAAAAGTGTGCAAGATTTTTTGGCCCACCCTATATAATATACTATGTTATATATACTTAAATGTGTCATTCATAGCATTTTTGCGTAAATATTCCGCCACTGCATTTAACGTTTGTGTTAGCTAATGTTCTTGTCTTCGTTTCTTTTAGCTGAATTTGTATGAGAAGCTGCTCAAACAGGAATATTTCCATTTTACTTCGTTTGCGACGGTAGTTATGCAAAATAATAGAGAAAACTTCATTTCCTCTACGTAAACGAATCTCGAAAATTATAGGTAAAGTTTGGAAATTGCCTGCTGAACGGCTGTTGTTACTTTCTTAATGTATTAGAAACTTAAAGCCAGTAACTATAATTTTTATAAAACTTAACCCCTCTTTCCTCCGTTATTATGCATTCTACAAAAAATAGTCTTTAAGGTCATCAATCCCCATAAAATCAATTTAACTATGTCGACCTGATTTTTTTGCAAAATTTGACGTCATTGAATTTGTTTTCCATGGCAACGCGGAGACTTTATTTATGCGGGACACCAGAGTTTTTTTAGCACCGGGTCAAAAATTTGGGGTTAGGTTACTTATTTTGACTTTTCGCGTTCTGCGCCGCTAAAAAATCAAGTAATATACTAAAATAAAAGAAAACCATTTACTGCAGAATTACCTGCTAAAAAAACGCTACCCAACTACGTATTAAAGTTACTGGTGGTAATGTTTAAGGTTGCATTTACAGGTGCATTTAAAATTAAATTTGAAACACTCCCGTTATCTGATACCGACAACAGCTTAACTTAAAAGCATGCAGATTTAAAAATCGGCTACTGCCGCCAGACGAAATATTCGTATTCTATTTTAAGCAGGAGCGTCAATTTCTAGCAAAAGTCTTTCCAACATCTAAATGGAGCTTTACCGAACTATTTTGTTAGTACTCAAGTATTAGTGTGTTTTTGAAACTAAGGTTCTAAAATCTATCCTTTGCACTCCAAGATTTCACTAGTACAATTGCACATAAATATGCCGCAATAATTTAAAAAATCAAATAGAAACAAAATTATCCATCTATCTATACGAATTCCTAGTAATCCCAGCGAGCCAGTAAAGTTCTTTTGGTTCTTTGATAGACTCGGGGTAATTCCCGCGCAGCGCTAGTCTTTTTTCGGCAGGCGACCGCACATGCGGAGTAGTTTCATATTTGTTTTAGGACAATGTTTTGGAAATACATTTTTGAAAGAAAAACATAACCTCGAATGATTTTCTACCAGAAAACGTAAAAATACTCTTCTGTACCACAGCCAAGGCCTCTGGCAGAAAAAAGATGAATCAGTACTCTTAATCATTTTATAAGAGCTCGAAAATCTCAGTAACGTCCATAATTAGGAAAAAAGAATTCGTGCCGCATGGAAGCGCTACAATTCCATCCCAAAAAAAAAGTAAAAAAGACACACGTCGTTCGAAAATGGACGTATCCATCCGTGATCTCCACATGCGACAAGAAGGCCCGAGCACGCGATTTTTTTTATCACACTGATGGTGATTTTGTTGCAAACAAATGCTTTTTTGGATGTTGCTAAAGAAATGTTTCTTTGTAAGATTGAGACAATGATGTGGTTACAAGTAACTCTGTGTTTCGGGCTTCTATTGTCTATATTTTATTTATACACGACGTTTCGATCGGTACAATATTTGATCATCTTCAGGTGCAAACTACAATCTATTCCAAAGACTTCGTACCGTGGCTTCCAAATATTTTAAATTTTAACACTTTGTTTACTGAAAATACCCTGATTTTGCCCAATAAAGGCAGCTTTAAGTAATTTTTTTCTCTTCCAGTGTGACTCCTTGTGCAAAACCTTTGCTTCTGTCTACTTCAATCAATGTTGTTTCACCTCTTTGGGTATTCATCTGATGTTCCTTAAGCCTAACAGATAGTGGTCTTTTGTTTCGCCTATGTATGATTCACCATACTCTCAAGAAACTTGGTAAATGCATTCGTTATTTTGTTTGAATTACAAGACCAAAATCAGGCAAATGCACTCTTTATAATTTCATATATTAAAGGAGTATCAGAGAAAATTTGAAAAGTAGCGAAAAACTTTAATATTAAAACAGCTTTTACATCTAACACTAAAGAGCTCTAAAGAGCACTACCTGTTAGGCTTAAGGAAAATCAGGCTAATACCCAAAGAGGTGGAACAACGAGATCAGGAATCGTAGAATATGCATGGTCAAAACAACACCGAACGAAGTGGACAGAAGCAAATGTTTTGCACAAAGAGTCACAATGGAAGAAACGAAAATTCCTTGAAGCTTCCTCTATTGAACAGAATCAGGGTATTTTCAGTAAATCAGGTGTAGAAATTCCAAATATTTGGAAGCTCCTTCTGTGGCGGAGCTAACTTCTACTTCTTAAACTTCACGGTTGAGTGTTTTCCCATAGTATATCAGTAGGCATAGATTGTAGTTTGCACCAGAACACCATCAGAGATTGTACTGATCAAAGCATCGTGTATAAAAAAAATATAGACAATGGAAGTTCGAAACACAGAGTTAATTTTAAACACATCATCTCAAGGCATCATTTCCAGGACAAAGGGTTCAGCGGATTCTAGATAACGCTATAAGATCCCAAATCAGCTTCCATCACTGGAACAATTCGTTACTGACAGAGGAACTGGGACAACAGTTTCAGGAGATTCGAGAAAACACTATAGAGGAAGATTATCAGCCAATTCTGGACAAAATCGCACGAACCTGCGACCTACGACAGACTTGGCAAGCGAAGCGAAGAGTTCAGACATCAAGTAAGGACCATTATTGGCAAACCTCTTAAGCATACCTCTAACATAAACAAGACAGAGGAAATCGCGTTGAAGAATTTTCAAAAGGACAAATCAGTTAATATCTTGCCAGCAGACAAGGGCAATGCAACAGTGATTTTGGATACGGAAACCTCTGACCAGAAAGTTGAAGAGGTACTTGACAAAGAAAACTATAAACTTCTTCCAAAAGACCTGACGCAATCAATCAAAAGTAAGGTTTATAGAACTTTAAAAAAATATTCCATATATATTGCGGACAACACAAGGTCTCAACTTCTATACGGAATTCCCAAAATTCACATACAAGATACAATGCCCTTACGCCCAATCATAAGTTCCAGAAATTTTCCAAAAAGCAATCTGCTTAAACTCCTTTTCAAAATGATTCAACATATTGCACGCAAAAATTCCAGCCATTTTGTTAATATGCTTAAATCTTTTATTTTAGGACCCGAAAATAGATTTGTCAGTTTTGATGTCAAAAGTCTATACACCAATGTCTCGATAAATGAATCGCTAGACATTATTAGACAGAGACTCGTTGATGACAAATCCCTTTATGAACGTACCAGCCTGCCGCTGGAGGGAGTGATGGAGTTTTTGGAGTGCTGTCTGCATAACTCTTACTTTTAGGTAAAAGATCTCTGGATGACGGTCTGCCAATGGTTTCATCGCTTTCGCCAGTGGTGGCCAATATTTACATGGAGTAGTTCGAATCACACGCTGTTAATATCGCAATATATAAACGTAAGCTCTGGCTAAGATATGAAAATAACCAACAATTTTCAGAATTTCTTTACCACCTAAATAAAATAAGACCCACCATTAAATTCACAATAGAGTTGTTACGTAAAAAAAAACACAAAATAGAAATGATGACAACTTCCTATACTTTGGGTCCTATCGAGCCTTGCATTCTTGCCAACTTGAGTAAGCACACGGTTGTGGGGCACTTAGCAATGAAACAACAGGTTATACAGTCTCAAAATATATTGTTGTAATCTTAAAGGTTAGAAAAGGCATGCAATATTTGTAAAACAATAAATGTAAATTTTAATAAATAAAATAGTTTTTAAAACTAACATTTTAGGGGTCTTTCCTCTTGTTTTTTATGATTAATTTCAATGATGGAAAGTTCTCTTATCAAAGATGAAAAAGTTGAAATGGTTCTCATATTAAAAAAATGAAGTTGAAGCTTGTTTTGATAAGTTTTAATAAAATTTTATGAGGTTTTTTTTTATGACGGTTTTTAAAGAGAAAACGGTTGGACAGGGAAATATTTCTTATCTGTTTCCACATAGCTAGCCGATGACAGGGCTAAACATCACTGGAACAGGTACACAGGACCCATGACTGGACTAGGCATCTTAGGCCAGGGCAAAGCAGCACTTAGGACGGAAAGTCGAATGTATGGTGTTGAAAGTCGGCACTAGGACCACCCATGGCTGTGCACCGGAACCAAGCACCCTAGACAGATATAAAAACAACCTTCTAGAACAAGGGAGAACACCCTAACGTATCATTTATAACTAATTTCTAATAACGGACATGTATTTTACACAGGAAAAAAAAGAAGTAAAACAGTAACACAAAAAACTACTGTTTACTTATTGTACGGGGCATGCCTGAGGGGCAACACTCAAAGTACATACGCCAAAAAAGCATAAAAAAAAACATATGTCCACACTCTATTGTATAGTGGGTACCACGGACGATAAAACTAAAAATTACTTAAAACGACAGAAAACAGTCTAATTTCTTACAAGGGCAAAAATAATCAAGGTACACACGCAGCAAATATTTACCTCAAATCATCCTGAGGGCGATATTCCGCATGGCAGGTAACCTAATACCTCCCAGGCGAACAGGGAGTTGACGTGAGGCCTCCTCAATCTGTAGCACAAAGAAAAATACAGAATCAAAAATGGTCAATATTGAAATAAACTGGAGGGAAAACGCTTAAAAAAAATCGAAAATAATTACCATAGATCGGCTGATAAGCCACGGTCTAGCCGGCCATTTGCCGTATCCTATACGTTCAGAAAGAAATCTTCAAAAATCGCCACCTCAAACGCCAAACACAGGCAACGGGCACTTCCACGAAGACTTTCTTCTTTTGATGGGACCTCTGCGGATTCCGTCTACGACGATTTCAGGTTGCAAAGGTCGCCATGGCACGACTTCTTTTCGGTATTCTTGGAAAAGAAAATTTAAACGTGGCACTCAAAACGCTGCCGGAAAAGAAGTGTTTCCTTCCCTCCAGGAAATCTCAGACGCTAAAAAAGAAGCTTCCTGCGGGCAAACGATTGGTCAAAAACCTCAGAGGCGCGAAAACTACAGTCGAAAATTGCTTATCCTGATTACCATATTAGGTGATGCTGCTGAAAACGCATTACAATTGGGCGATCTTTCTGATATTGGCAAAAATCGACAGGGGCTGGGGTCCAAATTCTACTTTTCGAATGCGACAGGTTCAAGTCGGAAGTCTCTATTCATCAACCTAAGACAGACAAAGACAAAGAAGCGGTGTTGTCAGATTTCCTTCTGCATCAGCGGGATAGGGAGAGATCACGTGACGAACAGAAGTTAACAACAAGGCATTGGTTGCAGTAGTGAGCAAGAAATGGACTTTATCTTTTTGGGAGAACCAATAAACAATAAGTGTAGACACTTGGTTTTCTCGAAAACGACTCAGCAGTAACGTAATGTGCAACTTTAAATCACAGTTATGTGACGTGAAGTTAGTCACTGTATACTCCCAGGATTTCGCCTATGACAATCTGGCAACGTCGTCCCAAACGTCACGGTCAGCTGGCGGTCGAATTTAATTTTGACAAACCATAAAATGCCTAAAGAAAAACACGGATTTTCGCCAAGAAAAAGACCACTTTCCGGCACTCCAAGCCTTCCCAAATAATCCAGGTGAGTCACAGTTTCCTTCCGTGTAGGTAGCATACGGATCCTTGACAAATATCTCTCTCCCCTTTACTGTTTGTTTACCGCTTTAGAACGACTATAAACCTCCTTTATTTCGAATTTCTTATACTTTTAGGCCAGTCTCGAGTCGTATGAGGACAGATGATCGCCTCGTTTGAATAAATAAACTGAATATCTATCAAAATTTAACCTGCTAAAGTCTGCACAGCCTATCGTATAAACCACAGGAAATATGGACCCTACAGACCAACAATGCACACAGAGACAAGCAAGGCGGTCCACACTTGACATGGCTAGGCTGTACGAGGTTGGGCAATGCCCTTTACGGAATTCACGCATACTTGAAACCAAAATAAAACCAACAGGTGAGTGTTGTGTCAACTGACGACAAAGGTAGAGTAATTTTGTAATATCAATACCATATGATTGGTTTTTTAGGACTTATTGGACCCCCTAAAGCCTGACATGTGCAAATTGGGGACCGATCAGTAACAGAAACTGCCAACCACCGACACATCACTAGTGACAAGAATCTACCACTCAACAAATGAACCGACACTAGTTTCTAGCAAGTATAAGACCGCTAAGTCTCTCTTTGTTTGACACGGTTTATAAAACTAACCTTTATTATCTACTTTATTTTCGGGTGTTAAGTAGTTGACGGAAGGAGAATTTGATATAATCAATAAAAAAAACGAAGGCTTACTAATCTAGTAAGTTGGCGGTTTAAACTATGCGCTAGAAAGACCGTTTTGGTGTTAAGTTATGTAAAATTATGTTATTTTTTCCTTGTTTCAGGTTACTGCAGAGCCAGAGCAACCTTTCTTGGACTGGTTAAATTATACAAGAAAAATACGAAGTTTCATTGAACTGTAGACTGTATATCATTAGTTAATATAAAAGAAAGATGGATGTTGTAATGTTATTTTTGGAAAACACATGATTTGCCACTGTAATTAAATTTATTGGTTTATTAGAAACGGTTCAATGGTGTTTTATTTGAAATATTGAGGTTTGCTTTGTTTTGAAAAAAAAGTTAAACAGAGTAAAATGCCTCCACATAAAATAATCATAATTCTAGTATAATTCAACCTCAGTCCAACAGTAAATATTGTTTTTCCAGCGCATTCGCCATAAAATAGTAGGATATAGAATAAACAAAATGCTCAGACATATAGTAAAGATGATTGACTTAAAGATTTTGCCAGGGTATTAGAAGGGTGTTTTGAAGAATTATTTTTTTCTCAGGGATATTGTTAGGGAAATATTGAACCGTTACAGAGTCGGAGCAAAATTGTCAAAAGCGACACCAGAACAACAGTCTACCGTAAACCTACTCACACAGAACAATATTTAAATCAAAGTTCAAATCATTCTGCTACAACCAAACGAGGCATAATACGAACTTTGTGTAACAGAGCCGTTCAAATTTGTAACAATTCTCATGACGTGGAAATCGAAATAAAGAATATTAAGAAAGATCTGCAGCAGAATGGATACAGCTTTAAACTTATAACAGATACTATTTCTTAATTTCAGCAAACAAGACAGAGATCACAAGACCAAAACCAGGCAAATGTATTCCTCACAATTCCATACATTAAAGGAGCATCAGAGAAAATTCCAAGAGTAGCAAACAACGTGAATATTAAAACAACTTTTAAATCTAATAAGAGAATTCGAAGCCTTCTTAGTAAATAAAACCGGAGAATAAACAAAATAAGGTGTGCATTTACCAAGCATATACAGGCGAAACAAAAAGACCACTATCTGTTAGGCTTAAGGAACATCAGACGAATGCCCAAAGAGGTGAAACAACGAAATCTGAAATTGCTGAACATGCATGGTCAAAACAACACCGAATAAAGTGCACAGAAGCAAAGATTTTATACAAGGAGTCACACAAGGAGTCACACGGGAAAAAACGAAAATTCCTTGAAGCTGCCTATATTGGGTAGAATCAGGGTATTTTCAGTAAACCAAGTGTTGAAATTCCAAATATTTGGAAACCCCTCCTTGGGTGGAGCCAACTTTTGAAACTTCACGGTTGAGTGATTTCCCATAGTATATAAGTAAGGAGTCTTACTAATAGATTGTAGTTTCTACCTGAAGATGATCAGAGATTTTACTGACCGAAACGTCGTGTATAAATAAAATATAGACAATATAATTCCGAAACACAGGTTTGGCCGTAGGCAACGCCGAAGGCGAAAAATCTACTGCGCACGCCTGACGCAGTCTGCTGGCGCCCAAAGGATTTCTTGGGTTTGCGTTTTTTCTAGGCTAACTTGAGTGGACAGAACAGAGTTATTATCGCTACGGTTTTTTTTTTTGAAAAGGCAAGGTCGTTATATTATCTCATAGTTACATGTTTTTTCTCTGGCCTTCTCGACTTGGCAGGCAACGACCTATCCCCGTAATTGAAATCCATTCTACCAAATTAAAATATCTCGCCTATCTGCTAAATCCCCTACACGACCAATCTTGCCGGGTGACGTCCTCATTTTGCACTAAATCTGCATCTCTCTCTCGGTTTGAAAAGTTTTCTTTTTGCCGTGCCGATGCAATACAGGGATTTCCTTTTTTGCATAACTTTTTAAAAACCTCTCTAAAGGGTGTTTATTCTTAAAAGCGTGTGCAGGATCACTAGGGCGAGTGTCAAAAAACTGTAGAAAACAAAACAGACATTTGAATTATTTATTATTTGTTTACTACGTACGTTTCGGCTTAGGCTATCATCAGGTAAAAATTATATGCTAAAAAATAATATTAAAATTTAGTTAATTTATACCACATTGTATAAAAGTAATTAGTTATAAAAGTTTTTATTGGAATATACTAACATTTAAAAAAAGTTTTTGCAAAATTAACAAAATTTTTCAAAACTTAAATTATTACTTCACGTCTAAGTGTCCTCGTTGATTATAGTTTTAATTTATGTTTTGAAAAATTTTTGTCATTTTGCAAAAACTTTTTTTTTTTATCTTAAAAAAAAAGTGGTTTTTGCGTCCTTATTTTACACTTAATCGGCATCTCTTTCGGCCCGAAAAGTTTTTTTCGGGAGGATGCAGTACAGGGATTCCTTTTTTTTGCATAATTTCTTTAAATCTCTCCACAGAAAGGTTTTTTTTTGAAAGCCAGTGTAGGATCATTATGACGAGTGTCAAACAAAAACTATAGAAAACAAAACACATGTAACTTTTAATCTTACAAAAACGTGTTTTTTTTGCTTTGCGTCTTTATTTTACACTAAATTTGCATCTCTCTTTCGGTTCGAAAAGTTTAATTTTGTGCGGTACATAACTTTCTTAAAAGTTCTTTCCTTGGTGTTTACTCCTTGATTGAAGGCGAGTTTCGAAAAAAAACTCGAAAAAGAGAAACAGATATCAGTTTTCATCATCCTGTTCTGTTAAAAAAAATGGTTTTTTACAAGCTTTTATTTAACTTGCAATGTATCTAAGTAGATATGTTCGATAAGGTGGAATCTTGCAACTTAATTTTGACCAACTTCCCGACATCCGATCGGCTTTAAATTTGGCATGCTTATGTAGTTGCGGTGGATACAGTGTGATGAAATTACCAACTCCCCCTACTCGAAGGGGGTTGAGGGGGGTACAGTTGAAGTACGCCCGCTTTTGTTGAAATTTGGTGTGTTAGGGCACTTGGGGATGAGATAACGGATTTCTGATCAGATTTTGAAAATTCAATATGGCGAATTCAAGATTGGCGGTTTTTGGTCATCTTTTGCTAACCAGTTTTAACTAACTTATACAAATCCGATTGCCTTCAAATTTGGAATGCATTTATAGTTCCGGTGACAATAAAATAATATGTCATTATTAGGCGCCCCTCCCCCCTACGAGTGAGGAAAGACCTAAGTTTGTCCGATGTCAACCCAAATTGCTATAAGGGGGCTTTTGGGGATAAGGAATACGAATTTTTGATCAGATTTTAAAAATTCAATATGGCGGATTCTAGATGAACGATTTTTGGTCATGTTTTGCTAACCAATTTTAGCTGACTTATCCACATGCGATCGTGTTCAAATTTGGTACGCGTTTATAGTTCCGGTGAAAATATAAAAATATGATATTCTCAGTTACCCACTTCCCTCTAACGAGGGAATTAATTTTTAATCAGATTTGAAAATTTCTGTATGACAGATTCAAAATGGACGATTAAGGGTTCAAATCCAAAATTTAAAGGTGTGTGTTCAAATTTTGTATGCGTTTGGAGTTCCGGCGAAAATACATTAATATGTTATTATTAGGTACACACTTCCCTATAACGAGGGACTTGGAGGGGGGAAAAGATTTAGTTTGTTCAATTTAAATCAAAATTGGCACACAGGAGTTTTTCGAGAAGGAGATATGAATTTTTGATCAGATTTAAATATTTCAATATGTCGGATTCAAAATGGACGATTTAGAGTACAAATCTAAAAATTAAAAAATTAATTTTTATTAAAAAAACTTTTAAACAAGCTTTTATTAAAAGCACAATTAAAGCGATGAGCACAAATTGAAAATTTTAACTTTACGGTGACAAAGAGAGAAATACAAAAGAAGAACTAAATTCTTCTTCTATTCGAATGACAAACATAATGCTTTCATCTAAAGAAGTTGAAAATGGATGAGATCTCCGTGCTTGCCAAGCCTTTGAAAATATCCCATCGCTTTTATTATGGTATAAGAAAGATAACAAGTTATTTTCTACGTTTGAGTTCATTTAATGAAAATTGTTGTTTAACAGTTTTTTTTAATAAAAATTTATTTTTTGTTTAGGTTGCTCATTTTGAAAAGCGTTGTTTTTGCCGAGTCGCTGCATTAGAGATTTCCATTTCTGGGTCGCTATGGCTGGAGTCGAAAGGAACTATAGAAATCTTTCAGTTGTCTTAAAAGAACCTGTTTTCCTTTGGTTTGCGTCCTTATTTTGCACCAAATTTGCATCTCTCTCTCGGTTTGAAAAGTTTTCCTTTTGTGGTGCCGATGCGATATAGGGATTTCCTTTTTTTGCGTTAGGTTTTTAAAACCTCTCTATGGTGTGTGTCAAAAAAGCTATAGAAAATAAATAATTAAACGATTATTTCTCTTTTCGCTTTGGTCCTTTTTGTGTTCCTTGTGGGATATTTATCGTTTAATATTCATTTTTCCACCCAAGATCTTTTGATCTCATTATGTTTTAAATTGTGGAAGTAGTCCATGATGGTGAAGTTGATAATTAAATCAATTTATTTGTCAATATAAAAACCGGACATGTTTCGGCAGTTTAGACTACCATTATCAGGGGCTCTAAAAAAACCCAAGGAAGAAGAAATAGACTTATTGTCTCATAAAACGTTGTAGCAAAGAATAAAGTTACTCATCCTTTTATTTAAGTGGTTTTTTTGTATTATTATTATTACCTATATATTTATACAAAGAATTGATTAATTTTGTTACAAATTTGTTTTTTCTATACCTCTAAGAATTTAACTTAATTTAAAAGCATAAGTTACTTTTCATTAATTTCTTTAAAAAACAATTACAATTTAAAAAAAAATAAATTCGCTTACCCTGGTTTGAGCTACATTAGAGCAGTATGGCCGAATAAGAACCAAAGAACTGTAATCAAGAAAATGGAAATCAGGCAAAGAAGCTCCATATTGAAACAGTGAAAGTTATGTTTTAAATATCTTTACTTAGAGAAAGAAAAACGGAAGGGTAACCCATAGTTGACAAAATAACCATTAGGTATATTTTAAACATCACTTTTTAAAAGAAAAAAATAATTTAACATATTTAACTAGGTACTATATCAAATAGCATGATTGGTTCTGACATGGTCAGAAGGGATCAAGTTTTTAATTTAAAAAACCAAAATGCTTTATATTGAAATTTTAAACTGGAACGGCTTTCCGTGAAAAATTCCAGAATAGAGTGAGAACGTCAAATGGTGGGAAAGAACCCAGGTAAATTATTTTAGTTGGTTCAAATTATGGATAATGAAAAAAGGAGGAGATATTTATTTCACCTTTCCAACTGATTTTTTTAACTACGCTTGTAAGTAGCTCAAACTTGGTTTAAAAGTAATTTAATGAAACAATAATAAAATCTAAGTCAGCAAAGAAAGTTAAAATTTAAATTTAAATCTAATTAAAGGCCAAAACATGTGGCAATTGGAGGACAGGAAAACAGGGCAATCCTAGTAGGCGGGCATAACGTTAGATGGCGCGGCAAGAAACAGTTTACCTGAACGCTACTTTAAATTAAACATCTTAAAGTTATCAAATTTATATGTTGTGAAAAGAGACAAATATATGTGGCAAAAAGTAGAGATGGGTAAATCGATCATTTTGTACTGAACGAATCGCTCAGTGATTCGTTTCTAGAGTGATCGAATCTTTTGAATCGATCATGGAATCAATCATTTGAAATTAAATTTAACAAAAAGGTCTGCAGGATGCATGTAAATACGACATAATCTGCTGACCAAAAAATCTCGCAGGAATTCGAATCAAAGGAACGAAACGATCGACCTATTTCCAACTGATTCAGTGTATCGCCACAGTGGGTCAGTCAGTCGTTGATTCGTTCCGATTTGATTCACTCGTTTGATTCATTCTGTCTTCGTCGTTCATTTGACTGATTGAATCATATCGAGCAAACATGATTCGATCACTCAATACTCGCAAGTGATTCGATCATAGTGAACGAATCTTTCACGAATCACACATCACTAGCAAAAAAAGACAGGTGCTCCCGTTCAGTCAACAGTCCATGTTAAGAAGGTGTCGCAGGACAACCGACCTTTGCAAACACCTTTAAACCATTAACTGGACTGGGAACGAACTAAATATCCGGTAACTTTCACTGTTTCAATATGGAGCTTCTTTCCCTGATTTCCATTTTCTTGATTACAGTTCTCTACTGCTGAGAGTTTACTGATGGTCCGTTCACTCGGCCCATTTAATTTTCTTTGGTTCTTATTCGGCCATACTGCTCTAATGTAGCTCAAACTAGGTTGAGTAAATTTATTTTTTTTTATTGTAATGTTTTTTTTAAGATATTAATGAAAAGTAACTTATCCTTTTAAACTAAGTTAAATTCTTAGAGGTATAGAAAAAACAAATTTGTAACAAAATTAATCAAAAAATATATAGGTAATACTATAATAAAAAAACACTTAAATAAAAGGATGAGTAACTTTATTCTTTACTACAACTTTTCATAAGTGTGCATAAGTCTATTTCTTCTTCTTTGGGTAATGGTTTTTTAAAGATATTAATGAAAAGTAACTTATCCTTTTAAATTTTTAGAGGTATAGAAAAAGCAAATTGGTAACAAAATTAATCAATTCTTTGTATAAATATATAAGTAATAATAATAATATAAAAAAGGATGAGTAACTGCCGAAACATGTCGGGTTTTTATATTGACAAATAAAATCTAGTGGAAGAAGACCATATTTTTTTGATTTTTTTTATGTTTTATTGAGACTATGCCCCTTATAATTATTAGCTGGGAGTGTGTATTGTTAATTAATGACCAGACTGATGCCGCTTGAGTGCATGCATACACAAAGCATTCAAAAAAAGCAAAGCTTGCAAGCAATAGATGCTTTTAACCGCATGCAGTTTTTCGTTATTTGCGAATCAAAGGCAATAGAAAATGGCGTCACCGACTCCGTGTTAGTTTTCTTTCGCATCAGCATCCTCCCGAAGCCCTGCGCTTATATATATCGAAAGTGGCCGTCATAGATTCCTGGCTACAAAATAGAAAATTGCATAAATAGTTTTTGTTAATTTTAACTTTCTGATTGAATGCGGTGGGGACTTTTTAATATTTATCTTGTTCCTTAACCGAATTTCATGAATGTTGACTTTGTGAAAAGTTCACTGTTACAACTTTTGCTATTTCTCTACCGAAGACGTCAGATATGACGTAAAGAAAAAGTTTAATGTATTTTTATATACAGGGTGGGGACTTTAACTAGCGCAAATTCGCTACAGCTTCAGGTTGAAAAATGCGGATAAAATGAAAACAAACCTCGATTGAGTTTTTTTATAAGCTTTCCGGTCATACCAAAAAAAAATTTTTTTTAGCCTCTTTAGAGGGTAAAACTCACCCCGACTTCATTTTTTTTTAATTCAATGATACCACTTGTGGCACCTTGTTGGAGGGATCTTTCCCAAAGAAAATTGATTATGCCATTTTTTTCCATTTCTACCAAATGGTAATTTTCTAGCGTGAAAAAATTATTTCATATCAAAAAATTCTTCTGATGCTTACAAAACCATTCTAAGGTACATATTTTAGTGGTCAGTATTTTCTCAATTTGTTTTTAGAAAAATGTATCTCAATTTGGACTTTTTATTGTAAAAAATGTACTTGGAAAAAATGAAGGTAAGTATAAGTACAAAAAAAATATCGCATCTTTATCAATTGTCAGGCTGCAATGAATCAATTTATTGTCTGTCGAATTATTATTCTTCAAATATTCTTAATTTTAGTTAAAAATGCCGGCGTATTTAACGGAAACTTTAAAAATAGAAATTTTGTTGATGCTTGGGTTCGGGGATCGAATGCGTACCCAAAAAGTTGCGGCATTATTACAACTAATTCTAACATTTCAAGAAAATCCAATCAGTTCTGCCAGACGAGTAAGTAGAGAATTTGATTTGTGCCATAAAGCTGTATTAAAATCTGCTGGTAAAAGACCCTTGAAAAATGAAGCCTGTGCAGGAGTTGATGGAAGATGATCCCGATCGGAGGGTGGAGTTTTGTGAAACCATAATGAGACCAATCGATGATGGAAATATTTTACCGGATTGGATATTGTTTTCAGATGAAGCAACTTTTACCTTAAATGGAGAGGTGAGTCTTTTTGATTAGGTACCTATCCACAACTCGAAATAATATTGTTAAATCTGTGCGCTTTAGGAACGTTAGTGATCAAAGATCTTTAACTTTTGTGTGTAGGTACTATGCAGAAACAAATCCACATTGGATAGTTGAGCAGCATAGTCAATATCAAGGAAAAATCAACGTATGGGCTGGAATAATTGGAGATAGAATTATTGGACCCATATTCTTTGACCAAAATTTAACCGGCGACAGATATTTGGAATTTTTACAAAATAAGTTGGTACCTGAACTTATCCAAACGTTTCCGACAGAAGATGGAACCATTGATCAAAGAATGTTCTTCTTCACCCCATTATGCTCTCAATGTACGACAGTTCTTAAATGACTTTTTCTAGAACAGGTGGATTGGAAGAAGGAGATTCATTGAATGGCCAGCTATATCTCCTGATCTTACTCCATTAGAATTTTGTTTAAAACGCCACAAGACCCAATGATATTGAAGAGCTAAAGGATAGAATTAGAGAAGAAATTCGGCAAATTGCTCCAGAAACATTAAGAAAGCTTCAAGCTGAATTTCACCACCGTGTTGCTCTTTGTCAAGAAGTAAATGGTGCTCATTTTGAACAGTTGTTAAAATAAAAAGAAATAAATCCACTGAGCGTTCTTTGATCAATTTGGTTATTCCTAACCATGTAGATGGTTGAATTTTGTTTAAATTTTTAAGATAAAACACACTGACTATAATTTTAGAGTCCAGTTTATGCACAACTAATTTTTGTTGAATTTCGTCCACGATTCTTCTTTTTGCACGCTAGAAAATAGCATAACAGGTAGAATGAAAAAAAAAATGCACAATCAATTTTCTTTTGGAAAGGCCTTTCCAACATGGTGCCACAAGTGGTACTATCGTATTTAAAAAAATGAAGTCGTGGTGAGTTTCACCCTCTAAAGGGGATGAAAAATCTTTGGGTATGAATGAAAAACTTACAAAAAATCTCAATTGACGTGTTTTTGCTTTTTATCCGCATCTTTCAACCTGAAGCTGTAGCGAATTTGCACCAGTTAAAGTCCCCACCCTGTATTATAGATATTGACTGATTGAATTATTGATAAAAGTTCCAAGTTTAAGTTCATTTAAATACAATATTTGCCTTAGCTCAAAGTTCCTTTTATATAAAGGATATTTTCAATTTATCGAATTTTTGTAGATTTATTTATTTCTTAGATTAAAAAGAGACAAGATATCTGGTCCAACGAAAACTCCTTGGAAAATAATAACCACTGTTTATTTACAAATAAAATCACAACAAAACAAAGGTGAGAAATGTCGATAATTATTCTATCCTTTTAAACGACGTTAGAACGATAGGGACAGAGAATTCTGTCTCAACCAACTTAGGTCGCGATTGCCTTGTAGGTGGGTAAAGTCGGCAGAGGGCAGACGGTTTTCAGAAAATTGCTATGAATCATATGCAAACATTGTAATAAATTTATTTTGTATAAAATTATACTACAAACATTTACTGTTAGCAAGCTTCCAAAGCTCAAATTGGCAGAATTATTTTTTGCATGTTTTTTAAATTATTTTGCAGATTTCATATTGTAAAATTTTAATAATATAATCCATGTGTAAATTTATATTTAAGTAGGTACGCCACTGGTGTATTTACTGTAAACAACAGAAAGGTAATATAACCAAAGTCTCTATAAGGGTCAGGTATCTTGTCTCTTTTTAATCTAAGATTTATTTTAGGAGGTGAAAAAACAGAATTGACATTTCTTTCACCAGAAAACGTCAAAAATCAAAGATCTTTATTAAGCGATTATTTTTTACATTTATTGACGTAATACTCATCAAAATCGGTTAATTGATAAAAAAGCTACAATAATTCAATGTACCTTTATATACCAACTATAAAACAAGTTCCTAATTCCAAAAAATGTGAAGACCTAATTGCGTTATGATTACTTTGTTTTGTAGTTTAAAAATGTTAAAATTTTTTAAAACCCTGTAGAGTTATCAGAAAACGTAACTTTTTGGGTATTAGGTAGGTGTCGAGTCATTGTAACTATTTAAAAACTGAATCGAATTATACCCAGTGAGCATTTTCAGTAATCACTGGTGACAGAAATTTATACAAATATTATAAAGAGGGTTCCATTGATGCTCTAGGCTATTTAGAGGTTTCCTACAGGAATTGAGTTTGTATATTTGTTTTATTAAAGAGCCTAAATTGATGGTACCCTAAGGTGATAATAAAACTGGCGGTAACAATATTTCCACGGACATCTTTACATAAATTAAAGTTATCAGAAACAAATGTTGTATAAATTAGTGCAAACAATGTTTCTACCAACTGACCAACATATTTATAAAAAATATAAGTCACCAGTGACAAAAGTTATATAAATTGGCGTTTGAAATCTTCCTGTCAACTCATCTATAAAACCGTAAGTAATTGTCAATTAAAGATGTATAAATTTGTTTTTAAAATGTTACTATTAACCCACTTATAAACAGTTAAATACCCAACAATAAATTGCAAAAAAAACTTGCACACAATAGTTATATAAATTGATGTCTGTAATATTCTTATGAACTCATTCATAAACTGTTTTTGTCCACCAGTTTTTTTTCTATAAAGTTTTTATTAATTTATTAATATAGTGGTTATAGTACCACTGTTTTTACAACTAAAAACAATTTTAATTTATTTTGAAAATTATAATAACAAATCAAACAAGGTTTCTTCATATACTCACAGCAGTAAGTTTAATTTTATGACATCAAAAGGCGCGTTTTTGTGACATGAAAAGGCGCGTTCTTACGAGATACCATACCATAGGATCATTATCTTGTTTTAATAACATCAATCTGAGAGAGACAAGAGATCCCATGAGAGATCCAAATCTTCTTAGGATATTTGTCTATGTCGGATGCATTTTAGAAAAAGAGAACAATAATACTAACCATGTTAAGTTCAAAAAAACGCACCCTAAAACGTCCACACGGCTGGTCGGCAGCAAATGTGAACACACCACCTTACGGCGGAACGCAACCTCAGTGTTTAACACTGCGCCATCTGTAGCCCTTTGTTTCAACTAGCATCATGTTTTAAAACGGTCATAAAATATTGTTGGACGAGGTAAACATTGGTATAGTTGTATTGTTTGTTTTTATAGAATTGTCGTAAATTTTCTCCATTTTGGATTTAAAAAATAGGTTTTTCACAAAGATAAAAACGTTATTTATAGGGTTTCTACATGTGTATCAACCAAAATATTGCTTGTTTAGGGTTTAGTAATAAACAAAAAAAATCAGTGTTTCCCCCAGAAAGCAAAAAAAGTTTTTAAAAAAAGTGTTATTTAAATGAATATTTTTCCCGTTTTCTCAAATATTTTTGGAGCCCATGAAAATTTTGTGAGTATATTTGAAAAGTAGACAGTACATATGGGCCCCCAGCTGATTTTCAGAGTAGGATGACTGGAAAACCACCTTATATTTTACTATAGTATCCTACAAATATTTATATTCCTGCTTCAACTTATCTCACTTTCATTTTTATTTATTTTAGAAAATACTAAACACCATGTTATAAATTTTTTATTGTGAAAAGAAAAAGAATAATATATAATAGAAAGGGGAGAAAGATAGAAAATTTATATTTCTAAATCAATAAAAACCTTTAATTTGTTATGTAGTGTTGTTAGAACAGAACACAAACCTTTTTATAATAATTTCTATACTTGAGGGCTCATAAAGAAGTTTTATAAAATCTATATGATGTTTTTCTATCCATTACTATGTACCATAATTTTGATATGCTGGCGTTAGTAAGTTGCTTTTCAAGTCTTTTTTACTTATTTAAGAGATATATTATTAGAGTTATAAAATTACAACCAACACTAAATAATATAAATTTGGTTATTTTTTATATTATTTGCTCTCACTATTATATAGACAAAAATGCTCATTGTGTATCAGCTTTAGATTGTTAAACTCTGGCCTGCATTTATTTATTTTTATATAAAAAAGTACGGGGTGTTATATAAAGTTTCAGCTTTTTTTTCAAAAACTTTATTTTGCCATTTGACTTGTCTAGCAAAAAATTGGTAAACATTTTTCTATAGTTTTAATGCTTACCTTATATGTATACAGGGTTTTTTACAACTAATGTATAAAACTGTAAGAAATGATTCCTAATACTGATTGGTGAAGTTTCTACTGTACATTTCATCAAGAAAGCAAGTGCGTTGCCCGCCCCGCTCTTATCTTCGTATGGTACAAAATTACCTGATTCAGTTTTGAATGTCACGTAGCATTGTGGTGCGAAGAATTAGTTTTGTTAGTGATTTTGTTTTGTGTTTTGTTGTAAAAAAAATACATACAACTATATATTTCTTGGGAAATTAAACAGCGAATTAGTGGATATGTTTTATAAAGAATAAATCCCTGTCACCTTTATGTCATCATTTCACCTTTTTATTTAGTTAGGTATGAGAATATTCTGCGATTTTCTGACATAAGTTGTATATTTTTGTGATTTTCACAACTAATGCAATTCTAAATTGTCATTTAGTTACTTTGTTTATAGGGTCCTCTTAAAGCGCTTCTACAGGGTGGCAATTTAAAAACTATCCACCCCAGGTATTACGAGAACCAATAGAGATATTTACCTAATTCCGAAAATAGTTCGAGGGATTGGAGGGGGAACGTTATTATGTATTTAATAACTTGGTCGCACCCATTTTTTTTTAATGTTTTTAAAAACACTGATAATTTTACAAAATACCCAGAAGTAAATTCATAGAAGAATGCAAGTTATGCGTTCAGAATGTTCCCAGGCCCCACCCCCTCGGAAAAGTAAATTCAAAACCGTTTTCTACAAGGTATCATATAATGAAGTGTTCTTGTTATTTTTTAAAATAATGGGCGTGGCCTGCACCGAGGAGATGACACCTGGCAACATCCTGAATGAAAACCTTAAGGCTATAGTTTCTCCCCAGATTTTAAGTAAAAAAAGTACAACTGGCAACACCTTGTTCTTTAATTTTTTAATCTTTTGCCAGAGTGAACAGGGAAAACTAAACATCAGAATTATCTGAAATTTTGCAGGGTTGATCATTTTTAAATGCTTAACAAAAATATCTGAAGGATTTTTCAAAATTCTCAATTATTTTTTCTTCAAAATAAATGCTCTGGGGCTGTCATATATCCCAAAAGCCTCAAAATAATTGCGGTTTAGAACAAACCCGATTTACAAAAAAAATATAGAAATACTCACAATTTCCTCTAAAAGTCTGTGCACTTCGGAAAAGAAAACCGATCCTTCATTGAATTTGGGAGACACACGCAGTTCAAGTGTTGGCCGATAGACCGCAGAATTCATACGATTCCACGGTTACTGCAAATGTTTTGTCAACAAACTTTAAATCGGGCCGCAGTGGGACAGAAGAGTATTATTACGTTTTCTGACAGAGAACCGTTTGAGGTTATGTTTATTTTTTAAAAATTTGTTTTTAAAAACATTGTTCTACGCCAAATATGAAAACAAACCGCGTGTGCGGTCGCCCGCTGAAAAAGGCCTAGCGCTGCGCGGGCTGTCTATCAAAGAACCAAGAGAACTTTACTGGCTCGCTGGGATTACTAGGAATTCGCATAGAAACATTCGGCGCCCATAACCCCACATAATTTTATTTTTAGGTTAATTCAACCATTTTTTTAAAATTTAAATTATTTCGGCATAGTTATGTGCAATCGTACTAGTGAAATCTTGGAGTTCAAAGGGTAGATTTTAGAACCTCAGTTTCAAAAACAGACGGATACTTGAGTACTAACAAAGCAGGTCAGTAAAGCTCCATTTAGAGGTTGAAAAGACTCTTGCTAGTCATTGCCGCCCTGTTTAAAATAGAATACAATTATTTCGTCTAGCGCCAGTAGCCGATTTTTAAATCTGCATGCTTTTAAGTTAACCTGTTGTCGGTATGAGCTAGCGGGAGTGTTTCCAATTCAATTATAAATGCACCTTTAAATGCAACCTTAAACATACATCCAGTTACTTTAATACGTAGTTGGGTAGCGTTTTTTTAGCAGGTAATTCTGAAATAAATGGTTTTCTTTTATTTTGCTATTCTACTTGGTTTTTGAGCGGCCCAGAAAGCAAAAAGTCAAAATAAGTAACCTAACCCCAAATTTTTGACCCGGTGCTAAAAAATCTCTGGTGTCCCACTGCGGATAAACATGGATAAAGTTTCCGCGTTGCCATGGAAAAGAAATTCAATGACGCAAAATTTGCAAAAAAATCAGGTCGACATAGTTACAGCGGTAATCAAATCATTTTCTTGGTAAAAATGTCAAATGTTTTTACATTTTAACCACTAATATCTCAAAAACTGCTATTTCAAATTAAGATAAACATACACCGATGTAAAGCTGATGCAAAATCCTTTCAAAGAGGTATCGCAAGGGGGAGGGTCCAATTTAAGAAAACCCGCTGGGCGTGCTCAGGCCCGCTGGGCGTGGCCTGCGCCAACTTGGTTGGTGCGACCAAGGCATTAAATACATAAATATCGTTCCCCCTCCAATCCCTCGAACTATTTTCGGAATTAGGTAAGTATATCTATCGGTTCTCGAAATACCTGGGTACCGATTCTGGAAGTCATAGGAAGTGATCGTTCGCCTGAGAGAAGATAAGCAGTGTCAACCAATAAACGAGCCTAAAAGCAGTGACGAGACGATCGAAGAATCACCAATCTATTATGGGCATGCGCAGAGCTGCCTCAAACAACAATTTTTGAGCGAAGCCGTTCTCTTGACTAAACCCAGTAGTGGTAGGAAAGCTCGTGTGAAAAACGTCACTCGTATGATTTCAGAGCACGCTATTGGATGAAACCATCACGTGACAGATCTCGCTAATGCGCATGCTACGGCCAAGTTGACCGTCTCGTAAAGTACGACGTCGCAGAGTGGTCGATTTTTGTAAAAACGCGGACATTAAAAAAGAACTTCCACATTTTAATTTAATCGTAAAAAATATTTAGTTTTAATAAAAAAATAAATAGTTTACAATATTTAAATAAGTAAGCATTAATTCTTTTTAAGCTGATACACAGGAGGATCGTGTGAATTTTCACATACACCTTAAGACATTTTTAAGAAGGTAAAAGATACATATTAATTAATTGGCTAAATTAAACTAAAAATGTTAGTTTAGAACACTCAAATTTACTTTAAAGTAATTGACACAGTATATAAGTGTTACAGTATACTAGTATATTTTTTATGTATCTAGTGTTTTAAAATTCTAAGCATTTTTATATAACATACTGTATGTCGTTTACAATATTTAAATAAGTAAGAATTTATTCTTTTTTAACTGATACACAAGATGATCGTGTGAATTTTCACATTTATAAATCGGTTGCCATGACGAACTATAGATCCGTTCCTTCACCCTTCCCGCCAATAATTATTTTTCGCGAAAAGTGTGGTTATTTTTCCGCATGCAAAGGAACGGCCAACATAATAATATTTAAGTTGGCAATATTCTAGAAATCTGCAGCTCTGCCTCTTACCCCTTCTACGGTTGTCCGTCAGAGGGCACATTAATGCAAAAGTGAAAGAATGTCGGTTATGACTCATAACTATGAGTTCCATTTTGGAAATTGAGGTTCGCCAAGGTTTTTAAAAAGTGGTTTTTTGATTTTGCCTGTTCAAAAAATTGAGTTAGAGTACGCTGTGTTCAAAACTGCGGAGACCGTGAAATGATCCCAATAAGACATCGTTTCCCGAAAAGCAATCCTGGTTTTTCAGAAATATAGTGAAACCCTTAAACGCGAATAAATTAAGTGCTGATGAAATATATAACAGATTTTACGTGTGTGATAAATATTCTGCTCCAGAGGACATTTTGCAGACTGGTCGCAGAGGCCTTAGGGAGTTAACCTAACTAAGCCTTACTCCATTTAACTATTTATATATAGTTTTGAAACACCATTTCCTTATTTCACAAGTTTAGTGCCCAATTTTTGTAATATATCAATAATAAGTTAGAAAATACGACACTGTATTCCAAACCACGGGTATTAATATTATTTACACCAAGATCTTTTCTAATGTTTGCATTTACCATTGATTGCCCTACATATATACAGTAAATTTTTTGAGTTTAAAATATTTTTTTTTGTTTCACAAATTTAGTTTGGAATACAAAAGTTTTTTATGTACACTTGATTAAAAATTGACCTTTCTAAAAGTATATAAAATATACGGACCACCAGCTAAAATGTCTAAAAACTTCAAAAGTATGACAATTTGTCATATTGTCTAAAAAAGGTCTCTAAAGCTGAAAATATTTTTTTACTTAAATTAAAGGCAACCTTATTTTTATATTAAATTTTGCATAATACTAAAAAGTCAGCAAAAATAATGTTTTAGTAAATTCTTTATTGAACAATATCAAATTGTCACTCGAGTAACGGACGAAGGCTGTTCTATAAAGAGGGCGGTAATCCATTTTAGAGTTGATAAAATAACAATAATACGATGGAAACAGCACTGGATTGCAAACAATTCGGCGAATAGGAAACTTGGATTAGGACAAAAACGATGGTAAACTTAATACTAATTATTTTAACTTAAAAAAGAACTAAAATAAATAATTTAGTATTTAATAGGATCACCATTTTTCTCTATTACAAGCTGCAAACGTCTGGACATTGAAAAGGTTAAATTTTAAAAATACTGATTATTTTAACGATTCGACCCCATATATTTTTCATTGTGTTAAGGTCAGGGCTGTTGGCTGGCCAAGGAAGGGTTTCTATATCATTATTCTCAAACCATTGGCGAACAACATTTACCGTGTGCACTGGACAATTGTCCTGCTGATAAACGAAGTCAAAAAAAACCCAAACCTCTAGCACTAAACCAGCCCCACATGTTTACAAAAAAATATCCAACTTTTTTAATTTGGTTTGTATATTCGGGTTCAAATCTAGAATTTGGTGGACGATAAACTAAAATTCTCCTGTTGCCTGAAGATGATTAAAAAATTTTTTCGTCAGTGAAAACCACCCTCTCCTTGAAGTCATTATCACGAAGAACGTTGTTCAGTGCAAAAATCACTTTGGCCTGTTTCTGTTCTTCTGTTAGAAAAGGCTTCTTTGCAGCAACTCGACAAGAGACTTCTGATTTCGTTACTCTTCTATTTACTGTTGCTAAAGAACCCGGAAATAATGTTACATTAGATGCTTCAACCGACGTTGAAAAAGGATTTAGTCTGAGATGGTCAATAAGTCTTTCATCTTGCACTTCAGAACTTACTTTTGGTCGTCCTGATCCATCTTTCCTATCCGTAGAATTATTTTCAATCCAGCGGTTTTTCCATCGCATTATCGTCATTTTATCCACTCGAAAATGGGTGGCCGCTCTTCTTATAGACCAGCCGTCTTCTATAACTCGAGTGATAATTTGAACTTTTTTAAATGTTGGTATCTGTGGCATTTTTAAGGATTACACACTGAATTTTAAGCTGTCAGGCATACTAAGCTAGTGGTGACTTACAATAGTATACACTAATGGAAAGCTAAATTTTGTAGCATAGGAAGAAATGCATGTATGAGTTTTTTTGAAATCAAGTGTACTACAAGACAAACATTTTTAAAAAAATTATTAAATATTTAATTTTAATTTATATTTTATTTATTATCAAAAATATAAAATGTTTTAAAATATATGCTATAATCTTTTATAATAAAACAACCAGAAGTTTTGTACTACAAGTACATTATTATAGGTAATTTGTATTTATTTTTTTTGTTTTAACTTAACATAATTCACAATTTTGTTTTGTGTCTAGCAAAAAAGCATATTTTTAAAAATGAAACACAAATTGCTTGCAAATTTAAAAACAAAATAGAAATTTGAGCGAGCACCATCTAGTGGTCATATTACAAACTGTAACGTTGTTTACGTTTTAAAGCGGTAGGCATCGGTTTCTGTTGGATTAACTACTCCTCTGAGAGATAATCCAACAGGCATCTCGGGCGCCACCCTCTGGATTTATGTGGTAGAGGGCCCACAGCGTCGGGTAGCTTTTAAACAGTGGAGACGGTTAAACCAGGGGTCTAGCTGTCTCGATTCTTAACCTAAGTAACACGAGTAAAACAACCAATTTTCCAACATGGCGGATTTATTATAACTTATTAATTTATTATCAACAGGTCTGTATTTAGCATTCAACGGTATACAATAGAAAAGGACGGAAAATCTTGGAAAAATCGGTAACTTGCATGTCTCATAACGATTACGGTAAACCCCGGTATTTGATATTTAATGTTAACGGTAGAAAACTCCTTAATACGGCACCCCCAACATAGCGGAATTTACATATATAGAATTCATAGCAGGTTTAGAGAAATAAGAAATTAGTGTGTCAGACAAAGATACCTTTATAGCACCACTACTCCATAAATCACTCTATATTATGTTCCACCGTGTGTTAGAGAGAGATGCAAAGAGGAAAAGACAGTCCTAAAGGTATTCCGATTCAGCGATAGCACTGTCTCCCTCTCACTCACTAACCGGTCAAACAACACAGGATCGACCTACGTAGGTAGTTTAGCCATGTGTTAGAGAGAGAGATGTATTACCCGTATTCCGAACCAGCGATAATACACCTAACCTCCAATTACAGTGCCTTTGTCGTCACATGCTTAAATAAAACGATCCGGTGGCGCTGCTTCTCAATGAATTACTCCATACGCTGTCAAACCGTGTGTTAGAGAGAGATGCAGAGAGGAAAAGACAGTCCTAAAGGTAATCCGATCCAGCGATAGCACTGTCTCCCTCTCACTCACTAACCGGTCAGACAGCGCAAGACAAACCCATTAATAGCTTCGCCTGGTGCTAGAGAGAAAGATGTGTTACCCGTATTCCGAGCCAGCGGTAACCCATCTCACCTCTACTTACCATACGGAAAACTACATTTTACGGTATGTATAGAAAACCCCGCTATACTGGTCAGGTGCTTACCTATCGGGTTCTGGCAGGTGATGTGTGTTTTCGGTGCGGTCGGTCGGAGGAGTTATTTGTAGCGGGCGGTCGGCAGAATGAATGCCCAGGTGGAATAGTTTACGGCGGGCGGTCGGCAGAATGAATGCCATGAAACGCGCTCGACATCGCTTTAAATAGCCTTGCGTATCCCCACCTACCATACTCCCGTCGAGCAGGCTGTGCGCGCAAAGCGGTGGGGTGTAGCTCGCTGACCGTGCAGCATAGCAGGAAAGGGAAACGTGGCGAGTCAAAGCGATGTCTAGAGTCCAAGAATAGCAAATAATAAAACGTCATAGAAATTACAGAAATTATGAGACATGAAGTACCTAAAAAGAAAAGAAAAGCTAAAATAAATAAATAAAATTAGTAACTTCGTTACAAAACTAACAAAAAATCAATAGTATGGTTATCGCGAATTTAACAGTGAGCCATCTAGTGATCATATCACAAATTAAAAAATTAAAATCAATATAAAATTATGGTTATTGGTCCCGTGCATATCTGCGCAGACTCGCCAAACTCCAAAAGTTTTGAAACGTTTAACACGTAACTGTTGTATCTATTGAAGCACCTTAACCTATCTTGCATGTGATGCAAACTTTTAAGCTGGTTCTATTATAATTTTGTGACTGTAATGTCGAGCATCGCTTGCCGGGCTATTGCTATTTCTCTTGAGTTGCGGTATTCGTTTTTATTTTTTTTTTGAAATGTTTCCTGTTTATGAGTTTATGATGGAGTTTGTGTTTTACTGGAAAAATTGTTTTCGGGGTAGAATGAAGATGGCAGAAAAAACTTTTTAAAGTCTGAAAAGCCGTCCCCCTTATTAAACGAACACATACATAATATAAATCGAAAGTAAAGGTGGGGGGGGGGGTGTAAAGTCACGAGCCGCTACCGATCAACCCACCAATTTTAGGCGCGTAAAAACATAGTAAATGATAGTTTCATTTAGGTTCTGAGTTTAAGTGTCAGCCACCATATTGAAATTAGCCTGTAACTCGTATTAAGAGAAACCGTGTGATGAAAGTGGAATTTACTTACTTTAAGATGGTTTCACTGTTGTTTGGATGAACGATCGACTGACGTTATCAACAAAATAGTAGTTAAAGTTTCTTAATATTCTACTGCTTAAAGTGATCCATGGTTTTCTTGCCAACTTGTATTCTAATTTCGGGAAATTTGCCACGCTTTGCTGAAAATTCAATGGAAAATCAATCCAAAATAAAGTCAAATTAGATACTTTTGTCCTACGAATTTTTTATCCGAGTAAAGATATTTTACACTTGTGGGGTAATTTTGTCCTAAGTGTAACCACTATTTATTTATTTTTTAATTTAGTTAGGCAACGAAAATAATAAAAATATTTTATGGGTAGTTCGTTACCCTAATGTTTATGAAACGTTGATTCGGTTGGGAAGGGTCAATTAAAAAACAAGAAAAGCTTTTTTTAAATTTGTGAACGTTTCAATGTATTTAAAATCATCATCAGCGCATCTGAAAGATACAAAACAATCCAACTTTAGTTTAAAGAGTTAAAAAACATCAAAAAAAGGAAAGTTTTTATATATTTTTTGTGTTAGACTATGTCTATTACGTATTTGTCTCAACACTGCTTTTGCGACAACGGAAAAGCGAATTAAAGGTCAGTACCCTGCCAAAAATACCGCGTCAAATCTCTTGAAGAAATTTGAGAAGATTTTACCAGATTTAATATGTTTTCGATGCGGTTTGTAAAACATCCCTCACAGGATCTCTTAAAATTTTGTCAATTCTCAAGAGCGAAAAATTATTTCTCGTGAAATATGGTAAAATCTAATCAGTTTTCACAAGTTTTCACGAGGCAAATAATCTGGCTGGTCAAATCTCATCAAGCTAATCAAATCTCTTAATATCTGTTGAAGACTTGAACAGATTTTAAGAGTTTTGTTGCGGTTTTTTTTGTCAGGGTACCATATAAAAATTTTTTTTTGCTTTATTTTTGTGGCTTGTATGTGTACCTATTTTACGTTTTAAGATTGTATTTAGTTAAAGACAAGCTTTTTTTTAATCCATATTTTATATTTTCGACCCTACAAGTAATATTTAAAGTTACACATAATAATTATTGAGTAAAGCTCTTAGCCATGATATTTTATCATTTTATATAAAAACTTCCTTTTTTTTAATGTTTTTAACCCTTTAAACTAAAGTTGGATTGTTTTGTATCTTTCAAAAAGCTTTCCTTGTTTTTTAATTGACCCCTTCCCGACCAAATCAACGTTTGATAAAAATTTGAATTGAATCTGAACAATTTTAATTTCATTAATTTAATTTTAAAATCAAAATCGTAAAAATTCATGATCAGAACAGTTGTTTCTAAAAAATTGCCAAACTTGAGAGACCTTTAGTTCATAAGATAAATACAAAAAACAAGAGGCCGATAGAGTGGCTAGACAAGGATCATTAACCGATCCGGTAGGTTGGGAACCCATATTAGGTATTCCGACCTAAACAGGCGTTCTGAGAAGCTCGGGAATAGCACATTAGTGAAGAGGCATATGTAAGTCCGTGGGATTTTGAGTGAAGGAGTTTTGTGACTATGTGGGATTGCTAGCTCTTTAGTTACGCAATTGAGTGTTACCGGGTGTTTTATTCGTATTCTTATAGAAGGGGTTGATATGACGTCATCTTTTAAGATGACGGCCAAAAACCATAAAAAATACAACTTTCGCAACCGAGGCATGAATATACTTGATTCCATATAATTCGGGGACGAGGATTCTAAAAAATTACCTTTAAGGTCATCCGACCTTAAACCACCTTGAAAGTAGCAAAAAACAAGATTTTTGCCATTTTATCTTCAAAAAATCTTGATAATTCGAGGTTCGGTCAGTCCAACTTCAAATTTACCTTAAGGTATTAGGCATGTATGCCAAATTCGATCCTTAGAGAGAGAATTTGGTAAGAAAGACAAGAAGTCCAACAATACTGGTAAAAAAAATTGTTTTAGCTATGACGCGTTTCAATCTGGCGGCTGATATATCAAAATGGCGACCTATAACCACATTTTATTCTATCCAATTTCGTAAAAAAGTAAAAACGACAAGGTGACCATTAATTCTTTTTGTGATGTTTTTTCCAATTTACCACTAAGCAAAAACTCTAAGTGCCGAAGATGAAATTGACATCTGAGCCATAAATAAACACTCCGTTTTAAACCTCCCTGCCATTTTTTTTTGATATGGCGTCCTAGATGTTTATGCTATACCCCAGTAAAAACGAACTATATGCCTGTCGTTTTTATTAAGTTTCGGAACTGTGAATTTTTTAAACAAGAAGGTAAACTTCCAAATCAGTTACATCAACCGAAAAGAATCTAAAAAAAGAGAAGATCAAAAGATCTTGGGAGGAATGAACGAAAATTCAAAATTGGATGAGTTTCCAACAAGGAACACACAAAAGACCAAAGCGAAAGGAGAAACAATTAAACGATGTTTCGGCCGGGGTGACTAGCGTGGGCTCATCAGTGGATTCTCTAGTCACCCTCAATCCAGACATCATTTAACACAATCGCACACTCTGAGTTCCAACCCTAAATCACTCACAAATAGGCATCATTCCGCATGGTACTTATTATAAGTTACCAGATACGAGTTCGTCCTGGCGTGTTAATCTTTCCAATAGGAATATTCTCCTAAGATAATTTAAACAAGAAGGTAAACTTCCAAATCAGTTACATCAACCGAAAAAAATCTGAAAAAGAAAAGATCAAAAGATCTCGGGAGGAAAGAACGAAAATTCAAAATTGGATGAGTGTCTTACAAGGAACGCACAAAAGACCAAATCGAAAAGAGAAACAATTAAACGATGTTTCGCCCGGGGTAACCAGCGTGGGCTCGTCAGTGGATTCACTAGTCACCCTCAATCCAGACATCATTTAACACAATCGCACACTCTGACTTCCAACTCTAAATCACTCACCAACAGGCATCGTTCCGCATGGTACTTATAATAAGTCACCTGATACGGATTCGTCCTGACGTGTTAATCTTTCCAATAGGAATATTCTCCTAAGACAATTTAAACAAGAAGGTAAACTTCCAAATCAGTTACATCAACCGAAAAGAATCTAAAGAAAGAGAAGATCAAAAGATCTCGGGAGGAAAGAACGAAAATTCAAAATTGGATGAGTGTCTTACAAGGAACGCACAAAAGACCAAATCGAAAAGAGAAACAATTAAACGATGTTTCGCCCGGGGTAACCAGCGTGGGCTCGTCAGTGGATTCACTAGTCACCCTCAATCCAGACATCATTTAACACAATCGCACACTCTGAGTTCCAACTCTAAATCACTCACAAATAGGCATCGTTCCGCATGGTACTTATTATAAGTTACCAGATACGAGTTCGTCCTGGCGTGTTAATCGTTCCAATAGGAATATTCTCCTAAGATAATTTAAACAAGAAGGTAAACTTCCAAATCAGTTACATCAACCGAAAAAAATCTGAAAAAGAAAAGATCAAAAAGATCTTGGGAGGAAAGAACGAAAATTCAAAGTTGGATGAGTGTCCCACAAGGAAGACGCAAAAGACGAAATCGAAAGGAGAAACAATTAAACGATGTTTCGCCCGGGCTGACCAGCGTGGGTTCGTCAGTGGATTCACTAGTCACTCTCAATCCAGACATCATTTAACACCATCGCATACTCTGAGTTCCAACTCTAAATCATTCAAAAATAGGTATTGTTCCGCATGGTACTTATATTTCCAATAGGAATGGGCTCCTAAGACGATTCAAACAAGAAGGTAAACTTCCAAATCAGTTACATCACCCGAAAAGAATGTAAAAAAGAGAAGATCAAAAGATCTTGGGAGGAATGAACGAAAATTCCAACCAAAGCAAAAGGAGAAACAATTAAACGATGTTTCGTCCGGGGTGACCAGCGTGGGTTCGTCAGTGGATTCAATAGTCACCCTCAATCCAGACATCATTTAACACCATCGCACACTCTGAGTTCCAACTCTAAATCACTCACAAATAGGCATCGTTCCGCATGGTACTTATTATAAGTCACCTGATACGGGTTCGTCCTGGCGTGTTAATCTTTCCAATAGGAATATGCTCCTAAGACAATTTAAACAAGAAGATAAACTTCCAAATCTGTACGGATTTCCCACATAGTCACAAATCTCCTTCGTTCAAAATCCCACGGGATATAAATTATCTATTATTATATGCCCCTACACTAAACAGGGCATGGGACAGGCCAAACCCTGACTGGTGAGGTGAGCGTGATGTGAGACTAGCAACAGGGCTCCTACAAGACACTGTCGCCTTAACAAGTACCTAGAAACGCTGGGAATTGCCGTGTCGATGGTGCATGGAGGACGAAGCGTCGTCCTTGCATGTCCTGCTGCATTGCCCGGTTCTAGCCAGGTCAAGACAGCCCCACCTTGGGAACTGTCTGCTGGCCAGCTCAGAAAAATCTGTTCTTTTGCAAAAGAGGGAGGCTTCCAGGGCTAAACCATGGATGGAGGTCGTGGGAATTGTCCCGCCTGCATTTATACATTCATTCGTTCATCATCTACAGGGTTCCTAAAGATTTTCCTTAGGGATAGGATTTCAATAAATCAAACAGGAATGGTATAGAAAGTTCTCTGCGCACAAAAGAAACAGGTATATTGAGCAATGGTGTCAGTTTGTTATTATCTCCGGACTGCTTTCATGAAAAAAAATTGTCGCCACTCTTTCATTGTGAGCATAAATCATAGTTGCAATAATAACCGTTGACAAGATGTCTGCAAATTACCCTAGATGGCGGCCACACCATGAGATTAGATGTTTTCAGGTCCAAACCACAGCTTTTTCTTGCTTAAAGGAGGCGGCATGGTCCATTATTTACGATACTGACCGATAAACTCGTGAGGTTGTTAACATTAGAAAGAAATATCTTCGCTTTTAATTAAATTTCTTTCCATTCTGTTCTACTAGTGACATCTATCCGGAAACGGCCAAACCATGTAGCTAGCACTAGCAGCCAAAGAAATTAATAAACGGCGCTGTTTTTCCTGTAGAGCTTTTTGCTTGCGATATTATTGATTTTAAATAAAGCTGGCCGTACACTACATTTGATATTTTCGAGGTGTTTTATGACATGTTCTCGAAACATGTAGCGAACCAACTCTTCAAAACTAGCGGGAGGGTAAAACACCCAAAAAGGGGTGAAAAGATTTATTTTGCTCTGTTTCTTTACAACAAACGTTTTTTTTACGTAAAACTTGAGCTCTACCACTTTTTTTATTTTTTTCTTCAATTTTCTCGAAATTTTCGTCATACCGTAGAAAAAAATAATTTCCCCCATGGTCATACTCTACTTTTATTCGAAAAAATTTAGAAACAGAGACGGGATCAGTTTTCCCAAACAGGGGGGATCTTGGTTTCGAGTGAGAAGATAAAGGGTGCCGCAGGCAAAAATTTTTCAATTAAATTAGCCGAATGCAAAAATGTTAGAAAAACAAAGCACGAAATAAAAATGGCGCCGCTTACAATTTTTTTTCAAAAATTACGAAATTTCGGGAACGCAAAGAAATAGGTCTAAAGAGTATAATTTTTTTTAAAAAATATCAATTTTCTCGCCCTCCTCCACTGGGACTACAGGGGCCGTGCACAAATTACGTAATGGCCATAGGGGGGAGGGGGGTTACAAAACGTTACGGAGGGGGAGGGGGGGGGTTTCGACAGCGTTTGCATTTGTGTGAAACTAAGAAAATTTGAAATGAAAATAAGTGAAAAGTTTTTTTTTGGAGGGGGGGGTAGTGGTCTTGAAATTGTTTCGTAATATTAGGGGATTGGCATGTCAAACCGTTACAAAACATTACATAGGGAGGGGGTCAAAAATTGGTAAAATCACCGTAACATCTGACTGTTCCTCCTTTTTGATTTCCAATCAAAGTGGAAAACCCGGGTTGGACGTTCAAAGGCGTCAACCTGTCCTATTTGCTTGATAAAGTTTCTACGGAAATATCTCAGTCGATTTCTCCGGCCGTGTATGAACGCTTTAGGTTAGACATTTGCATGTATCTCAGTCCCCAGTAAACAGTGCGTAAGGACAATGGTTACAAAATGAAAAGCCGAAAAATATTTTTTTTACGATATCTTTCATCAGTTTGGTATTAAAGTCGAGCAAAAACAATTTTTATTCCAGTTCTAAAGGTATGAAAATGGAAAAAATTAGAAAACAAGAACCTGGAAAGGATTTACTACGTGTAAGATGTAGTGACAACATCGCCCCATGCCCATCCTTTTCTGCCTAACGTGCTTTTCCGTTTGTCTGCGTCTTATACACGGCTGCTTGGCCCCCTAAGGATTTGCTTAGGAACCCTGTACAAAAAACCAACTTTAATCAATATCTTTAATGTGCCAACGGCTGAGAAGGTATTTAGTTTTTTCTATTTTGTTTGCTATTTTTTCCCACAGCATTTTGTTTTATAAGTTTTAGAAAGAAATTTCTTCTTTAAAGAAAAATAAACTTTCTTCTATACAGCGCCATTCTAAGTATTAACAAAATAATTATATCATAAACACTCTGTGTAAGTCTATCTACAGCTTACTTACAACTTTAAAGGAAAATACTTTTCCTTTGAGAAGTTTTCTCGTAATACGTATTTTACATAAGTTTTAAGAAAACACTTAGCTTACCTAACCCCACGTGGAGGGTGTTCCTCTTATAAGACAAACAAATTACTCTACGCACAGCTCAAGTAAATTAATGTAACTTCTACCAAGAATAGAGTGTGGAATTAGTTCTTGAATAAGCTAAGTTCCCGGAATAATATGAAAATGTAGGCAAAAACACTAAATTTTAAATCCATCTAAAAAAAAAACACTTGGAGTAAGATATTTATTGTGAAATTTTACGTATTTTTTTTAACCAATCTTGGTTCACGAGCAAGTTAAAACCAATACATGTTCTTTTCTTTTTATTTCAGGTGACCATTTCTCAATACATACAAAGGCGTTTCGAGACAAGAGCCGTGGAGTTTCCAGAATTTACCAAATTTTCATATGTAATATTTTGAGCACGAGATCGAGTGCTCTGAGGTAAAATAATTATCATAATTAGCTATGCTCGAGGGATATTCTGCTGACTGTTTCCCATATACTCCATGATTTATTATCATATTTTATATTTTTAATCTTTACAACTTGAGTTTCCGATACTTTACTTATACGGACCACTTGAAGTGCTTTTATGTAAGGACAGTTTGATAATTTTGTCCTTTAAACACCACTAAACCGTTTTAGACACTAAATCGATTTAAGAAAGTGTTTTGTCACATTAAAATGGATTTTAGGAATGGTAAAAATGCTTTAGAAACGCTGACATATTTAATGACATTTGTTGAAGGTGAAAACGATTTTATTTAAAACCATCAAGCCGGTTTAAGGCTCATATTAACGTAGTAACTGAGCTGTTTTGTTCAGTCTCCATAACCAATATTAATAGGCCAAATATGTCTTAAAATTGATCAAAGGCGATAATTTGCACTAGTGCAATTTACCGATAATTTACACTAGTGCAATTTACTGATGTTTTGAACTATTGCAAATTATCGCTGTAATTCGTTTCCTACTACTCCAAATTTGCCAGCAGCATGTATTTTATTGGTCAATATTTTGTGACGGAAATAGTCACATATCTTTTTTTGCAAACTTATGCAAATGGTAGTTCGTATAAATTAAATGATTATCACATTATGAATTAAACCCCGCATCCACCTACGCTTTTGTGCCAAATTCTTAAGTACTCTAATAACCTGAGCTTTCTTTGTCGAAACTTTGCACGTGGTATGTTTCGAACTGGAGCTTATAAGATTTACACACTAAGCAATCTAAATATTACATTTTTTTAATCGCTTTTTGTTAACTAGGTATAAGCGAAATTAAAAATTATATTAAAACCACCGACGTCCGTGCGATTTTTTCTAAAAATTACCTCAAATCAACGAGTGTCTAATTGACATCTATAACTACCCCAAATTTCGACATATTCGGATGCAGGGTTCAGAAGTTACTAAGTTAGCTAGAACACTTTCTGCATAATGGGCTCCAAACAGAAAAGACCGCATCGAAATCGATTCACTGGTTTGAAAAACAGACATAGTGGTGAAACTTATAACAACCCTCTTTTTTCACATTGGAATCGGGGATTGAAGGTAATGGTGATTTATTTGTGAGTGTGCCAATCTGGCACTATCCACTGCGACCACAATCGGGTGTATTGTGGCTCACTTTTGTGACTATTTGTTCCTACAGAATATTCAGCCTCTTAAAGAGGCACTTTGATCTTTGGTTTGCCGAAAATAAGTTGACGCTGACGTGAAATGGTCGGACACAGCACATGTCTGGCCGTCTCATCCTCCTCCAAATACAGCCTATATTCGGTGTCCTCACTTAGACTCATTCTTCCTAATTACGTACTTTCAGCCTGCAGTTTCTGGTATATACATCAACCATTGTCCGGATCTCCTGACTGGTGAGTTCAACGAGTTTCCCGGCCCTCTTCCTGCAGGGTTCTGTAATGAACCCTTTGGAATGTGCCAGTCCTGGCAGTCCTATCCAGTATTGGTGTAACTTATTTTCCATCCAGTCTGATAGAGCAGTTGGGTTGTATGCCATTCCAAGGGCTAGTTGGGGTCAACAAAGATGGCGGAGGCCGCTTCGCGTGCCAGCTGTTCGGCAGTCTTATTTCCCTCATGCACAGAATGTCCCGGAGTTCTGACCAGCGACACAGTGTTTATTCGCCCAAAGGTATTCAGTGTCTCCTGGCAGGTTCACGATGAGCTCCTATAGGATTCAAGAACCTTAAACGTCGCTTGACTGTCGGAAAGTATTTTTATTGATTGTGGCGCTAGTTATGATCTAGCATACATTGACGCTCACTTTAATGGCAAAGAGTTCCGCTTGGGGGTCTATTCTTGAATCGAGAAACAGAGAAATGCATCTCATTGGTCCAAATCTTCGGTTTAAGTTTCTCTCACTTTTTCCCGATATTGATGGAAAGTATTTCTATTGGTTGTGACTAAGAGAATTACTTTCGATCAATATTAGGTAAAAAAGTGACAGAAACCGATTTAAACCAGAAATTTGGACCAATGAGATCTACTATGCATGAGATAAGTTGGCTCCCTGAGAGCAAATTTTCTCTTGATTGAAGAAGAGACCCACTGGAAGATTGTAGCCATCTGTCCAAGACTATGATTAATCCTGACATTTTCCCGGCTACAATAAGCTCCGGATCCAACGCCTGAAGACATTATGGATCCATTAGTGTACCAGTTTTTTCTAACTGGGAGATTAGTGCTGCATAGCTTTTTACTGTTTACTGTTGCGGGCATTAGATCCGGTAGCAACGCCAGAGTGCGGTGGCTCTCAATTACCCGCGTTAAAGGGTTTTAATCGGCGGTTAACCATAATCCATACGAAGGCTTTTAAAAAAAATCGGTTAGGGGAACGTGTGCCAAATCGGGTTGTGGGGCATGTTATAAATTTTTTAAAAAACTATTATGTGTATAAAATAGTAGTTTCCATAATTTGTAACTAAAATAGTGCTATTTTATAAGCGTTGGTTTAAATATTGATCGCAGCGAGTTGCTAACACTAGTTTTTTAATACCTTTATCAAAAAATCCAGGAAAAACAGAAAAATACTTTTAAAAATCTCGAACGAAGAGCACTTCTCGCAACACACCATCTTTACACTATAAATCAAGGCGGCTGGTAAATGAAATAACAATGTGCGATGTGTCTTTTTACTCGGTGACGTTCATTGTTGCGTCATAACAGTTTGATATTTTGGCGATGTTTTTAAATGATTTTTTCGTAAATACTGGCGGAAATGGCTCAATTTTTAGGCAAGAGTAATTAGATTTTTTCAATATTACTATTTTCCGCTATTTATATTTAAGTTTGGGTAAACACCGGATAAAAATCTTTCTTTGCACCCGTGATCAAAAGAAAAAAAAGTATTTTTGGATCGGTAACCAAAAGAGCCATTTAGTAATCTACAGACAGTTACTAAAATCATGTTTTTGATGAAGGTATAAAAGAAAACTAATTTCCAAAGGCAATAATAAATAAAAGCAACATGGCATTAAATCCTTGACTTATGAAACAACGTTGAAACAAGATACACCCCAACGAAAAATATTATTCTTAATAAAGTATAAGATAAATTAGACACGCAAAAACTGGGGGATTCTTCTCCCTTCCCAAATTAAATTTGACGAGATCCAAATTATTATAACGTGCGCTCGCATTTTGTTGTAGGAGTGGCGAAAATCTTCAATCCAGAAACTTTGCACAAGGTGCTACAACTAACAAAAAAAAAGTTAAAAAACCTCCGAATCAGTTACCTCAACCGAAAAGAAACTAAAAAAAAGATCAAAAGATCTTGGGTGAAAATAACGAAAATTCAAACTTAGATGAGCATCCCACAAGGAACACACAAAAGATCAAAGCGAAAAGAGAAATTATTAAACGATGTTTCGCCCTGGGTAACCAGCGCGGGCTCATCAGTAGTTTTTCTGGTCACCCTTCACTATCGGGGGGCCTGTGGGTCTGGCAATTAGGTCTTTTCAGGGGCCCTTCCTGTCATACCCCGTTCTTTACCCCTATGCCCCTACTTCCGCTGCAACCCTTTCCGCGAGCCTCCCTGTCTTTTTAACGAAGTTCAGTATGCAGGACCATTTATAATAAACGTCGCACTCTGCTATTAAGTGCTGCGCCGATTTTTCTTCGAGTCCGCAATCGCGACACACGGGATACCCTGCTACTCTCATTTGCGTCAGATGTTTGTTCAGTCGATTGTACCCAGTCAGCATTTCTGTCAGCATTTTAATGTCCTCTCGGGTCTTGCCTAAAAGCCATTTAATTGTGGCTACATTCGGACCATCCACGAATAATTTGGTCGGTCTCCACTCTGACTTTTGCCTCCAGGGCCCGTATTCTTCAATTTCGGGGAACGGAGCGCTCCCGGGAATTAGAAACGCACCTGATTGGTCGAATTCTCATATTTTTATCACATTTCTGTCAGTTTTGGCACTAATGGTATTAGTTATGAGCGCCTTACGCGAGGAGAACAAGCTGACGGAAAAACCGCTCACAAACAAAGTCATTAGTTTCAAAACAGACAGAATAGTGACAAAAAACTGATATTTCGACCAATCAGTTGCGTTTCTGATTTTCGGGAGCATTTTCTTCCCCGAAATTAAAGAATACGGGGCCAGGGCGTCTTCAGTTTTTCAGAAGAGGTTCCAGTTCAATTTATTGGGTTTCGGCCCCTAGTCTGGCAAGTTCGTCCTCTTTCTCATTCCCTGGTATTCCCTCATGACCTGGGACACACATCAGTGTTACCCTCTTGTCTTGAGCTGGTGGTTGCAGCAACATGTATATGTCCCTCCTGTCATTCCTGACCTCCGGTAGTGTTGCTGCCATGATAATGGCATATACCTCGGCCTGAAACACCGTAGCGTGTTCTCCACGTGGATAACTTTTCTGAACTTCCAGGCTTTCCGCGTACACTCCTGCACCTGTTGTCTACGTGGCTGACAGTTAAGAGCCATCCGTGTAGCTGACCGTCGCCTCTCAGCTTAATTCCGTTTGGAATTCTTCCGTTTGCAACCCATTCGGTTCTGGTATTGTAACTTTGTACTTTTTATCGAACCCCCATGGTTTAAGCGGTGCTTTCACTCGCAGTCTTAGGAGAAGCAACATTTCATCGCCAGTCCCTCGAGCACCAGATACCCCACTCTTTCCTCCCTGCTCTTCCATAGTACCTGTTCTATTAATCACAAGTGCGTCGCCATCGCCTCCTTCTTGATCGAAAATGGAAGCGAGAGGAGACCCAAGATGGTTTCCAGGGCGTGGATGGGGGTCGTCCTCATTGCACCGGTTATTTCTATGCAGAAGAGCCCTTGTAAGCTCGCAAGCTTTTTGGATATGGTCAGCTTCTCTACATCGGGCTACCAGACCACTGATCCGTATTGGATCCTTGGTCTTATGATGGCCGTATATATCCAGTGTAGGATCCTCGGTCTAATGCCCCATGTTCGACCGACCACTCGGCGCAACTGCCACATTGTTGCCTGGACCTTAACAGTCTCTGGCAACATGCTCGCTCCACTTGAGTCCCTTGTCCAGCGTGACTCCCAAATACTGAAGTTGTGATACCAAAGTTAAGGCCGCACATTATGGGAGCTCTAAATGCCCTAGTTTTCTCGTTCTGTGAGTAGGATCATCTCGGTCTTTTCAGGATTAACTAAAAGACCGTTCTACCTGCACCAGCTTTCTATGATTCTTACCAACCTTTGCATTCTTTCGCAGACTGTGGCTAGAAAGCGACCGTTCATTTTCACTACGCCGTCGTCCGCATATGCTTGTGCGTCGAATCCTTACTGCGTCAGGCGATTCAGGAAATAATCCATTTTCTAAAGTGCAAGACGACGATGAGTCTTAAACCATTTTGGCCACTTGTAAAATTAAAAATTCCAACCAAAAAATTTACCAGCCACCGCAACGCCACCGACTTTGAGAGCTGGTCGAAGTAATCAACGCTAAAGTATGTCTGCAAATTTAAAGTTTTGGGAGAGAAATTCTTCTTTCCTTTACCAATAGCATGACAAAAAAGAGACAGAATGAAAACAATGAGGATTTTCCGTAATTCACGGACATACCTTTCTTTGAAATCATCACCCATAATAATATATAAATGCTGATCTATATAAACTTTAATTAATTCTGATCACTTTCACAATATGTGACCTATTTAACACTAGAAAACGATTAAAATAAATAAAAGTAATAGTTCTATCGCAGTCTAACAAATGATTTTAAGAATAAACTTGAAAACTGTTTAAAAATACGTTTTTTAGTCGCGTGCGAACAATCTTACTTCCACAAAACAAAAAAATATTTGGGTTGTCCAACGCCAACGCAATGTTACGAAAAACACACAATCTTTGTGCAGCAGCAGCGATTGACGTTACTCTTTATGCAAAACTCAGCCTACAAATTATTTTCTTGGTTATTCGATATCTCTGAAAAAGTAGAAGGGTTGCGAAGTTTCTTTTGGCAGTCTACGCGGGACGTAATGAAATCTTTATGAAATTAACTGTCAAGGGCTGAACGATTGAACCGTTATCTATCTGACTTTAGTAAAATATCTCAATTACAAACCAGGGGTAAAATTACCAATCAAAATAAAATTAGCGTTAGCTCAAATTTTCATTTAAATTGTATGTTTGAAGGTCGTGATATGCAGTGGCGCACCCAGGTATTAATTATGGAGGGGGGTTGTTTTTATATCAATGTAGTCTGCAACATAGATATTTAACTAAAATAGACCAAGTCATTCATAAATCGCTTTGAAACGCAATCAGTCATTAGATTTAGGGAAAACCATTCTCAATTCCACTGGCAACGCTGCATCAGGCAATATGAAACATGCTCCACCTCACACAGGCCCTATCCACCTTACGTTTACCAGCTCGATTCTACTAAAGCGGCAACTACGACGAAAAATAATGAATGAGACAGCATACTACACGGTATGTAGGTGACCCGTTATAAGTGCGATGTTGTCACAATGTGTAGATTTATATATATTTTAAAATTAAAATATTTATTTTTTTGGTCAAAATATCAGAATTTTATTTTCTTTTCGGTTGAAGTAACTGATTCGGAGGTTCTTTAACTTTTTTTATTTTAATCGCCTTATCAAAGTAACCCTATTGGAAAAATTAACACTCCAGGATGAACCAGTTTCAGGTGACGTAGATAAGTGCCAGTGCGAAATAATGCCTATTTGTGAGTGATTCAAATTTTAAAATCAAAGTTCGATCATTTCTTTTTGTTTTGGTCCTTCGTGTGTTCCTTGTGGGATACTCATCCAAGTTTGAATTTTCGTTTTTTCCACCCAAGATCTTTTGTTTTTAGATTCTTTTTGGTTAAAGTTAAAGATTCGGAAGTTTTTTAACTTCTTTTTCTTTTAATCACCTTAGGAGCTTAACCCTATTGGAAAGATTAACACGCCAGGAGGAATCCGTTTCAGGTGACTGAGATAAGTGCCAGTGAGGAACGATGCCTATTTGTGAGTGATTCAATTTGGAAATCAAAGTGTATGATGGTGTTGAATGATGTTTGGGTAGAGTGGTCAGTGGAACCACTGATGAGCCTACGCTGGTTGCCCAAGGCGAAACATTGTTCGATCATTTCTCTTTTTTGTTTTGGTCCTTTGTGTGTTCCTTGTGGGATACTTATCCAAGTTTTAATTTTCGTTTTTTTCCACCCAAGATCTTTTGATCTTTTGTTTTTTATTTTATTATGTAAATTTGTGTTAAAAAAAACGGAGGCATTACTTACCCAAATGTCAAATACGTGTTCCCTTTTTTTATGAACAAATGTGTACCTACTGCTAAATTAAATTTGTGAAGATTTGAATCAAAAACAAGGCACTTATACTCACAGGTGAGCCCAATTTGCACCAACTGAGCCCTAGCATAGACCCTGATAGGCATCACCTAATTCTAGGTGGGGAAATTTCTGACATATCCCTAGTTAGGTATGATTTACATTTGGAATCGTGGCAAATTCCGGAAAATACAACTAACCTTTCTTTTTAATTATGGCCAAACGTCAAAATATTGTCAAAATTTTTTTTTTTAATTTTTCGTGTGATGAATTGTTTTTATTTATAGTTATGTATAATGCTGTTGTCCCCACTTGACTTTTGTTTATGACTTCTTGAACAAAAGTATGGCCACTATTAGAAGGTCGATTTATAGTGACCGTGTGTTGTCTGCGCCCCCACCGTTATTCGAGAATCCATGAGTGTTTTTACGACACCAGCAATTGGGGGGGGGTGCAGGGCGGACGAATTTGCTGCAATAAGGCGTTGCTGTTACCCATTAAACCATTAATTTAGTGATTAGCTCTAAGCTTTTGTTTTTTTTTTAATGTATATTTTACGAAAAAATTTGTTTTGTTTTTTATGTTTATTTGAGTTATTTTGTATTTATTATTATATCAATAAAGTGTATTTTTTTTTGTTCATATTTTTTTTTGAAATTTGGTATGCCCCCCTCCCCAAGAAAAATGTGAAATGAGGCCCATGACAGGTGTCTCAAAAACATTGGCATTAAGTATCCAGGGCACATTAAAAATTGAAACAGCCCTCATATGAAAAAGATTTAAAAAATCATTTCGAACGGTAAGCACAGACGACACTGGCCGCAATATAAATAATTTATTCCCGCTTTACAATTTTTTAATAACCAGAGGTCATCATCAAACTCCTTCACATCGTTCAAAATGTTGATTATTAGGCAAAAAAGTAATAAAACGCCCTCAACATTATTTATTTCAGTTTAGGTTTAGTGTAGTTAGACTCTAGGTAAGGTCTTAGGGGGCCGATGTCGACTCCCTAGATTTAGGGATCCCCTAGAGTGTTTAGAGGTCACCTAAGTACTCAAGAAAACCAAAACTGACCCCTACCTAAATGTAGGGACTCCCTAGTACTTGTGCAACCCTAAATTGGGTTTTAATACTTACTTAAAATAGGCTATTTTTTTTCGCAATAAAGTTTATTTAAATTCATATTTATTTAAAATCGTCAATTTGTCTAAAAAAGCACTTGGAGTTGTTTCCGCAGTTCATTGATTTATTGATAAAAAGATAAAAAATAATGAATATATATAAAATAAATAATAAAATGTTTGTAAAAACAGTACTTGTAGAGATACAACTTTCAGCGGAATCTGGCATCGTCGCCAAATTGTTTACCATATGTCTGATCGCTACTGTGGTAAAAATATTTCCCGGTTATCAGAATATTTCGCATATCAGAGCTGTCCGTAAAGGAGGCTTTCAATGAATTTTCTGTAAAATTATTTGGTGTAAGTGAAAAATTAAATTTGCACTGAACAGCTCCGTAAGACCAATATTAATACCAATTGGAAAAGGCGAATAATAGCTTTGACTGTGGGTAAGGAAAGAAGTCAAGGGAAAAACGTTAATTGGTTTTTCTTTATGTCTGCGGCCAAGGGGCTTCCTTATATATATATATATATCTTAAAAAGTCCGTAAAATGGGATTCTTGAGAAAATGGATCTGAAAAAAAGCCGAAAGCTCGTGAAAGATCTGCGTTTGTTGGCTTAATTGAAAAAAAAACTTTAAAAGTTAAAACAAGTGCTCTTTTACTTGAGGTTCTTTAAACCCGTCAACTGAGACGATTTCTCACATTGAACCAGTTTTGAAAAACATTTTTAATAATTATGATATTGCCCGCATAGCCATGAAAGAACATTTACACGTATAGTATATGCGTTAAACATGCGTTAAACCTCCTTTTAAGGATGTCCTTTTGAGTACAAGTTTAGCATATGCTTGATACATACTATTTAAGAATTATCATCATCATAGGCAATCACTCGATACCGAGTATGATTTTCCTCTATTCTGTATCGTCGCTATCTGTTGTGCGTTTTTTGATGGCAGTAGCCGGGTGTTGTTGGTCATCCATTCTTCCATTTTGTCGCTCCTTTCTACGTTCTCCCTTTTCTGTCTCTAGTCTACGTCGTTGCTTTTCAAAAGTTTGTGCTCCCTCATGGATTGTTCGGCGCCATGAAGCCCTACCGTGGTCTCAAATTTATTTATATTGATGTGACCCTCCATCATATTACCTTTGAGAACGTCCTTGTACCTTTTTTGTTGACCTCCTTGATTTCTCTATCCCTTCTTCAATTGTCCATAAAATATCTGCTTTGGGAGATGTGTTTCGGGCATGCGGATAATGTGACCAGCCCAACGAAGCTGGTACTTTAAGATAAGGCCTTCTATACTATTTGTTCTAGCTTCTTCTAAAACACTTATGTTTGTTCGTCGGTCTTGCCATTTGATTCTCAGGATTCGTCTTAAACAACTTTGGTGATATTTTTCTAGTCGTTTGATATGCCTTCTGTTAGAGTTGGTATTATAACTGTATTGTAGACACGAAGCTTGGTCTCCGCATTGATTTCGTGATTGTTGAAGACTCTCTCCGAAAGCCGTCCGAACGCTGCGCTAGCACATTTTAGGCGATGCTGCGTCAATAGTTGCATTTGATGATAGGTGGCTCCCAAGGTATGGGTAATGTTCCACGTTCTGCAGAGGACGACCATTTATGGAAATGTTTGGAGCTTGGGGATTCGTATCTGGTTCTGGTTGGTGAAGAATTTGCGTTTTGGCAAGATTGACCTCTAGGGCAATGCTTTTGTAGGCTTGCCAGCTTTAGACCTTCCTCTGTATCGGCCATAACGACGTTGTCATCGGCGTACTGCAGTTCGATTACCGAGGTCGTCGAGACCTTAGTTTTTGCTCGCAGTCTGTCTAGGTTAAATAGGCCACCGTCGAATCTATATAGAATTTCCACTCCCGGCGGTAGATGTTCTTTAACAAGGTGAAGCACGGTACCTAAAAATATAGAGAATAGGGTGGGCGCAAAAACAACACACCCTTGTTTAACGCCTGTCGTAATGTGGAATGACTCTCCCGGTCCATCGTTGCTCAGGACTGCTGCTGTTGCATTCATATTGTCAAGTAGTAGTCCTATTAAGGATATCCATAGCAAATGTTATGAATCTACCATTTGAGCAGGTCCTTTTGAGTACATTTTTGCACATGCAAAATATATATATATATTAAAACATTTTTTGGTCAATTTAGCGCACATGCTATTTTGGTACTATAATAGAACATCAAAAGAATGCACTTCTAGTATTTCCTTATCATATGCTAAGAAACTACCATTAATATTAATCTGCCAAAACGCTTATATTCCGCGGCTTGGAAATATTTCATTAGACGCGCATGGTGAAGTGGATATAGCTTTGGTCTTTCAACCTGTAGGTTGTGTGTTCGAACCTCGTCGACGTCACGTCGTACTTTTTTTTTATTATTATATTAGTAGTAGTAGTAGTAGTTGTAGTACTAGTAGTAGTAGTAGTAGTAGTAGTAGTAGTAGTAGTGGTAGTGGTAGTGGTACTTTTCGTGACACCGCCTACCCACCAAAATGACCTCATATGAAAATCTTTGTGTGATTCCCCCTGGAACTGCTTTGGCATTACTTCGAGAGGAGGCACTGTATTAGGATGGTTGATCCGAAGTCTTTCTTTTTTCTTTTTTTTAGGGTGGTACGACTTCCCTTATTCTAACATTTCTCTCTTTTTGTTCAATGACCATTTTTGTGAAGTTGCAGATAGCTTCCCAATTCTCCATCTTCTCCAGCATCTTTTCCACTATATTTTCCGGTGTTTCCTCTCCCATTATATTTTACACTGTCTTTCTATCCTCTTCTCATTTCGTATATTCAAAGAATGCATGTTCTACAATGTCTGTGTTTTCACAGTTCATGCACTTTTCGGTTTCCGCGACCTCGAAGCGGTGTCTATAGGCTTGAAAAGACCCATGACCTGAGATTAACTGTCTTAAGTGGTAAGTCACTTTTCGGTGTTTTCTATTAATCCATGTCTCCAGTTTCGGTATAAGCCTTTTCGTCCACAGTCCTTTTAGCGTATTTTCTTTCCATTCTTGTTGCCACTTCCTTAGAGTTGTTTCCATAGCGGTTTTTTTGTCAGTCCCCTTCTGTATGGCATACCTCTCTTCGACCAGAATGTAGATTGGCGGTGTTCTAGATATTGCAAGCAGTGCAGTAGTGGATGTCGTTCTGTACGCACTCACGATTCTGATTGCTGCTTTCCTTTGCACACTTAGTAAGATGTTCCTATACTTTTTTTTTCCATGGCTCTTTTCCATATCGGTGCACCATAGAGGATGATTGACTGGGCAACAGTGCATAGTATTTTCCTATTTCTTTCTTTAGGTCCTACATTTTTGGTAGGATTCTGCTTATGTTTCCTATGACTTTTCCGGCTTTTTTTGCAGTGTTTCTAACAGGCTCTCCCATTCTCATATTTCTATCCAGAGAAATACCTAGATATTTTAGGTGTTCTTGACTTTTGATGGTCAGATCTTCCACTTTTACCTTGATCTCCTTAACGGTACGGTAGGATTATTACCTCCTTCTCTTGTGGAGCCAGTCTTAATTTCTTTCTTTTCAGCCAATCTACCACGTCTTTTAGTACCTTGTTTGATATAGTCTGCAGTCTTTCTTCATTTTTTTCCACCACCACACGTCCAACGTCGTCCGCGTATCCTATAAGTTTTACTGTATGTGGGACTGGAATTCTTAGTATGCCATCATAGTACAGGTTCCAAAGCGTTAGTCCGAGGACTGATCCCTGCGGTACCCCGCACGTCATTTCCATTGTCTTTGTGCTTCCGATGTGTAGCCATCTTTCTTTCAAGAAACTTGCTATTATGTTGTATAGATATGGGGCTAGTATACTGTTTTACGGGGCTGAGTTATATGCGTTTTGGACGTCTATTGTTATTAGCAAACACCGTTTTCTACCTGCTCTTTCATTAGTTTCGTCAGCAATTTCCTGTACCCTCTCGCTCTTTTTTTCCTAAACCCATACTGTGCCGCAGCAAGATCTCCAGTACTTTCGATTTCCATCTTTAGCCTTTCTAGCAGTAGCTATTCTAGTAGTTTTCCGAGGACATTCAGTAGGCATATAGGCTGGTACGACTTGTTGTTCTGGCCGGGTTTAGTTTTTTCGATTAGCACAAGCTTTATAACCTTCCACTCTTGGGGAAACGTTCCATCCAAGAGGAGGCGGTTCATGACCTCTAGTATTTTTTTCGGGTGTCCCGCGACTACTGCCTTTATAATCTCCGGGGACAGGTTGTCTGGTCCCGAGGCTTTCTTTTCTTTTATTTTGCCACAGGCAATCAACAGTTCCGCTTTAGTAAAGAGAGGTATTTCTTCTTTGACAATCTGCAGTCTATCCCATTTCGTGACTGTATGTTTAGGGAATAGCTCTTTTGCCACTTCCATTTGCTTCTCGTCGCTCAGGCTCATTGTAATTGCTGCTTTTACTTTATCCATGACGATGTTTGTAGCCCTTGCCCCACAGGTCCTGTTCGACTTCTTCAACTATTTTTTTCCAGTTTTTCTTTTTGGCATTTTCGATGGCTTCCTTCAGGTCTGTACGCCTTTGACGATAGGTATCTACGGCTAGCAGTTTTTCCCTTTCATCGTTTTTTCTGTTTTCTCTGGTTAAAATTCTTTTGGCTTTGATGAACAATTTGACTTGATTTTATGAAGATAGAAGAAGAAAATTTGTTATTAGTATGTTGAATACTCAAATATAGGAAGTTTATTTTTTGATTTTGCTCGATTTCTAAGGCAAATTCTTAATTTAGATGACGATTGTTTGATTTCCTCAATGGTTCCTGTCCAGTATACTAAGATGTCGTCGGCATAACGATACCAAAATTGGATGTTTTAAAGAAGTTTATTTTTGGATTGAAAAACGATATTTTCTTCGAAAAACCCCATAAATGTTTTAGCCAAAAACAGCGAAAGGCTACTACCCATTATTGTTTTGCCTGTCCTCTTATCAGGTGCCGCGCCGATTCTCTTTCAACCCGCAGATTTGACATATGGTATCAGCCTAATGTCCTTTCGAGTTTTCCTCAGGAGCCATTTAGTTCTGGCTGCATCCGGGCCATCCACGAATAGTTGGGACTGTCTGCACCCTGGCTCTTGCCTTCAGAACTAAACAAAATCTGATACAAGTAAGATATCACCTTATATATATCGTCAAATATCTTATAAGACCAACCTAAATTTTAAGCAAAAGAGATATATTAGACATCTCGTTATTTTTATATTGACGCTTAAGCACAGCCAGAGCTAGGTTATCAGCAATTTCGCCCCCGTTTTTATCCCTCTTTTCCTGTAATATTAAACTGGGAGTTTTTTTATGCCGCAGTTTGCTAGGCTCTTATCACAAACAACGTACACCGAACAGAAGTAAAACTTGCACATGAGCCATTCTTACATATATGAGAGCGAAGCAGATTTTACAGCAGAACGCACGTTGAGTGAGAACAGATTTTTTTTCCAAAAAGGGTTTAATTGTGTTAAAAAATCAGAACAACTACGAAACATAGAACATATTTAAAAAAATTATAATAAGATGGACATAATTGCCTATTCTTGTTTTTTATCGTATTTTTCAGCACTGTTTGCTTTAGCAAGTTAATTATTGTCGCTTTTAATAATTTCCTCAAAAGTTAATTTTAATTTCATATTATTTTTAATTTCCATAAACTAATGCGTAGACTCTTAAACGGCTTTTTTCAATGGTTCAATATTGCTTATTTGGGATGAAAACACATGTCTAACTCATTCCGTGACACAAATAAGATAAAGACTGATACATTTATTACAATTTCTTTGGCAAAATATTTTCAACATGTGCAACCTAATTTCTAATTCTGCGATGATGGCCACCAAAGATTGGAATAAGAAAATATTTAGTTTCGGCGAAACAATTGTTTCTAAAGTCTATTTAGGATACGTTTATTGTTGAGTTTAAATTGAATTTTAATTTATTTCTACAAGAAAACAAAATGCCAAATTTGGTTCCATTTAATCTGGAAAATGTTAAACAGGGAACCCCTAAAGATGGTACTCTAAACTGCTGAAACCTATCGGGTTTTTAACAAATAAGAAATTAAATTTAGTGTTGAAAGACCGTAGTTATTCGATTTAACTCTACTGCAAATCTAGTAAACAGTTGGGTAATATGATTAGGAAAGGTTGGCAACACTTTTACGCTAGTCATTATGGCTGCCCAGAATATTGTCATTTAATAAAATTCGTTATGAAAAAGCTTAAATTTCTTTTAAACCTTTTAACGGCAAAAGTAGACGTTTTGTTTTAAATGAAAAGCTATTGTTGAAAAATGCCTATAATAAGTGTTTACTGCCACTTTAAATAATATTGTGTTCACATACGAATCCGTTTAAATTCTGTCACGCGGCACTGCCTGCGTACACGAAAATGGTATTAGTAACACGAAGGGCCTGCACATACATGTTTTAAAAAGAGCCTTTTTATATAACACCCTCACCATTAAAAATGCAATTATAGTCACAGTAGTAAATAAGTAGTTTTTCTGTATGGGTAAGTGTTTTTTGAAAATTGGTTTTAAAATTTATTACCCCCCACAGGTGTAAATATTTAGACCTCTGGGTGGTACTACTTTAGATCTTAGTAAATCTCAACAGTGTTGCCATATTGTAGTGCTACACTTTCTATTTGGCAATTTTGTGTCTTTGGTGAAAAAAAAGTGTTAGCCTATTTTTTTTGTGAGGTCTTATATCTTAAGGTTCTTCTATTAAGCTATTTCCGCCAGTTTTTATCAAGTATTTACAAAAAAATTATTTAAAATCATCATGAAAATATCAAACTGTCAAAGATTAAAATGTTACAGTAATGAACGTCACCGAATAAAAATGCGCGTCGCCATGGAGACCATTGTTAATTCATTTACCAGCCGCCTTGATTTATAGTGTAAAGATGCTGTGTTGCGAGAAGTACTCTTTGTTCCAGATTTTTAAAAGTATATTCCTGTTTCTCTTGGATTTTCTGGTAAAGATATTGTGCTTTTTTTACTCGAGTTTTTAAATACCTCGCTGCGCTCGTTATTTAAACCAAACTACTATTTTGCACGCCACAGCGGACACAATAGCGGTCACAGTCTTTAAAATTCAAACAAAACTATGTTTCAAAAAACCACAGTAGGCCATTCTAGAGCTCCAAGAAGAATACTTAATAATAAAATATTTGAAAAATTAAACATTTTCATGGAAATGTCAACCCCCAAATATGCCGGACACTGTGTCCGCCCTGGCGTGATAAACCGACCATGCAGCGGACACCGGTGTCCGCCCTGGCGGTGAATGTATGTTAAAAATAAGTTTCCTAGTCGCGTGTCAACTCATTTTAATTCCACCAAACAAAAAAACGTAACTGTTTTTAAGGTTGACGAATCTAAGCATGTAACATCATCGACTCATTGAAGTCCTTTTTTCGGGTTTCGGCGACAAAAAGGTATAACTTAAATAGAGACATTTTGTTTATAATCTGACCATCAATCTAGAAGACTCATTATTATTCATGGCCGATAAGCATTTATTGGGACTCAGCGGGTGTTCGAATGGAAGCAGGGACGCACTTAGTGTTGTAATAGATCAGTTAATTTCTACCACGGATCACCTTAAAGGTAAAGAAGATAATATGTGTTATTGACGGTTCGGTGTAACAATTTGTTTTTTAAATGAAAAAATTATTTTAATCTAATAGGCACATCCTACACCTATAAAATATATTTGCTCATAGAATAAAACACACAAACATAAGTTAAATTTATAAAATTGAGTTTAACAGGTACATACATATATAGTACAAAAAAATACGGGATAGTAAAAAAAATAACAAATTTCAACTTAAGTCAGTTTCACTGTCGCTATCGTCATTAAAGTCTATGATAATTTTTTCTCTGGATAGCAGATCTATATTTACAGATGATTTTTCTATTTTGTGGACATGAGCTACGCAATTTTCCCAGCTTTTACTTAAAATATTCTGTTCCGCCGACCTAATTTAAGCTACCACAAAAGAATTTAAATTTGGCGAAACATTATTTCTTCTAACCGCTGGTTTTAGCTCATGCCATATGTGTTCAATTGGAATAAACATGCAATAGTAAGGAGGAAGTCTCAACACTCTATGACCCATATCTTTCGCCAAAGTATTATAATATTATTGTTTTTGTATTGAAAATGCATTAGATATTTCAACCAATCTTTGGTATAAACCCATTTTTTGTTCCAGCATGAAACATTGTGTATGTGTATTTCCTTTATTTGATGGAGCTTTAGTTATGCAGTGACCAGACGAATCTATCCAACCTTTATCTGGAACCTCATCTATTGCAATTAAATATTCCATCCTCCATTTTCTGAAACGGGCCGATTTCATAATCACTAGCCGTTTATTAATTTTTTATTTTACTTGAAATATACCCGAGAATATACCTCATTTCTTCAGTTGAAATATCAGATAATATACCTGATAATTTAGCAGAAACAATAATTATTTTTATTTCCGAATATATAACGGGAATAAAACCTACAACAATGTGACAACCTTGCATTTGTGGCGGGTCAGCCATATAACCGTTTGTACGCTGCTCCATTCATTATTTCTAGTCGGCGTTCTAGCTTTAGTATAATCGAGGTTTTGGTATATTTTACAGATTATTGCACAGTTTTTAATATTTTTTCAAAGGATTTTTAAGTGTTTGTGGAAAAAGTGATATGACAAAGTGCGTGGTGCGACGAAAACGGGAGATTGCAGGTGAAAATCAAACATCTCACAGTTTAGTAATCATACGTTTTTCCGACGCCATCCTGTCACAGGCCGCCATAGGCGTGCAACTAGCATTGAAATAAATACAAAATATAATTGATAAATACAGAAAAGGAATAGGTTTTTTTTTTGGTATATTTTTGCGAATTTCTGATAAAAACAATATAGTTTAATCAACCAACCCCAATTGCGACATTTTTAGATATAATATGTGCGTATTATATTTATTTATAACTGCATTCACATTTTTAATACTATCTGTAGTCAGCTCATTTTTTTTCCGAGATTTGTTTATAAATAGTACAAGCGTTCCCAGTATAAATGTAAATTTTTAAAACATTACATCAGGCACAGGATAAGAGATGTATATTCGTTAACTTTTAATTTATAATATTTACATAGGCACACTATTATTAAAAATGTAAAGATACTTTTGTACGTATTAAATAAGAAATATAGTAGAGTGTATAAATTCCATTTATTTTTACACAATGGAAAACCTTCATGTAATACCTATAAAGTAACACTATTTTTGGTTTTTGCATTTTTATACAATAGTAGTTTGCCTAAACAGTACGGAAAGTAATACTTTTCTGCACGCGATTATCGCTAAGGGCGGCAGTTTTGACACGTTTTTAGTACAACAATTTCCTACTTGCATAAAAAGCTTTGTCCTAAGGTTATATATATTTGGTATTTTTGAAATTAAAACCAAAACAGAATTTTGCCTCCATTTCTAATTTAATCTAGTTTATAAATGCATCTCAAAACTACAATTAGACTTAAAATTCACGCCGTGCTAAAAAAATATGTTTACCTATGCTAATTTTTTAATAAAGTTTTGCAGGTTCTCTGTAAATTACAGGCACTTATTTTGTGTCACTTGACATTAAATGGGTAAAAAAATATTTTTTTTTTATATTTTTGCATGGCGTGCGGGAAATGCAACTTCCCGAATGCAAATGCGTGTAAAAAAGTCTACTTTTACATACCAATTTTAATGTGGAAGGTTCAACTTCCCTCACGCTGTGGTTAAAAAAAATAAGCACGGCGTGCGTAAAAAATTGTCCTAGCGTACGTGAAAAAACTTTTAACGCACGCATTTTTTTTTAATTGGTAGTTTATGGACCAAATTTTGAGCTTGTAACGTGTGTTCACTAACAACTAATTTTTGATCAAGAAGGTTATCATAAACACTCACACTCGTAAAAAAAAAAATTGTACCTAACCCTTGCAATATTGCCCGAACTCCTCCCGTGCGTAAAAGTATCACTTAAATGGTTTTCCCTAAGTTTAATGACAAATCGAGTTTCAAAGTAATTTATGAATGACTTGAGGGGTCAATTTTAGTTGAATGTCTTTGATTATTACCTATTATCACTGCTGTCAAAATGGCGATGAAAGTCGATAAGAGAACCCCAAAACGCTAGAAGTTGATCGGCTTTCAGTAGAGTCGATTCTATATATAACAACTCTGTCACACAAAGTCAATGTGACAAAAATTTTTTGGTGTTCTACTATTTCATAAGGACATCTAGAAAAAGAAATAATGCCATTTACAAATAAGGGCATCATAAGGTTTCTAGTATTTCTAGCTGGATACATTTTGTTTCTGATTATCGGCGGTTCCTTATTCGCAGCCATCGAAGAACCCAGTGAAATTAAATTAATACAGAATGTTAGAAATTTAAAAACAGAATTCGTGCTTGAAACAAACATTTCGACGAAGGAACTCGAACAATATTCTTTAGAACTGATACGAATAACCACAGGAAGAATGTTTGAAATTGGTAACGACACCGAAGATCTTAGTTGGAGTCTCGGTCCTGCTGTTTTCTTCGCAGGTACATTAGTTACGACCATCGGATACGGACACAACACCCCAAAATCTAGAAGCGGGAAAATATTTTGTATTATTTATGGTATGGTGGGGATCCCATTGACTTTGGCGCTTATATCGGCTATTGTGGAAAGACTGCTTTACCCAACAATCTGGCTGCTGAGGGTTCTAAATGATAAGCTAGGAAAATCTTTACAACAGTTTAATATACGTCTTATTCATTTGGGTATTTTGCTGCTCATATTATCTACATTTTTCTACGTGATTCCGGCTGTCATTTTCACATATATTGAAACCGAATGGGATTATTTAGATGCCATTTATTTCTGTTTCGTATCTCTAACAACAGTCGGTCTTGGAGATCTTGTTCCTGGAGTTAACAGCAATATACAGTTTCGCATGACCTACAAAATCTTGGTAACTATTTACCTCTACATGGGCATCTCTTTTATGATGCTGATCCTGGCCGTTTTTTATGACATACCCCAACTCAACCTAGCCGACCTGTATCAACCCGATGAAGATATTATGTTACAACAAAAAGTCCTGTTGACTAGTGCTGCTCAAGGAGCTGTTCCTAATGCTCTATCTCTCTCTGTCAATAAAAGAGAAGGAACTATACGATCAATAAATTACACTTCGGATGAACCAGAAAGTCTACCATATAGTCCCAAAAAAGGCAAAAACAAAAAAACGGATCATTAAGAAAGACATTTTTTCCGTGTCACTTTTGGAAGCAATCTGATTTTGATAGTTTTTTTATGTCAATGATGAAGCTTTAATTTATTTTATAAACATAAAATGTTTTTTTGGATATCGTAGTTAATTGTTTAAAGCAGAAACACCCTAACTCACACGGGAAGAGGAATTTTTTTTAGTAATTGTTATTGGTCACAACTAACACTCAAAAATTTATAAGTGAAAGAACATCTATAGCATGGTGGCGATTACATTCACTTTGCTGCTTATATCGCCTTTGTTCAAAGAGTGATTTATCCCACTAACTGGCTTCTAAGGGTTCTAAACAATAAACTGGAAGAATCTATACAATTGTTTAACATCAGACTTATTGATTTATATCAAAACCGGGTGGGATTATACAGGGTTCCTAAGCAAATCCTTAGGGGGCCAAGCAGGCGTGTATAAGACGCAGACAAACTGAAAAGCACATTAGGCAGAAAAGGATGGGCATGGGGCAATGTTGTCACTACATCTTACACGTAGTCAATCCATTCCAGGTTGTTGTTTTTGCTCGACTTTAATACCAAACTGATGAAAGATATCGTAAAAAAATATTTTTGGGCTTTTCATTTTGTAACCATTGTCTTTACGCACTGTTTACAGGCTGGGGACTGAGATACATGCAAATGCCTAACCTAAAGCGTTCATACACGGCCGGAGAAATCGACTGAGATATTTCCGTAGAAACTTTATCAAGCAAATAGGATGGGTTGACGCCTTCGAACGTCCAACCCGGGTTTTGCACTTTGATTCGAAATCAAAAAGGAGGAACAGTCAGATGTGGGGCCGTGCAAAAATTACGTAACGGCGAATTTACCAATTTTTGACCCCCTCCCTATGTAATGTTTTGTAACGGTTTGGCACGCCACTCCCCTAATATTACGTAACGATTTCAATACCACTACCCCCCCCCCCCCAATGATGATGTAACTTTTCACTTATTTTCATTCCAAATTTTCTTAGTTTCACACAAATGCAAACGCTGTCGAAAACCCCCCTCCCCCTACGTAACGTTTTGTAACCCCCTGCCCCCCTATGACCATTACGTAGTTTGTGCACGGCCCCTGTAGTCCCAGTGGAGGAGAGCGAGAAAATTGATATTTTTTTTTTTTAAATTATACTCTTTAAACCTATTCCTTTGCTTTCCCGAAATTACGTAATTTTTGAAAAACAATTGTAAGCGGCGCCATTTTTATTTCGTGCTTTGTTTTTCTAACATTTTTGCGTTGAGCTAATTTAATTGAAAAATTTTTGCCTGCGGCGCCCTTTATCTTCTCACTCGAAACCAAGATCCCCCGTTTTAGGAAAACTGATCCCGTCTCTGTTTTTAAATTTTTTCGAATAAAAGTAGAGTATGACCATGGGGGAAATAATTTTTTTCTGCGGTAAAAACAAAAAAATAAAAAAAGTGGCAGAGCTCAAGTTTTTCTTAAAAAAAGCGTTTTTTGTAAAGAAACAGAGCAACATGAATCTTTTCACCGCTTTTTGGGTGTTACAAATATTGGCAGCCCCTTATTTTTCGCTTTTACCCTCCCGCTAGTTTTGAAGAATTGGTTCGCTACATATTTCGAGATCATGTCATAAAACACCTCGAAAATATCAAATGTAGTGTGGGGCCTGCTTTATTTAAAATCAATAATATCGCAAGCAAAAAGCTCTGCGGGAAAAACAGCGCCGTTTATTGATTTTTTGGCTGCTACTGTTAGCTGCATGGTTTGGCCGTTTCCGGATAGATGTCACTAATAGAACAGAATGGAAAGAAATTTAATTAAAAGCGAAGATATTTCTTTCTAATGTTAACAACCTCACGAGTTTATCGCTCAGTATCGTAAATAATGGACCCTGCCGCCTCTTTTAAGCAAGAAAAAGCTGTGGTTTGGACCTGAAAACATCTAATTTTTAATTAGATTAGATGTTCAAATCTGGCCCCTTCTTGAGCCTCACAATATCCCAATCTATTGTAAAACTCTTGGCGCGTAGCAGCCAACATTTCAGGGGTGATAGAGTTGCCCGCCTCCTCGTGCCAACAACCCCATAGCAAAAAGTCATTTAGCGCAAGATCTAGTGATCGAGGAGGCCATCGGATATTTCCATACGTGGAAATAATTCTATCACCAAATACCTGACGAAGGTAATTTGTAGCCTTGCGTGAATTGTGGGATGAACAGCCATCTTGCTGAAACCACAATTCATCCAACTTTATGTTGAGTTCCCTCAACCGTAGTAAAACCTGGTGTTGGAGAAGATCAACATATTTTTGGCTATTCAAATTCCCTTCAATGAAAAAGGGTCCAATAATGTGATTCCCGACAATACCGCTACAAACATTTAATTTTTGAGGATGTTGCGTTCTAACACTTGCGTGCAGATGTTTTTGTTTCGCGGGCCCAATAGCGGCTATTTGGTGGATTGTGAGAGCTATGAAGTTCAAATGTCTTAAAATGTCTCCTTACTAAACAAAACTTTTGATAGGAAATTTTCGTTCCTGTCACATTTATCCCTCATAACCTCACAATATTCTAACCGGCGAAAATAATCACCTGGTTGCAATTCCTGCGACTTCCCAATCTTAAACGACTTGTAGCCGTATTTTTTTAGGATCCATTGGCAAGTACTGTCGTGAATATCCAGTGCCTCCGCAATCGGTTTCGTCGAACATGGTTCATGTGCCTCAACGTAAGCGCATACCATTTCGTCTCGTTCCACCCTGTGTGGAAGAACGGGATGCTCTGGTATTTCGCCGTCGTGGCAACACTTTTTACAACCATTTATGCACCCGTACCTTTCAAGACGATGATAAATGTTGTAGACTGTTTGAGCCACAGGAACCGGTCGATCTGGAAACGTAAAAACAAAAAGCCCAATGACCTCGTCCGCACTGTCACCTTTTATGTAGTTTTTAATAATAAAAATCTTTCCTTTTCGAGTATACGGCATTTTAAAAACACAAAATTTACGAAACTGAAGCTACTCGAAAGGAAATAAAAATGCAATGCCTGTGAATCCCAGTTTTTCCTCGATCATCTCATGGTGTGGCCGTTATCTAGCAGAATTTGCAGACATCTTGTCAACAGTTATTATTGCAACTATGCTTTATGCTCACAATGAAAGAGTGGCGACAATTTTTTCTCATGAAAGCAGTCCGGAGATAATAACAAACTGGCACCATTGCTCAATATTTCTGTTTCTTTTGTTCGCGCAGAACTTTCTATGCTATTTCTGTTTGATTTATTGAAATCCTATCCCTAAGGAAAATCTTAGGAACCCTGTATAGACGCTAGATGAGTAGTATACGGAGAATCTTGTTCTTGGATATAACATCAAGATACAGTTTCGAATCACCTAAAAAATCTTCGTAACTATTTACTTCCTTTTATGACATACGTCAACTCAACCTTGCCGACCTGGATCAACCCGATGAAGATATCATGTTACAACAAAAAGTCCGGTTGCTTAAGGAGCTGTACCTGATGCTCTCTCTATGAGAACACACCATTCAAATGACAATTACACAAGAAGAGACAACAAGAGAGAGGGAATCATACGATCAATAAACTACACTTCGGATGAACCAGAAAGTCAACTGAATAGGCTCAAAAATGGCAAGACTAAAAAGACGAATCATTAAGAAAGATTTTTTTTTGTGTTCACTCCTGGACGCAACTTGATTTTGAAAATTTGTTTATGTCAACGATATATTTTGAACTTGTTTTCTAGACATAAAATGTTTTTTTGGATATCGTAGAGGCTTTTTTTTAATATTGGTTTTTTTCTTCCCAAGCACTTCGGTTACAACTAACACTCCAAAATCTATAAGTGAAGAAATATATATGGCATGGTGGAGATTCCGTTGACTTGGTTGCTTATATCGGCCTTTGTTTGTTCAAAGACTGTCTTATCCCACTATCTGGCTTCTAAGGGTTCTAAACGAAAAACTGTGATAATCTATACAATTGTTGAACATCGGACTTATTCATTTATACCAAAATCAAGTATGATTATTTAGACGCTACATAGTAGTGTTTTATATATCTAACAACCATTGATCTTAAGGACTTTGTTTCTGAAGATAACAGCAAGATACAGTTTCCTATGATCTACAAAATCTACTATTTGCTTGTATATGGGCATGCCTTTTATTATGTTGATCCTAATTGATTTTTATGACATACCTCAACTCAATCTGACCGAACTGTATCAACCTGATGGAGATATCATGTTACAACACAAAGTGCGGTTGACTACCTAACTGTTGCTGAAGGAGCTCCGCCTGATATTTTGTCTATTAGGACCCACCATTGAAATCTCAATCAAACAAGAAGAGGCAACCAGAGAAAAGGAACTATACGATCAATAAATTAGACTACGGATGAACCAGAAAGTCCACCTGATAGGCTCAGAAAAGACACTAAAAAGACGAATCATTAAGAAAGAAATTTTTTCTGTGGTCACTCCTAGAAGCAATTTTATTTTGATAGTTTGCCTATGTCAATGATATATTTGTAATTTGTTTCCTAGCCATAAAACATTTTTTGGATATCGTAAGTAATTTAATTAAAGCAGAAATACCTAAACTCCCACGGAAAGAAGAATTTTGTTTTGGTGTATTGGTTTTTCCTTCCCAAGTACTCGGCCACAGGTAACACTTCAAATTGTAAAAATATCTATTGCTTGGTGGCAATTTCGTTGACTTTGCTGCTTTTATCGGTTATTATTCAAACATTGCTTTATCCCACTATCTGGCTTCTAAGGGTTCTAAACGATAAACTGGGAAAATATTTACAATTGTTTAATATCCGACTTCTTTATCTACGTCCGGCATCTCACTTTGAAATTAGTTACGCATTACACAAGCATTTTTTGTCGCTGTTGTTATCTAAAAATGCTCATATAGTGCCATCTATAAAGTTTACAGAATCAAAGTTAAAGCCGTCCTTTATTAAAGGTCGGTACAAACCATAGCACAAACATTATAAAAGTCGACATTATTTTCAGAGTACCGCATCCAAAACCGGATAGCCCAAACTTCAATTTTGTGATAATAATCAGTCCTGATAAAAATAAATGTTTATTCTTCCTTAAGCTAGCGTTCCATTAGCAAATTTTCCGCGCGGATTTCCAGTTATGGTGAAGGCGCCTATCGTTTTGTCACTTTTTCACTCACTGACAGGCAAGGTCAAATTTGAAAATCCGCGCGAACAATAAGCTTATGGAAGTTCATCCTTATAGTCGGATAAAAGCAAATTTAAGTCATTTCATAACCGGCACCCTGTAAGTAGATTAGAGTACGTTGGGAGCAAACGCCTGGACAAAGACAGACCAAACAGTTCATTAAAGAACGTTCACCAAAGCTGACTGCAGAACTTCTTAGTAAGGAAAGGGAGCTTATCAGATAAATGGGTCTCCTAACAGGTCACTGCAAACTCAATAAGCACTTCTATGCAGTGGGATTGGTAGAAGAAGCAACATGCCGCTTCTGCAAGAAAGAGGATGAAACCTCATTAGATCTAGAATGTCCGCGGCCAGAAAGTTATATACAGGGCACATTGGCAAAGCTTCTGGGTTTTATGACAAGAACGGGGCTGCAACTTGTTTTTTAGTTCTAGCAAAGCAGGGAAGAAGAAAGGGGAAGCACAATAGATCTGAGAAGGCCGAGGTGAACAGGTGTCTACACCACCTCATTCTAATCTAATCCCTGTACCTATAGATTTATTTTGATTTTTTTTTTCACCATCATGCACTTTATTAATTAAATTCTATTATAATGAGTAATAAATTAAAAATATAAAAATATAGACTAAATTTTTAAAAATTCAAAAAATTAAATAAAAATCAACATTTATAAAAGCTATAAATTAAATACTTCTCCTAAACCTGATTCGACTGGTAAAGTCCCTAGCACTGAAGCCGCATGTCCTCTTTGGATGTCCACACTAATCCGCTGGGTGATGAAGCATTTGGCGTCTTTGGTGTTTATTATTTTTGATATTTCTATAATTAAAGATTTTGCTTCATCACCCCACGGACCCAGTGTCTCCACCGCAAAAGGATAAAACAAAAGTCCCCGATCTTCTAGCTCCTTGTACTTCTGTCGTTTTTGCTTTTCTCCCATCTTTGCCATCTCCCCTGATTTCTCAGAAGATTTAACTAGATAGGAGCTACAAATGGTGTCTTTACATGTGGCATCCCAAACCAACGCCCTCCACCCCTTTCAAGGCACCAAAGTGATCCCGTGCACTCTCTTTCCATCGCCTCTAAATATACTAGACTGTTCCAGTTGAGCTGAAAATTCAGCTAATGATGGCCTAATTTGTCAACTACTTCGCCGCAAGTGCAAGAGTGAGGCTCGCAAAACGGCTGACTTAGACGTAGAGCGACAGAAATACGAAAGGAGGGGTCATCCAGTAAATTTCCCAAAAAAGAAGAGGGTAAGACATGATCATGATACTTTACACATCTGCAAATCAAAATCCTTTTGACTTTTTAAATATAGTGTGTCACAAAGGCTGGTTAAATTTTTGTATCTATTAAACGCTTCGTCCAAAGCTAGATCCGTATGTGACAGAACTTCTGAAGCAAGAATTTTTGTAAATAAATATGAAGAGCCAAGAAAAGCAGAAAAAAAAGAGTTGAAGAGTTAAAGAGTAGTTTAACTGGTAAGATACATTGTGTCCAGGAAAATGAGTCAATTTGGCAATTTGAAATATTTTCCAAACTGTTTTTTAAAATTGTGTCGAATTTTTGTAAACATTGTGAGACTCTCCAACATGGTGCAGTCCATAAGAGATAGGTAATGCGTGGAATTGGAAAAAAGAAAATGTTTTAAAAGATAATAGGCTGTGTGGAAATTTAATAATTTTAGTTTTCAATTTTGTTTTGAAAAAATGGTGCGCTTAAAAGAGTTAGGTCATTAACATTTATTTTTGACAGACTTTTAAGCTTTTTGTTAGAATTAAAAAATTGGAATTTTCAAGATTTAAAATTGAAAACTCGCATTTTTTAAGATTAATTTTTAAACGCAGCAAGGATCTCCCGCTAAAGTATCATCATCTAGGTTTCATAAATTGATATTGGATTTTAAATTTGAAATGATGGGGTATAAACATAAACAAAAAAGCGGAGGACCTAGTGGATCACTTTGCTGAACGTCTCTTTGTGATATAATAATTTTTTCCCCAAACGAAAAAAAGAAGGATTTTTATAACATTGAGAAATAAATGGAGAAAAGTCAGGAATACATTCCTTAACTCTAGGTAAAATGATACCTCGATTAACCATAGTGAAAGCATTATAAAAGCCAATTTTTAAAATAATTTTTTCTTAAAATTGAGGGAAAGAGAGAAAACGACGGACAGAATGACTTATTATTTCACAGCCATTTTTTGTACCAAATCCTAATTGAAATGGATGTAGCATATCTCCCATAGTATCGTGAATTTTGAAACATACTAATTTTGCTACCAACCTTCGAAAACACAGTTCAACGGCAATTGGACAAATTCCGCCATCTTTCTTATTAAGGACGCAAAGTGAATCTCCGTAAAAAACTGGCGAAATACTTTTAGGTAAAAAACCGTTAAGGAGATGTATAATAAAATCGGATAAAGAATTTTGAAGATTTGTAAAAAATATACCTAAATCATCATTAATTAGATCTTTAGTATGCTGCGGAGTCAGTGCATCGAGACCCGCCGCCGAACCAGGCTTAAAAGATAATTGCTTTTTTGATATTTGAAAAAATAAAGTTAAAATTATTTGTTGCGTTAGTATTTGGTTCTGGGAAGTTTTGGACATTTTCGTGTGAAGGATGTTTCTCAAGAAGTTTCTTCATTTTTGAGAGCCAAGGAGTCTTCAGAAGAAAGCAAGCGAATAGCTCATCTCATGTCCCCTTCAGAAACTTTTGTCTCCACCTTTTTGGTTATGTAGTAATGCTTAAATGAATTTTGTTCCTTACGATCTTCTTTGTCTAAGTTTGAGAAAATTAATAAGTTTTTCAAATGGTAAATTCTTCATTTGTTTCAAAATTTTTAAATTTACTTTTACTAAAGTGGTTAATGATTTAGGTTTAGATTTGTTATGTTTTTTAGGCAATTTGAAAACACCATACCTAAAGATTTTAAAGTGATCCACTAGGTCCTCCGCTTTTTTGTTTATGTTTATACCCCATCATTTCAAATTTTAAATCCTTTGGACAGAAAATCCTGTCTATAGGATTTTGAAGTACTCTATATATATAAATATTAATTTTAAATACCTCGTAAATAGCCAAACATTCGAAATGAGTACCAAAATATTCTAGTTTAAACATTTTTGCCTCATATTCTTCTTTTGATGTTGAATTTCCCTCAAAACTTTTGAAATTTTTCCCAATTTTGTAAAATGTATAGAACAGCTTGTCGTAACTTCTTCATGAGACTTCTGGCTTTCAAAAAGATACTCACTTGCTGCGCGAAACGGCCAATTCCCATCGCCTTTACAAATTTGACATATTTTTAAAAATAAATATTTTTCTCGTTAGTCTTCTCAGGAAACCGCTGTACTAAATGATATTCTTATCTTTTGGATCTTTGATTTCAATTTAACGTGTGGTAGCTAATTACTTGATGTATAGTTTTTTAGAAAAATGTAAATAATGTATTGTAAAAAACCTTAAAGATTTTGACGTTGATGTGCGTGTCCGTAGCCCCCTCCCATTTTTTTCCTTTTGATATTTCAGAAACTATAAAAGCTACAGATTTGGGACTTTTTGATATTTTTTTATATTTTTTTAAAAGTTAACAGGTTATTCCTGAGTGACAAATAAACCCAACTTGACTGCATTTGCGACGACTTATTAATGTTTAAGTTTTAAATTAAAAAAGTTTTCAAGTCAATTTACGTAATTTGTGACCATAATGTCCCCGAAAGCCTCTTTAATGAAATTTCTAGTTGAAAAATTTATAATTTTCCGGAGAAGTTTGTAATTGGCATGGAAAAGTTCGTGACGGCACGGTACAAAAGGGTTAACGGTAACAAGTTGACTTGATGTATTTCATACAGGGCGAGATAATTTAATTGGCATAAGACTTGATCGGTGCCTACCAAAGAAATTGAAATAAATTAGAAGCGGAAAAAATCCTAAGGAAAATCACACATATGGGCGGGTACTCCATGGCTAGTTTCCTATAATTGTGTAATATGGGTAGCCATATAAACAAGAAATTATAGGGTCTATGAGATTTTGTGAGGTAAAAATTTAGGTATATTAAAATTGGTAATAACTTATAAGTTATGTCTGTGATTTTAGTAAGATTTTTACCTGATTCTATAACCTGAAAGATTTATAAATATGTATAAAATTTTATTGCACAAAGGTTTTAATTTCAATTATTTCATAGGTTTATGAAGGAGCAGTTTTCTAAAAAAATTATAATCTAATTAATAGGTTTATATAATTGTTTATATACACCCTTGTTTTAAAAATAAAAACTTTGTTTTAATAATAGTTTGCTACAGGTTGGTAAAAACACCTTCCTATAGATTCTATAAACAATCCCACAACATTTTATATGCTTTTACGTGCCCATCGTTCAAACAATATATACTTTGGGTTTGAATATATCCGCAATTTTTATGGGTTTTCCGCGGCATTTTAAAACCTAACCCGCTCATAATATTTTATAGGTTGGCTAAGGCCTTTGAAACAGACAAATCTCATAAAAACTTCGTTTTTTTCCACCACCTGAAAACTATTTAAAAAGGCTATACTTACTAACTTATACTTCCACAAAAAAAATATTTTTTGACTTAAGAAAGGTTTTTGAAATCTTGGAAGCTTTTATAAACACTGTCTCAAACAATCTCATAGAAAGTTATAAAAGTAATATCTCTCCCACAGCTTCTGGCGACAAATAAGCACATATAATGTGCCGCCGGAGAATATGCCCAGTTCGGTTATTCGCCCAAGTTGTGTTGTGCCAACGTGGGAAAAGGATTTTGGCTTGGTTGAGCGATGCCGCTTGAACAAAATTTAGGCAAATGTTTCTTGTGCTGTTTGTTATAAAATACAGTAAGATTTGATAGCGTAGTACCTCACTATTTATTTTTTAATCTGATTTTAAGTTTTCGTTGAATGTTGGCAATTTGTGCGTTTTCAAATTTAAAAAAATCTTTAAAATATCTAAATTTGTAGACGTGTTATACTAAATAGTGTCACAACCTCAATTTGCTAATATGCTCACCCCAAATTCCGGTAATTTGCACCTTTTTCAGATGTCACATTAGAAAAGTCGGAAAATTAGAAGTCAGTGGAGTCAACTACAACTGGACAATGTCTTGGATGTGTATCCAAAAGATTTAATATTCCTAGGAGAAACACTAAAAAGAACTAGTCTAGAGGTTAATAAGGTTGTTCAACGCGATCTATTCATTGACCAAAAAATTTTTAAGAATCTCGGTTTATAATTATTGCAACCAAAAGCAGACGAATGATTTTGTAAATTATGTCAAGATGTGATTACGGCTATGAGACTCTGCATTGCCTGTCTTATATGTGTCCACGAGGAGTGTGTCAAACTCACAATAGATAACACATCAAAGTTTGTTTGTCCTGATTGCCAATAAGTTATTTTTTAAACTTAAGTTATTTATTTTAACTTAAGGTATTTTTGTTAGATAAGTTACTTACTATTGGTCTTCATGTTTAGTTAAGTTTTTGTCAAAACATAGTTACTTATCGCCAGTTCTTATGTTAAAAAATGTTTTTTCCAACGCCATATTTTGCAGTTTTAGTCAAAAGTATTAAAAAGTAAACAGTATTTCTTACATATTTTTTTTACGTTTCCTATAGGTGCTTTACAAGAAAAGTATTATTAAAAACCTGGGCAAATTACCGACCTACCATTGGGCATATTAGCAGCACGGGTTGGTTATATGCTTTTTTCGCACACATTTTTAAAAAATTAAATAAATCATTCTTATTGTAAGAAATCGTTTTTTTTTGCTAAAGCTTAATGCTTAAGGTTTAGGATGTTATTACATTTGGGTGTATTTCGTTTTCCATTTATTTTTAAATGAAAATTTTCCTTGACCTGGGCATATTCCCGACAGTACCTTTAGAGCTTGTGCAAGCCCAAGGTGTGCTATTATATTATAGTGGGTTAGGTTGTCGTAGTTTATGGTTTAGGTTAGGTTAGAGTTTAGTTTGACTGTAATAATCCACATTATACGTATACTACCACTGCTAAAGTTGTGCCGTCATTTTTTCTTTTAGCATGTGGCAGGGAGATCTTATAGAATCTTTTAAACATTTATGAGGAATTGTCATATTAAAAATTATAATATATTTTAAACTTTTATAAACCACCTGGCTCAGTCCGAGACATTTTCCTTAGATTTGATTAGTTATTTGGAAAATTTGCCTTTAATAGAGTACGCGTGCTAGTTTATTTTAATTTCCTCGATTTCAAAACTCTATTGAAATTTCGAAAACCGCCGCCAAACTTTCTACTTTTAATTAGCTAAAAGATCTGTTTGTTTCTAAAATATCTGCCAGCTCATTTTCGAGTTTACGGCAATAAAAGACCCATTGTATGTACGAAAAACAAAGTTTTCAGATTTGCTTGGAAACGCTGGAAATTTCAGGGAAAATATTTTCGTGATAATAAGCCTTTGATATTTGTTATGAAATACCTACTAAATTTAGCAGTGCTTCTGGATTTAACTATTGCCATAAAATTTAATTATAATAACTGTTAAATTTAAACTTGACTACTTTTATGCCAAGCAAAAATTATAGTCAATTTCACTGGTGACATTCTCACACCAACACCAACAATGGGTTAAATCGTACTAATATATACAAAAACTATTTATAGGAAAAATGTCATTGGTGTGGTAACTATTACGGTTAAAAAATTATCACAATGTCGCACAAATATAAAGTTATTCGCGAAAGTAATATATTTCACTATATAACTATACACCATTACTAGAAGCACGGAAAAACTTTAAAGTCCGAGGCTTACTTCATAGTTATCGCATTTAATTTCTTTAATATTACTTTTATGAGGTAAGGACTACTGATATTAATTTGGTTGCAAAGTAGCCCCTACTCTATACAAAACTACAAAGTTATTGAGTCTACACGGTCGCCTATCTACCACATAGTAAGAAATGATCTGAATATAAAGGAAAAACGTTGCCAGCAATTAATCGCTACTTTACTGACATTGTAAATTAATTATTTACTGATAGTCGGTTTTGAATACGTCGATATTCAGGATCCGTGGGAAACTTCGTGAGGATTCAACAAGACGTACAATAATAAATAAAAAACCTCAAAAGTACTCCTTAGAAGGGGAGCCAACCCCAAAAATTTTGAATTTTTTTAAAATGTCAATTTTGTCAAAAAAGTAATTAACCTTAAAACCTTGACTTTTCAAAATGGTCAGTTCTAATGAAAACGGATAAATACATCGAAAAGCATAGTTAAGCAAAAATCTTTTTTTAAATTTGAGTTACGCTTACCAAAATGTATAACTTTCTTAGTTCTTACCCGATTTTAACAAGCTATAAATCAGTAAACTAAGGAAGAACATGGCTTTCGAAATATATTTTTACTTTTGCACCACTTGCGCACACAAAAAAATCGCAGGAGGGTCAAAACAACCTACTTTTGAAAATTGTCCGCCGTCTTGGATTTTTTTGAAATGTCAATTTTGCCAAAAAAGTAATGAATTTTAAAACTTTTTTTTATTTAACTGAATTAGGCTTGAAACGAACTTATTTTAAAAATGTATTACTTTCTTATTTCTTACCCGATTTTAACAAGCGATACCAGTAAACCAGGGAGGAACATGGCTTTCGAAATATTTTTTTACTTTTGCACCAGTGGAGCACACAAAAAATTTGCAGGCGGGGTAAAAAATACCTATCTTTGAAAATTGTCCGCCATCTTGGATTTTTACGATTCTACAAGATTCTCATATCCTGGCTTTTTAAAATGATCAAAATTTTTAAAATCGGACAGGTAGTTTTTAAGTAATGGACAATAAAAAAAGTCTCATGTTTTTTGGCCCACCCTATATTTTTTGGTGTGTGTCCCGATATAGTTTAGAAAAAGATCAACATATTTTCAATTAATAATGTTGGAAAGAGAAAACCTTTAAAAACTCTATATGGTCCGAAATACTTCTTTATGTGGTAAACAGGACATCGAGATAGCGGCCCCTTTACTACCGACTCCTATCACAGTTACCAAAGGTTTCATTTTCAAAACAAAATATATCTAAACTTTGCAACTCCTCATTTTTGAATGTCGATGGTCTCGTAATCAAAAAGAAGTAGAATGCAAAATCGTAAACGTACGTTTATTTGTACAGTCGACGAAACAATAAATTTTCATATAAATTTTTCTTCTTGCTTGATCCTTTTTTTGGAAAAATATAGATTTATATTAAGATGTCATTAATTGCTATGGTATAGTCAACAAAATATATATAGTATATAGTCTATCAATTAATATAAATTAAACCCAAAAAACACTCAAAAATGTGGTATGTTACTACCCAAAATACAGTACTATACTAGTTACTACTACCCAAAATATATATCAGTATTAGAAAGCTTCAACAGAGTGGGGACTAGCTGTTTTGGAAATTGTTTGGATGCAAACTATGCCATTTATGTAAAAGGCGAAGCTTAAATTTAGAAAGAAATTAAAATAGACTATAAGGCGCACTCCAAGCAAATTTTCCAAATCAGTAACCAAATCTAAGGAAATTGCGGAGGACTGTTCATGGCAACATTGTAGAGCCGCTTTCTGATTGGTTCCAAAACAATATTTAAAATGTGGCAGTTTATTATTCGATTTATAGGAAACCTACTCAAACTGATAATGTCATACCTACAGATTCCAATCACTTTTTTGAACACAAGATTGCTTTCTTTAATTGTCTTATTCATCGGCTTTTTTCTGTTCCTTTATTACCATTGGATATCGGTAAAGAGAAAAATATCATTTATCAAATTGCAGTTAATAATGGCTACAAAATTTCTTTAATTAACAGGCTTGTAAGAAAAAAATATAATTATTTATTAAAAAATTTATTTTCGGACCCAAGATAAATCCATTTTACCATTTCAACCACCAAAATGTGTCAAATTAACGTACCTGGGAGATATCTCTTTAAAAGTGGGTAATGTTCTTAATTCTTTGAGTAATAACCTCAAGTTAGTGTATAAATCTTTCTTCAACCTTAAAAGTTTGTTTTCCAGATTAAAAGATAGTTTCGTCTTTAGAAAAGAGTGGTGTTTATTTGCTTTCTTGTGGTTCTTGCTCTGCAAAATATGTTGGCCAAACTGGACGCAGTTTTCGTGTTAGAGTTCGAGAACACTTAAATTCTCAAAAATTTCCATCCGATAAGCGTTCGGCGTTTGGCATGCATTTGCGAGAGACGGGTCACACATTTAATTTGGAGAATAACTTTATAATGGTACATGATGCTCACAATTTTTTGGAGAATTTTGAAATAGCGAAATTGGAAAATGATCCTACATCTGTCAGTTTGAATGAACGCACACTATAAAGAGATAGCCAAAGTTATCAATAATTTTAAATAGTTTTCTTGTTTTTTATCTTTGTTCCATTTCGACAGTTTTATTTAAATTTTTTTATTATTTTTAAATTGTTAGATGCCGCTCGTTGTTTCGTTTCGAATTTTATTTATTATTCTCGTTTCCTTTGTCTTTTTTTAAATTTGTTGTTAGTGTCTGTTTGACTAAGGTGTTTTTAACTGTCTCACATATTTTATTTATTAATTTAATTATGTGTAGTTTGTGTCCTAAATTTTACCCTTAATGATGGATTTTTGACGTTCTGTAAAGACTCTTTTAATTTTTTTTATTTAAATTTAATTTCGAAACACTCGTTTTTATTGCATTACAGAATGCACACTTGAAAATGATTTTTTAAAGAAAAAATCGAAACGCGTCGTGTTTATTGAATTAAAATATTTGTGAAGCATACAAAACCTTTCCCTCTACCTACTATGATAATCAAGATGTGTTGTTTACTGTAAAAAGATAGTTTCGGCGACTTTTCCGCACTGATAACTTTTTAATAAATCTTAAAACAAACATACAGTCCGCTTCAAGCTACTGCGAACATAGGGCGGAAGAAGTCTAATTTGTCAGTGTACGTACATGCAGAGACACCGCACGCCTATCAGTGAAGCAACCAATACTCAGGCTTGCGATCACCACTTGCATGACTTTCCTTTGGTATTTAGTACGCCTCTAACCACGGTGCTGTGTGGAGCGTAGTCAATGAAACCGGAATTTGGTCAATAAATACGCAAATTTTTATAACGTAATTTTCTTATTTTTTTTACTGATAAATAAGAGCGTTTTATTGTCAACTGCTCAGATTTATCAGTGACGACGTGTTACAATGAAAATAATAAGGAGAAACAAAATAAAAGCAAGTTCTCAAAATAAAATAATACATTCTAAAAACCAAAAAGATTCTCCCAGTCAAAAAAAAAATAAAGCAAATGTTCGAAAAGTCCTCCTTGCTCGGCTAGACAATATCCGAGCCTACTATAAAAACCCCTTCTAACGTTTCCAATCATGTTAGGGGTGATAATTTGAAAAGCTTCTTCAAAAACAGATAGAAGTCATTAGGAGCAAGATCGGGAGATCGAGGTGGCCATAAAATAGTTCCCCGTGTACTTATAACCCGATTAGGACATACATTATCAAGATATTCCCTAACAAGGCCAACATTGTGAGCGGAACAACCATCTTGTTGAAACCATGTTTCACCAAATCTTACACCTAACAACTGCCTAGCAGTTGGAATAATGTGCTGCTGCAGTAGATCCAAGTATCTAGGACCATTCAAATTGCAATTGCCGTTAATAAAAAATGGCCCAATTACGTGTTCCCCTATAATACCGCCCCCCAAACATTTAGTTTTTGGGGATACTGTGTTCTTACGTCAAAATACAAATGCAAATTTTCCCTCGACCAATATCGAACGTGTGTTGGGTTATGACGATTTGACCATTTGACCATCTGCACTTTTTCGGAAACTTCGTAGACATCCATTTTTGGTTTTAAAAATGTATTATTTCAATTAAGAACTTACCCATCTGTTTCTCGAGCAAGGCAGAAATAAAACAAAATAATAAAAACAAAATGAATTTCCAAAAGATAACACTGCAGCGTGCTTCGAATCCACTTCGGTCGTACGGCACGGAGAGTAAATTGGACTTGATTCCCCCTATGTTCGCAGTAGCTTGAAGCGGTCTGTATATAAGAATAATAGTAAGTAACAATAATTGCATAAAACTCAAAAAACAAACAAAAACCCGTCTGATCGGTTGGATCTAAGATGGCAAACCGTGCTACAATAACACAAAATTATGATTGTTTTCCACAAACCAAAACTACACTTTTTTTTGAGTGCAAAAAAGTGTAGTTTTGGTTTGTGGAAAACAATCATAATTTTGTTTTAGTGCAACCAAAGGTTCCAAATTCCCAACATAGATGCCACAATAATTCAATGTCTTTTTTACCCTGGTTGTCAAATTGTCCTAACCCTGATTTCAATAATGATTTCTAGAAGTTAAAACAAAACATTATTATTAAGTAAATTTTCTCATGCATTTTAAACTGAACCTCTTCAGCACTATACCTAATTTATCAGAAAAATGTCTTGTATTTATGCTATTTATTGCTATATTACATTAATTACAGGACACAAAATAAGGGAAAGTTACGGAAACTCGGCAACCGCGGTTTACATATCCGGAATTTGCGCCGAGATGTGCGATTTGCCTCAAAATTCTTATGCGGTTTCTATTTTATTTAAATTTCTTTGAAAATATAGCCCCAAAATATACGCTGTTATACACCATATCCCCGAATTTATCGAAGTCACAAATAAACCATTGGGTATTTATTCGGAACAGGCCACCGAACAGTCTCATTATTTGTTTAAAATGTTCTGCAAGAATTTTAACTTGAACAAAAAGTCAGATCGGTATATAAAAAAGCTTGTTACTTAGTATGAATATTAGTGCAAACGTTCAATATTAAAAAACAGTCAAATTGATTCTGAGGGTAATTTATTGATTCGACAACTATACAAAAAGCAGGGCAGAAATCAAATTTAAATAACATTCAATCAAATATACCAAAACTTTCATAAAATATGAGTTTTATGGGAGAAAAAATAGACGAAATAACTTTACTGGCTCAATTTAATTTTTCTCCGACTGTACAAAAAAAAACGTACGTTTGGAATTTTGTATCCTACTTTATTTTTATGGAAGGACTATCGACATTCAAAAATCAAGGATTGCAAAATTTATATATTTTTTGTTTTGAAAATAATACTTTAGCTAATTGTGCTATGTCAATCATTACCGTCGCGATGTATTTGTATAACGATTCCAATACATTCCCAAAAACGGTGAATACCTCGAGGTATAGTGGTAGTAAAACCGTCGCCGTGATTTTACGCCATAAATCTATAAACTGTAGTAGTGTAGTCGTCGTTGCATTGCAGCTGTAGTGAATTTTTTTCCACAGATAATGCAGAACAGGATATTTTACAGATAAATAGTTAACAATATATTTTGGTACACACTTTTTAATATAATTTACCTTGTTTAATGTTTTAAACAAATATTGGTGATAATAGACCTTCTTGCAAAATTTTTGATGTTAAAACATCCACTTTATTTATTTCTTTTTTATTAACCGAGAAAGTTCCGTTTTTCCTTAATATAAGTTCAAAAATGCTTTAGTTTTAAAATTAGGTTTGAGTGGGTAACAAAGATGGACAAAATAAAACTTGGGGAAGAAAAAAATGTAGTCATTTTGTATTTGCATACATACATACAGTCCATAGTGTATTCAGTGGTATTAGCGATAAATTAACAAGGTACTATACTAGTTATATCTGATCCGCTGATTAATCATTTTGGTTTATTATAATTGCGAAGAAATTAGAGCCTTTTTTCTAAGTGACAAAAAGCGCTTTCTTTTAGCATTATTTTGCTTGCATGGACAAATTATGTCAAATAATTTACCTTCTTAATTTTACATATTGCTTTAGTAATAACCTTTAGAAAAGTTATAGTACCGTAATATCAGCGGTGCACGGTGGTTGTAGTGAAAAAAGTTCACAAACAGATAGGTAGATATTTTCGGGTGCGTATGAAAGAGATGGTATGAATACACCAACGTTGAGCATGGGAGTGATTTCGTGGAAAAGCATACAGTCGATCTGTGCCATAAAATAGAATGAAGAAGGTATTATATTTACCTATGTCCCCATCCCCTGACCAATGCAATTTTTACAATATTTGTCTGTATGTATGTCTGTTTGTGACTTTGACTGTGGCATTCCTTGTGTTCCTAGGCAACACATAGGTACTTATTTCATCAAAATCGGTTTACGGAAAGAAAAGTTATGGCATTTAAATGAATATAAGCGGGAAAAATGGGTAAAACCGCAGGCAAAGCGGCGCGTCGGCGCTAGTGTGTAATAAAAGTAATATGTCTAGTGGGTAATATAAGTAATATTTGAGGGAAAATGTTCTTTGAAAAAGTTACTTTTAAACAGTTTTATAAACAATTTTAGAAAATTACCAGTTTGACGTAGACAAGGGGAGAAATGTAATATAGCGCCGCTGTTTATAGTTTACCTTTAATTAATTATTAACTTCGACTGTTCAGGGGATAGGGACATAAGTAAATATACTACTTTATTCATTTATTTAAAATATCGACTGTCTGCATTTCCACGAAATAACTCCTATGCTTAAAGTTGGTGTGTTCATGCCATCTCTTTCATGTGCGCCCGAAAATATCTACCTATCTCTGTGTGAGTTTTTTTCACCACAACCACCGTACACCCTTGATAATACGGTACTATAACTTTTCTAAAGGTTATTACTAAAGCAATATATAAGATTAAGAAGGTAAATTATTTGATATAATTTGTCCATGCAAGCGAAGTAATGCTAAAAGTAAGCGCTTTTTGTCACTTAGAAAAAAGGCTCTAATTTCTTCGCAATTATAATAAACCAGAATGATTAATCAGCGGATCAGATATAACTAGTATAGTACCTTGTTAATTTATGAACTGAATACGCTATTGACTGTATGTATGTATGCAAATACAAAATTACCACATTTTTTTCTTCCCCAAGTTTTATTTTGGCCATCTTTGGTACCCAATCAACCTTAATTTAAAAACTAAAGCATTTTTGAACTTATATTAAGAAAAAACGGAACTTTCTCGATTAATACAAAAGAAATATGTAAGGTGGATCTTTTAACATGTTCAAAAATTTTGCAAGAGGGTCTATTATTACCAATATTTGTTTAAAATATTAAACAAGGTAAATTATATTAAAAAGTAAGTACCAAAAAATATTGTTAACTATTTATCTGTAAAATATCCTGTTCTGCATTATCTATGGAAAAATACTACACTACCACAGTCTAACTGCACCTTTAGAGATGGGGCCTGGATACGGCCAGCACGTTGCGAAGCTAACTGCAGTACTTTCTTCATCCACACATGAGTTGTCGAAGATAATTTGCAAGAAGAGCATTGGATCAAAAAGGTTTCATAAAATAATATGTTTAAAAGAAAAACTCAGCGGCCTTTCTTTTGCACTTGGTATTTCCCAAGGATATGCATTTGGGCTACAAAACAACACCAACATACCGGGATTCGCAAATGTTCCTGAAAACATACCTTAAAACTTACAAAACTGATTGATTAGCCACATACACGTGTTTCGAACTTATTTCGATCTCATCAGTGTGGCATAAGTCAGGTTAGCTACATAGACCAAAATGCCTGGCCAGCTATTTTTTTAAAATAACGACTCTGAAGATGTTTTCCCAAGAATATTTTTGAAAGCAAGAGATCATGAGTTTATTGTTAGAAAACGTGACGTTTTTGAAATAAAATATATAATATAACGAACCGAGCAATCAATTTTTACCATTAAAGAGACTTCGTTTAAAAAGTTACTAAGTATCTAGATACTCACTACATCGAGTTCAAGTTCGATAATACCTCACCTCCGGACCAATTTCAATATGGCGGTTGACAACTAAATACAGAAGCTAAATGGCACTGTCATTGTCAGTGTCAAAATACTGGTTTGCAGCAATTTGGAATGGAGTGTATGTGCAATTAGTAGACACTAGCCCGCCTGTCTCCCGTACCGCACCGCTCCGCTACTGCATATATGGAGGTGTGGTTTCGAAAATAGGACCCCAGATCTATAAAGTCCACGAAGCAGTGTAAAGTGGCCCCTGATTATAAATTACATGGCGAGCACACGAGTAATTGCATATTAATGACTTGGGTAATTTCGTCCCCAAACATTCATCCAACATACCGTAAAAAAAAACATCCTTTTCTAGCATAAAGAAAAAATAAGGATGGAGATATAACAATGGTGAAATAGGATAAGTTCGGTTCGGAAATATTGTCGCGTCGTCCTTGTAGCTGTTCCTCGAAGCTGAGTGCATTTTCAGATTGAAAGGATAATCCAGAAACCGGGACACTTTTGATGCATGACTCTCTAGCTCAGTTTACAGGAAATGCATATACCTAGCTTCGACGTCGATTTACAATGTGGACAGTTTGTTGAAGGCGTCTGGACAAAATTAATTAACTATTTACGCTTAGAGCAAGGAATCTTCTAGCGGATAATGCAAAAGGATATCAAACAAATTGGGAAATACCGAAATTTAGACAAAGTTAAAAAACAAAAAAAGAAGTTAAAAAAAACCTCCAAATCGGTTAAATCAACCGAAAAGGATCTAAAAACTGAAGATCAAAAGATCTTGGGTGGAAATAACAAAAATTTACAAGAAAAGCGTATACCTCGACCCGTCAAAAAATCACAGCTGGCTGGATCTTTTAGAAGTCTCGACAAGAGAAATATCTTTTTTTTGTGGCAAATCTGGATCACTATATTTTTAAAATGTTTCTAATAAAGTTTCGATGATACGATATAAAGTTGTTAAAATTACAAAAAACATCTTTGCTCCAGGGACAAGTCGCGACAGCTGTTAATTTTTTTTTTAATTTTGGGGTCAGGATTTTTTACGAAAGTAGAAAAGGTTATATATCACACAAAAAAAAGGATAGACTGGTTCCAAGAGGCTACATGTTGCTCCACATCTCACCCGACACATTCTGGAAAGTGACGATTTTTACTCATTGCCTTATTTAGAATAAAAACACAGCGTCCTTAATACTTATCCTAACGTTGTAAGGGACACTGCCTAATTTTTTTAATAACATTTTGTAAATTTAATATTTGAAAGGTATTCTGCAGGAGTACTTTTACGGCGGAGCTAAATTTTTACTACGAGTACCAATAAACGTCAAAAAGTGTCGAAAATTCTCACCATGTAAAAGGAAAGACAGAATTTGTGTGACTTTTCTAAACAGTGACAGCCATATGTTCCATGGCTATCTATGGTTTTGTATGTTAAAAGTTTTAAAGGTTTGTATACACATATAAATAAGCTTCATAACATACATTTTTTAAAGGGTTTTCACAAAAACTGTCTATAAAAATTTAAATTGACATATGTTTTATAGACAGACTGGCTGTAGACACCTTGCTGTTACATACGTTCGTTTTTGTTGATTTTATAATGTTAATAATTCGTAAAAACCATCTTGCATCTTGCCCTAAGGATGATCGAGATTAGGATCGAAACGTCGGCACTAGATGTAAAAGTTTTAAAAAAATAATTGTCCAAAAGAGCCGAAACCCTTTTCATTTTAATTCAATCCAGTGGACGAAACCATAACAGAATTATATACACTACAATTTCGATGGATATTTAGGAATCAGCAAATAGTTGTTGGACTATTCTTAAATTCAGTAACATATTTTTCAGTGCCTGATACAAACCATAAAAAAATAGGTGTTGTCATTAGGACAGGTATTAAAAGATGTGAAGTCGATTTACATTTTTAAATCCAGCTTGGTCAATTTAATTGTAAATCACAACTGCTTATCAAAACACGCAGGGTTCGCCTGCGTACCGTCTCACCCATATAACCACAGACTAACTACCTACGGAACAGAAAGACAATCCTATGTTAAGCTTCGTTAGTTCTTTCAGCGGGCGCCTTCCAAGCGCTGCCTGCATAATTATATTAAATTTAAACTTTTCCTGGAAATTCCCCGTACACTGTTGCCGTCCCGACCTGACTGTTTCTCACGTTCTTCGTTCCTCATACAGATTAGCCCCCCTATTCCTGCTAACATATTCATAATAAGGCGCGCGCCACGCTAATCGCAAACTTCGTCCGATGCGCGACGACCCTGCTGAATTCCTTGCATTTTAAACGGTAGACGAGTTTATTTTTTTAAGACGATACGAAATGCAGACCTTCCAGAAATAAACTATGTGTGTATTTTTTAATTGTGGGAAGTCGAAACGTGCTGCGTGTGTGTGGTAGTGTGAGACAGTTTAGACTTTCAAAAAATTAGGCTCTGTGTCACAAATGGATACATACCTACCTAGTCAACGTCCTTTTTGGCCATCAATTAATACTAATATAGAGCAAAGTATGATTGCTTTCCACAAACCAAAACTACACTTTTTTGCACTCGACGCGCGTTTCGCTAACAGTTAGCATCATCAGGAGACGATAAACAATGAACTAAATTAATCTACGCTCTATCTTATATACAATTCTTTAGTGGGCGGAGATAAGACTAATAATTTGTGATTGATCACGATTTTTAATTCTATCTCCCCTCAACCAAAGAATAAAGTGTACTAAACGGGATGGGTCCTCTATCTTTATTTAAACTATTTCTGGATTTAATGATTTCCATACTTTCATATGCATTCAAAAGTCTTTTGTTTGGTACACTTTTTAGAAGTTTTAAGTTATCTAATGTGAATCTATGATTGTTTTCAAAAGCATGCTCAGCCACATTTGACTTTTCTGGTCTTCCGTATTTTAAGTGTGCTAAGTGTTCTTTAAAACGTGTTTTGAATAGAGCGTCTCGTTTGGCCAATATATTTTTTGTGACAATCCATGCAACTAATTTCGTAAATTCCACTTTTTTTTAGAACTGTAGTTTTATCCTTGGGATTTCCTAGTAAGCTTCTTATTGTGTTACCGGACTGATATACTAATTTAAGACCGGTGTTATTAAATACTTTTTGTAATCCTTTCGTATAATTACGATTATAAGGAATTGATACAAATTTTGATTCGCAGGTATCTTTTTGTCTGAATAAAGTGGAATTCTGAAAGGTCTTTTGAAAAGAATGTCTATTTATCAGCTTATTTATTAAGCCTTCGTCGTAACCGTTTTCGCTAGCTATATTCATAATCCTATTCTTTTCTGCTTTGTTTAAGGGGAAATTTACTAATCTATATGTTAAAAAGTGCAAACTTGCAAGCTTATGTTGTAAGCAATGAAAAGAGTCATTTGGAATATACCTGTTGGTGACCGTTCCTTTTCTGTAAAGGTCAAAATCCAATTTATTTTTATTTCTTATAACTATTTCTTATAACTAAAGTGTCTAATATAGAGGCTATTGGGATCGTCAAAAAAAAAGTTATTTCCAATAAAAATAAGTTATTTGGGTAGAAAAAAGACCTAAATACAAAATTTTGTTATAGTTTCTCTCAGTGTGATAAAAACCGCGCAAACGATTTTTATCAAATTTGGCACAAAAATTCTCTGCCACCAGGCGGTAACTCACGAACCGTAGCAACTAGCAACACGCGGTTTTCACTCTAAGATGGATATTTATATTTTCTATAAAAAACTGTATTTATTATGAAGTCTGTCAGATCCGTTATAGTTTTTGAGATATTTAAGAAAAACAAAAATATACTGATGGAAATCGTAACCCACAAACTCTAGCAGCTAGAGAAACACGGTTTTAATATATTTAGACGTATAAGTACATTTTAACTTATAAGAAACAAAAAAAACAAAGTATAAATTTTTCACAATTTTACAACGGAAAAATATTAATTTTTATCACGCAAGGGGTTGGACCAGTATATAAACGGGGATTAATTTTAAAACATATTGTTTATTAATAAGATTTTTAAAACATTTTTACTTGGACATTTAGACCGATCCGAAAACTCATTTAGCGAGAAAAAAATATAAAAAATTTAACAGCATTTTGATGAGTGGAAATGCAAAGGGGCTGCTGATAAATGTTTTTAAAAAAATGCGTGAGTGGAGCTCTTGGTTGGGAGTGGATTTGGTGGGGGGAAAGGGGGAGAAAAATGTTATTATTGCAATTTCCGTCATAGAGTAAAAACTTCGATATAAAAGTTGTACACGGTGCAAAGTTCTAAAAATTTATAATTAAGTATATAATGATAATAAACTCAAAATTTTCGAGAAAAATGCAAAAAATCGTAACATTTTTATTTTTTTGTTTTTTATTTTTCATTTCCTGAAAAATTATTGCATTGTCGTGAAACTTGGGTGAAAATATACCTCTCTGTGTCCTTAATGCCTACATTTTTTTTTTAGATAAAAAGGTTAAACATTTTTTGAGATATTAATTTTCTTCGGTCCAAATCACTTTTTGTTCAATCAAAAATTCTACTCAGAAATATTCTCGTAGTATTTTTTGAAGCTGCTCATTTTTCTTGCTGTGGCATATACTTTTTGGTGTAATAATAAAAAATTATAGTTACAATTAAAAAACATGCTCAGAATGAAGAAAACAAATAATGGCCCAACATTTCATTTTTCAGTAATTGTTTCAAGAATCGATTAGTCATTCAGTTGTACGGAAAGCAAAAATGTTATTTATATGTAGTATTGCTATAATATTAGAATACACTTTTTTTGATAATTTTAGTAGATATGTATTTTTTATCTAAACTGATTTCCTTCAAAAAAACTGTTTTATTACCGTTTTTGTAAACTCTGTTTAAATCAGGATAATATGAGAGGCGATTTTTTTTTATTTCTATCGAAATAATTGCTGGACGGAAATAGCTCAAAATTTTAGCTTCTTGTTGGAAATTAAAAATAAATAAATATTGAAAACGACAAATGCTTTTGAAATTCCGGCTTAATAAGCTCTAATAAATTATCTTACGATTTTTCGTAAGCAGGTAATATAATATACATTGTAAAAATTTAGAAAAATATAGTATTTTTGAAAATAAAAATCGGATTCATTTTTTTTTCATAAAAATTACATTCATATAAACAAGAAATTTAGATGCACCAATCGATTCCACGACAAACAAATTTTTTTACGTATGTCAATTTAATAATCGAAATATGATATTAATAGCAATACTTCACAAAAATAAAGTTTTAGGTAAAACAATTACTTTGTTTCTTAAGGAACTTTTAAACAAAGGAATGTTTGCAAATGCTTGTCCTAAACATACTATAAGAACAGTTTTGAATAATAAATCAATTTTATTTTAAACCGGAATTTTTTTTTTAACTTAGTTGTTTTATTCGCGTTTTAATTAAAATGTTATATAAGGAATTTTTAATATAACAATATATATTTTAATTTGTGATTGTGACATCGATCAGCTGTTAGAAAACTAATGAAGGAGAAAGCTCCTTTATTTAAAACCGTTCTTATATAAAACCTGTTTTAGGTGCGTATAAACGTAGTAAATTAAATACCGTCTCCTTTTTATTTTTTTCGTACAAATAGATGTTGTAATCGGTTGTTGATTTTTTTTATGTAAGCGATTTTAAGAATATTAAACAAAATTAGTATGGGAACGCACAAACGTCAAATATCTGTACACTGGTTATAAGTTTGACCGTACGTTTTTTTATTTTTTAATAATTATTTTTTTTTTATCGATTCAGGAGACCTTTAGTGTGGTTCCCTGCACTTTCACAGTTCAATATTTGAAAAATCATTATGATAGCTAAAACGTATATAAGAAATCGTCACTTTTAACTATAATATTATATAATTAATTCGATGACGCATGCTGAGTTCAATTTGGATACCTGGGTCCATGGGCGTAGCCAGGATAATCCACAAGAGGGGCCAAGCTGTTCTTTGGGAAATAATAAAACTTTAAATATATATGTATACCGACCTACTTTAAATGGAGAAATTTTTCAAATTCTGTACCTCTTTTCAACCGGTGCGATCTTAATTTGTTTAAAAGTATTTCTTTTACAAATCCCAGGGTGGCTATGGCCCCCCTCCCTACGTCCATGCCTGTGTTCCGGGCCCATTGCGCTACATGAAGAGTTTTATTTCTATCATAACCTTTCCATTGATTTTCATAATTCTTTTTATATTAGATTTAGGGGGCGTTATATGCATGTTTTGAATAGTCAAGTCGAAGTTGCTTTCAATTTGGATACTAGGGCTGATTCTTCGGGCCCACTATACCCCTTAAAGGGTTTATTTTATTTGTGTCAAAATAGACTTAAATACAAAATTTTGTTATGGTGTCTGTCTGTCTGTCTGTTTGTCTGTAACACGATTACTCAAAAACCACTTAACCGATTTTTATCAAATTCGGCACAAAAATTATCTGGCACCAGGCGCAGAGCTGATTAGTTTTTGATGGGGGTGAGGAGTTAGCAAGAGGGTAGGAGGCGGGATTAAACTTTTAAAAAAATTGTAACTCACGAACCGTAGCAGCTAGCGTCACGCGGTTTTCACATTAAGATAGATAATTGCATTTTCAACCAAAAAAATAAAAAAATAAAAAAAAATTTGTGAAGAAAATTTTTGATTTTTTTTAATTTTTTTTTTTAAAGATTTTATGGGCTATATGTGCCTGCGTTGAAAATATCAATTTTTTAATTATAATTGTTTAGAATGTACAACCGTTTCTAAAAAATAATGGCGACAGCAGCCACGTATAGCGACCAAAAAAATCTTTAAAAAAAAGTATTTTTTTTTAATTTTTTGATTTTTTTTACATTTCTTTTCTTGGTTGAAAATGCAATTATTTATCTTAATGTGAAAACCGCGTGTCGCTAATTGCTACGGTTCGTAAGTTACAATTTTTTTTATAGTTTCATCTCCCCTCCAACCCCCCACCACCATTAAAAAATAATCAGCTCTGCGTCAGGTGAAGAATGTTTTTGCCAAATTGGATAAAAATCGATCAAGCAATTTTTGAGTAATCATGTTGCAGACAGATACCATGACAAAATTTTGTATATAGGTCTTTTTTGACCTAAATAACTTATTTTTAATGGAAATAAAAAAATTTGTTTTTTGACGATCCCAATAGTCTCCATACTATGTATGGATGGCTAAGAATAGGACAACACTAATATTTGTGCTATCGTATGCCAAAGTAAAACAATAAAAATTCTTGACTCGTCGTAGTCCATTTTTTTTTTAGCCATCCATACATAATATGTAGGCTATTAGGATCGTCGGTCTGTCTGTAACACAATAACTCAAAAACCGCTAAACCGATTTTTATCAAATTCGTCACAAAAATTATTTGCCACCACACGCAGAACTGATTAGTTTTTGATGGGGGTGAAGAGTTGGCAAGAGGGTAGGAGGGAAAATAATTGTGTTCTTAATGAATGCAATTTTTTTTAGATAAAAAGGTTAAAAATTTTTTGAGATATTAATTTTTTTCAGTCCAATCACTTTTTGTTCAATCAAAAATTCTACTCAGGAAAATTCTCATAGTACTTTTTGACATTGCTCATTTTTTTTGTTTTGACAGATACTTTTTGGTGGGATAATAGAAAATTATAGTTACAGTTAAAAAACAGCTCCAGAAATGCAAAAAAACAAATAATGGCTTTTGCAACAATTAATTTTTCAGCAATAGAATTGTTAATAATTTCCTTCAATTAAATGTAAACAACTTTTGCAAATATAACTATTTATTAATAGGCAAAGAAATGATTATAATATTTATTAGAAAACATCTTAACAAGTAAAAGAATGAATCTCAACCGCCGACTCGTCAATAAAAAAAACAATAATATCTCCCCATTCGCTGCCTAATTATCAGCGTTTTTTTTATCTTGTAATCATAAAAAAAACTGCACGCGGCTTTATCGTGAGCAATTCACTGCACTAAAAGATATGAATGCAATCTTTATAAAAATGAATGCAGGTTTGTTCGATTCCCCCTTCTCTGTCGCGAAACGGAGAGCCGGTCCTTGAAGCGAGGACGCCCGTGGTCGGCTATCGGAGCTACAACCGAATTATTTTCACAGCAAATTAAAATATTTGTGCAGCAAGGGCAACGTCGCCGAATAAATCAGCAGTGGATCGCAGACTTTCGCGCCACAGCAAAAGCATGCGATCCCTTTTGGTTTCCCTGGGCTCCATAAGGTTTACTCCTCTGTTCCGTAGGTGTTTCTTCTGTGATATAACTATTAGATATATAAAGGACCAGGATGCAAGAAAATCGTCGCGGCAACGGTCAAAAATCTAGATTGCCATGACATGGCCAATGGGCTAAAGACGGCTCGATCTAAGCCTGCGCGATTTTGTAACTTCGAATGACCTCATTTCTCGTTCAGCGCACTTCCAGCTGACGTATGCACATTGGAGCCCGTCTTTAATCCATTGGCAACGGCCAACTTGGTATTTCGCAGGGGTTTCCGCGACGGTTTATATCATAGGGAAATACACGGGCAGGGCCTTTATAGTATCTCATAGTTATATGGTCTCACTTGTCATATATTCAGGTTTGTGTTCATGGTGAAAAATGTATCTTAGAGTGTTATCTATACACAGAAGAAAGGTTTGATTCAGCCAAATATATATTTGTTTACCATGGTCCAAACAAATATTTATTTGAATCAAATAAATACCTATTTCTGTCAAGCAAGATTTACTCGACTAAAATTTATCTTGACTTAAATAAATATTTGTCTAGTTCAAATAAATATTTGTTGGAACCATGGGAAACAAATATTTATTTGGCTCAATGAAACCTAATTTGCTGCGTACTCCTTTTTGTTTTTAGTTAAAATTCTACCTCTAGGAAAAAATTTTGAAAATATGATTTTTGTCCAGAATATTCACGGATGTATACCCATAGTGAGTCGGAGCAAATTTAACCACGCTTTTGAAGTCGAGTAGTGATTGCTTTGGTGCTCTATATTCCATAAATGAAATATTATAACCAGAAGGAGGACTATGAGCATATCGAAACTAATTTTTATTTCATTATTTAAAGGCGATTTCGGCAAGCTTTGTCAGCTCTGTCAAATGCTTACCAACCGATATCGGATACACGAATGATGACGTCACCGTGACCCTGGTATCCTTTTTAGCATGTCAAATTACATACCGTGGAATGTAGCATGGTCCTGTGATCTGGTGTAGTGCTATCTCCCTTTATTTTCGTTTTGGCCTGCTTTAGAAATGTAAAGAAAAAATAAAAATAACCACAACAAAAAAAAAATTGGTTAAAGCTTGTTTCTCTTAGCTTACCGAACGAAGTGGTATCTTACGGCATTACTATTTTACGTTATTACTATACACAGGTACCAATTAGTTAACCAAATGGTATGCCAAGGAAAGCCTACCGAAATTGCCTAAATTAATCAAAGGGATAAACTCTGCATCCAAAATTATCAAAGTTTCCCAAAGCCAATGCTTTTAATTTCCACTGGACACGTTTGGCTTATAATAATAAACTAAGACTATAAAGGCTCAGTGGCGGTTTCTCCATAGAAGCACATGCACTCCCACACAGAATAAGGAAGTAAGTTCCTGTTATTATCAGCAATGATTTATTATGGCACCGCATCAAAATTAGATGTATATTTATAATTTAACACAGCCACGTCTCTTTCCGTCTCGCACCAGCTACTCGATGCTCATTGCCGCGTCCATCGTCCGTCTTTTCAACGCAGTTCCTGCTACCAGTTGCTCGATTCCGCCACCGAATGAAATAAACCTCTGCTTGATGATGCGAAACAGTCACACATGCGATGAAATAGGTGGAGCCTAGCAGGATATCTGTATGTTTTCGGTGGAAGAATAGCCAGAGATATCGCGAATTTCTTCTTCGAATTTAAGGGCTTTTATTTATACTTTTTCTGTGGTATTATTTTAACAATTGTTATAATAAACATTTTCACGGAAGAGTCTCAAACAACACACATTATACACATTAGAATTTATGACCAAAGTAAAGCTGTAAAAACGTTTTGTCAGCACCTTTTTGGTTGTAAATTAGCTTGCTTAGTTTTTGTAATACTTTTTGCTTTCATAATGTAAGCGCAACCCATTTTTGCTCAAAAATACTATTCTTTGGGCAGAAAAATATGCAAAATGTTGGCTATACATTAAAGCCAAACTTTTTACCTTTTTTTAAATCAGTTCTGACACCAATAAAAACTAAATTGAAGCAATAAAGTTGTAAAAATTGAAAATAATATTTTTGGCTATAATGCAGCAAGTTTAGCGGTCGGGTTTTTTCGGGTAGTTTCGACAATAATGCGCTTTCTGTGCAGAAATTTGTGAAAATAGTTAGAGAAAAACTAATTCAGCTATAAAAACACAGTAATTTTAGCCGTCGTGTTCTTTCGGCGTACTTCGCGAAAAAAGCCCTGCCCCTTATTCATATTAGGTAGAAAAAATAGTGGAAAAAAGCATTATTTGCTAAAGTACAGCAATATTAGGTGTCGACTTGCTAGTTTCATTGACTAAAACAACCTTAAAAAAACATTATTTACATCATCATACATCCACACTTGTTTTTTAAATCCGTATCAACCATTTATTTGTATAAAAATCTATTTTTTTTTTTTTTGCCATTTTTCCTTTGGGTTTTGTATGAAATGTTTTTTTTAATTAAGTTATATCGGTTGCAAAAAGTGCTGCAATGGCCATTGCAGTGACCAAAATATGATTGCCAAATTGTGCTAGGCGACGTTTTATTAACACTTTGAAGACGTTGTGGCAGACAACAATAGTAGAGGAGTTTTTTAGCACCTTGTGTTACTTTGGGTACTTCAAAAATAATTTTAGCTTTTTGGGTATTTGGCAAAAAAATAAAATAAAAAATGCCGGTAGACCTAAACCTGAAATTAAGTTGGCGCAAAAAATTAAGGGCAAATATGGGGATTTCAACAGAAAATTTAAAATGGACATGCAACCTACAAAAAAAATTTAATTTGTAAAACTGCTCTTAATAGATCACAAGCCGCCACTGCATAAACTGTGTATGTATAACCAACCAAAGATTTTTCTCAAAAAAACTGCCTATAATATTCTTAAAAACAATTTATCCATTTCCAATTTTCGGTGTGAAAAGTCAGCTTCTATTTGATCATATAACTCAGGATGGAAAGGAAAATTGAGTACACTGCATAAATTATGGAGGTGACCCCAATTTTCTTTTGCAGACGCACTACCAAGTCACACCCTAATCAAAGTATATGTACTCCTTGTAAAGGATATGTATAAAATTAAGGAGGGCCCTATTACTCAATATAATATATTTTCAAAATACAAAAACCAATTTTAAAATATAGTAAACAAAAAAACATTTTAATTTTCTTGCTGAAATCACTTCAATATTATTCACTCACGCTGTACCATTTTAGACATATTAGATGAAGCCCAAACTTTAAATTAAATTATAAAAAATGTGCCCGCCTCTTATCTCTATGGAGAACGTGATCTTTTTGGTAATTTTTTTCTTTAATAAAGTCGCTTTTATCTGTTGATATCTAATTTTTTACGACCATTTTATTTCGAAAGTTAACTAGCAGCGGAAAATCGTGTTCTGTAAGAGCAAGTCCTCTTTTTCGGCAGTAGGTAGCCATTTTTAAGCATTCGTACATGGAGACTATCAATAGGAACATTTTGAACCATCTCATGAAGGTATAACTAAAGTAGAGACATTTTGTTTACCACAGTTGCGATTAGATATAAGGTAAATAATTTAGTGATGATGCCAAACGGCGCTGAAAGTTGTATCTCGACACGTAGTGTTTTTACAAACATGTTATTTTTATACGTTTTTTATCATTTACCTGCAATCATGTAAATTCTCTGGTTGGCTTTTGACATGAAGAAACACCTTATTTCTATTCAAGGTGCCTATACTCAGCCTAACATTTGCATGGCCTCCATAATGAAAAGTCACCTATCTCAAAAACTGTAGCCTGGGAAGATTTGAACTTAATAACAAAATTTTTGGGTAATATTTACGAAAACCAAAATCTGAAAACCGCATATCAATAGCTGCTTTACTTCAAATGTTATTATTTTCTTTATATATTTTAACGTTTTATCAAATAACTCGGAACCTAAAACTCCCACGAATTTGGACTTTATAACAAAATTTGTAGTCTACCTTCACATACATAAATCTGAAAACCGTACATCGCTACTTGCTTCTGTTCCAAAGTTATATTTTTTTAAATATTTTATCCCACTTTTCCCTCTTTTAACTCTCCACCACACTAGCCATAATTTATAGGGAATTTTTGTACCAAATTTTGTTGAAATCGATTAAGGTTTTCTTGAGTTATCGTGTATACAGACAGACAGACCGACAGAAAACTTTTTTTTTTCGTCAATTAAGGTGTTTTGGAACCTTAGTAATCCATTTTTGCTAAAATTAAGAAAAGTCAAAACTTAACGATTTTAATAGTCCCCAATAATAATAAGAAAAATAAGAATTAACAAACCCTTTTTTAGTCTGTGAGAAAGATCACCACAAAAGTCCTAATTTATATCCGTTATAAAGTGTTACTCTAATTAACTTCGCCTCTTCCCCTTTTCAGGGGATAGCCAAACATTCGTTATTTTGAGGCGCATTTCACTGGTTTTAATTAATGTGCCTAATATCGCTTTATGTTTTGTTTTCGCTGAAAGTATAATATTAGCCCTCTCTGCTCCTTCACCCAAAAACATAGTCCTATCTTGAGTCGTATCTACTTACCTTGACTTTTTTAAGATATATTTATTGTCGTGAATGCCCTTTAGACATTCTATCTTGCCCTTGCTCGGTTCGTAAATGTTAACGACTCAGGCCTTGAACCTAACAGTTAGCATAAGGAAGTATTTGATGTTTTAAGTTCAATGTTCAATGTTTTTGTAAATGTGTAGCCTATAAAACCAATCGAGAACAGCAAGAAGGGGTCAGTGAGTTTAGTAAGTTCATTAAGTCAGAAAGTTGTGATGTATTTCTCAGGAATAAGATAAACTGCTGAACCACGACCTACCCCTAAGATAGAACTGTGACGCTGCTGTATTAAGACTGTTGGATGTTAATTGATTACAAGTAAGTAATATTTTTATGTTTTTTTATAATAAATTCATTAAAACCCGGTACGGTTGGTTTATTAAGTCAATTAATAAGAACAACCCCGTCACGAAAACCCCTACGTGACAATACAGTTTAATTTGACTTTTTATTTTTTGATTCTCCTCTATATTCCACAAGTGAACTGTCGCCCTCAGACACCCGGTATATAATATGTAAGCTATATGATGATAAGCAGAGATAAACTTGGGTAATTTTTATTTAGAACTATTACGTCAGTTGCAAAAATTGACATCCAAAGGGCAATTTTATCTATAAACTATAGATTATTTATCTCCGCTTACAACATAAGCTTGCAAGTTTGCACCTTTTAACATATAGATTAGTAAATGTCCCATTAAACAAAGAAAGATTTGAAGCAGTAAAGAATAGGATTAGGATATAGCTGGCGAAAACGGTTTCGACGAAGGCTTAATAAATAAGCTGATAAATAGACATTCTTTTCAAAAGATTTTTGGGAATTACACTTTTCTCAGACAAAAAGATACCTGCGACTCAAAATTTGTATCAATTCCTTATAATCCTAATTATACGAAAGGATTACAAAAAGTATTTAATAACACCGGTCTTAAATTAGTATATCAATCCGGTAACACAATAAGAAGCTTACTAGGAAATCCCAAGGATAAAACTACAGTACTAGAAAAAAGTGGAATTTACGAAATTAGTTTCATGGATTGTGACAAAAAATATGTCGGCCAAACGAGACGCTCTATTCAAACACGTTTTAAAGAACACTTAGCACACTTAAAATACGGAAGAACAGAAAAGTCAAGTGTGGCCGAGCATGCTTTTGAAAACAATCATAGATTCACATTAGATAACCTAAAACTTCTAAAAATTGTACCAAACAAAAGACATTTGAATGCATATGAAAGTATGGAAATCATTAAATCCTGAAATAGTATAAATAAAGATAGAGGACCCATCCCGTTTAGTACACTTTATTCTTTGGTTGAGGGGAGATAGAATTAAAAATCGTGATCAATCACAAATTATTAGTCTTATCTCCGTCCACTAAAGGATTGTATGTAAGATAGAGCGTAGATTAATTTAGTTCATTGTTTATCGTCTCCTGATGATGCTAACGTTGTGAGCGAAATGCGCGTCGAGTGCAAAAAAGTGTAGTTTTTGTTTGTGGAAAACAATCATAACTTTGTTTTGGTGCAACTAAAGGTTCCAAATTCCCAACATAGATACCGTATTACTGACATCTTCCTATTGTTGCATTGAATATAAGTAATGAAAATTTTTACAGTTATGAGAAAATTTTCATTTGTTTTAATGGCCAAACTATAAAATTAATGCTTTGTGGTCGGACATAACTCTTTTTGTAGTTGGTAGTGATTTGCAGAATTTTATTTTAAGCGTGCTTTACAGTTTTACATCTATATATAATAATTTTATTTCCCTCATATAAGTTTAATACCCTTAAGAGAGTTAAAAAAAATTTACAATATAGTAAATTTCGTAACTCTTACAAATAATAAAAACGAAAACAATAGATTGACGAGCGTTTAAATGGACAACAGAGGTAATGGTTACGGCAGGCTTAAGTTTACTCATTCGGTGCTACCTAATGGAAATAGAAGATGACGTGATGATAAAAAGGTTTAAAAAACAGCAGCCACTATTGCGGAGTATCATTACATTTTTTGAGGGAATGCTGGTTCACAGTTCGTCTAGAGGGGTTCAAAAAAAAAATATAATCTTTAAAACATTTTTGTTTTCGGTACATCGCCAACTATTACTATGTAGCCCTTTTCTGGGGGACTATTTTTGGAAAATATTCTGAGAAATGTACATAGCAAACCTGTATTTTGATTTATAAGATTTACTTTACTAATTTTCTAGATATTGCCTTTTAAAATGTCAAAAATTCAGATTTCAAAGGCCCATATTTTAGAAACTAAAGAAAATAGCTCTATTGGGTTTATCATCGATTTTGAGGGATTTTTAAGAGCAAATAAAAAATTAAAACAGTTTGAAGTTAGCACATTCCTATCTACAGTTTATTAATTTTCAGTGATTTTGACGATATTATTCCACAAATAGGAAGTTGAAGATCAAATTGTCAAACTATTGCCATTTTTTATTTTCTCGTAAAAAAATACCTAAAATCGATACTAAACATAACAGAGATATATTCTTTAGTTTTTAACATATGGTCCTATAAAAATTGAATTTTTGAAATTTTAAAAGCCAATATCTTGAAAACTGTTAAAGAAACCTTATGATATGAGGTTCCATTTGAAAGAGAATTTCAGCGAGAATTTAAATGTAAAGTTAAAGTAGGGAGTTGCTATTTAAGATGTTCAGAATATTTTCCTACATTATCCCCCCAGCGAAGGGCTACATAAAGGATTTTACTTTTTACGTTAAATGGTAGTTGGCGATATATCGAAAACAGAAATCTATGTTTTAAAGATTATATATTATTTTCTTAAAACCCCTGTCTAGACCAACTGTGCGTTATTATATTGTTTTTCATTTTATTTTCCATCGTCTAATTCTTTTTAAATACAAATTATACCTCATCATAGATCTATGTAAACAGGAAAAAAACAAATAAAAAATTTTTCTTTCGACCAAATCATAATAGTAATTTAACGAGCGTCCCAACACGACTGTAATGGACCATTTACGCTCCTAGTGTAATAATGAAGCGTAGACGTAAACCACAAGAATACGTAACAAGCAATGAAACATTATTTTATAAGAGCACTAATTGACGTAAAAATGTGAATTATTTTTCTAGATATTTTTAAGACAATAAATATTTATTAAACGTAAATAAATCCAATATAATTTTAGTACTTAACCAAAAATAAGTCCCGTTAAATTGACATATTAAGCATTTTTAAGAAAAAAAACCCTTGGCTTTAAAAAGATATATGAAAAGTCCCTTAGTAACCTTATTCCTTTTGACGTTTTAGATTGAACGTCATTGAAAGTTCAGGTTATGAAGGCTGTTGACTGAACAGTGTTCGCGTTTGATGTTTTTAATAATTTCTGATATTTATGATGAAATTTTCATTGGTCGTAGGTAAAGTAAAGTATGTTGGGAATTTGGAACCTTTGGTTGCACTAAAACAAAATTATGATTGTTTTCCACAAACCAAAACTACACTTTTTTGCACTCGACGCGCGTTTCGCTAACAACGTTAGCATTATCAGGAGACGATAAACAATGAACTAAATTAATCTAGGCTCTATCTTATATACAATCCTTTAGTGGGCGGAGATAAGACTAATAATTTGTGATTGATCACGATTTTTAATCCTATCTCCCCTCAACCAAAGAATAAAGTGTACTAAACGGGATGGGTCCTCTATCTTTATTTCAACTATTTCTGGATTTAATGATTTCCATACTTTCATATGCATTCAGAAGTCTTTTGTTTGGTACACTTTTTAGAAGTTTTAGGTTATCTAATGTGAATCTATGATTGTTTTCAAAAGCATGCTCGGCCACACTTGACTTTTCTGTTCTTCCGTATTTTAAGTGTGCTAAATGTTCTTTAAAACGTGTTTGAATAGAGCGTCTCGTTTGGCCAAAATATTTTTTGTCACAATCCATGCAACTAATTTCGTAACTTTTTTCTAGAACTGTAGTTTTATCCTTGGGATTTCCTAGTAAGCTTCTTATTGTGTTACCGGATTGATATACTAATTTAAGACCGGTGTTATTAAATACTTTGTGTAATCCTTTCGTATAATTAGGATTATAAGGAATTGATACAAATTTTGAGTCGCAGGTATCTTTTTGTCTGAAAAAGGTAGAATTCCGAAAGGTCTTTTGAAAAGAATGTCTATTTATCAGCTTATTTATTAAGCCTTCGTCGTAACCGTTTTCGCCAGCTATATTCCTAATCCTATTCTTTTCTGCTTCAAATCTTTCATTGTTTAAGGGGAAATTTACTAATCTATATGTTAAAAAGTGCAAACTTGCAAGCTTATGTTGTAAGCAATGAAAAGAGTCATTTGGAATATACCTGTTGGTGACCGTGCCTTTTTTAAATAAAGATAGAAGACCCATCCCGTTTAGTACAATTTATTCTTTGGTTGAGGGGAGATAGGATTAAAAATCGTGATCAATCACAAATTATTAGTCTTATCTCCGCCCACTAAAGGATTGTATATAAGATAGAGTCTAGGTTAAAAAAAAAGTGTAGTTTTGGTTTGTGGAAAACAAGCATAATTTTGTTAAAGTAAAGTACACTAACTGGCAAGTTATGGTCACTACACGCTCAGATAAATTAATCAAACTTCATCTTAGCGTTTAATGACAATTATAACATGCTTGTTATGTAAATTTTAAGGCTTTTTTTATTGGTTCAACAGAAATAACATATATCAACGTTGATATATTTTTCCGCCTGGTTATAACTATTACTTGAAGGTGGTACCCAATGAGCATTTTCAGAAACCTCTGGTGACAGATATTTATATAATTATTATAAGGAGGGTTCCATTGATACCCTAGGGTATTTAGAAGTTTCCTACAAGAATTGAGTTTGTATATTTGTTTTATTAAAGGCTCTAAATTGATTTTACCCTAAAGTAACATAAAACTGGCGTTAACAATATTTCCACGGACATCTTTATAAAAATTAAAGTCATCGGTTCAAATGGTATATAAATTGGTGTTAACAATGTTTTCACCAACATATTTATAAAAATATAAGTCATCAGTGACAAAAGTTATATAAATTGGTGTTTGAAATCTTTCTGTCAACCCACCTATAAAACCGTAAGTAACTATCAATTAAAGATATATAATAGATTTCTTTTTAAAATGTTGCTATCAACCCACTTATAAAACTTAATTAACCAACAACAAATTTATATAAGATATGATTTAAAATATTTTGAGAGACACTTATAAAAACTTGGGAACTCACACACAATATTTTGACAATTATAATAAAACAAACAAGATTTTTTAAGGTTAATTTTATGACATAAAAAGGCGCGTTTTTGCGAAATCGAAAGGAGCGTTTTTGCGACATCAAAAGGCGCGTTTTTGCGAGATACCATACCATTATTATCTTGTTTTAATTACATCAATCTGAGAGAGATAAGAGATCCAAATCTTGTTGAGATAGTTGCCGATGACAGATATCGGGATCGAATGCATTTTACACCCGATTCCCACTAGTGTTTCCGATTCGCTGTCACCCTGACTCAAAAAACTCATTAAGTGGTCCGACATGAACTTGTATAGGCAAATCTCGCTTAGACCACGTGATACGTGTTTTGATTCGGGGGACCCACGAATGAGAAACGCATAGATGGGAACCGTGTTTTAGAAAAAGAGAACAATATAGTAACCGTGTTAAGGTCGCAAAAACGCACCGTGAAACGTCGAGCGCATACGCTGATACTGCTGGTCGGCGGCAAATGTGAACACCCCGGAAAATACTCGCCTGTACACCGTTCGACCCCGCAATCTAACTATATTCTTGAGATAGTTACCTCTGACAGTTATGCGGGCTTGAAGTGTGTGGAGGCGGGTAATTTTCGAGGAATGCATTTAGGAAAAGAGAACAATGGTAACTATGTTAAGCTCGCAGAAACGGACCATCAGTGTTCAACACTGCGCCATCTGCAGCCCTTTGTTCCAAGTAGCATCATTTTTTAAAAGGGTCATAAAATAGTGTCGCCATTTTTCGCCATTTTGGATTACAAAAATAGGTTTTTGGCCTAAATAAAAACGTTATTTATGGGGTTTCAACATGTGTTTCAATCGAAATATTGCTTGTTACGGTTAAGAACAACATACGAAATTCAATATTTGTCCCAGAAAGAAAAAAACGCGTATGAAAAAAAAAACTGATAGTTAAATGAATATTTTTTTTCAGGTTTTCTCAAGTATTTTTGGAGCCTATGAAATTTACGTGAGTGTATTAGAAAACTATACAGTACACACGGGACCGCAGCTGATTTTCAGAGTAGGATGACTTGAAAAACAGCTTTTATTTGACTATAGTATATAAATATTCATATTCCTGCTTCAGCTTATCTCACTTTCATTTTTATTTATTTTAGATAATTGCTAAACACCATTTTATAAATTTTTTTATTGTAAAAAGAAAAAGAATAATACATAACCAGCAAAGGGAAGAAAGATGGAAAATCTATATTTCTAAATCCATAAAAACCTTTAATTTGTTATGTAGTGTTGTTAGAACAGTTGTAAAACCTTTTTATAATAATCTCTATACTTGAGGGCTCATAAGGAAGTTTTATAAAATCTATATGTTGTTTTTCTATCCTTTACTATGTACCATAAATTTTTATAAGCTGGTGTTGAACAGTTGTTTTTCAAGTCTTTTTTACTCATTTAAGAGATATATTAGAGTTATAAAATTATCACCAACACTAAATAATATAACTTTTGGTTATTTTATGAAGGTTTTACATTATTTGCTGTAACTTTTATATAGACAAAAATGCTCATTGGGTAGACAATTATGAACTTAAGAGTAAACAAGAGAGCTTCCATTGTTTTTATGTATGTAATAACGAACTGTTTGTTCGGGTTGAATCTTGAAACTCAATTTTGACTAACTTCCCGACATCCGTTGGGCTTCAAATGTGGCATGCTTATATAGTTGCGGTGACAACGCAGAAATATAGTGTGATGAAATTGACAGCTACCCCATACTTGAAGGGGGTAGAGGGGGTACAATTGAAATACGCGCCCGATTTCGTTGAAATTTGGTGTGTTGGGGCACATGTGGATGGAGATAACAAATTTCTAATCAGATTTTGAAAATTCAATATGGCGGGGTCAGGATAGACGATTTTTGGTCATCTTTTGCTAACCAATTTTAACTAACTTATATATATACACATCCGATAACCTTCAGATTTGGCACGCATTTATAGTTCCGGTGACAATACAATAATATGTCATTATTTGGCAACCCTCCCCCCTACGAGGGGAGTGGAGGAGGGAAAATTTCAACCAAAATTGGTATGCGGGGGCTTTTGGGGATAAGCTATATGAATTTTTGATCAGATTTTGAAAATTCAATATGGCCGATTCAAGATGGACTATTTTCGACATGTTTTGCTAACCAATTTTAACTGATTACAATAATATGGTAAGTGGAGGGGGAAAAAGATTTGGTTTAACAAAATTATGATTGTTTTCCACAAACAAAAAACTTTGTTATAGTGCAGCCAAAGGTTCTAAATTCCCAACATAGTTAAGATTTAATTTGTTCGATTTCAATCTAAATTGGCATACAGGGGTTTTTAAGGAGGGGGATTATGAGTTTTTGATCAGATTTAAAAATTTCAATATAGAGGATTTAAGATGGACAATTAAGGGTACAAATCGAAAAATTAAGGGGTGTGTAGAAATTTGGTATGTGTTTATAGTTCCGGCGACAATACAATAATATGAGGTCCCTATAAAAAACCCGAAACCAAATTTGGCGGAAACATAATTTGCCAGAATTTAAAAGGAATAAAATAATGAAACGACGGGAAAGTCAAATCGCTAGAAAATGTATGCATAGAATTAAATTTGGACGAAACACAAAATGTCAGAAAATATTTTTAACGAAAATATTTTAATAGAATCATAATAACGCCGAACCACAAAATTCAAGAACCCCAATCTGTCTGAAAATGATTTGAACCTATAGCCACGAATTCAATTGCTACGTTGCCAGGCTTACGGCAGGGAAGAGTCGAAGTAAGTTTTAATATTGTATTAATTCACGCCCTGTTCATCCCTCAACCACCCCCCACCCCCAAATTTTTTCATAATATTAAAATCGATTCACGGGAAGTGTGTCAAAAATTAATCGCAAGATTTTATAGACAGTTAGACCGCCAGAAACTGTGAAGTTAAATAAAATCGTTTAGTAAAAAAAAATCCCCGTGTCATCTTCCCAATAGAGAAACTTATCAACGCAGCAATCCAGGGTCTACGGCGCTTTAGAGATTTAAATTTGACGTAGGCCCAATAGCGATTCGGATGCATTGTCATTCGACTCATTTAAGGATCGGGCATATTATTTTCTATCAATTTGTGGTACGGGTGTTTTTCGTTTCTACAAAATTATTTTTGATAATTTAATAATTCTGATGTTTTAAGGTTCTGGAAAATTATAATCTGTTAAATTATATTCTTGTCTTTTAAGGATAAAGTTCGTTCATATTTCGTTTCGGAAGTTTTATTTTCTGTTCAATTGGGTTTCGGTTTTTGTAAATTCGGTTTTTTTGTGGGTTCCCTAATATGGTATTATTAGATACACAATTCCTTCTAACGAGGGAAGTGGAAGGGAAAAAAGATTTAGTTTGTTCGATTTAAATCAAAATTGGCATATAGGCGTTTTTCGGGAAGAGGATATGAATTATTTTTGATCAGATTTAAAAATTTCAATACGGCGGATTCAAAATGGACGATTTAGGGTCCAAATCTAAAAATTAAAAAATAAATTTTTATTAAAAAGAAACTTTTAAAGCTTGCACTCAAAAGTAGAAAATAATTTTTTATCTTTCTTATACCATAATAAAAGCGATGGGATTAAAAATTAAATTAAAAATTTTAATTCTACAGTAACAAAGAGAGAACTACAACAAAAGAACTAAATTTTTTTTATATTCGAATGATAAACATGATGCTTTCATTTAAAGAAGCTGAGCCCGGGTGAGGTTGCCGTGCTTGCCAAGCGTTTGAAAATGTCCTTAGATTATAAAGTAATACAACTGTTTCTTATGTGAATCGTCGATGTGCCCTATATACGATACCTAAATTTAAAATTTTTAATTTGTGCCCATCGTTTTTATTATGGTGTAAGAAAAATAAAAAATTATTTTCTACTTTTGAGTGCATTTAATAAAAGCTTGTTCTTTAAAAGTTTTCTTTAATAAAAATGTATTTTATTTCTTGTTGTCAGCGTATCTTTGACGCATTTCTGAAAGCGTCCTTTAAAAAAGAGTTAAAGTTGTGCTTACAACGTACGACATAACAAAACCAATTCTTGTTCAGTGCTTCATAAACAGGTTTACTTCATGCCGCTCACTTCTATTTCCTTCCTTGTTTTTTTTTTTTATATACTGGGACTTTCCATCCATTACAGGATCAATGCCCAGTGTTAGCGAGTTTTTGCAAAGTTAAAGACAAACACAAAATATCCATGCACCTAGCCGAGATTTGAACCCGGGACCTTCCGTGCGGTACACAGATACGCTGCCCACTGCGCTACGGCGGCTGGCGTAAAAGATTTCCTTCCTTGTCTAAAAAAGTGAGAGGGCAGTAGAGTGGAAAATGGAAATAGTGAAACTGTGGATCAGCCATTTACGAAAGCCCACAGATAACAAAATGGTTAGAATACGATAGCTGCCTACGAATACTGCAAGGGTTTTTTCCACCCAAGATCTTTTTGATCTTTTGTTTACTGCAAGGGTTGTCGTAGAGATAAGTAGTCGCGTTCAGTGTTAACTAGAGTTTCGAACTTCCCTTGTCTTTATTTTTATTTTTTACAACGTTTCGAATACTTATGTATCTGCAATCGTCATGAGATGAATACTAATAAAAACTAATACTACCTCATCCTATATATACTTGGTTGGCTCCGCCCTTCCACAGTTGATATCTGTTACCTTCGAAAAGTGTGAGTTTCCAAATACCCTTGATGGTGAAGCTTGATGAATGCTGTTCCTTTGAATTTTCTTTTGAGTAAGGTGACGATCTTTGCCTCTTTCCATTCTCAGCAATGTTGAACTATTTTTGATCCAGTTGTGTCCCTTTGGCGTTTGTGTTCTGTAAGTAAGTGTAATAGAGGGATCGGTGCAGCACTTGATAGCAGAGTGTGATGCATATGCCAGATCAAGGCAGCTGAAGTGGGGATTTCTCACGATAGAGGAAGAAGAGCTGCACTTGCTCAAATGGGCCGACATACTGAACTTCGTAAAGAAGACAGGGAGGCCCGGAGAGAGAGGTGCAGCGGAACTAGGGGCATAGGGGTAAGGAACGGGGTATGGCAGAAAGGGTCCATGAAGAGGCCTAATTGCCAGGCCCACGGGCCTACTACTACTACTAAGTGTAATGGTTATAACTAATAATATTTTGATACTGAACTTGATAAAAAACAGCTGACCTTGACTTTAAAAAAAATTGATTAACGTGAACTATTACCGTTCAGCAAGGTGATCCACTGGGTCCTTCGCTTTTTTGTTTATCTTTATACCCCATCATTTCAAATTTAAAAACCAATAACAACTTATAGTACCTAGATGATGGTACTTTAGCGTTCTTGAAGAATTGGATTTTTTGGAAAAAATCTGTATAGATATAGGTTTTGTTCACTTTTAAGTAAATTGTTGGAACCTTTCCATATAGAATAATTTATTTTTATTTTTTTTTTTTTTTATTCCGACATAAATAATATTTTTTGTCATATTTTTACCAATAATCAACTGGATAATGTTAATTATTAATTTACGTGTTATTATTAAGTATGATACATGAAAGTTGAGCCCTTGGGTTTTAGTTTTTGGTCAATCCCGCGCGCGATCGCTATAAATCGTGCGATGGTAAACCCCCACTCTCCATAAGCGACGGAGAGAGTAGGCAGCTGAGCGCTCGAGGTGCCGACTCCCTTACCATTTCTGACGCCAAATAAGGTAGGCCATTTTACTATTAATTTGGGGGCTCATCTCCGATTTTAGTGTTCTTTTTCTATTGCTTTTATTTTTATATTTTGTTATAAACATTAATTGTTTTACCCGCGATCCACTAAAAAGGATCCAGAAACTTGGTTTCTTTTCATTGGTCCTTCGAACCGGTTTTAAATTTTTGAACCAAATATTAAAATAATTATTTTTAAATTACCTTAAAGGTTTTTGAAAATTGGTAAAAATAGAATTTAGAATTTCATTTAATTAAATGCAGAATGCATGTAGGAATATCCTTGCATAAAATAGAACGAGATTTAAAAGAAAATAGATAAGGAATTTACCTGTTAAACTTTTTTTTGATACATTCCAAATTTATTTTTAAACTGTTTTTTGGTTTTATAGGTATTGATTGTGGTATTTGGTGGCTTATAGAGGACATATTTTATTAGATAATTTATTTTGCGGGTTAAAATTATTGTTTTTTTTTCCTCGTTTTTAATATTTTAATAAAAAATACTTTGTGATAATGGCTGAAGGTACTATGGCAAGAACAAATAAACGAAGTGTTTTTATTAAAAGGATTAAGGAACTTTATGATGTGGCCTATAAGGCCACAGCTGACCCTGACAAAATAAAGGATTTCAAAATTCGATATACTTCTTTGGAATCGACTTATGCCGATTTTGATAAGATTCATTTAGAATTAGTTTCTGAAAAAAAGGTCACTGAGACCCAATTAGAAGAGCATGACAAAATTCGGACTGAGGTTGATGATCAGTATTTTTCAATTAAATGCATTTATAACGAATTGTGCGTAAAATCAGACATGTCTATGTCATATCCACCATCACCAGTGGCTCACAATCAATTTAATCAACCCCCGCAAATTAATTTTAATATTCCTAGACTTGATATACCTGTTTTTTCGGGAAATTTAAAAGCGTGGCCAACATTCTTTGACTTATTTAAAAGTTCGATACATAATGTAAATCATTTTTCTTCTTCACAAAAATTCCAGCTGCTTCTTACTTTTGTAAGTGAGGAACCGCTTAGCTTATTAAAAAATATCCCCATCACGGACGATAACTACGCTATTGCTTATGACACGTTGATAAAGAGGTATGATAATAAGAGGCTATTAGCCACGACTTATTTTAATGAGATTATGAATTTGCCTAAAATCTCTACCCTTTCAAATCGAGCATTGCGTGGTTTAGTGGACAAATTTAGTGAGAATGTCGAAGCGTTAAAATTATTGAATTTTCCTATCACAGAATGGGATTTTTTGCTTTTTAACCTACTTCTTTTAAAAATTGATTCTGATACCCTTCAGAGGTTTGAGATGGAACATGCAAAATTCGATATGCCCAATTATACTCAGTTAAAAGTGTTTTTAAATAATCGATGCAAAGTATTGGATACATTAAATTTTTCCCAAGAAGATAAGTCAAAAAATTTTGGATTGAGTTCTAGTAATAATAATAACAAGAATTTTACTAGTAACCGCCAAAATAAGGCAAATTCTCGTACAAATGGTAATTATACCAACTCTTTTTTTACTAATACCTCTAATAATAATACTAATACAGGTAATACACAAAATTGTGGCGTATGTAAAACCGCACATTCCATTTATAATTGCTCTGTTTTTCTTAGTAAAACCCCCCATGAGCGCTATTTACTTGTTAGGCAAAACCGCCTCTGCGTGAACTGTTTAAGTAGTACACATAAATTCTCAAAATGCCATTCTAATAGGACCTGTACCTCTTGCACAAACCGCCATCATAGTTTATTACATTTTGAGGTACCACTTAATAATTCTAATCCTACAGCACCATGTAATAATACCAACCCCGCTTCTCAAAGCACACTATCTGAAAATAATCCCAAACTTTGTGCCACCGCTTCTGTTAATCTTACCCCCTCCAATGGTTCTTTAACCCTTCTTGCAACTGCAAAAGTTGATTTTCGGGATAGCCAGGGCAATCCGCATACCCTTCGGGTACTACTAGATAGTGCGAGCCAGGGCAACTTTTTGTCTGAACGCTGCTTTAAAAAATTAGGGTTAAATCGGTCTCGATTAAATGTTCCTATCAATGGTTTAGGTGAAATGACTTCCGTAGCATCCAATGGAGTAACTACCTGTACGATCTGTCCGGTAGGGCAACTTAATCCATCTTTTACCATCGAATGCATAATTCTACCTCAAGTTTGCCAATCCATGCCAACCACTGCCTTTCCAGATAAAAACTGGTCTTATTTGGAACAGCTGTCACTTTCGGATGACAGTTACAATATCCCAGGGCCCATAGATGCCTTAATAGGCTGTGACTTGTTTCCCATTGTATTGTTGCCCGAAAAGGTGTGCGGGCAGGAGTTTGAACCCATCGCCTTTAATACATTGTTTGGCTGGGTAATAATGGGTAAAATTAACTGTATAAAACAAAATTCCTACAAATCTCATTCTTTTTGCACCTCTTTAGCGGAAAACCAGGATATAAACAAAACTTTGCAATTGTTTTGGGAAATTGAGGAAATTCCTCGCCCTAGATCCTTGATACCGTTGGATGATCCTGCGGAAAATTCCTTCATAGAAACGCATTCTCGCACTTCTGAAGGACATTTTATTGTTACGCTACCATTTATTAATGGTGAGCCATTATTTTCAGATTCTCGATCAATAGCCTTAAAAAGGTTTTATAGTTTAGAGCGACGTTTACTAAAAGATCCCTCTTTGTATGAGGTCTATTCTAAATTCATTAAGGAGTATCTAGAACTTGAGCATATGGAACCCGAGTCCGCTCCCGCCTCTGACTATTTACAGCGTCATTTTTATATCCCTCATCATGGGGTGACCAATTTAAATAGTACGACTACCACCTTGCGCGTAGTCTTTGACGCCTCTTGTCGCTCTCAAGGTCAGTCATTAAATGACACCTTGTCAATTGGGCCTAAGCTCCAGAATGATATTTCTAGTATTCTCTTGAGCTTCCGCCGTTTTCCTATTGCTTTTACAGCCGATGTTAAAATGATGTATCGGCAAATACTCATTCACAAAAATCATCAGGATTATCAACGTATTCTCTGGAGATTTTCTCCCCTAGAACCTGTAAAGGATTTTAAACTTAAAACTGTAACCTATGGGGTTAGCTCCGCACCATTTTTGGCTTTAAGATGTCTTCTACAGTTAGCCCATACAGGAAAAAATAAATATCCTAAAGCGGCGGCAATTCTAGAGTCTAAAATCTATATTGATGATACCTGTATATCGTGTGAATCACTAGAGGAAGCAGTAGAGACAAAAAATCAGCTGATCAGTTTGTTAAAGGAAGGAGGATTTTTCCTTCGCAAATGGTCTAGCAACAGCACAGATTTTCTAACCTCTATACCTTCGGATATTCTGCAAAAACCTCTCGCTTTAGACAGTAAATCTGATCCTTGTATGAAGGTTCTGGGTCTGCGATGGTCACCTGAGAAAGATATATTTTCATATGACATACAACTGCTTAACTCGACCTGTACAAAAAGGTCTATACTCTCAGAAATTTCCAGAATATTCGACCCTATTGGTCTCTTATGTCCTATAACTCTCTTAGTCAAGCAACTTATGCAATCGTTGTGGGCTAGAGGTATCGATTGGGACGCAGAAGTGCCCGTAGATATCGCTCAAAAGTGGACAGACTATAAAGAGGATCTTTCGAGTTTATCTTCATTGGAAATACCTCGCTATTGTTTTATTTCACAGTATGTCAGTTTGGAATTTCATACGTTTGGGGATGCCTCAGAACTAGGCTTTGGTAGTTCCGTTTACTCTCGCCTAGAATCCTCACACGGTAAAATTTATACCTACTTACTTTACGCTAAAAGTAAAGTAGCACCTCTAAAGAAACTAAGTCTCCCTAAATTGGAACTTAGTGCGGCCCTAATGGCCTCAAAATTGCTTAAATTTGTCCTAAATACCTATCATATTCCTAATGTACACAAAATATATGCTTGGTCTGACTCAACTATTGCTCTAGGTTGGATTAAGTCAGCGCCCCATCGATGGCGCACTTTTGTCGCAAACAGGGTGAGTCAGATCCAAGAAAATGTAGCCCCAGACTGCTGGTTTCATATAAAATCAGAAGATAACCCTGCTGATTATGCTAGTCGTCCTATTCTTCCCTCACAATTAGTCAATTGTGCTCTTTGGTGGGCGGGACCATCATGGTTGTCCCTTCCTACTGAGCGATGGCCTACAAATAAGCCCATTGATCTAGAAGAACCTTTACCGGAGGAAAGACCTGTAGCACTTATGGTCTCTAAGGGTTATGATCCCATCAGTTACATTTTAAATAGGTTTTCATGCTTGCAAAAAATTCTTAGGATATTGACCTATTGTCTACGCTTCTTACACTTCCGTTTTAAGTTAATTCCTGAATTCAAAAAGGGGCCTTTCTCAGAATATGAATTATCTCAAACTCTCTTGTGTATTGTAAAAAAGGTTCAGGCTGAAGCGTTTCATGATGATATATCGAATATTTTAAATAAACGCCCTTGCTCAAAACCTTTAAGAAAGCTAGACCCTTTTGTTGACACAGGAGGTGTTCTCAGGGTAGGCGGTAGATTAGTCCATTCTCAGCTACAGTTTCAAGCAATGCATCCTGCCTTGCTTCCCAGCCAACATAGACTCACTGATCTTATCATTGAATCTTTTCATAAGCGGTACCTTCATTGTGGACAACAAGCCCTTCATTACTTTATTGCTCAGCAATTTTGGATAATAAATCCCAAAAGGGCTATTCGCCGCATTGTTCATAGTTGTATCCGCTGTTTTAGAGTTAATCCCAAGGTTATAGAACCAAAAATGGGCAATCTACCTAGTTACCGTATTACGCAGTGCAAACCTTTTCAGTGTACCTCTTTAGATTTTGGTGGACCTTATCAGATTTTAATGTCTCGCTATAGAGGATGTCGAACACAGAAGGCATATTTGTCACTATTTGTCTGTTGTAGTACAAAATGTTTGCACCTAGAGTTAGTCTCTGACTTAACAACACCAGCTTTTCTTGCTGCATTGCGCCGATTTATTAGCCGACGCGGCCGATGCTCTATGCTTCATAGCGACAACGGGACAAACTATGTTGGCGCGGCTCGGTATTTGACGGATTGCATGGCTAACGCAGCCGCCGAGGAACTTATTGAGTGGCAGTTTTTGCCTCCCTCGGCTCCCCATTTTGGAGGGCTACATGAGGCGGGGATTAAAAGTGTCAAATCCCACCTCGTAAAAATTATAGGCGAGCAAGTCCTTACCTACGAGGAGTTGTACACGGTATTTACCCAAGTGGAAGCTGTTCTTAACTCACGGCCCTTGTGTGCAATGAGCAGTGATCCAAACGACCTCTCTTGTCTAACTCCAGGACATTTCCTTTCACTGGCTCCCTTATCCGCGGTTCCAGATCCTGACTTAACTGTTAAAATTAATAGGCTTGACAGGTGGCAGTTACTCACACAAATGCAACAAACCTTTTGGAAAAGGTGGCATCTTGAATATCTTCATTCTTTGCAACAGAGAGCTAAGTGGCATCAGAATTCTAATCTTATTACCCCTGGTACTCTCGTTGTCCTGAAAGAAGATAACCTTCCCCCTCTCCAATGGAGACTTGGTAGAGTTGATTCTGTACATCCTGGTGCTGATGGTATTATCCGAGTGGTCACGGTAAAAACTAAAACTGGTCTACTTAAAAGGCCAGTGGTTAAGGTATGTGCTCTGCCACTAAATTAAGCAGAATCAATACTATTATATCAATGTTAGAATATTTTATTTTATTTTTATTTTCTTGTAAATACCGCTGTATTTGGTGGGCGGTATGTTCACTTTTAAGTAAATTGTTGGAACCTTTCCATATAGAATAATTTATTTTTATTTTTTTTTTTTTTATTCCGACATAAATAATATTTTTTGTCATATTTTTACCAATAATCAACTGGATAATGTTAATTATTAATTTACGTGTTATTATTAAGTATGATACATGAAAGTTGAGCCCTTGGGTTTTAGTTTTTGGTCAATCCCGCGCGCGATCGCTATAAATCGTGCGATGGTAAACCCCCACTCTCCATAAGCGACGGAGAGAGTAGGCAGCTGAGCGCTCGAGGTGCCGACTCCCTTACCATTTCTGACGCCAAATAAGGTAGGCCATTTTACTATTAATTTGGGGGCTCATCTCCGATTTTAGTGTTCTTTTTCTATTGCTTTTATTTTTATATTTTGTTATAAACATTAATTGTTTTACCCGCGATCCACTAAAAAGGATCCAGAAACTTGGTTTCTTTTCAGGTTTAAAAATTAATCTTAAAAAATTCGAGTTTTCAATTTTCAAAATCATGAAAATTAAAATTTTTTAATTCTAAGAAAAAGCTTCAAAGTCTGTCAAAAATAAATATTAATGACCTAACTCTTGTAGGCGCACTATTTTTTTTTGTCCTGCATTCCTAGATTAGACATGGGAATATTTGTGTGCCTCAATGAACGAGATTTTCTATCCACTTTTAATAGACTATGCAACATTGAGTTGATTTTTACCATAACAACAGGTAATACTTTCAAACATTCTTTTTCCCTTAAAAATATCCCCTTTACCAACATTTCCAACTTTGGTTTTGTTTTAATATTTGTTTTAAAATAATACCATCTTTTTTGCGAATCCCCATATAATCCGTCTTTGCCATAAGCTCTTTGTTTAGTAAACTTTCAGAAAAGTAGGTTAACGTTCAACATAACCACACTTTGCTCTCAACGTTTTTCTCGTTCCAGTGGTTTTTGATAAAAAAATTTCACGAAAATTCTTAAATTTTTCAAGTTTTTATTTTATAAAATGTTGTTAAATAAAAACTCACAACTCTTCTTGGAAGGTTGAAAACTTATTAGTCATCGAGTAAGTACAAAATATGTTCTACATTTTTGGAATTATAATTTGGAAAATTTCTATTTTGATTATATGTAAACACATTTTTAATATGTATGTTAGTTTGTATGTATTGTTAGTGTGTGTTTTACAAATATTTTCTCTTTTTTTGTTAGGCGTTTAACATTCAAATCTTGAAAATGGGACAGTAGTCCCGAAACGCGTCGGTTGACTTAAAATGAAGAAGTTTTGCACTCAAAAATTTTTTGGACGCAAAGTGTAATATTTTTCTAAAATTCTCTGAAAAACTGAAATTATTAAATTCCCACACAGCCGATTATCTTTTAAAACATTGTTTTTCACTTCCATGCATTACCTACCTCTTACGTAGAGAGAGTCTCACAATGTTTACAAAAATTCTGCATAATTCTAAAAAAAATTTGGAAAATATTGCAAATTGCAAAATTGATTCATCTTCCTGAACACAATGTACCTTACCAGTTAAACTAGGTGGTTTAGGTATAAGAGACTCTTCAACTCTTTGTTTTTCTGCTTTTCTTGGCTCTTTGAATGATTCTTCATATATATTTGCAAAAATTCTTTCTTCAGAAATTCTATCACATCCGGATCTGGCTTTGAACGAAGCGTTAAAAAGATACAAAAATTTAACCGGCTTTTGTGACACACTAAATTTAAAAAGTCAAAAGGATTTTGATTTGCAGATGTGTAAAGTACTTTTTGATCATGTTTTTTCTAATTCCAAATCTCAAGTTAATCGAGCGCGTCTTCTAGCTCTTCAAGAACCAGAGAGAAATGCATGGCTCAACGCCTTACCATCCTCTTTTTTGGGAAATTTACTGGATGATCCGTCCTTTCGTATTTCTGTCGCTCTACGTCTGGGTCAGCAGGTTTGCGAGCCTTACTCTTGCACTTGCGGCGAAGTAGTTGACAATTAGGCCATCAAGGCTGGAGCTGCAACGGTCTTTGGTTTCAGCTGGATTTCCACCTCAACTGGAACCGTCTGGTATATGTAGAAGCGATGGAAAGAGAGTGGACGGGATCATTTTGGTACCTAGGAAGGGGGGAAGGGTATTGGTTTGGGATGCCACATGTAAAGACACCATTTGTAGCTCCTATCTTGTTAAATCTTCTGAGAAATCAGGGGAGGTGGCAAACATGGGAGAAGAGCAAAAACGACAGAAGTACAAAGAGCTAGAAGATCGGGGATTTTTGTTTTGTTCTTTTGCGGTGGAGACACTGGGTCCGTGGGGTGATGAAAGAAAATCTTTAATAATAGAAATATAAAACATAATGAACACCAAAGACGCCAAATGCTTAATCACCCAGCGGATTAGTGTGGCCATCCAAAGGGGAAATGCGGCCGAATCAGGTTTAGAAGAATTGTTTTATTTATAGCTTTTATACATGTTTATTTTTATTTAATTCTTTGAATTTTTATAAGTTTAGTCTATATTTATATATTTTTAATTTATTACTTATTATAATAGAATTTTATTAATAAAGAATAAATTGCTTCAATAAGAAAAATTCCCGAAATTGGTAAATGGACCGCTACATTATTAAACTTTTTTGATATGAAACAGTACGCAAATTGCAATCCTGTTCATGATCCCAAAGGGACTATGCTTCGGACTGTGCTTAACTGCTTACAGAGGATTATGGACAACCGCTCTTGATCGGTGTAATTATTATGCAGATTACCTTATTAGCGTCGATTGTCTGCAATAATTATGATTTTACGCGCAGACCGTTACATGGGCATTAGGCAATAGGCCATTACATAAACGTTGTTATGTACCCGGAAGCGTGGTACATTATTGATCCAATATTAATTTACTATTACCGAATGTGCACAGTTTAAGGACTGGATATTACAGCTGAAAGTTGTCAAAACGCTGGAAAACTAATGCTCAGTTTTTGTAACTCAACAAAAAACAAATAGTTTGCGTTTATAGTCAGACACTTTTTGAATACCCGCGCTATTTAGCATTCAATGTAAGAAATATAGAAATATGTAAAATTCTTCTTGTCAGGTCTAACAACGATCGACCGCCATATTTTTGAAAATATACGTTTATTTTACTCGAAATACGACATCCCGTGTCCCTTTGACAGTTCTCAGATTTATTTTTTAACCATATTTTATTAATACTTAGGGATTATTTGGATTGTTTTAAGAATAACTGTCCTTACGCGCCTTATTCCAGTGCATTTTTGGCGTCCATTAAGGTAAAAATATTTTATCAATTGCAATATAGTACCATACAAACCAGACTTTGCTTAAACTATAGTTCTTATAGTCCGGTGTCCCCCAAGAAAGATAAAAAACTTCAAATTTGGATGCATCTGAAATTTTTAGTTTTGCTGAAAGAGGAATCTCTAGTTTAAAAAAAGCTCAAGACACAAACTCTACTATAATTTTGGATTTATTTGTTTTTCAAGAAAATTCGTATGTGTACAAAAAACCCTAATGAAGCATTTTACAAACAATAAAATTTCCTTTTAAAACATATGTCACTTGTCATTTTTCGGCTTGTCGTAAGAGTTCCAGAACCGTATTAAACGGAAAATTGTTGATAAATCTGTAAAAAAATATTGCGGTTTAATTTTATTTGTCTAATTAATATGATATTTTACTTAGATATTTTTATTGTTTTTTTTTTGCAACGAAGATTTTATAAAACATGCCACATGTGACAACAATAAAATTTAAATTATGTATTTTAATCAATGTGATTTTGTTTTTTAGCTAAATCTTATTTTATGAAAGGATCTCGGTAAAAACTAATACACGACTTAGGCTACCCTCCCCTGCCCCCATTTTCAACGTGTTCGAACAATTAATTAATGACGCATTACAAATTATACTACTTATTGTTTTTTAATCAAAAATTAATTTTAAATAAATTAAAGTTTGTTTTACAAAAAACGAAAGTTAATAAAATTAATAATGTCTAAACAATAATAATAATAAATCATAATAATAATAATAATAATAATAACTCATAAAAAATCTAGAAAAAAGATAGTACTATATTATTAAGTTCTAAAAAAAATTAAAAACCACAGGGACAGCTCAATCCAGTGGCGCACTACAGTTGGTTGAGTATGTAAAAACGCCAGACAAATTTTTACGTTTGAGTATTCAGGTTACTCTAGAACTCCATCGTGTTAAATTATCAAGATAATTTTGTCTTATTTTATGGAAACTTAAACCATAATTTGTGGTTTAATAGTTTTTGTAAACGTGTGCCATATAAGTCAATAATAATAAAGTTTAAAAAACAACAATAAAAAGTATATAGTTTTTCCCAGAGCTCTGATAAACTATTACTTTTATAAGCTGGTTTTTAGAAAATGTAATGGTCCAAATTGTGGTGCAAATTAGGTCCCCTAATGACATAAATGTCAAAAGTTAGAAAACAAAAATTGGCAAAAAAGACTCCAATAAGCGCATATTTTATTAGCTCAGTATTTGAGAAACTTGTTAAGCTTTAATTTACTCCTTTGCGCTTTTCGTGTCAGATAACTATAAAATGACGTTTCTAGCAGATTTGTGAAAAAGTACAGCTTTTCCAGTATCTTCTACATGTAAATATATAAAAAAATGATGGTATGATGTTTTTCTCAAAAGTTTCAGATTTAGTTTCTTCTTCGTTTTCCTGACGTCATAACTGCTAAACCGGTTGACATATAGCTTGTATCTCGGGCATTTTTTAAAGCTCCAGACAAAAAAAATCTGAGATGCATCCACGTTTGAAGTTTTTTATGCTGACGCACCGGACTATTAGTAAATATCGCCCTTTTAATGTTTGTAAATTGAAGAAATTTGGATTTCAAATAAAAATAAATGTAAATTTGAAAAAAGTAAAATAAAAAAAAATAAAAGAAAAATAGTAAGAATAATAAAATCATATACAGACCGCTGCCGTACGACCGAGGTGGATTCGAAGCGCGCTGCAGTGTTATCTTTTGGAAATTCATTTTGTTTTTATTATTTTGTTTTATTTCTGCCTTGCTCGAGAAACAGATGGGTAAGTTCTTAATTGAAATAATACATTTTTAAAACTAAAAATGCATGTCTACGAAGTTGCCGAAAAAGTGCAGATGGTCAAATGGTCAAATCGTCATAACCCAACACACGTTCGATATTGGTCGAGGGAAAATTTGCAATTGTATTTTGACGCAAGAACACAGTATCCCCAAAAACTAAATGTTTGGGGGGGGGGGGGGTATTGTAGGGGAACACGTAATTGGGCCATTTTTTATTAACGGCAATTGCAATTTGAATGGTCCTAGATACTTGGATCTACTGCAGCAGCACATTATTCCAACTGCTAGGCAGTTGTTAGGTGTAAGATTTGGTGAAACATGGTTTCAACAAGATGGTTGTTCCGCTCACAATGTTGGCCTTGTTAGGGAATATCTTGATAATGTATTTCCTAATCGGGTTATAAGTACACGGGGAACTATTTTATGGCCAGCTCGATCTCCCGATCTTGCTCCTAATGACTTCTATCTGTTTTTGAAGAAGCTTTTCAAATTATCACCCCTAACATGCTTGGAAACGTTAGAAGGGGTTTTTATAGTAGGCTCGGATATTGTCTAGCCGAGCAAGGAGGACTTTTCGAACATTTGCTTTAATTTTTTTTTGACTGGGAGAATCTTTTTGGTTTTTGGAATGTATTATTTTATTTTGAGTACTTGCTTTTATTTTGTTTCTCCTTATTATTTTTATTGTAACACGTCGTCACTGATAAATCTGAACAGTTGAAATAAGAAAATTACGTTATAAAATTTTGCGTATTTATTGACCAAATTCCGGTTTCATTGACTACGCTCCACACAGCACCGTGGTTAGAGGCGTACTAAATACAAGGCGAAAGGCGGCGAACGGCAGCGAATGGCGATCGGAAGCCTGAGTGTTGGTTGCTTCACTGATAGTCGTGCGGTGTCTCTGCATGTACGTACACTGGCAAATTAGACTTCTTCTGCCCTATGTTCGCAGTAGCTTGAAGCGGTGTGTATAAAAAAAGCTTAAATTTTCTTCCAAATTCTGTACCTCGGGGATTGTCCCCAGCACCGAGGCAGCATTAACCCTTTGTTTGTAAATTCAAATCAACACTGATCCGCTGAGTGATGAAGCTTTTAAACTTTGGTATTTCAGCTTTTTTACTTATTTCAGAAATAAGTTTTTTAGCTTCATCACCCCACGGACCAAATATCTCCACAGCAAAAGAAACAAACAAGAAACCACGGTCTTCAAGTTCCTTGTATTTTGTTCTCTTCTGATCCTCTCCCAGTCTCGCTGCCTCCCCTGATCTAGTGCAGGTCTTTGAAATATAAGACGTACAAAGAGTGTCTTTACAAGTATTATCCCAGAGTTGTTCCCTGCCACCACTCTAAGGGACCCTAGATATCTCATCCACCCGCTTGCCGTCACTCCGACGAATCCCAGACCGTTCCAAAATAAATGGAACATGAGCCTATGTCGAATCCAACGCCCTGCACTTTTTTTGCAGCATAAGCCATGTAGGCCATATCTATCAACTTTTTCGCCGCGAGTGCAGGTACGGAGCTCACACAAGGGTGGACCAAGACGCAAAGCCACGGAAAGTCAGAAAGATTAGTCGTCCAGTAGGTTACCCAATGAAGATGATGGTAGTGCATTTAACCAAGCGTTACTCTCTGGTTCTTGGAGTGCTAAAAGACGGGCCTGCTGAACATCATTTTTAACATTACAAATTTTACTGTCATAGAATACTTTACACAAAGCTGAATCAAAATTTTTATGTGATTTTAAACTGGTAGGGTCTGAAATTTGTGTATTTTTCGTAAAAAAATGTGAAGCTTCATTGAAAGTTATATCGGGTGTGAAAGAATATCTCGAGGTAAGATTAATGGACTAATGAATCATGAACTGAACCTAAAAAAGTGGAGAATTAAAGTGTAAAAGAACCTCTTATCCCCATTCCCCCGAATTTTATGGGTAAATTACATAAAGCCCATGCCTCTGAGTCAATACTACAGAAAATTAACTAGATATTATATCAGCTTTTGGATTGGGATGGTACATAATATTATACAAGCGAAGTTTTGCAGATCTATATTGCTTTCCCTTTTTTCCTTATTAGGTTATTACAGAACAAATTACTGTAGCTTTTTTGCAGAGATGTCAAATACCTAACATTCTGTATATTTTTTACCAAAGTTTTAACGGGCGGTCCACGGCGATGGTCCCTGTTCCGGTCCGTGTTAATCCTTGGACAGTCTGCAGTCCCAACATGCCGTAATTGCTCTTCGGATAAATTATGTCATTTCTACGTGATTGCGCGCAAGAGCTCGATTGTATGCATTGATGGTGCCGCTCAAACTCTGCTATTCCTAATTAGGGGCTCAATTCCTGAAATTAAACGGTATAGGATTGTCAGTGTTAGTTGTATAAGCAGTAAAATAAAACCCCCGCTAACCACATGCAATTTTTTTTTAAACTACCTATATTTAGAATCTAACGGGACCTTACCTTACATCCAATTACACAGGGTGATTTAAACCCAGCCATACGTAAATATTACGTAAAAGTTGCAACACATGATAACTTTGTGTGTTTCTTGTGGGATGCTCATCCAAGTTTGAATTTTCGCTATTTACACACAAGATCTTTTGATCTTTTGTTTTTTGGTTTATTTTCGGTTGAAGAAACTGATTTGTAGGTTTTTTAACTTCTTTTTTTGTTTTAATTGCCTTAGGAGCATAATCCTATTGGAAATATTAACACGCCAGGACGAATCCATATCAGGTAACTTGGATAAGTACCAGTGCGGAACGATGCCTATTTCTGAATGATTCAAGGTTGGAAATCAAAGTGTATGATGGTGTTTAATGAAGTATGGAGAGGGTGAGCAGTGAAACCACTGATGAGCTCACGCTGGTTACCCAGAGCGAAACATCGTTTAATCATTTCTATTTTCGCTTTGGTCCTTTGTATGTTCCTTGTGGGATATTCATCCAAGTTTGAATTTTCGGTATTTTCACTCAATATCTTTTGATCTTTTGTTTTTTACATGATTACTTTATTACATAAATTCTAGGTAAACTGGAAGTCACAACAAGGTAAAAAGTGACTTCGATGTTCTGCATAATGCCATGCACAAAGGTTCCTACTTTCGACGTAAATAATAGACACTTAAAGTAATTTCGACGCATCGGTATCGGTATACGTAACGCATTCGAAATAAAGCCAAAATACACAACATTTTTGACTTTTTTCTGCGATGTTTCGAACTATGCCCGCTTTTTTGGCAATGACAGAACTTCTGATTGAAATCGTTACGTAACTCGTGAAATCAGCTGTTAAAAACATGGTGTGAATAAGTCAAAAATGTATTGTATTTTGGCATTGTTTTGAACGCGTTAGCTATACCGATACCGATGCGTTGAAAGGGTTTAGTCTATTTTATAACGGTTCTAAGTTTAAGTGAAATTTTTGGTTTTTTGGACATAATTTCATTTATAAGAAGAATTTTATTAAATTAGTTTATTGAATAATCATCTTAACACAATCATTTGTTGGATTTAAGAAGAAAGTTTCAATTTAGAAGAAAAAAAAATTAAAAAAATTAAATTGACGCGGGGTTTAAATAGTAAACACTCTGTAGAACAAATTAAAATTGGGGTTATATGTCACTCTAATTAAAACTTACCCTTGTTAATTAATTTTTTCAATTAATACTTGATGTCACACAACGATTTAGATGAGTAATAATAAAATAAGGAGTAGAATAATTTTGTATTTATTTAGAAGGTGTTTTTATTTATGAAATGTATTAAAAAACTTAACTGCAGGTTTTTTTTACATTTCTGTCACTGTCGAAATATCAGTGTAAAAATATTAGCGCTGCGTTCAATCACAAAGAGCCAGTTCGGATCTTTTACCTCTGCTTGCACCTTGGCTTGCACCAACCTCTACTGATGAAATCTACAACTTTTAAATGAGTGGGCTTTGAGTAAGGAAAGTTTTGTTGACTGAGCTTTTAGATAACCTCTATGTTCTACTTTTAGTTTGTAAATTAATATAGTTGTTATGGGTTTTTTTGTTTGGTATATTTTTCGGGAATAATCAGTGACCTTCACTTATGTTTGTTTTGCTTCTTAGTGCCCTCATAAATTTATTTTTTGTGCTGAAAACGGGTTCAAAATATGGCATTTTTCTGGACAAAATAGGAGGTATTTTGTTGGGTAATGAACAACTTGGCATATTAAATAAGGTAAACTAATCCTTGTTAAAGCGGTTACTTAGGGAAATTATAAATGAACTTATTTTTTTTTTATTTTATACGTTTATTGATCAACAGTACAATAACAGATCAAAAGTAAATAATAATTAAGTTTATAAAAGTTAACAAACTACATACTACGTATCTAATAATAATGAAAAAGAAAGAGAGAAAAAACAGAGAGAAAACCCTGCAAAAAACATTAAGTGTTAATTTTATGAAATAGGCAAAACAATAAAAATTAATGATTAATTAATTAATTAATGGTATTTTAGCGCATTATCTAAAATAAGATCAGGTATTTTACAAAAAGGATATAGCCAATGCCAATAGTCAATGTAATTGAATATAGAGTTCACAACCTGCTGCATTCTATACATTGGTGAAAAAAGCATAATATTGGTTCTAGCCTTCGGTAAATAAAAAGTTCCGATTGTACCTAGGAATGGTCCTAGGCACCGCAAAAAGAAAGTTGTTAATTAGTTGCAAGTTGTGATCGATTTGGCCATGTATAATTTTATATACTAGAATACAATACTGCTCTAAACGCCTCTGCTCTAGAGTTGCTATATTGTGAATACGTAATAAGTCAGTGTATGGTGAGAAGGTTGGATATACCCCGCTCATTTTGTATTGTAAGAATCGGAGAAATTTATTTTGAATCCGTTCAATTTGTTCTGTAAAATATTCATAGTTTTTGACCCATATTGAACTTTGAATACTCTAAATTGGATCTTACAAAGGAATAGTAGAACATTTTTATGACACTAGGGTTTCTTAGCTGTTTAGAATTTCTTATTTTAAAACCTAACATTTGGTAAGTTTTGTTTATAGTGTTTTCCAGGTGCTCAATAAAACTAAGTTTGACGCCTTTCTTTCCAAAATGTTACCCTTCATTTTGTAAGGATGTACTATTGGATTTTGTTTATTTGAAAATGTGACAACAGAGCATTTTTTTACGTTGAAATTTAGTTGATTTTCTTTACTCCAGTTTAATATATTATTAATATCTTTTTGCAATTTATAACAATTTTTAATTTTATATATTTTAATGTAAAATTTAAAATCATCTGCAAAAGACACACATTTACTATGTAATATAACATTATGGAGGTCGTTTATAAATAGGAGAAACAGAAAGGGACCCAAGTTTGCACCCTGCGGCACCCCTGATAAGACATCATATTTAGAAGACTCATATCTATTAAAAACTACGTATTGTTTCCTTCCGGTAAGATAAGATTCTAGTATGCTAATAAGGTCGTTGTCAAAATTAAACCAGACTAATTTTTTTAGAAGTATTTCATGTGGAACCTTGTCAAAGGCTTTAGTGAAGTCAGTATATACAGAATCTACTTGTATGTTTTGATCTAGAGAATTTGCTATTTCTTGAGTGTAAATTAACATATTAGTAATCGTGGGCCGTCTTTGCATAAAACCGTGCTGATTCGGACTTATTAGGATTTTGACGTGTAAAAAGATTTTATTGTATATAATTATTTCGAAAACCTTGGAGCATGCACACACGATTGAAATTGGCCTATAATTCTGTATATCGGACCTCGCATCACCTTTGAAAATCGGCACCACTCTCTCTGTTTTCCACATATCGGGATATTGTTTTGTCATGATTATCCTGTTAAAAATAATACAAAGTGGATAAATTAATAGTTCTTGACACACCTTTATTATATATGCCGGTATTTGATCTATTCCAACACTTTTTTTTGGTTTCATTTGCTTTATAGCCGAGAATATATCGCTGTTGGATATAGTTTTGACGACCAGTGGGTCCATATAGGGATTACTAGCGAAAGCGGTGTCGAATGAGCTGCTGGGTGCCACATAAGCCGAACTAAAATATCCTGTAAAAGCGTCCACAATTCTCTGGCCATCTTTAACGGATTATCCATTAATATCAAAATTTTGTATTTCTGACTGTTTCTTATTTTGTTTGATGAATGACCAAAAGTTTTCTGGATTTAAATATATATTATTTTCTGATTGTCTGATGTAATCTTTATATGCTATTTTGATATCCTGTTTTATTTGTGAACGTATCCTTTTAAATTGATTTTCTGTGTAAATATCATGCAAATTATTTTTTATTTTTTATTTTTAACTTTAATATTTTTTATTATATCTTTAGTAAACCAAACAGGATACTCATTTTTAAACGGTTGATTTTTGGGAACACATTGATCCAAAACTGTGTAAAATTTATTGTAAAATTGATATAACAATTTATTTATGTCGTTTATATTGTTTAAGAAGTCCCAGTCTATACTTTTTATCAACCTATAAAATTTGATAAAATCTGCTTTTTTAAAATTATATTTTGGAACAGAAAAATGACGCTTTTGCTTGTATTTCTTACAATTAACGTTAAATTGAAGAGCGGGGTGATGTGAATTTTTATTTACTGATTTACTGCTATTAAAGGTGAATCACATAGAGATACAGTAAAATTTAGGTTACTTAGAGCTAAATCCAATAATCTATTGTTTCTATTCATAACAGTATTCCGCTGGCTAAGGGAAGATATATTTATAAATCTAATGAACTCTCTTTCAATCACATTTGTGGGTGAATTATAATTTGCATAAATTCCAGGAATATTTAAATCGCCTAAAATAATTATATCTATATATAACGGTACAATAGTCTCTACACATTCATAAAAACAATTATATCTGCCCAGGTTGGACTCTGGAGGGATTTAAACCGCACATAAATATATTTTCTTAAATTCCTCTATAATAATAGATATCCAAATGTACTCAATAGAATCTTTCGATAAGGACACCTCCGCCGTCCTCTTTATTGCTTTTTTCTAGGTCTCTATCCCTTCTAAACACTATCTTTCGTCGAAAAGTTCTCGGTCTGCAATACTTCCATTTAGCCAGCTCTCTGTCAGCACAATGACATCATAGTTTTCAGACAATAGACTGGTATAAAAAATTGAAGTTTTCGTTTTTAGTCCCCCAACATTTTGAAAATAGAATGTAATATCTGATATTCTAATGGACATTTAAAAGATCTGCTTCTGTTTTAATTAAGAAAACCTTACTGTTGTCTGACTTTCGCAGGAGTATCTGCCCGTTCTTAGTCCAAAGATATTTTAGACTTTTCTCGTTTCTGATTGTTTTTGCCTTAGATAACAAAATTCTATTCTGCTTAGGAAGGGATTCGTTTATGTAAATCGTGTTGTGTTTTTTTACAAGGACCGCTATGGACTGGTCTAAATCTTTAGTTGAAAATTCTCGATTTACTTTCCTGCAGCGTAAAAATTCGTCCTTGTGAGAACGTCCAATAAACTTTACCACTATTACTTTAGGCTGCGTGGTGTTGTTAGCATCGGAATTCTGAACCGGGTCCCCCCGTGTCATTGTGGATCCCCCACCTTTACGGTAGAAACAATCAAGCATATCTACATTTAGTTTAAATCCAATCGCTGTACTAATAAATAATAACGTAGAATACAAATTTTCGCCGGGTGGTTTAGGTACACCAGCGATTTCCAAACAATTAATTTTAAGCTGCTGTTCTTGATAATTTGTAAAAGACTCAAGCTCTTGATTCTTTTTCTCCTGTTGAATGATCCTGGTTACAAGATCGTCAACCTTACTGTCCTGTTTTGTAAAATCCCATTCCAACCTTTTAAAATTCTGCTGTAGGTCAGTAAGCTCCTCTTTATAGCTTTCTAATGTGTTGATCAAGTTTTGTTGCGTCTCGATCATTCGTTTTTGTTCATTTCTAATTTCACGTAACTCTTTCATAATGTCATCCAAAGTAATATTCTGACTACTGTTGCTTGCAGAGCGTACACGAGAAGTTTTTGCTGTACATTTATGGCATAACCAGATTTTGTTTTTTGCAATTACTTGCTCAGCAAATTCTGCCGACATATTTCTGCACTGAGGGTGAAATATTATATCACTCGTTTTACAAAGTAAACTTATGCTACTTCTACTTACGATTTCGTTACAGTCTCCGCACTTAGACATTTTGGTGGTCATGGTGTAAATAAAATGTAAATAAACGAATATTATAACCTTAAATATTGAGTCTCTTATAAAATATTTTGTCTTAATGGAGAAGTGAGAGTGTTTCTGGTGATTGATTGATCCTTAATGTCCCGACACAGTTTTTGCCACTATTTAACACTTTTTCATTAATAATTTGCAAAAATTAACAGAACAAAATACTAACGTGTGTAGCCGTCAACTCGTGCCTTTTACCAAATGCCACAAAATAATTCTTTCTGAGGGCCATAAATTTAAACCACCTCCCTGAGGTGGTCTAAAAAAAATCACCAACTTTATAACCTCAAAAACAAACAATGGAGCTATTATTTGCCAAATTTTTGGTGTATTCACCATTTACCATTTTGAAACCTGTCAAAAAATTAGTTTTAGGATATTTTCTTCTAAAATATGGTGTATTTTGAGAAAAAAAAGCAGTTTTTCAGTGGTATTTTGCAATAACAATACAAAATAATCAATCAATCAATAAATTTGTGTCTTTTCTATATGGGTAAATGTTCTTTGAAAATTGGTTTTAAAATTTAGTACCTTCCACAGGTGTAAATTTTTAGACCTGTGGGTGGTACTATTTTAGATCTTAATAAATGTCATTATAAGTGTAGATATATCGAATAACTAGTAACCAGAAAGTAAATCGAAAGGTAAAATTGGACCACAATTGTTATGGGCTTGATATAATCTAAAGTAGTTGTTTGTCATTTCTTTGTCAATGACGTCGTCATAAAAGCGTGGATTTCTTACGACATTTTTTGTATGTTAAGGCGTTAAAAAACCCTTTATTATTAAGACACGTACTGTCTTCCATACGCACGACACACGTACACTATACACACAGAGTAGTGAAAAGCTGCGCATACAAGACACGCAGGAAGACTTTTTGCCGTCACTTGATTTGAGTCAGGGCCGTATTTGTTATGGGCATGATATTTAAAATAGTTTTTAGCTTTTTTAATACAATCTAAAGTAATTGTTTCGAATGCCTATAATTTAGCAAAACAATACAATGTAAAAACGTACTTTCCTAAAATTTACAATAAGAAATCAGCACTGAGCAAAAATTTTAAAATGACAAAACTGTGTAGCGGCAAAACGGTAATTGGTCAGAACGTACTGGCCTAAAACCTTACAATACTAAAAGTTTACAAATCCGTACAAACCTAAAAATAGTGTAACATATTGCCACTAGATGGCGCTGCGGTGTGATAGAAACCGTTTTATTCGTTAAGCCGGATTTACAATTAAGCAAGCAAGCAAGCAAGCAAACAAATGTGCCAACCTAAACCCTTTTTTTGAACTTTCTCGGAAAGTATGCTATTTTAAGACAACTAAAGAAGCGTAAAATAATGAGTGAATTCGTAGCTTGGTAACACCAATGCAATTTTCCAGTTTGATAGGGTCATTTTGATGAAATTCGAAAAAACAAAACGACTGCTGATGCATATTGGTCAAAGACCTGACCCCTACAGCCAATGGCATTTCTTATTTGTCGGCTATGTACGGCCATCTAACGGCAATATATTACACCGGTTTTGCTTTCCAGCTGTTTTCGGCCGGCTGTGTACTGTGTCGCCATCAAGCGGGAATATGTTACACTATTTTGCTTTTGTACACTTTTGCCCTTGTCACGTTTTAGGCCAGTCCGTTATGATCTATTTCGATACTGTTATGCACCTGTACTTTTTAATAAAGTACTTTTTGATAAATTATATGCGCACCCATTGTTTCCTATTTTCAAAATGACATTTAAGATAATGATTCTTTTTTAGGGGAAGCACTGGTCTTCTTGCTTTCATGGACCGCAATTCGCTGCTTTTCCTCAAAACCATTGTTTATCTTTGTTTTAGTTTGTATACTGGAGAACAAAAAAATGCAACCCCTTGTATATGGATAATTATTTGAGTGAAAATTATTTGTGTGTTTACCTTATCTCAAAAGAAATATTTGATAAATTTTTTGTCTTCTAATCTTTCCTTTTTTCACAGATTTTTTCTATTCATTTTCAAAAACAACCAACACATAAGAGACCTTCTTTTGAAAATTTTAAATAATTTTTCTGGTAGTTGCTTACAGTTTACTTAAAAAATAAAAATACCAAGAGTTCGCGGTCGCCAACAACGCATCGTGGGCGTGAAAGAGGCTGGTTTTGGTTTACGGGAAATAGCAAGACGGAGGGGGTCCAATGATAGGACTTATAGACGACGTGCGGGTTCTGGACGCCCTAGATTATTACAGGGTCGTGATTTACGGTATCTCAGACTTCTTACTCTCAGAATTCGACGGGTCAGTATACGTCAGGTAAGAGATGTTCTAGTTGCAGCTACAGGACAAGTGTTTTTAAGTATGACAGTTAATCGAAGATTGCTTGGTATGGGGCTGAGGGCTTACCGTCCACTTTTGGTGCTATCTTTGACCCCACATCATAAGGCTCGCTGCTTGGAGTGGTGCAGGGCCCGGCAAAATTGGAATGACCATGGGGGTTAGGCGATTTCGAGGTGAGAGACGAAATGTAGACTTTTCTGTTGAAAGTGATACAGCAAGATAGCAAAATATCATGGTATGGGGTGCTATGTGTTTAGGAAGCAGATCCCCTCTAATCCTCATCAACGGCAATCTGACTGCTCGGCGATATATCGATGAAGTGCTGCAGCCAGTTTTACATCCCAACTTACAAACTATCCTTAATGCGATCTTTCAACAAGATAATGCCAGACCGCATACTGCTCGTGAAACAATGGACTTCTTACATGAACTTGGCATAGAGACTTTGGAATGGCCAGCAAGATCGCCAGCCTCGTCGCCTGTCGAACACGTAAAGGATATGATAGAGTGCAATCTTAGTTAATTACCACGTCCCCCTGGACACTTAGAATTAGACTTTGGCATGCCGTAAGGAGGATTTGGATGAGTGTTCCTCAATATGATAAAGACCAGCTTATTTTGTCAATGCCCAATAGAACAAACGAGTGCATAAATGACCATGGAGGAGCCATTCATTATTAACTTTTTAATGTTTATCATGGAGGAATCTTCTTAGAAATATAATAAATTACTTAGAGCATCCTAATGTATTAATATATAAATAAATTAATGAAAAATATTTGTCCTTTGTGGTGTTGCATTTTTTTTTGTTCTCCAGTATAATGATGGTAAGTAAACAAAGCCAGAATGGCTACATAGAATTTTTCCAAGAATTGAGCTCTAGTTCCCATACACAGAATGTCACGTATTTTATCAAGAATTACTGGTACATGTTTTTGTAGTTTTTACTTTACCATACCTAAAATAATATGCAGGAGCCTGCCAGGTTTATCGTTTTCAAACTGTTACAGGACATTTTTTAGAATATAAAAATTGAAGAAAAAAATTAGGGTTAATAATAAGTATCGAGTGATGGCGTTCGCAAAAGATCACGTGCCACAATTGCATAAAAAAAATTGGAATGTGGCACAAAATAAAATATGTTTTTTTTGTATTATATTTTAGACTTTCACATTATTAAAAACTTGTCTGAGTAACAATTTTCCAGCCAACTAAAAAGAAAAAAAGCTTAAGTCCTGAATTAAGAGACAAAATTATCTATTTTAGCCAATGATTAAAATTTGCCACTGGGCTTTTCTGCGAAAGGATAAAAACAAACTCTTGCAATTATAAAAAACATATTTCATTCACAAATTATCGGTAATTTCTGCAATTATCCGCGGAAATTACAGAGCACGTTTCCAAATCTGACGGAACTTTCGATATTTCATAAAAAACCCGGAACAAAATTCAAATGCAATATAAAAAATATATTTTTTTATACCTTCATCAAAAACATGATTTTACTAACTGTCTGCAGACAACTAAAGCATGGCTTTATTACAAAACAAAACTAAAGGGAAATAGCGGACTATAGTAGTATTGAAAAAATCTAATTATTCTTGCCTAAATATTCAGCCATTTCCGCCAGTTTTCACCAAGTACTTACGAAAAAATCATTTAGAAACATCGTCAAAATATCAAACTATCAAAAAATAAAATGTCGCACCAATGAACGTCACCTAGTAAAAAGGCACATCGTTATGGAAACCATTGCTATTTCATTCATCAACCGCCTTGATTTATAGTGTATAGTGCTAAAAACTCGCGGCTAAACTGTGCTTTTCTCTACTCGCGTTTTCAAATACTTTGCTGCGCTTGTTGTTTAAACCAACGCTTGTAAAAAAAGAACTATTTTAGCGTCTTTTGACGACAAAAGTTGTTTATGTTATGCTTCATACGCCAGGTAAAGTCCTATGTTACCCTGATGAGTCCTAACAAGGATGAATGAATTGAAGAGCAACATGTGTGTCCGATATGCCACGAACCTTTCTTTTTATTTATTTTTCATGAACAACAAATTCATTTTTTTTTTGCTATTTTAGCCACTAGTTGCGAAAACTATTAATTTTTTATTTAAATTTTACAAAGTCTTATTTTCCCCAAGCATTCTTGCAAATAGGGGTCGTTATCTCCAACTTTCTTCTATTTAGTAGAACTTTTTCGACCTCTTGTACTCGCGTAAAAAATGAAACGCCAAACGACCTATAATATTCGCACTAATATTTCATCACGGCGAATGACAATGGAGAAATCCAACGATGTCCCGTTGAACCGATATCATAGGACGTTTTATTTCAATAAATAAATGACGCTCATTTTTAAAATCTTTTCGAGATCCATTGTTGATCTTTACACACATAATTTACTAATGCCCCCATATTTCATCGGTTCAGATGGGAAAAAGCGTAAAAAAAGTTTTGTCGTAAAACCGCCGAAAGCTATCTGGGAAAGCGGCCGGACCCATCACTCAAACGGACTTTTTGGTGATCGATAGCCAATATAATTTTGGTACAGGAGGGTCCGAAAGTTCCGACCTTTACAAAAATTATGTTTGTTCCTGCGATATACGGCTATTTGCTCCAACCAATTTAGGATAGCCCTAATACTAGGGAGCCCCTAAATTTTGGTAGGGTTTAATTTTCGTTTGATTGAGTGTTTAGAGTCGATATCGGCTCCCTAACCCTTACCTAACGTCGACCCACACTAAACCTAACAGAAAAAAAAATATATTGTGGGCGTTTTAGTACTTTTTTGCGTAATAGTCAACATTTTGAACGATGTGAAGGGGTTCGATGATGCCCTCTGGTTATTAGGAAAGTGTAGGTGACGGATTTCATGCAGAAGTCCGTTGTCTAAGCGCGAATAAATGATTTATATTTTCGCCAGTGTCGTCGGCTTGTCGTTCGAGATGTTTTTTTAGTTAAAATTAACTGGCAAGGACATCCGGCATTAAATAATCGCAAAAATGCAAGATTCTTCTCATTTTCTCTTCAAGAAATCTTAATAATTCGAGATTTTGTCAGTCAAACTATTAGGCATGTATGCCAAATTCGATCCTTATGCGTTTGATACAGTTTGAAGCCTCATGACCTTGAAAAATACTCCAGTAAAATTAACACATTGCAAAAATAAGATATTAAAGGGCGCTATTCATCAACTGTTAAAGCGAGGAGGACCAAATTCCATAAGACAGAAAAGAAGGGCATGTCTTATAATATTGTTAAAAAAAATTTGATTTAGCTATGACGCGTTTCAATATGGCGACTTTATTTTATCGAATTTCGTAAAAAAGCAAAACTGACAAGGTGACCATCAATTCTTGTTGCATTGTCGTCGCTTACTATAAAAAATACTTTGCACAAGTTAAAAACCAGCTTTTTGTGATGTTTTTTTCAATTTACCACTACGCAAAAACTTAAAGCGCCGGAGATGAAATTTTTATCTTAGTGATAAATGAGCACTTCACTTTAAACCTCCGTACCATTTTTTTTTTGATATGGCGTCTCAAATGTTTATGATATACCCCGGTAAAAATGACTAATATACCTGTCGTTTTTATTAAGTTTCGGAACTTCTACAGGGATGCGGTGTGTGACTAAATAGCTTTTAAATCCTCATCCTCAATTTTATTATGAATGTTAATGCCCTATTCATTTTCGAAAATGGCATCTAAACCCACTGGTCCAGTGTATGCTAATAACTAACTTTTGCTAACTCTCTTGTAGGTTATAAATGACTTTGTTTGCTAGAGAAGTGAGCAGAAAATAAAATTCACAGTTCGGAAACTTAATAAAAACGACAGGCATATAGGTTATTTTTACCGGGGTATAGCATAAACATAAGGAATGCCTTGTCAAAAAAAATGGTAGTGGGCTTTAAAATAAAGTGTTTGTTTATGGCTAAGATGTTAATTTCATCTTCGGCACTTAAAGTTTTTGCGTAGTGGTAAATTAAAGAAAACATCAAAAAAAGCTGTTTATTCACTTGTACATGTTATTTTTAAGGTCAATCAGGGTCATGCATCAATCAAACTTTTTATCATAGATAGCGGCGATAAGTCAACAAGAACTAATGGCCACCTTGACGTTTTTGCTCTTTTACAAAATTGGATAAAATAAAATGTGTTTATAGGTCGCCATTTTGATATATCAGCCGTCATATTGAAGCGCGTCATTACTAAACCAATTTTTTTTAACAATATTGTTGGACTTGACCTTCTTATCTTTCATATCAAATTTGCACCTCTGGTGACAAAAATTTATATAATTATTATAAAGAGGGTTCCATTAATGCCCTAGGGTATTTAGAGGTTTCCTACAGGAATTGAGTTTGTATATTTGTTTTATTAAAAGTTCTAAACCGATGGTACCCTAAGGTAACATAAAACTGGCGTTAACAATATTTCCACGGACATCTTTACAAAAATTAAAGTCATCGGTAACAAATGTTATGTAAATTGGTGTTAACAATGTTTCCACCAACGTATTTATAAACATATAAGTCATCAGTGACAAAAGTTATATAAATTGGTTTTTGAAATCTTTCTGTTAACCCATCTATAAAACCGTAAGGAACTATCAATTAAAGATATATAGATTGGTTTTTAAAATGTTGCTATCAACTCACTTATAAAAACTTAATTAACCAACAACAAAGAGACACTTTTATATAAATTGGCGCCTGTAATATTCTTATGAACTCTTTCATAAACCTTTTTTGCCCATTCTTTATATAATGTTTTTATTAATTTCTTTGTATAGTGTTTTTACAACAAAAAAACAATTTTAATTTATAACAAAACAAACAAGATTTTTTAGGTTAATTTTGTGACATCAAAAGGCTCGTTTTTGCGACTTTAAAAGGTGCGTTTTTGCGACATCAAAAGGCGCGTTTTTGCGAGATACCATACCATCAATATCTGGTTTTAATTACATCAATCATCAACCCGGTTCCGACCAGCGTTTCCCATGCGTGGCCACCCTGACTCAAGAAACTTATCACATGGACCGATATGAACTTTTATAGGCAAATCTCGCTTAGACTACGTGATCCGTGTTTTGATTCGGGAAGCCCACGCATAAGAAACCCATAGATGAGAACCGGGTTTTAGAAAAAGAGAACAATATAGTAACCGTGTTAAGTTCGCAAAATTGCACCGTGAAACTTCGATTCACGGTGCATACAGTTCGCACAGCTGGTCGGCGGCAATTGTAAACTCATCACCTTACGACGCGACGGAACGCAGTCTCAAGGTCTGTTTCTGAGAGTTTGACATAGTCACTATTATCCTCTTTTTCTAAATGCATTAGTCTGAGAGAGATCCAGCATAACAGGGAAATACCTGCCTGTACACCCTTCGACCCCGCAATCTAACTATCTTCTTGAGATAGTTACCTCTGACAGTTATGCGGGGTTGAAGGGTGTGCAGGCGGGTATTATTCCTGGTATGTGTAGTATTCTGGGCCTCTCTCAGACGAATACATTTAGGAATAGAGAACAATGGTAACTATGTTAAGCTCGCAGAAACGGACCTTCAGTGTTCAACACTGCGCCATCTGCAGCCTTTTGTTCCAACTAGCATCATGTTTTAAAAAGTTGATTAAAAAGTGTTGAAAGAGGTAAACAGTGGTATAATTGTATTGTTTTTTTTATAGAATTGTCATAAATTTTCGCCATTTTGGATTCCAACAATAGGTTTTTGACCAAAATAAAAACGTTATTTATGGGGTTTCAATATGTGCTTTAATCGAAATATTGCTTGTTTAGGGTTAGGAACAAAATACAAAATTCAATATTTCTCCCAGAAAGCAAAAAACATGTGAAAAAAAGTATTATTTAAATGAATATTTTTTTCCCGTTTTCTCAAGTATTCTTGGAGCCCACGAAAATTTTATTAGTGTATTCGAAAACTATACAGTACACACGGGACCGCAGCTGATTATCAGAGTAGGATGACTGGGAAAACAGCTTTTATTTAACCTATAGTATATAAATATTCATGTTCCTGCTTCAAAATATCTCACTTCCATTTTAATTTATTTTAGAAGATTGGTAAGCACCATTTTATAAATTTTTTATTTTAAAAAGAAAGACAATAATACATAACAAGCAAAGGGAAGAAAGATGAAAAATTTATATTTCTAAATCGATAAAAACTTTTAATTTGTTATGTAGTATTGTTAGAACAGTTGTAAAACCTTTTTATAATAATATCTAGACTTGAGGGTTCATAAGGATGTTTTATAAAATCTATATGTTGTTTTTCTATCCATTACTATGTACCATAAATTTTTATAAGCTGGTGTTGGTCAGTGGTTTTTCAAGTCTTTTTTACTCATTTAAGAGATATATTAGAGTTATAAAATTATCACCAACACTAAATAATATGACTTTTGGTTATTTTATGAAGGTTTTATATTATTTGCTATAACTTCTATATAGACAAAAATGCTCACTGGGTTTAGTATGGTATTTTTGCAATATGTTAATTTTACTAGGACTTTTTTCAAGATTATGAAGCTGCAAACTGCATCAAACTCTAAGGATGAATGATCTTAAAATTTAATTTTTTGGAATCCCCGTTCTCGAGTTATATTAAATCGATGATAATCATGCCCCGGTTGCGAAACTTGTATTTTTTTATGATTTTTGGCCGCCATCTTGAAAGATGAGGTCATACCAACTCTTTCTACACGGATGCGAACAAGTCACACATTAACACTCGATTGTCTGACTAAAGGGCTATCAATCCCACACAGTCACAAAACTCCTTCATTCGAAATTCCACGGACTTACACATGCCCCTTCACTAAGAAGTAAAGTGAGGAAAACATAATTAGAAAACTTTAATTCTACAATATAATTTGATGCTAAATAAAAATAATTCATCACACGAAAAATTTAAGAACAACGAATTTTGACAATATATTGACGTTTGACGATAATTAAAAAGATAGGTTAGTTGTATTTTCCGGGATTTGCCACTCGTTAGCCAAAAAATTGCGACGATGCCAAATGTAAATCATACCTATTTAGGGATACGTCAGAAATTTCTCTAGCAAACCATTTCGAATTCGGGGGCCCCTTAGCGTCTACCTAGAATAGGTTATATATAACTAGCAACGCCAATAGACCTTTCATAGACCACTAATTTAACGTCACTTTATTTGCTTACGGTATTACCGTAATTGAAATGCTACAAAGAGTTTTCAAACCACAAACACAAATTACCATAACTGTATTCTTTTGGTCACATACAGACTGTTAATGTGAACAGAATAGAAAAGAAAACAACAATTCCTGTTTTTGCAAACTCACTTTCACAAAAAAATTAAAAATCTAACTAAACAGAAAAACACAGAACTAAATCTGGTTGGTTGCAAAAAATAACTGAGCGGGTCCCGTTAAGCCTCCGTAGTAACGTATTTCGGTTCCGATTTCGCCTACGGGATCACCAATTTCGATAGTCTATTAACGCTCTGATATATCGTTTTCCGAAATGAACCTATAACGTAAAAAATAGTATTTTCTAAGATCTAACGTGAATTAAAAAATGTTTAAAGATCACGACCATATCGGCATTAAATGTTTCAATATTGCGCTTTTTTCTGCCGTATCTAAATCCAGTGCAAAATTTTATATTCTATATTTTGACTCTACGTAGCTAAATTTGAGTGGCGGGTAGGTAATTTTGAGTTTCGAAAGAGTATTTTAATTATCTTTAAAAAGTCGCCTTTAAAAAATAGTTTTTGTCAGTTACCTATTCCTTTCTGTTTAGAGCTATCAATGTGTAGAGTTTAAAATAAAATTATTGTTAGTGTAAATAATTTAACTGTATTAATTAGGATTTTTTTTATAAGAAAAGTCTATTTTTAGAATCGAGTATTCAATTTTTTTGCCTTGTTTTCTTTTCTTTCTTTTTACGTTTTTATTTTTTTCTCTTTATAATTACATTTAGACAACATAGTTTAGCAGAACTCTTGTTAAAATAATTTGTTTTTTTTTTGTTTTTGTTTCCTATTATTTGCTCCAGTACAAAAAATTGTGTATAAAATATACAATTTTTGTAATTCACCAAAAGGTCAAAAGATCTTGGGTGCAAAAACCGAAAATTCGAACTTGGATGAGCATCCCACAAGGAACACACAAAGGACTAAAGTGGGTAACCAGCTTGGGCTCATCAGTGGTTTCATAAACACCATCATACATTTTGATTTCCAACTTTGAATTACTCAAAAATAGGCATCGTTCTGCACTGGTACTTATCCAATTCACCTCATAAAGGTTTATCCTGGCGTTTTAATATTTCCAATAGGATTATGCTCCTAAGGCAATTAAGGCAAAAAGGAAGTTAAAAAACCTCCAAATCAGTTACTTCAACCGAAAAGAATCTAAAAACCAAAAGATCAAAAAATCTTCGTTGGAAAAAAAGGAAATGATTAACCGATGTTTCGCCCTGGGAAACCAGCGTGGGCTCATGAGTGGTTTCACTGGTCACCCTCCCCAAACATCATTAAATTTTTTAACTTCGATTGTGTATTTCAGTTAACGAAAATTGTATATTCTGTAACAAGTTTGTTGTACTGGAGCAAATACTTTTTTTTCAGTGTGCATTAGTGCAGTCTTTAGGCGCCGGCACTTGTGCCACACTCCGTATAGGCAAGTCTTTAAGGACTAAATGGACTGGACCGACAATAAAGTTGTTGCCCAGCAGAAACGGTATTAAAGTAAAAGGTGTCAGCGCAAACAAAAATATCCAAAAGGGTCAGCTGATTGATTGGATACCTTTCTATTTGACGAAAAAACTTTAATTTAAAAAGTAAACCTTACTTAGAACTGGCAGTCGGGCACGGAATTAAAAATTTGTGGAATTATAGTAGCCTATAAAGAAAATCAGTTGGTATTGACAAAATTCCCCTTACTCTGAGGCTAGTTATAAAAAGGGTTATCGCACAGCACTTATGAAAGGCAAAAAACTAGTCATTCCGGTTTTATAACAGCACAGAACAAATCAAAACAGTCTATTTTTAGAAAAAACACGCAAGAAAGCCGAAAACAACATATTTTATCTAAAAAAACAACGCAGTTACATCCTAGTAACTTTTAGTTTGGTACAAACAAGTGTGTGGCTAATAAAAAAAGCAGGCAAATATATATCATGTTCACAGGACGACTTGAAACCATATATGTATGAGCTTAAATATACGCCCTTGCAATGCTTTCGGCGTGAACAACTTTGTAAGCAGGATGTCCTATGTATACGCCTATACCTTTCTCTTTTACTCTTTTATGACTCTTATTGTCTCTTTCTGGCGTCGAAGCTTAGCGGTTCTGCATATGCGCGGCCATCGTCATCGGTTAACCAATCAAAATCCAGATAGATAGCTGTGCAGTTGTCAAAATTTTTCTATTTGTTTACGTTTTTAGAAAATCAGTATTTTCTATTTTTACAAAAATAAATATATGAATAGAAATAATTTTTAGGTATTTTCACTTTTTTTCCTTCAAATTTTAAGAAAAAATAGCTACCAACCTGTGGAACTTCACTTTTGTTGTTTGGCGGCATCCACAAACACAGCACGTCTTTTTATGCGGCAACATCTTAAGCTCCAATATATAAACAGTTTTTATTATAAACCCTAAAAACTTTCGCGTAACCAAAGATTAAAAATATCACAATAAAATTTGCATAAACGAAAACGCGGAAAACGTGTAAGTGTGATCAAAACAAATCAACAAAAATGGCGTCTCGACCTAAGGGCGAAACCGGCCGCCTCGTAAAATTTTCGCACATGTACATAGGTGCGGAGCTAAGACGGCTCCACAGCCTGCTAGATTTTAGATCTTGCTTACAAGTTTTGCCTGGGAAAGGTCTATAATTAACCTCATACATATATGCTTGAAACCCATCTAAAAATTTTTTTTATTCAAAATATTTTTTAATATACTACGAAAAATTATGGCAAAACATACCATTTACTGATTGTGGAAAAACACATCAGAAAAAAAAATTACGACAAGTCAATTCGACTAATGTGACTACGTTCTTTTAGGCTCATAACTACCGCCTACCTACAGAAGTCGTTGGTGTAAAATTTCTCAGGGGGTATTATCATTCCATCTATTTTTACTACTGTGCAGTCGGGTCGTTCTTGGGGTGAAAGGGGAGGCCAAGTCAGCGGGGGGCAAAATATTAAAACTGTTTTATATTCTATGCCTGCAAAAGCATACTAAAATTGACAATATGCCTCCTAACATCTGCCATATTAATTTTTTTCAAATAAAATATAGCCTATACCACTCCTGGCACTCATTATTCTAGCGACACCAGTTTATCAAAATTTACCCGTCCCATATACAGTGTGTCCCAAAAGTAAGTAAGTAAATAATTCTGTATTTAGTTTTGTAACTAATATGTACAACAACAGTTTAAGTAATCTGCAGTTAACAACGAAATTATTAAAATTAAAAAAAAATATATATATATAAAATAATAATCAATTAGTCAGTTATACACACAAAGATTATAAAGTTAAGATATAATATGTTATAGTTAATTATGTATAAGGCGATCAAATTTAAAGTACACAAAACTCTTCCTTAAAAACAAAAAACAAAATATTACACGCTGCTGGTTACAATAAGGCAACAAGAGGACAACATAATGAACACAATAAAAATTATCTCACAACACACACACAACACGAAAATATGGGTAGGGTTAAAAGTAATATGTATTTAGTCAGTCTCACTTTTTAAGAATACTTTGGTTTTAGTTTTAAAGTTACTTAATGTAGTACTATTTTTTATGTCGTTTGGGAGTTCATTAAACATTTTTAAACCTTTATAAGTCTGGAATAATGGATCTTTTTGGGAGAATTATGCCTTTAAAAAAAAAATTATATACGATCATTTTAGGACGAAAAAGCCGTTTCGAAAAATCTATACCCTTTTATACAGAGTATCCATAAAATAAAATATGACACAAACTTATCTTTTTTAAATGGATATTCTGTATATTAGCCCATTTTCTGAACCCTTAAAAAATAAGATTTTAGTTAATAGTAGTAGTTAATTCCTCTTCCATGAAAATGTTCGTTACGAGGAACAAAACTTGTTGTTATATCTTAAAAACTAAAAGTGACTCATGAAATCTAATTTGGTAATTAAATTCTAGTTTGAAAATTTTACAAAAGTGCAAGTAACACCACGAACATATTTTCACAAGTAGAAAAGTTATAGGGCCAATCAAAAAATGCAGACTTTTCAAAAAGCCCCCGTAGCTCGAGGACCGGTTAACATATTGAAATGCGGTTTTTACTAAAAATCTTGTCTTAAAATTTGAGCCGCGCAACGGGGGTCAAATTTTATCTCTAGAAGTACCCGAATTTTCGACACCATGAACAAGCGTATTTTTCACATATTCACAAAAACTCAATTTGATAACACGAGAAAACAATGAACTGAGAAATTAAGATGTCCGCAAGAATCTGTATGTTACCATAAAATCCACTGTTGTGTCATTCACGGTCCCCGTGATTTATAGTCAAAAACGCTATTTTGGTAACTTCCCTCTAAAAACTAAACGATGGCCTTTCTGGCTACCGATGCAGAAAATCACGGACGCAAACCAAATGTTCATCCTTTTTATCATAATTAAAGGGCAAATTGATAAAATTGAAAAACCTAACTAATCTTAAGAGAAGGGAACCCCACTATATAGCACAACCACAATATGGCGACGTTTGTTTGAAAAATTAACATTTAGGTAATGTGTTTATTTTATTTATAACCATATTCTGTTAAGTTTACCAGGGACGTCTTTGGACTTCTCTCAATTTTTTTTTAGGGATTTGAAACGATATTGTTAATATCAAATAAATACACGATACTTTCTCTAATTGCTTTATTTAACTTTTCCAATCAAAATTTTTAAAAATTAAAATTATAGCAACGCTAATAATTCGTTTTTAATTCCACAGTTTTTCCTTATATCAAGGCCTTTTGGATGTAGTAGGTCAACCAGTTCAGGCAGTGAATGGCACACAAAAAATGAAATCAGTTTTTCCACACACCTGGGCCAAAACTCCTTGTCCCTGGAAATCTGTAAAAAAATCATAAAAATACAGAAATTATATTTAAAAAGAAAAGGTCATGTCTATAATTATTCTACATATTTTTTAGCTGTTATTTAGAACATACCTTGCTCCCTTGCACCGGAGCCTTACGCTATTTTTTAAAACGCATTTAGTTTTAGGTTAATATTTCGATCCCGGTCCATCACTGACAAAGTCGCACTGAAAATGTCTGCCACACCTTCAGAAATAACGATACTTTATTCACAAAGTTTCCACTCACCATTACGTTACGTAAACTGAAAATTTGGATTTTATTTTTCTGGTTTATGATTGAGGTAAAAGTGTAGACAAACCAAGTGAATTTGCAATAAGAAATTCGCTTAAAAATTGAAGTTTTACATCTAGAAAATAAAATCAAAATTCAGTGTTTCAGATACCTTAAACAGTGGCCATATTGTGCAAAATAGCAAAATTTTATGGAAATCATAGCCAAATGAAGAACTCGCACATTGGACTCTGTAGCGCATTTATAAAATAAGTATGTGTGTGCAAAATTTCAGCACTCCAGCACTTTTTGTTTGGCCAGGATTTCCAGAATACGATTTGCCCTGGGGTCCTGGCGTATTACATGAAAAGGAATTCACGACAAGATTTGCGAAAAAGTTCACGACGAAATTCACAACAAAATTTGATCTCCAATTTATTCAAGGTCAGTACCAAACATATCCAAGGCTAACAAAAGAAATACATTTGAGTGGCCTTGAATAAACTTAAGATCAAATTTTGTGTGATTTTGTCGTGAATTTTATCAATTATTAACAATGTCAATTAAAAGAAACGCGATTATAAAAAAAACATTGTTTTGTCATTTATAAATATGGTGAGCTGTACGTACAGACCGCTTCAAGCGACTGCGAACATAGGGGGAATCAAGTCCAATTTACTCTCCGTGCCGTACGACCGAGGTGGATTCGAAGCACGCTGCAGTGTTATCTTTTGGAAATTAATTTTGTTTTTTTTATTTTGTTTTATTTCTGCCTTGCTCGAGAAACAGATGGGTAAGTTCTTAATTGAAATAATACATTTTTAAAATCAAAAATGGATGTCTACGAAGTTGCCGAAAAAGTGCAGATGGTCAAATGGTCAAATCGTCATAACCCAACACACGTTCGATATTGGTCGAGGGAAAATTTGCATTTGTATTTTGACGTAAGAACATAGTATCCCCAAAAACTAAATGTTTGGGGGGGGGGGTATTATAGGGGAACATGTAATTGGGCCATTTTTTATTAACGGCAATTGCAATTTGAATGGTCCTAGATACTTGGATCTACTGCAGCAGCACATTATTCCAACTGCTAGGCAGTGTAAGATTTGGTGTAAGCTCCTAATGACTTCTATCTGTTTTTGAAGAAGCTTTTCAAATTATCACCCCTAACATGCTTGGAAACGTTAGAAGGGGTTTTTATAGTAGGCTCGGATATTGTCTAGCCGAGCAAGGAGGACTTTTCGAACATTTGCTTTAATTTTTTTTTGACTGGGAGAATCTTTTTGGTTTTTAGAATGTATTATTTTATATTGAGAACTTGCTTTTATTTTGTTTCTCCTTATTATTTTCATTGTAACACGTCGTCACTGATAAATCTGAGCAGTTGGCAATAAAACGCTCTTATTTATCAGTGACAAAAAATAAGAAAATTACGTTATAAAAATTTGCGTATTTATTGCCCAAATTCCGGTTTCATTGACTACGCTCCACACAGCACCGTGGTTAGAGGCGTACTAAATACCAAAGGAAAGTCATGCAAGTGGTGATCGCAAGCCTGAGTATTGGTTGCTTCACTGATAGGCGTGCGGTGTCTCTGCATGTACGTACACTGGCAAATTAGACTTCTTCCGCCCTATGTTCGCAGTAGCTTGAAGCGGTCTGTATGGTGTATTTGAGTTTTTTGTAAGTAATCTGTTTTCGTATAGGACTGTTTGATAAAGGTATGAAATAAATAGTGTCTACAGCTATCGGTTAGACTCTGCTGCCCTTGTTATAGCCAACGCTTGTACGAATTTATTTAAAAAATTGGTGGTTTTTCATAAAAACAGTAAAATTTTGTATAAATTCCCTATTTTAGAATTTTAGAACTCTTGCATAAACCTTTTTTTTGATTATACAAAATTTTGACCTCTTTTGGGGAAGCTGCGAACGCCTCTGTATTATAAATGTTCCGCTAGAACTAAAAACAATTTCCTTGTATAAGGCAGGTAGATGGGTACTGGGAAAAAGCATTTCCCATCATAATGCGGTTACGTTTTCAATTTTGCTTTCTATATTGCGAAATTTCCTATTGAAAGACACGTGTCTCTATTAGGGCATAATTTAATATTCTTCGAACTCTGCGTATAGCTCTTTTAAAAACAAAATATAACCTTTTTGAACTTTTTTTACAATTTGCCTGGGTGGTTATTTTATTATTTTCTGCATCGCACACATGTACTCTGCTTTTCGAAAATCATTTATTCTAGGGACCAAAGTGGCATTTTATACCTCAAGACCGGAAAATTGAAACCCCTGCAGAGGCTTTAATTCGCTGAGTGATAAAAAACCCCTTTAATTAAATGGTATATTATACTAATTTTCATCTTTAATTTCTGTTTTTATAAAAAAAAATCCAGAAAATGTAAAAAAAGTTTATCACTGAATTTTATCCCCAAAAATTTGATTTCACTGATTATTTAAATCATATATATAATATACATATATATCTATAAATTACTTCTTTATATATATTTTACTACCTAAAATTAAATTTTGTCTCATTAAATTTTATTTTACTCTCCAAAATGTTATTTTACTCAATGATTCAAAAAATAGTAGCATATCAACATTAAAGTCAATTAATACGTTTATACACACCTAAACCAGACAACATGGCCTTCATAGACCTAGTCAAAGCATTTGACTAGGTCAACAGAGAAGCTCTTTGGCAAATACTGGCAAAAGCTGCCCTCAAAAATATATTCAAATTCTTAGACTACTACACGACAATATGAAAGCAACAGTCCTGAGCAAAGATGGACCAGGAAAGTCATTCCAGATTACGATTTAGGTGCCATGCTTCGCCTTGTTGAGGAACATCTACCGCCGGGAGCGGAAATTCTATATAAATTCGACGGTGACCTACTTAACCTAGGCAGACTGCGAACAAAAACTAAGGTCTCGACGACCTCGGTAATCGAACTACAGTACGCCGATGACACTGTCGTTATGGCGGATACAGAGGAAGGTCTACAGCTGGTTAATAACGCATTTAACCAAGCCTACAAAAGCATTGTCCTAGAGGTCAATCTTGCCAAAACGCAAATTCTTCACCAACCAAAACCAGGTACGTATCCCCAAGCTCCAAAAATTTCCATAAATGGTCATTCTCTGCAGAACGTGGAACATTACCCATATCTTGGAAGCCACCTATCATCAAATGCAACTATTGACGCAGAAATACAGCATCGCCTAAAATGTGCTAGCGCAGCGTTCGGACGATTTTCGGAGAGAGTCTTCAACAATCACGACGTCAATGCGGAGACGAAGCTTCGTGTCTACAACACATACTACAAAGTATCGAGAGGGAGCTACTCTAACATACGGATGCGAAATGTGGACCACCTACAGAAGGCATATCAAACGATTAGAAAAATATTATCAAAGTTGTTTTAGACGAATCCTGAGAATCAAATGGCAAAACCGACGAACAAACATAAGTGTTTTAGAAGAAGCCAGAACAACTAGTATAGAAACCCTTACCTTCAAGCACCAGCTTCGTTGGACTGGTCACGTTAACCGCATGCCTGAAACACGTCTCCCAAAGCAGATATTTTATGGACAACTGAAGGAGGGAAAGAGAAATTAAGGAGATCAACAAAAAAGGTACAAGGACGTTCTCAAAGGCAATATGATAAAGGGTCACATCGCTATAAACAACTTCGAGACCACGGCAAACGATATGGCTTCATGGCGCCGAACAGTCCATGAGGGAGCACAAACTTTTGAAGAGCAACGACGTAGAATAGAGACGGAAAAGAGGGAACGTAGAAAGGAGCGACAAAATGGAAGAATGGACGACCAACAACACCCGACTGCTGCCGGAGACTAGGTGTGCCAGGACTGCGGGAGGGTGTGCGGCTCGAGAATTGGCTTATATAGCCATTAAAAAACGCACAACAGATAGCCATGATACAGAATATAGGAAAATCATACTGGGTATCGTCTTTCATTAAACGTCATTCAATATATCAGTTTAAAGAAAAAACAAATAAAACAGTTAACCACAGATTTTTCGGAAAACCAGGGTTGAGTATTTCTTTAGGTGTGAAGCGTTTTTAAAGTGTTTATAACGATTTTTTTAAGCGGTAAACTGCTTTCTTAAATCGCCTTAAAATAAAATCGATTTAGTGGTGTTTATACGACAAAATTTTCAAACCGTACTTATATAAAAGCCCGAGTAAATAAAGTAAATGTGTATATAAACATAAATAGTGTGTGTAACAGCCCATCTGCAACACTTCCGGCCACATAAAATGCGTACAGCAGAAGTTAGCTGCAGGTCTGTTCAATTTAAGTTTTGCTAATTGCGTTGCTTATCGTAACTGACTTTGACTTCTCGAATTACAGGTTAGATCTTTTGACATTGTCAACACAAATATAAGGAGAGTGACCGCGCTTTACTAAAAAACTAATATACTAATGAATAAAACAATTTTTTTAAATTATTCAACATTTTATTATAGAAAATTATTCTTAAAGCTCATTATGGACAAAACAAGACCACAATTATGCGAATAAGAAAAAAGTATCGAGAAGGAACTATTTGGCGAAAGGAAAGCAATAACTTAATCATAGACAGCGCACCTCTGCAGGATCAGTAAATTTGAGTAATCTAAGTATTTGCAGACAACCAAAAATGTTCAAAATCAAAAAGATTATTAAAACACTACGTAAATTAAAAAAAAAACAAGAAAACGTTTCTTCAATAGCGTGTCATTGCCCCGTCAGCCTCGATAATGTTTGCCAGTCTTTGTAGAATGGAATCTGCAACATTTTGAAATAAATTTGGATTTGAAACAATGACGTACCCTCTGAGTATGAGCTCCATTAAGTGATTGGAATTTCTGGGAACAATATTCATTTATGTTAACACATTTTCCATGGGATTGCCGCCAGGAGTTTTTGCCGGCCATGGCAAAACCTCGATATTGTTTTGCTGGAAGCACTGTTTAGAAATGCGTGCGGTATGGATAGGATAGTTATCCTGTTGATACACAAAACCTTCTGGACGAAGAATGGTTGCTTCTGAAAGCATAATATTTCTCATCATATCAACATAAACCTCAGCCGTAAATCTTCCATGGATTCTAAAAAGAGCCACATGTCCTCTCGCCGTTATACAACTCCACACATTCAGGGAAAATCTTCCAGCCCGGTCTTCGTTCCCAGCAATATATTTTTCGAGATAGCGGGTCCGTGGCGGGCGATATACCAAAATTTGTTTGCTGTCATTGTGGGACTGAAAGATTTTTTCATCCGTGAAGACAACTTGTTGCCAAAATTCTTCTTGTAGTGATTAGTTTAGTGCAAAAATTAACCTGGCTTGCTTTTTTTCCTCACTAAGTAAGATTTTCTTGAACGGCTTATCCGTCTGCGCGTCGTTCTTATGGATCCAGGAAAATGTGCCTCAAATTTCGCCTCTGGGGCCATCGCAAATGGGTGGTCTTCAAGAAAGTCGATGAGTTGCTGATCCTGCTGAGGCGTACTGACTTGGGGCAAGCCAGTGCCTCGCCTTCGTCGAACAGTTCCTTTTTCTTGATACTTCTTATTCTTACAATTGTAGCCTTGTTTCGTCCATAATGGGCCGCTACTCTTCGCACAGTTGGGGCATTTTTAAATATATGCGTATGACAACAACAAAATCTGACAGTGACATTTTTTGTCAATTTGAAATACCTAAAAGTTTACTGAGTTGCGAGGCCCAAAATACTCTATATAAATAGGCGTACGCATTTTATGTGGCCGGAAGTGTAGATAATGGATTTTTGCTTAGGTGCTCGGTGCAAAATAGTCTTTTAAATCTCTGCTTTTTATAAGCTTTTATTTAACTTGCAATGTATGTAATAACGAACTATGATAGTTCGGGTGGAATCTTGCAACTTAATTTTGGCCAACTTCCGACATCCGATCGGCTTCAAATTTGGCATGCTTATATAGTTGCGGATGCAATACAAGAATATAGTGTGATGAAATTAACAGCTCCCCTCTACTCGAAGGGGGTGAGGGGGGGCACAGTTGAAGACTGCCCGATTTCGTTGAAATTTGGTGCGTTGGGGCACTTGGGGATGGAGATAACGAATTTATAATCAGATTTAGAAAATTCAATATGGCGGTTTCAAAATGGACGATTATTGGTCATCTTTTCCTAACCAATTTTAGCTAACTTATACACATCCGATTGCCCTCAAATTTTTTATGCATTTATAGTTCCATTATTAGGCACACCTCCGTCCTACGAGGAGAGTGGCGGGGGGAAAACACCTAACTTTGTCCAATTTCAACCAAAATTGGTACGTGGGGGCTTTTGAGAATAAGGAATACGAATTTTAAATTAGATTTTAAAAATTCAATATGGCGGATTCAAGATGGACGTTTTTTGGTCATGTTTTGCTAACCAATTTTAACTGACTTATCCACATCCGATAGTGTTCAAATTTGGTATGCGTTTATAATTCTGGTGAAAATACAATAATATGGTATTCTCAGGTACTCACCTCCCTTTAACAAGGGAAGTGTAGGGGGAAAAAGATTTAGTTTTTTCGATTGCAAACAAAATTGGCATACAGGAGTTTTTAATGAGGCGGATTATGAATTTTGGATCAGATTTGAAAATTTTAATACATAATTAATATATATATATGGTTACAAATCTAAAACTTAAGGGTGTGTGTTCAAATTTGGTATGCGTTTCGGCGACATATTGTATTATTAGGTACACAATTCCTCTAAAGAGGGAAGTGGTGGGGGGAAAAAGATTTAGTTTGTTCGATTTAAATCAAAATTGGCACACAGGGGTTTTTGGGGAAGGGGATAAGAACTTTTGATCAGATTTGAAAATTTCGATATGGCGGATTCAAAATTGACGATTTAGGGTACAAAACTTTTATTAAATTCACTTAAAAGTAGAAAATAATTGTTTATCTTTCTTATACCATAATAAAAGCGATGGGCGCAAATTAAATATTTTAAGTTTACAGTGCCAAAGAGGGAACTAAAAAAGAAGAACTAAATTCTTCTTCTATTCGAATGATAAACATAATCCTTTCATCTAAAAATGCTGAGAATGGGTGAGATTGCCGTGCTTGCCAAGTCTTTGACAATGTCCTTAGATTATAGAGTAATACAACTGATTCTTAAGGCGCAATTACACAGACGAACATGCTCAAACAGAAGCTCGTGCAAAAGATCTGAAATTTTTTGCGCGAACAATTTTGTGAGCTTTTCTTTGAACATTTTGTTTGGGTAAATTTTTGAGCAAATTATTGCTATCTATTTTGGAAACATATTTTTAAAAATGAGAATAAATATAATTTTACATCAGTGATCAGTGATATCAATTCTTTAAAAAAATGGAACACCAACTTTTATTTTAAATTTTTGTGAAAAAAAGCCGACGGCAAGCGAAACATTGTTTTGTTACTTGGATTAGGGTTACTTATAATATTTTTTCTTAGCGTTTTTCCCGGATTTTTTTGTCCGGGGGTTTTTTTGGGAGTTTTTTTTATTTCCAAGGGTTTTTTTCCTAAATTCAAAAAACAACCCAGGAAAATTTTTCTTTTCCAAAAACATTTTGAGATTTTCAAATATCGGCAAAAAACTCAAAAATTGCATTTTTAAGCGGTAATCCACGCCTCATGACTATGAGGAGTGTTGGGGAGGGGATTTTTTTTAAACATATTTTTGTAACTTTACTTTACCCTTAGCTTTGATTGTTTTTTTTTTTAATTCCTCACACCAGATTTACCTAGTTAGTTTAAAGCTTCAAGGGTTGCTTAAAAAAGCAAAAGGTTCATGAAAATGCTGAAGATAGATATTTACTGTCAATTTAATGTAATAATCAAGGTCGATTACTGACACTGAACAAACAATATGCAAAGGGCAACATTCCGATTCAAAAGTCTAGTCTATTACTGCTAAATTATATTTTTTAGACAAGGGTCGGGCTCGTAGGGTTGTAAAAGTGGGTAATAAATGGGTATTATTTCGACCGAACGTGCTTTTGTTCATATATTTGAGATTTAATAAAATGTATATAGGTTTTTTAATTTGACTTAATTATTATTGTATTGTGTTTTAAACTAGGAAGTAAAATAAAGAGATATTCTTTTAAACGTAAATTTTAATCATTTTAAAGGCAACAGCAATAAATAAGTGCCAATTATTATTTTTTTATTCTCGTTTTTTTACAACCCCAAAAAAGTTACAAGTATACTGGCATATCCCCTGTAAAAATCAGGTCAATCGAAGTTGCTTATGAGGTAAAATGTGAATTTCGACATCAAATCGTTTTTCCTTCGGAAAGCACTTAATTAAAAATACCTTGTTTTAAAACTTAGTCTTTCTATTTTCAGTTAAGTTCAATGAATTCCCATAAAACTATAAAATTTAAATTTTTAAGAAATTTCTATACCAACATTTCTTCAAACAAATTTTGCTTATCATTCTCTCCAAAATTTCCGTGAGCCTTTTTGTACGAGATTTTGCTCGAACTTTTTTTTGAACATTTTGCTCAAGAGGCTCGTGTAAATGTTTGTCGGCATTTCAACATCAAAGGAAAGTTTGTCTTTGTAAATGCGCCTTAAAATAGTGCCCATCGTCTTTATATTTAATAAAAGCTTGTTCTTTAAAAGTTTTTATTAATAAAAATTTTTATATTGAAAATATTTGCAAAATCGCACGCAATCACACTTTGTCAATTCAAACAGTTTTGGAAACATTTGAACTTTCAAATTCAATTTATTTGAAATAACGTAGATCATGATTTTCTTTAGGACGGCAGAATAGCCAAGAGATGTGCTTGGTAAGACAAAATTTAATTCGCTGGTCTAAAAAACGTTTCTAGACTATCAATTAATTTTATATGATACGTTAACTAAATGGCATAAAGTCCTCTACATATTAAACTTTTTTTCAAACTAATCCACACAAAAAAGCATGAACAAAAAAATCCTAAAAAGCTTTTTGTATGTTTCCATAAATTAAAACTAAAAACCAATAGCATGTCGTTTTGTACTAAAAAATTCCATTTTTTTATATTTTTAATGGTTAAATCTACAGCTCGCTAAAGCACAAAATTTACATATTACAATATAAATAATTGAAACAGTTTTTCATGCGCATGAATTACTACGTTTATAAGCGCCTAAAACCGGTTTTATATAAGGACGGTTTTAAATAAAATCGTTTTCCAGCATTAGTTAAAAAATGCAAATAAAATAACTAAGACGACATATTTTTCCATAAAAGTAGGATTGATGATTATTTTTTGGTTTGCAACAATGCGTCAAAGCATTTTTACTGTACATGCCGATCCTCAAATCGATTTTAAAGCTTTTAAATCGCTTTAAAATAAAATCTGTTTAGGGCTTAAACCGGTGGTTATGGATGATTCTATCATCATGGTTATTGCCTTGAAGTGCCAGTCCAACAACTTAAATAATTTTATCCTCTTAAAATGCACCGGCGATCTAAAGACATTTAAATTGGGTGGGGGGGAAGAAAGGCCATTTTTCCAACTAACATTAAAAAAAATTCTTAAGTTAAATTTTGAGAGTTTTTTATTGTTGTTTGAAGAAATTAGAAATACAAAATATTTTCTAAAATGTACTTAAATTTCCCAATTGAACGTTCATATTTCCCCACTGAACCTTCATATTTCCGAACTGAACCTTTATATTTCCGAACTCCAAGCAACTGCAAGCCACATTGGAAGGGGGGATCTGGTGTTAAAATATATTTTATTAATTAGGTTTGTGCTAAAAACACTTTTCTTTAGTTTTTACATCTAAGATCTTTTTGATCTTTTGTTTTGAGATCCTTTTGAGAGTTTTTTATTGTTGTTTGAAGAAATTAGAAATACAAAATATTTTGTAAAATGTACTTAAATTTCCCAATTGAACGTTCATATTTCCCAACTGAACCTTCATATTTCCGAACTGAACCTTTATATTTCCGAACTCCAAGCAACTGCAAGCCACATTGGGAGGGGGGATCTGGTGCTAAAATATATTTTATTAATTAGGTGTGTGCTAAGAACACTTTTCTTTCGTTTTTACATCTAAGATCTTTTTGATCTTTTGATTTGAGATTCTTTTGAGAGTTTTTTATTGTTGTTTGAAGAAATTCGAAAAACAAAATATTTAGTAAAATGTACTTAAATTTCCCAATTGAACGTTGATATTTCCCAACTGAACCTTCATATTTCCGAACTGAACCTTTATATTTCCGAACTCCAAGCAACTGCAAGCCACATTGGAAGGGGGGATCTGGTGTTAAAATATATTTTATTAATTAGGTTTGTGCTAAAAACACTTTTCTTTAGTTTTTACATCTAAGATCTTTTTGATCTTTTGTTTTGAGATTCTTTTGAGAGTTTTTTATTGTTGTTTGAAGAAATTAGAAATACAAAATATTTTGTAAAATGTACTTAAATTTCCCAATTGAACGTTCATATTTCCCCACTGAACCTTCATATTTCCGAACTGAACCTTTATATTTCCGAACTCCAAACAACTGCAAGCCACATTGGAAGGGGGGATCTGGTGTTAAAATATATTTTATTAATTAGGTTTGTGCTAAAAACACTCTTCTTTAGTTTTTACATCTAAGATCTTTTTGATCTTTTGTTTTGAGATTCTTTTGAGAGTTTTTTATTGTTGTTTGAAGAAATTAGAAATACAAAATATTTTGTAAAATGTACTTAAATTTCCCAATTGAACGTTCATATTTCCCAACTGAACCTTCATATTTCCGAACTGAACCTTTATATTTCCGAACTCCAAGCAACTGCAAGCCACATTGGGAGGGGGGATCTGGTGCTAAAATATATTTTATTAATTAGGTGTGTGCTAAGAACACTTTTCTTTCGTTTTTACATCTAAGATCTTTTTGATCTTTTGTTTTGAGATTCTTTTGAGAGTTTTTTATTGTTGTTTGAAGAAATTAGAAATACAAAATATTTAGTAAAATGTACTTAAATTTCCCAATTGAACGTTGATATTTCCCAACTGAACCTTCATATTTCCGAACTGAACCTTTATATTTCCGAACTCCAAGCAACTGCAAGCCACATTGGAAGGGGGGATCTGGTGTTAAAATATATTTTATTAATTAGGTTTCTGCTAAAAACACTTTTCTTTAGTTTTTACATCTAAGATCTTTTTGATCTTTTGTTTTGAGATTCTTTTGAGTTTTTTATTGTTGTTTGAAGAAATTAGAAATACAAAACATTTAGTAAAATGTACTTAAATTTCCCAATTGAACGTTCATATTTCCCCACTGAACCTTCATATTTCCGAACTGAACCTTTATATTTCCGAACTCCAAGCAACTGCAAGCCACATTGGAAGGGGGGATCTGGTGTTAAAATATATTTTATTAATTAGGTTTGTGCTAAAAACACTTTTCTTTAGTTTTTACATCTAAGATCTTTTTGATCTTTTGTTTTGAGATTCTTTTGAGAGTTTTTTATTGTTGTTTGAAGAAATTAGAAATACAAAATATTTTGTAAAATGTACTTAAATTTCCCAATTGAACGTTCATATTTCCCAACTGAACCTTCATATTTCCGAACTGAACCTTTATATTTCCGAACTCCAAGCAACTGCAAGCCACATTGGGAGGGGGGATCTGGTGCTAAAATATATTTTATTAATTAGGTGTGTGCTAAGAACACTTTTCTTTCGTTTTTACATCTAAGATCATTTTGATCTTTTGTTTTGAGATACTTTTGAGAGTTTTTTATTGTTGTTTGAAGAAATTAGAAATACAAAATATTTAGTAAAATGTACTTAAATTTCCCAATTGAACGTTGATATTTCCCAACTGAACCTTCATATTTCCGAACTGAACCTTTATATTTCCGAACTCCAAGCAACCGCAAGCCACATTGGGAGGGGGGATCTGGTGCTAAAATATATTTTATTAATTAGGTGTGTGCTAAGAACACTTTTCTTTCGTTTTTACATCTAAGATCTTTTTGATCTTTTGTTTTGAGATTCTTTTGAGAGTTTTTTATTGTTGTTTGAGGAAATTAGAAATACAAAATATTTAGTAAAATGTACTTAAATTTCCCAATTGAACGTTCATATTTCCCCACTGAACCTTCATATTTCGGAACTGAACCTTTATATTTCCGAACTCCAAGCAACTGGTGTTAAAATATATTTTATTAATTAGGTTTGTGCTAAAAACACTTTTCTTTAGTTTTTACATCTAAGATCTTTTTGATCTTTTGTTTTGAGATTCTTTTGAGAGTTTTTTATTGTTGTTTGAAGAAATTAGAAATACAAAATATTTTGTAAAATGTACTTAAATTTCCCAATTGAACGTTCATATTTCCCCACTGAACCTTCATATTTCGGAACTGAACCTTTATATTTCCGAACTCCAAGCAACTGCAAGCCACATTGGAAGGGGGGATCTGGTGTTAAAATATATTTTATTAATTAGGTTTGTGCTAAAAACACTTTTCTTTAGTTTTTACATCTAAGATCTTTTTGATCTTTTGTTTTGAGATTCTTTTGAGAGTTTTTTATTGTTGTTTGAAGAAATTAGAAATACAAAATATTTTGTAAAATGTACTTAAATTTCCCAATTGAACGTTCATATTTCCCCACTGAACCTTCATATTTCCGAACTGAACCTTTATATTTCCGAACTCCGAGCAACTGCAAGCCACATTGGAAGGGGGGATCTGGTGTTAAAATATATTTTATTAATTAGGTTTGTGCTAAAAACACTTTTCTTTAGTTTTTACATCTAAGATCTTTTTGATCTTTTGTTTTGAGATTCTTTTGAGAGTTTTTTATTGTTGTTTGAAGAAATTAGAAATACAAAATATTTAGCAAAATGTACTTAAATTTCCCAATTGAACGTTCATATTTCCCAACTGAACCTTCATATTTCCGAACTGAACCTTTATATTTCCGAACTCCGAGCAACTACAAGCCACATTGGAAGGGGGGATCTGGTGTTATAATATATTTTATTAATTAGGTTTGTGCTAAAAACACTTTTTTTAGTTTTTACATCTAAGATCTTTTTGATCTTTTGTTTTGAGATTCTTTTGAGAGTTTTTTATTGTTGTTTGAAGAAATTAGAAATACAAAATATTTTGTAAAATGTACTTAAATTTCCCAATTGAACGTTCATATTTCCCCACTGAACCTTCATATTTCCGAACTGAACCTTTATATTTCAGAACTCCAAGCAACTGCAAGCCACATTGGGAGGGGGGATCTGGTGCTAAAATATATTTTATTAATTAGGTTTGTGCTAAAAACACTTTTCTTTAGTTTTTACATCTAAGATCTTTTTGAAGTTTTGTTTTGAGATTCTTTTGAGAGTTTTTTATTGTTGTTTGAAGAAATTAGAAATACAAAATATTTAGTAAAATGTACTTAAATTTCCCAATTGAACGTTCATATTTCCCAACTGAACCTTCATATTTCCGAACTGAACCTTTATATTTCCGAACTCCAAGCAACTGCAAGCCACATTGGAAGGGGGGATCTGGTGTTAAAATATATTTTATTAATTAGGTTTGTGCTAAAAACACTTTTCTTTAGTTTTTACATCTAAGATCTTTTTGATCTTTTGTTTTGAGATTCTTTTGAGAGTTTTTTATTGTTGTTTGAAGAAATTAGAAATACAAAATATTTTGTAAAATGTACTTAAATTTCCCAATTGAACGTTGATATTTCCCAACTGAACCTTCATATTTCCGAACTGAACCTTTATATTTCCGAACTCCAAGCAACTCCAACAACAATTAGGTGTGTGCTAAGAACACTTTTCTTTCGTTTTTACATCTAAGATCTTTTTGATCTTTTGTTTTGAGATTCTTTTTGGTTGAAGTAACTGATTCGGAGGTTTTGTTTTAACTTCTTTTTGTTTTAATCGCCTTAAGAGCATAACCCTATTGGAAAGATTAACACGCCAGGTCGAACCCGTATCAGGTGACTCAGATAAGTGCGAGTGCGGAACGATGCCTATCTGTGAGTGATTCAAAGTTGGAAATCAAAGTGTAAGATGGTGGTGAATGATGTTTGGGGAGGGTGACCAGTGACCAAACATCATTTGATCTTTTCTCTTTGCGCTTTGGTCCTTTGTGTGTTTCTTGTGGGATGCTCATCCAAGTTCTTTTTGGTTTTTTGTTTTTAGAATCTCTTTGGTTAAAGTAACTGATTAGGAGGTTTTTTAACTTCTTTTTGTAACACTTTTATTTTTCTGAATTTCGGAAATTATATGATGGGTAGGTTATAAAAATTCACGAGGAATGAGTACCAAAGGGATGAGTTTTATATAAATAAAGGTTCTATATTCATAATTTTAAGTAATTTTAAAACAATACAAAAAAAAAGATATCCGTGATATCAGTCAAATATTTACTTACCAGGACCCTAATTTCTGAAACGGAAACGTGTGTCCTTTTGTGCGAATGATCAGCAGTCGGTAGTAGTCCGTGATGTATTTTTGAACGACAAAAACCTGCTTACATTCTCGTAAAAAGTGCGAGATCCGATCCGGCGGGTTTCAAGTGAGAGAACACCGCTTTTTTCGAGAGACGCCTGCATAGAGCACATCATTTTCTAACTCTATTATCGTTTTGTTTTTTTTAATTTGTATCTGTTGTGTTTTTTTTAAGGATAAATTAACAAATTAAAGGTATGCTGGAAATTTGGAACTTTTGGTTGCACTAAAACAATCGTAATTTTGTTTTAAATTAAAGGTAGGAAAATCAACGAGATGCTCCCACAATTTTGGACCAGTTTTGTAGGTAAAATCATTAAAAAAAGTACCTGCTCGAAGTTTCGGGTATTTTGGCTATGATCATTTTTTTTTAGATTGTATTAAGTGGGGACTTCCTTATAAAAGGAACGCGCAGGCCTCCTTCCCCACTCATTTTTATTACAAAAACCCATAAAACCAACCACAGAGGTGAACTGCAAAAACCTAATAAGTTTTTCCCGAAAATGAGGTTAATTCGGCACTGAGGCAGAGAAAACCTAATAGTTAGTTACAGTAGGCCTTTAACATGAAAACGTAGTTCGTTTGTACCAACGTAAACATGGCAACATTGCACATGATCAAGGGCAGGCTCAAGTATATAACGATCGAATAGTATGCGATGTGATCTATCCCGGGGTCGATCACATCGCTTAGGAGAACGTTCCTTTTCTCATAATTCAAAAATTGATGTCCTGAGCTCCAGTTTTATAGATCCATGTTAATTTTGCTGATTACCTATCTGCCCTTAATGTGTGGAAAAATTCGACCATCAAATGGGAAATACCTGGATTTATTATACCAACTGCTTGGATTACATCTAGGTTATACCAAATACTGTTGCTTTCTCTGCGAATATGACAGTCGAGCACGAATGGATCACGATAAAAAGAAAATTTGGCCACCAAGAGAGTCTTTTGAGCCAGGAGCCAGCGCGATTTTACTACCGCCACTTCTTATAAAATTAGGACTTGTGAAAAATTTTGCAAAGGGCATGGACAGGGAAGGCTATACTTTTAGTAATTTAAAAGAAAATATTTTGGAATCAGTGGCGCCAAAACTAAAGAGAAAATATTTTTGTGTCCTCAGATTAGGAAACCTTTCGGAGATGCGCAATTCGATTCCATTTAAGCCAAGGAAACAGACACTTGGAAAATATTTAAAATGGTTGCAATAATTTTTTGGAGCAGCCGGGTGTTTTGTTCGCATCCATGTAGAAGAATTTGATGACATTATCTTTCAAGATTACGGCCAAAAATCATAAAAGATACATTTTTCGCAACCGAAGCATGATTATACTCGATTCCATATAACTCTAGAATGGGGATTCCCAAAAATTAACTTTTAAGGTCATCCGACCTTAAATAACCTTGAAAGTAGCAAAGAAACAGATTTTTGCTATTTTCTTTCCAAAAAATCTGTATAACTCGAGGTTTTGTCAGTCCAACTTTAAATGTACCTCAAGCTCAAGACATTATTATATGCCAAATTCGATCCTTAGAGTTTGATGCTATCTGAAGCTTCAGGACCTTGAAAAATACCCCAGTAAAATTAACACATAACAAAAATAACGTACTAAAGGACGCTTTTTGCAATATGTTAATTTTACTGGTGTTTTTTCAAGGTCACGAAGCGTCATACTGCATAAAAATCCAGATTTGAAGTTGGACTGGCTTTAAAGTATGATATTTAAAGTAAATTTTTTGGAATCCTCGTTCCTGATTTATATGGAATCGAGTATAATCATGCCCCGGTTGCGAAAGTTGTATTTTTTATGATTTTTGGCTGCCATCTTGGAAGATGGCGTCATATAAACCCCTAATACACGGATGCGAACAAAACACCCGGTAACACTCGATTGTGTGACTAAAGAGCTATCAATCCCACATAGTCACAAAACTCCTTCATTCAAAATACCACGGACTTACACATGCTCCTTCACTAATAAAGATTTGGTTGCCCCACTTGTTTTGTGTCACCAAAACCTAGGATGTAACATGTCGTAAAATGTTAATTTCTTGTATTTTCATCTGTATTACTTTCCAGAAAATTATAGTGCTGTATATTACTGACGAGTATGGTGTGAGGTTCCACCAAGATATTTTAAACATGGAAAGAAGATATCAGGGAAAATAGAACTGTGAGATGTTAGCCGACAACTGCTGAACTATTAAGAGAGATGTCCCAAAGGCTACTTTTGAAATTAGTGTCTAAGCTCTAGATTCAATAATAAGAGTATTCTATTTAATTGCTTTTGTTAAACTAATTTATGGGTGTATGTATTTTGTATATTCATTGTTTGCCTATTAAGTTTATTGAATCTTTAATTGGTATTTTTTCGTTACTTGGGTGTAATTAAACCCAAAAAATAGTTTTTGTTGAGGAAACAAAATAAAAGTTGGGATTTGTTTTCTACTCTAATTGAAGCGTTCTTTTTTATTTTTTTTTTCGCAAAAAAACTTTAGTTTTTCGGAAATAACAAGATCTACAACTAAAATCAAACCTAAGTTGGTAATATATGAGTATCTTTATTGACTACGTTTTGTATATAAACACACAATTGCAGCAGGTCAGAAAAAAAAAGAACAAACAAAGATTTGTAAAACATAGATACACAGGGCATAACATATAAAATTACACTAAAAAAATACGAACAAAAAACCGTTAAGAGCACGCGCCGATTAAAAAAAAACATTTTTCAATTCTTCCAAAAACTCTTTGATATTGTATATACCTTTTTTAGTTAAAATTTGCTTAATTGCATATTTAAATTTATTATTGGACATACTTTCAATATTGCTTGGGAGTTTATTATATATATCTACACGTGGAGAGTTTTTGAATGATTTTTCCAATCTTAAAAAACTTGGTCTAATTAAATTTGCTGATCTTGTATCACAGTTGTGAAAATTTGAATTTGTTTCGTAAGTATGTTTTTGTTTATGTACTTCTATAAGTTGGTAAAGAATATACAGTGAAGGTAGTGTTAAAATTTTAAGTTTAATAAAATAATGTTTACAATGTTCCCGATAACCGATATTGCAAATAGCTCTTACAGCTTTTTTCTGTAACCTGAAGACTTCAATGGAATTTGTAGAGTTTCCCCACAAATCATGAAATATGCGAATGAAACATAGCATAATAAGAATTTATTAATACCCTTCAACCTACGAATTAAATACACGACTGACGATAGTCTGCCCTTAAGTGTCTCAATGTGCGGAGTCCAGCTAAGAGTACTATCCAATGTGATACCTAACAGCTTGGCACTACTAGGTTCTATCTCAGTAGATGTTCTAGTCGAAAAGTAAATATTTTGTGTTTTATCTCTATTTAATTTTAGACAGTTTTGGGTAAACCACATCTCTGCTTTTTCCATCAGCTGACTGCTTTTTCCCTTAAGACGTTCAATGTTGTTATGTTTACAAGACATGGAATTATCATCCGCAAAAGCTCTACATTTATCTGGGGAAAGAAATGGGAATAGGTCGTTGATGTAGATGATGAAGAGTAGAGGACCCAATACCGATCCTTGGGGAACTCCACTCTGCATCATTCCCACGTTAGAGACTGTATTTTTAAAGTTAACGTATTAATTACGCGGATTTAGATATGATTTAATCAACTGATGAAAATTGCCTCCTATTCCATATTTGTAAAGCTTGTCCAGCAGAAGATTATGGGAGACACAGTCAAAGGCTTTGGAGAGGTCACACAGTATTATTAAAGGTAGGCAAGGTAGGTTTTGGTAGATAATCATGGTGCTGTTATAAGCAGGATCCACTAGGGCAGGATCTTCCAAAGGAAGCTCAAACATTTCATAATACGTAGTTTCTACATCTTGCAACAAAGTCATAATGGAAGTAGCTATTTTATTTTCAGCGGTTAGCTATGCTGAATCAGTACAAATAAGTGCCAAAAGGGCATTATGATGTTTATCAAACGACTTTTGAATCGATTTAATATTTCGATATGCAACTTTAAACCGATTTTTAGCCGTTGCGTCATATTTAGCCTTTTTGGCCGCCTCTGTCATTAATTGCAACTGATCAATAGCGGTGTGTCGTAACGCTTTAGCACGGGCTATTTTTTCCTCAAGATCGGGCATTATTGTAAAATGTAGAAAAATCAACAAGTATTTTTTAATATTTCCCAAAAATATACCAAAACAAAACAAAAGAAAAAAAGGGATACTCAGCTGTGAATACCGACTTTATTCTATTTACGTTTAACTCTGAAACGAAATAAATCAAGGTCGTTTTTTGTGCAGCTTAAAATCCAACAGTAGCAATTTTTTTATTATATAGGTGAATTTTATAAGAGCACACTCTTTAAATATTTTAGAAAATCATGCAGGATGACTTTTGTAAACTCTGTTTTGCAAAATGTTATACAACCATCATAGCGCAAATCAACTAAAATATTTATTGCAAATAAAGGTCTGTATGTATATGGCAAAAAAACTAATTATTTTTGCGCTTAGAATTTTAATTATGTAACCGAAAAATCGAGTAACCACACTGTAAAAGTTAAGGGTTGTTTTCGCGTTACCCGACTATCCGGCTTATGAAGGCCAAATGTTCGGGGCGGACAAACATGGGCGATCCACAAATTAAGATTTTTTTTTATAGTGGACTGTAAAACTAGGCAAGCTGATTCAAACGCTCAAACAGTCGTTAAACTTCACAGTTAGAAACTCGATCTTAATTATTGTATTGTAAATTGTAAGTATCAATGGCGGATAGGGCCAGAAATAAAACCTGCCGTATAGCAGTAGCAATAAAGAAAATATCCCGAAAAAATAGGCACTCGACTTACCCCGAATTCCTGGAGGATTCTGGAGACTAGGATATCCAAGTTGGCACCAATAATCTCGAGTTTTTCTTATATGTAAAATGTGGTTCACTCGCGAGTTTTTTGTCGAAACTCAGTTTCTGAGATGTAGTATATTTTCAGCGACCTTGTCAACGTGAACTGATTTAGCGCGGGAGGCGGGCTTGCACTTGCCGTTTCTCTCATGCGATACAGCTGTCCTTGGTTCCATAGGGGTGCGGGGTATAGACGGAACATTATGGAAACAAGGATAATAGGAAATTAGGTATGGGATAAACAATAAAGTTTATCAAGTGCCTTGTTTAATAAAATGTAACAAAATTAGACTTATAGTATATAATCACTTGTTCGCAGAAAATTGCATTAACAGTGAGTAAAAAGGAAAATTGTAATTTTACGCAAATTTAGAAAACAAAAAATAAACAAAATTCTAAGCCAAAATATTTACAATATAATTCAGCGGGAACGAAACAAGCGTTGTAGTATTTCCTAAGAAAAACTATTTATAGGAAAAATGTCATTGTTGTCAAAAAATTACCACAGTATCGTAAAAATATAAAGTTATACGCGAAACTAGTATTTTCCAATATATAACTATATATCCCATCACTAGAAGCACGAAAAAACTTTACAGTCCGAGGCTTACTTCATAGTTGTCATATTTAATTTCTTTAATATTAATATGGTTGATGATATTAATTTGATTACAATTCAGTAGCCCCTACTCAATACAAAACTACAAAGTTATGAAGTCTACACCCCCTCCTCCCAAAACTATTTTGCTAACCCGCCCTCCGATTATACTCTAAAGAATACTTAATCAATTCTGGTAAAAGTTTATCAGTTCACAATAATTTGCCTACAAATCTAATATCCGCTGCTTTTGCTTATTTAACTATGGAAAAAATTCTTGCCAAAGAAGAAATCTGGGAAAATTAAACAACAATCACTTTGGAAAATATAAATGGGGCAGACATGACTTCATTTCTAGGTCACATTTGCAAGAGACATAAAACCATTTTCATTATTAATAAAATTTTGTTTACATTTGCAAATTGGCTACTTAAGAATTAAGAAGAATAAAAACGACACAATTACTTCAATCAACCTCATTATGCCCCAACTCAAAAGAAATAAATTAGTTAGTTTTATAGCAGGACATTTAATTTGAAAATTGATTTATATCATTTTTGTGAACTTTGAAAAAATGTTAGTAAGTATGCTTTTACCTTAACTTGAAATATTATTGAAATATAAAAATCACTAACATTTATTTCTATTTTCTTTTATAAAAGATCTAGAAACTGTTAAAAAATAATTTCAATCATCTTGTTTTCGATAATTGGCTTTCCGTGGAGGTGGTGTTGCCTGGGCCCGTATTTTGAAAAGATCTCTCTTTAGACGATTTCAAAAATATTGAAAAATAAACAAAAAATCATTTCATTTTTTCAAAAAAACACGTATCTTAAAAAGTCACTGTCGATGGTTAACTAAAAGATAATGAATACCTTAATTACTATTAAATTCTAGACCTTTTTTGGTAAAATATTGCCTCTTTTCTGCTGTTTCCACAAATGCAAACAGCTCACAAAAACTGCAGTGTTATGCGCAATAAAAACAAAAATATTCAAAAAGCTTTTTAAAATAGCCCATACGTACTGCTTTTCACGGATTTTCCCTTAATGCATTTTACAGGTATTTTCAGTGCTTTTGGTGCCTCTCTAATATTAAAATATTATCCTATACACACACATATAATAGAAAAATTGCCCGGCAGGGTTTTAAAAGAACGTGATAACAAATTTCGATATACGCCATGGAAAATAAAAAAATAGGTACAATTGTAATAAATGGTTTTTAATAATCTATGGAGAGATATCATATATAGCTTGTTCATTGGTTGGGGGTCGTAAAGACGCATTTACACAGACAAACTTTCCTTTGATGTTGAAATGCCCACAAACATTTGCACGAGCCTCGTGAGCAAAATGTACAAAGAAAAGTTCGAGCAAAATCTCGTACAAAAAGACTCACGGAAATTTTGGAGAGAATTTTAAGCAAAATTTGTTGAAGAAATGATGGTAATACAAATTTCTTACAAATTTAAATTTTATAGTTTTATGGGAATTCATTGAACTTAACTGAAAATAGAAAGACTAAGTTTTAAAACAAGATATTTTTAATTAAGTGCTTTCCGACGGAAAAACGATTTGATGTCGAAATTCACATTTTACCTCATGAGCAACTTCGATTGATCTGATTTTTATAGTGGATATGCCAGTATACTTGTGACCTTTTTGGGGTTGTAAAAAAAACGAGAATCATAAAAAATAATAACTGGCACTTATTTATTGCTGTTGCCTGTAAAATGTAATGATAAAAATTTACGTTTAAAAGAATAGCTCTTTATTTGACTTCCTAGTTTAAAACACAATACAATAATAATTAGGTCAAATGAAAAAACCTATATACATTTTATTAAATCTCAAATATATGAACAAAAGCACGTTCGGTCTAAATAATACCCGTTTATTACCCACTTTTACAATCCTACGATCCCCACCCTTGCCTAAAAAATATAATTTAGCAGTAATAGACTAGACTTTTGAATCGGAATGTTGTCCCTTTGCATATTGTTTGTTCAGTGTCAGTAATCGACCTTGATTATTACATTAAATTGACAGTAAATATCTATCTTCAGCATTTTCATGAACCTTTTGCTTTTTTAAGCAACCCTTGGGGCCTTAAACTAACTAGGTTAATCTGGTGTGAGTAATTAAAAAAAAAACAAAAGCTAAGGGTAAAGTACAGTTACAAAAATATGCTTAAAAAAAAATCCACTCCCCACCACTCCTCATAGTCGTAAGGCGCGGATTACCGCTTAAAAGTGCAATTTTTGAGTTTGTTGCCGATATTTTTCTGAAAAGAAAAATTATCCTGGGTTGTTTCTCGAATTTAGGAAAAAAACCCTTGAAAATAAAAAAAACTTGCAAGAAAATCCCAAAAAAAACCCCGGGCAAAAAAATCCGGGAAAAACCCTAAGAAAAAAATATCATAAGTAACCCTAATCCATCTGACAAAACTAATAGCCAAGAATAATGTTTCGCTTGCCGTCGGCTTTTTTTCACAAAAATTTAAAATCAAATTTGCTGTTCCATTTTTTTAAAGAATTGAGATCACTGATAACTGATGTGAAATTATATTTATTCTCATCTTTAAAAATATGTTTCCGAAACAGATAGCAATAATTTGCTCAAAAATTTACCCGAACAAAATGTTCAAAGAAAAGCTTACAAAAATGTTCACGCAAAAAATTTGACATCTTTTGCACGAGCATGTTCGTCTGTGTAATTGCGCCTTAAGACGTAAAACTGTTATTGAAGCCATAGCTTCTCCCCAGATTTAAATAAATAAAATTAGAACTGGCAATCGCCTCCCAAGGAACAATTTGTCGACCTTTTAACGTTGCCAAAGGCGACTTAACGTGAATTTGTAACATTAAATTTAACGTTTCCCATCCACTAAATTTTCCAACACACCTTAGGTTTTCATCAAAAATGGATATTTTAAAAAATAAGCCTTTCGTCAATCCTTCTTTTTTTTGCAATTTTTTTTTTACTTAAATATTAGCAATTTTAAAAGTGCTTTAAAATTATTTTAAACTGTAGCCAGTCTAAAATAATACTACAGTATGGCGGCAATAATCATTTTTTTTTTGCGACTAAGAGGTGCCCTCTATAGTTGTCAGATACAGTTATATTTTGAACTTTGACTATTCGACCACAATTCTCTCGTAAAGAAAAACGTTGAAAGAATGTAAATTAATTAACTGCAGTTAATTATCAACGTTTTGGCGTCGTTGATCCGTCGTTCGTTGCAGTCGTTGAAAACCCCACAATATTCTAAACGTTGTTAGAGGGTTGCCAAATTTACCCTAGTTAATAACAACCATGTGGAGTCGTTTTCTCGTCCATCATAGGGGCCGTGTTAATTTTATTGTATTTCTTAGTTATGGCAACTAAGGCAACTAAAAATTGTTACTTGGGCTTTTTAATTAAATATATTTTTTTTTAAACTTTGCCAAGGTGTTCAGTGACAATTATCTAAAATTTTTCACGGTTGCTTATTTTGAAATTCTTAAAAATAGATAAAAAAAATTTTATTAATAAAAAGGTCTGGTGCTATAGAGGGATGTACAAAACAAAAAAATTACCCATTACCATCAAAACTAGCTGTGACCTCTATATTATTCCAAATACTATTAGATTTTGATAAAAATGATTTGTTTTTAAACCATAAGATCTCATATAAAGACCGCTTCAAGCTACTGCGAACATAGGGGGAATCAAGTCCAATTTACTCTCCGTGCCGTACGACCGAGGTGGATTCGAAGCACGCTGCAGTGTTATCTTTTGGAAATTCATTTTGTTTTATTTCTGTCTTGCTCGAGAAACAGATGGGTAAGTTCTTAATTGAAATAATACATTTTTAAAACCAAAAAATGGATGTCTACGAAGTTGCCGAAAAAGTGCAGATGGTCAAATGGTCAAATCGTCATAACCCAACACACGTTCGATATTGGTCGAGGGAAAATTTGCATTTGTATTTTGACGTAAGAACACAGTATCCCCAAAAACTAAATGTTTGGGGGGGGTATTATAGGGGATTGCAATTTGAATGGTCCTAGATACTTGGATCTACTGCAGCAGCACATTATTCCAACTGCTAGGCAGTTGTTAGGTGTAAGATTTGATGAAACATGGTTTCAATAAGATGGTTGTTCCGCTCACAATGTTGGCCTTGTTAGGGAATATCTTGATAATGTATTTCCTAATCAGGTTATAAGTACACGGGGAACTATTTTATGGCCAGCTCGATCTCCCGATCTTGCTCCTAATGACTTCTATCTGTTTTTGAAGAAGCTTTTCAAATTATCACCCCTAACATGCTTGGAAACGTTAAAAGGGGTTTTTATAGTAGGCTCGGATATTGTCTAGCCGAGCAAGGAGGACTTTTCGAACATTAGCTTTAATTTTTTTTTGACTGGGAGAATCTTTTTGGTTTATAGAATGTATTATTTTATTTTGAGAACTTGCTTTTATTTTGTTTCTTCTTATTATTTTCATTGTAACACGTCGTCACTGATAAATCTGAGCAGTTGACAATAAAACGCTCTTATTTATCAGTGACAAAAAATAAGAAAATTACGTTATAAAAATTTGCGTATTTATTGACCAAATTCCGGTTTCATTGACTACGCTCCACACAGCACCGTGGTTAGAGGCGTACTAAATACCAAAGGAAAGTCATGCAAGTGGTGATCGCAAGCCTGAGTATTGGTTGCTTCACTGATAGGCGTGCGGTGTCTCTGCATGTACGTACACTGGCAAATTAGACTTCTTCCGCCCTATGTTCGAAGTAGCTTGAAGCGGTCTGTATAGTAGTTTTAATAACTAATGGCTAAAATAGTGCTTTTTTTACAAGCGATAGTTTAAATAACGAGCGCAGTTAGGTATTTAAAAACGCGAGTGAAAAAAGTACAGTTTCGCCGCGAGTTGTTGACACTATTTTTTTTAATACATTTATCAAAAAATCCAAGAAAAAGAGGAAAATACTTTCAAAAATCTCGAACGAAGAGCACTTCTCGCAACACACAATCTTTACACTACAAATCAAGGCTGCTGGTAAATGAAATAACAATGGTTTACATGCGATATGCCTTTTTACAGTTGTATATTTTGACGATGTTTTTAAATGATTTTTTGTAAATACTTGGTGAAAACTGGCGGAAACCGCTTAATTTTTAGGCAACAATAATTAAATTTTTTCAATATTACCATTTTCCGCTATTGCTCTTTAATTTTTGATAAAAAATGGACGTAAATCTTTTTCTAAAAAAAAAGTTTTTTTTTGCATCGGTAGCCAATCTGCAGATAGGTACTAAAATCATGTATTTGATGAAGGTGTAAAAAAAATAGTATCGAACAAATGTTTTAACCATAGCTAATAGAGAACATAAAAAAAATCAGAGAGAACAAAAAAAACACAAAAAACTCTGTGCATAATAACGTAGAATCACTTATTTGGCAATGACTTCGTTCTTACCACTTTAGCATTTCAACTAGATTTAAATTAAAAAAATTAACTTGATTTACGCAATAACCGCATTTTGTTTGATTGTTGAGGAATAAGGAAGCCCATAAAATGTACGCTATTCAAATAAGGAATGTGCTGTGGTCATTTAGTATGTTTTTGCTTAAGCTCTACCTATAAATAAATACTTATGTTTGGTCAGAATTCTCTTATTAGGGTGCTTTGAACTTACTGGGTTTTACCCAGATAATATCAATTAAAACAATTATTTACTAAGCTAGCAACCCCGAAAATTTGACGTAAGTATATACAGCTAAAGAGACATAAAGTTTTTCACCCTCTCTTAATTCTTTGAACCAAGAAGTCAATTGGCCGCTCGAAAAAAACTTGTCTGTTTCACTAGTCACCCTCCTCAAACACACTTTGATTTCCAAATTTGAATCCGCACTGGTACTTATCCAAGTTACGGAACGATGCCTATTTGTGAGTGATTCAAAGTTGGAAATCAAATTGTATGATGGTGTTTAATGATGTATGGTAGAGGGTGACCAGTGAAACAACTGATGAGCCCGCGCTGGTTACCCAGGGCGAAACATCGTTTCATCATTTCTCTTTTCGCTTTGATCTTTGGTGTGTTCCTTGTGGGATGCTCATCCAAGTTTGAATTTTCGTTATTTCTACCCAAGATCTCTTGATCTTTTGTTTTTTACAAGAAAAGTTATTAGCAAAATAGAGTTTTTTGCAGATTAAAAGAAAACCGCGATATTTCCGTTGGCCTTCGAGCGACTAATTATGGCGTTTGATTTATTCTCCTATAGCTTGTCAATCAGGAGTTATGGGGTGGCCCCTCAAGTTTACCGTAAAGTCACAGGGGTCGCGATTTGTCAGAAATGGCAACAGCGACAATTTTAATTCTTCGGTAACAAATTAGCAACATATTAGCACCCCATTCTGGCATGGGAATTTTTGTGGCCCCTTATGGTGGTCCCCCCAGCTTTACCTACGTGTATTGCAAGCGGGTTTCCAATAGTAAATTATAAACCTAGGGACTAACCGTAGGGAGGGCTACAATTCGGTAGGGGATTAAACGACACTTTAGTCCCGAGGTTTATTTACTATTTTATGAAAGTTAGGAAAAGATTTTTGTTAAAATTACGTTATTTCTACGCCAAATGGTTCGTCAACTACAAGAACCCTAAGAATGAAATCTTGGCCAAGAGCAAGTGCTGTTTGGCTTGAGTTGCCATAAATTTAATTATAATTTTCCAGAGATTAGTTTATTTTAATCCCTGAGCGACCAAATTTACTCCTAATCCCTAAGCTGAAGGATTAAATTTATTTTTATTCCCTTAGAGACTAAATTTTTTTTGAATCCCTTAGGGATAAAAAGTGTCACTTTAGTCCCCAAAAGGGATTAAAAGTACCTATTTAATCCATGAAATGCATAAAATATTTTTAGTAACTCAAAGGCAAAAATTAAACAGATGATAGGCAATTAACCCGAAACATCACATGACTTGTCAAAATAAGGTTACAAAATATTATCTGTCATTTTTTGTAAACCAAACGACAGGAGAAAAAAAGCACGTGTCTATAAGGAGAAATTAACCTGACAGTGCTCCTGTCACAATGAAATGTCAAATCTCAAAAACAGACCGGCAATTAGGTAGATCTTAAAATAATGCCTGTAGAAAGTTTTAAGCGTTTTTTTGACAGCTTTAAGAATAAGGCACATAAAAAAACCACCCACCTCCGGAACTACTCAGATTTTACACTAATTTAAACCTTTTCGTATCTCCTACCGTTTAGGAGATCATCATGGTGAACATGGAATTTGGGACACCTTGTATACCATCATCAACCATCCGCAGTAAAAATGTTAGTTTCTCTTAAAGCTTCAAAGTTTCCGACAAATCTTTTACCACGTCATTTTTGGAGACCAAAAAGATTCATTCAGCGACGCGGAACATTTTAATTAGTTTTTAAAATAATTGAGCTTTCTTGAAAGATGAGTTTTCCAGAGAAAATTAATGGCATTTTATGTCGTCGGTTTAAAGAAAGTTTAAGATTTAATCTCAGCCTATAAATCACTTAAAAAAATCTATTTCTATGTAAAGGTTCCTTATGTTGTAAACTGAATGTCCCACAAAATATCCAACATACAAACAATAAAAGCAACTTTAATTTTTTTAAACTTTTACAATAAATCAGAGAAAAAAAGAATTCCTGTGGTATTGCCGAAAAAATGTACAATTTATTGAAGATTCAAATCAGCAAAGTTCCATAAAAATTTTCTAAATTTAAATTGACCGATTTATTTTCGCCTGAGCCAACTTTTAAAATTAAATTTCTAAATGGTATGCCCCTACCAAAATTATTTTGCGTTTGTGTTAATAGGTTGGCATACCTTTTATCTATTTTTCCAAATCTTTCGTAGTGTCCCACATTCTGGAAAAATCTGGTCACCACAATTTATAAAACTTTATTGGAGTGACTTATTCCATATTTTTAATCATCAGTTTAGCTGCGAGTTGCTAACACTATTTTTTTTACCTTTATGAAAAAATCCAAGAAAAACAGGAAAATACTTTTGAAAATCTCTAACCAAGAGCACTTCTCGCAAAATTCCATCTTTACACTATTAATCAAGGCGGCTGGTAAATGAAATGATAATGGTTTCCATAGCAATGTGCCTTTTTGCTCGGTAACGTTCATTGTTGCGACATTTTCATCTTTAACATTTTGATGTTTTGACGATGTTTTTGAATGATTTTTTCATAAATACTTGGTGAAAACTGGAGGAAATCGCTTCATTTTTAGGCAAGAATAATTAGATTTTTTCAATATTACGATTTTCCGCTATTTCTTTTTAATTTTGTTCAAAACACGGACAGAAATATTTTTTGCACCCGTGATAAAAAAAAGTTTTCATGCTTTAGTTATCTAAAGACAGTTACTAAAATCATGAAGGTATAAAAAAACACTTTTTTCATTTCCGAGCTTTATCTCCTTCACTTTGATACCCAACAACCCATGTTTTGACACATGAAAATTTTTCTCAAATATGAGGAATAATCCCCCTATTAATTGGGGGTCTGGTCGAAAATCACGTGTCCATTTATTTTATTAGTAGAGTCTATAATAATAATTTCCAAACCTCTGTGATGCTTTTCTTCTGAAATACAGATCTCTTTACCCCCTTCGAAATGGAATTAACACTATTTCTTCACATCCAGTTAATATTTTGAAAAACTCCAAAACACGTGTTTATTTATTTTATTAGTAGAATCTACACAGCAATTTTCAAACCTCCGCGGCTTTTCGTTTCCGAGATACTCTAAAATTTCAACTTCTATTTTTACCTCCTTGGACGTAAAATTTTCACAAATGCAATATCTCCTTTAATTTTAATAACTGTAGGTCAAGTGGTTTGACCTGTGCGTTTATAGTTGATTTATAGTGTTAACTACCGTTCCTTTATTAGCATAATAGATATACCACGTGAATGGTACGAGGGTTCGTTCATAAAAAACGGAAAAAGCTAATTAAAAGAAAGAGATTTTACAGATAAATCACTGTACTCTTGACGTAAATAAAAAATAAATTGTTAACTCTGTGACCATAAAAAAAGTAAAAAATCAAAGTGGTTTAGTTTATTTTCCGGATTATTTTGCACAAGGTCAGCACACTGTTATCTTAACATACGATCTGGTTCTTTTACCAAGCAGCTAACACAGCATATAAAGACATACAGCAAACAAATTTTGAAAAAAATATTTTTCCTTTTTAAACGAAACAAAATGTATTCGATTTAGATTTTTTTTTAAATTTTGTTAATTATTTTTGAAATAGAAACCCTTCAAAAGCTGGGCGCCCAGGCCTATCGAAAAAAAACACAGTGAGATTTGCTAAAACGGTTTAGTATATTTTAAAACGGTCCTAAGTTTAAGTGAAATTTTTGTTTTTCAGCATTTTAAACTAACTCTCTTTGAGTTTTGGAGATAGTTTGATTTATAAGAAGAATTTTAATAAATTTGTTTTTTGAATAATCATCTTAACACAATCTTTTGTTGGATTTAAGAGGAAATTTTCAATTTAGAAGAAAATAAAATTAAAAAAATTAAACCTACGCGGCGTTTAAATAGTAAGCACTCTGTAGAATAAATTAAAGGGGTTATATGTCACTCTAATTAAAGCTTACCCTTGTTAATTAATTTTTACAATTAATACTTGATGTCACACAACGATTTCGATGAGTAATAATAAAATAAGAAGTAGATTAATTTTGTATTTATTTAAAAGGGGTTTTTATTTATGAAATATTTTAAAAAACTTAAATGCAAGTTTTTTTTTACATTTCTGTCACTGTCGAAATGTCAGTTTAAAAATATTAGCGCTGCGTTCAATTACAAACAGCGAGTTCGGATCTTTTACATCCGCTTGCACCTTAGCTTGCACCAACCTCTACTGAAGAAAGCTACAGCTTTAAAATGAGTGGGCTTTGAGTAAGAAAAGTTTTTTTGACTGAGCTTTTAGATAACCTTAATGTTTTACTTTCACTTTGTAAATAAATTAATATAGTTGTTTTGGGTTTTTTTGTTTGGTATATTTTTTGTGCATAATCAGTGACTTTCACTTATGTTTGTTTTGCCTCGTAGTGCCCTCATAAATATATTTTGTGTGCTGAGAACGGGTTCAAAATGTGGCGTTTTCCTGGAAAAAATAGGAGGTGTTTTATTGGGTAATGAACAACTTGGGATATTAAATAAGGTAAATTAATCCTTGTAAAAACGGTTACTTAGGAAAATTATAAACGAACTTATTACCAAATCCCACAAAACAATCCTTTCTGAGGGCTATAAATTTAAACCCCCCCCCTGAGGTGGTCCCAAAAATCACCAAATTTATAACCTCAAACACAAATTATGAAGTTATTATGTGCCATTTTGAGAAAAAAAAGCAGTTTTTCAGTGGTATCTTGCAATAACAATACAAAATAATCAATAACTTTGTGTCTTTTCTGGATGGGTAAGTGTTTTTTGAAAACTGGTTTTAAAATTTAGTACCCCCCACAGGTGTAAATATTTAGACCTCTGAGGGGTACTATTTTAAATCCCGTCAGCGCAGTAGTAGGGAAATATAAAAAGGAATAAAGTTTGAAATAAATGAATGAGAAAATTGTTGACAAAATTCTCGATTTGTTTTTTAAATTCGGTTTGTTTTAAAACCGACAGCGAAAGATTGCCAGTCCTCTTTTTTATAAAATAATAAAATTAAAATTTTTGAGAAAACGTCTCATAAGTTTTTGGTTTTGGTTAAAAAAATTGTAAAAAAAACTCTGCCAGTTAAAGTTTTTATCCTTAATAGCCGGAAAAAACTACGGCCTTAAATATTTTCAAACAAGTGCGATACTCATAGTTCATTTGCTGCACAAGTTCATTTGCTGTGACGCGAGCATAGCTTAATTTTTATCTTTGTCACGTTTTCTTCTCAAGAAAAGGACATTTTGCACGTTTTTGATTCTATTAACAGGACAGAAAGTGCCGCATTTATTTTGATACAGCAGACCCCTTTCCTACAGTAACGGATAAGTAAGTACCTTTTCTAAAATAAAGTGGAGGTTTTTAATTATTTGTTTATTTTATGAGCATTTTGTTGTTCTGACAAAACAAATAAAAAATATCTGTAACTATACTTTAATAGTAGTAGTGGCAGTCACGCGAGCTAACCACAAAAAGTTTTTGTTACCCATGGTAACAGGATAAGGTTTTTCAACAGGTGATGCCAACAAAATCTGATTGTTTCTATCCACCTCTATGGCGGTTTTTGTGTGTTCAATTATATAAATCAGAAAAGAATGAAAATATGATAGAACTATCAAACTAAAAAGTAAGTTTCTAAGCTATTAGAATTTCGATAGCCTGCCGTTTCCATCAGGCTTCCGAAGAACTGGAGAGATGGCTAAATAATGTATGGTTTTAAACTTTTATCCTGCGCCTGCCTATTTTATATTGATATTTCATTCGCCCTAGGTGACACATGACGACTGGAAGAAAATTTCTAAAGCACCCCAATCTCGAAGACAGCTTGATTTGACACTTTTACCCTTTAAATTTAGTATGCATCTGCCAGATATGATAAATAGATGATAAATGACGACCGGCAGACCTTTTTTGAGGCAGTCTAAACTTGGAAGAGGTCTTGAAAACCACGTGTTTTGACACTTTTACCGTTCACATTTAGTATGCGTCTACCAGTATTGAATATTCGTTTATCATAGATGAAAAACGACGAGCAGCAGACCCTTTTTGAGGCACCCTAATCTTGGAGGAGATCTTAAAAAATCTTGATTAAACGAACGGCAGATCATTTTTGAGGCAGCTCAAACTTGAAACTGCTTGGTTTGACACTTTTGTCCTTCAAATTTAGTATGCGTGTGTCGGTTTTGTATACAATTTTTGAAGCAGCCTAAACTGAAGCAGGTGTTTAAAAAAATGTACTTTGACACTTTTGTCCTACAACTTTGGTATGCGTCTGCCAGTATTGAATATTCGTTTACCATAGATTGTCAATGATGATCGGCAGACCCTTTTTGAGGCAGCCTAAAGTTGGAGGAAATCTTAAAAAACGCATAGTTTGTCTCTTTTTTTCCTGCAAATTTAGTATTCGTGTGCCAGTATTGAATACTCGTTCACCGTAGTATGTAGTATGCGTGTACCAATTTTACGTTGTGTTTTCAGTCCTTTTTAATGGTAAATGTCTAAACTGAATCAGGTATTTGAAAAAGTGTCCTTTAACACTGTTGTCCTGCAAATTTAGTATGCGCCTGCCAGTATTAAATATTCGTTTACCGTAGATGATAATTGACGACCGGAAGATTATTGTTAAGGCAGCTTAAAGTTGATGGAGGTGTTAAAAACCGCATGATTTTACACTTTTATCCCTCAAATTTAGTATGCGCCGTATTGAATACTTGTTTACCGTAGATGATAAATCACGAGCGGCAGACCCTTTTTGAGGCAGCCTAAACTTTTTAAAAACCTGCAAATTTAGTGTGATTCTGCCTGTTTTATATTAATATTTCATTCGTCCTAGGTGACAAATGACGACTGGCAGACAATTTGTAAAGCAGCTTAAACTTAAAAACTACTTGGTTTGACACTTTTATCCTTCAAATTTAGTATGCGTGTGCCAGCTTTGTATTGAGCTGTCGCCTAGGCAGCCTAAGCGATTGATAAACGACAACGGCAGAACCTTTTTGAGGCAGCCTAAACTGAAGCAGGCCTCTGAACGACCAGCAGACTTTTTTTGAGGTAGCCTAAACTTAAAGAAGTTCTTAAAATGTGCAGTGCAGCATCTTATTTTTGTTATATATTAATAAACTTATTTAGATTGAAGCCAAAGGTCACTTCTCAGTGCAGAACTTTTATCTTACATATTTCGTATGCGTCTGCCTGTATTGAATATTCATTTACCATAGATGATAAATGACGATTGGCAGACCCTTTTTGAGACAGCCCAAACTTGGAGATCATAATAGTTGATTCGTCTTAGGTGATAAATGATGATCGGCAGACCCTTTTTGAGGCAGTGTAAACTTCTAGAAGGTCTTAAAATCGTACCGTGCAAATTTGCGTCTGCCAGTTTTATTTGAAATATTCATTGCCCTTAGATAACAAATGACTAACAGCAAACAATTTCTGACACTAAAATATTTTGACCATACAGATTAGGTTGGTCCATTCATACAAAAGTACTGAATAATATGCTAAGGATAGGCCTAGAGAACACTGATGAGTGATTTCCTTCCAGAGCAAATTATATTTGACATGGCAAATCTATCTTTGGTTAAATATCAACGACGTTCACGAATAGTTTCTTTTAAGCGCAGCTAAAAAGTTGCCATTATTCCCGGTCGGCCGCTTTAAAATTCACAGAAATCTTGGCAAATAAAGCAACGCCGACACGGGGCGAACTTCAAGTTTCGCCTTAAAGCATTTTTCCTCATCTTGTAAATTTATTAACTTTGCAATCTATTTCTCGTTGTGCTTTGTTCTCCCGGCAAACTTAGTCGATTTAAAAGTTTCTAAATGGAAAACTTACTAAATTCATAACAGTGTGTTTGCCGACCTCGGTCTATACACACTTTATTAACGCGACTGCCACACTATACACTGCCGCTTGCCGCTTTATATTTACCTCATAACAGAAGGCGCAGTCAAAAACTTTTCGTATGTAAATTATGAGTTTGCATTTTTCCTTTCGTTGGATTGTTCTTTTCGTTTCTACTTCTAAGCGTTTGGCTCACGCCAAAAAAGCCTCATAGACTGAAAAAAATAAAGACGAAACAATATATTTATCTATTAAACTTACTATACCCATTAAGGGACTCACGTGGAGGCAGCATGTTGCCAAAATGACTGAAAAAGTCCAGACAACAATGTGGCAGTTGCGCCGAGTGGTCGGTCGAACATGGGGTATCACCCCCAAGAACCTATACTGGTTATAAAAGGCCATCATACGACCAAGTATCCAATATGGGTCAGTGGTCTGGTGGCCTGTAGTAGAAAACCTGACCACTTCCAGAAAGCTCATGAGCCTGCAGGGGCTCTTCTGCAGGGGAATAACAGGCGCAATGAGGACTACCCCCATTAGAGCCCTGGAAACCATCTTAGGTCTCCCCTCGTTTCCAACTTGGATCAAGAAGGAAGCGATGGCGACGCACCTACGACTGAGAGACAAGGGCCTATGGAAGGGCAGAGGGGAAAAAGTGGGTCATCTGGCAATCGAGGAACTGTTAACAAAAGAGTTGCCTCTCCTAAAAAAACAAAATAAACATTTTGAAGAAAATTATTTAATATTTTAAAAAAGCAAAGACAAGATAATATTGTAATATATTATTTATTATCAAAAATATAAACTAACTTGTTTTGAAATATATGCCATAATCTTTTATAATAAAACAACCAGAAGTTTTGTACCGTAAGTTCAATATTATGATGATGAATGATAGCTTTTAGTCACACAATCAAGTGTTACCAGGTGTTTTGTTCGCATTCGTGTAGAAGAGGTTGATATGACGTCATCTTTCAAGATGGTGGCCAAAAATCATAAGAAATACAACTTTCGCAACCAGACCATGATTACAATCGATTCCATATAACTCGAGAACGAGGATTCTGAAAAATTTACATTTAAGGTCATCCGACATTAAATGACTTTGAAAATCGCAAAAAACAAGATTTTTGCCATTTTCTTTTCAAAAAATCTTAATAATTCGACGTTTTGTCGGACCAAATTCAAATGTACCTCAAACTATTAGGTATATATGCCAAATTCGATCCTTAGAGCTTGATGCAGTTTGAAGCTTCATGATCTTGAAAAATACCCCAGTCAAATTAACAAATTGTAAAAATAACATACTAAAGGGCACTATTCATCAACTATTCAAGCGAAGAAAACCAAATTTGGCAACAAAGATAAGAAGGTCAAATTCAACAATTTTGTTAAAATAAGTTTTGCTCAGCAATGACGTGTTTCAATATGGCGGCTGATATATTAAAATAGCTCCATAATTTAACGTCCTGTTACTATCTGGAAGGTCAGATCAAAAAAAATGATAGGGAGGTTTAAAATGAAGTGTTTTTTATGGATAAGATGTTAATTTCATCTCCGGCACTAAACTTTTTCTTCATAGTAATCGGAGATATTTTAAGAAGAATTAATGGTCACCTTGTCATTTTTACTTTTTAACGAAATTGGATAAAATAAAATGTGGTTATAGCCACATTTCATTTTAAACCTCCCTATCATTTTTTTTGATCTGACCTTCCAGATAGTAACAGGACGTTAAATTATGGAGATTATTTTAAAGAGAAAATTGCAAAAATCGTTTTTTTCGCGATTTTCAAGGTCATTTGAGGTCGGATGACCTTGAAAGTTGGTTTTTGGGAATTCTCGTCCTTGAGTTATATGAAATGGAGTATAATCACGCATCGGTTACAAAAGTCCAGCTCTTTTATAGGTAACTTAAATGACTTTGCTGGCTAGACAAGTGAGTAGAACATAAAATTCACAGTTCCTAAAGTAAAAACAACAGGTTATTTTTACCGGGTATAGGTCATTTTTACCGGGATATAGAATAAACACCTGGGACGCCAGCCCAAAAAAAATGGTAGAGAGGTTTAAAATTAAGTGATAAATTATGGCTAATATGTTAATTTCATCTTCGGCACTTAATGTTTTTGCGTAGTTGTTAACTGTAAAAAAATACTACAAAAAGCTGGTTTTTTAATTTTACATGGTATTTTCAAGGTCAATCAAGAATATGCATCAAGTTAATTTTTTTTTCATATTAAGCAGAGAAAGACCAACAACCTTGTTATTTTTACTTTTTACGTAATTGGATAAAATAAAATGTGGTTATAGGTCTCTATTTTGAGATATAAGCCACCATATTGAAACGCGTCATAGCTGAACAAAATTTTTAAAAAAAATTGTTGGACTTGACCTTCTTATCTCTGTTACCCAATTTGGTTCTCTTGGCTTTAATAATTGATGAATAGCGCCCTTTAGTATGCTATTTTTGTAATTTGTTAATTTTGCTGGGGTATATTTCAAGGTTATGAACTGCATCAAACTCTAAGGACTTAATTTGGCATACATGCTTAATAGTTTCGGGTACGTTTAAAGTTGGTCTGACAGAACGTCGAATTATTAAGTTTTTTTTCAAGAGAAAATGGCAAAAATCTTGTTTTTTGCGATTTTCATGGTCATTTAAGGTCGGATGATCTTAAAAGTAATTTTTTTGGAATTCTGATCCTCCAGTATAATCATTCTTCGGTTGCCTAATTTGTATTTTTTATAATTTTTGACCGCCATCTTGAAAGATGTCGTTATATCAACCCCTTCTACAGGGATGCGAACAAAAGACCCAGTAACACTTGATTGTGTAGCTAAAGAGCTCTCAATCCCACATAGTCACAAAACTCCTTCATAAAAAATCCCACGGGATAGAAATTATCGACATATGCCCCTACACTAATTTGTATATTTTTTTTTAAATAAGCTTTCTTATTTTAGCCTAATATAATCAACAATTTCGTTTTGTGTCTAGCACCATCTAGTGGTCATATTACAAACTAACAAAAAATCACTAGTACGGTTATCGGGAATTAAAAAAGAAAAATCAATATAAAAGTATGGTTATCGGTCGCATGCATATCTGCGCAAACTCGCCAAACTCCAAATAATTCCAAACCTTTTAACAGGTAACTGTCGTATCTATTAAAGTGCCTTAACCTTTGCTCTATAGGCACTCAAAGCGCGTACAACACAACTAAAGATTTTTCCCCATTCTGCACCTTCCTCCATGTTACATATGTAACCGGGTAAATGAATGCCTCATTCGAGCCCACTGTAATAATATATTCATTTTTAATATTATAATTAACTGAGCAAGCATTGGGATAAGAGAAATATGAAAACAACATTATATTACAAATCTCTAATTTTTCACATTTATTACACAAAAAAGGAAACCTAATAAAAATGTAATAAATTCACGATAAACCTTGGCCGCAGATAAATAAACATCTAATTCTAAAAGGAGTGCCGCCACACTAATTATTTAACAAAAGTACTGCAAAAAGTTGCATTAATTTAATTCAACGTATTAATGTCTGTGTTCGTTTTTGCAACAATTAACGAAAAAAAAACTAAACTAATTACTTTGCGGTGGTTCGTTTTATGACTGTTAATGTAGGTTTATTATAAAACAATTTATTATCTTTTTTAGTTTATGAGTCATAGAGTTACGCTTAATGAAATTGATTTAGGAAAAAAGTTTTATGTGAACTTAAATTAAATCTCCTCGCCTGTCAAAAGTTATTGTATCGAGTTATTATACAACTGAAGAAAAGTGTCCAAAATGCCAGTATTAGAACCGGTATGTCGCGTGCAGAACCCCAGAGTGTTAGAGAAAAAAAAAACAAATGAAAAAGTTCTTTTATTTGACTCATCAGCTGGGCTTCGAACTATCAAGGATGGTATTTACAAGAACCATAAAACAGTGGCTCCCGAGAAAACCAAGAGAGAGAAAGTCCGTCAGAAAAATAGTTAGACTCTTAACTTAATTATTAAAACGCAGTTAGGGCCCAGCTGTTGGCAGATACGCATGCGTAAGACCGACCACATTTAGGACGAATTATACTGGGCCGTATCTTGCCTGTGTCTAGCCGTATTTGACAACTATTCGCTATTTTTTTGACCTTAACCCTACTTTTGGGAACTTGTGAGTTGGGACGGCCAAAAAACCAAAAATTAGGCACAAAACCGTTCTATCTATGAAGATAATATCAATAAAAATCCAATGCAGATTCCAACTAGGTTCTCATCTCCAATACCCTCCACCAAAAACACTACTTCTAATAAATATTCCATATTTTTAAATATGAAAATTTGAATCAGTCCGGATTTTCCCGAACATGCTCGGGTTTTGGAGGCGTCCGGGGACGTCCGGGCGGGTTTTTGAGAATTGTCCAGAAGTTCTGCGACAGGCAGCACGGCAATTTTTGTGCCTTAAAAATATATGATTTTATAACCAAATTTAACTATTAACACACATGTTTAGAATTTTATGATTTTTTTTTACACCGGAACAGTCTGAACTGTTAAATAAAATTCAATCAAAGCAAAATATTTTTGTTGTGTACTGAATTTTTCAGATAACTGCATTTCTTTAAAAATTGCACAAAAAAAATAAACATTTTTGAAGAATTGAGACTGATCCCACTCCAACCCACTTTTTTTCAAAATGTTAACTATTTTGTTCTGCTTATATTGCAGAAAAATTGTAAATTATTTATAGATCACAAGCTTGTGATTAACTTTTCTTTAAAACATTTTCAGGATGAAAAAATTTAAATAAAAATGATTTTATTTAATGAAAACCCTGTACAAAATGTCATAAATTGTTTTAATTTTACTTTAAGTTTTATCAGAAACCCCATTCAAGACGAAATGTCATTTTTAATGCATTCAAGAAAAAATGACATTTTTTATAGGTACAATGTTCTCAAAATGTTCTCCCGAGGTGCATTTATGACGTGATTTTGGCAACAAATCTATAATTGAAACTATATCCCACATAACAATTAAACATTCCTGTAATGTAATAGTCATATACATGGAGAACAAAGAATGTGATAGAAATATTACATTTTACCATTGGGAATATTACTAGCACATGCCGGCAATAAGTTACGTTTTAGCTCATACAGGTGATATAAACGTGACGTAAAACGTGAAAGAATTATAGTAATATATCTACTGACTGGATATGATTTTGTGATTCAAAACATGTCCAGATGGCCACGAGATGGATATCCTATTAATGTATCACCATTATGTTGATGTACTACTTGAGGTTAGTTATCAAAAAATTACCTAAATAACTTTTTGCTGTATTATATTTATAATACTACCTGCTACATAGAGAATATATTGATTCCAGTGCCATCTACCTACAATAGGTGACATTAAACTAAATTATAATTATAAATCATGTAAATCGCGTTCTTTTCACAAACATGCCAAAATCCTGACAAATATATTATTTTAGGAATATTCATAGAAATAACTTGGTAACGTTTTCATGGGAATATTATTATCTTATTACCAAAGAAATGTAACTATCACAAACTCTTAAAGAATATGCAATATAAAATACTCCTGAAACATTCCTATCATATTCGCAGTAAAATATTCCAAAAAATCACTTTGAGGGAATATTCCTATAATATGAGTATTCCTCCAATGTTATGTGGGATGTACCCCAACCAACCTTTTAATAAATAATTTACAAAAGATTTAAATTTTCTGCAACTACATATTTGCTTAAATTGTAACATCATTGTTTGTTGGAAATTTTCTTAAAATTTTCGCCTGCGGCGGAATTAAGACGTGATTTTATTGAACCAATTACTCAACTTAATTGGTTATTTTAAAAAGTGCTAAATAAATTTTGTACGGATTTTTTCCGGGTTTTTAGGTGTTTTTGTCTTAGTTTTACAATTTTAGAGATGGCAACCCTATTTACAGGTTAGAAATACAGTCTTGCCGTCAACGTTTCGATAGACGCGCGTTCAATAATTCTATAATTTGCACCTTTTACAGTCAGGCACAACCTGTGTTACGGTCGGCACTAAGTAGGCACTATCCAGTGGGGCCATATTTCATTAATTCCTTATTAACCACTTGATATGCATCCTGTGTCAGTGCGATGGTATTTCAAGAGCAATGGTTTTACTGGAAGCTCTGGAGCCCCTGCCAGAAAGGTACATCCTCACTAAAAAGCTTCACAAAAAGGGTGGCTTGCCTGTTCTCTAAGAAGAAAACTAGGAAGGAAAGGAAAAACACAATAGATCTGTAAAGGTCGAAGTTTATAGATATTAGACACTTACAGTGAGATTTACTAAGCTCTAAAATAGTACGCCCCACAGGTCTTAATGTTTACATCGGTAGGGGTACTAAATTTTAAAGCCGATTGTCAAAAAACACTTACCCATACAGAAAAGACATAAAGTTATTGATTATACTGCATTGTTATTGCAAAATACCACTGAAAACTGTTTTTTTCTCAAAATACACAATATTTTAGAAGAAAATGCCCTAAAACTAATATTTTTGATAGGTTTAAAAATGGCAAATGGTGAATACGCCAAAAATTTGGCACATAATAGCTTCATTATTTATGTTTGAGGTTATAAATTTGGTGATTTTTTAGACCACCTCAGGGGGCTGGTTTAAATTTATAGCCCCCCGAAAGGATTGTTTTGTGGCATTTGGTAATAAATTCGTTTATAATTTCCCTAAGTAACTGTTTTTACAAGGATTAATTTAGCTTATTTAATACCCCAAGTTATTCATTCACCAATAAAACACCTCTTATTTTGTCCAGAAAAACGACATATTTTGAACCCATTTTCAGCACAAAAATATATTTATGAGGTCACTACGAGGCAAAACAAACATAAGTAAAGGTCACTGATTATGCACGAAAAATATACCAAAGAAAAAAACCCAAAACAACTATATTCATTTATTTACAAACTGAAAGTAAAACATTGAGGGCATTGAGGTTGTCTAAAAGCTCAGTCAAAAAAACTTTCCTTACTCAAAGCCCACTTATTTTAAAGCTGTAGCTTTCAACAGTAGAGGTTGGTGCGAGCCAGAGTGCAAGCAGAGGTAAAAGATCCGAACTCGCTGTTTGTGATTGAACGCAGCGCTAATATTTTTAAACTGACATTTCGACAGTTACAGAAATGTAAAAAAAACAAATCGTTGTGTGACATCAAGTATTAATTGAAAAAAATTGATTAACAAGGGTAAGTTTTAATTAGAGTGATATATAGCCCCAATGTTAATTTATTCTACAGAGTGTTTACTATTTAAACTCCGCGTGGGTTTTAATTTTTTAATTTTCTTTTCTTCTAAATTGAAAATTTCCTCTTATATCCAACAAAAGATTGTGTTAAGATGAATATTCAATAAACAAATTTATTAAAATTCTTCTTATAAATCATGCTATGTCCAAAACTCAAGAAGGGTTAGTTTAAAATGTTTAAAACCAAAAATTTCACTTAAACTTAGGACCGATCTAAAATAGACTAAACCTTTTTAGTAAATCCCACCGTTACAGTTAATTTTCGGGTTTATTGGCATTCGTATCCTTATCTCTACCGAGTCGACCTATCGAGCAGGTGTACTTTTCAACTAATGGCGAATGCGTGACAGCTCCAGCTGATAAACTGCGTCAAAACATCGTTTCGTATGCAGGGACGGTCGTAATGTTACGACTCCTTTATCGTACCTATCCAGATGGAGCTGTCACGCATTCGCCATGATTTTAAAAGTGCACCGGCTTGATTGGTCGACTCGATAGAGATAAAGATACGAATGCTGATAGAACTGAAAACTAACTTTAAGTGTCTATTATGTGCCACTCAATCCAAAATATAACCTAATCTATAGAATCACTATCGCAACGGTGATTGTCGGCTTTAGCATTTTTTTGTATTAAGGAGTATTCAGTTCTTTTTTATTAATGGAAATAACTTACTTTAGGTCTAGCTCAGATGATTACGAGGTGGATATATTTTTTTAAATATAGTTTTAGTTTCTTTACAGTTTTTAAATTACAATATTAGTTTTTATTAAAAATGGGACATGTTTGGTACCCTGTTTGGTCTGTCAAATACTTGCCAAACGATTTCGGATATAAAAATAATGACTATGGTATCCTTTTAGGTATGTTAAATTGTATATCATGGAATGTATCACGGTTCTGTGGGCTGGTGTAGTGCTCATCATCATTTTGTCCTGATTTAAAAATATAAATAAAAATATTGGATTTTAAATTTTTGTTGCTTTCAGTTGTAATGTGTTTAAACAACCGATACGGGGTAACTTTTTTCCTAAATGGAATATCGTTTACTTTGAGTTAGCCCATAGGTTACTCAAAGGTGAATATTTCGTTGGAAGGGTCAACAGGTGAAATTTGTACACAACCTAACAAATATTCTTGAATAGAAGAGAAAAGAAACCACTTACATTAGAAAATAACTACAAAAACTAACAAAAAAGTTTAGTTAAGGCTCGTTTCTCTTGGCTTACCGAACGAATTCGCAAGGAAAGCATGCCGAAATTGCCTTAAGTAATTTTCCTCACGGTCTTTTCTAAAATGACAATGGTAAATTACCTTTTAAACAAATTACATTAATTTAAAGGTGTAACTTAAATTATTAGTAGCAAGGTCAATGATGTTATTATGCTATAAATAATTAATAACCGAGCAAACCCCGCATCAGCCTTGGCATTGACGCTCGCAATCTAAAATAAATTAACATACGGCTGCTGGGCAAATTAGTGTCAGAAATTTCGTGAAAACTTGAGAATTAATCATTTGCGTTGATTGGGGACTATTATCGCCGCACACCAGAAAAAGGATGGAAAATTGTGTCGACGTTCTTTACTCCAAAACTCAGGTCTTAAATTTTCTTCTTGCCTTAAAGATAAGGTTGTCTAATAAGGTCCTGGCGCTAAAAAAGGCCCGTCTAATTTTTAAGGCGTAAATTTTTTAGGTCTCTTAAACAACTTTTATATTACAAAAAAATAGCAAATGTTACAAAAAATTAAATATTAACACTGGCGTGCATGAAATCACAACTGGGAAGAGCGAGGAGATCTAAAATTTTTAGGCCTTCTCTTGGATCAGCAGGATTTACTAAATTTCAATGTTTCTTGTGTGAGTCGGATAGCAGGAACCTAGAACAGCATTACATAAAAAGAGAATGGCCACAAAGAGACTTTAACACCTGGAAACAAAAATTTATTCGCAAAAGCCTTATTGACTCTTAAAAAGTTTTACTTTTACCACTTCACATAAAATTTGGACTTATGAAATAATATGGTAAGACATTGAACAATGAAGGAAACTGTTTTATATATATATATTTCTCTGAAAATCTTGGGAACGTGCGTGAAAAGTATTTCATCAAGATATTAAAGAAACGGAAAAAATACCAGGTGCGCTGGGACACAAAAATGATGCCCGATTACTATTGGATATTGAGAAAGGATCTTCCCTTAGCTAAATATAATAGAAAAAAACCTGGAAGTATAAAACGTTTTTTTTTTTAAGATGCGTAAATAATACATATATAACTATATTTTGCATGTTTTTGTATTTTTTTTAATTATTATATAAAGCTAGCTTACAAATTAAATACATCTTGTTTTTCCTATATTTTTGGATTTTAATGGTTTGAAAATAAGCTTACGTGATGTAAAAAAACTAAAAGCAGTTTTCAAAAACGGCGGAAATCTTTTTAAGTTAAAATGTTAATACAAAGAAAAAAGTTACCCCGTATCGGTTGTTACTATACCAGAGTCATCGTGACGTCATCATTTTTATATACGAAATCGGTTGTTAAGTATTTGACAGACCACACAGGGTAACAAACCATGTACCAAAGCTTGTCGAAATCGCTTTCAGAGTAGATAAAAAAATGATACCTGATGCTTACGGAGACCTTGGTTATACTGTTATCTGAGAAACCTTGGGACCCAACTTTCGAGACCGCGAGAGGAATTGATCACTCAACAGCCAAAGCACATCAAATGCATGCTCACAGTTCAAGAATGGTCGCGGCAAAACCGATGCTCGCTCTACCATTCGCCTGTTCATTTAGTCTTGTTTTCGCGACTGCATCACACTCTACATATCTCCGTCGCTTTCCCTCTCTAACGTTTAGAAAGATATGGAATTTATTACAACTCTTTGTTTTGGTTGTGTCGAGTGTTGGCAAACTTCGTAAATACACAGGGGTTGTTATTTACCAAGGCGTTTTCGTTGGACCAGGGGCGCGTTTAGCGGCGGCTGGAGCAAAACCAAAATTGGCAATAGCCGTTCAGAAATGGCTCCAGCTTTCCAAAAGTGGTTAGCATATACCGTTCAAGATCGGCTGAAGCCATACTAGCTTTGGAGGAACTCGAAAGCGCCGCTTGAATTGGCATCGCTTGTTGTTATTGGTTCGCAAGCGAGGCCAACGAAAAAAAATTCAGTTGTGAGCTTTTCATAACTTAACAAGTTGAAGAAAATTCAGAAAATCATTTGAAAATGAAAAGTGCAACACGTTTCTCCATTTTTTCTTGCATACAATGAATTGTGTAGATACCACACTTGTTGATTGTGATTATAATGCGTTTAATTTGTGGACAGAAGGTAGGGGAGTAGGTATCCGTTTAGAAAAAGCTATCAAATGGCCGGGGCTTAAAGCTCCGACAGTCCCTTCCCTTGTTAAACAGACTATCCGTGCCTAGCAAAAATTCTAAAGATACGACAGTCGACTTTGCGCGTTCAAAGCTGGTTCGGCAATGTCAATGCCATTTTTGATATTTTGAGTGGAAGGGGTAAAATCGTTTTTGGTTTGGCTCCAGTCGCCGCTGAACGCGCCCCAGGTATCTCTTGTGTGGAAAAATCCTGTTTGATGGAATTCTGATAATGGATCGCACTGGACTTTAAAAAAGATTAAACCAGACAAAAAGTAACATCTTCCTGTCAAAATATTTAAATGGGCGTTCCGCAAGGGTGCGTGCTAAGAACAATTTATTCTTACTTTACGTAGACGAAACAGTAAACATTTTGTCCAGCGACATTTATTTAGCATCATTTGCTGATGATGTTCCTAGATTGGTGTAAATTTTTGCATTTTCATACAAATTAATTCCAAGCTACCTAAAATTAAAAATTAATAAGGATAATGGGCCATTTCAAACAAATGTAATTTTATTTAAAAAAAGGAAAAAGCTTTGACAATCTATTGGTTTTTGCTAAAAATCTTAAAATTACTCCCAATCATAAAACCACTATAAAACTTTTTCTTCGTATATAAAAAAGTCGAAATATACAACCAGTTTTAAAGCAAATAATATTTTTTTAATTATTGTATTTTTTGTCCCGTCCTTTACTTAGCTTTACTGGTTCATGGTTCACAATAATTTTTAACATAAATGTTAACAACATGCTTTCACCTTTAATTCCAATTCATTTTCTTTAGTTTGGAAAAGCCATGATAAAGCATTTTTCCAAAAAAGTGAAATATATAGAAGTAAGAATTTCCTAAAATTAGGTTTTGGTTTTTCTTGTCCCGTCCAACCCAAAGTTTAAAGGTTAGCCCTACAAGCTCTGATTACAACTTATTGTTTTAAACTATTTTATTGCATAACCTATGGTTTTAGGAAATTATTTATTAGAAAATACAGTCATAATCTTAATCATATAGGCATTTCAAATAAAATTTGCGAATAGTTAATAGGACTTTCCCTTTCCCTCTTAATATGAATAATCTTCACTCAACACCGTTCTCAACTAAAAAGCCAGTTAACTCATTTTCGTTTTAGTATCCCTTGGTCTATGATCGCCGCCATATTGACACCAAACTGAAAGAAAATCCATTTTTTATTTGTCAATTTGGTTATAAAAATGGCAGCCACATTAGGCTAAAGGGCACTATGGAGGTAGGAGTTAACAGGCTTTTTAGTTTAGAACGGTGTTGCTTCACTCTGGAGATCTCACTTAAATTAATTAATAGGAATAAGATTGAATTGATTAAAACTGAAAAACTTTTACATGTATATTTAAAAAAAAATTAATGTGGAAACTACACATTGGAAAACTCTGATAAAAAAAGAGCGTAAAATTAACCAAAAGTTTACAGTTTGACTTAATAATTTCCTTATTTTAAAGGGCAGTCTGCTTTATACAAGAATTAGCCTATCCTACAACATATATTATATTTTTATTTGATTTGCTGATACGTACCCACGTATCAGCTTCAATTTTCAACTTTTTATTTGCCTGTTCATGCGTAACTAGTTTCAATTAGTAATGCGTATACGTTATGGGTTCTCACGTTTAATGGCTTTGCAGAAATGTGTTATTGCTTATTGATGCAGGTGTTCTGGTTTGTGCATCCACCGCATTTAAAAGAGTTTTCATTCCTGCTGATATTAATAAAAGCATATAACCCATCATACTAATCTCACGAATTATGTGTTATGCATGCTAAACAGCCACTAGTAATCCTTTTCAATACATTCTAAAGGTAAATGTTATTATAATTTGCTCCTGAGGGTTGATTTGGTAACCAGATTAGAATTTTTCTAAAATCTTTCTTTCCGGTCAGGCAAATGTTTCTGCTCAGCAAAATTTTCTGTTAAGCAATGCAGTGGCAAATTAATCCTCTTAAACATATAAAGTAGATTTAAATGGATCCATTTTTTTATTTTACAATTTGTTTGTTAAACATGTTTTAATTTTAATTTATGCAGTTCGTGTTCCTTTATTTCGAATCCATTTGGGCTGTCATCATCATCAGTACTTAACTACTAACTCTGGATTTATAAACTCAACTATACTTCCACTATTTGTCGTTCATGTATGCAATACTCGAGGCAATACTATCGTCGAGTTTATAGTTAGTAAATAAGTTTTAATAATAATAGTAACACTGTGGAACAGCGAAAATGTTTCCTAGAGCAAAATAGCAAAATTTTACTTATTTTGTTATACTAATTATCAGTATGTCTTGCAAAAGTCTAAGTAAGCTCCGGTTTTGGAGATCCATGCTAATTATGATAATGTATCTAAATTTATGGAAAAATTCTACCATTAAATGAGAAATGCCTGAATTTATTATACCAATTGTACTTTATAAGGTGTTCAAATATTTATTACTATAAATTATATTATTATCATAAATTCTAAATTGTTTACATATTATTGTTAGGAATTAGTCTTAAGGCGCAATTACACAGACGAACATGCTCAAACAAAAGCTCGTGCAAAAGATCTAAAATTTTTTGCGTGAACATTTTTGTGAGCTTTTCTTTGAGCATTTTGTTCGGGTAAATTTTTGAGAAAATTATTGCTATCTGTTTCGGAAACATATTTTTAAAGATGAGAATAAATAAAATTTCACATCAGTGATCAGTGATCTCAATTCTTTAAAAAAATGGAACACCAACTTTTATTTTAAATTTTTGTGAAAAAAAGCCGACCGCAAGCGAAACATTATTCTTGGCTATCAGTTTTGTCACATGGATTAGGGTTACTTATAATATTTTTTTCTTAGGGTTTTTCCCGGATTTTTTTGCCCGGGGGTTTTTTTGGGATTTTCTTGCGAGTTTTTTTTATTTCCAAGAGTTTTTTTCCTAAATTCTAAAAAACAACCCAGGAAAATTTTTCTTTTCCAAAAAATTTTTGAGTTTTTCAAATATCGGCAAAAAACTCAAAAATTGCACTTTTAAGCGGTAATCCGCTCCTTACGACTATGAGGAGTGGTGGGGAGGGGATTTTTTTTTCAAACATATTTTTGTAACTGTACTTTACCCTTAGCTTTGATTTTTTTTTTAATTACTCACACCAGATTTACCTAGTTAGTTTAAGGCCCCAAAAGTTGCTTAAAAAAGCAAAAGATTCATGAAAATGCTGAAGATAGATATTTACTGTCAATTTAATGTAATAATCAAGGTTGATTACTGACACTGAACAAACAATATGCAAAGGAGCGATATTCCGATTCAGAAATCTAGTCTATTACTGCTAAATTATATTTTTTTAGTTAAGGTTCTGGGATCATAGGGTTGTAAAAGTGGGTAATAAACGGGTAGTATTTAGACCGAACGTGCTTTTGTTCATATATTTGAAATTTAATAAAATGTATATAGGTTTTTTAATTTGACTTGATTATTATTATATTGTGTTTTAAACTAGGAAGTAAAATAAAGAGATAATCTTTTAAACGTAAATTTTTATCATTACATTTTACAGGCAACAGGAATAAATAAGTGCCAATTATTATTTTTTATTCTCGTTTTTTTACAACCCCAAAAAAGTTACAAGTATACTGGCATATCCCCTATAAAAATCAGGTCAATCGAAGTTGCTTATGAGGTAAAATGTGAATTTCGACATCAAATCGTTTTTCCGTCGGAAAGCACTTAATTAAAAATACCTTGTTTTAAAACTTAGTCTTTCTATTTCAGTTAAGTGAATTCCCATAAAACTATAAAATTTAAATTTGTAAGAAATTTTTATTACCAACATTTCTTCAAACAAATTTTGCTTAAAATTCTCTACAAAATTTCCGTGAGTCTTTTTGTACGAGATTTTGCTCGAACTTTTCTTTGAACATTTTGCTCAAGAGGCTCGTGTAAATGTTTGTCGGCATTTCGACATCAAAGGAAAGTTTGTCTGTGTAAATGCGCCTTTAGAGTATGAATGTTATGGGTGTGCTGAAAAGGCAGTCTAAAAAAAAAAAAATTTTAAAATAGTTTGTGTGCTATTTAATTGCTTTTGTTAAATTAAAGTATATGTTTATATGTATTTTGTATATTCATTGTAAGCCTGTAAATATTGTAACAAATATTATTTTTTTTTACGAGCCAACTTAAATCTTTATATGGTATTTTTTCGTTACTTGGGTGTAGTTAAACCGTAAAAAATATATTGGTTCAGAAAACAAAATAAAAGATTCTAGGGTGTTTCCTAGTATAGTTTTCTGCTTAAAAAAAAAACATTTAGTAATTAAAAAATAAATTTTTATTAAAAACTTTTAAGGAACAAGCTTTTCTTAAATGCACTCAAAAGTGAAAAATAATTTTTTATTTTTCTTATACCATAATAAAAGCGATGGTCGCAAGTTAAAAATTATAACTTTAGGTATCGTACTCTATAACCTAAGGACATTTTCAAAGGCTTGGCAAGCACGGCAATCTTATCCGTTCTTAGCTTCTTTAGATGAAAGCATTATGTTTATCATTCAAATAGAAGAAGAATTTACTTCTTCTTTTGTAGTTCTCTGTTAAAGTTAAAATATTTAATATGCGCCTATCGCTTTTATTATATAACAACGATAAAAAATTATTTTCTACTTTTAAGGGCTTGACTTGTTCTTTAAAAGTGTTTTTTAATAAAAAAATATTTTTTATTATTTAGATTTGTACCCTTGATCGTCCATTTTGAGTCCGCCATATTGAAATTTTCAAATCTGATCAAAAATTCATAATCCCTCTCCTTAAAACCCCCGTATGCCAATTTTCATTGAAATCAAGCAAACTAAATCTATTTCCCCCTCCAATTCCCTCGTTAGAGGGAGGTAGGTACATGAGAATACCATATTATTGTATTTTCACCGGAACTATAAACGCACACCAAATATGAGCACAATAGGATGTGGATAAGTAAGTTAAAATTGGTTAGCAAAACATGACTGAAAATCGTTCATCTTGAGACCGGCATAATGAATTTTCAAAATCTGATCAAAAATTCATAATCCCTCTCCTTAAAACCCCCGTATGCCAACTTTCATTGAAATCGAGCAAACTAAATCTATTTCTCCCTCCAATTCCCTCGTTAGAAGGAGGTAGGTACATGAGAATACCATATTATTGTATTTTCACCGGAACTATAAACGCACACCAAATATGAGCACAATAGGATGTGGATAAGTAAGTTAAAATTGGTTAGCAAAACATGACTGAAAATCGTTCATCTTGAGACCGGCATATTGAATTTTCAAAATCTGATCAAAAATTCGTATTCCTTATCCCCAAGAGCCCCCGTATACCAATTTTGGATGAAATCGGACAAACTTAGGTGTTTTCCCCCCTACTCCCCTCATAGGGGGAGGGGTGCCTAATAATGACATATTATTGTATTGTCACCGGAACCATAAATGCATGCTAAATTGGAATGCAATCGGATGTGTATAAGTTAAAAATTAAAAAGATTGGCCATATTAAATTTTAAAAATCTGATTAGAAATTCGTTATCTCCATCGCCAACACAACAAATTTCAATGAAATCGGGAGTACTTCAACTGTACCCCCCCTCCACCCTTTTCGAGTAGGGAGGAGCTGGTTAAAATTAAGTTAATTCTACAGGTTGGAGACTTTAAATGGAATATTGGCTGTAGCGGATTAAAAAATTGTTCTTTTTTGTGAACATACCCTCAGAAAGAGGACTATTCACATACAACTTTCTTTTTTCAAATGAGAAGATCGCACTTGTAGCACTTTGTTGCAAAGCTTATCGAAAAATAAAAATGCTCGTATAATTTTTTTGACATTTGTCAATAGATATGTCAAAATTTTCAAGAAGTCGTTGTATTGGGCTTTAAATGGAACACTGACCCTAGCTGGAAATTCGTTTTTATTTTAACGGGCCGTCAGAAAGCGGTCTATTCAAATAGATCATTTTTTTTTTCAAATTGTGGCACCTTGTTGGAAAGCTTATCAAAAACGAAAAACGCTCGTCTATTGTTTTTTTGACATTTGTCAATTCATGTGTCGAAAATTCTCAAAAAATGATTGTGTCAGACTTTAAATGGAAATTTGTTTTTTCCTTTGAAAAGAAAAGTTGTATCTGAATAGACCTCTTTCTGAGGGTAGGTTCAAAAAAATTTTAAACCAAAAATTTTTACTGCTAAAAATGTTAGTTAACGGGTTTTTGGATTTTTCTAAAAATAAATTTATAATCCGCTAGGGGCAATGTTCTATTTAAAGCCGTACACTATTTTTTGAGGATTTTTGACAAGCGGATTAACAAATGTTAAAAAAAAGTACACAAGCGTTTTTCTTTTTTCATAAGCTTTCGAACAAGGTGCCACAAGCGGGGTCTTCTCATTTAAAAAAAAATGTATGTGAATAGACCCTATTCTGAGGGTTTGTTCACAAAAATTTAATACCGAAAATTTTGGCTGATAGAAATCCTAGTTGAAATGGTTTTGGACTTTAAAAAAATTAACACGCTACGGCCAATATTCCATTTAAAGTCTCCACCCTGTATACATAGAAACATTGCAAGTTAAATAAAGGCTTGTCATAAGATTTAAGCTGTTCTTCTTTGCAGTAATTTTCATTTCAACATACTAAAGAGTTATTTTTTTAAATCAAGTTTTGTTATTTGTGTTTACTATTTTAATTTTTTGAATTATGTTTTTTCGGTGATTTAGAATTAAACTATTTAACACAAAATATCATCAGTCATCAATAATCATAAATAGTGACACTCGAAAAAATACCCTGTTGATAATAAAGAGAAGCACACATCTTCTCAACTCAAATATCTAAAACGACTTAAGGCGACCATTTTGTAAGACCAGTTAATACACTTTTTCTGCATCATAGAGTTAAGTGCTTGTTGTTAAAACACTATTATAGCAAGGGTGCGATATGTGTTGTGTTATGTTCCATTCCTTTAACGATTAGTCAGTCGGTGAATTTACAATAATATATTGTAAGAAAAAGTGTTTTAATTGTCACATGTTCCAGTAATTTAAGAGAAAATGGAATATTATAATGACACTCGTGATGGTAAAGATTTTGGAGAAAATGTAATGCAACAATTTGGTGTTTCTACTTAAGCGTAGTAACCATAGCAAAATAACACGAATACAATTTTTTGCTAATCAAGCCAATCATCATTAGTGTTTACAAACTAAAGTCGGATTAGTAAACGGTATTGCCACTATTCGACGCTGATGCATTTCTATCCTTTTCTCTTTAAATAAGAGAAAAACAGAGAGAAATACGCCAACGTCAAACCTCCAAGGTCAAACAAATTAATAATAAGGAATATGTTTCTGAATATGAGAATGACACTCGTGGTAATAATTTTGGAGAAAATGTTATGCATGATGATTAGGCACGATAATCATAAAGGCGACAAATTCCCATAAACAATTTTAGTTCTTCTATTAAACCATAATAACCGTAGCAAATTAAAACTAATACAATTTTCCGCGGAAACATAAAACAGCATTAGATTAGCAAGGTCAATGCTGTGTAATAAATTTTCCGCTCAACGACTAATTTATCCTGAAATCCAACGATTATTATCATGTTCAAACCTTAGATTAATTGCTCCCTAGATACGTAATGCAAACATCTAGTAATTTATTCGCTAGAGGTATTCGCCATCATTATGGCAGCAACCACACCATATATGCATGTGTTCTGACAGTCATTAGGCTGCCCTCAAGGCTTTAAGAGCACCCATAATAGTCAACAGCGCAGCAGGAAGAGTGCGCTGGCGCACTGCAGATATTGGCTGAGGATAAGAGGGTGACACTGATGTGGGTCTTGAGCCACGAGGTGATACCAGGGAACGAGAAGGCGGACGGATTGGCGAAAGTAAGAAGCGAATCCTCTTTTGGGAATGAAAAAGAAACAGATTCAAAGTGAGCTCACTAAGTTGACAAACAATGAACTCAGATTATCCTGTAGGCAAGCGCAAGAGCTTCGTAGATGGCTCAGATGCATCCAGAACTAATTGGATCCTGGGCAAAACTCGACTGGGATATTGGACTTCTGGTAAAAATGCTGACTGGACACAATCGGCTAAACCACCACCTGTCGCGTATCGGAGTAGCAGGAGATCACGTCGGTCTAGACTGCGAGTTGGAAGAGGAATCGGCCCGACACCTAATAGGAGAGAGTGACACATAGGCCAGATGAAGGCAGCTGACGTATGGTTGCTCACGATAGAGGAGGAAGAGCTGCATTTGCTTTGATAGCCGGACATACTGAACACCGTAAAGAAGACAGGAAAACCCCGAAAGAGAGAAAGTCGCAGCCCGAGTAGCGGGAGTAGAAGGCGGCCTAATGGGTAGGCCCACGAGCCGCCCCTGTCTACTACTACTACAAGTAATTTTTACCTCTGTTTGAAGATCCATTAAAAAGATTAGAAGGAGAAAATGCCAGATACCATTCATATACATTCTACGAAAGGGATATACCACATCAAGGCGAGGCGGATTGACAAACACTAAAAACTTGCTGAAACTTTCAAGAAACGCTTACAGGACATGACATGACGACCATCTGTAAAGGATAGGAGTTGTCGTTTGAAGTTGGTGGACAATGTTGAACTTGAGAGTAAACTTAGAAGTTTAGTTCTTTAGTTTAGAACTTCCGTTGTCTGACTTTCACAACGTTCTAATGTATCTTAAAGCGTTATCGGGTCAATAATAACAAAATATAGGACTACTACAACCTTTTTCGAAAACCAGTTGAAAAGGTGCAGATCGCGCTGATGATAACCAACGTGCGAAGATATTATGGCACTTGAAGAAGAAGAAGACTTACACTTTACTGGTTCAGCTATTTCACAGTTAAAATCTATTAACCCCGAAAAGTATGGGTTTCTTTAATGCTGATGCTTTGTTGAGAAAATACATTTTGGTTTATTTGTATAAATCCTGTTCCTCTAACTTACGATTTAATGCCTCATTTGCTACGATATCCTCATTCTTTCAGTACAGACTTCAATATGGTTCTTTTTCTTTGTGTGGTCTAAAGAGTTTTGTGAATGATGCAGCTGAATGTAAAAAACATTCAAATTAAGCGCCATCATGTATCTTATACTAAAAATACTGAGAGGAGGACCACTATAAGCGATGCTCTTTTGTGTGTTTATTTTTAAAAACTCAAATTTTTGCAACGGACCTGTCGCAATTGCGAAACCATTTGGTTATGAAAGCTTTATAAAAGAAGTGGTCAGCTAAAGTGTGTTTATATAGAAAAACAACATAAAATAAGAAATAAGGAAAGCTAACTAGAAACCATATTAGTTATCAATGATCATATTTAACTAATAGCAGACCAAGATGCTTTATGGGATTTTTCACGCATTCAGCCTTTGGCCATCTATGATGTAGATTCGTTATTCTAAGATTATTAGCATAGGAACCTTGACAATCGTATGTAAAACTATGGGAATTAATTAACTAAACTCTGTAATTTTAAATAATTAACTGGTGCAAGTGCAAACATTAAAGCTATTTAGTGACAGATTTAAAATCTCTTAATAAACCCCAGTTATAATTTTAGAAAAAAAGTTAGATCTTTAGGTGGTATTATCCAGTCAACTAGATATAAATACACAAATAATATTATAACTGGCATCAAGTTTTCATAATGTAGGATACAAAATTTTAAAATTATGCCTTATTTTAAAATTTTTAGGAAATATAATTACAGGATGATCAGGATATCTTGATCACGTTTGGAAGCACATATATAGATAACTTGTTGGAATAGAATTATGTGTGTATATATTCAAAACTGGTGGCTAGCTCTCTACCGAATGCTGAACCATGCACTGCGGCCTCAAATGGATCTATTATCCCCAGATATCTACTGAGATTTCAAAGATCGTAGTTTAAACACATACGACCCAGGAAACTAAAAAAAATCCTGCAAACTACAAAACTTAATTTAGGCTTGATACTTCAACTTTTGCCTGTTGAAGCTTTAGTAAAAGCCATAATAGAATTATGACTCTGATGTCAAAAGATAGCTACTGCGCGTAAGGTTAATTTCATTTATTGATCCAACTTACCTTTATTTTAATGGAACCATATGCCTCCAATATATTTTTTCAATTTTTTTTTTAAATCTCCTTCTCAAAAGTCTGCTTTTATTACTAGTTTGCGAGATATTTGCAAAAAACTCGCAAAGCTCAAACCTTTCATTTACACTAAGCAACTGCAACAAAAGATTGACAATTTGGTATTTTGTCACTGTCTGTCTTCATAGTCATAGGTTCTTTTAAAAAACATAATTATTCATAACTTTTTATTAGCAGATATCTCGCAAACAGTCAAAGAAACGGGCATGCAATATGTGTTTGAAAAGGGGATTTCCTGATTTATTATTAATATTGATTTATTAATAATATAACCAAAGCCTCCGTAAGCATCAAATATTTCATCTTTATTTAATCCAAGGCTAGGGGCCTAGATGCTTCCATTCAAAAAAATTTAAGTTATGTCAAAAGATAAGTGTAGTGAAAAATCAATTGGATGACTGAAATGTGTTGGCAATAGTTATTTATTAACATTTCTTTTTTCATTATTTTATTTTTTTTATTTTTAAATAAAAATTGTGCCTCAGTCAATATTGTTGTACATATTGTAATAATAGTTTAAGTTTGATTTATTATAGACAGGCAGATGGCTAAAAAATTTAACATAAAGTAAATTACAGTTTCTGGGTGCTCATATTATGATATACCAATGTACTTTTCCTTGAGCCATCGCTCGATATTATTATTTCAGGTATACCTATCTTAAGGGCAGATACTGAGGGGAGGACTACCAGAAACTCTTTCCAGTTGGTTTTTCAAAATTCTTTAAGTTTTACAAATACTTTTAAAATAACGCCTAGTTATTTCAAAAACTTGCATGCAGTGCTCTCTTTCTTACTATTTTAAGGATATTTTTAAAAGTGCATGCACACCTATTATTCTACTCCCTACTGTTTAAAAGCCCTTACCCTTCAAATCAGTATTTCACTTATTAAACATCTTTCAAACGCATACCAAATGCAAGATGGCAGCTCAAACACGTTTGTGATTGAATACAGTGTTGCACAGAACATTTTTTGTAGAGGGTCAAAAATGACTATTTTTTTTTTGAAGTTCTAGGTTTATGGGTTGAGGGATCTTGTTAATGAAACGTCCTTTTTTTGAAATGCTAACGATTCGCAAAATTTATTTGTTTTTTCAGGGCTCTAAAATTGAATGTACAATAAAAATAGTGTGGATTTAAAAAAAAAATTAAAATGTTATTATACAAACAGCAAAAGTTTTAAAAGTAGAACGTTAATTTTTTTATTTTTTAGTATAAGTCTGAGTAGTTTTCAAATTGAATGTGCAATAAAAATAGCGTGGATTTTAAAGAATTTTTGTTAAAAAAAAAATCTTACTATACAACCAGCAAAAATTTAAAAAATAAAACGTTAAAATTTTTTATTTTTTAATATAAGTTTGAGAAGACAAAAATAAACATAACAATAACCGCAATCTAGTGTAAAAAATGTGAGACAAAAAAGAAAACAAACACAAAAATAAAAAAAAACCGACTTTGTCTCACATTTTTTACATTAGATTGCGGTTATTGTTGTTTATTTTTCTCTTCTTCTCAAACTTATACTAAAAAATAAAAAATTTTAACGTTTTACTTTTTAAACTTTTGCTGGTTGTATAGTAACATTTTTTTTTTTAAATTCTTTGAAATCCAGGCTATTTTTATTGTACATTCAATTTTAAAACTTCTCAAACTTATACTAAAATATAAAAAATTAACGTTTTACTTTTTAAACTTTTGCTGTTTGTATAATAACATTTTTTTAACAAAAAATTTATTTTAAATCCACACTATTTTTATTGTACATTCAATTTTAGAGCCCTGAAGAAGCAAATAAATTTTGCGAAACGTTGGCATTTCAAAAAAAGGACGTTTTATTAACAAGGTCCCTCAATCTATAAACCTAGACCTTCAAAAAGAAATTAAAAATAGAATCGTTAACTTGACTTTTAAAAAGCTTAATTTTGTTCAATTCAGGCTGTAAATAATTTTTTTACGAAAAATGTGTTTTTTAGACTTCTAGAGATTGCCCTAACTCGCCAAAAACAGTCGAGAATAAACCATATCGACTTATTTCTATTAAAAACCAGTTAAGGTTATTGGCAATAGTATCAGCTTTGAATTTTAGTAGATTTTTCTCGCTTTTAAAACATTCATGAAAAAGTAAATTTTTGGTGTCTAGGGTTACCGTCAGATCAATTTCGCAGTTTTGCAGGCAATCGACAGTTATTCTATAAAAAACAGGTAAAAGAAACATGCATGCAAAAATGCAAGTGGGAACGCAATAAAATTAGTTTCAAAAAAATCTGTTCACAAATGAAAAATTTGTGAATTTTTCAAAATTGTCCTGTTTTTGATGTTGGAGCCATATTTGGTGTACTTTTAACAGATGTCCAATAAGTGGAATGTGTATCTTATTAGATTTAAAATTTATGAGGTAAATTTTACATGAGGGTATTAGTAATCCAATCCAAAACTAAACCCACAAAGCGATAAAATTGCTATATTGCGTGAATATTCTCGGAATATTCGGAATGTCCAAAACACATCCTGTGAATGTCCAACGGTTCACATTTTATTATTCATTAAATATTCAGAATGGATAAAATCTGATTATTAACTTTTTAATACACAAAGGGTCTATATGCAAAAAAGTAAAATATTCAGGTAATATACGAATACATTTTCTATGAAAGAAATTCCATTTACAGTAAACTGCAGCAGCAACTGGTTTTAATAATAAAGATGGCTCAAATAATACAAGTTTTTTATCATATACGTCACAATCTATTTTAAAATATTAAATTTACATCTATCGCCTCCCACACGCCCTTTTCCAGAAGTTTCGCTTTACCTTTTTGTTCACGAAACGTAAAATACCGATTTGAAAGATGTATCCTCAAAAACCACCGGCTTTGCAAGATGTGAATGCGAAATAAGATTTGCATTTGTAGACTTTGGAACAAAAATAAGTTCGCTACGTGACTAAAATATGAAGCGGATCGATGATAACGTGAGATATTGCGGGTGTATTGGCACTTTTGTTAAAAGGTATATTTTAATATTTTATAGGAAACCCACGATCCAACCGTTTACACCGTTGAAAATAAAATAAAACCTTAAATAAATAATGGACTTTAAAGAAAATGGAGATTATTATATGAATGTCAACTTATTTGTAGTCGCTGACAAAGTGTAACCTGCAACATTCTATTCTATTCTATTCTATTCTATTCTATTCTATTCTATTCTATTCTATTCTATTCTATTCTATTCTATTCTATTCTATTCTATTCTATTCTATTCTATTATATTCTATTCTATTCTATTCTATTCTATTCTATTCTATTCTATTCTATTCTATTCTATTCTATTCTATTCTATTCTATTCTATTCTATTCTATTCTATTCTATTCTATTCTATTCTATTCTATTCTATTCTATTCTATTCTATTCTATTCTATTCTATTCTATTCTATTCTATTCTATTCTATTCTATTCTATTCTATTCTATTCTATTCTATTCTATTCTATTCTATTCTATTCTATTCTATTCTATTCTATTCTATTCTATTCTATTCTATTCTATTCTATTCTATTCTATTCTATTCTATTCTATTCTATTCTATTCTATTATATTATATTATATTATATTATATTCTATTCTATTCTATTCTATTCTATTCTATTCTATTCTATTCTATTCTATTCTATTCTATTCTATTCTATTCTATTATATTATATTATATTATATTCTATTCTATTCTATTCTATTCTATTCTATTCTATTCTATTCTATTCTATTCTATTCTATTCTATTCTATTCTATTCTATTCTATTCTATTCTATTCTATTCTATTCTATTCTATTCTATTCTATTCTATTCTATTCTATTCTATTCTATTCTATTCTATTCTATTCTATTCTATTCTATTCTATTCTATTCTATTCTATTCTATTCTATTCTATTCTATTCTATTCTATTCTATTCTATTCTATTCTATTCTATTCTATTCTATTCTATTCTATTCTATTCTATTCTATTCTATTCTATTCTATTCTATTCTATTCTATTCTATTCTATTCTATTCTATTCTATTCTATTCTATTCTATTCTATTCTATTCTATTTGTCTGATTGTTGCCAGTGCTTCAAGAATTAATCAGAAATATAGTTTTGCATAAATTGTGATAAATCACTGTTGCGGCACATAAAAATCAATTATCTACGTAAACTGCAGTCAAAAGCAGGCTACATGGCGTAAAAGTAGATAATCAGCTGACATGCTGCGCTGTAATACGTATTCTTAAAAGTGAGTTCGCCAACTTACATTCAAGGTTAATGGTTGTTGTATTTAATAGGTAGGTAGTTGGGGCACATATTGCCAAGTTCAAGTTTATGGGCTCGCAATAATACTGAAACAATTTAATGAGATAGTTATGTAAAAATATACGCTTTAAAAATCTCATTAGTTTATTTTATGTATATAATTCTTCGAGTAAAAAAGTCTTGAGTAAATTAAATAAAGCGCCCTACACACATCCAGTTTGTCTGAACGGTTGGCCTGTGCAGGTCTTATATTTATTTATTTATAGCGTATTCCATTTCACGGAACCCTCAAACCGTTAACCTCACATTTTTAGATTGATTTTTTTTGTTTTGTGTTGCAATTATTTCAAATTCGGGAGTTGCAAACCTTTTGCTACATTTGCACGCCCACAAGTCAAGCTGCGTGTGTATATGGGGCTTAAGATGCTAAATCTGAGCAAGGCTCGGGCTAAGACGATTTAAGGCTAAATGTATATAGTAGGCTAACCGAATTACTTTTATGACCGAATAAATCCAGTTAGAGGCATATTAAAGGGCATGCAGATGCGCGACACTACCGGCCATTATTTTTCCCCGCCAATAATTCTTCTATACTCCGACCCGGCTGAATACGTAACGACCTTAAATTCCGAAAAAAAGGGCTTCTTCCAGCTGCGAACATAATTTAATGGCAATTGGATAAATGTAGAGGTTAAAGAAATTGCTATGTCAATGTTTTTTCTAACTCTGACGGTCGGATAATCCATTTTGACTCTGTTAAAAATAAAACAATCGCTGCTACATTGGCGCATCCAGGAATTGAATTCGAGAGGGAAGGAGGTTAAGAATCATTTATAAAAAAAATTAATTTGAAGTAAAAATGGGGGCTTCTCGGGGGGGGGGGGAAGGGTGAAGGGATTAACCTCAATCCGACCCCTCTCGGTACGCCACTAGTTGAGTGAATAAATGTAGATGTGCGGGCGGGACAATTCCCAAGTACGTAGGCCACCTTTCTGGGCCCGTTCTACGCCCGCTATCCATGGTTTAGCCCTGGAAGCCTGCCTCTTTCGCAAAAGAGTAGATTTTTCTGAGCTGTAACCTTCTTACATCGCCTGTGGGACCAACAGATAGTTCCCAAAGTGCGATTCTCTTGACCTGGCCAGAGCAGCAGGACATGCAAGAACGATTCTTCATCCTCCATGCACCATCGACTCTGGATCTCCGGCGATTCCTAGCGTCTTTAGATGCTTGTTGAGGCAATAGTGTCCTGTTAGGAAATCTGTTGCTGGCCTCACATCCTTCCTGCCTAGGTGGAGCAAAGACTTCGAGCAGGTACTCTTCAGTCATTTTTGTTTCGGTTGGAACGTCCATGCTGACCATGATTTTGACCTGGAGCTTCATAAGTTCCTTGGCCAATTTGTTTACATCAACGACGTCCGTAGGGGCCCCTGATGCGTTTGCAGAGTGTCCAATGGGTACTTAAGCAGTTCCCTGTCGGGCCTCTTGTGTTGAAGAAGATCTACTGGGTCCTTGAACAGTTCCTTGTCGATCCTTATCTTTAGAGCTTCGACTGAGTACCTGTTCGGTTCCCTGTATTACCTCCTGGTTGCCGGAGAATCCTTCTGGAGTTCCCTCACAGACGAGTAAATTGGCTAGAATCACCTCCCCAGCACTTTGAGGAGGGGGCTATATACAACAGGGTACGCCTGGTTCCCTGAGGAAAGTTTTTATTGTGGTGCCTCATCCACGCGGCCCTGGCGTTTAAGCCAAGGCCACAACACCCATCCCCGATCCACCACTCAGAGAAGTCGAGAGCAAGCCAGAGTTGAGTTCATCTAAGCGCTCCCTATCTCCGGTACACCGACCTCAAAGAGCTGCCTTCCAGGGGGATGCGGTACGAATTTCCCCAACAGGATTTAGTCACCGACTTATTCAGTCGGGTTTACCTTCGCGACTTGGACGCACCTGTTGAGAATTACCCAAGTGGGATTCAGAGAAGTGAGCTCTGGGTCGCCTTGGGCCGGATTAATGCTTGTATCTTACCAATCCAACCCAACACAAGCAAAGGCACCACTGGTTACTAAAATACCAAGGTGGAGAAAAGTGTTTCTTTCCGTCCCGCGGTTTATTGGAAGCCCGACATCAGGGTCATTAGAAAACCACAGTGACAGCTTATTGTAACCAAAAGGAATGAATCTATATTCATTAAGCCTTTCCAATGTTATATTTATTCATATGGGGCAGTTTTTAAATGAAAAAAAATAAATAAATAAAAATGTTTCATCCGACCCAAATACGATTTTATTGTGACTCTGAAAAAACAGTGTGAATCACTTGGTTCAGTTGATTCTAGAGCATTAATAAGCGTGCCGCCTACCGCGTTATCAAGTTCCAAAGGCATTCCACGTTTCCATGCTCAAGGAGCAATTTGTCGACGTTTTAACGTTGCAAAAGGCGACTTAACGTTGCGCGAAAACAGCGTATAACCGTTCTGGCAACTCGCTTTTGCACCAATTTGACGGATATTTTTTGAGTTGTGTTGACGCTGCCTGCGACTAGAGTCGCGTGCAACGTTTTACACCGTCGCTGAAGCGACTACGACTGAAGTGCCATCTGGACAATATTTTTATTAATGATTGGAAATCAAGTCTTTCACGTCTGCAATCACAAATGGACTAATTCTCAAACACCATTTAATAATAATTCTTTACGTAGCTAGATAATTTACACTTAATTTATAACATTAAAGTGACTTTTTAAAGTAGGGACATGTGTCGATAATTTCTATCCCGCGGGATTTTTTATAAAGGAGTTTTATGACTATGTAGGACTGATAGATTTTTAGTCACAGAATCAAATGTTATCAGGTGTTTTGTTCGCATTCGCGTAGAAGAAGACGACATCTTTCAAGATAGCGCCCAAAAATCATAAAACATACAACTTTCGCATCCGGGGCATGGTTGTACTCAATTTCATATAACTCGAGAGCGAGAATTCCAAAAAATTCACTTTTAAGGTTATCCGACCTTAAATGACCTTGAAAATCACAAAAAAAAGATTTTTGCCATTTTCTCTTCAAAAAAAACCTTATATAATAATAATAATTCGAAGTTTTTTCAGCTCAAGTTCAAATGCACCTCAAACTATTAGGCATGTACGCCAAATTCTATCCTTAGAGTTTGATGCAGTTGCAAAAATAACATACTAAAGTGTGCTACTCATCAACTATGAAAGCGAAGAGGACCAAATTTGCTAACAGAGATAAGAAAGGCAAGTCCAATATTATTGTCAACAAAAATTTGGTTCAGTTATGACGCGTTTCAATATGGTGGCTGATATATCAAAATGGTGACCTACAACCTCATTTTATTTTATCCAATTTTAAAAAAAGCAAAAATGACAACGTGGCCATCAATTCTTGTTGACTTATCGCCGCTTACTATGAAAAAAAGTTTAGTTGCTTCATCACCTTGATTGACCTTGCAAATAACATGTAAAAGTAAAAAACCAGCTTTTTGTAGTGTTTTTTTTTCCAATTTAGGACGCAAAAACTAAATGCGCCGGAGGTGCTAGGTGGTGGCCTAGATGTTGGTGTAACAAAACGTTAAATTATGGAGATTTTTTAAAGAGAAAATGACAAAAATTGTATTTTTTGCGAAATTTAAGGTCATTTGAGGTCGGATAACTTCGAAATTATTCTTTTCGGAATTTTCGTCCTCGAGTTATATGAAATCGAGTATAATCATGTACCGGTTGCAAAAATTGTATTTTTTAAGGTTTTTCGATCGCCATTTTGGAAAATGGCATCTAAAACGCCTGGTCCAGAATATGGCAAAGTTTATCTAACTTCTGCTAACTCTCTTATGGGTAATTCAAATGACTTTGTGTGCTAGACAATTGAGTAGAACATAAAATTCGCAGTTCCGAAAAATATATATATATAGGTCATTTTTACCGGGGTATAGCATAAACATCTGGGCCGCCAGTCAAAAAAAAAATAGTAGGAGAGTTTAAAGTAAAGTGTTTGTCTAGCGCTGACATATTAATTTTATCTCAGGTTCTTAAAGTTTTTGTGTAGTGGGAAATTCAGGCTGACACTACAAAAAGCTGGTTTTTAATATGTAAATGGTATTTTCAAGGTCAAACAAGGTCATGCATCAACTAAACTTTTTTTTTCATAGTAAGCGGCGATAGGTCAACAAGAATTGTTTGCCATCTTGTCATTTTTGCTTTTTTACGAAATAGGATAAAATAAAATGTGGTTATAGGTCACCATATTGAAACGCGTCATAGCTAAATTTTTTTTTAACAATATTATTGGTGTTGACCTTTTTATCTTTCTTGCCAAATTTGGTTTTCTTAGCTTTAATAGTTAATGAATAGCGCCTTTTAGTATGCTATTTTTGCAATATCTTAATTTTACTGGAGTATTTTTCAAGGTCATGAAGCTTCCAACTGCATCGTACTATAAGGACCGAATTTGGCGTACATGCCTAATAGTATGAGGTACATTTGAAGTTGGGCTGACAAAACGTCGAATTATTAAAAAATTTTGAAGAGAAAATGGCAAAAATCTTATTTTTTTGAGATTTTTTAGATCATTTAAGGACCTTGAAAGTATTTTTTTTAGAATCCTCGTCCTCGAGTTATTTGGAATCGAGTATAATCATGCCCCGGTTGCGAAAAATGTATTTTTTATGATTTTGGGCCGCCATCTTGAAAGATGTCGTCATATCAACCCTTTCTACACGAATGCGAACAAAACACCCGGTAACACTTGATTGTGTGACTAAACTCCTTCATAAAAAATCCCACGGACTTACACATGCTCCTTCACTAAACGCACTTATAGAGCAAGAGTTCAAAGTATAAAATATGGTGGATAGGTAACCTTCGCTATATTTTGATAATATGTGCATTTTCTTGTCCTGAATACGAAATGGACAATCCTGTACACACCACTCTAAAATTGGGCATTGAGTAATGAGGTCCGGCACATCAGGTGATTTTTGGTGAGGTGGTACTACTATCATATATGCGAAAATGGTGGAGGTTACCCTATCCATTACGTGACCTTTAAAATTGCCCACTTTTGGATTGGTGTGCCGAGTCCTTATTCACAATTTTGAGGTACAGGATTGTACATTTCGTATTCAGGATGAGAAAATGCACAAAAAATCAAAAAATGGCCAGGGAAATACTGAAAATTTAAAAAAAGCATTAAACCTTTTTTAAACTGTAGCCAGTCTAAAAGAATACTTAAACATTACTCAAACTGGCTAAACAAATCATCAAATTCAGCAAAAAAATCACAAGAATTTTTTTAACGATTTACACAAATGGAGTAGCGGACCAAATCAGGAAAAGAGAACAGTATGACGGCAATAACCATTTCTTCGTTTACTGAAAACCTAACCGTTTTGCATCTAAGGAGGTACCCTCTGTAGTTTTCAGATACAGTTATATTTTCAAATTTGTTGCAACTGCATTGATTATTTGGCCACAATTGTATCGTAACGAAAAACGTTGAAAGAACATAAATTAATTTACTCTAGTTAATTACCAACGTTTTGGCGTCGTTGGTCCGTCGTTCGTTGCGGTTGTTGAAAACTCCACAATATCCAGTAAAAATAAACGTTGTTAGAGGGTTGCCAAATTTACCCTAGTTGATAAAAATGCTGTGGCGTCGTCCATAATAGCGGTCGTTGCACAAATGACTAGTTTTTGTACTTGATGCAACGTTAGTTTTAGTGTATTTTTAGTTATGGCAACTAAGGCTACTAAAAATAGTTACTTGGGTAGTGCCACATATTTTGAAGGGCGGATAGTTGATTCATTTTGAATGAATGGAAGCAAATTCATGTTTTGTAGTAGTTGTCAAATACTACGTGTATACGTGGAACTGAAAACGTTTACAGTACGATTTAATTTTCAATTTTACTTAGGTCAAATGTTTAATAACGTTTTTTCCACTTCTTCGTGATATGCCTTATCCCACGGAAGTAAAAATAGGTGGAATGATAATAGCCTATAAAGAAAATTACCACTATATGTACCTGACATTTGTGAGCCTAGATTAGTTGGTATTAAGAAAATTCCCCTAACTCTGAGACTAGTAATAAAAAAGGGTTATCCAACGGTGGGATTTACTAAAAGGGTTTACTCTATTTTAGAACGGTCCTAAGTTTAACTGAAAGTTTTGGTTTTAAGCATTTTAAACCAACCCTCCTTGACTTTTGGACATAGTTTGATTCATAAGAAGAATTTTAATAAATTTGTTTATTGAATAATCATCTTAACACAATCTTTTGTTGGATTAAAAAAAAAAGTTTCAATTTAGAAGAAAAAGGAATTAAAAAATTTAAAAACACTCTGTAGAACAAATTAAAATTGGGGTTATATGTAACTCTAATTAAAACTTACCCTTGTTAATTAATTTTTCCAATTAGTACTTGATGTCACACCGAGATTTAGATGTTTAATAATAAAATTAGGAGTAGATTAGTTTTATATTTATTTAAAAGGTGTTTTTATTTATGAAATATATTAAAAAAACTTAAATGCAAGTTTTGTTTACATTTCTGTCACTGTAGAAATGTCAGTTTCAAAATATTATCTGGGTTCAAATTACAAACAGCGAGTTCGGATCTCTTAGCTCTGCTTGTACCGTGACTTGCACCAACCTCACCAACCAACTGATGAAAGCTACAGCTTTGAAATGAGTGGGCTTTGAGTAAAGAAAGTTTTCTTTACTGAGCTTTTACAAAACCACAATGTTTTAATTTCATTTTGTAAATAAGTTTGTATAGTTGTTTTGGGTTTTTTGTTTCGTAGTGCCCTCATAAATATATTTTTTATGCTGAAAACGGGTTCAAAATATAGCGTTTTTCTGGACAAAATTGGAGATGTTTTATTGGTTAATGAACAACTTACAAAATAATTAATAACGTTGAGTCTTTTCTGTATGGGTAAGTGTTTTTTGAAAATTATTTTTAAAATTCAGTACCCTTCACATACATTTTTAGCAAAAACCCGCAAAAAAACCGAAAACACTTTATTTTGACTAAAAAAACAAAGAATTAACATTCTAGTAACTTATTGTTTGATTCAAACAAGTATATGGCTGATGAAATAAGGAGGAAAATATACATCATGTTTACAGGGGGACATAAAAATTTAAAAAAAAAACAAAATTTTAATATATTATGAAAGATCGTGAAAAAAAATACCATTTACTAATTGTGGAAAAGACACTTCAGAAAAAACAATAACGTAAAGCCGATTCGATTGAAGTAACTACGTTCTTTTAGGCTCATAACTGTCACCTACATAGGGCAGTCATTTTTGTTAAATTTCTCAGGGGTATTATCATTCCACCTATTTTCACTTCCGCGGCCTTATTCAACTGCTTCAAGCGTATTTTAAAAATTGACCAGTAATAAACAAGGCACATCGGCAATCCATAATGCCCTTGGGCGCAACAAGCATTATTCGGTTCGATAATGCCCTTATTGGAAAGCAAATTCATGTTTATTTATATTTACATAAATTTGTAGAAGTGGGTTTGCGCTTGGAAAGCACATTCGCTAATGTATAAATTAACGTGGACGAATATGCAATAGAAATAATTTATTTTTATCTACAGGATTCGACACTTCTCGTGTGAGGTGTCAAAATTAAGATTATTTTTATCTATTTGATACTAAAATGATGCAACTAAAATACCACAAATAATTTTTTATGTAAGACCTGAAGACCAGGCGTCCCTTCGCGTTTTTTCGGCAATTTTTGTAAAATAAAGGAATCTACAAGAATAAATTTTTAAAGTTAAGCGAGCGTGAGCTCAGTTACAAAAAGTGTTCTAAGTAAAAAGAGTAAGATTGAAAGACTGCGCTACGTTCTTTTACTTTCTTTTAAAAAAGTGTAATTTTGTTTTAACTTTATTTCAACAAGATATTTTGTGAGAACGCGAGGCTGCTACAATAAATTGTCTCGTAGAGTTGGGACTTTTGCGTAACTGGTTATGGAAGGTCAGACACAGACTTTTCGCAGCTTTATTGAAAGAGAAACGTCAATCGATAGTAAAAGTTTGTGGATAATTGGGCAATTTAATTATTGAAAAATAAGGAAATAATCATAATCACTATTTTACGCCCATTGAAGGCAACATTTATGGGGGTGACATCGGCAACAGCGTATCGGTCCCTCAAGTTTATTATCTCTTTCGCTCTCATTTACTAGCAATTACGCATATTTTTTTTAATTTTGTATTTTTAATAACCTCATCTACCGGATGTCCCAAGGTGAGTAACCCATTAGAATGTTTTGGAAACTATACAATGGAAAAACAAAGTTAGGATTGTTTTCCACAAACCAAAACTACACTTTTTTGCACTCGACGCGCGTTTCGCTAACAATGTTAGCATCATCAACAAAAGTGCAGTTTCGGTTTGTGGAAAACAATCATAACTTTGTTATAGTGCAACCAAAGGTTCGAAATTTTCAATATATAATGGAACCTTTTCAACCTTTGCATTCTAGCATAAGTCTATGTAAATTTTCTTAATGAAATACTCTCATATTTGCAGTGTTGCCATTTGCAGGAAAACTTGGCAACAACTTTCTTATTGTAAATTGAACACCCTGGATATTTTTGCATTTTTGAATTCTACAAAATATTTTAGGTACATTTTATGTATAATTTCCTATACCTATGTTCAACTGTTTTTAAAATATTGACGGGCGATTATTGAAATTTTTTAACTTTGACAGCCCGTAACATCGAAAAGGTTAAGGATAGAGCAAAACGGTTTTTTCACGAGCTATCGTTTTATACTATTTTTAACCCAAGTTTAAACTAACCTTTGGATATTCTTAAGCCTGGTTTTAGATATAAAAAGCCTGTGAAAACCCAAGATAGGATTGTAAAAGCCGTTTTGCTCTATCCCTGACCGTTGCGATGTTACGGGCTGTCAAATTTAAAAAATAGCAATTTTCAGCTGTCAATATTTCAAAAACAGTTTATCATAGGTGTAAGACATAAAATGAACCAAAAATATTTTGTAGAAACCAAAAATGCAAAAATATACAGGGTGTTTTCCTGCAAATGGCAACACTGCAAATATGAAAGTATTTTATAAAGATAGTTTACATGGACTTATATGTTAGAATAGAAAGTTTGAAATGTTTCCATTGTGTAGTTTCCAAAATATTCTAATAGGTTACTCGCCTTGGAACACCCCGTATGCCAGTGTGTTTTTCTTTTTTCTTTGTTTTAATTATTCATAAATTTTGTTTTTGTGAACTGATTTTAATAAAATTAAGCCTATTTACGGTTCAGAAACCCAAGAAATTCAGTAGTTAAACTTCCATTAAAATTGGTTCAGTAGTTTTTGCGTGATATTTTTTTAAATGTTTGGTTACCAAGCAAATTATTCTGAATTATGACATTGAAAATGTCAGAAAAATGGCATGGTGACGACGAAAAATACGATGACCGGAGGTTGGTATAGTGGGTACATCCCTGGCCTATTAACCAGGAGATCCAGGTTCGATCCTTGTGGCCGTCGGTAGCGTACTTAGGCTTTTTCTGGCAAAATTACATAATTTTTTGAGATTAAGGAAAACGCCGTATGGAGCGGAGTAGGCCGTGTTAGCTCAGAGGCAGGCTAACACGATTCCATACCTCCCCCTCGTAGAGGACGTTAAGAGGACGGTACCGTGTGATCCATGTACTGATAGTAAAGCACGTTAGAGATCCCTAGCCCAGAAGAAAACTGCCTTCCTACGGGTGCTCATCAGACCGGTCTGGCTAGCGAGCCAGGGGGCTTCAGATATATATATTTCACGACTCAGGTGCCTTAGAGTCAGACAATCCTGGCTTCTACCACTTGAGCTGGCAGCTTATCTCATAAAGAGATAGAGCCAATAAAAGAGAGAGAGAGAAAGACAGAGGGAGGCTTAGACTGGACTTGAATAAATCCTAAAATAGCAGTGAAAATGCACCCGAAGAAGACTAATATGTTATTTAAATGATAAAAATATATCTGATTAAATGCTAAACGAATGCAAAGTAACCAAGGTTCAATGCTAATTTTTGATAGTATAATACAGCATTTGCTTTAGATAAAACGGTGATAGGTTCAACAGCAACACGTAATTACACTCAATTAAATTTTCTTTAAATTACACTTATCATTCGAAAATTAACATACAAGTATAAATTATGCAAACGAACCATGTTTTAATGTATCTTTGATTGATTTTTAATTGTTGGTGTTTATTATTTCGTCATGACTTTTCAATTTGGCTTGAATTTGAGATTAGATGTTTTAATTTCGAAATACAAATCCAATTTTTAAAAAAAATAATTAATACATTTTTAGTCGGTTCTTTTCTGTTTTTTTTTGGGAATTAAAGTCTATTTTTTAGCTAGGTCGTTTCTTATTTTACAAAGAAAAAATGTAAAGTTTACAATAAAATAAATTACATTATATTAGGAAATTTATTGACAAAAATTAAGTTTATTTTTTCCAATCTTTCTATATTTGCTGCATTTTAAAAAACCGTCGATTTTTTCTTAGAAGCTTTATATATTTTTTTTGCAACTACGGAAAATAATTTTCTATTCTCTGTAAACCGATTTTATTAAGAAAAAAAAAACTGCTAATAATTTAAGTTAATCAGATTTCGTTATCTTTTCGCCAATTTTGTTGACAGGGAGACTCTACAGATGCTAACAATTAGGCTTTTTTTCTAAATGTCCAAAATGACATTATGGTAGCGATTCTTCAAAAACAGTCAGAAAATCTCGCCCATACGACTTTTAAATACAAGTTTACACTTAACTCTTTTTTGTCAGGACTATTCGCTGATATTCCTTAAAATTTATTTAAGAATTTAAAAATAGTCAGATTTTTTGTAAGGGTGAAATTTTCTGACGGTTTTTGAAGAATCGCTCCCAAAATGTCATTTTTTGACATTTAGAGAAAAAAAGTTTTATTGTTAGCGTCTGTAGGGTGTCGTTGTGAACAAAATTGGCAAAAAGATAACGAAATCCGGTTAACTTAAGTTATTAGCGGTTTTTATTGTTTGCAAGGAGTTGATATAAAAAAAAACCCATAGTTTCTTTTATTTCTTAATAGAATTTATAAAATGATACATCGGTTTACAGACAATAGATAAAAGTTTTTCGTAAATGCAAAAAAATATATAAAGTGTCTAAAAAAAATCCCAACGGTTTTTTAAGATGCATAAAACTTTTGGACATCTGCCATTTTGAAATGTAATTTTTTGACATATTTGCAAAAAGTTTATATTATTACCTTTGCAAAACTCTTTTTTGCGTTAAAATCCGACAATAAATAAAAATTTGGCAGTTAAAACGAGACAGTCCGGTTTTTTGTGGTCCACGCTATACAGGATTCCTAAGATTTTCTTTAGGGATAGGATTTCAATAAATCAAACAGAAATGGAATAGAAAGTTCTGCGCGCACAAAAGAAACAGGTATATTGAGCAATGGTGCCAGTTTGTTATTATCTCCGGACTGCTTTCACGACAAAAAATTGTCGCCACTCTTTCATTGTGAGCATAAATCATAGTTGCATTAATAACCGTTGACAAGATGTCTGCAAATTCCGCTAGATGGCGGCCACACCATGAGATGATCGAGGAAAAACTAATTAAAAAATAGATGTTTTCAGGTCCAAACCACAGCTTTTTCTTGCTTAAAGGAGGGGCAGGGTCCATTATTTACGATACTGAGCAATAAACTCGTGAGGTTGTTAACATTAGAAAGAAATATCTTCGCTTTTAATTAAATTTCTTTCCATTCTGTTCTACTAGTGACATCTATCCGAAAACGGCCAAACCATGCAGCTAGCACTAGCAGCCAAAGAAATCAATAAACGGCGTTGTTTTTCCTACAGAGCTTTTTGCTTGCGATATTATTGATTTTAAATAAAGCTGGCCCTACACTACATTTGATATTTTCGAGGTGTTTTATGACATGATCTCGAAACATGTAGCGAACCAATTCTTCAAAACTAGCGGGAAGGTAAAAGCGAAAAATAAGGGGATGCCAATATTTGTAACACCCAAAAAGGGGTGAAAAGATTTATTTTGCTCTGTTTCGTTACAAAAAACGTTTTTTTACGAGAAACTTGAGCTCTGCCACTTTTTTTATTTTTTCCTTCAACTTTCTCGAAATTTTCGTCATACCGTAGAAAAAAATTATTTCCCCCATGGTCATACTCTACTATTATTCGAAAAAATTTAGAAACATAGACGGGATCAGTTTTCCTAAAACGGGGGATCTTGGTTTCGAGACAGAAGATAAAGGGCGCCGCAGGCAAAAATTTCTCAATTAAATTAGCCGAACGCAAAAATGTTAGAAAAACAAAGCAGGAAATAAAAATAGCGCCGCTTACAATTTTTTTTCAAAAATTACGTAATTTCGGGAACGCAAAGGAATAGGTCTAAAGAGTACAATTTTTAAGAAAAAAATATCAATTTTCTCGCCCTCCTCCACTGGGACTGCAGGGGCCGTGCACAAATTACGTAATGGTCATAGGGGGGAGGGGGGTTACAAAACTTTACGTAGGGAGGAGGGGGGTTTTCGACAGCGTTTGCATTTGTGTGAAACTAAGAAAATTTGGAATGAAAATAAGTGAAAAGTTTTTTTTTTGTGGGGGGGGGGAATTGGTCTTGAAATCGTTACGTAATATTAGGGGAGTGGCGTGCCAAACCGTTACAAAACATTACATAGAGGGGGGGTCAAAAATTGGTAAAATCACCGTTACGTAATTTGTGCACGGCCCCACATCTGACTGTTCCTCCTTTTTGATTTCGAATGAAAGTGCAAAACCCGGGTTGGACGTTCGAAGGCGTCAACCCGTCCTATTTGCTTGATAAAGTTTCTACGGAAATATCTCAGTCGATTTCTCCGGACGTGTATGAACGCTTTAGGTTAGGCATTTGCATGTATCTCAGTCCCCAGCCTGTAAACAGTGCGTAAGGACAATGGTTACAAAATGAAAAGCCGAAAAATATTTTTTTTTACGATATCTTTCATTAGTTTGGTATTAAAGTCGAGCAAAATCAATTTTTATTCCAGTCCTAAAGCTATGAAAATGGAAAACATTAGAAAACAACAACCTGGAATGGATTTACTACGTGTAAGATGTAGTGACAACATCGCCCCATGCCCATCCTTTTCTGCCTAATCTGCTTTTCTGTTTGTCTGCGTCTTATACACGGCTGCTTGGCCCCCTAAGGATTTGCTTAGGAACCCTGTATAATGGCTCCTGGCTGTTCAAATAACTAACTGATTTTCAACATTGTGAAGACTTGTATTGTATGGGGACGAGTTGATTTTAACTTCATGGATTGTATTAATTGGATGTGCATTAATAAATCCGTCTTCCCAACTACGATCAAAACAAAACTCTAGTCTTTCAGTAGGTATTGAAAAGGTCATTAATCACAAAAATTTAAATAATTTTGCAATCGATCACAACAACAAGACTGCGCAAACGTCAAAGTGGAAAACCTCAACGCCGAAGAGGTTCAACTATAACCCATTCAGCCCCATTGGGACATATAGATCCCAACGTATGTTTCAAAACATTTTTTTTTATAGCGACGAGAAATCTTTATAGACACCGGTCCCTGGTGGTCTACCGAATGTGCCCGATTCATCCTCTCTTGAGGACGCCTACAGACTAAAATCTGTTTTGATTTCTTAGGTGCGTTCGTCTTCGTGTTTAGTTTTTAGAATCGTTCTGATCATATCAAGTCCCTGGTTCCATTTGTCTACGTCTTGTATCATTTCATTAAACAGGTTCCCTATGGTCATATTCTCCATCTGTAGATCGTGTCTTGTTGTTTGGCGGTAGTTCTCAAATCTTGGACAGTAAATTAACGTATGTTCTACGTCATCTTTTCTTTGACAGTACCGACACATGTCGTCCGTTTTCCCTATTCGCTTTGTGTATGTCCTAAAAGATAATAATTCTTTTCGTCCATTGTCCTTTTTCGGTTTTTCGGTCCTATCTTGCTTGCCAGGATTCCAGTGTTTTCTCTTTTGCAGCTTCTTTGTTTTCTTCACTGTGTCCATTTTTATCTTCATATACAATTTCTTCGATAATTAGGTCTATGGGCGGGATTCCTGTTATAACCTGAACCTTAATCTTATCAGCATGTTTTTATAATTATTTGTGCGCAGTACTGGACTCCATATCACTGCACCATATGTCACGATTGAATGGATTACTCTGTATTCAAAACATCTACTGAGCCAAATATAAAAAAAAACAAAAACAAAATTATGATCGTCTTCCACAAACCAAAACTACATTTTTTTGCATTCGACGCGTGTTTCGCTAACAACGTTAGCATCGTCAGGGGACGATAAACAATGAACTAAATTAATGTACGCTCTATCTTATATTCAATCCTTTAGTGGGCGGAGATAAGACTAATAATTTGTGATTGATCACGATTTTTAATCCTATCTCCCCTCAACCAAAGAATAAAGTGTACTAAACGGGATGGGTCCTCTATCTTTATTTAAACTATTTCTGGATTAAATAATTTCCATACTTTCGTATGCATTCAAAAGCCTTTTGTTTGGTAAACTTTGTAGAAGTTTTAGGTTATCTAATGTGAACCTATGATTGTTTTCAAAAGCATGCTCGGCCACACTTGACTTTTCTGTTCTTCCGTATTTTAAGTGTGCTAAGTGTTCTTTAAAACGAGTTTGAATAGAGCGTCTCGTTTGGCCAACATATTTTTTGTCACAATCCATGCAACTAATTTCGTAAATTCCTCTTTTTTCTAGAACTGTAGTTTTATCCTTGGGATTTCCTAGTAAGCTTCTTATTGTGTTACCGGATTGATATACTAATTTAGGACCGGTGTTATTAAATACTTTTTGTAATCCTTTCGTATAATTAGGATTATAAGGAATTGATTTAAATTTTGAGTTGCAGGTATCTTTTTGTCTGATAAAAGTAGAATTCCGAAATGTCTTTTGAAAACAATGTCTATTTATCAGCTTATTTATTAAGCCTTCATCGTAACCGTTTTCGCCAGCTATATTAATAATCCTATTCTTTTCTGCTTCAAATCTTTCTTTGTTTAAGGGGAAATTTACTAATCTATATGTTAAAAAGTGCAAACTTGCAAGCTTATGTTGTAAGGAATGAAGAGAGTCATTTGGAATATACCTGTTGGTGGCCGTTCCTTTTCTGTATAGGTCAAAGTCAAATTTATTTTTATTCCTTATAACTAAAGTGTCTAGAAATGGCAGTGTACCGTTGTTCTCTGTTTCATAAGTAAATTTAATAGTGGGAAATTTGTTATTTATTTTTTCGATTAAATTTTCAACATTAGTTACTTTAGTGTTGAATATTGCAAACACATCGTCTACATACCTGAACCATACTCTGGGGAAATATTCAAATCCTTTACTTATATCTGATTCAAATTTGCTCATAAATAGGTTTGCGATAAAAGGTGATAAACTATTACCCATTGTGGTTCCTTCTAATTGCTGGTAATAGTTATTTTTATATTTTTGTTAAAGATAGGTATTCTAAAGTCTGTTTGTCTTCTAGATTTTTTTTTCTTAGTAGTTCCTCCAGGTATTTTAAGGTATTGGGGATCGGCACACTAGGGAACAACGAACTAACATCAAACGAGATTAAAATTTCACCTTCTTGGAGTGAAATATCTTTAACTTTGTTGATAAATTCACTAAAGGATTGTATATAAGATAGAGCGTAGATTAATTTATTTCATTGTTTATCATCTCCTGATGATGCTAACGTTGTTAGCGAAACGCGCGTCGAGTGCGAAAAAGTGTAGTTTTGGTTTGTGGAAAACAATCATAATTTTGTTTTAGTGCAACCAAAGGTTCCAAATTCCCAACATAGTTGAGCCAAATATGTCGCGTTTTATACAGTAGTTACCTTCTTATGGACCTTTTCAGCGTATGTCTTGATTTTAACTTGTTGTGTTCACCAGATTTGCACCTAGTCATATATTTATCCTGTTTTGGACGCATTTTGCACTATTTAGGTGGATTTTTTGACAAAATCTTTCGGGCTAAGTTGAGTATCTATCAGAACAACATGTAAGGATGATATTTTTTCAGATTTCTAGTATTTTTCGAACACTTGCCTGTGGAAATTGCAAAAAGGCGGCGTTGGGCATGCTCCTCCCAACAAGAAAAGGAACGAAGAACCAGTACGATTTGTCCATTGTGCGATGTAAATCTATGTAAATATTGTGTAACTCCTTAGCATTCTTATTCTAAGATTTTTTCAATACACTGCTTATATTTTTGTAAAATACAAAATTTTTATAATTTCTCTATTCTATTTGTCCCATTTCCAATTTATCCATGATGGTAATGTTCATTTCCTCCATTTCTTACCTTTGATTTTACCGTAAAAACGCATATTTGTCGAAATTGTTCCTCTCAAGTAAAAACTAAAAATTGGGTCTAAAAGGGTTTTTCTTCGCTTATAGTTATTTTTCCAAAAAAAGAAAAAATAGTTGGCGATTATTTTTTTACGTAGTTTTCAAATAAGCGGTAACTGGAAAATGTGCAGGAATCCCATTTTTGAAAATCGAATATTTCAAAAACATCATAACTTCTGGGTTGCTTTGAACAATTTTTATAGGAAGAATTCAGAGATAGTACTTTTGAGATACAAGCTTGTAGATACCTAATCTTTAAAATCTACTACTTATTTATAAAATATTCTTTAAAGCATTATTCGCGCTTCAAAGGTTCTTTACAGTTAGTTTGTTTATACGCGCCTCTTAAGGCGCTTTTATATAAGGACGGTTTGAAAATTTTGTCGTATAAACACCACTAAAACCGTTTTAAGCACTCAGAACAACATGTGAGGATGATATTTTTGCAGATTTCTAGTATTTTTCAAAAAGGCGACGTTGGGAATGCTCCTCCCAATAAAAATAGGAACGAAGGACCAGTACGATTTGTCCAGTGTGCGATGTAAATCTATGTAAATATTGTGTAACTCCTTATCATTCTTATTCTAAGATTGTTTCAATAGACTGCTTATATTTTTGTAAAATACAAAATTTTTATAATTTCTTTATTGGGATATATTTATTCCACTTAAAAACCCACTAGGATCTATTTGTCCCATTTACAATTTATCCATGATGGAGATGTTCATTTCCTCCCTTTTTTATCTTTCATTTTACCGAAAAAACGCATATTTGTCGAAATTATTCCTCTCAAATAAAAACTAAAAATTGGGTCTAAAAGGCTTTTTCTTCGCTTATAGTTATTTTTTCAAAAAAAGAAAAAAATAAATTATTTTTTTACGTAGTTTTCAAATAAGCGGTAACTGGAAAATGTGCAGGAACCCCATTTTTGAAAATCGAATATTTCAAAAACAACATAACTTCTGGGTTGATTTGAATAATTTTTATAGGAAGAATTCAGAGATAGTACTTTTGAGATACAAGCTTGTAGATACCTAATCTTTAAAATCTACTACTTATTAATAAAATATTCTTTAAAGCAGGTATCGCGCTTCAAAGGTTCTTTACAGTTAGTTTGTTTCTACGCGCCTCTTAAAGCGCTTTTATATAAGGACGGTTTGAAAATTTTGTCTTAAAAACACCACTAAAACCGTTTTAAGCACTAAATCGATTTTATTTTAAAGCGGTTTAAGACAGCGGTTAAACGCTTAAAAACCCATTTTAAGGTCGTCATAAACACTTTAAACCGCTTTAGCGCATTTTTTTCATCGTAAAGAAAAACTTAACCCTGGTCTTCCGAAAGTTTTATTTGTTTTTTCTTTAAACTGCTATATTGAATGACATTTAATGAAGGACGTAGAAACCATCGGGGAAAGCGACTTTATTTAAAACCGTCCTTATATAAACGCGCTTTTAAGTGCGTATAAACGTAGTAACTGATGTCATATTTTCACCCAGAATTTAAAAAAAAACGATTATTTTTGCGAAAATGGCAAAAAGTATTTAAAAAAAAAACTAAGCGACTTAATATTAAAAACAATTAATCACTGTCATTATAGATAAACGTGTGACCGATGCTCATTACTAAATTATAATATTTGCAAATAACATAACTAAACAATCATTAGGCTTTGAAGTTTCCCGCTTTAGATTCGTTTTCGAGGAATGATTAAATTTAACCTTGGCTTTTTGCCCTGTATATTACATGTATATAACATGATCGCCGTCACGCAGTCTGTCCTGGCAAGCAGTATTACTTTAGGCCAGTTAAATTAACGGTATGAAATAACACAAATTCAATACTGAATGGGAGCAAGGGACGCTGACAGGACCAAAGCAATAAATATTTATTTAACGAAGAAGCTTTTATTAAATGCACTCAAAAGTAGAAGATAACTTTTTATCTCTCTTATACCATAATAAAAGCGATGGGCGCAAATTAAAAATTTTAACTTTACGGTGACAAAGAGAGAACTACAAAAGAAGAACTATATTATTCTTCTATTCCACTGGTAAACATAATAAATGTATTTTTTTTTTAATTTTTAACCAAGAGAAATTTACTGGCTCGCTGGGATTACTAGAAATTCGCATAGAAACATTCGGCGCCCATAACTCCACATAATTTTGTTTTTATTTTGATTCAACCTTTTTTTCAATTTAAATTATTGCGGCATAGTTATGTGCAAGTGTACTAGTGAAATCTTGGAGTGTAAAGGATAGATTTTAGAACCTCAGTTTCAAAAACACACGGATACTTGAGTACTAACAAAATAGGTCATTAAAGCTCCATTTGGAGGTTGCTAGTCGTTGACGTTCCTGTTTAAAATAGAATACGATTATTTCGTCTAGCGCCAGTAGCCGATTTTTAAATCTGCATGCTTTTAAGTTAACTTGTTGTCGGTATCAGCTAGCGAGAGTGTTTCCAATTCAATAATAAATGCACCTGTAAATGCAACCTTTGCTTCTGTCCACTTCATTTGGTGTTGTTTTGACCATGCGTGTCCGTCGATTCCTGATTTCGTTGTTTTACCTCTTTGGGTATTCTTCGGATGTTCTTTAAGACTAACAGATAGTGGTCTTTTTGTTTCACCTATGTATGATTCATCACTCTCACAAGGAACTTGGTAAATGCATTCCTTATTTTATTTGTTCTCCGGTTTTTTTTACTAAGAAAACTTCGAGTTGTGTTATTAGATTTAAAAGTTGTTTTAATATTAAAGTTGTTAGCTACTCTTAGAATTTTCTCCGATACTCCGCTAATGTATGGAATTGTAAGGAATGCATTTGCCTGGTTTTGGTCTTGTAATATCCGTCCTGTTTGCTGAAGTTTAGAAATAATACATGTTATAAGTTTAAAGCTGTAATCATTCTGCTAGTCGTTGACGTTCCTGTTTAAAATAGAATACGATTATTTCGTCTAGCGCCAGTAGCCGATTTTTAAATCTGCATGCTTTTAAGTTAACTTGTTGTCGGTATCAGCTAGCGGGAGTGTTTCCAATTCAATAATAAATGCACCTGTAAATGCAACCTTAAACATTACACATAGTTACTTTAACGCGTAGTTGGGTAGCGTTTTTTTAGCAGGCAATATTTTAGTATTTTACTTGGTTTTTTAGCGGCGTAGAAGGCGAAAAGTCAAAATAAGTAACCTAACCCCAAATTTTTGACCCGGTGCTAAAAAATCTATGGTGTCCCACTGTGGATAAACATAAATAAAGTCTCCGCATTGCCATGGAAAACAAATTCAATGTCGGAAAATTTTTCGAAAAAATCAGGTCGATATAGTTAAATTGATTTCCCGTACAGTGTTGCTAAAAACAATTCCCCAGATTGTAACTGTGACTTCAAATAAAAGCTTGTAAAAAGGGAACTAATTGAAAGATGTTTGGCCCCAGACAACCACATGAACCACATTAGCTGGTCACTACCTAAATCAAATTCATTAACATTGTACAACTTGATTTGGAACTTTGAATCACTCACAAATGGGCATCGTTCCGCCCTTGTTATGTTATAAAAACAGTCAAAAATGTGGTGTCATTTGGCAATGTGTGATAAATAAAATGCTTTTTCTCCTCAACGAAAACCCAGGGAAAGTTGCTGTCAGTAAACCATAATATTGTTAATTTTTTTTCATGTTTTTCTACGGAAGGGTTTGAAAATTCATCAGATTTTTTTCACTAATGTCATCGATTTTTTGACAAATGAAATATGACGTTAATCTGACAAATCATGTCGTTGAATTAAGCCATGGAAGCCTAGATTTTTTTAAAATTTTTTTCAAATTGAGAAATTTGTGTTTTGTCGAAAAAATCCCATGTATTACAATAAAGACGAACGAAGACGAACGAAAAATCCTCGTAGCTTATATCCATCCTATACCAGCCCAATTGAAGATTTATTTATCTCCCATTGCTGAGTTTATACATCAAATAAAATAAAACAAGAATTAGCCCTGCGATTGATCAAACGTGATCATGGATCAAAAATATGGTTTTTTATTGGGTGTTCTTATTATTATATTATTTTATTTTGCTGTATAAACCCAGCATTAGTTCTCGAAATCTGTCTTTCAAATAGTTTTAACGTGACTTCTGATCAAGTCGGCAATCTTTATTACAAAAACATTAAAAAATTTGAAAACAAAATAATTCCAAACAACAGATGATTGAATGACGTTAATGATATTCATCGGAAAGGCTCACCGGCCCCCAGAGTCGGTAAGTATCGATGCTATCAATTGGTGGAATGGAAAATAATAGATGAATTTACAAACTTGATTGTTTTCATCGGTGAATTTACACACTCGCCCTATATGACCACTGTCTTTGGTGACACTTTTGCAAACTCCAAAATATTGCCATGCCAACTGAACAAGCGTTACGATAATTCTCTTTAGTCTTACCTTGAAAGCATTATCACTGTAGGGCAGTTAAATTGGTGAGAAACAAATAATGTTTTTTCACGCATATTGTGGCTCCCTTTTAAAGTTTTTTTTTTAAATCTAGTTTGTTTGACTCATTGCTATGTTAGTGCTAATCTGGACTCTGCAGAGTCCTCGGTTATATAAATCTATTTTATAAAATGGTTCTTCTAGCCAGCATATCAGCAGGATCCTACTTTGTAAATCTCAGTGGAAGGAACGATCTCTCAAGATAAGGGATCAATCTTGCAACTTGCTTGCGGTGGTTGTTTTGTTTTAAAACTCTATAAAAAGTTCACTTTTATGCAGGTGTTCCTGGAAAATGTAGCTTGACTCATAAAGCGCGAATACTGGATTTGTAATATCGTATGGTATGAGCAATCTTCACTCAGGGAAACAAACAGCGTTTGCCGAGGGATTATATTAAAATAAACCTCGTACCTTGCTTAAAAATTAGGGACCAGATGTCATAATCACAGATTAGTAACTTTTTATTTTAAATTAAGTTTTTTTGCGAAAGTTTGAGACAATGATGTATTTGAAATTAATTTTGTGTTTTGGACTTCCATTGTCCATATTTTATTTATACACGACGTTTAGATCAGTATGATCTCTAATCGTCTTCAGGTGCAAACTACAATCTATTCCTAAGGCTACGTACTTATATACTATGAGAAATCACTTAACCGTGAAGTTTAAGAAATTGGCTCCTCCCAAGGAGGGACTTCCAAATATTTGGAGTTTCAACGCTTGGTTTACTGAAAACATCTTGATTCTGCCCAATAAAGGCAGCTTCAAGGAATTTTTGTTTCTTCCAGTGCGACTCCTTGTGCAAAACCTTTGCTTCTGTCCACTTCATTTGGTGTCGTCTTGACCATGCGTGTCCTGCGATTCCTGATTTCGTTGTTTTACCTCTTTGGGTATTCTTCGGATGTTATTTAAGACTAACAGATAGTGGTCTTTTTGTTTCACCTATGTATGATTTATCACTCTCACAAGGAGCTTGGTAAATGCATTCCTTGTTTTATTTGTTCTCCGGTTTTTCTCTAAGAAAACTTCGAGTTGTGTTATTAGATTTAAAAGTTGTTTTAATATTAAAGTTGTTCGCTACTCTTAGAATTTTCTCCGATACTCCTCTAATGTATGGAATTGTAAGGAATGCATTTGCCTGGTTTTAGTCTTGTAATCTCCGTCCTGTTTGCTGAAGTTTAGAAATAATATATGTTATAAGTTTAAGGCTGTAATCATTCTGCTGCAGATCCTTCTTAATGTTTCTTATTTCGATTTCCAAGTCATAAGTATTATTAGAAATTTGAACGGATCTATTATAGATAGTTTTTATTATGCATCGTTTGGTTGTAGCAGAATGATTTTAACCTTGCTTTAACTATTGTTCTATGCGAGTGAGTTTACGATGGACTGTTGTTCTGATGTCGCTTTCTACTCGTTTGACAAGTACATCAAGAAAAGTAATTTGCCAATTTTGCTCCAACTTCATTGTGAATTTAACGGTCCCACATGCTCAAAACAACACCGAATGAAGTGGACAGAAGCAAAGGCTTTGCACAAGGAGTCAAAATGTAAGAAACGAAAATTCCTTGAAGCTGCCTTTATTTGGCAAAATCAGGGAGTTTTCAGTAAACCAAGTGTTGAAATTCCAAATATTTGAAAACCCCTCCTTGGGCGGAGCTAACTTCTTAAATTTCACGGTGAGTGATCTTCCATAGTACATAAATACATAGCCTTAGGAATAGATTGTAGTTTGCACCTGAAGACGATCAGAGATTGTACTGATCGAAATATAGACAATTGAAGTCCAAAACACAGAGTTAATTTCAAGTTTTTTTTCGTTGTAACTAACTGTTTTAATATTCTCGTAATTTGTATTGTACCGGACAAAAATTTTACTTACGACCAACGAATAATACTAATTTTATGACCCTCTCTACACTTTACGGTCCTAGGATAATAATAAAGCTCAGACGTAAACCACAAGGTGGCATGACAAGCGATGAAACTTTATTGCATAAGAGCACTAATTGACGCAGAAATTTGATTTATTTTTCTATATTTTTAAGAAAATAAATATTTATTAAACGTAAATAAATCGAATATATTTTAGTACCTAATCGAAAATAAGTCCCCTTAAATTGACATATAACGCATTTTTAAGAAAAAAAACCTTGTTTTTAAAAATATGAGGAGTCCCTTAGTAAACTTATTTGTTTTGACGTTTTAGATAGAACTTCATTGAAACTTCAGGTTATGGAGGTTTTTGACTTAAGAGTGAATGAGTTTAAGAGTGAATTTGAATCCTAAAAACAGTTCGTTTACTTAAACAGATAAGCCGCACCCATGTTTTTATTTAGTTTTTTTAAACAATCTATAATTTTAACCGTGAATTAAACATTTTTAGGATACGTAAAATGGTTCCGGGATAAAGGACATAAAGCTATTTGTAACTCATAACATTAATTGGTCAGAAACTTGTACCACGTTCGAAAAGAGCAGATATGTGCTAATCTAAGGTGTTCTTGAACGCGATACGTGTTGAGATGCGTTAGGTATCACTTATCGTTACGGCACACGTATCGTATCTCAGCACCTATTGCGTTCAGAAACACCTTAAATTAGCATATATCTGCTCTTTTCGAATATGCTACAAGTTTCTGACCAATCAATTTTTTTATCCAAATCCACCCGTAATATTTTTAGTAATTTCTGATATTTATGATCACACTTTCATTGGTCGTAGGTAAATTATAGTAAACTAACTCGCATGTTATGGTCATTACACGCTTAGATAAATTAAACATCATAACATGCTTGTTATGTAAACTACTATTAATATTTGGTGTTTATTTTAGGAGTTAACTGTCTTTTTAGTTGAGACGGTGTTCAAGACAGATTTTCTTTAGTGGTCATTGAGGTTAGAGTCTGTCTAAAAAAAATGGATCAGACTGTAGGGCTCTCAGGTTTTCTGATTTCCAGATAAGCACTTCATGCACGGGTTGCCCCAAGGTATTTATCTTTTATCAAAATCGTGAACAATTCTTTGTTTAGTTCAGGAGACAATAGGTAGGCTTTCAGCACGCACGAAGTTGTAAGCAAGATGTTCCTCCAATGTCGTTCCTATTTATCTGCTTTTCTTTCTGTTCTGCATATGTACGACGCCAGCGCCATCGGCTAAGACCCGAAGCAGCCGATTGTTGTTCCCAATTAGCATTTTTCCGTCGTCCGACTAGTTTTGTACGGCATCTAACGTCAGAGGGTGTATAAAATATAGTTAGTTGACGACTTTAGTAGTTTAAGTCAATATAGTCAACCTCTCGTTGTTACGACGTCTTAGATTGTATAGACTGGCGTAAGTCGTCAAGATAACGTTTGGAGACGTTGTGTGCAGTCTACTGCAGATTCCCGACAACGCTTCGACGTGGTTAAGAAGAACGTTGGCATGCAATACAGAGTACGACGTTAGCCCGACGTCTGAACTTGTAGTACTTGTGTTAGTAAAGTTTTCTGACGACGGTCCAACGTCTGTGCTGCCAACGTTTAAATCAGTAGAAACTACGATGTCCGTCTCACGTCCGGGATGCAAAAAATTACCTGATGGTTTTTCAACGTTGGGGTTTGGAATCCAACCGAAAGTAGTGAAAATTAGACTTCCTTTTTATATTTTCGTGCATGCAGTACATTTTTGTGTTATAACTAATAATGTGAAAGAAGCGGAGTCAACTAAAAAAATCATTATGAGTAGCTAGCACAGGAGATAACAGAAGGTATAGATCAAGCTTTATGATTAATTTGGGTGGAAGCTCAACTTTAAACTTACCTTAACTAGGCCTTAAAGCTAGCTTACCACAAACCGTTGTATGCTGTATATCACTTATGTTGATCAATTAGCGTCTTATGTAAACGTGGTTGCAAAACATAAAACGGAAAAAAAATTAAAGGCAGTTGGAAAAGGCGTACAAAATTGTCACAAAATTTTGCAGGATATAATCTGCTACATTTCTGGGTCTTTTTCTGATGTCGGACAGACGTAGTGGTGGAATCTTTTTTGGAAACAAAGTTCCCTAAACAGATTAAGTTAACCAAACAACACCAGAGGTCAGACCCTCCAGATTTGCCCAGAACGGACGACCGATTAAGTAAACAAAAATTCACTAGGGGTCAGCACTAATCAGATTTGAATAATAAAACTGGAGTTTCAGTACAAATCGGGCAAGTTTACTGGAATTCACTAACGTAGCCATTACTTTGCGGTTGTTGTGGATAAATAATAAATCCAATCGGAAATTTTGTATTTTTGTGTCAAATATCATGAAATCCCATGAACTTTGGAATAAAATATTGTTGAAATGTCTAAGTACAGTATTTAGGCATATTTTAAAAAGAATGGTGAAGTTTTCTTTTCACTTATAATCTCCCTAGTGCTCGAATTATTTCCGGATATTAATCCAAGGACGCGGGAGATTCGGTAAGAAAATTTCACACCTAAAATTTATTTGAAAAAAAAAAATAAAAAATCTGACATGTTTCATTTTGAAACTTACTTTTGCAACATTGAAGTTGGCTGGTTCTTACATTTTGACGTGTATGCGGTGACGGATGTTTTTGTTAAACGTGACATAATTTTGTGAATTTGACGTGTTTTTCTTTTTAATGAAAAATATGGCTCGTTTTGGAAGTGAAAATTCTGAAAACATAAACATAGAAGTGGCAAATTTAACTCCTCAAAATACAAAGAGGTCAAAATTGAGCGTATGGAGGCAGTTTCTGGATTTTTGCAATAAAAGATCTTACAATGTTGAAGATCCAGCCTAATCTATAACGACTATGGCATTAATCTTAGAAGATTATGCCTTCAACATGAAAAAGAAAAATTCAGAAGTTTATAAGGAATCTGTTGTTAAGGTAGGTTAAGTATTTTCAGATTCTTTGATTAAAAAAAAAGATGCAAAATTGCTGAAAATAATTTTTTTATTTTTTTTTTCAGGTTATGTGGAATTCCACCGCAAAGCAGCTTCAACATTTTTTTGTTGAAAATTATCATATTAAATTTGATCCATTTAACGACGTGGAATTCAAAAGAAGGCAGCTGCAAAGTGATCCAGAAAAAAGAAAGAGAAGTGCAGCAGCGTTAACAAGCCAAGATTATGAACAAATTATCAAGATATGGGACGAAGATACACCGAATGGCTTACAAAAAAAATTCTTTTACATCTCTTCACGCGAATTTGCTTGGAGAAGAAGAGAGGGAGCTGCTGCAAAAGTCAAATATTTTGCGAAAAATTTCAACAACAAAAACAAATTCACAGGCCGGATAGAGTACAATCCAATTTTTACGAAGATCACACAAGGTGGAGTAAGAAAACTCTCCGATAGCAAGTGGCTGATTGAGAATAGACAAAATCCTGAAGTATGTCCGGTTAGACTGTTTCATAAATTAATGGAGAAACTGGGTTTACGATTGATAGATTGTTCCTAACACCGAACTCTAAATGGAATTCATCTAACTGGTTCAAAAACTGCCCTGTTGGAAAAAACATAATGTCAACCTGGTTTAAGGAAGTAGCCTCAAAAGTAGGCATTAACAGCAAGAAAGTAAAGATCACGAACCATTCCGCAAGGGCTACAGCTGTATCCAATCTGGCCACAAAGGCAGTAAGCGAGCAACAACTAATTAAAATAACGGGACACAGTAACAGCCAATCCATTAAACCTCACCTGCAGATGGATAAAGAACATCACCACGATATTATTAACGCCATGAGGGGTGAAAATAAGTCAGTTGAAAAAGGTAACCAAAGTGCGCCGTAAGACTGGAACCAGAACTCCACAAACAAATTTCAAACAACAACAACTCTTACAGCCAAGCAAGTATTGTTTATAACAATTGTGTTTTTAATTATTAGCTAAAATATTGAAAATCTAGTGTTGTTATCAAGTAGGGTATATTATTTATTAGGTAATGCATTTTTGAATTCTTAGTAGTTAATATAATAGTGACTCGTTAAATGGGTAGGTAGCTATAGATTATAGATAGTTATAATAAATCATTAAATATTTATTTTTCGTTAATTCAATTTATGAATAAAACTAATTAATTAAACAAAGGTTGTCATTCTTCAAGCACTTTTCTTATCAATAATTATGTGAATACTTAAACTTTCAAAAAAAAGTTTCTTCACCGTTTAGTAAAACGAAATGTAAAAAATATAAGTGAAAATTATCCTTTTTATATATTTTTTCTACATTTCATTTACTAAAACAAAGGGAAATCATAGTATAGTCTAGTAAATGCTAGTTATGCCACATAAAACAATTTTCAATATCTAGGTAGATAGTAGATACCTAACTAAAGATTACCCATATCCTCTACCTTCTTCAACATTTAGTTATATTAAACGTGTGAAATTTTATTAACTGTGGTTAAGGTTATTTACGTTTCATATAATTTAAAAACTAAAATAAAGGAAATATGTTATAATTGGGATAAGTAAGTCGTTTTCAAAATATTGTAAGAAAATTTAATAAAAAAGTTCTTTTATTAACTGTTTTTTATTTATTTTCCGTACCCTCGTAAAAAAAATGTGGTACTTAATATATGTGTAAAGTGCCTTTTTCGCTCTTAATAGGCAAACAAAGTCGTTAGATAGATGCTTACCTAAGTAGGAATAATAATACTAGAAAAAACAAATGTACCTCTCACTTTAGTAACATAGAAGGCATTAAGTTTTTCGAACAGAATATTTATCATTTCGTTACATTTAATTTAAGATTACTAAACTCTGAGAAAAAAGTTTTTGTTGTGAAAAATGATGCCAATAGATGGTTTGAATGAAACTATAATATTCCAGTTTAGATAGTAATATTTGTGAAAAACAAAATGTTCCTCTTACTTTATTAATATAGAAGGCATTCAATTTTTCAACTTAAACATTTATCTTTGGACTACAACTAATTTAATGCTGCTACAATATAAGGAGAGTACGTTTTTGTAAAAAAAACGATAAGGATATCCGGCGTCTATAGCAGTCTTTTAATGATTCGTAATAAAATATAACCACAATCAAGTAGGCCTAGGCTTGTGATGTCAAAATCGTCTCTGCTATACGTCACGTCGACAGCTATTTCTTAAACTTGCTTCTTTATTAAATCATGGCAGTAAATAATCAAGAAACTAATTTTAAGCCCTATGGTGTTTGTAAATCTTGCTCTGAAATAGGGGACATTAATACGTCTTATAATAAAAATTAAAAGTAATTGCAATGTTTAATGGAAAAAACTGAATTAAATCCCCATCAAGAAAACCTTTTCTCAGCTATCCAGAAGATCTTGGAGGAAGATACCCCATCCTTTTTAAGAAAAACCAGAATTCAGCAGAACAAAATTGCATCCAAATATTACATCTATTATATTAAACATAGACATCTGATAGAAGTGGAAAGGGAATATAACCATTATCCCTTTTATTCTCCATTACGAAGAGAAGAGTTCCAACCAGAGTTCCAAAAATATTTATCCTTAATGAAAGAAATATTTGGTAAATAAATATATGTATTTATTTTTTATTATATAATGAATAAAAACATTAAATACCAAAATTTGACCCTGAATACTGATTTTCGGATCATATGATAGCTGTCAAGAAAAAATTTCCACTTAATGATTTTGTCCGCCTAGCTTGGCAGGAGGAGAAAAATTTCCGAAAAATATGAAGGTTGTCATTGGTAACTGTCGAAATGAAAGTGTGCATTGGCTTAGAATGACAGGCGTGAAATTTTCAATAAAATCTTATATTTTATTGAAAAAGTGAGAATATTCGTGGCGATCATGCATTTTCGGCCCTGCATTTTTTGGTATTCAGCCTGGTTTTCAAGCTCGCACAAGTTACAAGCTCAATGTTCTCATGGGGTATGTAATAATTTTGACATCTAAGAATATTTTTTTGAACTTTGGTTGTCATTTCGAAGCGTAGGGGTTTCCTAAATTTGGACAAAAATATTAACTAAGTTTGTTGTCCAGGCGTTGAGCTATCTGCACTAAATTTGAGTCGGTGTGCGGTCGATCTGACGCAGCTTCCTGACATCAGGTTGTCTACGCCAACGTCGAAACGACGTTCAAATGCTAGTTGGGTTGTTTAGCAAAAGGAATTCGCTTTTTTTGTTGTCAGAAATTCTCTATAACCACAACATGTCTTTTCTCGCAGCAGCATCTTTTAAATTATTCTTTTTTCCAATTTTGAACCCTGAAAAATACGCGGAATCAAAACAAATGAAAATAAAAATAGCGTTGCATTGATTGAGATGAAATATTTAACCTACTAGGTATAGGGCTGTCTGAGAAATTGTCAAAGTCAGCGTGATGGCCCTTTAAAAATGTTGGCTGTAGGCTAAACAAATCGATTTTCCATAAGATGCTAATAAAGTTGAAAACTTTGGGAAAAAAGAAAAAAATTCCGATTAAACAAGGTGACTATTGTATAGAGTAATCCTTTTTGAATCGGAGAAAAAGAGCATTTTGCCGAAATGTTAGAAATAATAATAACAATATCATGTTATTATTATTTCACAGTGTGGATAGGCATTGCCTCTCTTAGTTCAGCCTGAAGATCGGGTCAGATCAGGACCGGTATTCTCGTAACTAAATACGCTCGGCGTTTCGTGCTCGCTGACCGTATGATAACGTAATATTCGCATACCACGTGAACAAAGTAACAAAAATGGTTTTTACGTATATTGAACGCAAGGCGTCGACGAAATGTGGTCAGCGCGTGGCGACCGTTTGAGAAACACCTACCATTTGCTTGCTGTTTTGCTCTCCGCGCGTACGATTTTCCTACCCTACAATACTTTGTAGAGTGCTGCAGAAAATATAGTAGTTTTTTTAGTGTGCATTTTTATTAATAATAAAAAAAATAAAAATCTCTTATTAGTAGCTTCGGGACGGGTATTTAGAGACTCTCAACATCTCACAAAAGTGGCTTCTTAAAGTAATTTTTAAGACCGGCTTTACCCATTAACCTTACTATTTGATGCTCGATGTAAGACAACTTTTTTTTCCAAAAAATAGCAACAAAAATTTTTCTTAATAAAATCGACATCGAAATAATTGACCATACGTATAATACCAGAAATAGAAGCAATCAAAATTCTGTAAAGCCAAGGGTAAAAAAAGCCATTGGTCAGCGGTGCTTTTTGTATCTTTCATCAGCTGTGTACCAAAAAATATCTGGTTTCATTAGGCACATTGTTTTCTTTTAAAAATAAACTAAAAACTTTCATGAAATATGAAATTGGCATACATGAAATAAATAGCTTAATTGATATAAAACAAAATTAGTAAACCATATCTTTATATCTGTGTTTTGGTCTGTATTTTCTTTACTTTTCTGAAAAATCACATTTTTCACACTACCTACCATTTTTATGTTTTTTATCTTTTGTCATTTTATTTATTCATAAATGTACTAAAAATTATTATTTTCTTTTTTTAAATCAACACTTCCATGAAAATATAAATTTTTCCACCCGCGAGGTTTCTCTTGTGGATTTATGAATTCTGTGTTTGTTGTTGAATTGGTTAGGTTATTTTTTGGGTAACAAATACATTAGAGTTTTATTTTCTGTTTCTTAAAATGTAGAATACGCATTTTTACTATAATTATAAGGTATAACTTACTAGGTATATAAGTAACTATTGTGAAACCATTTTAACAATAAATGCTATATAATAAAGTATCAATATCAATATACGACCGTGCCGGAAACACCACTTTCCCTGACTGAGTGCCGGAATAAATTTAAAGTTTTCCGCACTGAGTGCGGAATTTTTTTGTAAGTGTGTGGTTAAGTCTCGGGGTAAACTTTTTCCCGCACACTGGGCGGGAACGTGCTACGAGTTTATATCACAGGGTCAAAGAGCGGGTTTAACTGAGCTAAACCAAACCATCAAGTAATTTTTTAAAGGATCAACACTTGTACAAGTCACCATTTGATTTACCCTTTCTGAAATACGGCTCGAAATCGATCACACAATGGCCTCTTTCTTACACATAGAAAAAGAAAAGGAGCGACAAGGCTAACAAGAAATAAAAATGCAAAATTTGATGATGCCAAGATGTGCTAAGCGAATTTGATTCTGTCTGCTCGCAGGGCAGCGCGTTCGACAGAGAGAATACGAAAAGTCGTCGGTCAGCGTGCCGCTGAGCACGCTGTTCGCTATTCGTTTCGCTTAGCGACTTCAAAACGTTACGTATTACGAGAATACCGGTCCAGCTTGAAGAGAGAGAGATGCGCTATCTGATTTGAGAGAAATGACGTTATCTGTAATTACGGGTGCGACAGAAATAGGTAGTGGGACATCTTCGTGTTTAATTGCAAATTTGGAGCTTATTAATAAAATATTGGCAGAATGCTTGTTTTTCCCTGATTCAAAAGATTACTCTATAAAAAAATCACTTTGCTTTATCTGTGCCTTTTTCCACTTTGTGAAACTTTTGATTTAAGTGAGCACCTCCACAACTTGACATTCTTAAATGCGATTTGAAATCTTTTAGGCTATAGTTCACCACTGCTTTTTCCACATAGACCTGTACTTTTACTTCTAAATAGAATTTCCTCCTCGTCACACGAAGAACTACTTGAAAAATCATCATCCCTTAATAAATTAAGGGCAATGTTTACAGTTGTGCCATTTTTTATTTTTAGAAACATTTTTATTTCAAATTGCAGAATATTTTTGTAAAATAAAATCAGAAATAACGAAAACAAAAATTTAGGTTATGATATTAATCCATCCATCATTAGCCATCAGCGCCCAGAGCCTATTGTAATTGTTGCCATCAAGTCGGTTGCATCGGAAATCCAAAAGAACGCATTTGATGGCATCAGAACTCGCCCGAAATGGCGGCCAAGGCAGAGAAAACAACCCTGAAATAGTAGAAGTTGATTGGTCTATATGGAGAGGGTATTGGTCCGTCTGCTCAAATCTTAGATTCAAAAAAAGAACGATACCTGGTTCGACAAAAACTCCTCAAATAACCACTGTTTATTTACAAAATTTGCCAACACTCGACAAAACCAAAACAATGAGTTGGAATAAATTCCATATCGTTCTAAACGATAGAGAGGGAAAGCGACTGCGATGTGTAGCGTGTGACGTCATCGCGAAAACAAGCCTAAATGAACAGGTTAATGGCAGAGCGAGCATCGGTTTTGCCGCGGTTATTCTTAAACTGTGAGCATGCATTTGATGTGGTTTGGCTGCTCTCATGGCTTCGAAAATTAAATCCCAAGATTTCTCAGATAATAATACAACCAAAGTCTCGATAATCATCGGGTATCTTTAATTAATTCATCTAAAGCTTAATTGAAAAATTTTTGAGTTGTTTCCATGCAGTTGAAATACTATATCTCAAACATTATTGTCGCCTCTCTCACTAGTACGTCAAAGCAATGTAGTTTTTATGTAATTGCAATCGTTCGGAGCGATTTTAAGTGGTGCTTAGATGGGCAGATTTGATTGCGAGACAGCATTCGATGAATGCTGGAAAATATCCGCTGCAATGCGTTTAATTTGACCTTTATTGTGTACGTTTTTTTTTATGTTGTAGCAAAATACATTTCGTTTCAGAGATGAAGACCAGCGAACGCATCAAACATTTATAATGCTTTTTTCTTTTAAATATGTGTAATTAAATTTTATTTTACTAAACCTACTGTTCTTAGTTTCTTTTTTACACGATTTTACTTTGGGCCGCAAAACAATAAAACCACCAAACAAGCATTTGGAGTAGTGGCGTAGCTATCATCTAGCAACGCAAGTCAAAGCCTTGGGGGTCGGCGATGCAAGGCGGTATTTCCAGTAAATATATGCAACACCAGAAAGGACAAATTCCTCCATGATAATCATCAAAAAATTAATAATGAGTGGCTCCTCCATGGTTATCAATGAACTCGTTTGTTCTATTGGGCATTGACAAAATAAGATGGTCTATATCATATTGAAGAACACTCATCCAAATCCTCCTTACGGCATGCCAGAGTTCATCCAAGTTTCCAGGGGGACGTGGTAATTGACTCAGATTGCGCCCTATCATATCCCATACGTGTTCGATAGGCGACAAGTCAGGCGAGCGAAATTCCTCCATGATAATCATAAAAAAACTAATAATAAGTGGCTCCTGCATGGTTATTAATGAACTCGTTTGTTCTATTGGGCATTGACAAAATAAGATGGTCTATATCATATTGACGAACACTCATCCAAATCCTCCTTACGGCATGCCAGAGTTCATCCAAGTTTCCAGGCGACAAGTCAGGCGATCTTTCTGGCCATTCCAAAGTCTCTATCCCAAGTTCATGTAAGAAGTCCATTGTTTCATGAGCAATATGCGGTTTGGCATTATCTTGTTGAAAGATCGCATTTGGGATAGTTCGTAGGTAGAGATGTAAAACTGGCTGCAGCTCTTCATCGATATATCGCCGACCAGTCAGATTGCTTTTGATGAGGACTATACAGGTGATCTCCTTCCTAAAATAAAATACCATGATACTTTGCTGTCTTGCTGTATTACGTTCAACAGCAAAGTCTACATTTCGTCTCTCATCTCGAAATCGCCTAACCCTCATGTGTCCATCAAGGCCACCTAACCAAAACCTGAATTCGTCGCTGCCGAGCTCTGCCCAACTCCAAGCGGCGAGCCTTATGTTGTGGGGTCAAAGGTAGTACCAAAAGCAGACGGTAAGCTTTCTACCCCATACCAAGGAATCTTCGATTAACTGTCATCCTTGAAAACACTCGTCCTGTAGCTGCAACTAGAACATCTTTTAATTGGCGTACACTGTCCTGTCGATTTCTGAGACCAAGAAATGTAAGTTGCCGTAAATCACGACCTTGTAATAATCTAGGTCGTCCAGAACCCGAACGACGTCCATAAGTCTCATCATTGGACCACCTTCTCCAAACTCTTAAAATTGTTGTAAACCAAAACCAGCCTCTTTCATGCCCACGATGCGTCCTTTCTCGAAGTCATTTAAATGAAGAAATTGTTAACGACCGCGAACTTTTGGCATTTTTGCTTTTTAAGTAAACTGTAAGCAATCCAAAAAGAGCATGAACTGTAAGAAAAATGATTTAAAATTTTCAGAAAAGGTCTTTTATATGTTGCTTGTTTTTGAAAATGAATAGAAAAAAATCTCTGAAAAAAGGAAAGATTTATTAAATATTTCTTTTAAGATAAGGTATACACACAAATAATTCATATACATGGTGTTGCATTTTTTTCGTTCTCCAATATATATCCGGTGTTACAGCGTCCTACGTCTTCCGGTTCCCAGTTTCCAGGCTCTTCTATCCCCCAGTCACCTGGTTGCAGGTCGCGTTCTGACATTACTATTTATACACCTTCCATCCACGTCACCTTTGGCCTTTCTCTCTTCTGTCTTTCTGGTGGTACCCATTTTAGTAACTTTTTTGGAAGCCTCTGGTTGCTCATCCTCTCTACATGTCTCTACATGTACACATTTCCAGTATATAAAATTGTTTATTATTTTACTAAACATCTAAAACCCGATGTTAATTTTATTAGGCCTATGCTTTTCCCCTCTCTAACCCAACCTAGCATCACAACTCTCATACCCAATTTTTATGTTATTGATCAGATTACTGGTCAAATTGGGGATCGACCCAGAGTTATGAGGTATGCTATTGTTTTAATTTTTTGGATTCCAGAACCATTGCAAGTTCTACTGCAGAAATTCTTTTACAAAAGTGTAAACGCTTTTATAACAAATATTCGGAAATTATAGAGCCTTCTATAGTAATTGAAGATAATCATATTTTACCACTTGTAAAAAAGATCTAAATATTAACATTTCGACTATCTATTTTTTTTGAGCTAATTAATAACAATACGGAGTTCTAGAAAGTAACTTTAAGAGAACTTTTAAGAGGACTCTTGAGAGTACGTTTAGCAAATTAAAACTATTTAAAGATTACTTAAGATTAAAAATGGGTCAAAGTAGATTAAGCATCTTAGCTTTACTTTCAATTGATACGAAAGTTGCTGACGAAATGGATTTAACGTTTTTAATAAAGGAATTTGCCAATGAAAAAGCGAAGAAAAGAGAGATTTAAAGTATTGACCTGTCAAGACTTGCCACTATTAAAAATAAAAATGTGGAAAATAAAATAAATAACAATATTACATTTTTATTAGTATTTTCTTAAATAAAACAGAACTAAAATTTCTGCGGACCAGTTTTTTGACACTGAGAATGACAGTTCTATTAGGCTTATGTATTTAATTGTCAGCCGCCATATTGATATTGGTCCAAAGAATTTTGACTAATGTGTCAACACCGTTCTAAACTAAAAAGCCAGTTAACTCATTTTCGTGTTCAGTATATATTATTGACACCAAACTGACAGAAAATCCATGTTTTACTTGTCAACTTGGTTATAAAAATGGCAGCCACATTAGGCTAAAGGGCACTGAGGAGGTAGGAGTTAACAGGCTTTTTAGTTTAGAACGGTGTTGTAATGTGTATGGCAAGAAATACCTGACGTCAATCAATCTTCCTGAGGACTCGATTTAACACCTTAGTGGGAAACCAAAAGTCGAGTCGTTTCGACGCCGGTTGCTGTACAGTGTTTTGGTCAAATATTACGTCAAATGACGTAAATCCACGATACAAAGTTTTACTGTGCACACCAAGTTTAAACTTAATGGAAAAACATTTTAAATGCCTAAACAAACACATCCCAATAAAATGTGGAAGACAATAATTATTATCTTAGTTAATTGGACTGAAATCAAAAAAGAAGTTAGTTTTACACATTCTATGGATAGGTTGCCATATTTTTATTTTCAAAAAGCAAGAATTTTGAAAATTTGTACCTTATTTAATTATGATTTTCAGAAGAACCAATAGCGCAACTTGCTTTTTTTACTTAGTGTTTTGCAGTTTTAACCCACAATAAAAAAAACTGAGCCCCGATCAAACGTAAAGTGTTAAAAACATTCTCTTTCACCATTGTTTAAGGTAAAAATCTCCGAACTTCAGTGAAAGTGAAATACAACATACAACCATAACAGAATAATATAATGCGTATTTTTTTACATTATGTGACAAAGAGGGTGTCCAACCAAATTATTTGCATTAGGCTGGAGGCGAGAGGAAATTCAAAAAAGCGGGAGACTCCCGCCTAAATCGGGAGGGCTGGCAACTGATAAATATGATTAAAATATAAACAAAAACCCACAAAAATAATTCAAATAATTAGAAAAAAAATATAAAAAATTAACCCATAAATTAAATATTTATATGGAGCCCCACCGTTTCTTTTAGTAAAACATTATAGGCATTTAAAAAATGAATTTTAGTTGCCAACAAATAAATTAAGCCTATAAAATGAGATAACAAAATTGATTGTTGTAATGCTCCATCGATGCAAAACGTTTGGGTGTTTGGGGCGCAGACCAAATTTGTAATGAATATTTACTTATTCGGACAAGAACACCTCCTGCGACGTCACCTTGTAGAACGACCTGACCTAGAACCTCGATCTCAAAGGAATTACTTATTTTAATCTATAATTGTAGGTTGCGCACCCACGTCGCAGTACCTCAGAAAAGTTACATTCAATAACTAAAAGTTTGGCAACGTCCATTCTAATTCAATTCTAGTTTAAAACTCATACTTGATATAACGTCTAATTAATTGACTGTTTCACATACCGCGTAGAAAACATATAAAACCTGACCAATCATTATAAAATTAAAAAGTTATTCCCTCCATACTGCCACATTATTATGCAACTATGATATTTTTTTGTAGTGAAATTTGGATTAACTTCCTAGTTGTGGAATTCAACGTCGTCTACTTCAATGTGGCTTAAATTTATGGAAATAAGTTAAGCATAAAAGTTGGGCCTACTACAAATTCGCGAATGAGAAGAAACTTTGGAGGAACGAGAACTTGGTATTGTCACATGGTGATAAGAATACCACTAACAAATCGTTTCTGGGGGTAATTATTCCGTTAGCTGCACTTTTACGCTATACTAAAGAGTATTCCAAACTTATAGACAACACTACTATAGGAAAGTGACGAAGCCTTTAACCATGTATCTATTACTATAAATGTCACTTGGGAGTAATTGGGTCAGAACTAGATTTTATGCCTATTATCCTGTAAAATTACTTAATTTGCTTTTGATAACCCTAACTAAATAACTAGGAGATGCCGCATTAGTTTAGAGCCGTTGTTTGTGCTCCATCATTGACTTATTCAGTTTTCTATTTAAAAATGTGGTCAGTTGGGTTTTTTATAATTTTATTTTTATTTGGTCTAGTTAACTGCGACAAATTAATATGTGAAATGAATGCATGTGAGGCGTTGGAAGAAAGTTTGATTAAACTTACAGAGTTCTCCGATAAAATCGACAAACAAAACAGTACCAATTATCATTTCTTAAATTTGGAAAGAAGGATTCGATCATTGGAACAACCAGGTATGATAGTGTTAATAATAGTATTAATAATAATACAAATACTTGTAAAAGTAATATCATAGCTTTATCAAGCGTAATTACTCTTCTTGATAAAGGTAGAGTATTATAGTGTTGTTTTTGTTTTAATATAGTGGAATTTAGTAAACAATTTTTCTGTGTAGATTTACAGATTACTTAAAGACTCTGAGATATTACCGCATTTCTACAAAACATATTTGCTAGATATAGGTTGTAATGATAAAAAAATATTTTTAGTTTGGAACATTATAAATCATGGAGGGATGTGGTCCAGTTGTGGAAAAGGGCCATGCAACTGTCTACCAGAAACAAAAACAATAAGTTGCTGGCAAAAGGATTTACATCAATTACCCGACCTTCAGATGGTACCAACTGAGGTTAGAGTAATGTAAGTATAAAAAAATTCAATTAATTTTGTATTTTTTATTGATTTGATCGATAAAAAAATAAAGAAAATCAAATGTATAGAAAAAAAAACAATGAGATTAAAAGTGTATTAATGATTATCAGGCCGTTGGTTATTTGTAAGTAAATATGGAATTTAAATTTCTTTTCTATGTTGGGAACGACGAAGGCTTAACAAATAAGCTGATAAATAGAGATTCTTTTCAAAAGACCTTTCGGAATTCCACTTTTTTCAGAAAAAAAGATACCTGCGACTCAAAATTTGTATCAATTCCTTATAATCCTAATTATACGAAAGGATTACAAAAAGTATTTAATAACACCGGTCTGAAATTAGTATATCAATCCGGTAACACAATAAGAAGCTTACTAGGAAATCCCAAGGATAAAACTACAGTTCTAGAAAAAAGTGGAATATTCGAAATTAGTTGCATGGATTGTGACAAAAAATATGTTGACCAAACGAGACGCTCTATTCAAACACGTTTTAAAGAACACTTAGCACACTTAAAATACGGAAGACCAGAAAAGTCACGTATGGCCGAGCATGCTTTTGAAAACAATCATAGATTCGCATTAGATAACCTAAAACTTCTAAAAAGTGTACCAAACAAAAGACTTTTAAATACATATGAAAGTATGGAAATCATTAAATCCAGAAACAGTTTAAATAAAGATAGAGGACCCATCCCGTTTAGTACACTTTATTCTTTGGTTGAGAGGAGATAGGATTAAAAATCGTGATCAATCACAAATTATTGGTCTTATCTCCGCCCACTAAAGGATTGTATATAAGATAGAGCGTAGATTAATTTAGTTTATTGTTTATCATCTCCTGATGATGCTAACGTTGTTAGCGAAACGCGCGTCGAGTGCAAAAAAGTGTAGTTTTGGTTTGTGGAAAACAATCATAATTTTGTTTTAGTGCAACCAAAGGTTCCAAATTTCCAACATAATCATAACTTTGTTTTAAATTTCTTTATTTTATTTGGAGCACTAGTGTAGTAGTGTAAGTCTTGTGGTATTTGATTCTTAAGGGCCGCTTTATCAATTTTAACTGTGGGTACTTTAAGATAAAAATGGCAATAAAGTGCATTTGTGGAACTTCTCATGGATAAATTGACCCTAGCCAAGATTGTGGATTATATAACGGGGTTACCTGTTTGAGAAATAAAATAATTGTGGTAATTAAATAGTAAATTAATTTTAATTTGATGTTTTAAAGCTTCATAAAATACAAAATTTTACTTGACCCAGGGATACAGTTGATAAACCGGTCCTAAAATTGTGAATTATTTTAAATTAAAATTAACATTTTAGCGATCTTGGTATCAATAAACTAACCACTTTGCATAAAAACGCATTCAAAGGTTTGGGTCATTTGGCAGAATTGGATCTTTTCGATAACGAAATAGATTTTCTTCCGGCAGAACTATTTCAAAAGCTTAACAGCTTGGTGTACTTGTGAGTTTAGAATACTTTTATCTATTTAGTTCATAATACAAATGCAATAAGCTGCTGCTTTATTTAACTTTTACTTAATTAAAATATTTAATTTTGGTTAAATAAAATATAGTTTTACTACAATTTAAATACACCAGTCTTTTTGTTTGATTTTAAAAACAAAATGTTTAAACCTTTTTGTTATGGTCACATATTTATTTAGTTTGTTTATTATTTATTCTTAACCTCCCACCCTTGCGAAGTTAATTCCTAGGTTCGCCACTGGCTTAATACAATTAAAAATAAACTGATTTCGACTAACTTGCACGTTATTTTAGGCGTTTACATAAAAACAAAATCGAGGAACTGCCGTCCAGTTTGCTTGTAAACGTGCCGAACCTAAAAACTTTGGATTTGTCCACTAATTTTATAAAATCCTTTCCCGGGGATCTGTTCAGAAAGAACATTTATTTGATTTTATTGGATCTATCGAGAAACGCCATAAAAACTTTACCAGATACTTTGTTTGGCAAACTAGAGCGTTTGGAAGATTTGGATTTGAGCAATAATTTTTTGGAAACTTTGCCCAAGTTTTTATTTAGCGACTTAACGGCTCTAAGACGACTTCAAATGGCCGAGAACAATATCACCATTTTACCTGCTGGTAAGTTGTAAGAACCCAAAGTAGATACATAATTTCGGGTTATGGAAATTTTAGGCTTTTTAAAACGATATATAACTAATATACATATACAATAAGCTTTAGGCTACTGTGAACATAGGAGGGAAATATTCCATCGTTGTGCCGTACGACCAAGGTGGGGTCGAAGTCACTGCAATGTTATCTTTTTGAAATTTATTCTGTTTTTATTATTTTGTTTTATTTCTGCCTTGCTCGAGAAACAGATTGGTAAGTTCTTAAGTGAGATCATTAAGAATTATTCAAGAACTTTTTTTAAAAAATTTTGTAAATCGCCCAGAACCTAGTTTATCAACGAATCATAGGTTTGTGGGAAATTTTGAAAAGTTTGTTTATGTAACGCCAAGGAACCATAAAAAACTCACTGCAGTGGAGGAAAATCGAAAGTTAACTAGCCACCAAATTGCCGAAACAGTTGATACGTCTTCAACCACTATCTCACGTGTTCTCAAAAATAATGGTTATCATTCTTATACAGCGTCAAAAACGCATCAAATTTTGCCAGAGGACAACTATCGGCGTATAAAATTTTGCGAAATAATGATGGAAAGGGCTAATCGTGACGAAAACTTTTTGAGATCCATTCTTTTCATAGGTGAAAGCACTTTTCCATTATTGAATAGTCATAACCCAACACACGTTCGATATTAGTCGAGGGAAAATTTGCATTTGTATTTTGAAGTAAGAACACAGTATACCCAAAAACTAAATGTTTGGGGGGTATTGTAAAGGAACACGTAATTTGTGGTCCTAGATACTTGGATCTCCTGCAGCAGCATAATATTCCAACTGCTACGCAGTTGTTAAGTATGAGATTTGGTAAAATATGGTGTCAACAAGATAGTTGTCCCGCTCACAATGTTGGCCTTGTTAGAGAATATCTTGATAATGTATTTCCTAATCGAAGAACTATTTTATGACCCGCTCGATCACCCGATCTTCCTCCTAATTATATCTATCTGTGGAAAACGTTAGAAGGGATTTTTATAATAGGCTCAGATATTGTCTAACCGAGCAACGACTTTTCGAACATTTGCTCAATTTTTTTGACTGGGAGAATCTTTTTGGTTCTTAGAATGTATTATTTTATTTTGAGAACTTGCTTTTATTTTGCTTATCCTTATTATTTTTATTGTAACATGCTGTTACTGATAAATATGAGCAGTTGAAAATAAATCGCTCTAATTTGTCAGTGAAAAAAAACCAGAAAATTACGTTATCAAAATTTGCGTATTTATTGACCAAATTCCGGTTTCATCGACTACTCTCCACATCACACCGTGGTTAGAGGCGTACTAAACGCATAAGCTCAAACCGCAAAAGGCCAACGTAACCTTAAGTGTTGGTTGCTCCACTGATAGCTATGCTTTGTCCCTGCGTGGACGCTGACAAATTGGACTAGTTCTGCCCTATGTTTGTAGTAGCCTAATGCTCCCTGTAGATCTTAGATTAAATAAAGAAAAGATACCCGATGCTATTGTTTGAGAAATCTTGGGAGCCAATTTTCGAAGCTGTGAGAGGAATGGATGACTCAACATCCAAAGCTCATCAAATGCATGGTTATAGTTCAAGAACGACCGCGGCCAAAACCGATGCTCGCTCTGCCATTCACCTGTTCATTTAGGCTTTTTTTCGCGAATGCCTCACATTTTACATAACCCCGTCGCTTTCCCTCTCTAACGGTTAGAACGATATGGAATTTATTCCAACTCATTGTTTTGGTTTTGTCGGAAGTTGGCACATTTTGTAAAATAGTAGTTATTATTTGCCAAGAAGTTTTCGTTGGACCAGGGTATCTTTTCTGTATTTAATCTAAGATATACAAGAAAACAGGTGCAGAGCAAACTCAATAAATGGGCGAGCGATCACCTGAAGTCGTCCTGGAGGGAAGAGCGAGAGTGCAGACAGTCCAATCTGTTCGTGAGTGGACCAGACGCAGCCAGAACTAAATGGATCCTGGGAAAAACTCGCAAGGACATTGGATTGTTAGTGGGAATGCTGACAGGGCATAATCGGCTGCGTAAGCACTTGCCATGCATCAGAGTGTTGGACGACTCCGCCTGCCCAGTATGTGGGTGGGCAGAGGAATCAGCGGTGCACCTGATAGGAGAGTGTGACGGATACGCCAGATTGAGGCAGCAGACGTGGGGTGCCCCCATACTACACTCTCTAAGATGAGCTGACGTGCTGACTTTCGTAAGGAAGGCGGGAAGGCCCGGAGAGAGAGACAGAGAGAGAGGCAAGATATGTCGAGGGAGTGGGAGGATTCGAGAGGGTTCGAGATGAGGTATGGCAGAAAGGGCCCATGAAGGGGCCTAATTGCCAGGCCTGCGGGCCGCCCCTTACTACTACTACTACAACTACTAATCTAAGATATAGATCAAAAAAGTTAGATACACCATAAATATATGAGGACAAAAATTAATTCCGAATTTTTATGAGAAACCAGGTATTTTCATACTACTAAATTTATGAAATAGATTTACGTTAAATATTGTCACAAAATTACACATATTCATATTACTACCTTTTGGCAAAATGAAAATGATAAAAGGCCATTATGGATCCAAAAGCAATTTGCATGATATAGTATACTATTTGCATAATTTTAATGTATTATTTATTCGGTAAAATAATCATTTTTAGGAATTTTTGACAAGCTGGTTAGTTTGGAATCTCTAAACCTAAGAAAAAATAAGTTGAGCTATATTACAGAAAATATTTTTGACAAAATGGCAAATCTTAAAGTGTTACAGCTGACTGGGAATCAAATTACTCAGGTTTGTTATAACCTCAGACTAATAAATAAAGAAGAAACCAAACGTTCCCTTTAAAAATAATCTAATGTTTAAAAGAGATGGACGAATAAAACGGCAGCACTTTTTAAAGTCGCTTTTCCCATCACCAGTGGCGGCCACTTTTGCATGCGTCAACCCACTTCGCTTCAAATCATAAAATAAAATAAGTTTGTAGCCATAATTAAGATACTAGTCACCTAATTAAAGTTAAATCTATAGTGGTGTCTAAGCCTACTTCGTTACTCACGACAGCACTGCAAGGCCCTTAAACTGCGACGCATACAGCGCTCCAGTGCAATAGTTTAAACATTTTTTCTTAAATAGTTCAAAATTCAGGGTATTCGCCGAGGTGTCAACTGTCGGAAGTTTTTCCTTATGCTTAAGGCCGCGAAAACGGCATAGATTTGACAAGACTGCTTTGCTATTTTTTTAAAAATCAACAATAGGTGGCATCACTAATACTATTTCGAGTGAAATCGTGCAGTGTTAAGAACGCGGTACGAACACCATATGTGAGGAAAAGTATAATGCTTCTTTAAAAGGTTTTGATGCTCGGCTTCATGCTTCATAGACTGCAGTGTCTCGAAATTAAAAATAATTTAAAAAAATCATTATTCAACATCAAAAAAATAACAAATTTCTGTATTATTTTTATCACTTGACATGTATCAATTTATTGGCCGAATGTTCCAATAGACAAGCGGCCGGTGGCTATGCAGAACCTGAATTCCAATACTCCAATCGAACTCACTTCAGTTTCCTTCGGCGTACTAAATGACGTGACGTGACGTGTTTCAGAATTCCGGCAGAATCTTGCTTACAAAGAAAAAAACTAAACAAAAAAAAAATTGCTGTTACAGATTTCTGTATTATGGACGAGGCTAAAGAAAAAGCCAGGTAAGATTTTTGACTATTGTTAGCCGTGTTTATTTTATTTCGAAAATGAGAGAGTCCAGAAAAAAACTGTCTGGATACGGTTGTGAGGAATTCAAAAATAAACATTCTTCTAAATTTCAACAGATTCCGTTTTCGCGTTTCCGATATTCTGCCCGGTAAAGATTGGCTCAAAAACAGCAAAGCAGTGTTGTCAAATTTATGCCTTTTTGTGGCCTTAATTAACTACTCTACTTGTGATCTTGAGTTTACCAACGCATTCGCCAGAACTTTAATCTCTAATATACGTACTGGTGTTATGTGATTTAAAACAATTTTTATAAAAAACAGTTTGAAGTTTTGGCCTTAGATTAAAAAACAAATTAAATAGCATATTTAAAAAAAAAAAACAAAACTTTCTTTGGTGGGAATCGATCCCACGACCTCCCGCTGGTAAGGCAAGCACACTACCCATCAAACCTGTATGACATTTAAAAATAAATAGTAAATTGCGGGTGTATTTCGACGAGACATCATGGTGAGCAGGTACGAATTTTAATTATTTCTTTAGATATTAACTGAGTTGTCGGCAGCACAGTACAAAGTTGTTTTAAAATACATCTTGCGCAAAGAGATTATAATTTTAGATTAAAATGTATAAATAAGCTACAAAACTACGCCAATGATAAAGCTAAAATGACACAATATCTTACCTTTAAAATAGTAATTCTAGGTAGCAATATTCTGTTTTTTTTTTCATATCACGCATTGTTCTGACCCTCAAAAAGATTTTATATAGTGAACGAAAAAGATTTGTCATAATTTATTCGCCGTTTATCTTTGATCCAACGTTGCCGGTTTGCATTTTTTTAAACTAATTAAAAATTTAATTATTTAATTAGAGTAATAACTCAAATGACAAAATTTAGTTATTAGTCTGAGTCTTGTATAAAAATGCGTAACATAGTAAATATAATTAAAAAGGCGATACAAAAACTTTATATAGTATTGTTCTTAGAAAATCCCGCGGCAAATTTTATGGGAAAATGAACCTTACGGATGGTTGATCGGGGTAGTTATATCTTTTTTTATTTTGTAACTTGAGGTTATAACTGTAAACATAGACAGAAAATTATGCATCTACGGCGTAGACCAAAAATGTCTGCAAAGTCAATTTTGGTATTTGAGTTTATATTATCCTTACTATTCCTGCTTTTCTTTCAGATAACTCCAGACAACTTTAAAAAACTAACCAACCTAATTGAACTTAATTTGGGACAGAATTTTATTCAAGAAATTCCCAACAACACTTTTTTCCTCAACAAAAATTTGGAAAAACTGTTTTTGTTTTCAAACAATTTAGAGGCACTTTCGGAGAAGAGCCTCAATGGGTTAATCAGCTTGAAGTCGCTTTTAATCAATAATAATATTTTAAAGGATATTCACTCAAAAATATTTGTTTACACGCCTTGTTTACAAAGACTGTAAGTTTACACATTTTAGCAAGAATTTGTTACTATAGGTCGCAATTCTTCAGAAACGACAATTCTGGAAAGTGGAGATTTTTACTTACTGCTTCATTTAAAATAAAAGCACAGCGTCCTTAATATTCATCCTATTGTAAGAGAAACTGCGTCATTTTAAATATATTCTGCAGGACTGTACCAATAAACGTCAGAAAGTGTCGAATTTTGTCACCATCTAAAAGGAAAGACAGAATTTGTGAACAAGCTTTAAAGGTTTGTTTATTACACACAAAGAGCTTTTCCTACATGGAAAAATTATTGACCTGACATTTTTTATATACTGGAACCGTATTAGGAAACTAAATTTTAAGGAATATTAGCAAATAAGTCCTGATAAAAAAGCAGTGTAAACTTGTGGTTAAAAATCCTCAGGTTTTTTTGTAAGGGCGAGATTTTCTGACGGTTGTTGTGAAAAAACAGTTAAACAGATATTTGCAAAGCTGGTCAAAGCACATACTTTTTAGGCCTTTTGGAGGTTTGTTGCTTAAGTTTTAAAAAAAATACTTTTAATTGAGTAAGTTTTTTATTTTTTTTTGTTTTGTTTTTTTTTTATTTATTTTTAGTACATTCAAGAAAACTTGAAAAGTTTATGTTTCTTAAATAATCTTTTTAACACCAGATCATTTTTTTTTTAATAAATGTTTACATTTTAGGCAGCTGGACAGTAACAAATTTCATTTTTTACCTGCAAAATTATTCGATCCCTTAACTCAACTGATTTCGGTCAAACTTGCAAAAAACCCTTGGCAATGTGACTGCAGCATACTGTATTTGTCGATGTAAGCATTATAATTTTACTATTTTTTATAATTTTGAGTATTGTTCCTTATTGGCATTTAAAATTCATCGTAAATATCCTCTGGTGTTTTATACAATATCGAATGTATGAGATGATTCGCTATATTTTTCCAACTACATAGTTCATTTATTATTAGAGACAGAAAAATGTTTAAATGCAATAGTTGCTTAGTGTGTAAGCAAGGTCTGTTACGTTACAGGTTTTCAACGTTGAAAAAATGTAAAATTGGTGTAACTTTGAATAAGTTAAGAAAAATGTTTAAAAAAAGTAAAATGTAAGTTCAAAATTAACAGTCTATGTGAAAGTGTCGCTGATACACGAAAGAAGCACTAATTTTACGTTAATATTTAATCTTGGATTTAACAAGAAATGTAAACGATAAAGTAACTGAAAAATAACATTATTTGTGACAGTTCTCAACAAAATCAAGATTGTCTAGTGGTCTAAGACGCTAAAACCATCGTGTATCACCTTTGGATTAAGAGTTCGGATCCCGTCGGCTCACAATTTTTTTTTAATTTTTTGATGTATTGTAAGATGTAACCGCAAAGATCAAATATTTTAAAGCACAAAAATATATTTCTTATGTTGTTTGAACCAACATTTGATAAGTTAGAGGTAAATTTAAAAAATAATATTAAATGTAACATGCAAGTCACATACTTTTAAAAAATCGAATGTAACACTGTTACATAAACGTCTGGGACAATTAATGTACTGGCAATGTAATATCGTCGTTAAGGTTACAAGATGCGTTACATAACAGGTTACAAAAATACAATGAGGTAATGTGAATGTAACAGGTTTTTGCTCAAAAAAAAAAGTCAAATTTCGACATTAACTTTCTTATATCAAATAGAACACCCTATATATCATTTTACCAGTAGATGACAGAAATTTTTAACTTGTATAATTTATACCCACTACTTTTTAAGAAATTGACGATTTAAGGCCACAAAAATGAAATAGATTTGACAACATTGCTTTGCTATTTTTTTGAAAGATCAACAATAGGTGGCGTCACTAATATCATTTCGAGTGAGATCGTGCAGTGTTCAGAACACCGCGCGAACACAATATGTGAGGAAAAGTGTAACTTATTAGGAACGTAACCATTTATTAATGCTTCTTTAAAAGGTTTTGATGCTCGGCTTCATGCTTCATGAATTGCAATGTCTCGAATTTAAAAAGAATCATAAGAAAAATCATTATTTAACATCAAAAAAATAACCAATTTCCGTATTATTTTTATCACTTGACATGTATCAATTTATTGGCCGAATGTTCCATTAGACAAGTGACCGGTGGCTATGCGGAAAAAAATATAACTTTGTTTTTATCAGATAATAGGATTTATAAAAATCTACAACCGTATCCACAGGATTTTCAAAATTTGGTGTATTTTTTTTTTAAAAATAAAAAAATCCAAAAATTGCTGTTACAGATTTCTGTATTATCGACGGGGCTAAAGAAAAAGCCAGGTAAGATTTCTGACTATTGTTAGCCGTGTTTATTTTATTTCGAAAATGAGAGAGTCCAGCAAAAAACTCTCTGGAATTCAAAAATAAACATTCCTGCCAAATTTCAACAGATTCCGTTTTCTCGTTTCCGATATTCTGCCCGGTAAAGATTGGCCCGAAAACAGCAAAGCAGTGTTGTCAAATCTATGCTATTTTTGTGGCCTTAAGTTTTTTCACTAAGGTGGCTGTGACTAGGGACATACATTCGAAAATCTTATTAAAACTGAAATATATGTTAACAAAGTAGGCCTTGAATTGCGTAGAAGATTAATTTGTTAGATTCTAACAAAACAGGTAAGTGAAAAATAACGAATAATTTACTAAAGCTTAAAATAATTACTAAGTACTAATAAAATTGCTTATAGCATTCGGATACGAAAATTTTTCTAACGGGGACCCTTCTATCTGGATATCGTATTGCATACTAACTCATCTCGTGATCTTGCAGAATCTTTGTTGTTTTTGATATAAATGGATAAAATATCAAATTTTTCTCTTTCCGAATAAACCATGATTTCAAATTAAGCAATTAGCAAACATTCAAAATGTATTCAGTATGATGTACTGACATGTTAAAAAATTGTTTTACCATTTCAAGGCCTACTTTGTTAAAATATATTCAGTTTTAATAAGATTTTCGAATATATGTCCCTAGTCACAGCTAGAGGTCCTGTATACGATTTTTGACAGTTATTGTTTTACCAGAGGTGGGCAACTGGATTTGACAGTTTTTGGGGAAATGTTATGTTAAATAAAAATAGCCGTATTTGCGAGGTAAATGAGCTAAAAAGGGTAGGTACAAACTTTAGGTGATCCGTGCTTACGGAACGATGCCTATTTGTGAGTAATTCAAAGTTGGAAATCAAAGTGTATTATGGTGTTTATTGATATATGGTAGAGGGTGACCAGTGAAACCACTGATGAGCCCACGCTGGTTACCCAGGGCGAAACATCGTTCAATCATTTCTCTTTTTGCTTTGGTATTTTGTGTGTTCATTGTGGGATGCTCATCCAATTTTGAACTTTCTTTATTTCCACCCAAGATCTCTTGATCTTTTGTTTTTTAATTAAAATAATAAAACACATTATATTTCCGTCTTTTATTGTAAGAAAAAGAGTAACAAAAATATAGATCAATAGAAGCCTTTATATTTTATTTATTATTTACATTTTTAATATCTACCGTGTATATGCACTGTGTGTTTTTGTTTTTTTTTCAAAGATTGACATATTTTACTAACTAAAAAAAAATCAATCTTTCAAAAACTATTCGGGGAAATTATAAAAAGAGACAAAAAACATCAGTCCATTTCATTAAATCCGTTTTACATGCAAATATGAAAAAAACTAGAGGGAGAGGAAGATATGAGTTGTCTACCTCTAATAAAACAATAATTGTCAAAAATCTTATACAGGGCCTCTAGTCACAGCCACCTTAGTAAAAAGTCTTAAATTATTAATTTTTCAAAAATTAATAGCCATAAGTTATACAAATTATTTATTATTGGATTCAGGAAAAAAATGCCACCTTCTATACTTAGGGTATTGTATTTGAAATAAGAAAGTTGATAAAAACAAAAGACTAAAAGATCTTGGGTGGAAATAACGAAAATTCAAACCTGAATGAGCATTCCACAAGAAACACACAGGGAACCAAAGTGAAAAAAGAAATGATTAAACGATGTTTCGCTCTGGGTAACCAACGTGAGCTCGTCAGCGGTTCCACTGGTCACCCTCCCCATACATCATTAAACACCATCATTTACTTTGATTTCCAACTTTGAATCACTCATAAATAGGCATCGTTCCGCACTGGTACTTATCCAAGTTACCTGATACGGATTCGTCCTGGCGTGTTAATATTTCAAATAACATTATGCTCCTAAGGCAATTAAAAATCAAAAAAAGAAGTTAAAAAACCCCCAAATCAGTTACATCAAACGAAAAGAATCTAAAAATAAAAGATCAAAAGATCTTGGCTGGAAATAACAAAAATGCAAATTTGGATGAACATCCCACAAGGAACCAAAGTGAAAAGAGAAATGATTAAACGATGTTTCGCTCTGGGTAACCAGCGTGAGCTCTTCAGTGGTTCCACTGGTCACCCTCCCCATACATCATTAATCACCATCGTACACTTTGATTTCCAACTTTGAATCAGACACAAATAGGCATCGTTTCGCACTGGTACTTATGCAAGTTACCTGATACGGATTCGTCCTGGCGTGTTAATATTTCCAATAGGATTATGCTCCTAAGGCAATTAAAACTAAAAAAAAAAGTTAAAAATACCTCCAAATCAGTTACATCAAACGAAAAAAATTTTAAAAAAAAACAAAAGATCTTGGGTGGAAATATGGTGGAAAATTCAAACCTGGATGAGCATCCCACAAGGAACAGACAAGGAACCAAAGTGAAAAGAGAAATGATTAAATTATGTTTCGCTCTGGGTATCTAAAATAGATTCTTTTCGGTATATGTAACTGATTTGGAGGGTTTTTAACTTCTTTTCCTATTGGAAATATTAACACGCCGGGACGAATCCGTATCAGGTAACTTGGATAAGTACCAGTGCGGAACGATGCCTATTTGTGAGTGATTCAAAGTTGGAAATCAAAGTGTATGATGGTGTTTAATGATGTATGGGGAGGGTGACCAGTGGAACCATTGACGAGCTCAAGCTGGATACCCAGAGCGAAACATCGTTTAATCATTTCTCTTTTCACTTTGGTTCCTTGTGTGTTCCTTGTGGGATGCTCATCCAGGTTTGAATTTTCGTTATTTCGACCCAAGATCTTTTGATCTTTTGTTTTTAGATTCTTTTCGGTTGATCTAACTGATTTGGAGGTTTTTTACCTTATTTTTTGAAGAAGGAAGAACTAAGCACCTCTATTTAAACTTTTATTGTATCTTTAGTAATAAACGAGTTATGTACCCACATAGCAAGCCTTGGATATTGTATATCACAAAGATATTCAACATTAGGATATACGTTTTGTATGTTACATGTATATTTTATATATATATATTAGAAAAAAAAACCATGATTCGTTTCGTTTTTCGTTTGATTTACTGTATATTCAGTGTATATGCGCTATCGTACATCCTAAAAATATGTTTTTTGTTTACAAGCTTTATATTTTTTAACCGAATATACGGTAATATTTTAAAATAAAACATTATGGATACGAAAAGAATATACTTTTATGGATATATCATTTTGACAAATATACATTGTGATTGATGTTGACAGGATATACTATATAAATATATACCATAATGGATATACCATATAACATCAAATTTGGTGTTATAGAAATATAACTCGAATATTTTTATGGAGTAATTAATACATGTTCAGAATATACTTGTAACGTATATGCCGTGGATGTTACCTAATGGGTACCTCTGGATCTAAATTGGATCTTTTGTGCAGGTCCTATGCACGTCAGGTGAATATCTGGGTGATATCCAGGGCAATATCCTTCTCCGTTTTTGTATATACGCTGGATATACGCGCAATATTTTTTTGCTATGTGGGTAGTTGTGAAAATACATAGACTCACCATGTATCAGATTAAATTCTCCCTGCAACTGTTTAGTTTTTCATTCGTAAGTATTCTAACCATATTCTTGCTCTTACCGAATGTTTGTGTGGGCTTTATACTGTAAATTTATATTTTTTTTTAAACAGCCCGGAAAGTCGGTCCGTAAATTTTCTGTGTCGCCCTGTAAAGTTCACGTTTTCGGTCTAGTAACGTAGATAGTTATTTCGATTTACTTACGATGTAATGGCTGCAAAAAAATATCGCAAATTTTCAAAAATCATGAAAACCTAAGCAATATATCTTATATTTTGAGATTTTATATTGTATGCTCAAAAACCATAATATTTGCTTAAAAACTAAATTAAAAAACAGGATAAAGGCTTTCTATAACATTGATTTCTTTATAGCAAAATCTAAATGCATAGGCTATACTACGTTTTCACGTGGAACTGAAAACGTTTCTAATATGATCCACTTTTCGGTTTTCATGAAGCAATTTGAACGCAATTTAAGCGCGTTTCGAACACGATTTGGGTTTTTGACATTTGCATGATGTATTTTGAGGGTAGTTTTTGAAAATTTTTCTATTTCATGCAGTTGCATCCCGATACGATCCCAAAAAGGCCATATTGAACTTAAGCAGGGCCAGGTGAAAATGTAGTAATAGATTACCAAACCTTCATAACTTATTTTCAGGTGGGTTGATTGGAACACAAACAAAATCTGGGACTCTGAACCTACATGTCGAGGCCCAGGAGATTTGGGTGGATTGCTGCTGAAGGACATGACCTTCGATAAGTTATGCGAAGGACAGTGGGCGAGCATGTTGAATTTATCTCCCAGGTTTCCATTGAAAACTGGAGGCTTTGATAGGGAAGATGGGGCAAATTAACTAGAAATACTATATTCGGCAAAATGCTCATTTCTCTCCGATTCAGAAAGGATTGCTCTTTAAAATAGTTGCTTTGTTTAATCGGCACCCTTTTCCACTTTCCCAAAATTTTAATTTTTATGAGCATTACGTCTTATGGAAAATCGCTTTATTTATCCTACACCCACCATTTTTAAACGGCCATCACGTGATTAATGGCTGACTTTGGCAATTTGTTAGACAACCCTATAGTTTAGGCCGCATTTAGAATAACTTTCCAACGCGCGTTTGAACTGAAAACTGCACAGAATAAATTTACAACAAATAGTACGTAACCATTTTTGTTTTCCACCCGGTTTCCATCTACGACTTTTTCGTGAGTGTCCACTCACGCGTCACGTAATGTCAATATGAAATGTTATGCGTGGGCACGTACGAAAAAGTCGAAAAAGTTTGAAATGCACTTTATTCGCGCACGTTCAATCAAAATTGGGTGTAAATATCTGTATGCCTCTTCCATTAGCCGAACTCTGACAAACGCCCCTAGTGACAAACGCAAAGGTTGGCGTAAATGCGGCTTGCGCTTTCAATGGCGATGAGCCTATAATTTTAAATAAAAAACGATTTCACAGAAACAAGTTTCAGTCATTATTTTTAAATGGGTTTTACTAAAAACACACGTGGTTTTTGCACAACCAGACTGCCTGTCGCTATAGTTCGAAAATTGCGAGGAAAATTACCACTGAGAGTCAAGGTTAAAAATAATCAGTTATTCATAAACATTACGGAATAGAAATATACTGCTAAAAAATATCAAATGTAAATTCTATAAAAACAATTGTTAAACATAGTAATCTTTTATAGTCATGACATGCCGACCAGATAAAGTATAGCAGGAATAATGACTTATACATCATACATATTTAATAAAATAATTGTTTGCAAAACGAAAGTTTGCTTTGTTTTCCATAATTTAAATTTTAAACTATACTTCCTTAAATAATCCAATAAGAAACAAAATAGTGCAATAAGGCCATTGATCACAAAAAAAATTAGTGATATCTTCCGTAAGAAAAAAGAACCTAGAACTGATTTTTGACTACTTTTCAGCGCGTCTATTCTTGAATTGAGAGAAAATTTGCTCCCAGGGAGTCAAATTCCCTCGCTACTATGCATCTCATTGGTCCAAATCTTTGGTTTAAATCAGTTTGTCTCACTTTTACCCTATATTGATCGAATGTAATTTTTTTAGTCAATACCAATAGAATTACTTTCGATCAATATAGGGCAAAAGTGAGAGAAACTAATTGGAACCGAAGATTTGGACCCTCCTTGGGAGCAAATTTTCTCTCGATTCAAGAATAGACGCGCTGGAGAGGATTTTCCAAGCTTTTATTTTACTAGCAATGTTGTAACAACCAACTATGTTTGTTCGGGAGGAATCTTGCAACTTAATTTTGACCAACTTTCCGACATCCCATGGGCTTCAAATTTGGCATGCTTATAAAGTTGCGGTGACCATACAAGAATATACTGTGATGAAATTGACAGCGCCCTCGTACTCGAAGAGGGTGGAGGGGGGTATAGTTGAAGTACTCCCGATTTCGTTGAAATTTGGTGTATTGGGGTACTTGGTCATCTTTTGCTAACCAATTTTAACTAACTTATATACAAATACAATACAATATTATGTCATTATTAGGCACCCCTCCCTCCTACGAGGGGAGTGGAGGAGGAACACCTAAGTTTGTCTGTTTTCAACTAAAAATTGGTATACGGGGGCTTTTGAGTATAAGGAATACGGATTTTTGATTAGATTTTGACAATTCAATATGTCGGATTCAAGATGGACGATTTTCGGTCTTGTTTTTTTTAACTGACTTAACCAAATTTGTTCAAATTTGGGATGCGTTTAGTTTCGGTAAAAATACAATAATATGGTATTCTCAGGTACCCACCTGTGGAGAGGCAAAAAGATTTAGTTCGTTCGATTTCAATCAAAATTGGCATACGGGGGTTTTTAAGAAGGGGGATTATGAATTTTTGATCAGATTTAAAAATTTTAATATGGCGAACTCAAAATGGACGATTAAGGGTACAAATCTAAAAATTAAAGGTGTGTGATCAAAGTTGGTATGCGTCTCTAGTTCCGGCGACAACACACTATGGTATTGTTAGGTACACACTTCCCTCTAACAAGGGGAGTGGAGAGGAGAGAGAGTGCGGATTCAAAATGGACGATTTAGAGTACAAATCTAAAAATTAAAAAATTTCGTATTTATTAAAAAAAACTTTTAAAGAACAAGCTTTTATTAAATGCTCTGAAAAGTAGAAAATAATTTTTTATCTTATCGCAAATTAAAAATTTTTAACTTTACGGTGACAAAGAGAGAACTACAAAATAAGAACTAAATTCTCCTTTTATTCGAATTATAAAGGTAATGCTTTCATCTAAGGAAGTTGAGAACGGTGAGACTGCCGTGCTTGCCAAGCCTTTAAAAATGTCTTTAGGTTATAGAGTAATACAACTATTTCTTAGGTGAATCGTCTATGTGACGATATACGATACCTAAAGTTAAAATTTTTAATTTGCGCCCGTCGCTTTTATTATGCTATAAAGAAGATAAAAAATTATTTTTTGCTTTTGAGTGCATTTAATAAAAACTTGTTCTTTAGAAGTTCTTTTAATAAAAATAGAGACTAAGCGGAAATATTCAAAATGTCAATATGATTAAAATATGCACTATAAATATACTGGGGAGTTGGCATCTGTGTTCTGTAATAAAACAGAATAATCTGTTCGCGACATATAAAGGCACATTTACACAGACAAACTTTCCTTTGATGTTGAAATGCCGACAAACATTTACACGAGCCTCTTGAACAAAATGTTCAAAAAAAAGTTCGAGCAAAATCTTGTACAAAAAGACTCACGGAAATTTTGCAGAGAATGTTAAGCAAAATTTGTTTGAAGAAATGTTGGTATAGAAATTTCTTACAAATTTAAATTTTATAGTTTTATGATAATTCACTGAACTTAACTGAAAATAGAAAGACTAAGTTTTAAAACAAGGTAATTTTAATTAAGTGCTTTCCGACGGAAAAACGATTTGATGTCGAAATTCACATTTTACCTCATAAGCAACTTCGATTGATCTGATTTTTATAGGGGATATGCCAGTATACTTGTAACTTTTTCGGGGTTGTAAAAAAACGAGGATAAAAAAATAATAATTGGCACTTATTTATTGCTGTTGCCTGTAAAATGTAATGTTAAAAATTTACGTTTAAAAGAATATCTCTTTATTTTACTTCCTAGTTTAAAATACAATACAATAATAATTAAGTCAAATTAAAAAACCTATATACATTTCATTAAATCTTAAATATATGAACAAAAGCACGTTTGGTCTAAATAATACCCATTTATTACTCACTTTTACAACCCTTCGATCCCGACCCTTGTCTAAAAAAATATAATTTAGCAGTAATAGACTAGACTTCTGAATCAGAATGTTGCTCCTTTGCATATTGTTTGTTTAGTATCAGTAATCGACCTTGACTATTACATTAAATTGACAGTAAATATCTATCTTCAGCATTTTCATGAACCTTTTGCTTTTTTAAGCAACCGTTGGGGCCTTAAACTAACTGGGTAAATCTGGTGTGAGGAATTATAAAAAAAACAATTAAAGCTAAGGGTAAAGTAAAGTTACAAAAATAAGTTTAAAAAAAATCTCCTCTCCACCATTCCTCATAGTCGTGAGGCGCGGATTACCGCTTATTATGCAATTTTTGAGTTTTTTTGAAAAATTAAAATTTTTTGGAAAAGAAAAATTTTCCTGGGTTGTTTTTTGAATTTAGGAAAAAACCCTTGGAAATAAAAAAACTCACAAGAAAATCAAAACAAAAAAATTCCCCCGGGCAAAAAAATCCAAGAAAACCCTAAGAAAAAATATTATAAGTAACCCTAATCCATGTGACAAAACTGATAGCCAAGAATAATGTTTCGCTTGCCGTCGGCTTTTTTTCACAAAAATTTAAAATAAAAGTTGGGGTTCCATTTTCTTAAAGAATTGAGATCACTGATCACTGATGTGAAATTTTATTTATTCTCATCTTTAAAAATATGTTTCCAAAACAAATAGCAATAATTTGCTCAAAAATTTATCCGAACAAAATGTTCAAAGAAAAGCTCACAAAAATGTTCACGCGAAAAATTTTAGATCTTTTGCACGAGCTTTTGTTTGAGCATGTTCGTCTGTGTAGTTGCACCTTTACACCTGAAATCAATCGTCTGGCTTTTGTAAATATTTCTTATTAGATAGTTTTTGGTCGTACCCAAAATGCCCGACGACTAACGCTATTTGACACTGTTGACATTTGAGCGTCATATATGGTTAAGGGCTGCCGTGAAACGCCGCAAGCCTACGGACGGTTAACGAAAGAACTTTGGCGTACGTGACGAGCTTCTTTTAAATTCCGCACCATTTCGGACCGGGTGGCGCTACCCTGAGTACCAAAGACACAATCAAGCGTGTTTTTCGGTTTGAGCGTTCTTTTATGTATAATTAAATAGGTAACTGCTTCAAACGCATTTAAAGAAAAGCAATAAATTTAACAACAACCGGACCGTCGACGTAAAATATACCAAATAGGCTATGTTGGACTGTCGAATAGTGTTAAAGTTATCGTTGTCGGTGAAGTTATCGGGATGTAAATTGGCACGACCAAAAACTATCTATTTTCTGGTATATTTTGGTTTTAATATTGATTGATTTCAAACTGGTGGATTTTTACGTGTTTTACGATTTAGATTTTGTTTTTGGAACTGAATGCCTCTCTCCTGTACCAAATCTCACATTTTACTTCGAAACATAACAGAGAAGCATATCAAAAAATCTAAAAAAAAAATCTTGGTATACTTTACCTTATTAAACCTAAGTATATTCGTGCCGTACCGACGTCTAACGTTACCAACGTCGGACGACGTTCGCTTGCACTTGTCAGGTCGTAGGTAAAAAGAATGATGCATATTAAAATAGTGTTAATGACGATTTTATTGACAGTGCCGATATATTTTACGAAGTCGTATACCCAATTTTAACAAATGCAAGGCAGTTCTCTGATGGAAAAAGGTGTAGTGTATCAACAAGTTGTTACCACGCCTTCAAAATGCGCTAGTTTCTTAGATTAAAAAGAAACAAGAGACCTGACATTTTGAGCTTTGGAAGCTTCCTAACAATAAATGTTTTAGAATATTTTATTATTTATTTATTGCAATTTCAATTTTTAACAAATTAAAATTTACATTAACAACATTAAAACAAAGAAACACAGTTCACAGCAACTGGAACTTTAAGAAAAAAAAAATATTACCTACTAACTAACAATTATGTTATTGTGTTTAATATTTTTTTTTTATTTTTTCTGGTCATTAACAGAAACTTACTTATACTGACTTTTTCAGTACACAATAAAGTCAATAATGCTTAGGGTATATAGAGACATTTAGGACAGACAAAAATATTCAAATATCAATTCGAAGGGCGAGCGCAGATGGCAACGGCAGCAGTATAAATCAACATTAATATTCTGATAAGAGGTAGGAATTCAATATTCTTACAAACTTGAACACATGTGAATTAACTTTTATTGTTGTTTGCAAGTTTATTGAAGGACTTTACCTACCTTTATTTTATAGTCTTTATAAAAAAAAACCTTCGAAAAGATCTCATTGCGCATCAAAAAGTATGCTTTATTTTATCGTCTTCATAAAAAAAACTCGGAAAAACCTTATCAAAACGTTATACAAAATAAATCGTGTGACTCATTGGACATTAACTACTTCATCAATAGTAGTTTTAACAACTAGTGGCTAAAATAGTACTCTTTTTACAAGCGTTGGTTTAATTAACGAGCGCAACGAGATATTTAAAACTTCTTAACGCTATTTTTTTTTTTAATAACTTTATCAAAAAATCCAAGAAAAACTGGAAAAAACTTTTAAAAATCTCGATCGAAGAGCACTTCTCGCAATACATTATCTTTACACTATAAATCAAGGCGGCTGGTAAATGAAATAACTATGGTTTCCATAGCGATTTTCCTTTTTACTTGGTGACGTTCATTTTTGCGACATTTTAGTCTTTGACAGTTTAATATTTTGAAGATGTTTTTAAATTATTTTTTCGTAAATACTTGGTGAAAACTGGCAGAAATGGCTTAATTTTTAGGCAACAATAATTAGACTTTTTCAATATTACTATATTCCGCTATTTCTCTTTAGTTTTAGGTAAAAAACAGACAGAAATATTTTCTGCACCCGTGATTAAAAAACAAAGTTTTTTTGCATCGGTAACTAAAAACGCCATTCTTGAGTTATCTGCAGATAGTTACTAAAACCATGTTTTTGATGAAGGTATTAAAAAAAGTATTTTAAATTTTGAAAATTAAAAAAAAACGTATTTGTTGATATTTTACTCTAAGGATCTACTAATGTAATATATTTCATAAACTTATTTTTATTTTCTGTGCACCTATCGGCATGTACGGCCACTGACTGATTTCACTTGCTCTCCCTTTGCTTTCAAAACAATGGACGATTTTAAGCAAGGAACACACAAAAGACCAAAGCGAAATGAGAAACGAATAAACGATGTTTCGCCCGAGGTGACCAGCGTGGGCTCGTCAGTGGATTCACTAGTCACCCTCAATCCAGACATGATTTAACACGATCGCACACTCTGACTTCCAAAAACAGAATCACTCACAAATAGGCATCGTTCCGAATGGTACTTATTATAAGTAACCTTATACGGCTTCGTCCTGGCGTGTTAATCTTTCCAATAGAAATATGCTCCTAAGACAATTAAAACAAGAAGGTAAACTTCCAAATAAGTTACATCAACCGAAAAGAATCTAAAAAAAGAGAAGATCAAAAGATCTTGGGAGGAAAGAACGAAAATTCAAAATTGGATGAGTGTCCCACAAGGAACACACAAAAGACTAAAGCGAAAGGAGAAACGCTCGGGGTGACCAGCGTGGGCTCGTCAGTGGATTCACTAGTCACCCTCAATCCAGACATCATTTAACACCATAGCACAGTCTGACTTCCAACTCTGAATCACTCACAAATAGGCATCGTTCCGCATGGTATTTATATTATAAGTCACCTGATACGGGTTCGTCCTGGCGTGTTAATCTTTCCAATAGGAATATACTCCTAAGGCAATTAAAACAAAAAGTTAAACTTCCAAATCAGTTACATCAACCGAAAAGAATCTAAAAAAAGAGAAGATCAAAAGATCTTGGAAGGAAAGAATGAAAATTCAAAATTGGATGAATGTCCCACAAGGAACACACAAAAGACCAAAGCGAAAGGAGAAACAAATAAACGATGTTTCGCCCGGGGTGACCAGCATGGGCTCGTCAGTGGATTCACTAGTCACCCTCAATCCAGACATCATTTAACACCATCGCACAGTCTAACTTCCAACTCTGAATCACTCACAAATAGGCATCATTCCGTATGGTATTTATATTATAAGTCACCTGATACGGGTTCGTCCTGGCGTGTTAATCTTTCCAATAGGAATATGCTCCTTAGACAATTAATTGGTCTTTTTTGTGTTCCTTGTGGGAAACTCATCCAATTTTGAATTTTCGTTCTTTCCTCCCAAGATCTTTTGATCTTCTCTTTTTTTAGATTGACCATCTGCGCTCTGCCGACTTTCCCCGCCCACAAGCCAATCAAAAACTAAAGTGGTTGACACAGAATTCTATGTCCTTATCCTTCTAACGTAAAAGGATAGAAAATTAATCGATATTTCTCACCTTTCTTTTGTTGTGATTTTATTTGTAAATAATCAGTGGTTATTATTTGCCAAGGAGTTTTTGTTGGACCAGATATCTTGTCTCTTTTTAATCTAAGGCTAGTTTAATCATTTTTTTCTGTATTTGTTTTTAATACGAAAAAAATACAACCGTTAGAAGAAGCCATGTACTTTCTAGGTATATCACACATGGTATTTTTGTATTTTCCGGAAATTCGTCAAATAAATTAGCAAGAAATTCGTCAAATATAAAATTTTAAAACAAAAATAATTTCAGGTCTATTTGCCTCCCTCTGTCTTACAAAACGTATCGATTTGCCACGAAAGTAGGTATAAAAATTGTTAAAACATTTGATTTCCTTTATCATTTTGTATTTACACTCTTAGGTAAATGGATTGATTATCTTTATCTATCAATTAATGTGTTTTAAAAAAAAAGGAAAGGGATAAAAATTTTAAAAAAATGTACGGGAAATCAGCAAACAGCTTTACATTAAGAGTTTATACCTCTAAAATATGTAAATATTTTGGTAATCACTTTTGACATTATTAAATGTAAATTACTTCAGCTCTAATTATTGTTGTTGGGACAACATTGTCAACAGCCTTCAGGCCTACCAGACCTAATTGTGTGGTCGACAGACGTTTGGAAAACGTCATCGTACGACCATAGAAGGGCTATTGATTTTGTACAACTTTGCATGCGTTGACGCCCCGATGTCGTGACCTGGTCGCTTAGTGTGACTGTACGGTATCTTGGACGACGTTGGAAACTTTCCATATTTGGTAGAAAGTCATGAAAATGTTACTTGAGTATGGTCAAAGGTTTTGCTTAAGAAAACTTACTTTTTGTGGAATTTTAAAATCTGGAATTTATTTTTGTTTTACGCACAGTTGGAACTTTTGCTTGTTTTGTTTTGTTTATTGGTCAAATTATTAGCATACAATACCTCGCACATAAAAGGACATCCTTAATTCTCCAATGAAAAATTAATAGAGTTTAGCTGGAAAAAACATCCGTCACAGAATGAAAAATTATTGGAAACCTTTTTGTTGTTTAAGTTAGCTATTTATTGGAAAAAATATGAGTCAGTTTTAATACGATATAGCCCAAGGGTTTGCCATTGCTTGAATACATGTTATTTGGTATATGTACTAAAAATGATAGTTCCTGGTAAATGGTTTATTAAAAAATTCCACAAAATTACTTTAATTTGACGTATGTAAAGAGTACCTTCCAGTTCAGGGACGTAGATATGATATTTTCTTGGGGGTGGACAGTATAAAAATATACAACTCAACGCATATAAAAAAAATATAGTAATAACGCATTTTTTGACACGTAACTGCTGTTGATAAAAATTGCCTTAGATTATACTAAAATTGTTATAGCGTCGCGTCGTAGGGAAATTTTTTTTTCAGTTTAATATTTTTTACGTTTTTTATGAAATATAAAAAAAAACTGGGTTAGGAACTGGACCTGATTCTAAATTTGTTTCTAAAATCATGTCATAAATATAATAAACTAAAATTGTAGCAAACAATGTGTCATATAGGTTGCGATTCTTCAGAAACGAGAGAAAATCTAGCAGAATATAGTAATATTGAAGAAATCTAATTATTCTTGCCTAAGAATTAAGCCATTTCTGTCAGTTTTCACCGAGTATTTACGAAAAAATAATTTACAAATAACATTAAAATATCAAATTGGCAAAGATTAAAATGACGCAACAACGAACGTCACCGAGTAAAAAGACACATCGCTATGGAAACGATTGTTATTTCATATACCAGCCACCTTGATTTATAGTGTAAAGATGGTGTATTGCGAGAAGTTCTCTTTGTTCGAGATTTTTAAGTATTTTCTTGGATTTTTTGATAAAGTTATTATAAAATAGTGTTAAAAACTCGCGTCTAAACTGTGCGCGCTCGATATTTAAACCAACGCTTGTAAAAAAAAGCACTATTTTAGCCACTAGTTGTTAAAACTACTATTTAGACCTCAAAAAAAAAGTAAAAAATTAAAACGTAGATGCTGAAGCACGGATTTCAGGGAGATAGTGGGGTAGTTGACCGTCCCTACCCTGGCTTTAAATTTTTTATGAAAACATTTAGAAAATCAAAAGTAAGGCATAAATTGCGGCGCCACAAAACTTTTGATATATACGGTATTGGTTTAATTTTGTGTTAAAAATGACATTTTCTTAAAAATTTTCGCCTGCGACGCTATGATCCCATTGATTTTTACGATTTTAGTTTAATTTGACTCAAAAATTGCATTTTAAATGTAATTTTCTCAAAAGTTTTTGTGGCGTTTAAAAATTTTTTAAAATAAAAAATATATTAAATAAACGACTTAAAATCTGAGTACCCCTCCCCCTAGATTTTAGACCAAATCCGCGCTTGTAGTTACTAAGTTTTGTTTGCATATATTGTTATGTCCGCCCCCCCCCCCTTTTCCAATGGCTGGGACCGCCACTGTATAGGAATATTCCCTCAAAGTTATTTAAAGTGACTTTTGGAACATTCTATTGCGAATATGACAGGAATGTTCCAGGCCTATTTTTTGTTGAATATTTTTCAAGAGTTTGTGAAAGTTATATTTCTTTGGTAATATTATAATAATATTCCCATGATAACATGATAATCAAGTTATTTCGATAAATATTCTCAATGAGAATATTTCTGTCAGGATTTTGCTATGTTTACTGAAAATAGTACTAACTTGTGAAAAGAACACGATTTACATGATTTATAATTATAATTTAGTTTAATATCATCTATTGTAGATAGATGGTACTGGAATCAATATGTTCTCTATGTAGCAGGTAATATTATTATAAATACAGGGTTCCTAAGCAAATCCTTAGGGGGCCAAGCAGCCGTGTATAAGACGCAGACAAACGGAAAAGCACATTAGGCAGAAAAGGATGGGCATAGGGCGATGTTGTCACTACATCTTACACGTAGCAAATCCATTCCAGGTTGTTGTTTTCTAATGTTTTCCATTTTCATACCTTTAGGACTGGAATAAAACTTATTTTTGCTCGACTTTATTACCAAACTGATGAAAGATATCGTAAAAAAAAATATTTTTCGGCTTTCCATTTTGTAACCATTGTCCTTACGCACTGTTTACAGGCTGGGGACTGAGATACATGCAAATGCCTAACCTAAAGCATTCATACACGGCCGGAGAAATCGACTGAGATATTTCCGTAGAAACTTTATCAAACAAATAGGACGGGTTGACGTCTTCGAACATCCAACCCGGGTTATACACTTTGATTCGAAATCAAAAAGGAGGAACCGTCAGATGTGGGGCCGTGCACAAATTACGTAACGGTGATTTTACCAATTTTTGACCCCCTCCCTATGTAATGTTTTGTAACGGTTTGGCACGCCACTCCCCTAATATTACGTAACGATTTCAAGATCACTACCCCCCCCCCAAAAAAAAAACTTTTCACTTATTTTCATTTCAAATTTTCTTAGTTTCACACAAATGCAAACGCTGTCGAAAACCCCCCTTCTCCCTACGTAACGTTTTGTATCCCCCTCCCCCCTATGACCATTACATAATTTGTGCACGGCCCCTGTAGTCCCAGTGGAGGAGGGCGAGAAAATTGATATTTTTTTCTTAAAAATTATACTCTTTCGACCTATTTCTTTGCGTTCCCGAAATTACGTCATTTTTGAAAAAAAATTGTAAGCGGCGCCATTTTTATTTCGGGCTTTGTTTTTCTAACATTTTTGCGTTCGGCTAATTTAATTGAAAAAGTTTTGCCTGCGGCGCCCTTTCTTCTCTTCTTCTCTTCTTCTTCTCACTCGAAACTAAGATCCCCCCCCCCGTTTTAGGAAAACTGATCCCGTCTCTCTTTCTAAATTTTTTCGAATAAAAGTAGAGTATGACCATGGGGGAAATAATTTTTTTCTACGGTATGACGACAATTTCGAGAAAGTTGAAGAAAAAAATAAAAAAAGTGGCACAGCTCAAGTTTTTCGTAAAAAAAAACGTTTTTTGTAAAGAAACAGAGCGAAATAAATCTTTTCACCCCTTTTTGGCAGCCCCTTATTTTACGCTTTTACCCTCCCGCTATTGGTTCGCTACATGTTTCGAGATCATGTCATAAAACACCTCGAAAATATCAAATGTAGTGTAGGGCCAGCTTTATTTAAAATCAATAATATCGCAAGCAAAAAGCTCTGCAGGAAAAACAGCGCCGTTTATTGATTTCTTTGGCTGCTAGTGCTAGCTGCATGGTTTGACCGTTTCCGGATAGATGTCACTAGTAGAAAAGAATGGAATGAAATTTAATTAAAAGCGAAGATATTTCTTTCTAATGTTAACAACTTCACGAGTTTATCGCTCAGTATCGTAAATAATGGACCCTGCCGCCTCCTTTAAGCAAGAAAAAGTTTGGACCTGAAAACATCTAATTTTTAATTAGATTAGATGTGTGGCCGCCATCTAGCGGAATTTGCAGACATCTTGTCAACGGTTATTATTGCAACTATGATTTACGCTCACAATGAAAGAGTGGCGACAATTTTTTCTCATGAAAGCAGTCCGGAGATAATAACAAACTGGCACCATTGCTCAATATACCTGTTTCTTTTGTGCGCGCAGAACTTTCTATGCCATTTCTGTTTGATTTATTGAAATCCTATCCCTAAGGAAAATCTTAGGAACCCTGTATAAGATAGCAAAAGGTTATTTAGGTAATCTTTTGATAACTAATCGCAAGTAGTACATCAACATAATGGTGATACATTGATATATCTATATTCATAGGCTACTCCGTAATTGCGCTGAGTAACCCCCACCATTTTTGCTAAAATAGCCGTTTTTCACGTCTTTTAAGTTGGCTTGGAATTGGTATTGGTATTGCGAAATACGACAGGGGATCAAATAAATAGTGTGCGATTTTAAAAAAAGGTCGCGATTCTTCAGAAACGACAAAAAATCTCACCCGTCAGAATTCTGGAAAGTGGCGATTTTTACTTATCGTCTCATTTAAAATAAAAACAGCGCGACGTTCATATTTATCCTAACGTTGGAACCATGTTGGGAATTTGGAACCTTTGGTTGCACTAAAACAAAATTATGATTGTTTTCCACAAAACAAAACTACACTTTTTTGCACTCGACGCGCGTTTCGCTAACAATGTTAGCATCATCAGGAGACGATAAACAATGAACTAAATTAATCTATGTGTTGTAGAGCTACAGGCAAAATTTTCTGTGAAACCGTATATAAACTAAAATTCTAACAATCAAACTTAAGGTAAAAACTTTAATTTTTTCGTGTTTTTTTGTACATTATTTAAAAAAATGTGGGTTGGGTCAGCTACAAAAAGGGAAAAACAAAAAGCGCAAAAGCTACCAAGTAAACATCAAGAGAATGACGGATACGGATACCGGTTTGTGGGGAGATTAGCGCCTTGTCCCCCCCTCCCCCCTTATCTACGTCCTTGGATTCAATAAGTGAAACAAGACTTTATTTTGACAATAAAACTGGATGGATTAGGATGGATAGCCCAATGAGCATTTTTAGAAACTTCTGGTGACAGAAATTTATATTATTATTTTAAAGATATTGATACCCTAGGGTATTTAGAATTTTCCTACAAGAATTGAGTTTGCATATTTGTTTTATTAAAGGCTCTAAATTGATAGTACTCTAAAGTAACGTAAAACTGGCGTTAACAATATTTCCACGGACATCTTTATAAAAATTAAAGTCATCGGTAACAAATGTTATATAAATTGGTGTTAACAATGTTTCCACCAACGTATTTATAAAAATATAAGTCGTCAGTGATAAAAGTTATATAAATTGTTGTTTTAAATCTTTCTGTCAAGCCATCTATAAAACCGTAGGTAACTATCAATTAAAGATATATAGATTGGTTTTTAAAATGTTGCTGTCAACCCACTTATAAAACCTTAAGTAACCAACAACAAATTTATATAAGATTGAAAATATTTCGACAGACACTTATAAAAACTTGGGAATTGGTGTCTGTAATATTTTTATGAACTCATTCAAAAACCTTTTTTGCCCATAAGGTTTTTTCTATAATGTTGTTATTATTTTCTTTATAAAGTGGTTATAATACAACTGTTTTGAGAACAAAAAAACAATTTTTATTTATTTTGGCAATTATAATAACAAAACAAACAAGATTTTTTAAGGTTAATTTTGTGACATCAAAAGGCGCGTTTTTGCGACATCAAAAGGCGCGTTTTTGCGAGATACCATACCATTATTATCTTGTTTTAATTACATCGATCTGAGAGATAAGAGATCCAAATCTTCTTGAGATAGTTGCCGATGACAGATATCGGGATCGAACGCATTTTACAACCGATTCCCACCAGCGTTTCACATGCTCAGTCACCCTGACTCAAAAAACTCATCACGTGGTCCGACATGAACTTGTATGGGCACATCTCGCTTAGGCCATGTGATACGTGTTTTGATTCGGGGGACCCACAAATGAGAAACGCATAGATGGGAATCGTGTTGTAGAAAAAGAGAACAATATAGTAACCGTGTTAAGTTCGCAAAAACGCACCGTGAAACGTCGACCTCATACGCTGATACTGGACACTGATTGCCAATTGCACCAACGATAAGTCTGTGGTTTAAGTCTGACTGAAGTTTTTATATCTCTCAGAAGCACGTAATAAGAGAGACAGAGAAGACTTTTAACTCAGAATTAAAACACAGACTTAACGTTGATGCAATTGGCAATTATTCTTGACCGATCATGAGATGAGGTGAGCTAAATTCCCCGTGGAAAAAGGTGGCAAAAAAAGCTCACCTCACCTCACGGTCGTTTAAGAATAAACGTCCTGCTCCCGGAAAACACCCGCCTGTACACCCTTGAGATAGTTACCTCTGACAATTATGCGGGCTTGAAGTGTGTGCAGGCGGGTATTCTTCTTGGTATGTGTAGTATGCTGGATCTCTCGAGGAATGCATTTAGGAAAAGAGAACAATGGTAACTATGTTAATCTCGCAGAAACGGATCATCAATGTTCAACACTGCGCCATTGCCAACTAGCATCATTTTTTAAAAGTGTCATAAAATAGTGTTGACGAGGTAAACAGTGGTATAGTTGTATTGTTTTTTTTTTATAGAATTGTCGGAAATTTTCGCCATTTTGAATTCCAAAAATAGGTTTTTGGCCTAAATAAAAACGTTATTTATGGGGTTTCAATATGTGTTTCAATCGAAATATTGCTTGTTAGGGTTAAGAACAACATACAAAATATTTGTCCCAGAAAGCAAAAAACCTGTATGAAAAAAAGTGATTTAAATGAATATTTTTTCCCCGTTCTCTCAATTATTTTTGGAGGCCATGAAATTTATGTGAGTGTATTCGAAATATATACAGTACACACGGGACCGCAGCTGATTTTCAGAGTAGGATGACTTGAAATACAGCTTTTATTTGACCATAGTATATAAATATTCATATTTCTGCTTCAACTTATCTCACTTCCATTTTTATTTATTTTAGAAGATTGGTAAACATTTTGTAAATTTTTTTATTGTAAAAAGAAAAAGAATTATACATAACAAGCAAAGGGAAGAAAGATGGAAAATTTATATTACTAAATCCATAAAAACCTTTAATTTGTTATGTAGTGTTGTTAGAACAGTTGTAAAAACTTTTTATAATAATTTCTAGACGTGAGGGCTCATAAGGAAGTTTTATAAAATCTATATGATGTTTTTCTGTCCATTACTATGTACCATAAATTTTTATAAGCTGGTGTTGGTCAGTTGTTTTTCAAGTATTTTTTACTCATTTAAGAGATACATTAAGGCGCATTTACACAGACAAACTTTCCTTTGATGTTGAAATGCCGACAAACATTTACACGAGCCTCTTGAGCAAAATGTTCAAAGAAATGTTTGAGCAAAATCGCGTACAAAAAAACACACGTAAATTTTGGAGAGAATGTTGAGCAAAATTTGTTTGAAGAAATGTTGGTAATAAAAATTTCTTACAAATTTAAATTTTATAGTTTTATGGGAATTCATTGAACTTAACTGAAAATGGAAAGACTAAGTTTTAAAACAAGGTATTTTTAATTAAGTGCTTTCCGACGGAAAAACGATTTGACGTCGAAATTCACGTTTTACCTCATAAGCAACTTCGATTGATCTGATTTTTATAGGGGATATGCCAGTATACTTGTAACTTTTTTGGGGTTGTAAAAAAAAACGAGAATAAAAAAAATAAAAATTGGCACTTATTTATTGCTGTTGCTGGGTTAGGAGAAGGTAAAAACCGTAGACTAGTGAGAGGGGGTTTTGGTCAAATGAACATTGACACACAAAATTACAGCAGTGTTTGAGAGCGCTGCGTTCCGACTGTCTAAACCTCCCTATCCCCCCCCCCAGGGAACAACTAACTACTCTCCAGAACAGTTCTCTAAAAATATCCACTTGCATTTTAAAAAGTAATTACTTCGAAGACATTTCCGTTTTCTTTTTGTAATGAAAGAAAACCAAAAAAGTTAGAGAAAAGAATTAAATGTTATTACCTCCATCATTAACTATTTTAACATTGCATATATGATAGATAATAATAATGTTTCGCTTGCCGTCGCCTTTTTTTCACAAAAGTTTAAAATAAAAGTTGGTGTTCCATTTTTTTAAAGAATTGAGATCACTGATCACTGATGTAAAATTATATTTATTCTCATTTTTAAAAATATGTTTCCAAAATAGATAGCAATAACTTGCTCAAAAATTTACCCGAACAAGAAAGCTCACAAAAATGTTCGCGCAAAAAAATTCAGATCTTTTGCACGAGCTTTTATTTGAGCATGTTCGTCTGTGTAATTGCGCCTTTAGAGTTATAAAATTATCACCAACAATAAATAATATAACTTTTGGGTATTTTATGAAGGTTTTATATTGTTTGCTGTAACTTTTTTATAGACAAAAATGCTCATTGGGAGGTAACCCCAGCGGCGTGCCGTGAAATTTTAAATAGGAGAGCAATTTTTAAAAACTTACTCTATTTGTAATCTAATTCGATTCTTCGATCACTTATTGCAAATTCGTCAATAAAATAAGCAAATTTACCGAATTTTTTCAAATGGCTAATTTTTACTGCAAAAAAAATTAACCGCATCCCACTGAGTAGGTTTAATAAAATTGCAGATTCTGATCTCGGCGATATCGATAGCGGCTAACAAAAAGTCAAGCGCGAACCGATGGCCGCAAATCGGGGGGGGGGAGGATCACATTTTAAGTTATAGTTGTTTACTTATCTTGTTTAAAAGCGCCGCAGGTGAACATTTGTGAGAAAATTACACTAAAATAATTTTTGACTTAAAATAAAACAAAAATCGTAAATATATCAATAGCGTCATAGCGCCACAGGCGAAAATTTATGAGAAAATTACCCAACAAATGCCATTTTTGACACAAAATGAAACTAAAATTGTAAATATCAATGTGCAAGTTCTACGCGTAGCCAAAGCAATCAGTGCACGGTAAAACCACTGAACCAAAGTAAATAGCATCGAATAATATAGTCAAATACAAAAAAGTTTATTATTATTTATTATCAATTTTTCTAAATTATGTCATTACCGAGGATGGGTGTCATACCAAAATTATGGTTGTACCCGGTAAAGTATGGTACTCCTGGCAACACTGCATATTATAGAATTGATTTTAGCTGCAGGCTACAGAGAACATAGCAGCGGGGATAGCTTCTATTGCATTTTTCTGGAGTATCGAAAAATGGCGCGCACAAGACACGCAGCCAGACTCTCTCCTGTGACTCGGTTTTGGGTCAAGGCGCAATTGTTATGGGCTTGATATTTAAAATACAACAATCTAAGGTAATTGTTTTCTATTTCAAAAATTACAACTAAGGAGATGATGTTTTTCCAGTGGAAGAACTGCTTCCCGTGCTTCCTTGGACCGCACGACGCTGATTAACCCCCACCATTTTTGCTAAAATGGGCGTTTTCCACGTCCCTGAAGTTGGCTTGTTATTGGGATTGCGAAATATGACAGGGGACCAAACAAATAGTGTGCGATTTAAAAAAAAAGCAATTCTGGCCTTATCTATGATCTAAAATGAACGAAATTCTGTAGAATTATTAGGGAAATTTTGGGTCAGGCAGTTTAATGGCAAATTTCGTTACTCTTACGGTAACCGTTACAGTAAATAATGGTAACTTCAAGAGGTCAAAAATAGAGTTTTTGAACGTAGTCAATCATTTGGCGGCAAACATAACCTTATCTTTTGATTGAGTGTTGTTGTTTTTTCTCAAGTCTTTCTTTATTTGCTTTTATAACCATATCATGGAGGGAAATATTAATTTATTAATAGGACTGGGAGATGAACACCCCAACATAAGTCAGGCAAAAGATTTTGCAAGATATCTTTGGTGGAGTAATAGAAGAAATCGAGCCTCTGCAAACTTACTTGTAATTACTCACCTGTTTACAAAAAAAAAAAAAAATTACCATTGATGTTGCTGTTAAATTTTGAAAAAATTTCAAGAGGTGGGGCAAGAGAGGTAGTTTTGTTGAACGTGACAAAATTATGGAAAATAATATGAGCGTTCCGAATTAGACTACTCAGATAAAAATATGTAGGTCTATTTTTTTGTTATTAAAAAAAACTAAAATTGGGAAGGGGGTGCGCCAAAAAAATTAATTGTTTCATAAAAAATGGCTTGTGAGGTATAAAATTGAATGGAATGGAGCGTATAATTAATAAATATAAAATAGAGGGGGGGCAATGGTAAATTTGTAAAGTTCATTAAAATATGATTTGTGGGATATCAAACTGTGTTACATCGAAAAACAGTATTTTTTTAGTTTTTAAAAAAAAACATCAAATTTTGGGAGTGTGGATGCAGGGCTTGTGGGGTAACAAACTGAAGGGTATAAAGCATAGAAATAAAAAAACAGTGCTTTTTTATTTTCTCAAAAACAAATAACTGGAGGTAGGAAGAGAGGGGAGGTTAACAAATTAACCCCGGACTAACCAGACTTTGTGCCACGTACATTGTGCTACATGTTGCTTTGGAACCACCTATGGTACCTTCGATCGTCCAACTTCAGGGACGTTCGTTTTTCTTTCATGTCACAATTACTTTGTTTATACCGGCCTTTTAAAGCGCTTTTATTAAATGACGGTTTGGAAATATAAATACCAGTAAAACCGATTAAAGCACTAAATCGATTTTATTTTAAAGCGATTTAAGAAATCGGTTTATTGCTTAAAACCCCATTTTAGGGTCATAATAAACACTTTAAAAACGCTTTAGTGCATTTCTTCTAACCTAAATATATACACAAACCTGTTTTTCCGAAAAATCTGTTGTTAACTAACTTGTGTTAACTGACATATTTAATGACATTTAATGAAGGACGTACAAACCCTCGGAGAAAACGATTTGATTTAAAACCAACCCCATATAAAAGCGCTTTTAGGTGCGTATAAATGTAGAAACCCAGCAAACATCGGATTACTAAAAATGTAAAATATTCACTGTATAAAAGTAGTAATTTGGAACATAGCATTTTACTATTTTTGTACATTTGTCATTGCCATTATAAATAAAGCAATATTTTAGTACACTAATTAAAGTGCTTTATGCCAGTGCAATATTTACGCTTTTTTTGTATTGTAAATTGTATAAATATTGTAAAATGCCGTATTTCAAGTTAGAGCTATTTTGGTACTTGCAATATGTTTGCTGGGAAGGCTGCGTTATATAATTTCGAAAGTGTACCTGATTAATTGGTTAAAGCGGTAGGGGTACCCAGTGATTGTTTTTCCTAATTATTAGCTTTGTGTTTCTAAGACCCCCACACTTTACGACTTTGGAAAGTTAAGGCCACATAAATAATTATACCTTCGTTGAATTTTCTTATCCAGTCTTTTCGCGCTACCTCCCTTTATTTATTTTACTAAAGTTTTCATTTTGCTCTGTGCTGCTCCAAACCTGTCAGTTCTATCTTAGCTCTAAACCGTTTCATTTATGGTACATGATAACTCTAAATACGAGCTATAAACAGGCTCATATATCAAACTCTGTGCTACTTTAGCACAGCTTAAATTCTTGTAGAGAAGAATAGCTCTTTTAAAATCGTTTTTCTTAGATTCTTGATAGAGTGGGTCACCAAATTTCACACGCGCCGACTTTCTCGAAAGAGAAACGAAATCATTTACCAGTATTTTGGGTCAAGCGCGGACCTGTACTGAAATCTAGGAGGGGGAATCATATTTTAAGTGGTTTATTAACCTTAAATTTATTAACAAACACATGCGCGTAAAATTTTTAAGAAAATTACTCAAAAAATTAATATTTTAACTTAATCTAAAATCGCAGATCTTAATTAAGGCCACAAAAATCGCATAGATTTGACAACACTGCTTTGCTGTTTTTGGGCCAACGGAACTGTTGAAATTTGAGAGGTATGCTTATTTTTTAATTCCTCACAACTGTATCCAGACAGTTTTTTGATGAACTCTCTCATTTTCGAAATAAAATGAACACGGCTAATCATAGTCAAAAATATTACCTCGCTTTTTCTTTAACCCCGTCGATAATACAGAAATCTGTAACAGCAATTTTTGGATTTTTTTTTGAAAAAAATACACCAAATTTTGAAAAATTTTTTGGATACGGTTGTAGATTTTTATAAATCCTATTATCTGATAACAAAAAAGTTATGGTTTTTTTATTTGTACGCAATATTCTGCCGGAATTCTGAAACGCCAAGGTCACGTAATTTAGTAGACCCAGGGAAACTGAAGTGAGTTCGATTGGAGTATTGGAATTCAGGTTCCGCATAGCCACCGGCCACTTTTCTAATGGAACATTCGGCCAATAAATGTCAAGTGATAAAAATAATACCGAAATTTGTTATTTTTTTGATGTTTAATTTTTCTTTTGATTCTTTTTAATTTTGAGACATTTCAATCCATGAAGCATGAAGCCGACCATCAAAACCTTTTAAAGAGGCATTAATAAATGCTTACGTTTCTGATAAGTTATACTTTTCCTCACATATGGTGTTCGCACCGTGTTCTGAACTATCAGCTTTATGACTACTTACGAAGCGTTATTGGGGATTTGATTACGTTACAAATTAATTTTCTTAAAATAATTAGGACATGCTTAAGATACCAAGCTGATTTGTAGTTTTGGAAATCAGTTAGCGTTTGGTTTTGGTTACAAAAGAAGTTATTTTTTGTTAATTGTGAGTGTACGAAAAATGTTTCGTCCGTGGGAGGAACAACCGAGTACGTCACGGGGAGATACGGGGAATAGAAGATACAGAAAAACAGTTTTGCCGTGAGACACTGATAAAATATATTTTAAAAAACGGTTTTACAATAAAAAAAAATAAACGGCAAGTGATTATGGAATCACTCCGTTTCAAAAAATGGAGGACGGAATATTTAATTGCAATACACGATTATAGTGATATTGTTTATCTCGATGAAACTTGGTTTGATATCCATGAAGTTCCAGATAAAGGTTGGATAGTTTCATCTGGTCACTGCACACCTAAAGCTCCATGAAATAAAGGAAATACACACACAATAATTCATGCTGGAAAAAAAAATTGGTTTATACCAAATGCGTAGGCCTCATCAGCCAAAAATATAAAGGATTGCCATACTGACTACCATGACGATACCACAGCGGAATTATTTAAAAACTGGTTCAAGAATAAACTGTTACCCAATATACCTCCAAATAGTGTAATTGTGATGGATAAAGCTAGCTACCACAGTAGAAGGCTAAATAAAGTTCTGGGTTCAAATGACACAAAACTTACCATTCCGGACTACATGTTAGAAAATAATATGTACTTTGAGGATAAGTATATCAAAAAACAATTGCTTGAAATAATTAAAGCATTTTCAGTACAAAAACAATACTATTGTGATACTTTGCCGGAAGAAATGGGCCATAGAGTGTTGAGACTTCCTCCTTACCATCGCATGTTTAATCCAATTGAACACATATGGCATAAGCTGAAAGCAGCGGTTAGAAGAAATAATGTTTCGCCGACTTTATATTCTTCTGTGGTAGCTCTCATTAGGTCGGCGGAACAGAATATTTTAAGAAAAATCATATGTAAATATAGATCTGCTACTCAGAGAAAAAAATATTATAGACTTTAATGACGACAGTGACAGTGACACTGACTTAAGTTAAAATTTGTTATTTTTTTTACTATTCCGTATTTTTGGTACTATATATGTATATACCTGTTAAACTCAATTTTATAAATTTAACTTATATTTATGTTTTTATTCTGTGTGCAAATATATTTTGTAGGTGTAGGATGTGTCTATTAGATAAAAATAATTTTTTCATTTAAAAAAAAATTGTTAGACCGAACCGTCATTAACACATATTATCTTCTTCACCTTTAAGGTGATCCGTGGCAGAAATTCACTGATCTATTATAGCACTAAGTGCGTCCCTGTTTCCACTCGAACACACGCTAAGACGCCATAAATGCTTATCGGCCATAAATAATAATGAGTCTCCTAGATCGATGGTCAGACTATACCAAACTTTACCATATATAGGGTTTTTCACAAATTATGTATAAAAATGAAAGACGTGATTCCTAATACTGATCGGTGTTGAAAATGAAGATTCATTTCGCTTAGATTTGTTCAAAAGTTTTCCCAAAAAAAAAACGAAAATGTGCTAAAACTTTTATTCGCCTTTGAATGTATATCAAAGCTTATCAACAAAAAACCTAAAAAGAAATACGCATTAAGCAAGCAAGTGCGTTGCATGCCCCGCTCTTGTTTTTGTATCGTACCACAGAAAGTAAAGAAACTATGCAATATTAGCTGATTCAGTTTGGAATGTCACATCGCGTGGTGGTGCGGAGTATTACGTAATTATTTCACCTTTTTATTTAGTTATGAGAATATTCAGCGATTAGGAGTTTTTGTTACTTTATGTTTATCATTCATCAACGAATCATTTGCGCATTTTTAGGGTACAGTCGTGTCTGGGAAAAAATGTTCCCTAATTAAAATGTTTTTAAGGAGATTTTTCAAAACGGCGTACTCGTTTTTTATATATTTTTGAATTACTTACAGTTAACTTAATACGCTCTAAAAGTTTCTGACATAAATGCGAAATTGATGGTCTAATAACCACCGGATTTAACTGGGAAAATTTTTATGGCCAAGTGGCGTAGTAAGAAAATTGTGCGGGGGGGATATATTTCCGAAAGTTGTTCGGACGAGAAGAAAGCAGCCACCAACAAAAATAAAATCCATCTCCTGTTTGTAGACCTCAGTAAGGCCTATCACACCGTCCCAATCAAAAAGCTATGGGAAGTGCTGTAAAAAAACCCAATGAATGTCTTTCGAAATAAAATTTGTTCAGACACTCTCAGACTCGTTTCCAGTTAATAAGAGACTCAAACAATAATTTTGCCTCTCTCCTACTCTGTTCAAAATATACCTTTTACAGGCAGTCCAGAACTGGCGTAGAAAATTTGCTAAAATGGGAATACCAATAAATTAAAATCTGACGCAATGGTCGCGATTATTTAGAAACGACACAAAATCTCACCCGTCACAATTCCGAAAAGTGGCGATTTTTATTTATTGGCTCATTTAAAGTAAAAACACAACATCCTTAACATTTATCGTAACGTTGTAAGAGAAACTGCCTCATTTTTGTAAATTTATTATTTTAAAGATATTCGACAGAACTAGTTTATCGGGGAACTAAATTATTACTACGCGTACCAATAAACGTCGGAAATTCTCACCATGTAAAAGGAAAGACAGAATTTGTGTGACTTTTCTGAACAGTGACAGTCTATGGTTTTGTATGTTAAAAGTTTTAAAGGTTTGTTTACACATAAAAATATTTAAGGAATATTAGCAAATAGTCCTGACAAAAAAGCATTAAGTGTAAATTTGTGTTTAAAAATCGTCAGATTTTTTGTAAGGGCGAGATTTTCTGACGGGTTTTGAAGAATCACGACCATATGCCTACACTTTGCTGATGATCAAGTGGTTCTAGCTCATGACAAAGAAGATCTAGAATATATGACTCGAAAGCTGATAGAGGAGTATGAAAATTGGGGGCTAACTGTAAATGAAAATAAAACAAAGTACATGTGCGTAGAAGGAGACATAGAAAACTTGGAGCTGGAAAACAATAAAATTATAATAGCAAGCGAAGATTACATATATCTGGGGGTGAAAATTGTGAGCAATGGTAGGTGCGAGCGCGAGGTCGAAAAGAGGATAATCAAAGGGAAAAAGGTAATTGGAGCACTAAACTCGGTTCTTTGGTAGAAGGATATTACAGACAGTAAAACACCACTCACATTCAATACCATATTAAAAATATAATGCTATATAGAAGTGACGTATGGCAACTGAACGAGAGTCAAAGAAAAAAGCTTCGAATCGTGGAAATGGTTTTTTGGCGACGATCTACAAGAATCTCCCTTGTGGACAGAATCCGAAATGCATTCACAAGAGACAAGATGAAAGTAAGATGAAAGAAGAGAGCCAATTGTGTTGGTATGGTTACGTACAACGGATGAACCAGGAAAGAATACCGAAACAAGTAATGCAGTGGAAACCCCAGGAAAGGAGCAAGAGAGGTCGACCTAAATCCTTTTGGAATCAGGGTACCTATAGAGAAGGCGATGTCGGAACGAAACCTGCATCTAGGCGACCGGAACGATAGATTGGATTGGCAACTGGGAACCGGAGGGCGACGTAGGACGCTATGAAACCGGATATTCAGGGTGAATTCTTTAAACGGATCGGTGCTTCTAGCGGGTTAGAATTTGGTTTTACAAAAAAATCCAAAAACACGTCAACTGGGATTTTTAATTTTCTTCAATCGCGCTATCTTGGATTTTTTTTATGGCGTTTTGTTTACGAGGTATGGCAAAAAAATATTTTTTTAAAATAGAATACGCTGTATAGTTTGACATTTTTAACTTCAAAAAAAAATTATCTTTTTGACAATACCACACACTAATACTTTATCTCTTATGGTTTCTAAGATAGAGGCATTTAAAATTGCATGGAACTGTGGTGTATACTCTGTTTTACGGGGGATATTTGAATGAATATCGAAGTTTTCCATATAGATTTAGATAAAAATATCTTGATTATCGTAAAAGATAGATCCCACTGTGTAGTATTGCTGAAGAGAGAATTGTTTGCAGATTTCAAAAATTGCAAAATATACAGGCTGTCCTATTTAAAAAAAAAAATTTGCCATACCTCGTAAACAAAATGACATAAAAAATCCATAATAGGACGAATAAAGGAAATTAAAAATCTCAGTTGCCATTTTTTAGGATTTTTTTATTCAACCAAATTCTAACCCGCAAGAAGCATCGCTCCGTTTAAAGAATCCACGTTGTATATATATGTTCGGACGTCATGATCTTCTTTTCAGAAGAATTACATTTTTTTAGATCGCAAAAAATTTCGGGGGGATTTTGTCCCAAACCCCTCCCCTTCGTTACTACGTCACTGTTAGAGCTCTAAGAAAGTATTATTTAGTTATTAAATAAGACACCGAATAAAAGACATTTAAGGTTGATTTTCGAATTTCTCGGTATTCTTATCCTTATCTCTATCGAGTCGACCTATCGAGCAGGTGTACTTTTAAACTAATGGCGAATGCGTGACAGCTTCAGCTGATCAAATGCGTCAAAACATCGTTTTGTATGCAGAGATGGTCCCTCTTATCGTACCGAACGAGGTTTTTGTGCATTTAATCATGCTTGATTGGTCGACTCGATAGAGATAAGGATACGAATGCTGATAAAACTCAAAATTAACTTTCAAACGACCGGAAAATAGCCACTTTCCGTACGATTTTTCATACGGAAAGTTCTACATTACAAGGCATGTTCTTTCGAAATATTTCCACTCTCCAGAAAGGACCTTTTTCTTCAATTTTCCGGTCCCTTGATCCTTTTCCGGTCCCATTTTTGGCCAAGTTGGCTATGACTTCTTGTTGACAGCTTTTAGCTCGTTTTTTTGGGCAGTTTTGACACTTCTAAAAAAGCTGTTTTAAATTTGTTCCAAAAGTTTTGTTTACAAAAATGGACTCTGGAATCTGGAGGAAATAATAAAAGCTGCTTCAAGAGTCACCTACACCGAAAAATCGACCAAACATTTTTAATTCTCAAAGTAAGAGTATATTATAAATATAGGTAAATAAAGAACAAACCTAGAAATCTGCCTTCTATGAGCTCTTTTATCATTATTTTGCTTGATAAGTTATCCATGGTTGGCCATAACTGGTCGTCAGTCATCACTGATTTAGCTGTGTGAAGCTAATAGACACTACACTATAATTTTTCTAATGTTTTATACAATTTTGCACAAGTTAAAAATACAAAAATCATTTCTAACCACAAAACTTTACTTGTTTTTCTTAGTATTTATCTTAAAAACTACCGGCCTTAGCGGCAATGGCTATCTAGCCAACAAGAAGCAGAAAATATCAGGGGACTGTTCATAAATTACGCAACACGGCTAGGCGTCGACGAAAGTGATAGATACTAAAATGTTTTTCTGATCGTTTGAAAAAAAGGTACGTACGATACACGGCCGGAGAGTGTCTTTACAGGTCTCCGCAGGTTTACAGGACTCGCCTGCGGATCGCCCTGTAAATTTTCTGTGTCGACCTGTAAGGACCAATTTTCCGGTGTAGTGACGTAAATACCTATTATAGTTCAAATGATCATTTACTACGTTACACAAAAGTATCCACCCTCAATGTGTGGCCCTTCCAATACCGGCCATGCTATCCGCAAACCTTTGGACCCCTATCGCACAACTATTAAATTACATATGCAAGACTGGTTGCCTATACGTAAAGGCTGATAGCATATAAATATAAATATATGTTATATCCTCAAAGTTGTGCCTGAGTTTCTAATTAGTTTTAAATTAATTCCTCAGCATCCAGATTTAAGAATTTTTAAAGACTGACTTTGACGATCCTGCATGAGAATTATTGTTTTAGAAATAAATAATATTTAACGCGGCTCGTAAAATTTTACTGAGCGCCGTGGTTCTTTTGAAAAGAAAAAAATTAAATTTTTTATTTTACGACTTTAAGAATAAATTTGGAGAGCTTAAAACGCTTAGTAACCAACTAAGTTACACTGTAAATATTTTTATACCTTTTCGAAGCCTTCACCTCACTTCTACGAATTTATTATGTTTCGTGTTTTTATTTAGTCTATTAAAACCCTGAATTATTTTTTAGGACAAGAAGCTAAAAAGGGTCTTTTAAACTTTTATAATTTTTGATCATGAGGTTGAATAATGAATTATACTTGAATGTAATTTAGCTGACACGTGACCATAATTATCTGCAAAAACCCAACCCAGAACATTAATTCAGGAAAAAAGTCGATATTAATCAAGAAACTCTCTCCCCTGATGAGTACAGACAGACAAATATTTTGAGAGGAAATGCCAGAAAATAGCTTATTAGGAGATTTAAACACCTCTATCGAATTAATTTTCATTTATTTTGCAATAATTTTCCATCATTTAGTTTCTATTTTTTTTTAATCCATTTATTTAATTAGTATTTTTGTGTATTTTTATCAGTATTTTCGTTTACTGTGTCAATATTTTCGTACCACTATTAAATATTTATTTTGTTTATTTTTTGGTACACTAGTAAAAAAATAACAGTTTATTTGGTAAACCAACTATTATCATAATAATATGACTTCACATACTGTATTTATATGATATGTAGCTCTAATTAATACTAGACAAAAACGCAGTATGCGTAATAAAATCTTTATTTGTGTGTGTCCAACTGCACTTAAACCTATATCAAAAAAATTGTTTAAAATTTTTTTTTGAATCTGTCAAAAAGAAAAGTTAGAAATATTTAATAAGAAAAAAATACAAGCCAAAAACATTTTTCGCGATTTTCTCAAAACTAAGGTTATGGAAGTTACTGCGTTCTTCACAAGGAGGGCAGAGTAGACCATGGCAGCAATACAAAAGCCATTGTCAGAATGGTTTGACTATGGCATGGCATACTAGACAGAAATGCAAAATATTAAATATCTCAAAAACGGCTCTAAAAAATTCAAAAGATAAATATTATTAGGGGTGTTCTATAAGAAAACTATTAACTTTGGCTTATATCTTGAAAACTAAAGACGGTGAAAAAAATCTGGAAAGACAGTTAAATTCCTTGTCAAAAAAATCTATAAAAAAGCTCTTTACGTCAAAATTAAATATTCAGTAATAAAGTTATAGACCCTGTCCCAAAATGCAAACTTTTCAAAACCCCCCCGTAACTTGTAAACGGCTTGATATATCAAGATGCGGTTTTCTTCCTCGAAATTCTCTTGAAAATCGAGACTTGCAAGTGGGCATCAGATTTTTTCTATTTCGCCTGGAAGTACCTTAAACCCTTCAAAAGTGCCGAATTTGGGACAGCCCGTACATACAACTACCGTCCGGGAATAATTCTAAATATGTTGGATAGTTAAATAACCCAGTAAACATCGTTATGTAAAATTTACATAACAGATTTACCTTGTTACGTAAATTTAACATCACTCAGAGGTCACAATAAGGTAAGATTTAAGTCACATTAAGGTGCAAAAACTCTATAATGCCACGCGCCAAGCCCACCTAATTGTTGCATAAATGTGATGTAAATGAAATGGTATACCTTTTAGATAAATATTACATCCATGTTACGTAAGAGCTAAGTAAAAACTAGGACTTAAATTTGACGTAAATCATTTTACAGATAATTTACATAACTTGAATCACATAATTTAAAAAATAAATTTTCTATATTATATAGCGTTTACGTAATTTAGATCATATAAATCCTACGTAAAATGTTTTATATAATGGTTATGTAACATTTCAATTGTAAACTCACGGTTCAATTCATTATATAATATTTATGTGAAATTTAGGACTTTAATTTGACGTAAATAATTTTACAGGAAAATTACATAACTTAGATGACATAATTATTACATAAAAAAATACATAACAATCATGTAAAATTTTAATTGCAAACTAAAGGTTTTCAAAATTTTAATGTGATTTAAATCATGTTATAGAACGTTTACGTAACTTAGATGATATTAATTGTTTTGTGTAATAGTTATATAACATTTTAAATGTAAACGTAATATCTAAATTATTACATAATAGTAAATTTTATTACTTTAATTTAAAGTAAATCATATTATGTAACGTTTACGTAAATTAGACTACTTAAAAGTTACATATAATTTTTTATATAATAGATAAGTAATATTTTTTATGCTAAATTAAGGTTACGTATTATTTACGTAAATTTTAAGAATTTATTTATAAGGACATATAGTTTAGGTAAAATTAACATTGTTTATGATGACTTAAATTTACAGTCAAAGTTTTGACGTAGTTTACATAACTGTTATTTATAAAAATATTTTTATGTGAGATTTACGTAAATATGATGTAACATATTTTACATAAATATATGAAACTTAGATTTATATAAATATTAGGTTAAAGTCACAAGTTTTTTTACTGGGAAGAAGATTGTGTGTGAATGTATGGTGAGTGTCTCAATATTAAATGCATACAAAATTTCGTGGGAAATTCAACAGGTCAGGAGGGACTTTCGCAGATATCGCTTTTGTACATTGAAAATAAACTTCTTATGATGACGTCATTGACGAATTTGCAAAAAGTTATCGAAGAATCCAATTATGTTACAAATAGCGTAAGTGTTTAAAAATTGCTTCCTTAATTTTTTTTTATTATTTCTCAGAAATTTACAATTTCTGTAACAAGGATTCTTCTAGCTAGCTAAATTACAATTAAGTATTTTAATTTTATAGAGAAAAAGAAGAAAACAATTATTTATTTTATTTTACCTACCTACCTAATAAAATATAGAGAATATTACACAATATTATTACACAATATTATTCATTTAATAAAAATGATCGGAGTTTTAAAATTTGAGAAAGTCCCAGGCAGAGAGCTTTTAGGGCTTGGGGAGTTGGATTATTCAAATGGGAAAAAAGCAGTCGATACTTCCCTTACTTGAAATTACATCGCACGCCGCTGATCAATATACAGAATAAAGATTTGATTATCTCAAAAAAGTTCCCTAAATTACTTCCAATTCGTTAAATATAGAGAATTTAAAAATAGCGAAACATCATTTACAAGTCTTTACGCAAGCATTTTCATTTTGCTCCATAAATTTTTAATGACCGGCATATACCTCTTCTACTATATGCTCTCTTAGATTTTTCAAGAGATTTACGACATTTTTAAAAATATTTTACCGCTGTTCACTGTCACGTGTGTAAACATGGAAAAGCCAGGCAATTCATTAAATGAGGCATGTTATAAAGCTGACGAATGTCCCTAGTCGAAGAATTAAAATCTTCGGTAATTTATAGTGTTGAAATTTTGTACGAGTTCCGTCGCTTTTAACGTTAATTTTATTTATTTTTATGTCTTCTGCCCTCATGTGTTTTGTTTCTTTTGATTTGTTAGATAGCGTTCATTTATCATTTAAATTACAGCATTTTTAAAACGAACGCGTCTTATTTAATAACTTAATTCATTTGATGGTTAATTATTTACTTTATGATGGGGGTCTCAGATGCACTGAAAAAAGAGCTGCCGTAAGGAAACAAGGCAAAACAACTTTTGGCGGAGTACTTTCAAATTTGGACCTCCTTTTGGACCTTAGATTAAAAAAAGAAAAGATACCTGGTGCAACGAAAACTCCTTCGTAAATAATAACCACGGAAAAAACAAAACAATGATTTGGAATAAATTCCATATCATTCTAAAAGTTAGGGAGGGAAAGCGACGGAGATATGTAGGGTGCAATGCAGTCACAAAAACAACTCGGTCATTCTTGAACTGTAAGCATGCATTTGATGTGCTTTGGCTGTTGGGTGATCGATTCCTCTCGGGGCTTCGAAAATTAAGTCACAATGTTTCTCAGATAATAATATACTGGAGAACAAATAAAATGCAACATCATGTATATGCATGGAAATTATTTTTGTGTATACCTTATCTCAAAAGAAACATTGGATACATTTTTTTTCACATATTTTTTCTGTTCATTTTCAAAAACAACCAACATATAAAAGACCTTTTATGAAATTTTTTTTTTTGGATTGCTTACAGTTTACTTAAAAAATAAAAATGCCAAGAGTTCGCGGTCCCCAACAATTTCATCATTTAGACGACTTCGAGAAAGGACGGATCGTGGGCATGAAAGAGGCTGGTTTTGGTTTACGGGAAATTGCAAGAAGGGTTAATGCCAATCCATCAACAGTGTTAAGCGTTTGGAGAAGATGGTCCAATGATGAGACTTATGGACGTCGTGCGGGTTCTGGACGCCCTAGATAATTACTAGGTCGTGATTTACGGCATTTCACACTTCCCGCTCTCAGAAATCGAAGGGACAGTATACGTATGTTCTAGTTGCAGCTATAGGACGAGTGTTTTCAAGGATGACAGTTAATCGAAGATTGCTTGGTATGAGGCTGAGGGCTTGCCGTCCGCTTTTGGTGCTCTTTTTGACCCCACAACATAAGGCTCGCCGCTTGGAGTGGTGCAGAGCTCGGCAAAACTGGAATGACGAATGGAATACCATAAGCTTCAGCGACGAATCCAAGTTTTGTTTAGGAGGCCATGATGGACGTATAAGGGTTAGACGATTTCGAGGTGAGGGACAAAATGTAGACTTTGCTGTTGAACGTAATACAGCAAGACAGCACAGATCACCTCTAGTCCTCATCAACCTACAAACTATCCCAAAAGCGATCTTTCAACAAGATAATGTCAGACTGCATATTGCTCGTGAAACAATGGACTTCTTACATGAACTTGGCATAGAAACTGTGGAATGGTCAGCAAGATCGCCTGACTTGTCGCCAATCGAATACGTTTGGGATGTGATAGGGCGCAATCGTAGTCGATTACGATGTCCTCCTGGAAACTTAGATGAACTCTGGCATGCCGTAAGGAGGATTTGGATGAGTGTTCCTCAATATGATATAGGACATCTTATTTTGTTAATTTGTTAATATTAATTTTTTGATAATTATCTTGGAGGAATCTTCTTGGAAATGTCATCAATTACTAAGAGTATCCTAATGTATTAATATATAAATAAGTTACTTTAGAAATATCTGTCCTTTCTGGTATAGCTTTTTTTTTGTTCTCCACCAGTCTCCGTTTAATCTATGAGTTTACTAAGCTTGTTGCTTGGGTTGCATATTTCTATAAATGGAAACAAAGAAAAGCAAAAAAGCGACCGCCAAAAGAAAATAATCAGCGAATAGTCTAAAAACGACATATAATTTTTTAAAGAAAAACCTAGAGAATCACAATAAAGGCGATACTTTTTTTAAACTCGGCCAACTTTTTGGTTAATTATATAACAATCACATTCTTTTATCAGTTTAAAAAAAAAGCGAAAGCCAAAACACAATAATCAGAAAATATTCTAAAAACGACATATTTCAGTCAGTTTTTAAAACAATTACTTACGATAGACAAAATTCAGCAAAATTTTTTTCTTAATAATCTAAAAACCACATTCTCCTATCGGCTTAAAGAATTACAAAAAACCCAGAGACAAAAGACAATAAAGTCTTAAAAACTACATATTTCTATCAGTTTTTGTTTTTAAAAAATTACCCATTCTTGATAGACACAAGACGATATTTTTTAGAACGGGTTTTTTTTTTCAAGGGTATCAAGGGGAAATCTTGCATAAGACGCCCGAACTACTTTACCGCCAGAGTCATTTCTCCTCTACCAGGAGAGCCCGGGTAATGTCGGATTCCTACCGACTAAAACCCCTCGATTCTGACTCCAACCTGCCAGGTCGCAAGCCACAGTCACTGCACTGCAGCCATTTCTGGCTTATTGTGCACCCTCTTAGTTCCTAGGCTAACCACTCCGTTAATTTTATCCGCTGCGCAAGTTGGTACAGGTCCTTAATGGAGTAGTTCCCAGTCAATATTGGGTCTAGTTTAAGTACCCCAAATATTAGATGCCTTTTGCGATCCAGTGCATCGCATTGGCATATTACATGTTCTACTGTTTCTGGTTCCTGATTGCATAGTCTGCAGCTCGGGTCTCCGTGAACAGGCCCATATTGTTTAGGTGAACTTTAACCGCCATATGGCCGGTCATAATTCCTATTATGATTCTCACTTGCATCCTACTGTACTTTAGCAGGTCTTTGGTGAGCTTGGCCTTTGATAAAGGTTCTGCTATATCTTAGCCCCTGTCTTTCTAACCAGTGGCTTTCATGTTTTTCCCTTATCCAGAGTTTGACCTGGGACCTTATTGTACACTTTTGTACCCCAAGTGCTGGCTCTGGTCCGATGTATTTTTTTGACGATCCTTGTTTTGCAAGTTCGTCAGCTTTTTCATTGCCTTGGATACCTCTATATCCCGGCGCCCATACTAATTTAGAACTGAACTAACTTTTGTTGTTAATAATCCAAAAACCACATTTTTATATCGGCTTAGAGATTTGCAAAAAAGCGACAGACAAAAGAAATAATCAGTAAATAGTCTAAAAACGACATAGTTCTATAGGTTTTTGTTTTTAAAAAAAATACAGAATCAAGATAGACACAAGATGATATTTTTTTAGAACTTAGCTATATTTTTTTGTTATTAATCTAAAAACTACATACTTCTATCTGTTTAAATAATTGCAAAAAAGCGAAAAAGATAAAAGAAAATAATTAGCGAATAGTCTAAAAATGACATATTTCTATCGGTTTTCGTTTTTTTTTTTTAATTACAGAATCACGATAGACGAAAGGCGATAATTCTCTTAAACTCAGCCAAATTTTTTTTGTTAATAATCAAAAACCACATTCTTCTAGCGGCTTACAGAGTTGCAAAAAAGCGACAGCCAAAAGTCAATAATCAGCTGTCAGCTTTTGTTTTTAAAATAATAACAGGCTCACGATAGACTCAAGACGATATTTTTTTAGACCTCAGTTAACTTTTTTTGTTAATAATCTAAAAGCCACATTTTTCTATCAGCTTAAAGGATTGCGAAAAAGTGACAGTCAAAAGAAAATAATTAGCGAATGGTCTAAAAACGATACATTTATATCTGTTTTTGTTTCTTAAAAAATCAGGTCAAACTCTATAAAACTGAGCTTTCTTTTATTGCCGACGGCGACGTTTTCTTTGTGTTAACTAGTGTTATTTTGAACTTAACTCTCTTAAATTGATTTAGCCTGTGAATGCGCAAATGTTGACCATTTTGACTATAAGTGATGCCGGTTAAAAATCTGGGAGGACCTGAGCAGTATATCGCTTAAATGCCCATTTTTTCAATCAGTTTATGTTTTTTAAAATTACAGAATCTCGATAGACACAAGACGATATTTTTTTGGAGCTAACTTTTCTTCTTTCTATTAGCGAATAGTGGATATCTTTATATCGGTTTTTGTTTTTTAAAAAACTACAGAATCACAATAGACAAAATAATTGATCAGGTCAAAATCTATAAAACTGAACTTTTTTTTATTGCCGACGTTTTTTTTTGTATTGACTAGTGTTATTTCGAACTTCACTCTCTTAATTTGAAATATAAATGATGCCGGTAAAAAATCTGGGAGGACCTGAGCAGTATTTCGCTTAAATGCCCCTTGCAAAAGATAATAATTATAACACTGTTCTACAAAAAAAACTCTGTCAGGCACCGTTTTTGAGTAATTTGATTTTTCTGTTTGATCCATTATTTATCAAAATACGGCATTGGAATGAAGGATATTCAAAGACAGAACCAACTCTACGTGGGTTAATTGATGCCAGGTATTAGAGGTATATTATTTTAATTTATTTAAAAAAATTAAAAAAAATTAAAAAAAATTTTTGTCCCCTACAACTTCCCTCCTTAGATCCCCCATCGTGAGAATAATACACATTTTACGTATGTCTTTAACTGCTGTATATTTTAAATAAAAAGTAAAAAGTTTTTACAAAATATTTTTTTTCAGTACTAGAATATCAAAAAACATAATTTCAGAAAAATTTATTTTTTTCTTTTGTATTTACCGTCACAATCTCTTTTAAGATTTCAGCAGTAATCTGCAAGCATTGACGGTTGCCATTTTTCCTCATACCTCTTTTCCATTGCCGCTATCTCATCTGATACTTTGCTGCAATCATCTGGAAAGTAGTCTAAATGGAAATGCATAATATGAACTTTCAAAGACATATTACGTCCCATATCTTTATATGCATTTAATATTTCCTTAACTACATCTTTATAGTCTTCAGAACGATATCTTCCCAAAAACTGCTACATACTCTCTTGGACGCAATCCATGAACGCTTTTCTTTTGTAGACAAAAGTGTGTCAAAAGTATGGTCTTTCATCAGATACCTTATTTGTAGTCCCACAAACATACCCTCTTTAATTTTTGCATGAGACAGGCGGCGGAACTTGGTAGTGAGACAAGCAAATCCTTGGACTTGCTTTATTAAACCCAATTTAATGTGAAGCGGTGATCAAATTACATCCTGAAGGGTAACAAGATATTCATTCGTCACATTTGTGCCTCCAACAGTTAATTTTCTGGTTGAACATACTGTTCTTATCAAATGTTCTTTTACTTCGTTTATCCTCCTTGCATGCCAAGCATAATTGCGATTATTTTGAAGTCTTAGCAAATTTTCCATTTGTGATCTTGGTATTTAATTTTTGTTAATACATGTTAATGTACACTATATGATATTAGGTTACCGTTATGAAGTAATACAGCTTTTAAGCTTGTTTTAGATGCATCTATGAATAGGCGCCAATCAGAAGCTTTATATGGTCTATCTAGGACTGTCATTAGGCCTTTAATGTCCTCACAAGATGTCATGATGTCATCTTTCTCAAAAAAATTGACGAAATCAAGCTCTCTGTCTCTATAAACTGTTACATGTAGCTGCAAAAGATTCCATTCTTGTAAACGGGAACCCAGAAGTTCTGCCTTACTCTTACTTAGACCTAAATATCTGACTAAGTCATTCTAGTCACCCTGAGACAAGAGATGCGGTACTACATGTTTAGGAGGCTCATATGTTGGGTCTGATGCAGACAAGGACTCTTGATCATTTGAGTGACTTTGCGCCCCAGAAGATGTTTCTGCTTCTGTTGCTGGTATATTCTCAATTACACCACTGATTTTATCTTCATCACGAGGAACTGGTGGTACAGAAATTTCTGCGATATGAGGTACTGGTCGTATAGCAAAAGATACGTTTATGGGGTTATCTTATGTGTTGTTTAGATTTCCTGCTAGTAAAGCCCCGTGCATTCGTTAGACAAAAGTAGCAATCTCTAACATGATCCTTGGGCTCGCGCCATACCATTGGAACACCAAAGGCTATCGAAACAGGTTTTCCACCACTGTATCAAATGTGGCGCCCATTTTTATCTTGATCACCAATCGGACAACCAAAATACAGTCTGTAGGCTTTATGTAAAACATTTGTTTTCTGTGTCTTTTAAAAGTATATTCACCACACTTCACAACTTTCTATAAGAACGAATTAGATGAAATTAACCCCATCGATATTGTTATATTAAGTTTTATAAACTGCCATGCCGCACTGAGTTAAAAGTACCGCCTCCTTCTTGTCAAAAGTCATCCTATTATTGATATATCCCTCCCCTTTGTATCTTCTATTGTGTTTTGAGGATTATTATAATCCAGAAAATATAGTTTTAGGTATATTTTTGCCCTTGGTTACTAATTTGGTGGAAATTACCAATTAGATATTATCCTAGATAATTGCATTTAAATTAGGGTAATTTTTACCTGAATTTTACCACAAAATACTGAACATCTCAAAATCTGTGCCTGACAGACCAATTTAAATTACAGATTCTGTTTTTGAACGGAAATGCATTTAGGAACAAAACATCAGTACATAAGATATCGTGTAGATTAATGTAATTACTGAGTACTTTAAAAACGACATATTTCAATCAGTTTATGGTTTTAAAAATTACAGAATCTTGATAGACACAAGACGATATTTTCTTAGAACTCAGCTAACTTTTCCTGTTAATAATCCAAAAACAAAATTTTTCCATTGGCTTAAAGAATTGCAAAAAAGCGACAGACAAAAGAAAATAATTAGCGAATAGTCTAAAAACGATATATTTACATCGGTTTTTGTTTTTTAAAAAACTCCAGAATCACGATAGACAAAATGATTGATCAGGTTAAAATCTACAAAACTGCGTTTTTTTTTATTGCCGACCTTTTCTTTGTGTTGACTAGAATTAGTTTGAACTTAACACTCATAAATTGAATTAGCCAGTGAATGCACAAATCTTGACCATTTTGACTATAAATAATGCCGGCTAAAAATCTGGGAGGACCTGAGCAGTATTTCGCTTAAATGCCCCTTGCGAAAGATGTCACAGTAAATCATTCGGAAATTATATTTTGAGAGCAGTTAATTAGCAACAAAGGGTGCACCCGAAATAATTTTATGAGTAGTAAAATGGCTGGGAGGTAAATTTAGCCTTATAGGTTGTCAGCCTCCGGATTTATTTATTTTTGACAAGAATAATGGTTGATGATACAGAAAAATAATAATAGAGACACGGAGCTTCAAAGTTAATCCTTAAAAAAACGCATCTATCTTGGGAACTAATAAACCGATATTTTTATGGGTGACATTTTTTTAAAGAAAAAGTTGTGTTAGATAAATTTCTGTGGTAATATTTTCGACAACAAATGGTGCTTTCGAAATAATTTTTGGGGGTGAGTATCACCCCCGGAATTTAAATAGGGAAAGTGGATCAAGTGAAGTCTTATTTTGAAGATCTTTCAAGTGCCTTTCCTAAACTGTTAACATTTGATATATCTATCACTTAGTTTTAGAGAAATTCATTTTTAAAGTAAGTTACCTGGGAAATATTTCTCCTTTTAGTATCGTAAGAGAACAAATGGAATGATAAAATGTACAATTAATAAAAAAACAAAATGACGACGTATCCCTGGGTTTCTCCATATAAATTTTCGTTAAAAAAGCAATTTTTACATTAGTCCATGCAACTTTGACGGTGAATATTTCAAAAACTAATTGCGTCATTTTTAATGGATTTCTTAAAGAATTTAAAAGACCTTCAAAATCAGTTTTCACTGACGTGTTCGATGTTTTTGTGAAAATTAGATTCCGTACGTCTCTGTTCTAGCTTTTTAAGCTTACGCTTTCGTTTTTTTTGTGATAAGTTTTGTTGGTTTTATTAAAAATATGGTAAACTCTGAAGGGTCAGGAATGTTCATCGAGCTCAAAGATCTCGAAACAGCAAATATTACCTGATTTTATAAGGTTTATAAGCTTTTGTGAGAAAATTTTAGGTTTATTAAAGTTTGTAAGAGTTTATGAGCTATTTCTTTCATTTTGGTAAGATTTTGTGTGGTTTAATATATTTGTTTATTACTGTGTTTTAATCAACCGCGTGTGATTTGACCTACTCCATGTAAATATTGGCAACCACTGGCGAAAGCGATGAACCCATTGCCAGCCCGTCATCCTGAGCATGAAACCTATCTTTTACCTGAAAATAAGAGTTATGTAGACAGCACTGCAACAACTCCATCAAACCCTAAAGTTGTTAGTTTATGCTCAAGATGACGGTCTGCTAATGGGTGAATCGCTTTCGTCAGTGGTGGCCAATATTTACATGGAGTGGTTCGAATCACCCTTCTATTGTCTGGACCGGGAATGACCAACAACTCTCAGAATTTCCTCACCACCTAAATGACATAAGACCCACTATTAAATTCGCAATGGAGTTGGAGCAAAATTATCAAATTCCTTTTCCTGATGTACTTGTCGAACGAGTAAAAAGCGACATCAGCACAACAGTCCATCGTAAACCCACTCACACAGGACAATATTTAAATCAAGGTTCAAACCATTCTGCTATACACCAAAAGAGGTATAATAAGAACTTTGTGTAACAGAGCCGTTCAAATTTGTAAGAATTCTTATGACTTAAAAGTCGAAATAAGAAAAATTAAGAGAGATCTGCAGCAAAATGGTTACAGCAAACAGGACAGACATTACAAGAGGTGAATTATACATAGGCGAAACCAAAAGACCACTAACTGTTAGGCTTAAGAAACATCAGATGAATACCCGAAACAAACAACGAAATCAGGAATCGCTGAACATGCATGGTCAAAACAACACCGAATGAAGTGGACAGAAGCAAAGGTTTTGCATACTGAGAGAAACGAAAATTCCTTGAAGCTGCCTTTACTAAAAATTGAGTCCTGGTATTTTCATTCACCAAGTGTTGAAATTCCAAACATTGGAGTGTTCTAAATTCGATGCTGACTATGGAGATCTCCCAAATGGTAGGAGATACAAAAAAGTTTAAATCAGTGCAACGGCATTACTCAATACTAAAAAAAAATACAAAATCCGAGTAGTTCCGAAGATAGGCGAAAAAAACCGAATTTTTTATATTTACTTTTTTTACGCCTTTATTCTTAAAGCTGTCAAAAAACGCTTACAACTTTTTACAGGTATTTTTTAAGATCTAACTAATGACAGATCTGTTCTTGAGATTTGACCCTTAATGTGACAGGAACCGTGTTCAGTTCAATTTTTTCTTTTGACTAACTAAAGATATTTTGGAAACCCGTTTGCAATAACTTTTTTGATATTTTAAAGATGACAGCTTTTTGACATTTGTTTTAAAAAAACATTTCAAACATACCTATTTTCTTTTCTTTTAACTCTAGCATTTATAGCTTATCTGGTTAAAATATTAATAATTTAAACATTAATTTTAGATTTAAAAAAAAATCTGTTATTTTTAAGATATGGAAAAAGGTACTGCAAGCACTTTCTCAAAATATCTTGAGTAAGTTAAAAGCAAAAATTGAATTTTGGACGATGATGGTTATTTATTCCAAAACGACAGTGCGTCTATTCTTGAATCGAGAGAAGAAAATTTGCTCATTGGTCCAAATCTTCGGTTTAAATCGGTTTCTCTCACTTTAGCCCGATATTGGTCGAAAGTAATTCTTTGGTTTTGATGAAGAGAATTACTTTCGATCAATATTGAGCGAAAGTTAGAGAAACCGATTTAAACCGAAAATTTCACTCAATGCGATGCATAGTACCGAGGGAATTTGACTCCCTGGGATCAAATTTTCTCTCGATTCAAGAATAGACGCACTGGTGACTTGTCAAAATAATGTTGCAAAATGTTATCTATTATCTTTCCCCGACAAAAAGGCAGGAGAAAAAAGCACGTGTCCATAAGGAAAAATAAACTTGACACTGCCCCTTCCACACTGATATGTCAAATCTCAAAAACGTACGTAGAACGTAGATCTGAAAAAAGTGCCTGTAGCAAGTTTTAACCGTTTTTTGACAGCTTCTATAATAAGGGGCCAAGAAATAAAAACTAAATATGAAGATTTCGGTTTTTTGCGCCTCTCCGAAACTACTCGTATATTGTAAACTTTTTTTAAAGTTTTGAGTAAAATAATAAATTGCGCAACTTTGCCCTAATTTAAACCTTTTCGTGCCTCCTTCCGTTCAGGAGAACCCCATGTTTAGCATCGAATTTGAAACACCCTGTATAAGTACGTAGCCTTAGGAATAGATTTTAGTTTACACCTGAAGACGATCGGAGATTGTACTGATCGAAACGTCGTTTATAAATAAAATATATACAATGGAAGTCTGAGAGTTAATTTCAAATTTTATAATCATTTTATATCTCTTATATGTAAACAATGCCTCACAAAATCTCAGAAAAAGTAATTAAAGTAATAATATACCCATATGCTCTTTGAAATAGATGTGAAGTCATAAAACAAGATTTTCTATCACTTGAACTTATAAAATCTTTAAAAGAACTATAATCACATCATCTATCATAAATACTTTTAGAAAAAAAAATCTTTTTTGGCTAATGAAATCTTGTTTTCTAAAAAATTCCTCAGAAACTTATCAAAGTAACATCTTTCCTACAGGTTCTGTGACAAATAAGTACCTATACGAGAACAATTTTCTATTAGATATGTAGATATTGTGCAAACCCAAACTGTGTTATTGTAACCCTAATACACTAGTTTTTTTTTGACATCTGTCAACCAATGTGTCAAAAATTTAAAAAAAATTATTCCACTCAGTAAATAGAGAAATAAGTAGTTTATTTTAAAGCTAAATCAATTGACAAAAAAATTAGTTTTTTTAAAATTTTGACACATTGTTTGACAGATGTCAAAAAACTAATGCATCAAATTTATTTTTTACAATGCATTCCAAAAAGGTACCATAAGTAGTTCGCTCTTAGCTTTTTTTAAAACTTCTTCCCTAAAGCCCCTAGAAGCACCGTTCCATTTAAAGAATCCCCCCTGTGTAGTGGGTTAGGTCGTCGTAGTTTATAGTTTAGGATAGGTTTTAATTTAGTTTGCCTGTATTATTCCAAATTATATTACTTCTACTACTGTTACTACTACTCCAACTACTAAAAATGTGCCGCCATTTTTTTTATTTTAAAATGTTGCAGGTAGTTCTTATCCAGTGAGATTTACTAAGATCTAAAATAGTACCCCCCACAGGTCTAAATATTTACACCTGTGGGAGGTACTAAATTTTAAAACCAATTTTCAAAAAACACTTATACATACAGAAAAGACACAAAGTTATTGATTATTTTATATTGTTATTCCAAATACCACTAAAAACTGCTTTTTTTCTCAAGATATACCATATTTTAGAAGAAAATGCCCTAAAACTAATTTTTTTTGACAGGCTTCAAAATGATAAATGGTGAATACGCCAAAAATTTGGCACATAATAGCTTCATTATTTGTATTTGCGGTTATAAAGTTGGTGATTTTTTAGACCACCTCAGGGGGGTCGTTTAAATTTATAGCCCCCAGAAAGGATTGTTTTGTGGCATTTGGTAATAATTTCGTTTATAATTTCCCTAAGTAACCATTTTTACAAGAATGCATTCTCCTTATTTAATATCCCAAGTTGTGCATTACCCAATAAAAAACCTCCTATTTTGTCCAGAAAAACGCCATATTTTGAACCCGTTCTCAGCACAAAAAATAAATTTATGAGGGCACTACAAGGCAAAACAAACATAAGTAAAAGTCACTGATTATGCACAAAAAATATACCAAAAAGAAAACCCAAAATAACTATATTAATTTATTTACAAACGTACGTACAAAAGTAAAACATTGAGGTTTTCTAAAAGCTCAGTCAAAAAAACTTTCCTTACTCAAAGCCATGTTGGTACAAGCCAAGGTGCAAGCAGAGGTAAAAGATCCGAACTCGCTGTTTGTGATTGAACGCAGCGCTAATATTTTTAAACTGATATGTCGACAGTGACAGAAATATAAAAAAACTTGCATTTAAGTTTTTTAATAAATTTCATAAATAAAAATACCTTTCAAATAAATACAAAATTAATCCACTCCTGATTTTATTATTACCCATTTAAATTGTTGTGTGCCATCAAGTATTAATTGGAAAAATTAATTGTCAAGGGTGAGTTTTAATTTATTTTTTTTACAGAGGGTTTACTATTTAAACCCCAAGTGGGTTTAAATTTTTTAATTTTTCTTTCTTTTAAATCGAAACTTTCTTCTTAAATCCAACAAAAGATTGTGTTAAGAAGATTATTCAATAAACAAATTTATGAAAATTCTTTTTATAAATCAAACTATGTCCAAAACTCAAGGAGGTTTTGTTTAAAAGGCTTAAAACCAAAAATTTCACTTAAACCTAGGGCCGTTCTAAAATAGACTAAACCTTCTTAGTAAATTCCACCGAAAGAGTGTTTTAACCTTTATGAGGAATTGTCATATTAAAAGTCATAAAATATTGTAAACTTTTATGAACAAACTGGCTGGTGAAATAAGATGAAATCCTATGAGGGTTTTCTGTTTCACTTTCAGGAGGCAAAAACCATAACATAAAATATCATAAATTTATGTAGGCATAGAGTATTTAAACTTTAATGTGGTATTTTCTTTTATGAGGCGACCCATCTCCTTCATTGATGATTATTGAGTGGTGGGGGCATATGACGTCACACTTACTGTAAAAGTAGTCAATCGAAAGATCATTCCAGGCTGAAAATCGCCTATAATTTTTCAAGTTTGAAACTACTTGTTCCCGCCCAGTTTACAAATACACAACGTGGGTAAAACTAAGGCAAATTTTTCATGAATCATCAGCTGTTATTAGCACGTGTACGTAACAAACCGGGCCAGCGAACCAGCAGGCAGCAGCAAAAATATAAAGGATTGCTTTTCGGCGCTCAAGACAACACCACAGCAAAAAATAATTACGCAGCAATTTACTAAACGATCGTTTTCGTTGGCTAAGTCTTAGATAAGAACTAGTTGATCGAAGGTTTGATTGCCAATTGCACCGTAACATTAAATCTGGTTTAAATTTAATTGATGCTTCCCAATGAGCATTTTCAGAAACTTCTGGTGACAGATATTTATATAATTATTATAAAGAGGGTTCCATTGATACCCTAGGGTATTTAGAAGTTTCCTACAAGAATTGAGTTTGTATATTTGTTTTATGAAAGGCTCTAAATTGATGGTACCCTAAAGTAACATAAAACTGGCGTTAACAATATTTCCACGGACATCTTTATAAAAATTGAAGTCATCGGTTCAAATGTTATATAAATTGGTGTTAACAATGTTTCCACCAACATATTTATAAAAATATAAGTCATCAGTGACAAAAGTTATATAAATTGGTGTTTGAAATCTTTCTGTCAACCCACCTATAAAACCGTAAGTAACTATCAATTAAAGATATATAATAGATTGGTTTTTAAAATGTTGCTATCAACCCACTTATAAAACTTAATTAACCAACAACAAATTTATATAAGATATGATTGAAAATATTTCGAGAGACACTTATAAAAACTTGGGAACTCACACACAATAGTTATATAAATTGGTGTCTGTAATATTCTTATGAACTCATTCATAAACCTTTTTTGCCCATAAGGTTTTTTCTATAATTTTGTTATTAATTTCTTTATATAGTGATTATAATACAACTGTTTTTAGAACAAAAAAATCAATTTTAATTTATTTTGGCAATTATAAAAACAAAACAAACAAGATTTTTTAAGGATAATTTTGTGAAATCAAAAGGCGCGTTTTTGCGACCTCAAAAGGAGCGTTTTTGCGACATCAAAAGGCACGTTTTTGCGAGATACCATACCATTATTATCTTGTTTTAATTACATCAATCTGAGAGAGATAACAGATCCAAATTTTATGAGATAGTTGCCGATGACAGATATCGGGATCGAATGCATTTTACGCCCGATTCCCACCAGCGTTTCCCATGCGCAGTCACCCTGACTCAAAAAATTCATCACGTGGTCCGACATGAACTTGTATAGGCAAATCTCGCTTAGACCACGTGATACGTGTTTTGATTCGGGGGACCCAGGAATGAGAAACGTATAGATGGGAACCGTGTTTTAGAAAAAGAGAACAATATAGTAACCGTGTTAAGGTCGCAAAAACGCACCGTGAAACGTCGAGCGCATAAGCTGATAGTGCTTGTCGGCGGCAAATGTGAACACCCCGGAAAATACTCGCCTGTACAACCTTCGACCCCGCAATCTAACTATATTCTTGAGATAGTTACCTCTGATAGTTATGCGGGCTTGAAGTGTGTGGAGGCGGGTATTTTTCCTGGTATGTGTAATATGCTGGATCTCTCGAGGAATGCATTTACGAAAAGAGAACAATGGTAACTATGTTAAGCTCGCAGAAACAGACCTTCAGTGTTCAACACTGCGCCATCTGTAGTTCTTTGTTCCAAGTAGCATCATTTTTTAAAAGGGTTATAAAATAGTGTTGACGAGGTAAACAGTGGTATAGTTGTATTGTTTTTTTTTATAGAATTGTCGGAAATTTTCGCCATTTTGGATTACAAAAATAGGTTTTTGGCCTAAATAAAAACGTTATTTATGGGGGTTTCAACATGTGTTTCAATCGAAATATTGCTTGTTAGGGTTAAGAACAACATACAAAATTCAATATTTGTCCCAGAAAGAAAAAAACGCGTATGAAAAAAAAACCGATATTTAAATTAATATTTTTTTCTCGTTTTCTCAAGTATTTTTGGAGCCCATGAAATTTACGTGAGTGTATTCGAAAACTATACAGTACACACGGGACCGCATCTGATTTTCAGAGTAGAATGACTTGAAAAACAGCTTTTATTTGACTATAGTATATAAATATTCATATTCCTGCTTCAGCTTATCTCTCTTTCATTTTTATTTATTTTAGAAGATTGCTAAACGCCATTTTATAAATTTTTTTATTGTAAAAAAAAGGAATAATACATAACAAGCAAAGGGAAGTAAGATGGAAAATTTATATTTCTAAAACCATAAAAACCTTTAATTTTTTATGTAGTGTTGTTAGAACAGTTGTAAAACCTTTTTATAATAATCTCTAAAATTGAGGGCTCATAAGGAAGTTTTATAAAATCTGTATATTGTTTTTCTCTCCATAGTTTTTATAAGCTGGTGTTGCAAAGTTGTTTTTCATGTCTCTTTTACTCATTTAAGAGATATATTAGAGTTATAAAATTATCACCAACACTAAATAATATAACTTTTGGTTATTTTATGAAGGTTTTATATTATTTGCTTTAACTTTTATATAGACAAAAATGCTCATTGGGTTAGAATGTGAGACCTTCTTATTTTAAATTCTTTGTGGAAGCCCATTCTAAACACTACATAAATTTAAACTGAAGGTTTAACAATGCGGTGCAATTGACAATAAATAAAGTTTAAGTTTTACGCCGTATTTTTTTAATATTAAACCCATTTTTGGGATTCTGGGAAGGGGTTGTGCCGTGTCAGCTCCCGAAGGAGGCACAAATCGTCCATTGAGCTGTCCTATAAAGCGAAAAAAATGTAGGGTTGAATTTTTAGGATTGATGGCTGATCATAATTTAAATTGGAAGGAACACTCTATAAACTTATCAAAAAAACTAAAATCTTTGTATTATCTTATTAAAAATTTATCAAATCAACAAAAAGTAGTCTATTATGCTTATGTTGCGTCAAGACCGAGATATGGTGTTGTTTTATGGTGTAGTTCTTCAGAGGCTAGGTTAGTCTTCAAAAAACAAAAAATGACACTAAGATGCATATTTTTTACTTTATATCTTGGAAGTGTCAAAATACTTTTTTTAAAATAAGGCAAAAATCATTACAAATGAGGACGTTCATAGATGCAACACCAGGTCTAAAGCTAGTGCTAGGATGCCACTATATAAATTTAATATAGGAAAAAATTTGCCACTAACAGAGGGAATAAAAATATTTGCAAAACTGCCACTTGATATACAAAGTGCTCCGAATATCAATATATTTAGTAAAAGATTAAAAAGATTATTACTAAAATAATCATTTTATTCAATTGAACATTATTTTTCAAAAAGATTAGGGGAAAATGTTTGTATTTTTATATGTATTTTTTATTTTTGTTTTGTTAGTTTTTAAGTTTAATGATATAAGGCTATCCTTCATAGAAATTCACGGACTTTTGCAAATATATACCCAAGATCATTGACTATTTTACGCACTATATTTGACAAACATAATCCATACAATCGTTAAAAATTGTCGCAGAAATTAAAATAATTATTTATTTATTTTTTTGAACCCTTGGCGGACATCTCTCATTATTTGGACCTTACCGGACGGTTCCCAAGTAACAATTTTGAGTTGCCTTAGTCGCCATAACTAAGAAATACACTAAAGTTAACGTTGCATATAGTACAAAAACAAGTCATTTGTTTACATTTGGCAACCCTCTAACAACGTTTATTTTTACTGGAATATTGTGGGGTTTTCAACGACCGCACCGAACGGTCACGGTCAATTTCAATATAACTGTGTCTGACAACTATAGTCGCGCGTTAGGTTTTCAGTAAACCCAGAAATGATTATTGCCGCCCTACTATTTTCTTTTCTTGATTTGCGCCGCTACGCCAGCTGTGTAAATCGTTAAAAAAATCTTGTTTTTTTAGTTAGTTTTAGTAATTAACGAAAACTACAAACATATCCTTTAAAATCCTAGAAATGTAAAATAATGTCACTGCACTAGCTAAAACATACTTCTTCAGGTACATTATAGGTACATGCATAAAATATAACAAATTTTCAACTTTATTGCTGTACATAATGTACTGACCGAAAGCAAAATAGTTGTTTGATTTCACCGACGTCAGTGGACAAGTCTACTCCGCTTCCGCGTCACGTCCCAGCAAACTCAAATCGTCGGCATTGAATCGGGCCAATGTCGACAACGTCGGCAGTGTGTCGGCATCGGCGACTACACTCTGTCCGATGTTGGTCAGATTGCGATTTTCAGTTTGCGGTCAATAATCGGCAACTGACGGAGGTCCACATTACTACACTCGATTTTATGCTAACGCAAACCTTATCTGCTTTAGGGCCGATGATGGTCTGATTGGAACTTTCTTTAATCGGATGAGAATCGGCAACTGACGATGGCCCAATTTACTATAGTCGACTTTATGCCGACGACCACTTTATCTGCTTTAGGGCCGACGATGGTCCGATTGGAACGTTGTTTGATTGGTCGAAAATCGACAACCGACGGTGCTTAATAGTTTCTTCCTGGTATGTAGTGATGGAGCTAATGTCACTATGTTCCCTGTACAGTGAATGATAATATTATATATATAATGAGCAAAGATATTTCAAAACTTGACAAGATGGTGGTACTTTCTACAAGAATCACCTCTCCTGCCACTTAAACCAGCCCGACTGGTTAAGCACCCGAATTATCAAAACTTTGTAGTTTGCCAATGTCGGGCCGCTTTAAGCTACCATCGACGGACCTCCGTCAATCGCCCACGTTGGACCGCTTTAGGAAACCAATGTCGGACTTAAATAGTTTACCGATGTCGGGTCGAGACCAGCTTGCCGACCAAATTAAGCAGTTATGGGCGGATGGTCGGTACCGGTGGTGAAACCATATCGGACCTTAATCGTGCGGCGACGGCATGCCGATGTCAGGAAAAAGTAAAATTTACCATTGGTCCGACGGCGGGCTACAGTTTAACGCTGCGTCGGCAAACATACATTGGGCCTACATCGCAAAGCGGACAAAAAATACTGCTGGTCCGATGTCGTAAATCGACGTCGTGCCGATGACGACAAATGCGGCAATCGCCATCGGACCGACGAAGGCCCGAGAGAATCGTGTTTGCTGCGGTCATTTGCGGCATCTCTTTCCCTCTGCGGTCATTTGCGGTCTTTACCCCACCGCCAGTTCATCTGCTGTGTGAAAGTTTTTCTAGAATGGGACATTGGAATAGCTAGTTTTTGTGAAATATTTATATAGCAGCCCGGTGGCGTATATATATATATATATATATATATATGTATGATTTATGACCTAATATTACTTTAATAAAACGCACCACTAATGTCGACTGGCTGCCGTGTGTACCCACAGTAATTTGTTTGCTGATTACGCTTTTTGCAGTGCGTACGAAATTATATGTCAAGAAGTCTGAACAGGGAGTCAATTTTTAAAAGCCGAAAAAAGATTAACATAACATGACATAAATTTATTTCCAATAATATCCTAAATAACAAAATCAATGAATAGCGAGCTTTCCTTCAAAAAGGGTAATGGTAACCGTAGATCTGGATTTCGCACTTGTGGTGCTCATCAGTACGGTCGGTGCTAGGAATTAGGAGATGAAATAATGATGAAAAAATCTGACACAGGATTCATGTAAAAGACAACCATCTGTCAAATTGCAGAATTGACAGATGTACCTTCAATTTGAAGAAAGATTAAGCGTCTCTCGATAGGTTTAGTCCCCTCCCGCCCCCCCTGAAATTCGCGCTTGAGTAACAACGTATAATTTTTTCAGTTATAAAAAACATAGATAACAAACAAACGACACACCTAATACCTAAATACTTTTTTTTGAGGTCTAAAAAGCTTTTTAAGTTAAAACATTATCTTTATTATTTCATATCTCTAATATAACATCCTATCTTTAAAAAAAGTTCGTTTCCAGTTTTTTTGGGCAAACCGGTTAATGAATCGCTCAATCGCTGAGGCAGGAGAAGTTTCTTTCTGACGAAGCATTACTTACTGACAAACATCCACGAATGTTTTTATCAACGGAAAAATATCACCGTTTATTGCATCGAAAACGCTATCATATATATACAGGGTTCCTAAGATTTTCCTTAGGGATAGGATTTCAATAAATCAAACAGAAATGGCATAGAAAGTTCTGCGCGCACAAAAGAAACAGTTATATTGAGCAATGGTGCCAGTTTGTTATTATCTCCGGACTGCTTTCATGACTTCTTCTTCTTTTATTGTGAGTATAAATCATAGTTGCAATAATAACCGTTGACAAGATGTCTGCAAATTCCGCTAGATGGCGAACATCTATTCTAATTAAAAATTAGATGTTTTCAGGTCCAAACCACAGCTTTTTCTTGCTTAAAGGAGGCGGCAGGGTCCATTATCTACGATACTGAGCGATAAACTCGTGAGGTTGTCAACATTAGAAAGAAATATCTTCACTTTTAATTAAATTTCTTTCCATTCTGTTCTACTAGTGACATTTATCCGCATACGGCCAAACCATGCAGCTAGCACTAGCAGCCAAAAAATCAATAAACGGCGCTGTTTTTCCTGCAGAGCTTTTTGCTTTCGATATTATTGATTTTAAATAAAGCTGGTCCTACACTACATTTGATATTTTCGAGGTGTTTTATGACATGATCTCGAAACATGTTATGAACCAATTTTTCAAAACTAGCGGAAAGGTAAAAGCGAAAAATAAGGGGCTGCCAATATTTGTAACACCCAAAAAGGGATAAAGATTTATTTTGCACTGTTTCTTTAAAAAAAACGTTTTTTTTACGAAAAACTTGAGCTCTGCCACCATTTTTATTTTTTTCTTCAACTTTCTCGAAATTTTCGACATACCGTAGAAAAAAATTATTTCCCCCATTCGAAAAAATTTAGAAACAGAGGCGGGATAAGTTTTCTTAAAACGGGGGATCTTGGTTTCGAGTGAGAAGATAAAAGATCAATTAAATTAGCCGAACGCAAAAATGTTAGAAAAACAAAGCACGAAATAAAAATGGCGCCGCTTACAATTTTTTTTCAAAAATTACGTAATTTCGGGAACGCAAAGAAATAGGTTTAAAGAGTATAATTTTTAAGAAAAAAATATCAATTTTCTCGCCCTCCTCCACTGGGACTACAGGGGTCGTGCACAAATTACGTAATGGTCATAGGGGGGAGGGGGGATACAAAACGTTACGTAGGGGGAGGGGGGTTTTCGACAGCGTTTGCATTTGTGTGAAACTAAGAAAATTTGGAATGAAAATAAGTGAAAAGTTTTTTGGGGGGGGGGGGTAGTGGTCTTGAAATCGTTACGAAATATTAGGGGAGTGGCGTGCCAAACCGTTACAAAACATTACATAGGGAGGGGGTCAAAAATTGGTAAAATCACCGTTACGTAATTTGTGCACGGCCCCACATCTGACTGTTCCTCCTTTTTGATTTCGAATAAAATTGCAAAACCCGGGTTGGACGTTCGAAGGCGTCAACCCGTCCTATTTGCTTGATAAAGTTTCTACGGAAATATCTCAGTCGATTTCTCCGGCCGTGTATGAACGCCTTAGGTTAGGCATTTGCATGTATCTCAGTCACCAGCCTGTAAACAGTGCTTAAGATCAATGGTTACAAAATGAAAAGCCGAAAAATATTTTTTTTACGATATCTTTCATCAGTTTGGTATTAAAGTCGAGCAAAAATAATTTTGATTCCAGTCCTAAAGGTATGAAAATGGAAAACATTAGAAAACAACAACCTGGAATGGATTTACTACGTGTAAGATGTAGTGACAACATCGCCCCATGCCCATCCTTTTCTGCCTAATGTGCTTTTCCGTTTGTCTGCGTCTTATACACGGCTGCTTGGCCCCCTAAGGATTTGCTTAGGAACCCTGTATATGTTTTGATTTAAGCTTTAGCCTACTTCTGAACAATATTTTTTAGAAATACTGACTTCTCCCAATAAAAGTTCAAGTATTTGTGTTTTGTTTTCATCAAAGAGTTTATAGTATTTGCAGAGTCCACGGGAGAAAGGCGAAATGATTTATATGCCGAATTGAAAAAGGGAAGAAACGCGAAGCATCACAGCGTAAACGTGATCTGAAAATATCCTGTACAGTGGAAAAAGTTCATTTTGCCCTGATTTTTGCGTCACGTTGTATAAAACTTGATATGAATATGTTCAGGTCAAAAATACTTAGAGTCTCGTTACCTTGATTTTATGTCCGAAATGATTTTGTCTAAAACTTGTTTATAAATTGAAACTCTATGATACTGTTCTGTACTTCTAATATCGTGGTTTTCGTCTGTCAAACTGTCCCAAAATACTGTGGAGGCATTCTATAATGTCTTTAAAGGAACGTTCTGCAACTTCTCGTTTTTTCTCCAAAGACTTCAGGGTTACCAGCAGCATCTTTGTTGTCTACTTTTTTCTGGAGCAAATGGTGGGGCGATCGCTCCGCCCCCCCTGCCCCAACCTCTGGGACCGCCACTGGTCGGACTAACGTTTAGTGGTTTTAAAATGCGCGCTAGCATTCTTTTCTACCCCGGTATTTAATATGTTCGAAAATATTCTGAACACGGCCGATTAACAACTTTTTGGTTAGTTGGTTCTGAAGGTTTCGAGCGCGCACGATGATGCTGTCGTAAATGAAAAATGTCAAACATTTATATAGCAGCCCGGTGGGGTATATACAGGGTTTAATAGTTTTTGTCTAGGGTGCCAAAATAGCGTTTATTGAAAAAGAAGCGCAATGGCTAGTAAATGAGAGCGAAAGAGATAGTAAACTTCAGAAATAGATACGCCGTTGCCGATATCACCCAAAATTAACTAACATATTCCCAAGTAAGATCCAGGCAAATTTAAAGATAAATGTTGCCTTAAAAAGGCGTCAAACATACCTGTATAAACTAGGCGGTTCCACCTCAATAAAATCAAAAAACGATAGTGCCAGAATAGGTGCTCTTTAGGTGATAAATTGGTCCCCAAACTAAAAATTAAGTGCTCCTTTAGCTTTAGCAGAAAATTAGAAAAACGATAGGACCGCTAGGTTAACGTTAAGCTAGCGATCCCGTCTATAATTCCTGGAAAAAAATTTAATGTAACTATTCCCAAATTAGGTGCTATTTAAATGCTTACCGAATAATAAATCAAAACTTTAACAGTGGGATTTACTAAGATCTGAAATAGTACCCCCCACAGGTCTAAATATTTACATCTGTGGGAGATACTAAATTTTCAGAAAACACTTACCTATACAGAAAAGGCACAAAGTTATTGATTATTTTGTATTGTTATTGCAAAATACCACTGAAAAACTGCTTTTTTTCTCAAAATACACCACATTTTAGAAGAAAATGCTCTAAAACTAATTTTTTTGACAGGTTTCAAAATTCAAAATCAAAAAAAACAAAATTATGATTGTTTTCCACAAACCAAAACTACACTTTTTTGCACTCGATGCGCGTTTCGCTAACAACAACAACGATAAACAAACATTGTTTATCGTCTCCTGATGATGCTAACGTTGTTAGCGAAACGCGCGTCGAGTGCAAAAAAGTGTAGTTTTGGTTTGTGGAAAACAATCATAATTTTGTTTTAGTGCAACCAAAGGTTCCAAATTCCCAACATAGGTTTCAAAATGCCAAATGGCGAATTCGCCAAACATTTTGTACATAATAGCTTCATTATTTGTGTTTGAGGTTATAAAGTTGGTGATTTTTTAGACCAACTCAGGGGGGTGTTTTAAATTTATAGCCCTCAGAAAGGATTCTTTTGTGGCATTTGGTAATAAGTTTGTTTATAATTTCCCTAAGTGACCGTTTTTACAAGGATTTATTTACCTTATTTAATATTCCAAGTTGTTCATTATCCAATAAAACACCTCCTATTTTATCCAGAAAAACGCCATATTTCGAACCCGTTTTCAGCACAAAAAATATATTTATGAGGGCACTACGAGGCAAACTAAACACAAGTGAAGGTCACTGATTATGCAGGAAAAATATACCAAACAAAAAAAACCCAAAGCAACTATATTAATTTATTTACAAACTGAAAGTAAAATATTGAGGTTATCTAAAAGCTCAGTCAATAAAACCCTGCTTACTCAAGGTCCACTCATTTTAAAGCTGTAGCTTTCATCAGTAGAGATTGGTGCAAGCCAAGGTGCAAGCAAAGGTAAAAGACCCGGACTCGCTGTTTGTGATTGAACGCAGCGCTAATATTTTTAAACTGACATTTCGACAGTGACAGAAATGTAAAAAAACTTTCATTTAAGTTTTTTAATACATTTCATAAATAAAAACACCTTTTAAATAAATACAAAATTAATCTACTCCTTATTTTATTATTACTCATCTAAATCGTTGTGTGACATCAAGTATTAATTGGAAAAATTAATTTTTTTTTCTCTTCAATCCAACAAAAGATTGTGTTAAGATGATTATTCAATAAATAAATTTATTAAAATTCTTCTTATAAATCAAATTACGTCCAAAACTCAAGGGGGGTTCGTTTAAAATGCTGAAAATCAAAAATTTTGCCTAAACTTAGGACCGTTTTAAAATAGACTAAACCGTTTTAGTAAATACCACTGTAAAATTTTTTTTTTGCTATTTTCACAAAAAAATAAGTAGGGACCACTAGCTTAATATAAAACTAACGGTCCCACAGATTCATATGCTAATTTGGTCCATCTTTTGAAAATTAAGTACTCTTTTCGTTGTGGAGAAAAATTGAAAAATTAAATTTCCGTGGTATTACAGAGCAATTCAAGATCATACGCATAAAATGATTAAAATGCGAAACCGTGGTATTCGCGCATATTTTTTTTAAACCAAGAGGGTGGGTACCTTTGATCAAAAACTAATTTGGCATATGCGATAATTAGTTGCTTTTTAGGAGCTAATTTTGTCCCGAAACTAAAAATTAAGTGCTTCACCGGTTTTAACAGAAAATTAAAAAAACGGTACGATCGGTAGATTAACGTTAAGGTAGCGGTCCCATCCATAATTCTTGGAAAAAATGTAATGCTATTATTCTCAAATTAGGTGCTATTTAAATGCTCCCGAAATATTATATCAAAACTTTTAATTATTTTTTTTGGTATTTTCGCAAAAAAATAAGTAGGGACCACTAGCTTAACATAAATCTAGTCCCACAGATATATATGCTAATTTGGTCCATTTTTCGAAAATTAAGTGCTTTTATCATTGTGGAGAAAAATGGAAAAATTGAATTTTCGTCGTATTACTCGAACACGATACGTACCATTTGGGTGCTCAACAAAAATGAGAAAACCGTGGTTTTCGCGCGTATTTTTTTTGAAGCTAAGAGGGTGGACTGCTAAAGTCGGTACGCTGTATGAAGTCCGATATCGGATTAAATCTCCAAAAGATGTTATCGCTTTTTAAACAGTAAGTCAGTTAAGTTAGAATTCCCTCGCTGTACTTAATCGTACCAGACATCCCACTGGTTCTCTGTATTCGACTGGGCTAAATCAGCAGTCTTAAAACAAAATTATTTAAGAATTGCGCGATATACTTATACCAGGATAAGATTTTCTACTTTATTTTATTTTTCACTTATACTTTTAAAAAACTTTTTGCATCAATAAGTTAAAGATTTTTAGGTATTTTTTCCGAGAATTTAATTATTTTGCGGTTATTATAAATAAATCTGGAGCTGTCGTCAATGCTAATGATCACTATTTTCCAAGAAATAATTAAAATTTGCTCCAGTTGGGGATGGTATGTGCTATTCTAATAAAAATAAAAATAAAACTTTTATTTGCTTTAAGTTTGTTTCTTATTGTGTGTGAATTACGGAAGTTAAAGCAGTTATAAAGCAAAGTTATGGAAAATTTTCAGCAAGGTGACACAACGCTTAGAAGGTGTTTATCTCCAGATGAACGCCGTTTGGTATTACAAGTGGAACGTTATTTTATTTTAGAAAAAAATAACTCGGGCCCGTTAGTGTCTGTTTTGGCAGTGCAAAAATGAACGTCTGATGCTTGCGGCATTTCAGATAAGACCTTAAGAAGACTGAGTGAAGAGTGAAGAAGAATTGGATAGACCATATAAAAGGGTTCGACAGCATTCAAAAACTTTTGATCTATAGCGTTATAAAGTTGTGGGAGGAGGCACTTAGCAAAGTGGGTAAAGAGAAAGACATAAGACAAGAGGCGATAATTTTTTGAACTTAGCTTATGTTTTTTGTTAATAATCTTAAAACCACATTCTTTTATCAGTTTTTTTTTGCTTTTAAAAAATTACAGAAAGACGTAAGCAAGACAAAAGACGATACTTTTTTTGAAATCAGCTACCTTTTTTGATAATAATTTAAAAATCACATTATTCTATCAGTTTTGGGATTTGCAAAAAATAATAATAATAATTAGCGAATAGGGTAAAAATCACATATTTTTATCGGTTCTTTTGCTTTAAAAAAGTACAGAAATACGTAAGGCAAAAGGCGATACTTTTTTTTTAACTCAACTGACGTTTTTTGATAATAATCTAAAAACCACATTCTTCTGTCAGTTTCAAAAATTGCAAAAAATAATAATATTTAGCGAATAGGCTAAAAACGACATATTTTTATTGGTTTTTTGACTTTAAAAAATTACAGAAAAACATAAGACAAAAGGCGATACTTTTTTTGAACTTATCTGACGCTTTTTGATAATAATCTAAAAACCACATTCTTCTTTCAGTTTCAAAAATTGCAAAAAATAATAATATTTAGCGAATAGGCTAAAAACGACATATTTTTATCGGTTTTTTTGGTTTTAAAAAATTACAGAAAGACGTAAGACAAAAAGCGATACTTTTTTTGAACTCAGCTAACGTTTTTTGATAATAATCTAAAAACAACATTCTTCTATCAGTTATCAAAAAGTAATAATAATTGCGAATGTGGTAAAAACCAAATATTTTTATCGGTTTTTTGCTTTTAAAAAATTACAGAAACACGCTAGACACAAGGCGGTACTTTTTTTGGACGAAGCTTACGTTTTTTGATATCAATCTTAAAACCGAATAGGCAAAAAACGACATATTTTTATCGGTTTTTTGATTTTAGAAAATTGAAGAAAGGCGTAAGACAAAAGGCGATACTTTTTTTGAACTCAGCTTGACGTTTTTTGATAAAAGTCCAAAACCTACTTTCTTCTACCAGTTTTTGGAATTACAAAAAATAATAATAATTAGGCTAAAAACAACATATTCTTATCAGTTTTTTGCTTTTAAAAAATTACAGAAAGAACTAAGACTCAAGGCGATACTTTTGTTGAATCCAGCTAACGTTTTTTGATAATAATGTAAAAACCACATTCTTCTATCGGTTTTGGGATTTACAAAAAATAATAATTAGCGAATAGGGTAAAAATCACATATTTTTATCGGTTCTTTTGCTTTAAAAAAATTACCCAAGAGGCGATAATTTTTTGAACTTAGCTTAAGTTTTTGTTAATAATCTAAAAACCACATTCTTTTATCAGTTTTTTTTGCTTTTAAAAAATTACAGAAAGACGTAAGCAAGACAAAAGGCGATACTTTTTTTGAAATCAGCTACCTTTTTTGATAATAATTTAAAAACCACATTCTTCTATCAGTTTTGGGATTTGCAAAAAATAATAATAATTAGCGATTAGGGTAAAAATCACATATTTTTATCGGTTCTTTTGCTTTAAAAAATTACAGAAAGACGTAAGACAAGAAGCGATAATTTTTTGAACTTAGCTTATGTTTTTTGTTAATAATCTAAAAACCACATTCTTTTATCAGTTTTTTTTTGCTTTTAAAAAATTACAGAAATACGTAAGACAAAAGGCGATACTTCTTTTGAACTCAGCTTTACGTTTTTTGATAAAAGTCTAAAACCTACATTCTTCTACCAGATTTTGGAATTACAAAAAATAATAATAATTAGGCTAAAAACAACATATTTTTATCAGTTTTTTGCTTTTACAAAGTTACAGAAAGAACTAAGCCTAAAGGCGATACTTTTGTTGAACTCAGCTAACGTTTTTTGATAATAATCTAAAAACCACATTCTTCTCTCGGTTTTAGGAATCTGACCAACATTTTGTTTGAAGTGACATATGTCAACTTTTTTTTTATTTTTGGATTAAGTGGAACCTCGTCACTAGTACCCGATTAATTTCGATTTGATTTTTCTAAAAACGCAGAAAGCACATTTTTTCCTAACTTTGACAGCCGCCATCATGGTTTCTGGGGCCGGAAATTGGAGGATCCTTGAATTGAATTTTAGTTTTTGTTATTAGTAGTAGTAGTAGTAGTAGATGGTCGGCCGTAGGCCTGGCAATTAGGCCGCATAATGGACCCTTTTTGCCATACCCCCCGTGCACCCCGGACTGATGCACGTGCCCCTTAGGATGCAAGTTTTCTTTTTCTAAGAGGACTTAATTTTGCCTGACACTTATTTGTCGAGGGCTGGGATCTTTAGACTGCGTAGCAATTATACACAGTGGAACACCGGCTTTACACCCTCGGCGAAGGGTGGTCCTGCTACACGTTAGACTTTCATCTATATAACATCGCTACCGTCCCAGCAGAACTTGGTTGACAGTAGACTTTTCTCCCCAGTAGCCCGCCGTCATATAGGTTGACCCGAAAATCAAGGTCCTGGTTTCGCTGGTCCAGGTCGCCGTCGGAGTCTTCAGATGCATCTCTTTTGAGTGGTCCTGCTACCCGAATGTCGTACCGCCTCTTCCAAGTCACCCTCTGTCCACTCCCGCTACCAAATCTGTCAAAGTTTAGCCATGTCCCATGGAGTCCCGATCTCGGAGAAGTCCAGGACGTCCTTATGTAGGACACCGGCTAGTCTTCTCTACCCAGTTTTGGCGGAGTCCTCGGCCGTCCACCTTTGAGTTTTCGGTGCAGTTTCAACCGTGCCGCCTACTTCTACCTCGTTTGTTGTTACTCTATGCACAACATCAACTGCGGAGCTGCTGAGAAGTGAAGCCGCCCGTCGTCGTCTCGAGTCGCATTCTGTGTTGTGTGAAGCAATGTGTACTTGCCGAGATCCGATCCTGTGATCCCTGTTCTGCAGGCTAAGACACTGTTTACTGGTCTACGGCGGCCCCCTGCTTTTGGTATTAGGTATCACTGTGCCAGATATAAAAAAATATACCCTGTTTGGAGCTTTCTTTTGAAAAGCTTTGCGAATTTACGCCACTAGTAGTTTTATCTTCTCTCAGAACAATTAGGAAGGTATACGAAAACATACGACCATAAACTATCTTTGTTTGCATTTCAATCTTAATTTAAGCAATTACTTTCCATTCCATAGAGTTGGTTCAATATGTGGGCGGGTTTGCGTGACCTTCCCAATCTCAAAAAACTTATAGAAAAGGGCGTTTCTGTATAAAATTTAAATACGGCGTATTCAGATTCCACAATAAAAGCCCAAATGCGTAGATCACAATATCTTTCCTCCTAAGTTGTTTATTATTATGCATTTTCATAGGAAAACTCCTAAAGTTTTCTGTGCAGTGTCAACTGTGCCGCCTACTTCTACCTTGTTTGTTGTTACTCTATGCACAACGTCAACTGCGGAGCTGCTGAGAAGTGAAGCCGCCCGTCGTCGTCTCGAATCGCATTCTGTGTTGTGTGAAGCAATGTGTCCCTGTGATCTCTGTTCTGCAGGCTAAGACACTGTTTACTGGTCTATGGCGGCCCCCTGCTTTTGGTATTAGGTATCACTGTGCCCAATATAAAAAAATATTCCCTGCTAGTAGCTTTCTCCTGAAAATCTGTACGAATTTATTCCACGAGTAATTTTGTCGTCTCCCAGAACAATTAGGAAGGTATACGAAAACATACGACCATAAATTATCTTCGTTTGCATTTCAATCTTACTTTAAGTAATTACTTTCCATTGCATAAAGTTGGTTCAATATGTGGGCGGGTTTGCGTGACCTTCCCAGTCTCAAAATCTTATATAAAAGGGCTTTTCTGTATAAAATCTAAATACGGCGTATGTAGATTCCACAATAAAAGCACAAATGCGTAGATCACAATATCTTTCCTCCTAAGTTGTTTATTATTATGCATTTTCATAGGAAAACTCCTAAAGTTTTCGGAGCACGTCCGCCGCAAAATGACAAAATACGGAAAGTTTATGAATATGTTCCGGTTTCGATGTTGGCTTACTTAGAATTATGGCTTCCGAAAAAAAAAACAAAAAATGTGCTTTAAATGGATAGACTAAGTAAAATTAAAAAAATTTTAAAATCCCGAAAATTACGTAAATTTTTCTGAAAACCACCTCTATTTCACAGAAAGATATAATGTCCCGGAATTAAGTAAGTCATGTTATCAATTTTAGAATTTGTCAGTTTATTAAAATTTGGTACAATATATTTGATTTTATATTTCATGTGCTTGAATTTAGTACGGCCTAACTAAAATCTATCGTTGGATAGTATAAGCGTAATAATATTATAATAAATTTTTATTAAAAAAAACTTTTAAAGAACAAGCTTTTATTAACTGCACTCAAAAGTAGAAAATAATGTTTTATCTTTCTTATACCATAATAAAAGCGATGGGCGCAAATTAGAAATTTTAACTTTAGGTAACTTATATCGGTCACATCGACGATTCACCTAAGAAACAGTTGTATTACTCCGTAACCTAAAAACATTTTCAAAGGCTTGGCAAGCACGGCAGTCTCACCCGTTCTTAGCTTCTTTAGATGTATGCATTATATTTATCATTCGAATAAAAGAAGAATTTAGTTTTTTTTGTAATTCTTTCTTTGTCACCGTAAAGTTTAAATTTTTAATTTGCGCCGATCGCTTTTATTATGGTATAAAAGACATAAAAAATTATTTTCTACTTTTGAGTTCATTTAATAAAAGCTTGTTCTTTAAGTTTTTTTAATACAAATTTATATTTTAATTTTTAGATTTGTACTCTAAATCGTCCATTTTCAAATTTGCTCAGAAAATTTAATCGAGTAAACTAAGTCTTTTCCTCCCTCCACTTTCCTCGTTAAAGGGAAGTGTGTAGCTACTAATAACATATTATTGCATTGTCGCCAGAACTATAAACGCATACCAAATTTGAATCCACACCCTTAATTTTTACATTTGTACCCTTAATCGTCCATTTTTAATGTATCTTTATTTGCCCATTAGACCTTTGAGTTGCAACGATCCTGGAAATTTTGCCATTACCTTGGATAGTTTAACGCCTAGCAATGTCAAGCAGATATGCAAAGCCCTTTTAAATATACTCAGTTACAGACCTTTCTTAGGAATGAGTAAGTTACTCGGTAATTATTTTTTTTTTGTTTTTTTTTACAATACATTACAATATCTTCTTTTATTTTTTTTTTTACTTAAAAGTTGTAAAACTTCAAGAAATATAAAAAGTAAATAACAAACTGAGACAGTTTAAAACAAACACAACGTTTACAGACAAAACATGAATATTATTTTGCACAAAAAAATTCCTCCAAGGTATAAAAACATTTTTCTGACAAAAACTTTTTTAGATCGCATTTGAATTTATTTAAGGAGTTGGCGGTTTTAATTTTTTGTGGTAGGTGATTGAATATTTTTATTCCAAGTGAATCTGGAGCTTTTTTGCCTACATTAAGCCGTTTCCTAGAAAATTATTTTTTTGGAATCGAGTATTAAAGCCATGTGTGTTATTATTTAGGGTATTTGATAGTTTAAGATGTTATATTTTTGAAAAAGATGGCGGTTTTTACCAGCATACAGCGAACCATTCTCTTTTGACTTTGAACACTGCGCTAGCACCACAGGAGGAACCCCAGAAGCAAATCTCATATCTTATACGAGAGAAATAGTTATTTTTCTGTTAAAATAGTTCTTAAGTTTCTCATCATGTAGCAATATGAATTTAAATTGCTTGTAACCGATTCACAGTGTTCACGCCAGTTAAGCTTATGGTCAATAACTACTCCCAAAAATGTATTGCTTTTAACCCGCTGCACTGGCTCATTTTTTATGCAAATGTCCATATCTAAGTCTTTTTCATTTTGTGGGTTACAAAATCTTATGAAATTGGTTTTAGTAATATTTAAGTAAAGTGACTTACCATTAAACCACTCCACAAGACTTTTCAGGTTTTTGTTGACTTTTGGTTTTAGGAGTTGGTTGTCTTTATGTGAAAAAACACTAGAGTGGTCATCTGCAAATTGTGTTAACACATAAGATGAACAGTATGGGGCCCAATATTGACCTTTGGGGTACACCCACGTTAACTTTCAAGACGCTAGATGTGACACCAGAGATGTCCACGTAGTGTCCTCTATGTTTTATAAATTTTGACAATCATGATAAAGCCGCACCTCTAATACTTCTAGCTTGGAGATCAGCACCTCATGGTCAACACAGTCGAATGCCACGCTGAAGTCACAGAAGATCGCAACAGGACGCTCACCTGCTTCCATCCGCGCAAGAATTTCTCTTAAAAAATGGTGTATGGCATCCGAGGTGGAAAGGCCACCACGAAAACCAAATTAGTTTTTGTTAGTTATGTTTTCTAATATCAGGAAACAATTTAAACGCCCCAAAAAACAATACTCATATATTTTTGAAAAGCTTGAAGATATCGCTATTGGCCTATAGTTCTCTAATTGATCGGAATCTCCTTTCTTATAGATTGGTGACACTTTATTTATTTTTAATAGTTTCAGAAAGTCCCCATCTCGAAACGATTTGATTACCAAGTGAAATAAATGTTGTAAAATCGTTTCTAGTATGCTTTTTATAATAAGGGAAGGCAGGCTGTCATATCTAAACGATTTTTTAAGATTGAGTTTATCTTTTAATAGTTTTTTTTGGGCGTATAGTGACAGCATACCGACCTACTTATATATTAATATTTGGGCTTGTTTTTATTTAGAAGTTATTTATTTTTTCATGATGCACTTTAAAACAATGTAATTAAAATGGAAAAAACTTTTAGTATTGTTTAGTTAAATTTTGCCTTGTATTGTATCATTAGTCGGACTCTATTGTAATGAAAATGTTATATTTTTCGAAAACAATAAAAGTTCAGTTCAGTTCAGTTCAGTATAGTCTATTTTGAATCCGCCATATTGACATTTTTAAATCTGATCAAAAATTCACCCACCCCTCCTTAAAAACCCCTGTATGCCAATTTTGATTGAAATCGAACAAACTATATCTTTTTCCCCCTCAAATTCCCGCGTTAGAGGGAGGTGGGTATCTGAGAATACCATATTATTGTATTTTCATCGGAACTATAAACGCATACCAAGCATATGAAAACAATGGGATGTGGATAAGTCAGTTAAAATTGCTTAGTAAAACATGACCGTATACCAATTTTGGTTGAAATCGGACAAACTTAGATGATTTCCTCCCTCCACTCTCCTCGTAGGGGAGAGGATCTAATAAAGACATATTATTGTATTGTCACCGGAACTATAAATGCATGCCAAATTTGAAGGAATTCGGATGTGCAAAAATTAGTTAAAATTGGTTAGTAAAAGATGACCAAAAATCGCCCATATTGAATCCGTCATATTAAATTTTAGAAATCTTATTAGAAATTTGCTATCTCCATCCCCAGGTGCCCCAACACACCAAACAACATCGAAATCGGGCGTACTTCAACTGTACCCCTCTCCAACCCCCTCGAGTAGGGGGGAGCTGTTAATTTCATCACACTTTATTCTTGTATTGTGACCGCAACTATATAAGCATGCCAAATTTGAAGCCGATCGGATGTCGGAAAGCTGGTCAATAAGTTGCAAGATTCCACTTGCAAGTTGCTTGTAATGTTTTTATTTTAGTATTTACCATTGAACCAATGTTAAGTAGATAAGTAATGAATACTAATACTTACTATCATTTAGCATTTATAAGGATAGATACTAGTGCAGGTGAATTAGAGATAGTACACGGTGGGATTTACTAAAATAGTTTAGTCTATTTTAGTACGGACCTAAGTTTAAGTAAAATTTTTGGTTTTAAGCATTTTAAACAAACCCTCCTTGAGCTTTGGCCATTTGGAGTTGGATTTATAGGAAGAATTTTAATATCTGTTTATTGAATAATCATCTTAACACAATCTTTTGTTGGATTTAAGAAGAAAGTTTCGATTTAGAAGAAAAGAATATTAAAAAATTTAAACCCAGGCAGGGTTTAAATAGTAAACACTCTGTAGAACATTAAAATAAAATTGGGGTTATATGTCACTTTAATTAAAACATGCCCTTATTAATTAATTTTTCTAATTAATACTTGATGTCACACAACGATTTAGATGGGCAATAATAAAATATGGGTTAGATTAATTTTGTATTTATTTAAAAGGTGTTTTTATTTATGACATGTATTAAAAAACTTCAATGCAAGTTTTGTTTACATTTCTGTCACTGTCGAAGTGTCAGTTTCAAAATATTAGCTGCGTTCAAATCACAAACAAGTTCGAATCTCTTATCTCTGCTTGTAACTTGGCACGCTACTGATGAAAGCTACAGGTTCGAAATGAGTGGGCTTTGAGTAAAGAAAGTTTTCTTGACTGAGCTTTTAGATAATGAATTGGTATGGTTGTGTTGGGGGTTTTTTTTATTTGGTATATTTTTCGTGCATAATCAGTGACCTTCACTTATGTTTGTTTTGCCTCGTAGTGCCCTCATAAATATATTTTTTTGCTAAAAACGTGTTCAAAATATGGCGTTTTTGTGGAAAAAATTTTTGGTTAATAAATAATAAATAAGGTAAATTAATCCTTGTAAAAACGGCTACTTATTACCAATTGCCACAAAACAATCCTTTCTGGGGGCTATAAATTTAAACCACTTCCAGAGGTGGTCTAAAAAATCACCAACTTTATATACTTAAACACAGATAATGAAGCCATTATGTGTCAAGTTTTTGGCATATTCACCAATTCGTCGTTTTGAAACCTGTCAAAAAAAATTAGTTTTACGGCATTTTCTCCGAAAATATGGTATATTTTGCGAAAAAAAAAAGTTTTTCAGTGGTATTTTGCTATAACAATACAAAATAATGAATAACTTGTGTCTTTTCTGTATGAATAAGTGTTTTTTGAAACTTGGTTTTAAAATTTAGTACCCCCCACCGCACCGGTGTACATATTTGGACCTGTGGGGGGTACTATTTTAGATCTTAGTAATGGTCAAGCCATGATGGTATTTAAGGCTTAAAATATTTTAGCATAATTTAAGGGGTAACGTTTTTGATAAAGCAATTTTTTAATACGTTTTTCACATTTTTATGCTATGATATTCCTCGCATTTTAAAGCTTTCCTCACAAAGTTTCAATTTCTAGAATAAAACACTCAAATTTTTCAAGTACTGCCAAAAAAATTTTTTCTCTGTTAAAATGAAAAATATTTAGAGAGAGAGGGCAGAATTTTAGAGGTAGATGGAGAGATAATTTAGTGAGGTGCAAGAATTTTAAGGTTGTTTAAGAGAGACATCAGGCTATGAAAAAGTATTTTAGATAAAGATGGACGTAACTTAAGACAAATGTTTACTAAAAATTTCTGTTATGTAATCTGTCTGTCATCTTGAGTGGTGTCGTGCATATGATTTTTATTTTACAATTTTTATCCAAAAAACAGCAAAAATTATAATTTTTCAATGTGTGAAGTGTGTAAAACATAAGGTGGTATAAATTTCTTTGAATCAAAGTTCCTAGTAAATGTCTGATCTACAGTTTCATTTTGAATTCTATTGCCCTCTCATTTTTTTTCGACAAGGAAGGAAATAGAACTGAGCGGCATGGAGTAAAACTGTGCATCAAGCACTGAACAAGAATTGGTTTGGTTAAGTCGTACGTTGTAAACACAACTTTAGCTCTTTTTTTTAAGGACGCTTTTACAAACGCATCAAAGATACGCTAACAATAACGAATCAAAAATAGCTTGCCAACTGTAGATGTCTAATAATAAATATCAGTGCAGGTGTATTAATATTCAATATTTATTGGTTATAATTTGTAACCCTTTTTTAATGAAACTTTTTGTATGAGGATCATGTCAGTTATCCGAGAAGTTTCACGGATTCATGTTGAACGGGTCAGAGTTTGTCTTACATGGCACCGTTTGGCCTTGCAAAATACGTCAGTAGCGCACCCAGTAATTGACCACTGGGGGAGGGAGGGTTAAGAATAAAAAAAATTTAATTTAAAGTAAAAATGTGATCATAACCAGGCTCCCTCCTCCTAGGTGCACCAGAAAATACGTGGTATTTGTATTCAATATTAAACAAGATTAAACTTAGAAGAAGTTAAAAACCTCCAAATCAGTTACTTTAACCGAAAAGAAACTAAAAAACAAAAGATCAAAAGATCTTGGGTAGAAATAACGAAAATTCAAACTTGGATAAGTATCCCACAAGGAACACACAAAAGATCAAAGCAAAAAAAGAAATAATTAAACGATGTTTCGCCCTGAGTAACCAGCGTGGGCTCATCAGTAGTTTCACTGGTCACCCTCCACTTTACATCATTAAACACCATCATACACTTTGATTTCCAACCTTGAACCACTCACAAATAGGCATCGTTCCGCACTTGTACTTACTTATCTAAGTTACCTGATACGAATTCGTCCTGGCGTGTTAATATTTCCAGTAGGATTATGCTCCTAAGGCAATTAAAATAAAGAAAAAGTTAAAAACCTCCAAATCAGTTACTTCAACCGAAGAGAAACTAAAAAAAACAAAAGATCAAAAGATCTTGGGTGAAAATAACGAAAATTCAAACTTGGATGAGCATCCCACAAGGAACACACAAAAGATCAAAGCAAAAAGAGAAAGGGTTAAACGATGTTTCGCCCTGCGTAACCAGCGTGGGCTCATCAGTAGTTTCACTGGTCACCCTCCACTATACATCATTATACACCATCATATACTTTGATTTCCAACCTTGAACCACTCACAAATAGGCATCGTTCCGCACTGGTACTTACTTATCTAAGTTACCTGATACGAATTCGACCTGGCGTGTTAATATTTCCAGTAGGATTATGCTCCTAAGGCAATTAAAACCAAGAAGAAGTTAAAAACCTCCAAATCAGTTACTTCAACCGAAAAGAAACTAAAAAACAAAAGATCAAAAGATCTTGGGTGGAAATAACGAAAATTCAAACTTGGATGAGCATCCCACAAGGAACACACAAAATATCAAAGCAAAAAGAGAAATGATTAAACGATGTTTCGCCCTGGGTAACCAGCGTGGGCTCATCAGTAGTTTCACTGGTCACCCTCCACTATACATCATTAAACACCATCATACACTTTGATTTCCAACCTTGAACCACTCACAAATAGGCATCGTTCCGCACTGGTACTTACTTATCTAAGTTACCTGATACGAATTCGTCCTGGCGTGTTAATATTTCCAGTAGGATTATGGTCCTAAGGCAATTAAAAACAAGAAGAAGTTAAAAACCTCCAAATCAGTTACTTCAACCGAAAAGAAACTAAAAAACAAAAGATCAAAAGATCTTGGGTGGAAATAACGAAAATTCAAACTTGGATGGTCATCCCACAAGGAACACACAAAAGATAAAAGCAAAAAGAGAAATTATTAAACGATGTTTCGCCCTGTGTAACCAGCGTGGGCTCATTAGTAGTTTCACTGGTCACCCTCCACTATACATCATTAAACACCATCATACACTTTCATTTCCAACCTTGAAGGTTTTTAACTTCTTCTTTGTTTTAATTGCCTTAGGAGCATAATCCTACTAGAAATATTAACACGCCAGGACGAATTCGTATCAGACAACTTAGATAAGTAAGTACCAGTGCGGAACGATGCCTATTTGTGAGTGGTTCAAGGTTGGAAATCAAAGTGTATGATGTGTTTAATGATGTATAGTGGAGGGTGACCAGTGAAACTAATGATGAGCCCACGCTGGTTACCCAGGGCGAAACATCGTTCAATCATTTCTCTTTTTGCTTTGATCTTTTGTGTGTTCCTTGTGGGATGCTCATCCAAGTTTGAATTTTCGTTATTTCCACCCAAGATCTTTTGATCTTTTCTTTTTTAACATTAAACTTATTATTTTAAAGGTAAATTAAACAAAATATTTAAAATATTTTTTTATACGTTCTTCAAAAACATGATTTTAGTAACTGTCTGCAGATAACTAAAGCATTTTAAACAGAACTTGACCGGGTAAATTTCTACTTATTCACAAGTATAATCCGGCCTTTCAGTTGAAAACCGCAAGAACGTAAGAAGCATTTAAGTTTGGTACACCGCATCAGCTAACTTCGGGCTCAAGAAGTTTGCGTTTGAACCTATATTTCGCGGTTTTACCTGAGTTGGAGTGTAGGGCTGTACAGCAAAGAAAATTTATGTTGTAACAAGCAAAACTTTGTTCAGCACACGTCATGTTCCTTTGAGTCGAAAACCATATAACGGCCCAAGTGTCGCAAAATGTATAAAAATAATAAGTTTGAAGAACAAAGAAAATAATGTATTGTAATTATGTAGAATAAATTCTGATAAATTTGACAATATTTACCCTATTCAACACATGAGAAGGATTAATAGTCTCACCATAAAGTAAGTAACTAATATTTAATTTATGGTATGGTGTACTAATAATGTCAAGTCAATTCGATTGATAGGACTACGTATTTTTTAGGCTAATAACTGCCACCTACTTAAGGCGGCCATTTTTATGAAATTATTCAGGGGCTATTATCATTCCACCTATTTTTACTTCCATAGTTTTCATGAACTTTTTACATTCGCGTGGTGCATTTCGAGGTTAGTTTTGGACAATTTCACTTGTTTGACCTGGTTTTAAAACTAATTTTTTTGTTTTTGGTTCGGAGGTTTAAAAAATTTTTAGTTTTACTTTTTTCGCGAATTTCTTTCGGGGCCAAAAGGCACCCCCACAGCCTAAATAATTCTTCTGATAAAAATTAAAATCTTCCATATACGTCCTACTGTCAGAACCTGTCAAAAATATGTCATTTTTTTTCCCAAAATGTAAAAAAAAATATTTTTAAAAAATAAAAAATTTGGGCTTATAGAGCATTCCATTCTAGACAAAAAAGTACCATAAGCATTTTTGTAGTACTAACCATTTTTTATAAACGTAATTTAAATATTTAAAAAATGGAAAAATCGTCACATTTTCAGTTTTAATGCTATTAGTTAAAAAAATATATTTTCCGAAAAAGCGATAAGAAGTCTGAGAAAAAAAATATTTTCGATAAAAAAACCTTACAACTTTTCTTTGCATCACTTATAGTTTCTATACAAAAATAAAATTGTATGGAACTGTTTTGCACCAAGATTTTTCTATAAAACTAAATTCTAAAAAAAAACAATTATTTATTAAATACAGTTATAGAGAGAAATACAGCTAGTAAAAAAAGAAAACATAGAGCTAAGGGGAAAAACAAAGAGTCTGGAAAAACACTCTAAAAGAAAAAATTTGATAATTTATGGTCTGGAGGAAAATTCTAAGCTAATAGTTGATTTTATTGTCGAGTTCATTACCAAAAAACTTCAGGTTAAAATTACAAATTTAGAAATTGCCAACTGTGTAGGACTTGGTTCAAAGAAAGACCAAAAATCAAGACCAATCTTGATTGAGTTTGTCTCCGTTCTAAAAAGAAGAGAAATATGAAGTAAATGCTCTGCACTAAAGGGAACAAAAATTTTTATTAGTGAAGATCTAACAAAGGAAGAGCTACTACCAACGCAGAACTCTAGTTGAAGTTCTAAAAGACGCAAGGATTCAAAACTGTCAAAAAAAATAAAAAACCACTATAGCGTTGAGATTGACGGTGTGTTGTATAGTTTTGAGGATATCACGGAGCAAAAAAAGCTACCACCTCAGTTCTCTGACGAGTTTTCTTCGCCGCCTCCAAAAAAATCATCAAGTGCACCTTCAACTCCAACTTTCAGGGAAGTTGATACTGAAAGCGACTACGAAAATCCAACCAAAAAAACGGAGAGATTAGTTCCAGGTTTGAGCAATAAGGATCTGTCAGAAAGAGAAGAAACCATCTTAAGACACAAAGAAAAAAAGTCAACAAAAAATCCACAGCAACTTCTAAAAGAGAAAACTAAGCTGCAATTCCAAGAGATTCTAGCCACTCCAAGCTCCTCAAAAGACAAGTCAAAGAAATTTACTTATGAAACTCGCCAGGTTGCCCAAAAGAAATAAAACCAGTCAATCAAAATTTAAATAATTTCAGTTCCTTTTAGTTAATTTGTCCTGTTTTTTTTTTAATCTCACTTTATCTATTTACAATCTGTTTAGACATCACAATTTTAAATATTTTTTGTTAATTATTAAGGCTTTCTTTTCCTTACAAATAAATTGTAAATCTTTTTTTTTTCTCGTTTTGTTTTAACATTAGCGTATTTATAATAAAATCTTCAAATCATTTTTTAAATCGCATAGGATTAACATTATTTTTTATATATGAAGATGAAGCATTTTTTATTTGCTTTTCTTAACGTGAGCTCTCTTGTGGCTCATCTTGTCGATATTAAGCAGATTTTATTAAATAAAAAATATTATATATTTTGCATGTCTGAAACTCTGCTAAGTCAAAGAATAGATGACAATATAGTACAGATCCCAAGGTACAAACTTGTCAGAAAGGACAGGATACAAATAGAAGAAAGAAAGTTTTTGGGGAGGGGTGTAGAGATTTATGTTAGAGATTGGATATAATTCGAAAACTTAAATGCTATTTCAAATGAGAGCATTAAACAAATTTGGATTAAGATCAAAATAAATAAACAAACTTACTGTATTGGGTCATTGTATAGGCTACAGAGGGGAGATTTTACAAATTTCGTTGAAACTTTGGAGGATTCACTGTCACAGTTTTCAGTTATTTCTAGCCAAACAATATGCGTTGGTGACGTAAATACTAACTATTTCGATATTGACAGCTCAAACACTCAAAAACTTTTAACATGTGTGTAGATTTATAACCTAAAACAAATACTAGAAGTACCTACAAGAATTACGGCGACTACAAGAACACTAATCGATTGGATCTTAGTTCCAAAAAGTTTAAACAATTTTAATCACGAAGTTAAAAAAATTAATGGAGTATCTGATCATTCTTTGACCTTATGCAAACTAAACGAAACTTCATTTTCTGGACCTAGCTATCGTAAATTTAGAAACCTAAAGAGACTTGACCAAAACTTTATAAATGATCTTCTGGAACAAGCCCCTTTGACCAATATTTTATACTGTCAAAGTATTGACCAAAACATCAAAATCCTTAATGATATAATTTTATCAATTTTTGATATATTTGCTCCAACAAAAACTATTTTGATAAAAAAGCAAAAACCAAAATATAATCTTAATTGGGAGTACTATAAGCAGTTACGCAATACAACAAACATAGCAATACAAAATTAAAAGAAAAGTTATCTTGAACTCTGCGCCCAAAGATCTAATTCCAAACAACTCCGGAAAAGTCTGAAACAACTAGAGATAGTAAAACATTCTGATAGCAAAACTTTACCAGCAACTCTGAATCATCCAAAGGATATAAACAGCTTCTTCCTTCAATTTTCAGGGAAAGGGTCTGAGATAGATCCAGATTTATTTAATTTTTATATTCAAAATAAAAAAAAAATCATTTTGAAGAACTTTTTTTTTTAAGACATTAACTATTGAAGAAGTTAAACATCATCTCTTTAGTATAAAATCTCAAGCGATTGGCTTGATCAAATAAATCTACAGATGTTACTCTTTTGTTGTCCCAAAATTTTTCTTTTTTTAACAAACATCATTAATTCGTGTATTCTGGAAAACATATTTCCTTCAGAATGGAAAATCGCAAAAGTAAAACCACTAGCAAAAAAGACCAATGCTAAAGGTTACAATGACCTCCGACCAATCAGTATTCTTCCCTGTCTATCGAAAATTCTTGAGAAGGTCATGGACAAACAGATAAGGGAACATCTTCAAAAATATGATATCCTTCCTGAACATCAGTCTGGATTTCGACCTGGCTTCAGTTGCGTCTCTGTAATTGCAAACGTAACTGATGACATATTTCGACAAAATGACAATGGGAAAACTACGGTGTTAATTCTTCTGGACTACTTTAAAGCCTTCGACACTGTGAGCCATCAACTTCTTCTCGGTATTCTTAACTTTATTGGTTTCTCTTAAGAGTCGAGGGCTTTAATGAGCGGTTACATATCAGAGCGATATCAATTTGTGGAAACATCACAAGGTAAATCCGAAAAACACAAAAAAAATAGTGGTATTCCGCAAGGTTCAATTTTAGCTACACTATTATTTTCGATTTATACGTAAAAGCCACCAACACGCAGATGATAACCAAGTTTAATTTTCATTTTGTCCAAATGAATGGCAGCAAGCCAAACAATCAATAGGGGAGAATTTTAACAGGCTTGTCTCCTTTTCAGAAAAGCATAACCTTAAAATGAATCCTGATAAATCGATTGTGCTTTTCTTTGGTAAGGACAAATCAACTGTTAAAAATACCTTAAAATTAAACATTTCTGGAAACCAACTAACAGCCTCAAACTACGCAAGAAACTTGGGAATGATTTTGGATACTGACTTAAGGTTTCACCAACATGTAAACAAAAATCTAAGAACAGCTTATATGTCACTTAAGTTACTATATCCACATCGGCATTTATTAACTGTTAAACAAAATACCCATCTTACAAATACTCTAGTTTTGAGCCACTTTAACTTTGGTGACGTTATATATGGGCCATGCCTAGACCAGACAGACAAAAACAGAATCCAAAAGGTTCAAAAATCATGCCTAAGATTTATATATGGAATTAGGAAACATTTGCCAATCTCTCATAAATTAAAGGATGCTAAATGGCTAGATATGAGCAAAAGAAGACAATTTCACTCTCTTGTCTTCTACCATAAAATTATTATAACAAAAACCCCACCTTACCTATCAAACAAAATCAAGTATCGCACTGACGTACATGTTCTTAATCTTAGATTTAAGGGCCTAATATCACCACCACAGCACTCTACGAAAATATTTGCGCGAAGTTTCTCCTATAACGTATACAGCTTGTACAATGGCCTTCCCGCAGAATTTAAGACTTTAAAGTTGGTCAACTTTCGAAATAAAGTAAAAAATATCATGTCAAATACAATCTAACAAACGCTATGGTATCTGTACTAAACTTCTATATTTTTAAATTTTGATATTTTGTTTGTCATAAATTGATTTAATACTTTATTTACACCAATGTATTTTCCTACTTGTTAATCATGTAATTCTCTCTTAATTCTAGATCTACAATATTTGTTAACAACAATTCAATATTTTTTTTATAAATTTCTGGACATTGAGAAATTTATATTGACTTCCAGATCCTTTTTGCATTAACTGATGTATCTTGTATAAAAAAAAAAACTTGTAATCTTTACTTATTAATGCAAATAAATGTATTATTATTATTATTATTATTATTAGTATATTCCACCCGAAATTTATCCGCATTGATTGACGTCAACCGTCAACGAGAATTTTTGTCTGACGTTTATTTTTTTGTTTCTCCCTAGATTTTTGGCCACACTGATTACAGTATGGTCAGGGCCTCATTCAGAAAATTTTCGATTTCGTTTAGTTTAAATTTATTCATGAGTTGTTTATAATAGAAAGTTTTTTTGCCATTTTGTTATTGTTATTGTAAGACAATTGATCACAGTGTACTAGATATGGCCAAGGCCGCAAGTGTTAATCCAATACATAATAGTGCGAACTCTACACATCATAGAGGGGACTGTTTATGAAATCTCAAATGAATGAAGCTCAGACATTGTTTGGGGCACAGGTATGGTGGACGCACCCACTCATTGTTCTGCACTGCACTGCAAATTCGTAGCAGCCTTAAGGCTGCTACGAATATGCAGTTTTTAGATAGTTGTTATAAATTTACAGTTTTGGATCAAAACTTGTGAATTTTCACATATATCAACCCCCTCAACAACCCCCCAAATTATTTTTTCTCAAAATTAGAAATCGTTAAGTTCACCTCTATTATGTATATATGTTTCTATGTTCCGGTAAAAATATTGCAACTTAATTTTGACTAACTTGTACTCCGATTGGATTCAAACTGGTACGCGATTATAGTTCCGGTGACAATATAATAATATGGTAATGTTAGGCATTCCCTGGAGAGAAAAAAACACCTAAGTTTGTCCGATTTCACCCAAAATTGGTATACATGGGTTTTTGGGGATAAGGAATACGAATTTTTGATCAAATTTTGAAAAATCGATATGGCGGATTCAAGATGAACGAAGTTTTGCTAACCAATTTTAACTGACTTATACCTATCCGATTGTCTTCAAATTTGGTATGTATATCAGGTACCCATCTTCCCCTAACGAGGAAAGTGGAGGGGGAAAAAGATTTATTTTGGTCGATTTCAATCAAAATTGGCACACAGGAGTTTTTACGGAAGGGGATGTATTCCAATTTTGATTAAAATCGAACAAACTAAATCTTTTTCCCCATCCACTTCCCTCGTTAGGGGAAGGCGGGTACCTGATAATACCATATGATTGTATTGTCACCGGAAATCTGATCAAAACTACGTATTCCTTATCCCCAAAAAATCCCGTATACCAATTTTGGTTGAAATCGGGCAAACTTAGATGTTTTCCCCCCCTCTCTCTCTCGTAGGGGGGAGGGGGTGCCTAAAATACCAAGTTATAGTATTATTACCATAACTTTAACTGCGTACCAAATTTGAAGATGCGGATGTGTATAATTCGGTTAAAATTGGTTAGCAAAATACGACTAAAAATCGTTCCTCTTGAATAATACTATATAATTGTATTGTTACCGGATCTATAAAAGCACAGCAAATTTAAAGACAATCGAGTGTGTATAAGTCAGTTAAAATTGGTTAGCAAAATATGACCAAAAATCGTCCATTTTGAATCCGCCATATTAAAATTTTCAAATCTGATCAAAAATTCAAATCCCCTTCCTGAAAAACCCCTGTAGGCTAATTTTGATTTAAATCGAACAAACTAAATCTTTTCCCCCCTCCACTTCACTCGTTAGAGGGAAATGTGTACCTAATAATACCATATTATTGTATTGTCACCGAAACTATAATCGCATACCAAATTTGAATTCAATCGGACATCTAGAGGTTACTCAAAATTGAGTTGCAAGATTTGACCCGAACATGTAAACATACATACATGGAGGTGAAGTTAAATGAAAGCCGGTCCAGCATTTTTAAACGTCTAAATTGAATTTGAATTCATTAATTTTTGGGGGACTTCGCTCACCAGTCTGGGTCTCTCCCAGGCATATTGGGTCTGCATCGCGTTTTCTTTGTTATGTTCGGTGCACAAATAAAAACGAATATCATGGCCGCCTTAACAGGCATATCACATAATAATATAATTCTCATCCATAAAGTATTTCTGGTATCTTGCTGTTTCACTCTTGTGCATTTGATTCATATGAAAGCGTAATATAAGGCGTTATTCGGAGTGATTAAAAGTTAACAGTGTAGTAATGTCGATTGCCAAAACCTAGGGCGTTTGATTTTTGCAACTTAAAAATCTGGTTTTTGTTCTACGGAAAGTGAGGTTATGATTTGTCTAAATAAAAACGGAATGGACTATAGTTACTCTTATCACCTATTAAACGACTGTAAAGAACATTCGACTTGATTTAAAAAGGTAACTTCTGGAGGAATTAAATAAGAAGAGCTCTCTGAAAGACCTCTTTTTATATAAAATAAAATAACAGTAAATATTGACTATATGAGGTACTTCCTATTCTTGCTTCTATCTTGCCCTCTTAATCCAGGTGAGTTCGAAGGGTCTAAAAGAACATTTAAAAAAAATATCAGAGCACAACGCATCATTCAAAAAATTATTTTTCTTATGTTGCAGAAATGTGGTTATTCCTTATTTTTAATTAATAAACATAAGAAAGTCAAAGCTATTAGAATTTTAGAAAGTGTATAATTATAATCTGTAAAGCGTTTGTAAAATTAAATCAGTTCTCGAGGGCGTAAAGGATTAATCTGAGATTTTGAGCGCTACCCCATTTTTATTTTTCACTCAACTCAATTTTTGATTGGGAAAATTATGTTTTTTGAAAAAATGAATACAACATAACAACAATTATACAAAGTTTTGCTTGCTTGTAAAATAAATAAATGTATAGGATGAAGAAAATCCGCACGAATTAGCCGAGGAAAACGTAAAATCAGAACTAGAGGAGAACCAGCTTGGGAAAGAGCAAACGACACAAAAAAAATGGAACATAATGTTAAAACCCTACCCAAGCAGCATTTGGACGTCGTATTTCGGTTCTCTGACGGCGGCATTTACAACCAGACGTTGTAAACTGACTTTAGTACCACCACCTTGAGAGCGGCATTTGCACTGAAATGGAGCATAAAAATTTTGGTCGTTCCGACGACAGTAGGCGTCTCTCGTAGTAGCGCCCGACTGACCAAATCCGACGACCAGCAACATCGTCCTTTTTGTACTAAAAATTTAATATTTTTTCTACACCTGGAATTTTCGGACCACTGCACTTAATTTTGACTGGAAGTAAATAGTTTTGGAAATCGCCAGATATTTATTACTTTGAAGGAAATAAATGTTTAAATATTTCTCAACTAGTAATTATATTATATAGCATTTTTTGACCATTCAGAAGACGAAATTCTTCAGTCAATAAAATATATATACCTATATACTTTTTTTTCTTAAATTTGTAGATTTTTCACAAAAAAAGGATGAACCGTATCATCTAAGCCATATTTTACTAAAAATGTTTACAAAGCTTTCTGATGAAATACCAAAATTCAACCAGATCAGACCAATTCCGACAAGATCTCCATAATTGTTACACCTAATGCGCCCAACTTTGCACTTTCAGTCAGTATACGTTCACTATGCATTCACTACCCATTGTCTAAGTCAGCTGTGTAAACGGGTATAAGTCGTGTTCCGACTATCGCGCGCCAAGGTCGGAATCTGACTGTGCCTGTAGAGAACAAGACTGAAGTTTACCTGTCATTTGTCATTGTCATAATCCCGACAAAAAATCTAAAAAATGTTTTAAAAAAACCGAATTTCTAGCCAGGTGATCACATGTGACCAATAGCTTATTCTTATTTCTTATCTTATGTTATTTTCTATATAAACCCAACTTTAATCTTTTCCAAGTTTATTTTTACCTGATTTATTCGATCTGCTGGTTGCTCCTGGGGAGGTCATCTCTCCTATATTTTAAATACTCTATTTGTTTGGCTTGCATCCTTGAAAACGTGTTAGTATGCCTAAAAGCCCTTTTCTTTTTTTGTTCTTCTTTTAGGCATACTTTCAGTGCAAACTTTTAAAAACAAAAGATTTATGCCATCGGATCTCCTTTCTGACGTTATTTTTTGGACAAAATTCTTAATTGTGGCTGACGACGAAATAGGGCGATTTGCTTGTACTAATTCTGGCTGGTTCATCCACCATCGTTGCGTTCAGTTATTTAGTAGTTAATACAATCATGCTAAACAACTAGGCTAACCGCGATTTGTAGTATGGTTTAACAGAGAAATCTAACGTCTCTGTCGCCGACGTCCTTACATTTTCATGTCGGCAACCGACAACGCTTTTCTAATAAAGACTACGTCGTCAACTAAACTACTAGTTATAAGTTAACAGACTACTAAAATTTTCACTTGATCTGACGTCGGACCGAGTCAGAAACAGTCGCAGGTCGAAAAAATGCTGCTTGGGTAAAGCGGCGTGGAAAATATTTTTCTGACAGATCAAGGAAAATGAACAAAGAAAGAATTTTAGGTAGGAAACCGTTGAACTATACTCCACTCCATTTTTATGTAGAAAAAACCTAACCTGAATGACCCACTGAATAAAACCAGGTATTAAAGTTGATAGAAATCCGAAGGGCGTCTCACTAGGTCCACAAGTCCCCCCATAAGCAACATTGCGGTAAAATTGGCAGTGGCCTACGGGCTACCGTATATTCCCCTATTCCTGGGCCAGGGACAAATAATAGGAACTGTGTAAATTAAAATACAAAGCTGTAACTGGCAATAAAGCCTATTTCGTTCACAGCGCGGACTAGCCGCAAATTTGAATCCGTACTTAATTAATTTTCGAGGCCGCGTATTTTGCTCGCTGTAAAGGGTTATTAAAACTCTGATTTTCAGTGATTAATTAAAATCAAATTTTTCCTTATTTTGCGCGAGGTATTTTTAATTAAAACAAAAATGAACAAGTCGTTAAAGATATTTTTATGTCAAACGAAGAAATACAGGCTATCAGCAAAGTATCTCAAAATAAGTAAGTAGGCTGTGGATCTTTGTCCTTTCAAACAAGCAGTGGCGTACACTTGGATAAGTACCAGTGCGGAACGATGACTATTTATGAGTGATTCAAAGTTGAAAATTAAAGTGTATGATGGTGTTTAACGATGTATGGTGAAGGGTGACCAGTGAAACCACTGATGAGCCCAAGCTGGTCACCTAGGGCGAAACATCGTTTATTCATTTCTCTTTTCGCTTTGGTGCTTTGTGTGTTCCTTGTGGGATGCTCATTCAAGTTTGAATTTTCGACATTTCCACCCAAGATCTTTTGATCCTTTGTTTTTTATTTTCTTTTCGGTTGAAGTAACTGATTTGGAGGTTTTTTAAGTTCTATTTTGTTTTAATTGCCTTAGGAGCATAACCCTACTGAAAATATTCACACGCCAGGACGAGTCCGTATCAGGTAACTTGGATAAGTACCAGTGCGGAACGATGCCTATTTATGAGTGATTCAAAGTTGGAAATTAAAGTGTATGATGGTGTTTAATGATGTATGGTGAAGGGTGACCAGTGAAACCACTGATGAGCCCAAGCTGGTCACCTAGGGCGAAACATCGTTTATTCATTTCTCTTTTCGCTTTGGTCCTTTGTGTGTTCTTTGTGGGATGCTCATCCAAGTTAGAATTTTCGTTATTTCCACCCAAGATCTTTTGATCCTTTGTTTTTTATTTTCTTTTCGGTTGAAGTAACTGATTTGGAGGTTATTTAACTTCTTTTTTGTTTTAATTGTCCTAGGAGCATAATCCTACTGGAAATATTCACACGCCAGGACGAATCCGTATCAGGTAACTTGGATAAGTACCAGTGCGGAACGATGCCTATTTGTGAGTGATTGAAAGTTGGAAATCAAAGTGTATGATGGTGTTTAATGATGTATGGTGGAGGGTGACCAGTGAAACCACTGACGAGCCCACGCTGGTCACCTAGGGCGAAACATCGTTTATTAATTTCTTTTTTCACTTTGGTCTTTTGTGTGTTCCTTGTGGGATGCTCATCCAAGTTTGAATTTTCGTTATTTCCACCCAAGATCTTTTGGCCTTTCGTTTTTTAAACAGTGGCGTGTTGGAATGGGGGCGGTTCTATATATCACTATACATTCGATCTCAAAAATCTTCATACCAGCTTGACAAAACATTTGTTGTCTCGAATGACTGATATTGCTTTGATCTTCGAAATGCCGACGAACCATTCGCTCAAATTATTTATTTAAAGTTTCGCTCAAAAGGTTTGGGCCAAAAGGTTCGGGATTTGGGTAAAAAGGTTTGTGGTGTTCGGACAAAATTTGCTGAAAGAATATTTGAAATTAAATAAAAATTAGAAAGATTATTTACCGTAAATCATTGAACTTAATTGTAATATAAAAATTAAATTTTAAAACCTTTCCCACAGAAAAACGATTTGGCGCACACACTGAGGTTTGGTGGTGGGGTTTGATGAGTTTACACTTAATGAAGGAAAACCAAAAAAGTGATAGAGCATAATATCAACAGTTAGGTACAAACTTAGTTAACAGATATCTACCAACCTCACAACCTACCACCCAGAAAATTTTTCGCTTTCCGACGATTTTACTATTTAATCGAAAAATAAAATATTTTTGGTGTTCCAATTTAATTTCAAGAATTGAGGTCAGTGATGTGAGACCAAAAATATTATCTATTTCCACTATCAAAAATATATTTCCAAAAAATCTTGCCCGAATGTTCGTGGCAAATGTTCGCTGCAAATGTTCTTTGGAAATGTTTGAGTGTTCGGGCAAACGTTCGTCGAAAAAGGTTTGCCAGATTTGGCCCGAATTTTTTGGACGAACCTATTCGCTGGGTATAAATGCGACTTTATAGGTCTTAAAAACAGCGTTTAACGCCCGCGGCGTGAAAATAAAGACCTGAGCCAATAGGCGAGGGCTTTTAAACTCAACCGTGTTTTTTAGGAGAAAAAAGACTTCATGAATTATTCCACAAAAAATTGTTGGTCTAAACCTCTCTAATATTTTGACAGCACACGAACCACAGTCATAAGCGGGCGGACAGTCTATTCATGTGACTTTTTAATTAAGCAATCTGACAAAAGGAATTCAGTAATGCTCCTAGCAACACGTAGCATCCAAATAAACAAACTAAGCGTCACTTTTCTTCTAAATTTTCATACAAACTGCATTGTTTTCGCAATTTTAATGGATATCGTAATACAGAGTTCACCAAGCCTCCCCAGAGAAGGACCTTTTGCACACGAAATCCAGAGAACTCTACAAAAAAGTACGTAAGTACTATTTTTTGTGGTGTTCAAAGAAGAGTATTGCTGAAAGTGGATGCCTAAAGCTAAACTATAATTTTGTAATTTGGTTATTGCTGTTTTTGAAATAAAAATCGAAAAAATAAAACAAAAGCTTGCTTTTCTTTGCAGTTACATCTATGAAAAAACTGAGCAAAAAACATATCTAGGTAAAAAAATCTCTTTGTTTTGAACGAACAAAATGCAAAACAAACAGAAGAAGCAAAATTACTATCAAATTTCAGCCAAAATCACTTTAATGCCGCGGCCGTTATCGACCTAAAACGCGGGCGGTAAAACGCATTTTAAAGCCCAGTTGTGCATAATAGCTATTTATGTATCTAGGTCATAAAGGAGGCGTTTAACACCCGCGGCGCGGAAATAAAAACACGAGCTGCCAGGCGAGGGTTTTTACACGCTAAGGGTGTTAAACGCATTTTATAACTGATATATAAAGATTATGTTTTGTGGTGTACTAGTAAAAACATTCCGGAAAGCAACCTAATCGTAAAAGAAGACGCCTTACTTGCATACTTCAACGAAAAAGTCAAACAACACAAACCGTCTTCCGTATGGAGTTATTATAGTTAGTTAGTATTATTATAGTTATTATTTTTTTACTATACCGCGAACGAAAAAGTACTGTTTTAACCCCCTCAGGCGCTAAATTGCTTTACTACGCTTTAAAAGCGGGCGGTAAAACGCAGTTTAAAGCCCAGTTGTGCATAAAATATATTAAAAGTGCAGTGGCGAATTGAAAAAACACGAGAAAAACGTTCACAGCCTCATGGTTAAGGTCGGTCCTGAATAGGTAAACCGAGACAAGAAGTAGTAGTTAAAAAAAGAGTCGACAAATATTTCTCTAGATGCACTAAATCGGGCCCCTGGCGGTACGCTACGGGTTATTTTTCACAAACTTTAGCGAGAAGTTTGTTTTATAACCGAATCTCTTCCACTACATAAAATATTTTTCTGCGCCTACAACCAAAAAAGAATGTTGATGTCTTTTCGTACGCAATTGAAAATCTTGATATTAAAATTTTTTCAGGTCGATTAGCCAGTCAAAATTATTCATGAGGCTACCGGTATTACGTCTCGTGATTAAAATGCAAGAATATTGGATGCAGTAAGTAAAACCGTCATTTTTTTGAACCTCAAAGAATTCCCTTCTCTGAGGTCCAAAAAAAATGACGTGCGACCAGGAGGCTGATTCTTGAACCTCATAGGAAAGGTCAAACGGGAACGTTCACATTTTTCATTTCGACCAATAAAAAGGCTCAGAAACTGCTCAGCTTGTATAGTGCTCGCGCAAAACTGACTGAATTATCGTTTTTCCAAGTGCTCTGCTCAGAGGCAGGGGTCTGATTTTTGAATCCATACGAAAATATCCGCATACGTATACTGAATAATAAACAATTTTTATGTCAGTCTTTCTATACCGTGTGAAATGAGAGGCGAAAGATAAGCCGGTATGTGTGGACCGCGTTCGAATTCGACTGGTTTAACGCAATATTGCACGAGTGGGTGGAGGCATTCGTGTTGTTTCGCATGAAAAACCGGTTATTCTTGCACGTACTACCCATGAATCAGCATATCGGCATATCTTTTGCCTCTTTTTCTATACGGTATAGGAAGAGACGGAAGTAGTCTCATGCGAATAATTTCGTATGGTTTCGAAAATACGACCCCAGGTGTATGAAAATGTAGGAAGGTTCCTTCAATACACGGCAATCGAGTTAGGTTCGGTCGTGGTCGGATAGGTTTCGTATATCTCGTCATGGCTCCAAAGCTAGTTATTGATCGATATCAGGGAAGTGACCGTTCCCGGGCGACTTTTTCTATGAAATTCAAGAATCAGCATCCAGACTTCTCTGCTCTAATAGCGTTTTCCTTTTGATGCACTGGGGCAGAACTAAAACTGATCTGGTGCTGTCACAAAATTGAATCGGTACATGATTAATGCATTTCAAAGGGAATTTGAAATGCATGGTTTGACAGCAGATTTCTTTAGGTTATTTTATGGTAATAGAAAAAAAGTATTTTCCGGGCTTAACAGATTTCGTATTTCTTAAAAATAAAAGTTTAAATTAAATGAAGATGAAGTAAAACATGAAAAGAGCCCGTCGATGGAACAGGTCACTTCTCATTTGATTATTTCTTATCTTATGTTATTTCCTGTATAAAACCAGCTTTAGTCGACAGTAAGGTATTGTAGGTAGATATATGTGCTCACTTATTATAATAAATAAATTAAAATCATCATCCCCATCAACAGGCTCTTCTTAAGAAAAATGACTCTTCATCTTCGTCATCACAAACATTTAAAATATATATATATATATATAGCGATCATGCAAGAAACATGCTCTCAGGGCAACATAAACTGCAACGTTTCCAAATAGAACGGCAAAACTCAAGTAGTGCAATCAAATGTAATACGAATATTGCCGTCGGTGCGCACAAGTTCGTCAAAAGGAAAACGGCTTACGTGTTGATCTGTAATGCAATACAGACAGAAGAGCAGATAATATATTTTTTTATTGTAGAGGGTTGCTGTCTCAATTGGCACTTATAGTCGGGGGTTTCTTGAAACGTATAAGAAGATTTTTGGTGATAATGACACTTAGGTATGACTCCGGGGACCACCAAACCAATATAAATTTTTTCAGCGACGGGGTACGTTAGGCGTCGCGACTCCCAAAACTTTTTTTAGGACATAGGGTCAAAACATGATATTTGACTTCCGGTTGATTGCATAAAAAAATAATCAATTTGAAATTTAAAATATATTTTTTTTTAAAAAATTTACAAAACAAACATGCTATTCAGTATTTATGAACGGGATTGTGAAAATTCATTTTGAAGTGACTGTAAGAAGGTCCTAGCTATTCGCCGATATCAAGAAAATGCAAATTCATGCCACGGAAAAATCACAAAAAAACCGGAAATTGACGCATGTTCATAAAATTTATAAAATCTCAATTTTTTGACCCCGGTTGCTTAACTTCAAATTTTTTAATCCACATTGCCAAATATGTTTTTTAAAAGGCTATATAACACGCTAGAATACTAAATGTAACGAGGCACGATGGGCCCCGAAAAATCAAACAACATACATACAAAAATTTTTTTGCTAAAAACTTCAAAAATGACAAAAATTATGTGTAGCCCTCCAAAACTAAATTGTTTTAAAAAAAGTTTTCTTCTACAAGTACACGGTGTTTTATTATATATTGAACCCCCTGTTAACTCTCTGTTAAAAATACCAAAAAAACGATGCTTTAAGGATAATGTGTTAAACAGAGACAATAATCCTTGCATTTTCTCATATCTCTATCTACATTTTTTCTTATTTTTCTCTGAAATTGCTGAAGATAAGTATGTTAAATTGCTGCATACTTAATAGATAAGCCAAGCATTATTTGCCTTTTAACACCTTTTTGCTTCTTTTATGACAAGCAACAAACATAAAAAGACCTATGTCGATTTACCTAAATATCTACAAGAATAGGTAGGTAAACTGAGATTTGTTTTAATAAAACAAAATCAAACAACCGAACAAACTATACTTCTACTATAGAAACTAATACGGATCTGTCTAGCGCTGCTTGTTATTTAAAATATTCGAACTTAATCCGGTCCTGCGTTCTCTGCCAAGCCACCGAGTTCTCGGTGCCTACGTGCGCAGAACGCCCAAAAGGAGGAGTTTCGCTTCTTTGTTTGCCTGTTAACTGATACTATTATCTGAGAACTTGTGAGACCTAATTTTCGAAGCCGCGAGAGGAATGAATCACTCAACAGCCAAAGCACGTCAAATGCATGCTCACAGTTCAAGAATGACCGCGGCAAAACCGATGCTCGCTCTGCCATTCATCTGTTCATTTAGGCTTTTTTTCGCGACTGAGTCACACCCTACATATCTCCGTCGCTTTCCCTCTCTAACGTTTAGAAAGCGATATGGAATTTATTCCATTTCATGGTTTTGGTTTTGTCGAATGTTGACTAAAAACCCCGCTCACTTAGCATTGCCTCTGGCATTCGGTTGGAATGGACTGGGCGTTTGACATGTTGTAGATCTGTTCTACCCCTTTAAGGTTTAAATGGACCTCTTTTTGATCTGACCCACGGATTCAATGATATAAATGTTGAAAGTTGAAGGTTTCAGATTTGACAGATTTTTCACTAAAATCAGGTTTTTTTTGCATTCGAGTGGCTAACTTGTAGAAATGGGGACAATATCCCGAGCATTTTCCACATTCACGGGCGTTTTTCACAATGTGTCATGAGCTTATACATATGTAGCTTATCTCTCTTTTTCTCTGAAGATTTTTCTATAACATATCAAAAAACAAAAAATATTTCACCGTTTGTTCTATTTTAACCAGCGATTTTACGAAAAATTGCATTTTGAAAAGTTTTTTACGATTTTCAAGTTTGTCCTGCCACTGAGAGGGAAGTAAAAAAAATATGGCAACTTCTTCAACTGCATTGAGTAGCATGGTTTTCTACCTAAAAACTGGTGTACTGAGAGTAGCAAGTTAGCTACTTGAATACAACAAAATAGGCAAAAAACTGATTTTAGTGAAAAATCCCTAAAATCTGAAACCTCCAAATTTCAACACCTATATCTCTGAAACCGTAGGTCGAATCAAAAAGAGGTTCATTTGACCATTGGTCAGGGAGAACAGACCTACAACATATTAACTGCTCAGCCCATTCCAACTGAAAGCCAGTGATGAAGTGGATGGAGTAGGCGACCCCAGAAAAAAATATACGAGAGACTGAGGATACTGTTATGGTTATATGCAGGTAGTTAATAGTAACTATAACACATTCATTATGCCAGATTAAGGAGACTTTTACATTATGAACTTGTCTGCCCACTTTTAAGCTGCATTATTATCAATTCCATGCCTTCGTAATCTTTTAACCGAGGTTTAGTGCACACGTCAACCGGATAATTATGAGAATAATGTTGGGAATTTGGAACCTTTGGTTGCACTAAAACAAAATTATGATTGTTTTCCACAAACCAAAACTACACTTTTTTGCACTCGACGCGCGTTTCGCTAACAACGTTAGCATCATCAGGAGACGATAAACAATGAACTAAATTAATCTACGCTCTATCTTATATACAATCCTTTAGTGGGCGGAGATAAGACTAATAAATTGTGATTGATCACGATTTTTAATCCTACCTCCCCTCAACCAAAGAATAAAGTGTACTAAACGGGATAGGTCCTCTATCTTTATTTAAACTATTTCTGGATTTAATGATTTCCATACTTTCATATGCATTCAAAAGTCTTTTGTTTGGTACACTTTTTAGAAGTTTTAGGTTATCTAATGTGAATCTATGATTGTTTTCAAAAGCATGCTCGGCCACACTTGACTTTTCTGTTCTTCCGTATTTTAAGTGTGCTAAGTGTTCTTTAAAACGTGTTTGAATAGAGCGTCTCGTTTGGCCAACATATTTTTTATCACAATCCATGCAACTAATTTCGTAAATTCCACTTTTTTCTAGAACTGTAGTTTTATCCTTGGGATTTCCTAGTAAGCTTCTTATTGTGTTACCGGATTGATATACTAATTTAAGGCCGGTGTTATTAAAAACTTTCTGTAATCCTTTCGTATAATTAGGATTATACGGAATTGATACAAATTTTGAGTCGCAGGTATCTTTTTGTCTGAAAAAGGTAGAATTCCGAAAGGTCTTTTGAAAAGAATGTCTATTTATCAGCTTATTTATTAAGCCTTCGTCGTAACCGTTTTCGCCAGCTATATTCCTAATCCTATTCTTTTCTGCTTCAAATCTTTCTTTGTTTAAGGGGAAATTTACTAATCTATATGTTAAAAAGTGCAAACTTGCAAGCTTTTCATTGCTTACAACATAAGCTTGCAAGTTTGCACTTTTTAACATATAGATTAGTAAATTTCCCCTTAAACAAAGAAAGATTTGAAGCAGAAAAGAATAGGATTAGGAATATAGCTGGCGAAAACGGTTACGACGAAGGCTTAATAAATAAGCTGATAAATAGACATTCTTTTCAAAAGACCTTTCGGAATTCTACCTTTTTCAGACAAAAAGATACCTGCGACTCAAAATTTGTATCAATTCCGTATAATCCTAATTATACGAAAGGATTACAGAAAGTTTTTAATAACACCGGTCTTAAATTAGTATATCAATCCGGTAACACAATAAGAAGCTTACTAGGAAATCCCAAGGATAAAACCACAGTTCTAGAAAAAAGTGGAATTTACGAAATTAGTTGCATGGATTGTGATAAAAAATATGTTGGCCAAACGAGACGCTCTATTCAAACACGTTTTAAAGAACACTTAGCACACTTAAAATACGGAAGAACAGAAAAGTCAAGTGTGGCCGAGCATGCTTTTGAAAACAATCATAGATTCACATTAGATAACCTAAAACTTCTAAAAAGTGTACCAAACAAAAGACTTTTGAATGCATATGAAAGTATGGAAATCATTAAATCCAGAAATAGTTTAAATAAAGATAGAGGACCTATCCCGTTTAGTACACTTTATTCTTTGGTTGAGGGGAGGTAGGATTAAAAATCGTGATCAATCACAATTTATTAGTCTTATCTCCGCCCACTAAAGGATTGTATATAAGATAGAGCGTAGATTAATTTAGTTCATTGTTTATCGTCTCCTGATGATGCTAACGTTGTTAGCGAAACGCGCGTCGAGTGCAAAAAAGTGTAGTTTTGGTTTGTGGAAAACAATCATAATTTTGTTTTTTTTTATGAGAATAATATTATTAAAATTTTTGTCCTGCCTTAAATTTTGTTGATATGTCATCGTTAAAAGATCAAAGCTAGAAACGAATTTTTTGATCTTCGATGAAATGAAAACGATCTTAAAATGTGCAGTTTGGCCACGAGCGAACACAATATACAAAATCTAGAACACAAAAGCCGTTGCCTTAACAGGTCATCATTTTTATATTTAAAATCCAGGAAGGCTTCGCCACTGCCTATTTTATTTTCAAATTTCGCATGCCATTCTCACTCTGAGCCATTTTTATTGGCTTTTGTGTACAAAAAGTGCACCACTGAACAATTGTTCTTAAGATCATTCACAAAAAAACTATTGTTTTGTTATTTGCAGACAGTTAATAAAATGGTGCTTTTAATGAAGGTGTACATCGAGTATTTTAAAAAACAACATTTATTAAGAAAGGTTGTGTGTGAGGTCTAAGCTTTGGAGTTGAGATGGCCAGAGATGTATACTTTTCGTTGTTTGAATCTTATCTCCGATATTCAGCCAACTACTATCTAATTAAAATTCTTTTTATTTTGCTAAAAAAATCTATTCGTTTTATTTCCAATGTTCATCAAAGAGAGTCATGCAGACCCGATTTTAAAAACCTTAAGATAGTTACTCGTACTTCTTTATATATCCTAGAAACAACAAATCTAGTGTTTAAAAACTACAGCAATATGCAAAGACTGAACACAGATCGCATGACGAGACAAATTAACACCGTTTGTTCCTATACCAAAAATCAGTTTAACTCAGAAATCCTTAATCTATGAGGGGAGAAAAATGTTTAACCACTTGCCGTTGCAGATCAGGTGTTCTGCTTCCATCAAGCTATTTAGACTTGTATGTCCAGTGCAGATAAAGCTTGATACAGGTGCAATGGCTAATGTCATACCCGAGAAAATGCTAAAAAATATCAATTTTGACTTTTCAAGAGTAAGACCAACTAAGGTAAAACTTAATTCATACTCTAATAACACATTAAATGTCTTGGGTGAGTGTTTTTTGAGTTGTCAGTATAAAAATATAAAGCTTAATTTATTATTTTTTATTGTCAAGACTGACAGTTGCCCAATCCTTAGTCTGGATTCATGTATTAAATTTAATTTAATAAAAAGAATTTATGACATTGATGTTTCTGATAGCATTTCCTCTCTTTTAAAAAAATATTCTTTTTTATTTAAAGGTAATGGTTGCCTAGAGAAGCTCTACCATATAGAACTAAAGAATAAATAAAACATGGCATGAATAGTTAAGTAAGGTGTTGATAGAAAATCCCTTCTTTACGGTTTTAATTCAGTTTTTGGTTTTGTTGTATTTACATTGTAAATCTATTTGACTTATGTAATATTTTTGTTTTAATGTTATATTGTTATTTTATTTTACTCTATTTTACTCTATGCTCGAATTTGTATCTAGGCTATTTTTAAGAAAATGTTCGTTTAACTGTTATGCCTTTAAGATATATTTATTTACTTTTTTTAACGGAATATACTAGAAATAGATAGCTAAGTTAAGTTAGCCTGCTTTGTTATCAGAATTGTATTTCTTGACAATAAATTATTTTAGCAATCAATCAATCAATCAATAATTTTGCATTTTAAGCTATCATCGGGCGTCGTTATTAAAAATGTGTTTTTCTGCATTTCGGAGGCCGAGACTATATTGACCAATAAAATCGCTGCGGCTGGCAGATTTGGACCAATAAGAATTGAATTACAGCGATAATTTGCGATGAAAGGTTTATTTTAGTACATATTGTGCTTATTCATATCAGGTAGAATATTGTTTACTGAACAAAACAGCTTAGTGAAGTTAATGATCAGGAATATAAAATATGCTAAAAAATCATACAATAATTCCTTCAGAAAATAGTCCACAGAATATCCCTCGTGCGTAGCAAATTATAATAATTTTTATCTCAGCACTCGAGCGTATTCGCGCTTTCGTGCTTTGAGGAAGATTATCGAAAGTTTGCTTAGCACTCTAGATATTACCTAAAGTAAATGACCAAAAAGCTGACACATTAAGGATTTTTTGTAGTTATAATGCATACATTCTTGAGAAGTCAAAAGTTTTATAAAAATTACTTTATTTAATAAAAAAGAAGCTCGCTTTAAAAAAATTACCACTATTATAATATTTTAATATAAACATTTACTTTAATTAAAATATTTAAAAAAATCTATACTTTCACCTAAAGCTGACACTCAAAAAATGGTTCGTTCCCAAACCTGACACTCAATGTTCCTAAAGCTGACACGAAGACCAATAATGACACAAAAGTTAATTTTTACAAAGAAATATAATTTATATACTTAAGTAGTGCATTTTTTTTCCTTTAGTTTATTACTTATTTAAACTATTTTACTTTAATAAAAACGGGTACCCGAATTTTTAACATCGGCCAACGCCCGTTTCATATTTTCCTTATCATATTGTCGTGACGCTCCTTAGAGCTACACAACTATGCAACTAGTAGGAATAATACACGCATTTAAATAAATGGTTGTATAATAATAAAATAAATAATAAACAAAATAGTACTTACATTAAAAATACACACACTTTCTTCATCATGTTGAACGGCTTATGTCTTGAGTTGATTCTTTACTCTCAAATATCGAATCACTACTAACTGACTCCTAACCTCTCTGAAAAGTTTTTATAAATCTATTCTAACATTGATAGTTCATTTAACAGGACCTTCCGACCTTATGTACGCTATTTTTTCTACGAACGCTTAAGATTTACTTAAATTTCTGTAATTATTGATATTTTATTTTGTACCAGAAAGTGTTTTCTACATCTACGAAAAAGTTATGTTGACAATTGACAAATGCTATTTTATATTAAATATTTCTGCACACGTGTAAAATTTAAAGATTTCTAAGGAACCAAACTGTGTGAAATTTATCATTTTCGCACGCTTGGAGAAAAAAATAAAAAGAAACATCAAATGTGTCATCTTTACGAACACTCAAAATTATCATGTTCCTAAAGCTGACTACGCTGGGTCATGTTTCCGAACTTCGCATAAAATTGGTTCCTAATCCTGACACACCAATTTTTTCATAAAAAGCTTTAGTATTATAGAGAAAACACGACTTTCACATAAAATAAATAAAATATAGTAAAGAAAATTGGGTGTAAACAGCACAACTGTGGTTTTGCTGGCCGGCCATTTAAAAACTGATCGGTAAAACAGATCGCTGCAAGTTTTGTAAGAAAATAGAAATATCGATTTTTATTGCACGATATCTCGTCGAGCAGAAACCATTATAGATGGCTTAATATTTTTAAATAAAAAATAAGTGTCAGCTTTTAGAGCAGTGTCAGATTTTGGGTCATTTACCTTATAACTATTTCCCCCAAAAAATATTGACCAATAAAATTGATGAGGCTCGGCTGGTAGATTGGAACCAATAGGAAACGAATTACAGCGATTATTTGTACTAGTGAAAATTATCCGCAATTTGTATCAGTGCAAATTATCGCATTTCATAAAAGCCCATTTTAAGACAAATTTTGCCTCTTACTGTCAGGTAGACAGTATTCTTTATGGTAACTGAACAAAACTTCTCATGTTGTAAAGATCAGGAATATAAAATATGATAACAAATCATACGATAATTTCTTCAGGGAATAGGCCGCATTGAAAATAACGTAACCTCAGACCACTATCCAATAGCGGTTTGTATACCAGTTGTAAATAAAACTAAAGAAACTAATAAAGTAAAAAAAACACATATTAACTACAAAAGTCTAAAAAATGACCTAAAAAAGAAATGTGGTTAGATGTATATAACGAAAAAGAAAAAAACGGGGCTGCAAAACTATTTGTAACAAAAATAGCAAACTATATTAAAATAAATACAAAAATAATCGAGCAAAATACAAAATTTGTCCTTAAAAAAGATTGGATGACAGCAGGGCTTTTGAACTGCATACATGAAAAACATTGTTTGTATAATCAAACAATCCAAAACCCAACAAATTACATAATAAAACAGCGTTACGCAAATTATAAAAATAGATTAAGACTTTTAATTAGAGATGCGAAAAGGAATTATACAAAAAAACAAATAGAAAAAAATAAAGCGTCTTCCTCATTGCTGTGGAGTGTGGTAAACTCATTGTGCGGTAAATCAAAAAGTAAAACTAAAATTGAATCTATAAAAACTGAAACCGGAGAAATCTTAACTGAAAAAAAAAGAAATTGCAAACGAGTTTAACAAACATTATAACACAAAATTCCTCTTTGCAACGACCAAAATATACAAATAGAGAGACTGGAAAGCAGTATGTTTTTGTATTTAACCAATCAGGAAGAAATGTTAAATGCAATAAAATCTTTAAAGGAAAAAAAAGCTCCTGGTTGGGACGAAATTAGTACAGACACAATAAAACAAATAAAAGAGGAAATTATAATACCTCTAACTTTTTTAATTAACTTATTTTTTCAAAATGGCAGCTTTCCAGACTGTCTAAAAATAGGAAAAATTAAGCCCATTCTAAAGTCTGGTAGCAGAGACAGCATGATCAACTATAGGCCAGTGTCTCTGTTGTCTGTATTTGCAAAAATATTTGAAAAAATATTAAAAAATAGGATTGTTAGTTTCCTGTCTAGATTTAATGTGATATCGGAGTGGCAGTACGGGTTCAGAGAGGGAAAGTCGACACAAGACGCAATTTGTAAATTAACGGAACAAATAACTGACGCTTTTGAAACAAATATGCGTAGCCTATGTATTTTTGTCGACCTCTCGAAAGCATTCGACACCATTTCGCATGAGATCTTACTGGAAAAGCTGGAGAGGTATGGCCTGCGCGGAAATGTTTTAAATCTTCTTAAAAGCTACTTGACCAACAGAAACCAATATGTAGAGATTGACGGTGTCAGAAGTGATTACGAAAAAATAAACTATGGTGTACCGCAGGGGACAATTCTGGGTCCCTTGCTTTTTACTTTATATGTAAACGACTTGCTTAAATTAAAAACCATCGGAAAAATAATAAGCTTTGCTGATGACACCGCGATTTTCTACAAGTCAAAATCTTGGGAAAACCTTAAACTGTTAGCGGAAAATGATTTTAAAACAATAAGATCTTGGTTGCAAAAAAACAAACTAACTTTAAACTACGAAAAAACAAAATATTTGTCTTTTGCAATTTATAAAAATGCTTTACCCGAATTTAATTTACTAACAATAGAAAATAAAGAACAAATACCAGAATCAAAATCTATACAATATCTAGGAGTAGTAATTCATAGACACTTAAAACGGGATCTGCAAATAAAAAATTTGGTGAAAAAAATCCGGGGATTACTACCTAAATTTAGATATCTCAAGGAATTTCTGGAGGTAGATCAACTTAAATCGCTTTATCTGTCTCTTGTACAATCTCATCTCTTATATGGGATTCTGGGATGGGGAGCGGTAGCAGACTGCCACTTAACAACTCTTGAGAGTACGCAAAAATGGTTTCTTAAATTAATTTATGGCAAAAGAAGAACATATCCTTCGGACCAGCTTTTCCAGGAAACACAGATTCTTGATATTAGACAACTGTACTGCTTGGAGCTGCTTAAAAACATACACAAAAAGAAAATAAAACTTACAGAAAAAGTGTTAACATACAAAACCAGAAATAAATCAAATGTTGAATATGTTCAGACTTCCAAAACAATAACGCAACGTTCAATCAAATACTTTGCCCCAAGAATATTAAATAACTTGCCTACTGACTTCAAAAATATACTAAAATTTAGTGTTCTCAAAAAATTAGTCACAAATTGGATAAGAGAAAGTAGAGAGATGTGTAACAATCTAATTAACTTAAATTATATTAGGTAATCAGAAGTAAGATGAAGGTTCTCTAAGATTAATTTTATATGTAAAATCTACCTACTCTAAAATTTTATCGTCAATTCGAACTGCTGTGAAAAAAAACTATTTATCTAAAGAATATACTAAGTCAACAAGCATGTTTATGCTTTTAAGACATTTTTGTGCGTTTATTTTTGCATTTTATTTATACTAGGATTGTAAAATGTTTCTTTACTAAAATAAACGTATTATTTATTTATTTATTTATTTATTTATATTATTACGACCGAGGGGTGGCTCGGTAATGCACTTTGGTGTACACGCCGATGGCATTTCGTGGCAATTTCAGGCAATCTAAAGCATTATTTCGAGGCATTTCGGGGACATTTAGATGCAAAATCTGGTAAAAAATGCCTTTTGGTGTGCACAAAATGACGACCGAGCCACCCCTCGACTACGACAGCGAGATTTAAGAAAAATTAACCTCAATTTCCTACGACAAAGATTAACGCCTATCTGAATTTAGCCTGAGGGGTGGCTCGGTCGTTATTTTGTGTACATCAAACTGCATATTTTACCAGATGTTTCGATTCAAAAAGCCTCAGAATGCCTCGAAATTCCCCCGAAATGCCTCGAAATAATTCTTAAAAATACCTCAAAATGCCAGGCAATGATGGCATTGGGCCTTCCTTCGGGCTAAATACACGTAGGAGTTAATTTTTGTCGTAGGAAATTGAGCTTATCCAATTGTCATAGGTAACATCCTAACAATTTTTGGCGTGTACTCCAAAGTGCATTACCGAGCCACCCCTCGATTTAGCCAAACCATCTGGCTAGCCCCGAAAAGTGTTTTGCAGGAATACCGAGTAACGAATTTTTTCTAGTTCTAGTAAAAAAACTTTGCTAATCGAGTGAACAAACTTGGCGGATTTAACAACATCTTAGCTGTTTCAGCAAAAAAACTCTGCTGTTTTAGCAAATCTTTGCTATTTCACTATTTCAGCAGGATTGTTTGACCATATAGACGAAAGGAAACATCACTATATTAAAAAAATTCTCAATGCGTTATTCAAAATACATTGATTTTTTAAAGTAAGTTAGTTGAGCGACAACGTACACTGTCTGCACTGTCACATACTTACATATAAAGCCACAGCGCAGCAGTTTTAATATCGCAAGCAAGTCATCAATGTACCGTGCAAACGCCTTATACGAGGATAAGGCCCGGGGGAAATCTATGGCAAATGCATGCACATTTCCCTGACAGAGTTTCCCTGTCCAAGACAATGTGATGGCAACTTTGGCCCTATTTAAAGCCGAGACGAATTATTAGGCAGTTTTAGGTTAGCGTAGAAAGTATGCCTAGACCTAAAGTGCGATACTCTGTCTTTTTTTTATCTGTAAAAAAAAACATTTGCTCAAAAATATTAAAACAATACTATACAAATAAACAATAGGGAATTAATGAAATACAGCCGTACTGGAGAGTTCAAAAGATCTTGATTGGTAAAAATTAAAATTTAAACTTGGATGAGCACTGGCACTTATCTATATATCTTGATATTTTGTTTTTAGATTCTTTTCGGTTAAAGTAACTGATTTGGAGGTTTTTTAACTTCCTTTTGTAAAAGGTGCAAATTATAAAATTATTGAACGCTTCTCTAGCGACGACCTTATTTCTAACCTACAAATATATATTCTGCCTGTTTTCGAAATTATGTGTTGTTCTTTTCACATTTTCATATTTAAAAGTGTTTTTGAATGATTTCAAAGCCTAGAAGATATGTTGGAAAGAAAGCCTATTGTTTATGAAACCAAAAATTTATCAGACAGTATTTAACACAATTTTGAACGTAAGAATGATTCACCATAAAAACTCAAATTTGTCAAACCAATTTCAAATTTCAAACTCATTCAATAACAAATTCGAAATTTATAAGACCCGTTTTAATCATTGTTCATTTTTTTTTGGAACAAATTTGCATTGATCTATCGATTGTGTACAGGTTCCGCTTAATAAAATTTAATGATTTAAAAAAAAAATATTTTTATACCTAGAAAAATTTTACAAAACTGGACAGTCGCATTGTATGTGGGGACTTTAATGTAGATATATTGGATGACTCATGCAACAAAAAAGCACACATAGATCTTTTTAGAGAGTATTGCTTAAAACCCACTATTCTTGAGCCAACTCGCATAACTTCAAAAAGCAAAACGTGTCTTGATAATTTTTATATGGATTTGGCAAAAACATATTCGAGTAAAGTTTACGAAAATCATTTATCCGATCGTACATACCAAGAACTTAAAATAAATATCAATATGCGACCCAAACCAAAGTTTCCCAAAATGATATTAAAACGAAAATTCTCTAAACCATCCATTTTCACCTTTGAAAACGAACTTTTGACTATTAATTGGGATGGCGTGTTTTTCGCAAGCAACGACATAAATGTTGGTTTTAATAACTTTTTTCTAAAATTTAAATCGGCATTTGACTTTTCATTTCCGCTCACTTATTATAAAACAAAATAGAAAATGGATATCTAGGGGAATCAATTTTCAAATTTATTAAAGGAAATGTCAGCCCTTAGCAAACAACTTAATAGCCAAGTTTATTCAAATAGATACAAACAACTAAAAAAAATCTATATAAAAAAATAAATACTTTAAAAATGTTTTAATAATAAAAGAATATTGTCGTCTCAAAACATAAACAAAGAATGTTGGAAGATAATTAATGAAAATTGGGCAACAAAAAGTAACAAAAAATTAAAATATAAAATAAAAAATCACAAATCAAACACTTTAGAGGAGAATCCTGAAAAACTGTCAAATATTTTTAATCAACAATTTGTTGACATATTTAACACATTTTGTAATCTGGCCACAGACACAGCAGATATAGTTACATTTAGAACAGAAAACTCTTTCTTTTTACACCCTACAAACCCTCACGAAATCTATCAAATAATAAATAAAATATGTAACAAACACTCATCGGGAATTGATGACATTCCAGGGACAGTTATTAAGGAAGTGGCTGATATTTTGGCTCATCCTATATCATTATTAGTAAATCTCAGTTTTGAAAAGGGCACGTATCCTACAGCATTAAAAGAATCAAAAATCATACCACTCTATAAAGGTAAAGGGGACAGACATGACATAAACGACTATCGACCATGCTGTCATTTCGGAAAAATTTTGGAATCCTGTTTTAATAAAAGGTTAATAAATAATAAAGTTTAAAATGTTATCAACTCAACAAAACGATTTCCGTGGAGGACATTCTACCGAAATTGCTTTAAATCAAGCCATTTACGACTCTCTTAATAAAAAAGGTTGCATATTAGGCCTATTTTTTCACATGTCTCGCGCTTTTGATGCAGTAGAACACAATTTATTGGGGAAAATATTGTGTAATAAGGGCATTAGAGGAACTCCGTTAAGATGGGTGCAGTCATATGTCACAGACAGATACCAAACAACAGAGGTAGAAGGTTGTCGTTCTACAAAACCAAAAATTAAACGTGGTACCTATGTGAATAATTTGCCATGACTTCTGACTGCTCTAGGAGGACTTCCGGTGTCATTTGCGGATGAATCTAACTGCGTTATAATAAATCCAACAAGGCGGTAAAACAAAAAGGAGATTCTGCCATTAAAATCATGGAAAACTGGTGCAAAGCTAGCGGGATTAACCTAAATTATGAAAAATCGTTCAATTTTCCACTAAAAACCGATCAATAGATTTAAGCTTACTGTTAAAAACACAAAAAAATCTCTAAAGAATACAAACTCTACCAAGTTTTTAGGAATTTTCATTTACCAAAAATTACCTGGAGTACTCATATCGATTATTTATTTGGCAAATTGAGCTCACTTTGTTTTCTATTACGAAACATAAAAGACACTAATATACTTTGGTTTGATTGGTGGTTACACATATAAAATTTTTACCCTCCAAAAAAAAGCAATAAGATCAATGGCTGGTATCTCAAGTCAAACATCATGTCACGACTACTTTAAAAATAACCAAATAATAACATTTCCCTGCCTATACATATTCTTTAATTTTATTTACAGTTAAACATAATAAATATTTAATAAAAAGGCACAATTACAATACCCGACATAGCAATCTGTTTCAGATGCCCTATTCAAGGCTTCAAATAGGACAGCAAGATCCAAATCATATGGAAATAAAATGCCTTAATAAACTTTGTACCATTAGAAAAGAATTTGCATGATGACATATTAATAGCTTTAAAAGGAAATTAAAGAAACTACTGGTAAACAAATGTTACTACTCTGTCGAGGATTTTTTACTAGATAAATCGTAGCACTGTGTAATTTTTTATACATATTTCACTGCAGTAATATACTCTTTCTCTATTTTTTATTGTTTTGTTTATTTTTCGATAACATTTTAATATGTATTTTTTAAATTATAACCTTTACTGTTTGTTTTGATATTTTCCATTTGCGTCTGTTTCCTACTTGCGTAGTTTTAAATAATTTATAACTGCAATATTTGAGCATTTTTGTGCTCTTTTTTTTTAATAAATCATAAGTAAACGTCGTGTTTTTATTTTATATTTTTTAGTGTCTTGTGATTATGAATTTTATTTATTTTATATTAGTTTATAGTTACTATGTATTGTATTACTACTTGTACTCATGACGATCCCATAATAACAAAATTTATTTTGTTATTTAGAGAAATTAATAAAATATACTCTACTCTATACGCTACTCTACTTGACTCAAACTCATTCAAAATGTCAAAGTCGTAATTTGTAAATTCCATTTTTAATAAAACCCGGAAATTTTCAAACAATTATTAAAACCCGTTGTTTATCACAAAATTTTGGTTAAATTAATTTCGCATTCGCCAATAATACATGAACCGGAGGCGCACATGCAGATGGCACGGCGGAGCGGCATTTCGACGCATTTGTCGTTCTATGTGCACACAGTAGGATAAAAGTATTCACAGGTAGTGTTCAATACTTTGTGTATAGATCTCACTCTATTTTCCTTAACTGGAATGAAAGTGACATCTATACACAAACTATTGCACCCTCCCTGTACAAGTAGGCGCGCGTATCAGCGACAAATGCATCGAAACGCCGCGCCACGTGCGTGTACGACTCCGATTCATGTATTATTGGCGAATGCGAATTTAGCAAAAATTTTCTGAGAAACAACGGGTTTTACGAATTCCGGTTTTGAAAAATAATGGTTTGACAAATTCCAGGTTTTATTAAAAATGTGTTTTACAAATTACGGGTTCGATATTGAATGATTTTGATGAACATTGGTTCGATTAAAAACGAATTTCTTATTAACTGGGTTTAAAGAAATAAGGTTCGGATAAAAAATTGGATTAACGATTTGCAGTTTCTATAGTGAATGATTTTGTGATTGAACTTTCTTTTATTTAACGCTTTGATTTCGCTCGCTTCCGCTCGAATATGTATATCAGAGTCCCTCTTGATTTCACCTATCAGAGAGTTAATAGACCAGTTTTATCGTCACCTTATTTGCTTACCGTATTACGGTAATTAAGTTGCTAAAAGAGTTTTTGAACCATAAACACAAATTACCGTACATAACCGTATTCTTTTGCCCACATACAAACTGCCATTGTAAACAGAATAGAAAAGAAAACAACAATTCCTGTTTTTGCTAATTTACTTTCACAAAAAATTTAAAAAATATCTAAACAAAAAAACGAATTATCCTTTACCACCTGCAGCTTTTGCACAGAAATAAATCTGGTTGGTTACTAAAAATAAACGAGCGGGTCCCGTTAAGCCTCCGTAAGTAACCTATTTCGGTTCGGTTATTTTTGGATGCGGGAGAAAAAAAAAACCGATTTTGCCTACGGTATCACCACTATTTTATCAAGGTCGCGATAACGGTATGCATTACGTTCAGATCAGAGTGAACTACCTAATGTTGGTTGGCCATATTTAAAGCAGGGACGAATTATTGTGTTGCGAGCTGATTCGCTTTCGACTTGGATGAGCACCTAAAACTTGTAATCAGGATAATTTTAAACTATACAATATATTGACAGACTCTTATGCGAGGAGGATGATGATAGTGTGTGCAAAACGCGAAACTCAAAATCGTCTTTGCTGTTATGTTTGTTGACAGAACAATTTTAAGCTAAGGAAAGCTAATTCCTAAGTTGGTAATTGGTAGTTTTTACAAGTAGTGACTAAATTTTCTTTTACAAGCCCGGGTTTAAATCACGAGAGCAGCGAAAGACGCTCTATATTTTTTTTCCATTATTAAAAAACTTTAAGAAATTGAACAAATCTTTCAAAACTTAAAAATAGAGCATCCACCAGTGGCGTGCAGTCCATGAAAACAAGGAAAGTAGTGTTACCCCTAGAAAAACAACATCTTCTTTAACCTATATCTATACTTAATTCAATCTCAAAAATTTTTGAAAAAGTTATCTACAAACAAATGTATAGCTACTTGGTTAAATACAATCTATTAAGCAAGTATCATCATGGCTTTTTAAAAAATAAAAACACAGTAACTGCCTGTTTTGATTTTCTTAATTTTATATATAAAAACTTGGACAAGAAAAAAAAAAGTTGCTGGAATTTTCTTTGATATGTCAAAGGCGTTCGACTGTCTAAATATAAATTTTGCGTTACAAAAGCACTATGCACTAGGCTTTAGTATGAATGTGAAACATCTGAAAGCAGTGAAGTATGTCAAGGAATACCGCAGGGCTCTGTATTAGGTCCCTTAATTTTCTTAATTTATAATAATGATTTGCCAGAAACGTTACAGGCAGAGTGTCTAGCGGTTTTCGCGGATGATGTAAGTTCTTCAGTGTCGTCTGAGGAACTGACGACCAAATTAAATGCTCTATGTCATAACTTTCAATCCTGGTGTTTTAGAAATAAGCTTGTTGTTAATAGTAAAAAAGCAGTTTTAATAAAATTTTCATCAAATAGCAACCATATAAAGTATGAAATTGGAAATGTATTTATGTCCAATGAAAAAATAACATTTTTGGGCATTAAAATTGATAGTGAACTAAATTGGATGGATCATTTAAACTATGTAAGCAAAAAATTAAATTCTACATATTTCGCTATTTTACAATTGAAAGACACTCTAGAAAATAAGGATTTATTAAATGTATATTATTCTCTTGCCTATTTAGTCATATCATATAACATTATTTTCTGGGGTGGCGCTTCAAACAATGAGAGAATATTCATAATCCAAAAAAGGATTATTAGACTCATTTTTAACTTAAAACCTCGAGAGTCATGTAGGCCTATCTTTACAAAACATAATATTTTGACATTTCCGGCAATTTATATAATAAAATCCATTTTTTTTGTAAAGAAGAATATTAACAATTTTTCTCAAATTAATCAGGTTTGCAATAATCATTATAATACCAGGCATGGTAGCCTATTAAGAACTGAAAAACATAGTAGCACTCTGTATGAAAGTGTCCAGGCTATGCTGCTTTAAAACCGTTTAATGGTCTACCAAATAACATTCGAAACAGCAAGCAACAAAAATGTCTTTAAAAAAACTCTTAAATCGAGGCTACTAAACGTCTGTCCGTATAATATAAACGAGTTCATAAGATAGGCAAGCCTTTGGTGTCGTATTGTTCTATGTTTTTTTTTAACTAATGCTTGATCTTGTGTCAGCATTGACACTATGTTGTCAAACTTGAAAGAGAAAGAACTGATTGAGCCTTGAATGTTATGTTGTGTCCTGTTTCTATTTGTTTGAAGATTTTGATCAAGTCCTAAAATTGTGATACTCTTTTTTGAAAAAAATATTTTTATTTTAAATTTGTAAAACTAAATGTCTCAAAGTTTAACATTGTTTTGTTTTTATTATTATTTACTTTATTTTATTTAGTACTTTTAAATTTATTTATGTTTGGCTTTGCTGCTGTTTTTTATTTGCATCAACCAATTATGGGTTACATTTTAAATTTGTAAAATTGATTGCCTCAAAATTTAACATTGTTTTGTTTTTATTATTATTTACTGTATTTTATGTGTCTAAAAATTGACTAAACTTAGAAATGTGATATTATATAGTTAAGTATTTTTAAATTAATTTATGTTTGGCTTTGTTGGTGATTTTGTGTTTGTATCAACCACTGGAAGGTTACAGGTACATAATTTTTTAACAAATATTAGACCATATATCTTAGGATAATTAATTTTGAAATATTTATGTAGGGTTTTTTTATGTGTGTTCGTAAAACTCTTTTTTTTTATATAAAATTGACTGACGATTTCCATATTGTAATTTTGTACAATCGATTTAAATCAGGAAATATAAGATATTCTGTTCTATTCTATTCTATTCTAATGTAATTTTTGAAATCGCAAACAATTATTTTAGATTGTATTAAAAATGTGAAAAATTATTTTAATTATCAAGGTCATAACACATGCGGCTTTGAGTCAAACCGAATCAAAGCAGTGCATCTATTCTTGAATCGAGAGAAAATTAGCTTCCAGAGAGTCAAACTCTCTCTCGCTACTATCCATCTCATTGGTTGAAATCCTCGGTTTAAATCGGTTGATCGAAATTAATTCTCTTGGTCTTGACTAAGAGAATTACTTAAAAGTGAGAGAAACCGATTTAAACCGAATATTTGGACCAATGAGATGCATGGTAGTGAGAGGATTTGACTCCCTGGGAGAAAATATTTTCTCGATTCAAGAATAGAGGCACAGAGAGTCTGCCCGTGTCGTGTGCTCGCGGCTAGAAAAATCCAATAGAAGCTGTAGTTATAATATGCCGACAGCAGCTTTCTTCTGCGTTGAGAGGACATTGAACCTGATGAATGCATCGAACATCGAGTCGCGGTCGCGTGCTTTAGGCAGGTGTGGAAGCTATTATTGGACTAGGTTATCTGCTGGTGTAAACGGCTATATGGAAGAAAATTACGGACTTGGACAAGCAAATGCCGTCACCATCAACTGACGGGTTGGACAGTTAAGTAAGCACAGTTCACTTTTTGATTGATTTCAAGAAAAAAATATACTCTTTTCGAAAGGTATATTTTTGTGTAGATGACGTCCCCAAATAGTTATTCTGATAAAAATTAAAACCTTCAATATACGCCTTACTGTCAGAACCTGTCAAAAATATGTCATTTTCTCCAAAAATGTAAAAACAAATATCTTTAAAAAATAAGAAATTTGGGCTTATAGAGCATTACTTTCTAGACAAAAAAGTCACATAAGCATTTTATAAACGTAATTTAAATATTTAAAAAATGGAAAAATTGTCGCATTTTGAATTTTAAAATATATTTTCCGAAAAAGCGATGGGAAACCTGAGGGAGAACATGTTTTCCATAAAAAAACGTTACAACTTTTTTTGCATCACTTATAGTTTCTATACAAAAATAAAATAAGTTGAAGAAAATGGTAAAATCATGTCGATTATATTGAACTTTCTTGCACCCAGATTTTTCTATAATTATAACTCTATAACTCTAAAGAAACAATTATTTTCTAAATAGTTACTCTTGTCTCCTATCAAACGACAGTAAAAAGTTTCGACTAGATTTGAAAAGGTAACCTCTGGCGGAATTAAATAAGAGGAGCTCTCTGAAGGAAATCTTTTTATATACAATAAAATAACAAACAAATATTGACTATATAAGGTACTTCCCTTATTCCCGCTTCTATCTTGCCCCATTAATCCAGGTGAGTTCGAAGAGTCTTATAGAACATTTAAAAAAAATATCAGAGCACAAAGCATCATGTACTAGTCCGTATTACGGTCATTCACAAAATTATTTTTCTTACGTTGCAGAAATTTGGTTATTTCTTATTTTTACTTAATAAACATAAGAAAGTCAAAACTTTTTTACTGCCGTTTGATAGGTAATATTTAGCACATAATTGTATTTTTTTAGAAGTTTAGGTTTATAGAAAGATCTTGGTACCAAGACGTTCAATACAATTTACATGATTTTAGCATTTTCTTCAACTAATTTTATTTTTGTATAGAAACTATAAGTGATGTAAATTATTAAATTAATTAACAGCATTAAAATTCAAAATGTCACAATTTTTTTCATTTTTCGAAGATTTAAATGACGTTTATAAAAAAACGGTTAGTTCCACAAAAATGCTTGTTTTACTTTTTTAGTCTAAAATGAAAGGCTTTGTAAGCCCTAATTTTTATTTTTTTTTAAATATTTTTTTTTACATTTTGGGAAAAAATTACATATTTTTGACAGGTTTTGACAGTAGGTCGTACATAGAATATTTTAATTTTTATCAGAATAACTATTTAGGGACGGGCCTTACACAAAAATATAACTTTCATAAAGAGTATATTGTTTTCCTTAAAATCAATCAAAAAGTGAACTGTGTAAGAAGATTGTGCGTAAATGTGTAATGTGTATATCCAGGAAAAATTGGTTCAGTGTTATGGAAACGGTGTAAAATATCTTTATATATATATATATATATATATAAATATTTTAAAGCCTTAAACTACAATAACAAGTTCTTTTTTTTGAAATATCAAGTTCAAAAAGTCTTTAAAACGATCAAATGCCTTAAAATATTTGAACACATCTAAAAATATTTTAACAGCTATTTAACTAAAATGATTTAAAGTTCATCATGGCCGTACCAAAACAATAATTGGATTTTTTTTTTAAATTTGGGTAAAAAACGGATAGGAACTTTTTATGGCGCCCGTGATCAAACAAAAGGTTTGTGGCATCGATAACCTAAAATGATATTAGAATAGATGCAACTATCCAAATCCAAATAATGCAATTTGACAGCTGTCGTTGATCGAAATGTCAAAAAAGCGTAGCCCATGTTTCAATGTAGACCACACTTTAAGTTAAACAGATATGATATCGCGCGTGAGACGTGAGAGACAGCATTTAGTGGCCATTTTTATTACGAGGCGGTCGTTTGTTTAAAATCAGTTTTAGTAATTTTTCAGTGGAGAAAATTAAAAAAATGAGGTGCTGTGTACACGCATGTGGTGTCGATAATCAGACAAAAGGTTTTCCGCGTGACTTTAATTTTTTCAGATTTCCAAAAGACAAGAAAATGGAAGATATATGGAAGCATTTTTCTGGACGGGATGATAATTTTAACGTGAATAATTCTCGAATATGCTCAAAACATTTTAGTGATAATAATATGAGTGAAACCTTAAAAAGTAGCGGCGCCATCTGATTAAAAAAAATAAGTTGTATAGTTGTTGAAAAAAACCCTTTCTGAGGGTCCATGCCGAAAATCTTAGCTGCTAAATATCTTTATAGATGTCCTTTTAGATTTTTATAAAAAACAAATTTCTAACCCGCTAGGATCTATATTCCATTTAAAGTCCTTGCCCTGTAATTTATTTCCCTTGCGTCTTACCTTATCATACCGCTTACCTTATGAAACACTGAATCCAGCTCCCTCGCAATCCCCCACCCTTCGTTGTTTTCCAGACTGCATTTCGTTTAGTTTAAAACCTTGCAGAAGTTTTTTATGGAAAAACCATTCCTACCTGCAACCCCTCCCCACCCTAAACTGTTACTTTTGAAAAACAAAACATTCTTTAAGATTCCTGAATTTGTTTCCTTTAGTTTGATATCCCACAACCTAGACTTTGACAGATTAAAATTTTTATCGGATACAGGAAAGTGGTTACAACCACCCGTTGAAATTTTCCAAAAATCCAGAAACACTTATATATTTGGTAACTTTTCAAGAAGAACTTAAATGCGAATTTCTAACTCTACATTGATTTAGAACTCTAAATAATTGTGGGTTATTTGTACCACTTTCAAAACAGACTCACCCCTATTTCTCAACCCCTTGTCTGAATTTTAAGAAATGCCGAAGCATGTGTTTACTTATTTTATAAGTAGAGTCTAGGTACCAATTTTCAAACGTATATTGCTTTTCGTTTTCGAGATACAGGAAATCCTCTTAAAATTTCAACCACTATTTTTACCCCGTCAGGAGTAAAATAATACAAAATATTTTCTTGGTGAGCTCCTCCATTATCAAACCAAAGTTACCTCAAATTTTCATGTTTGTAGGTGAACTGGTATCAGCTGTGCGTAAGTAGTTCCCTGTTCGTGCCACAAAAACTCTCACCAGGTGACGTCATGCCCAGATCTAGACGAATTTTGAACCGCTGTGTATCATAACTTTCTTTTTCTACCCAAGATCTTTTGATCTTTTGTTTTTTAGTTTCTTTTCGGTTGAAGTAACTGATTTGGAGGTTTTTTTAACTTCTTCTTTGTTTTAATTGCCTTAGGAGCATAATCCTACTGGAAATATTAACACGCCAGGACGAATTTGTATTAGATAACTTAGATAAGTAAGTACCAGTGCGGAACGATGCCTATTTGTGAGTGGTTCAAGGTTGTAAATCTAAGTGTATGATGGTGTTTAATGATGTATAGCGGAGGGTGACCAGTGAAACTACTGATGAGCCCACGCTGGTTACCCAGGGCGAAACATCGTTTATTAATTTCTCTTTTCGCTTTGATCTTTTGTGTGTTCCTTGTGGGATACTCATCCAAGTTTGAATTTTCGTTATTTCCAACCAAGATCTTTTGATCTTTTGTTTTTTAGAGTCTTTTCGGTTGAAGTAATTGATTTGGAGGTTTTTTAACTTCTTCTTTGTTTTAATTGCCTTAGGAGCATAATCCTGCTGGAAATATTAACACGCCAGGACGAATTTGTATTAGATAACTTAGATAAGTAAGTACCAGTGCGGAACGATGCCTATTTGTGAGTGGTTCAAGGTTGTAAATCTAAGTGTATGATGGTGTTTAATGATGTACAGTGGAGGGTCACCAGTGAAACTACTGATGAGCCCACGCTGGTTAACCAGGGCGAAACATCGTTTATTAATTTCTCTTTTCGCTTTGATCTTTTGTGTGTTCCTTGTGGGATACTCATCCAAGTTTGAATTTTCGTTATTTCCAACCAAGATCTTTTGATCTTTTGTTTTTTAGTTTCTTTTCAGTTGAAGTAACTGATTTGGAGGTTTTTAACTTCTCCTAATACCTTTCTTTTGTTGTATCATGCACATAAATACATACACTCATTTATTATATTAGTTGGATTTTGCGTTACAAAACAAAAATAACATTTTGCCATATTTATGCTTAAAAAAGTTTTTTTCGAAAAATCAGGAGTTTTTTGTACTTCAATGCAAAAGGAACTTCCTGAATTTTGACTGCTCACACAGGGGATGGCATCTAGGACGACGCCGTTTCATCATTATTAGGGACTTATCAGCTAGGTGTACCACAACGACGGACAAATTCGGTCGCGATTATGTGCAAAAGATTGCGGCTTAAGCGAAGGAAATCCTTTCGATGGCGCCCCCGCATGTACACCTACTGTAGTTAACAGTAGATGGAGGTAGCATCAATCCTGCGAGAGAGATTGTAACACTCAAAACAAGCAATAGGTGCCGTACTGCACGATTTAAAAAACAAACGGAAAATGACAGTGGTTTTTTGTACTTCAGTTCGAAGTGAACTAAATTTCGACTGCTCACATAAAAGGTGTGTGTTGTTGTTTAGTGTTTTAACAAAACGTCATAAGTCGTCATTACTATAAAGCAAAATAACACGATAACACACACATCAGCAAATTGCAGGATTACCGAGGCGGAATTAATAAATTATAGGCCTGCAAAATGACTAAACTGCAACAAAAAAAGTTCCTGCCGCCATTAATTATGAAGATTACAGGGCAGCCAAGTAATTTTAATCAATTACGTGTAAATTAGTAAGTGAGATTTTGCAGCAAGGTCGCGTATATTGAAGTTTGCATCTTTTTAGTTAAGTAATGTAATACCTACAATAATACTGAAGAACAGCAAAAATGTTTCCTAGGCAGTGAGGTTCCTCCATAGGAGAACATCAGCACGTGCACCCCTACACAGAATAAGAAATTAATAATAAAATGTCTGATTTATATTCTTCCTCGTATTGTTTCCAAAACTTTATATTATTATTAGGGCTGATTATTATGGCACCGCGTCAAACTTTTCAACGCAGTTCCTGCTACAGTATTTTTCACCCGAAATTTATCCGCATTATCAATGAATAGCGAGCTTTCCCTCAAAAAAGGTAATGGTAACTGTAGATCCGAGATAACGAGCCTCTTTAGAGAGACAAATATCTCTAGCAGTAGTTCAAATACAATCGATTTTCGCCATCAAAATCGGTTTAGCAATAATGAATTTATGAGAAAATGTATGCAGAATTGAGACGGCAATCGCATAATCTGTAAAACACTGATTGAAATTGTTTTATTTTTTTAACGGATTTTAATGACTCGCGTTCTACGTGGCAGAAACAAAGCTTTTTTATAACTTCAGAAAAAAAATCCAAAAGAATTCAGTAACATAGGAATAAACGAGTCTCTTTGAAGGGTAAAGTTTGTTGCTGTCCGCCATCTTAGATTTTAAGATGGCGGAAGAAAAAATATTTCTTGTCAAAATCTTGCTCAATTCCCTGCAAATAACAGTTTTTTTTTATAGCCCACCCGGTATATGGCGCCTACACTGCTGTAGCGCAAATAACGTTCTTATGTTTACTTGGTTTTTACTTACAAGTTTAACTTTACGGTGGAGTTGACTGGCCACTTTGGCATTTAATCATCGTAATATTTTAAAAGCTTTGTAGAATTTAAATGATGCAACCTAAAAGCATAATTCACCTAACTGTAAAATTTTTAATCTATCTAGCAAAGAAGGAGACTAATGTAAAGTTGGCGATAATGGAAAGAGACTAAGAAATGAGTGCTATTAGTTTTTCTATGACCAATTCAAATAGTTAACCAGCATTTATTTTATCTTTATCGTTTGAAAAAACAAGAGTTTACTGTAACTCAGTACAAAAGTAACTTCCTGAATTTAGACTGCTCACACAGAGGGTAGCACGTAAGACAACGCCGTTTCGTCCTTGTTAGGGATTCATCAGCTATGAATGTACCAAAGATTACGGCTCAAGAGAAAGAAATCCTGTCGATGGCGCCCTCTGTGTGAACCATCCAAACCAAGAGAATACCTACTGTAGTTAGCAGTAGGTGGAGATAGAGGCCCTCTATATACATTTGATAGTTGTTGTTTTACCAGAGGTGATCAACTCATATTGCCCTCTCTTTCTAGTTTTTTCCATATTTGCATGTATAACACATTTTATAAAATGGACTGATGTTTTGTTGTCTCTTTTTATAATTTCCCCAGACAGTTTTTGAACGATTGCTTTTTCTTGGTTAGTAAAATATGTCAAGCTTTGACAAAGAAAATAAAGAAAAAACAGTGCGTACACACGCTAGATATTAAAAATATAAATAATAGGTAAAATATAAAGACTCCTATGATGTATATTTTTGTTACGCTTTTTCTTACAATAAAACAAGGAAACGTGTAACTACTGCTTGTAGCTCACTTACCTGGCAAATTCGGCTGTTTTTATTAATTTTCCAGCTTGGTAAATGCATGTTTTCTTTTCACTTTTCCTGAGCTTCTTTTTCCGATGGACTACGGAGCAATACAAGTTCGTTGAGGCATGTATTTTTACAGTTTTTGATACAGCAAAATTCCAGTTTTAAACCTGACGTTTTCTAGTCAAAAATCTGATAGTGACAAAGTTATTTAATGCCAGGGGTTACCAACTATCATTGCCAACACACAATTTCAAACATTTCCCCAACAACTGTCAAATCCAGTTGCTCACCTCTGGTAAAACAATAACTATCAAAAATTGTATACAGGGCCTCTAGTTGGAGTTGGCATCGATCCTGTGAAATGTATGGAGGTTCTGCATACAAGCAACCGATTATAAATGGCAAATCAACCGATAGGTGGATGATTTAAAACGCCTGGCATTAAAAAAACGAAAGATGGCTGTGAGACTGTATTTGAACGTCCATGTCCGTATTGTCTCCCATATCGCACTACGCACGTACACTGCAAATAACCTACTCGACGGCGACTCTATGCTCGATGCATTCAGCAGGTTCAACGATCTCTTCACGGACACGAAACTAGGCATACGGCTGCTGCCGGCGTATTATAGTTGCAGGCTATATGGAACCCAGCAGCGGAGATAGCTTTTATCGGATTTTTCTAGAGTAGTGAAAAGCCGCGCGCATACGACACGCGGGCAGACTTTCTGCTGTGACTCGGTTTGAGTCAAAGCGCATTTGTTATGGCATGGGATCATGTTTTTCTAGAGGAAGCTTGCTTCCATGGACAGCATGTCGCTGGGTAGGGGTGACCCATTCATTCTAATCTATACCATGAACCCTTGCCCTGTAAGAGACAAAGGTGTATACTTGTACATGCATTGGTAAAAGCGAACCAATGCGGCCTTTATTCGCGGAACAACCCAAGTGCATTTATTCTAATTAAATCAATACAACCCAAAGTAAGTAAGTTGCCGCAGAAATATTTTATTCACGAACATTAATTTTTGCAGTGTTTTAAGTAGATTCCACTGTATTTGTTGCAGTTTCTAATTTCTTAAGGGTTTTTTTTTCAACGCTTTATTTACTAACAAAATTCCGCAAAATAATTGTAGGGAATGGAGAGACTACTATAATATTAATGCAACTCTAACATTTATGCATATTTCGCAATTTAGGTAAAAAAGTGCACTTTTTATCCTTGCGCTACAAACAAAGTTTATCACTTTTCCTTCCTCAAATTCAAGACATGATAACAAGCATAAAAAGTAAAATAAGGTCGAAAAAAAGTGAGAATAAAAAAATAATACAAACCTTTCGTTTCTCTAGGAAATAGTAGTAGTAGTAGTAGTATAGGGGCGGTCCGTAGGCTTGGCAATTACGCCTCTTCATGGGCCCTTTCTGCCATACCCCGTTCCTTACCCCTATGTCCCTACTTCCAACTCTCTCTCTCCGGGCCTCCTTCTTTACGAAGTTCAGTATGTCGGCCCATTTGAGCGATTGCAGCTCTTCTTCCTCTATCGTGGGATATCCCCACTTCAGCTGCCTTGATCTGGCATATGCATCGCACTCTTCTATCAAGTGCTGCGTCGATTCCTCTTCGAGCCCGCAAGCGGGCACACGGGATCTTTTGCTACTCTTATTTGCGTCAGATGTTTGTTCAGTTGATTGTGCCTCCTCAGCATCCCTGTCAGCAGTCCAATGTCCTTTCGAGTCTTGCCTAAGAGTCGTTTAGTTCTGGCTACCTTCGGACCATCCACGAATAGCTTGGACTGTCTGCACTTTAACTCTTGCCTCCGGGACGTCTTCAGTTCATTGTTCGCCCATTTGTTGAGCTTTCTCTGTACCTGTTTTTTCGTTATTCCCAGAAGACGTTCCGGTCCAAGGCACCTAGTCTGGCAAGTTCATCCGCTTTCTCGTTCCCTGGTATTCCCTCATGACCTGAAGCCCACATCAGTGTTACCCTCTTCTTGTCTTGAGCCAGTGTTTGCAGTGCTTCAGCGCACTCCTTCGCCAGACAACTGACTATTTTGGGTGAACTTAGAGCCTTGAGAGCAGCCGGGCTGTCGGAGCATATGTATATGTCCCTCCTGCCATTTGTGATCTCCGGTAGAGTTGCTGCCTTGATAATGGCATATACCTCCGCTTGAAACAACATAGCGTGTTCTCCAAGTGGATAACTTTTTTGAATTTCTAGGCTTTCGGCGTACACTCCTGCGCCTGTTGTCTGCCTGGCTGAGAGTTTAGAGCCATCCGTGTAGCAGATCGTCGCCTCTCTGCTTAATTCTATTTGGAATTCTTTCCTTTGCCACTCATTTCGTTCAGGTATTGTGACCTTGTACTTTTTATCGAACCTCCATGGTTTCACTGGCAGATGGCCCTCTCTTTCCTCTCTAGGAAATATATATATGAAAAAAAGTTACAGTTGTCTTAACTGTCATTTATTGTCATGGGATAAACCCACTGGTACGACGAGTAGGGGCTCGAACTACACTATGTTGATGAACTCAAAAATCTGTCAAATCGTATCAAAATAACGAATAAATAATTTATAAACTTTTTGGAAAAAAATAACTTCTTACTCTGTTGAAGATATTGAATCGGACACCATAAAAAAAGTAACAGTTAAGACATACTGTCGTTTCTGAAGAATTGCGTCCCAACCGCTATCAAGTGATCATGAAACTCGATTGTTATATTTGCCTCTAAAAACGATGCACTATTTAACTGGATCTCAGTGGGCCGTTTAAGTATGTTATTGAGACAGTCCCTGAGAGCATTTAGTCTTATGGGCACAGGTGCCGATATCTACAGGGTGAGCCAATGATAGCTGTCAAAGTTTGGATGAGCGTATTATTATCATGCTTATGATGGCCGATATGGGCAGAAAAAGCACTAATTCCCACTAAAATTACATCGCTGAATTTAGAAATTTCATTTATTTTCAAACCTGTCAAACCGTGTCAAAATAGCAGAAAAATAATTACTAAACTTAAAGTTTTTCGAAAGGCGAATTTCTTCTTCTTAGTCTGATGAAGATATTAAATCGAAAACCGTAAAAAAAAGTTACATTTGTCTTAACTGTCATTTACTCTCTTAGGGTAAACCCACTGTTGCAATGACACATATTTGCGAGTCGGAGCTCGAAGTACACTAAATTGAGGTCGATGAATTAAAAAATGTCTTTATTTTTGACACCTGTCAAACTCTGTCAAAATAAGGATTAAATAATTTGAAAAGCAAATACCTTCTTTTTTACTCTGTTGAAGATATTGAATGGGAAACCGTAAAAAGTGACAGTTGTACTACAGGCTTTCTACTGTGGCTCTCTCCATGACAGTAAATGACAGTTAGGACAACAGTCACTTTTTTATGGTTTTCGATTTAATATTTTCAAAAAAGTAAAAACAAGTTATTTTCCAAAATCTTAAGTTTATAAATTATTTATTCGTCGTTTCTGAAGAATTGCGTCCCTTGTGTCAAAACTATTTTTTTGTTATAAAAGTATCAAATAAAACGGGAGACCGCTATCAAGTAGTCATGATATTCGATTGTTTAAAAAAAAAAATATTAAAGTCTAGTAAACGATCAAATGAATGATTTTTGAATAAAGCTTGTTTTGCGACGAAGATTTTTGTTTTGCCTTGAGTTGCATGAACTGGACAAAAATTCTAATTCGTATTATCAGTGATAAACTTTTACCACACAAATATGTGACAATCTGATAGGAAATATAGATAACGTAATGCACTCGCGTTAACGTTATAACTTATAGATTGATTATGCAATTATGATAAATTTTCTACAAGGCTGCGCCATCTCCATTGTTTGTCAAGTTTGATTTGGTAAGATAATTGGTTTGCACTAATTAATGCTAAATATCCATTTGGGGACATTGGCGTATTAGTCCACTGATGCGACGTATGGAACGAGAGATTAGCACTCAGATTCAGATTTATGTTCGAGTGCAAAATTTGGTATTTCCTAGGTCAAGACGCTTTCGGATACCAAATTTTGAACTTCGACAGAACGCCTTTTTTAGAAGGTTAACATTATTTATTTGACCCAGTGAAGAAAGGCCAGTTCCTTCAATCAGCTTAAATTCAGCGATTGCCAAGTGTACTTTTAGCATTCGATTGCACAGCTGTTTTTGACAGATCCAGTGCTGGCATCCAAAACAAATCACTTTAGGTACTATAAATCACAAAAATAACATAAACAGCTGACTAATAAAGAGCGGTTATGTTAAATTCATGCGATCGGCATCGGCTCTTAAAGGATTTTCGTTTTACAATTGGTCCTGGTTCTGGTTGAACCAGAACCGCAACCGATCCTTTCGTTTTAAAACAATGACGTCACAGTTGCAACCCGGTTATGAAATTTTAGAACCAGCCTGGGAGGTTGGTTCGGCCCTTTGGTTGTAAACATAACCCCTAAAATTTTGCAAAATTATAGATGATCTTTTTTTGAGTAAAATCAAAGATATCCTAATAATATTTTAAATGACGTCATTATTTTAGAATTGCTGTCAAAATTTATGTCAACCAGAACCAGGACCAATCCTTAAATCGAAAATCCTTTTAAAGTCAATGGGACTTGTTGACTGCTTGCTAACGTCAGCTGATTCCAGTGGAATTTGTGAAGAACGCGCTAGATGGCATCGGTTGCTTAAGTGCTGAGTTTCCAAACAGAACTCAAAAGCTGACATGACACGCCTAACTAGTTACCAGGCTGTTACGCAGAACGCGCAGATTCGCGCTGAACAAATATTTAAAAATATCTTTCCGGTAACATGGGTGACAGAACCGGCTTACGAGTGGGCTCTAAAATTAATACTGGCACATAGGCAAAGGCCTCGCTACTTTCTTATAGTAGTAGTGCGGTCGTCAGAACAACATTTTGGGACCTATAAGTATCATGTAAAAGTGGATCTTACGTATTAGTCACCCCCACCCGTTTGAAAGTATTTCTTGCCACCATGAGACAATAGCAAGATTTCGTCCCTATTTATAGTAACAGCCACATAGGCAAAGGCCTCGCTACTTTCTTATAGTAGTAGTGCGGTCGTCAGAACAACATTTTGGGACCTATAAGTATCATGTAAAAGTGGATCTTACGTATTTATCACCCCCACCCGTTTGAAAGTATTTCTTGCCACCATGAGACAATAGCAAGTTTTCGTCCCTATTTGTAGTAACAGCCACATAGGCAAAGGCCTCGCTACTTTCTTATAGTAGTAGTGCGGTCGTCAGAACAACATTTTGGGACCTATAAGTATCATGTAAAAGTGGATCTTACGTATTAATCACCCCCACCCGTTTGAAAGTATTCCTTGCCACCATGTGACAATAGCAAGTTTTCGTCCCTCCAAGGTTCCTTGTTATTTGTGAATTTGTAATCGCTCCAACTTTCATTCGATACCTATTTACCTGAACAAATATAAGCTTTATTGAAGTAGCCGACATAGAACGCCACAGCTACGATATTGCCTCAACTTTTATTCCAAAGTTTGCGACATCATAGTTGCATAATTATGTGGTAGTGTGGGTCAAATATTTGTCTGTTGTCTGTTTTAAGTCGCAACCCTTTTAAAGTAATATTTTCTAATTTCAGGAAATCATGCTTTATCGGCCGTCTTTTATTTTCGCTTTTTGAGTTCTTAAACCCAAATTATATCATGCTAGGCTATTCTGGTTGTAGAAACATAACCTCAAAAATCACAATGAAAAAATTGCATCAGCCACAATAACACATAGAAATTTCCATCGTATTTCACTTTTTGATCGTATATTATACATATACTGGCCATAACCAAACCTAAAAATTCTTTGTTTCGTTAATCACCTTGTTATGTTTAATTAATGTTACCAAAAAGAACCGAATAGGAATTTTGGAACTAATCCCCTCCTTTTTCGACTCCGTCACATAAAAAAGAGCATTCACGACGTATCAGGAACGTGGTTGCGACTTAGCTGTGTGGTTTTTGGTACTTTAAAGTTGTGGCCCGTAATAGTAACCGAGAAAGTGTGTCCCACTTAGGGAATTAATACGTCGCGCTATCGTATACAGGCACATAGCGAAGGCAAGTTGAGATTATTTTCAGTAAATTCTGTTTTGTTTTGGATACGTTGTGACAACTTCAAATGTTAGTTGGGTCTGCGCAAAATTCGTAAGAACGGTCACTGGCCGAGCCGTATTCAAGTGCTGCACACCTTCGGAGTTCAGTAAAGTCAATTTCTGGTCGTGTCATATGTATGTTTTTCAAATCAAATATTTTTTAAGAACATCAAGTCATCAAATTACGTTAGCAATTTCTCTGGCAAGAAATTACACTTGACCCATTTTTGTAAATAAAACTTGAAATTATTTTTTTCCAAAGAAATGTCAAAAATTTCAAAATTAGCAAAATTTAAAGCCTGTCAACCAAGTCATGGCAAACTTGATTAAAAAGGGAACCGGAACGCCTAAGAAGCAAAAAAAAAGGATTTTAAATCTGTTCTGTAAAGTAAAACTTTCTATACGTACATCTAAGAAATATATCAATAGTATCCATTTTCTGGATTCTATTCTATTCTATTTATTTACTTTTGTCTCAATTTATCTTAAATTACTTAAGACAAGGATTTAAAATAGTTTATATATCCATGGGAGTAGGTATCTAGAAGATTCTCGCGGGTTCAAGACAAAGCATTGTCATTTAAAATAATACAGTTCGAATGTCGCCAATATTAATTTGGATCGCTATGTGTTGGAAAAAGACAAACGACGGATGGTTTAAAGAAATGGCAACACTGTCCAAAACGAATTTTTACCGATACTTTTCATAGATATGGCAAGTTTAACGTCAATCTATTAAATATATTAAATAATTAGCTCCCTCTTTGTTTTTTAATATCTAATGTTAAATTTGTTTTGAGCCTAATCAGCTACAATTTAATTTTTGCATTACGCACTTTCGTTGATGTCATTAGCTCTCAGTTTATAATGATTTACTCTATAGTGGTCTGAATTAGGTAATTGTGCTGAGCATTCAGTAGTAAATTAGCAACATTATATTAACATGACAACAAGCGTATATATTTAGTTACCTATATAGTATATATACATACATCTATGTTCAGATTCGATACGGGAATTACATCATAATGGTGTTAAATATTGATTGATTACTTGTATGTAAATCTACCTACTAACTAGACTCCGTTCAATTTTTATTTAGACAAAACCTAACCTTAATGACCCGCTGAACACAACCTGGATTAAAAGTTGACAGAAATTCAATCGACCTAGCCTAGATTGTTGTTCTTGTTACATGAAGTTATTAAGTTGTTAAGGTTTTTTTTTGACAGAAGTTTTAGTTTAAATTATCTTCATCAATGTCTACTTAAACCATAAATATAACACATACATTTTATATTGGTATTTATAGCTAGTAACAGTTCATCATAGCATAGTTTTTATCAAATTTCAAAAAGTGCCTGTCTCTTAATTCAACAAGCCTCTTTTAAAGCATGCCACTGCACATAAAAACCAATAATTTAAATTTTATTTTCGTGAAGTTCTTGGGCCTGCTACTTAAAATTTAGATTTATTAGGTCAAGAGACAACAACTTTGCATGTCAAAAATCTGAAAGAATAGAGAGAGGTCGTGGGCAGGCGTATTGTGCGGTCAAAGAGAAAAGAGGGGAAGGTCGGGTCAGACGAAAATAAAATCAGATTTTCAGTTTTTTAATAACTTTAAATTTTGTTACAAAAATGATACCAAAAAGACATATTACATTTTTTTCTATTAATTTCGAGAAATATAGTAAATTTTAAAAAATAATCAAGTTGCTTTTCTTTTAGTACAAAATAGGAATGTTATTGGTATCCTTGGCACCAGCGAAACTGCTGTTAATTGTTGTCTGACCTTGGTTGCCTTTTGACTTAAAAGGATATTTGGCCTTGAATTAAATAGGTCCTCTTTGGCTGTCCTTGAGGTATATTTGGAACCTATAACATTGAATTAGTTAAATTAATTTCGCAAAGCTCGAATATTTTGACCTTGGGTGGCTTTGACCACGCAATAATTTTTGCCCTTGACTTCAAATATTTGTGGTGGGTTTAGTGAGTGTGTTGCTATATCAAACACGAAGCAGCTGCTGCTGTATTGAAAGCCGAAGCAAATTAATTTAAGGCCAAATATGTGGGGGTATAGAAAGATTTTTGTGTTAAATTGCGTTAAATAATTCAAGGCTATACATTTGAAATATACCTCAAGGACAGCTAAAGAGGACTCAATTAATTTAGGGACAACTATCCTAAGTCAAAAGGCAACCAAGGTCAGATAACAATTAGCAGTATGTTCTCCCAAGATCCCAAGACTTAACACGTAAAAAATGTTTGTTTCCCCAAGGTCAAGGCTAAATGTATTTAAAGCTTGATATATCAAACACAAAGCAGCTGTGTTAAAGTCCGAAGAAAAGATTAAATCATGAAACAGACTGAAGATCAAGTGTCGCTTAAGATATGGCCTTGATAAAGTAGAACTTGTTTGAAGGTAGAATTATGGTCCAGTTGATGATCTCACCCCCGTATAAGCGTACTACTGATGTCTATTTGACTCCAAAAAGTATGGATGTCACATGACCCGTTTTGAACGTTACTTCAACATTTTCTTTCTACTCTTAATTTAGAAAAATAAACATCTTAGGTTTGTCAGAGATTAGAAAAAATAAAATATGCTGATGACTCCTTAACTATAAAGGAAGACGTGCTAGGCCAACTTGTTCTCTATAATGATAAGGATCTTAGAAAATAATAAAGGATTCTCCAACCATGAAATTAGATGTTAAATTGTTTTTATGTGGCTTATGTGGTCTAATAAATTATCTTGTGGGGCCAAATAAAAATAAACTTATTTTAAATTTCTCTGAAGTAAAATGGAAAGGACTTTTTTTAAACGTGAAAAAGTCACTGTAATTTAAACTTTTTAAAGGGCGTTTGCAAATTCATCTAATACCAAAGGTTAGGTTACTTAGCATATTTTTTTTGACATGATATATTCAGCAAAAAAAAATTGCTTTTTTTATGTTGCAATTTTCCTCATTTAAGAAAATTATGGTCGCTCATGTACATTATAGCATAAATTATCACCCCGAATAAATAAATACTTTTTATAATACTTTTAAATAGGTTATTTTTGTAAATGTTTGTCGGCATTTCGAAAATCCCTTTAAAAAACATAATTTTTGCTACGCAAAAGCAGATTTTCCTTTGACAACCTTGCTTTTTTATGAATTGTTTCGTTCGTTGGGCTTCCCAAGATCCATATTCTATATAAAGTGCTGCCTACTGTAAAATGTGGTGATGAGATTTTAATAGGATTTTCTAGATAAATTAATATTCCCACGAAGACTAGACTTATTTTAGTTCGGATATTTAATGAACGGTTCATTAATTTGTAGCTGTAACATAATTATGCTCTGATTCATTGAGCACAGCGAACTTTTCGGGTTTAATGCTTTAGCTCTATAGTTTATTTAGAATTTCTTTTAATCCTTTTGGTAAGGTAAAAGAAAGTTAATTTTGCAGAGACAGAAACATTTATCGAACCATAATGGAATGCGAACACGGTATTCCTTGTATGAACCTTCCGAAAAGTGGAATACCAAGACTTTTCACCCCCCCCCCTCAGTGCAACAGAGTGGTAAGGAAGATTGGCTAAAACTTAAAAAAATACTATTTGTAGAATTTTGGCCAAAAATGATCGAAAATACCGCAAAAGATAAAAATGTCCAAAATAAATCAGCTTGCTCGGATACCTCGATGTTGTCGTCCTTTTCGACGTGTCCATTTTTCGAAAAAAAATCTATCATAATGGACGATGAAAAGTACTTTTTTTCGAACGACGGGAAAATAGCCACTTTCCGTACGATTTTCCATACGGAAAGTTCTACATTACATGCTCTTTCGAAATATTTCCACTCTCAAGAAAGGATCTCTTTCGTTGGCCATGATTTCTTGTTGACAAATTTTAGCTTTTGTTTGTCTTGGCAGTTTTGACAATTCTAAAAAAAGCTTTTTTTATACCTTCATCAAAAACAAGATTTTACTCAGTGTTTCGGAGTTCCATTGTCTATACTTTATTTATACACGACGTTTCGATCAGTACAATCTCTGATCGTCTTCAGGTGCAAACTACAATCAATTCCTAAGGCTACGTACTTATATACTGTGAGAAATCACTCAACCTTGAAGTTTAAGAAGTTGGCTCCGCCCAAGGAGGGGCTTCCAAATATTTTGGATTTCAACACTTGGTTTACTGAAAATAACCTGATTCTGCCCAATAAAGGCAGCTTCAAGGAATTTTTATGAACGTACCAGCCTACCGCTGGAGGGAGTGATGGAGTTGTTGGAGTGCTGCCTACATAACTCTTATTTTCAAGTGAAAGATAGGTTTTATGCTCAGGCTGACGGTCTGCCAATGGGTTCATCGCTTTCGCCAGTGGTGGCCAATATTTACATGGAGTGGTTCGAATCACACGCGGTTGATACCGCAACATATAAACCTAAGCTCTAGCTGAGATATGTTGATGATACTTTTATTGTCTGGATCGGGAATGACCAACAACTCTCAGAATTTCTTCACCACCTAAATAACATAGGACCCACCATTAAATTCACAATGGAGTTGGAGGAAAATTGTCAAATTCCTTTTCTTGATGTACTTGTCACACGAGTAGAAAGCGACATCAGAACAACAGTCTATCGTAAACCCACTAACACAGGACAATATTTAAATCAAGGTTCAAATCATTCTGCTACAACCAAACGAGGCATAATCAAAACTTTGTATAACAGAGCCGTTCAAATTTGTAACAATTCTCATGAATTGGAAATCGAAATAAGAAACATTAAGAAGTATCTGCAGCAGAATGGTTACAGCCTGAAACTTATAACAGATACCACTTCTAAATTTTAACAAACAGGACAGTGATTACAAGACCAAAACCAGGCAAATGCATTCCTTACAATCCCATACGTTAAAGGAGTATCAGAGAAAATTCGAAGAGTAGCGAAAAACTTTAATATTAAAACAGCTTTTAAATCTAGTAATACAATTCGAAGCCTTCTTAGTAAAACAAAACCGGAGAACAAACAAAATAAGGAATGCATTTACCAAGTTCCTTGTGAGTGTGGTGAATCATACATAGGCGAAACTAAAAGACCACTATCTGTTAGGCTTAAGGAACATCAGACGAATACCCAAAAAGGTGAAATCACGAAATCAGGAATTGCCGAACATGCATGGTCAAAACAACACCGAATGAAGTGGGCAGAAGCAAAGGTTTTGCACAAGGAGTCACACTGGAAGAAACGAAAATTACTTGAAGCTGCCTTTGTTGGGCAGAATCAGGGTATTTTCAGTAAACAAAGTGTTGAAATACCAAATATTTGGAAGCCCCTCCTTGGGCGGAGTCAACTTCTTAAACTTCAAGGTTGAGTGATTTCTCACAGTATATAAGTACGTAGCCTTAGGAATTGATTGTAGTTTGCACCTGAAGACGATCAGAGATTGTACTGATCGAAACGTCGTGTATAAATAAAATGTAGACAATGGGAGTCCGAAACACAGAGTTAATTTCAAACACATCATTGTCTCAAACTTTCAAAAAAGATTTTACTCACTGTCCGCACATAGCAAACACAGGGCTTTTTTGGTTAACGATACAAAATATTTTTTTTATTACCCAAGGAAGTAAAAAACATATTTTTATCATTTTTTTGCACGCAAATAATGTGAAAGAATTAAATGGCCAATAGAAGGATCTGTTGCGAAATGTGAAAATCGAGTAGCCGTATGCTTTTTTGTTTTAGTTTTTTGTATATTTTTTAAGTTTTTAAATTTTTTTTGATGTAGGTACTAAAAAAATAGTGTTTAAAACTCATGGCTAAACTGTGCTTTTTTATACTTGTGTTTTTAAATCACTCGCTGTGCTCGTTCTTTAAAACCACGCTTGTATAAAAAAGCACTATTTTTGCAACTAGTTGTAAAAACTGCTATTTTTGATCACGGGTGCAAAAAAAGATTCATGTCCGTTTTTTACCCAAAGTTAAAGTAATAGCGGAAAATACTAATATTGAAAAAATTTAATTATTCTTGCCTAAAATTTAACTCATTTCCACCAGGTTTCACCAAGTATTTACGAAAAAATCTTTTAAAAATATCGTCAAAATATCAAATTGTCAGAGATTAAAATGTCGCAACAATGAATTTATAGTTAAAGATGGTGTGTTGCCAGAAGTTCTCTTCGTTCGAGATTTTTAACAGTATTTTCCTGTTTTTCTTTGATATTTTAATAAAGGTATTAAAAAAGAAACAGTTTTAACAACTCGCGGCTAAACTGTGCTTTTTTTTACTCGCGTTTCTAAATACCTCTCTGAGCTCGTTATTTATACCAACGCTTGTAAAAAAAGCACTATTTTAGCCACTGGTTGCTAAAACTACTATTTTAAATTTATTTTAAAAGTTTCGGTTACAAAAATGGACTCGGATCTAGAAAATGAGTTGAAACTGGCCGGAGAAAATAATAGATGCTGCTTCATGCACGTCGATTGCTGCCTAAAAAATCTAAAGAGCACTATCAGCGGACCTTTGAACCATTTATAAGCTGGTGCGAATTAAAAAATGAAAGAAAATTAATGAGGATATAATGGTGGCATATTTTTCGGAAAAATCGACCACATCAAAGTCATCAAGCTTGTGGAATCTATACTCTACAAATAAATAAAAGATAAACCTACAAATCTTCTTTTGATGAGTTGTTTTATTACTATTCTGCTTGATAAGTTGGCCATGGTCGGCCGTAACTGGTCGTCAGTCATCAGTGAATTAGCTGTATGAAGCTAATAGGCACTACACTACACACAAAAATAATTTCTAACCACAAAAGTCTACTTGTTTTTCTTTAGTTTTGATCCTTAAAACTACTGGCCTATCTAGCCAGCAAAAAGCAGAAAGCTAACATTTTATTATTAGGGAACTGTTCATAAAGTACGTAAGGTGACTAGCCATTGACGAAAGTGGTAGGTACTAAAATGTTGTTTCTGATCGTTTATATAAAGGGAGTTTCGTGACAATTGAAGATTCGGCAAATTAGCCAAATTTGCGCACAAAATTTTAGTGTGCTGGGCAATTTCCGAAAGGGGTACAGCAAGACCATGTGTAGGACATGTACGGGGCCACGCATTAGCCAGCAAAGGTTATAGTGATAACTGCCTAGTGAAACTGAATGAGTTCATTCAAGAACATCATGCTGAAGACAATATTATGTTTTGGCCTAACATGGCATCTTGCCATTATGCCAAAAAAAAAACACAAAATTTGCTTTAAGACATTCCATATGTACCAAAAAATGACAATCCTCTTAATTTGTCCCAGGCTCGCTCCATTGAAGACTTTTGGCCCCATTTGGCAATGGGTACGCTGTAGGCTGAACTGTTGAAAATGAAGCCTAACAACCAAGTGCAGAGAAGTTAATATTGTCACCGCACAGGGGCCCAATTCTTAGTCGCATACGAATCATATTTTAGCAAAATTTTCGAAAGAAAGAGTCAATTTTTACTAATTCAGATACCAAATACACAATGCACAATATTTAATTAAAATAGGCCCAAAATTTAAATATTGCATAGTAGGTAGAAGGAAAGAAAGTCATGTATGCTGCACAAATATTTTATTTCATTAAAGACGACATTGTCCGACATAAAAAAAAACAAAAGATCAAAAGATCTTGGGTGGAAATAACGAAGATTCAAACTTGGATGAACATCCCACAAGGAACACACAAAGAACCAAAGCGAAAAGAGAAATGATTAAACGATATTTCGCTGTGGGTAACCAGCGTGAGCTCATCAGTGGTTTCACTGGTCATCCTCCCCATACATCATCAAACACCATCATACACTTTGATTTTCAATCTTGAATCACTCGCAAATAGGCATCGTTCCGCACTGGTACTAATCCAAGTTACCTGATACGGATTCTTCCTGGCGTGTTAATATTTCAAATAGGATTATGCTCCTAAGGCAATTAAAATAAAAAAAGAGAAGTTAAAAAACCTCAAAATCAGTTACTTCAACCGAACTCGGTTGGAGGCTAGGACGAATCCGTATCAGGTAACTTGGATTATTACTAGTGCGGAACGATGCCTATTGGTGAGTGATTCAAGGTTAGAAATAAAAGTGTATGATGGTGTTTAATGATGTATGGGGAGGGTGACCAGTGAAACCACTGATGAGCTTACACTGGTTACCCAGACAGAAACATCGTTTAATCATTTCTCTTTTCGCTTTGGTCCTTTGTGTGTTCCTTATGGCATGCTCATCCAAGTTTAAATCTTCGTTATTTCCACCCAAGATCTTTTGATCTTTTGTTTATTGGTTTCTTTTCGGTTTAAGTAACTGATTTAGAGGTTTCTTAACTTCTCTTTTTTGTTTTTTTTTTATTGTCAAACATGTTTAATTTATTAATTTATTTATGTGTAGTTTGTTTCCTAAATTTAACCCCTTATGATGGATTTTTGACGTTTATTCAAACTTAATTTTGAAACAATTGTTTCTATTGTATTACTGAATGCACACTTGAAAATGATCTTTTAGAGAGAAAATCTAAACGCGTCGTGTTTAATGAAATAACACATTTGTGAAGCATACAGAACTTTCTTTCCTTTTACCTACTATGATTCAACTGCTTCACCCTGGAGAAATCTACGATTCTATTTAAATATTGCAGTTTTAGCGAGAAAAATAGAAGAGTTTTTGACACTTAAGGCGCATTTACACAGACAAACTTTCCTTTGATGTTGAAATGCCGACAAACATTTACACGAGCCTCTTGAGCAAAATGTTCAAAGAAATGTTCGAGCAAAATCGCGTACAAAAAAACACACCTAAATTTTTGAGAGAATGTTGAGCAAAATTTGTCTGAAGAATTGGGGTTATAAAAATTTCTTTACAAATTCAAAATATATATTGTTATCGGAATTCATTGAACTTAACTGAAAATAGAAAAACAAAGTTTTAAAATAAGGTATTTTTAATTAAGTGCTTTCTGACGGAAAAACGATTTGATGTCGAAATTCACATTTTACCTCATAAGCAACTTCGATTGACCTGATTTTTATAGGGGATATGCCAGTAACTTGTAACTTTTTTGGGGTTGTAAAAAAACGAGAATAAAAAAATAATAATTGGCACTTATTTATTGCCGTTGCCTGTAAAATGTAATGATAAAAATTTACATTTAAAAGAATATCTCTTTATTTTACTTCCTAGTTTAGTCTTTTACAATAATAATTAAGTCAAATTAAAAAATCTATATACATTTTATTAAATCTCAAATATATGAACAAAAGCACTTTCGTTTTAAATAATACCCGTTTATTACCCACGTTTATAACCCTACGATCCCGACCCTTATCTAAAAAATATAATTTAGCAGTAATAGACTAGACTTTTGAATCGGAATGTTGCCCTTTGCATATTGTTTGTTCAGTGTCAGTAATCGACCTTGATTATTACATTAAATTGTCAGTAAATATCTATATCTTCAACATTTTCATGAACCTTTTGCTTTTTTAAGCAACCCTTGGGGACCTTAAACTAACTAGGTAAACGTGGTGTGAGGAATTAAAAAAAAACAACAATAAAAGCTAAAGGTAAAGTAGAGTTTCAAAAATATGTTTTAAAAAAATCCCCCTCCCCACTCCTCATAGTCGTGAGGTGCGGATTACCGCTTAAAAGTACAATTTTTGAGTTTTTTGCCGATATTTGAAAAACTCAAAAATTTTTTTGAAAAGAAAAATTTTCCTGGGTTTTTTTTTTTACTTTAGCAAAAAACCCCTTGGAAATAAAAAAAGCAAGAAAATCTAAAAAAAAAACCGGTGCAAAAAATCCTGAAAAAAACCATAAGAAAAAATATTATAAGTAACCCTAATCCATGTGACAAAATTGATAGTAGAGCCAATAATAATGTTTCGCTTGCCTTCGGCTTTTTTTCACAAAAATTTTAAATAAAAGTTGGTGTTCCATTTTTTTAAAGAATTGAGATCAATGATCACTGCTGTGAAATTTTATTTATTCTCATCTTTAAAAATATTTTTCCAAAACAGATACCAATAATTTGCTCAAAAATTTACCCGAATAAAATGTTCAAAGAAATGCTCACAAAAATGTTCACGTAAAAAATTTTAGATCTTCTGCACGAGCAAGCGCATATGACATACGAATGTCAAAAATTGCGAAAAAAAGTGGATCGCAAACATAAAATTGTAATTTTACGGCGAATTTAATGTAATATTACAAAATTTCAGTACGAGTTCAATGTTGTGTAAGCGTTAATAAGTGGGTAAGAGAAAATTTACCCCTTTTTCCGTCAATTTTCTACTTTGTGCCAAAACTTATGGGACACCCGTTATATGTAACAAAATGAGACAAAAAACTTGCTGACTGATAATACCTAACAAGGTGAAGCAAGTGTTTAGTTTTTGTGGTACTCCAGTGTATTTTTTATAGTTTTTTTTTGCTATCATTTCGTCATAGCAGAAAGCCCAATCCAATAGCTTCTTTTATCAAAACTCTCTTTTTAGTCCACCATACCAAAATGGTATGGGGGCCTATTAAAATTGTAAAATTTTGATTTTTCTTAATTTTATAAAAAATGAGTAACTAAGTTTCCAAAACACCTTAATCGACGAAAAAAAAAGTTGTCTGTCGGTCTGTTGTCGGTCTGTGCCTTAAAAGATTTTAATCAAATTTGATAAAAAAATCCTCTATGAGCTGACCATGAGCTGATTAACTTTTGGGTAGTGTGGTTGGGGGTTGAAGGGGGGAAAAGGGGGATAAAATATTTAAAAAATTGTAACTTTGGAACAAAAGCAAGTAGCGATATACGGTTTTCAAATTTAAGTTTCCATGAATATGGACTGCAATGTGGGAGCTTTAGTTTCCGAGTTATTTTAAAAAACGTTAAAATTTATAAAAAAAAATCATAACCTTATAAGTAAAGCAGCTATTGATATGCGGTTTTCAGATTTTGGTTTTCGTAAATATTACCCAAAAATTTTGTTGTAAGGCTCAAATCTTTCAAAGCTACAGTTTTCGAGATATTTTCATTTCCTTTCAACATAAAATAATTGATTGTATGGTGGACGTGCTTTCTAGGACCAATTTTTTATTTTTAAATATATGTATTTGGAATACATTCTTCGCGAACAAAATTAATGATTACCACATCAGAAGCAGGGAAACTCCACATCGTGACTAATTAAAGGTATATTACCTTATTGACTGCTGTCATTTTTCACTTAACCAAAATGTGCCATTTCTGTCGGTGCAATAATGTGAACTAACGTAAAGCAATATGTCTTTGTGGCAAAATATGGTACAATATATATCTACAATAAGCCGCTACGCGTCAAAAGATTAATGGCTTGCTGGGTATGTAATGTAGTTACAAATTATTTATACATCAACCTATATAACACAATCAAATGTTAGCTAAGGGTGTTTGCTAATGTCCATATCCACCAACGTGAAAATTTTCCGGTTCAGCTTTAATCAAGAACAAGGTTTCAATATAAAACAACACATTCTAATCATCGAATAGAATTGGCGAACGCAAGTTATATCTCTCTAAAAAACAAATAGAAGTTAATTTTTTCCAGTTTAGCTATTCTTTAGATCAGTGAAAAGAAAATAATTCTCACAAATGTGCGGTTCTCATTGGTCGATCCCGCTGATTTTGTTGAAAAAAATTTCATAAAAAGTCATGTTATTAGTGTCATTTTCAAGGGAATCGGTGGCATCGACCAATAGGATCTGTGCGTCTCAGGGAGACAATTGTTTTCTCCCCGATTTCAAGAATAGCTACACAGGAGGAAGGGAGAAAACCCATGAAATTGCAATGAACTAATATGTATCAGAACTATTTTTTAACCGGTTTTACATTAGAATAAAAAAACGCCAAAAATTATTTTTTATTTATTGAGTACTAAATTATATAAAATATTAAAAATAGAAAATTAAAACAAAAGAATCACTTCTACAGAACTTTGAAATAAATAAATAATGAAATAAACTTTGGAGAACCCTCTGCGCACAAAAGGCAAAAGACCTCGTCAAACGGCTGAAGGTCGGGAAGTGTACCCAAAACAGAGGCAACGTTGCCCCTTTGGATTGCAAGAGTTATTTTCTGCTTCAAAAAATAAATGGATCTGGGTTCAAATGATGAAGCATAGATCTTAGCACCCAGTTTCTTCAAAAACGATTTATCCTTTTCTCCCCATGGACCAAAAGTTTCTCCACAAAAAGGAACAACAAAATAGTTTGGAGAAATTTCTGAGTATTTTTCGATTTTATTTTTTTCCGAAATTTTTGCAGCTTCTCCGGCTCTTTTGAACATTAAATTTAGATAGAATGCTCCTAAAGTATCTGAACAAGTCGCGTTCCAAACTACTGGTCTTCCTTTGGACCATGGTACAAGAGAAAGGCCATCAGCTCTTTTACCGTCAGATTTAAAAGTTCCATTTGGTTCTAAAATTGCTGGAAAATGAGCAGAAACTAGAGCACATTTTATTATATCATTAAGACAACTGTGATGAGACCACCTACCTGCGCTCTTTCGGCAAGAAAGGCCATGAAGCCAATTTGGGAGAACAGTTTCACCACAAGAGCAGGTATGAGTCTCGCAGATAGGTCGTCCAATGCGAAGAGCAACAGAAATTCGAAAAGAGATGTCATCTGGATGAGTATCTAAAGAGGAAGCAGGAAGAACATCAATCCACACGTTACTCTCTTTTTCCTGAAGAGCCAAAATGCAGCACCTATCTATGGGATATATTTGCTAAAAATTTTTCGAAAAAAAATTTACAAAGTTGTTCATCTAATTTTTTTTGTTTTAAGGAAATGTCAAGAGAGATTGTATTGTCCCAAAAGATGGATCAATTTTGACAAGCTACCGACTAATATTCATCTAGAGAATTCTGAATGGATAAAGGAAGAAGGATTTTAATTGTTTCGGAAATGTCATTATTTGAATAACAATAAAGAAATGTACCTTATCACTAAATCTCCAAATTTTACTGGTAATTTATAAAAGGACCAAGCAGAGGGATTGAAATTGCAGTTTGTAATAACCTCACAAGTATTTTTAAACATAATATCGTAGTTATAGAGAAGAGGGGGTTCTATCCCACATGGTGTACATCTAATAAGTAATAATAAACGACATTTAAGGGATTGCAAATGAATTTTTTAATAAATAAAATCCCGAATGAGAAGAAAGTATTTCTAAATTTTTTGTAACAGTTTTGAGAGATAAAATTTTGTTTTTCAAATCAATAAATAAACTATAATTCCCAAAGGGAAATCTTCATAAATTAAGTTGATCTTTTTCAATAATTTTGATATTTGGGGCGATAGGAATAAATTCCTGGAAACATGAGATATCACGACTGGAGGAATTTTCTTTGGAAATCAAAAGTTGTATATTATGGGTGTTTATTGTCTTATTTGCCTCTTTAGCTTTGGCCTCACATTTTTCTGTCCAAATACAGACATAGTAGTCTCATTTAAAGACAAAGCTTGAACCTAGACTTCTTTAGTGGTATTTTTTTAACATTTGTAAAAAATATGTTGTTATATTAAAATCAGTGCAGTCGTGTTTGAGTTTTAAGTACCCATCGGGTGATCGTACAACTTTATTTGAAATTTATACTTGTGTAGATCACCTTAGAGTAGAAAAACTAATAATATGTATATTGACAATAAAATTTTAACTCTCTCAATACACCAATACACAAGCATTTGTCAAAATACAAAAAATACAACAATATCTATAACAAGAAACACGCTCAAGATCTTCGGCTTTCAATCCCTCATCTTACTCTTGTTAAGGACTCTATAATATAGAACGGAATTAAGATATACAACCACATGCCTATTGATTTTAGAAATACACCAACTTATAAAACTTTTCGCCAAAAATGTAGAACTGCTCTTTTTCATCTAGCATTTTACTCGGTTGAGTCTTTCTTAAGACATTCGTTTTAATATTCGTATACTTTAGTTTGTCCCGAATAAATTGGGCATTATAATTTTTATTTTAAACATAATATTAATGTTTGTTTATTTTATGTTATGGTCTTGATTTTTTTCTTTTAATTTTATTTTGGTGTTTTGTGTAACATTTATATTTAAATTTTTATTGTTGACAACCTTATGTTTTGTTCCCAATTTTTTATTTCAATTTTAAGTATTTGTTTTTAATATTTTGCGTAACCTATAGTTTGTGATATTTACTAATTAATTTCTTTTCTCATAGTTTTATCCCCATTTATACTTTTTTATGATATGTACTTATGCTTAATTTATGCTTTGTCATTAAGAATTTTCATATCTGTGTTATTCTTTGAAAATACTGTTATGATTTTAATAATAAGAGAAGCTTAGAAATTGATCCAGAGCACCCATCGGGTGGTCGCGAAATAATTCTGGCAAATTGTAATTTTTCTGGAAACTAATATCGAGCAAACTGAAATTTTGCATGGGTGTAGGGTACCACTGGGACAGCTTAACTACAAATTTGCATCATTCTCACCCCCTTAACTTCGATGTCATCTTAAATCAAAGAGTTAAATGGTTTTTTTAGGGAAAAACAATACCTAAAAAATGACGCTTTTAAAATTATAGTAACTCTTTTGCTCATACTCACAATTCCATCTATTTTAATAATAATATCAGTTTTTTCGCCATTTCTAGTTCTTCTATTGTAGAGCAGCAAATTCTCTAAATTTTATGTTCGAACTTTTTTTTTCCTAAACCAATTATTTTTGTTGTACACCGCGCCAAATGTTCAACAAACTTCAACGATCCTTCAGCCTGCAAGTTTCATCGCTCTAGCTTTTTTGTAGATGGCGCTGACGTAGTCCACTTAATATTTTTCAAAAAGGGCTAGAATCATAAGAAAAAGGAGTTAAGTAAAGAAATTTTGAAATATTTTTGAAAATCCATATGTCATCATTATCACGTGACTTTTTTTTATAGCGACGAGAAATCATAGACACCGGTCTCTGGTGGTCTACCGAATGTGACCGATTCATCCTCTCTTGAGGACGCCTACAGACTAAAATCTGTTTTGATTTCTTAAGTGCGTTCGTCTTCGTGTTTAGTTTTTAGAATCGTTCTCATCATATCATGTCCCTGGTTCCATTTGTCTACGTCTTATATCATTTCTTTAAAGAGGTTCCCTATGATCATATTCTCTATCTGTAGAAGTTGTTTGGCGGTAGTTCTCAAATCTTGGACAATAAATTAACGTATGTTCTTTGACCAAACTAACATATGTCGTCCGTTTTCCCTATTCGCTTTGTGTATGTCCTAAAAGATCCATGTCCGGTCAGAGCTTGTATCATATAGTAATCCATTTTTTTGTGTTTGCGGTAATTCGATCCCATTTTGCTTGCCGGGATTCCAGAGCTTCTTCTTTTGCAGCTTCTTTGTTTTCTTCACTGTGTCCAGTTTTACCTTCATATACAATTTCTTCGACAATTAGGTCTATGGGCAAGATTCCTCTTATAACTTGAAAAGCTTCCGTTGATATCGTTCGATAGCCGCAGGCTACTCTTGTAAGGCTTTCCGCTGCATTTTTATCAGCATGTTTTTGTACTTCTTTGTGCGCAGTACTGGATTTCATATCACTGCACCATATGGCACGATTGAATATAGTACACTATGCAGTAACTTCCTCTTGCTAGGTCACATGACGGACAAGTAACAGATTTTTAAATCATGCGTAGAGCAATTGCAGAATAGTTGAAGTTTGTTGAACATTTGGCGTCGGTGTTGAATAAAAAGAGTTAGTTGAAGAAAAAAAATATTTGAACATAAAACGTAGAGAATTTGCTGCTCAACAATGTCTGCTGAAAAATTGTTCCAATTATAGTAACAGGAATTTAAATATAGCGAAAAAACTAATATCGTTATGCTCATCTTGTTTAAATAATGGAATTCTGAGTATGAACAAAAAAGTTACTATAATTTTGAAAGGCGTCGTTTTGTAGGTATTGCTTTTCCCTACAAAATGCTTCTTTTTATTTTTTTCCTACGAGGGTGCAGAAAAGTTGCTTTTCCACACGAATTCTTTACTTTTTCGGTCGATTTTTAATGTAACGCACGATTTTCACGTCAAAGGACAATATTATAATTCAGGATATATATATATAATTTAAATCAAATTATTATCTATGGGTACTATTCTTCAATCAGAAAATTCATAGCCTTAACGGCGGAAATATAAAATCGTGCGGTAAAGTTACTTTTCCGCACTAGTGCTGAAAAGTTAACTTTCCGCACGATTTTTTTATTGTTAAAAATGTAGATATTTAGAACTAATTAAATAATTTAACTAAATATTCCATCAGTCTATCTTTTGTGTCATTTTGTAGCATTATTATAAAATATTTGCTTTTTAAAAACATTTTTTTTGAGAAATAAGATGGACAAAAACCCTCGAAGGAAAAACATTGTACTAACTGACGCGCCGTTCGTGCAACTGCCGTCGCGTGCGGAAAAGTACTACTTTTCGCACTTGTTGGGTAAATAACTATTTTCTAGTGCAAAATTAATAGAAGTTATGAGCGAGAAACCGAGTTAACCCTTTGATTCATGATGGCACCGAAGTTAAGGGGGTGCTTTTCCAGTGGTACCCTACACCCCTGCAAAATTACACTTAATCGCTTTTATTTCCCAGAAAATCATTGTGAAAAGTGCACTTGATTTAAAAAAAAACTCATACATACATTTTTTCCTATGCCACAAAATTTAGCTTTCCATTAGTGTATACTATTATAAGGCACCACCGGCTTAGTATGCCTGACAGCTTAAAATTCAGTGTAACAGCCTTAAAAATGCCACACATATCAACCAGTACCCTCTCCAGATAGGCCGATCAACTCATACCGATTTAGTGTCCTTTTATCCACCTTCGCCGCCATTTTCACTCAAAAGTGACAGATAATCCATTAGTTTTCTGTCAAAATGGCGGCGAAGGTGGATAAAAGGACACTAAAACGATAAGAGCTGATCGGCCTATGTGGAGAGGGTAATGTATCAACATTTACAAAAGTTCAAATTATCACTCGAGTTATAGAAGACGGCTGGTCTATAAGAAGAGCCGCCACCCATTTTGGAGTTGATTAAATGACGATAATGCGATGGGAAAGCGCTGGATTGAAAATAATTCTATGGATAGGAAAGATGGATCAGGACGACCAAAAGTAAGTTCTGAAGTGCAAGATGAGAGACTAATTGACCATCTCAGACAAAATCCTTTTTCAACGTCGGTTGAAGCAGCTAATGTAACATTATTTCCGGGTTCTTTAGCAACAGTAAATAGAAGAGTAACGAAATCAGAAGTCTCTTGTCGAGTTGCTGCAAAGAAGCCTTTCCTGACAGAAGAACAAAAACAGGCCAGAGTGATTTTTGCACTAAATAACATTCTTCGTGATAATGGCTTCTGGCAAAGAGTGGTTTTCACTGACGAAAAAATTTTTCAATCATCTTCAAGCAGCAGAAGAATTTTATTTCATCGTCCACCAAATTCTACATTTAAACCCGAATATACAAACCAAGTTAAAAAAGCTGGACATTTTTTTGTAAACAAGTGAACGATATATTGAAATCCTTGAAAACGTTATGCTGCCATCTGTATAGGCTTTACATAAAAATAATGACTTCGTTTATCAGCAGGACAACTGTCCAGTACACACAGCTAATGTTGTTCGCCAATGGTTTTAGAATAATAATATAAAAACACTTCCTTGGCCAGCCAACAGCCCTGACCTTAACCCAATGGAAAATATATGGAGTCGAATCGTTAAAATAATATACCAAAGGAATTGGAGACCAAGAAATGCTGAAGAGTTAAGCGATGCTATTTATCGCGCATTTGATCAGTTCTCAGAAGACCATCAGTATTTTCAAAATTTAACATTTTCAGTGCCCAGACGTTTGCAGCTCGTAATAGAGAAAAATGGTGATCTTACTAAACACTAAATTATTTATTTTAGTTCTTTTTTAAGTTAAAATAATTAGTATAATTTTTTTCCTAATCCAAGTATCCTATTCGTCGAACTGTTTTCAATCCAGCGCTGTTTCCATCGTATTATTGTTATTTTGTCAACTCCAAAATGGGTTACCGCCCCCTTTATAGAACAGCCTTCTTCCGTTACTCGAGGGATAATTTGATATTGTTCAATAAAGACTTTACTAAAACATTATTTTTGCTGATTTTTTAGTATTATGCAAAATTTAATATAAAAATAAGGTTGCTTTTAATTTATGTAAAAAAAATATTTCCAGTTTTAGAGAACTTTTTTAAAAAATTAGACAAATTGTCGTACTTTTGAAGTTTTGAGGCATTTAACCTGGTAGTCCGTATATATTATACACTTTTAAAAAGTCTATTTTGTGACTGCATGTATGCGTTTTTTTTTGCATTCAAGTGTACAACAATTTGCAGGGACTAAAACTAGTATTCTATAAACTGCAATATATATGCTAAAGATAACAAAAAGGAACGAAAAAGTAGGTTCAATGAAATTGATTTCTCATAATGGGGAACATGTGTCTCCTCTGGGCGCTTTTTCTGCTACCTCTCTCGACTAGAAGCCTCGGAATGTATTGCAATTTATCATTTTTAATGGGGACTTATGTGCAGTTTTTCGTCTTATTAGAGAATTTATGGTATTTGCTTAAGAATAAAATATTTCCAAACTGATTATCTTTCATAATTAGGTATACATAACAAGTGAACATATTTTTTAAATGTTGATTGTTTTCCAAAACAAAATATTTATTTAGGTTTAGTAAAATTTAGCAGTCTTGCGATACAAATTTGATTTTCTTTAGTATTTCCAAAACCCCCACCCTTAGTTTCAAATGTTACGTCAGTAACTTCCGGGCAACAAAAATGCTATTTCGATTTTACTAATGAATGATGATATGGGTTGGTATTGGCTATAGAAGTAAACTGCAGGAAAGGGTCCCAAAAACATTCTTAAAATGTAATACATTTGAATTCTGTAAAAATAATCTCGACTTTATTAATGGCATCCTGAGTATATTGTGATACAAAGAACCCAATTTTTTTGCAGATGGCAACCTTCAGTGTTTATGCAACACAAAACAGAAATTAAAACAACGCACACGAATTTGGAGAGTGACCTGTTCAATTCTTGCACGGTTTTCTTGAATATTGTCCAAGTTTTCATTGAGATGGTATCCCAGGCATTAAATGCTAATGTCACTAAGTTATCTTCAAAAAAGCTTCCTTTGTCAACGGAGTCAAAAATAAACTGAAATCTATTAACGTCGACATTTTAGAGTGCGAAAACTCCCTATTCTCTTGGCATGCATAAGGCATCCTAAGCTGGAGCAAGGGCATTTATTATGGCGCTATTAATAAAAGTAGATAAATATGAAAATATTGTTGACATTTTTATAGTGGCAGTAAGTATAGCTAAAACCATTACATTTTCAAAAAGATAAAAGAGAGATCTGTGAGACTAATCAAGCGCTCAAACGGAAATAACTGGGAATGTAAAAAGCAAACAAAACTAAAAAAAAGTAAATTTCGCGTCGGCGAATGAGGTTCCTACGTTAAAGAAATACCGATTTTCGTCTTTTATAATATTCTTGGGACCCTTAAATTACCGAAAAGTTTCTTCACAACATCGTTTTGGTAAAGCCATGATGGTAATTTAAGGCATAAAATATTTCAGCATAACTTAAGAAGTATCGTTTTTGTTTAAGTAATTTTTACCTTTTTTTTCATAATTTTATGCCATGATTTTGCTTACATTTTAAAGCTTTCTTTCCAAACTTTTGATCTATAGTATAAAACACTCACATTTTTTTAAGGCAATTGTTTAATAAAAATGTATTTTAGCACATTTAAAAATAATTTTAAAAAAAATATATTTTAAGGTTCACTGATGATCTACCATTACATCAGAGGCTCGATTCTGGGCGTAATAGAACGATCATATCTTGAGAAGTGACCACTTTTATTAAAATCCAAAATTCCGTATTCTGGGACCGGCCGATCGCACAAAAGGCATTCGAACGACGCACGGTGGTCGATTTTTTGGAAAACGCGGACATAAATGGAAAAATTATAAAATTCAAATTGTCAAGATACTAGGCCAATAGTTGGCCAAAGAATAAACTATGCATTTTACGAGTTTGACATTACGCATCAGTATTCAACATGAAATTTCAAATAGAAGACCCAGAGTATGACAGTATTCAACTGTTAATATCTCGAAAACAGTTGAAGATCGACATAGGGTACGTTCTATAAAAATGCTTAGAATTTAAAAATAAAATGCAATAATATACTATTATGTGGAAGTTTTTTTTAATGTCCGCGTTTTTACAAAAATCGACCACTGTGCGAGTCCTACTCTAAAAGACGGTCAAGTTTGTCGTAGCATGCGCATTAGCGAGTAAAATATCGATCGGTCGTTCGTCCAATTCTATGCTATGAAATAATATAAGTGACGTTTTTCACACGAGCTTTCCTACAAAACCCAACTACTGGGTCTAGTCGAGAGAACGGCTTCGCTCAAAAATTGTTGTTCAAGGCAGCTCTGCGCGTGCCCATAATAGTTTGGTGATTATTCGATCGTCTCGTCACTGCTTTTAATCGCGTTTATTGGTTGAATTTACTTTTCTTCTCTCAGGCGAACGATCACTTCCTATGACTTCCAGAATCGGTACCCAGATGCTTTAACGGATGTGGCAAAAGCATTTTGTCTGAGATGGTCGATAAGCCTTTCATCTTGAATCTCAGAACTTACAGATTTTCGTCCTGATCCATATTTTAAGTAATATTTTGAAGTAAATATGTAACCATAACCAGGCTTCTCGGGGGATGCTTTAACCCCAAAACACCCCCCCCCCCCCCCTCCGTCGGTGCGCCACTGTACTATCGTCATTTTATCAAAAAAAATTAATGTCAGACGACATAAAGGACGTAGGTCGCATTTTTAGAAATTTAATTTTTTATACCCAAAAAAGCGGAAAATTTTTGATTGTCCATTACCTAAAAAGTTGCTGCCTCTTTTTCTTCAGAAGAAATCAGTTCCTTACAACCACATACACCCGCACATTTATTATTTCCGTCAATTTTTTTTATTTTTATAATATGTTTTTTAATATTATTTTTTTCTTTCTTTTCTCTCTTTTTTAATTTGTTTTTTATAACCTATTTTTTATTTTTTTTTATTTTTGTTTTTTTATTCCTTTTTAATTTTTTTTATTATTTTTTTTTATTTTTTTTTTATATATACCCTTACACGCTACTGACTTGACAAATCTTTGAGGTATGAACGGGTGTTTTGCATCGGTAAACATAAAAAAACTGTTTTAAATGAAGGTATTAAAAAACAATTTAAGCTATGTATAATAAAAAAGTTTCGTTTTTAGAGTCATCACATATAATACAATTATTTATACAAAAAATTTTTTTTTTCAAAAATGTAAATATGTGTCTTGGGTCGTTTTTCCATTAATGTATTCACTAGTTCGACATATCGCATGTATGGGTGGGTAGAATTACTCATAGAAATTTTGGAATTATAATAATTACACCATACTTACGGTCTAATATTTTTAAAATGAATGGCCACTCTTCCCATCGAGCAGCAGTCCTCTATAACTCGAGTGATAATTTGTTTCGTAAATGTTGTTGTGTATGTTGTAATAATAGTAATACTAATAATAATAATATTTGTTCGTACAAAATGAAGTTACATTCCAGGTTACAAATATTTATGAAAATCAATTATACAAATAAATATTAAAAAAAGTGAACCTTAGTTTAATGTTTTCGGTAAACATGTATTGGATTAGTACGCCGAACTCCAAAAAGTACTTCAAGTTCTTGTCTCAAGAGTACAGCATACAGAAACGAAGATTTATGCATTCGAAAAAAAAGTAAATAATAAAATAAATAGCATAATAATTTTCTTTTCTTTATCTCATGTTGAACCCCAAAACGAATATTTATTTTTGTGTTTCTTTTCTTTTTTGTCTCACATTTTTTACATTACATTGCGGTTATTGTTATGTTTATTTTTGTCTTCTCAAACTTATACTAAAAAATCAAAAATTTTAACGTTTTACTTTTTACACTTTCGCTGGTTGTATAATAACATTTTTTTATTGTACATCTTTTTATTGTACATTCAATTTTAGAGCCCTGAAGAAGCAAATAAATTTTTCGAAACGTTGGCATTTCAAAAAACGGACGTTTCATTAACAAGATCCCTCAACCCATAAACCTAGACCTTCAAAAAAAAACTCATAGTATTGTTGTATACTCCACCCCAAGCCAAGATTCCATAGGATAGAATGAATTAAACTAGTACATAATAAACAGTGAGAGCAGTTCTAAAATCAACTACGTTGTATGTTGTAAAAATCGGTTTGACGCAGCTATTTTAAACTGGTAAATGGAATACGTATACACTATTAGAACAGTAAATTTTTGGGATAGAAAAACGCATGTGTGCGTTATTTTTAAACAAGAGTATCTATACGTATACGTATACAGATACGTTTCAAAACTGACTTTAAGTGTCTATTATTTAAATTTATCCGCGTTAAATCTCCTTCAAATGGATCACGAACCAATCTTATCGTGATTTTAGAACACCACATTTGCGGCAATTTGCTACAGCTATATTTAGATCGTTTTCATTTGAAATCAGATAAACGAAAGGAAGTGACTTTTTTGGACAACACTTATAATTACAGGTTATTTTCTTCCGTTATTTGATGCATGTAATTAGATATTTTTTGGGAACCTCTATTAATGTCCCAATCTGTTTAATGGGTGTTGTGTCGTGGTAATTTGGACACGCATAATTTTCGAACCACTTTGAATTTTACGGACTGTGACTGGAAAATTACTTCAAAAAAATTAATGTTAGACGACATAAAGGACGTATGTCGCATTTTTTTCTACCCAAAAAAGCGGGAAACTTTTGATTGTCCATTACCTAAAAAGTTGCTGCCTGTTTTTCTTCAGAAGAAATCAGTTGCATACAACCACATACACTCGCACTTTTTTATTTCCATCAATTTTGTTTATTTGTTTTTTTTATAACCCATTTTTTTATTTTTCTTTCATTTTTATGTTTTTATTTCGTTTTTATTTTTTTTATTATTTTTTTATTAATTTTTTAAATATTTTTCTAATGTATTTTTTTAACATTATTTTTTTTAAATACATACTTTTACACTCTACTGACTTGACAACCCTTTGAGGTATGAACGGGTGTTTTGCATCGGTAGACACAAAAAAAAACTGTTTTTAATGAAGGTATAAAAAACTTTTTAAGCTATGTACAATAAAAAAAGTCTTGTCAACACATATAATACATTTATTTATAGAAAAAAAAATCAGAAAAATATAAATATGTGACTTGGGTCGTTTTCCCAATAATATCTTCACTAGATCTACACAATGTTTTGCTTTTTATCGCATGTATGGGTGTGTAGAATTATTCATAGAAATTTTGGAAGTATAATAATTACACCATACTTAGGGTTTAATATTTTTATCGGGCCGTTATGCTTACTAAATGGACCAAACCAAAAAACATGGAATACATTTATGTAATTAGGTATTGTTATGTGTTGTTTAGTTATTAATGATTGTATTGCGGGTAAGGCTTTGATATCCCCGTCCCTTAGTATTAGAATCGCAACCATTTTGTTAAAAATATTTTATCAAAAACATAACGAGGCCATAATTTTTCAAGAATATTTGGATTATTCTTTAAAAAACTTGCCTACGGCGTTATTAAAAATATTGGTACAAAATTATGATTGTTTTCCACAAACCAAAACTACACTTTTTTGCACTCGACGCGCGTTTCGCTAACAATGTTAGCATCATCAGGAGACGATAAACAATGAACTAAATTAATCTACGCTCTATCTTATATACAATCCTTTAGTGGGCGGAGATAAGACCAATAAATTGTGATTGATCACGATTTTTAATCCTATCTCCCCTCAACCAAAGAATAAAGTGTACTAAACGGGATGGGTCCTCTATCTTTATTTAAACTATTTCTGGATTTTTTTTGAAAGTATGGAAATCATTAAATCCAGAAATAGTTTAAATAAAGATAGAGGACCCATCCCGTTTAGTACACTTTATTCTTTGGTTGAGGGGAGATAGGATTAAAAATCGTGATCAATCACAATTTATTGGTCTTATCTCCGCCCACTAAAGGATTGTATATAAGATAGAGCGTAGATTAATTTAGTTCATTGTTTATCGTCTCCTGATGATGCTAACATTGTTAGCGAAATGCGCGTCGAGTGCAAAAAAGTGTAGTTTTGGTTTGTGGAAATCAATCATAATTTTGTTTTAGTGCAACCAAAGGTTCTAAATTCCCAACATAGTTAAAAATATTGGTAGTTACAATTTTAGTATAATTGTAAAAAATTTTTGCCAACAGCATTAAAAAAGTTAAAAAAACGCACTTTCAGTATATTTTTATTAACATTTTCGCCTGCATAGAATTTACGGAATGATTTTGCCATCATACCTAGAATTAAGACTATATCTCACCCCAACCCAACCCACTTTTGTTTGAAAGTTTGAGACAATGATGTGTTTGAAATTAACTCTGTGTTTCGGACTTCCATTATCTATATTTTATTTATACACGACGTTTCCATCAGTACAATCTCTGATCGTCTTCAGGTGTAGTTTGCACTGATGAAACGTCGCGTATAAATAAAATATAGATAATGGAAGTCCGAAACACAGAGTTAATTTCAAACACATCATTGTCTCAAACTTTCAAACAAAAGTGGGTTGGGTTGGGGTGAGATATAGTCTTAGTTCTAGGTATAATGGCAAAATCATTCCGTAAATTCTATGCAGGCGAAAATGTTAATAAAACTATACCTAGGTGCAAACTACACCTGAAGACGATCAAAGATTGTACTGATGGAAACGTCGTATGTAAATAAAATATAGACAATGGAAGTCCGAAACACAGAGCTAATTCCAACCCACTTTCTTCAAACTACTTAGTTTGCACCTGAAGACGATCAGAGATTTTGCTGATCGAAACGTCGTGTATAAATAAAATATAGACAATGGAAGTCCGAAACACAGAGTTAATTTCCTATGTGTTAATGAATTTTTTTTTATACCTTCATCAAAAACATGATTTTAGTAACTGACTGCAGATAACTAAAGCATGGCTTTTTTGGTTACCGATACAAAAAAACTTTCTTTTTTGATCACGGGTGCAAAAAAAGATTTGGTTCCGCTTTTTACTCAAAATTGAAGAGAAATAGCGGAATTTTGGCATAACTCAAATATGGGTTTTCCTAGTCCCAAGAGTGTTGCAAATAGGCGACAGCCTAGACCTGTGCAATACGAAAGCCCAATTAACTGAGTTCTGATGATCTTCCATTTATGAGTCATGCAAGCCACGAATAGGGGTTAAATTTACGCAATTATTTTTTGTGATTCGGAGAAATCACAAAACTAAAACTACTACAACCCTTATTCTGGGCTACATAAACCCACAATTTGGATTACCACAACTCAACTCCAAGCTACCAGATCTGGACTCTTTTTTTGAGCTGCTTGAACTCGAGATTGAACTACCACAACTCAACTCTGGATTCACAGAACTCATATTCTGAGCTACTAGAACTCGCCTTTCGATTACGACCACTTAACTCTAGGTTATCAGAACACAAATTCTGGACTACTAGAACTCGACTTTGGACTGCCACGACTCCAACTCTGGGTCCCACAATCGAAATACTCCACCCCACTCCATAAGGAGTAATTTATAGGCGTCTTGTGCCATTTTGAAAGCTTCAGCCAAATTGAAAAAACACCGTATTTTGGGGTTATTCCTTGCACACTCACCCACTCGAGTGAAGGAAAACGTTAATGGGTATGCTACGGGTGCACGACACACATGGCGCATTCGTCGAAAACGGCCGCGTAATAGGCAGGTTCGATTAGATTCAACCAAGAAAAATATCGTCCGACCACTTACGTCAGACGGACTGTGCGGCGAACGTTGCGACTAACTCACGTTACGAGATGTTGCGCTGGAAGCTGCCGAATCGTAAATGAAATTAAAACAGGTACGCGATTCAGCTCAAAGATTAACTCGGCACTTTCCGCAGCTGTTCGGCTAACTGAAACTGAATTACCAGAACTCACAAAATTTAATACATTTCAAAAGGCTGTACTAACACATGCTGTGGGTAAAAGTAAGGTATACCTTTCACATGCAATGGTCTTTCCAACCAAAAAATAGGTTACCACAATCCATACACATGGGTTAAAAGTCTGGAGTTGTGGTAGTACAAAATATTTTGTTGGTTCCCCCAGACCATAAACGAGAAGTTATTGCAGCCCATCCCAAATGAGTTGCAGCTATTCACATGGTCAGCTAGAATAACTCCGACATATGTATTACGGCAGCCTAAAGTTGCTAACCCACGCTCTGGGTAAACGCTGTTTTCTCAGTGAGCCTAAAAATGAGGCCATTTCTGCCAGTTTTCACCAAGTGTTTACAAAAAAATCATTTAAAACATTGGCAAAACTATGCTTTATTTACTCGCGTTTTTCAATACCACGCTGCGCTCGTTATTTAAACCAACGCTTGTAAAAAAAACACTATTTTAGCCACTAGTTGTTAAAACTTTATTTAAAATGGCAAACTAAGAGTTTTACCGTTCCTTTTCCGTTTTGTTTTTGTTTATATGATTATAACTTTTGTTTTCGTGAACTGATTTTGATAAAATAAAGCCTATATCTTGCCCAGGACTCCGAGGGGTCTAGTGTTATACATTTAGTAGTTTTTGCGTGATGCTGGAATAAACAGAAAAACAGACAGTCAAAAATTATGAAAAGTAGATTTTTGCTAACTGTATGGTTTGGTTAGATTTATTATATGTATAGATTTATTTTTTGGTCAGTGGCGGTATTTAAAAATAATTAACAAAATGAATCTCGTGTCCGCAAATAAAATTTGCGACCTTATACTTTTACAGGTTTCTACTTTCTAACCTGCTGAACGGTACAGGATTCTGTATTTACGGTGTCTTGCACTTTTCAATTTTGATGTTTTTGTTTCTCGGTTTATTCGACAGGTGGCGCACAGTTACTACGTCCCCAAGGATTACAAACTTTTTGTTTTAAATTCTAGAGGTGTGCATGGTCACTGTGTAGCTTCAACTGCCAGCTATAATCCTATGACTCCCTGATGATTCCTAATAAGGATGAAACAGGCCTGTCGGTGTCTGGATTCTCCATTGGACATTGGAGGCCTGGTCGTAATGAAGTGAGAAATAAAAACACTTTGTCCGATATGCCACGAGTTTTACTTTCATTTAAAAAAATTGCCTTAGACGGGCGATACCCTAGAAAGGAAGGAAGAGTACCTAATAAGAACGAAACGGCTTCATCCTAGGTTTCACCCTCTGTGTGAAAGATCGAAAATCAGGATGTTCATTTAGCATTTTAGTAAGATTTTAATGCCTGTAAGCATCAATTTAGATTTTTTTTACAAGTTACAAGCTTTTATTTAACAACGTATCTATGTAAATATGTTTGTTCAGGTGGAATCTTGCAAATTAATTTTTACCTTCCGATATCCGATCGGCTTCAAATTTGGCATGCTTATATAGTTGCGGTGACAATACAAGAATATAGTGTGATGGAATTGACAGCTCCCCCCTACTCGAAAGGGGTGGAGGGGGGAAAACACCTAAGTTTGTCCGATTTCAATCAAAATTGGTATACGGTGGCTTTTGGAGATAAGGCATACGAAACACTTAATAAGTCATATTTTATATACTTTTCATAAGTAAATTTTTCGACTTTAGATTTACGTAAATACTATGTTAATGTAACAGATGTGCTTGCTGGGTGGACAACCGTTTGAAAACGTCGCGAGTGTAATCTGAACATACCCTGCGGTCGGATGTTTTGTAACCTTTTGTTAGTGAAAAATTCATTTCGACGCCTTTAAACACAATATCGTAAACGTCCAGGTCATCATTCAGCAATGTATCCTCAATCTTCATAGACTTTTCGTCAGTGTTCCCACTTGTTCATGCATATATTCACACATAACCTCATTCGTTAGCTAATCATCAAGAATCTTATTTAATCGGTAATATTCTGCGGATTAGTTAAAAGAGTCGCTTATAGCGCTTTCCTTTATTGCTCTAAAACCACTCTCGCTTACTCCAAGATTCAACCGAAGAGGATTTGGATGTTTAATTATGTACTTCTTCTCCGAGCAGCGTATTCGGTTCTCCGAATCTGTTACTGCGGATTCAAAACATATCGATCTTTTTGCTCCCACAAAATTGCTAAAATAGAGGATTTAGAGCAAAACAGTTCCATAACCCTACTTTTTTGGTAACATTTTTATCTCTTTTTTTGCTGTTTATAAATTTTTGTGGGTCAAAACAGAAAAAAATACTACCTCCAAGAAGGAAGAAATGTTTGTCCAACTTGTAGTCGAGAGGGGTACCTAATTAGATTTTTGACGTCGTTTCGACGTTGGCGTAGGCAACTTGACGTCGGGAAGCTACTTCAGATTGACCGCGCACCGACTCAAATTTATACCAAAATGGGGAATACAAATCCGGGTTGTACCGATGTTGCCATACGTGGGTTTTATAGAGGGAATACTGAAATGTGAACTGCAAACTAAGTCGTGCTTAGTGCAAATAGCTCAACGCCTAGACAACAAACTTAATTAATATTTTTGTCCAAATTTAGGCAACCCCTACGCTTTGATTCGAAGTAACAACCAAAGGTCAAAAAAATATCCCTAGATTTTTATACTTGCAACGTTGCCAGACATACAGGGTGTTCCAAATTCCATGCTCAGCATGGGCATCTCCTAAACGGTAGGAGATACGAAAAGGTTTAAATTAGGGCAAAGTTGGATAACTTTACCCAAAACCAAAAAAAAAGTTTACAAATTCCGGGTAGTTCCTGAAAAAAACCGAAATTTTTATTTTTGTTTCTTAAAGCTGGCAAAAAAACGCTTAAGACTTTCTACAGGCGCTTTTTTAAGATATACCTAATAAGAGTTCCATTTTCGAGATTTGTCATTTCTGTGTGACAGGAGCAATGTCAAGTTCATGTTTTCTTATGGTCTTTCTTCTTTCTTAAAGGATGACAGGTATTTTAGAACCTCATTTTGACAAGTTCCGTCAGCCCAAACTCATAGATTAAAAAACATAAAAGAAACGGATTTTTAAAATATTAGGTAAAGTTATTTTGTTCCAACAAAATATCTTGAGTAAGTTAAAAGCAAAAATTAAATTTGGGCTGATGATGGTCAATAAACCCCAAACGTCAGGTTATCTGTCATCCTTTATGAACCAAACGACAGAGAAAAAAGGACGAATCTATAAGAAAAAATAAACTTGACAGTGCTCCTGTCACACTGAAACGTCAATTCTCAAAAACGGAATTCTCACTGAGTAGATCTTCAGAAAGTGCCTGTAGAAAGTTTTAAGCGTTTTTTGACAGCTTTAAAAATAAGGGCGCACAAAAATAAAAACTAAAAATAAAGATTTCGGTTTTTTGCGCATATCTCCTGAACTGTTCTTAATTTGTAAACTTTTTTTTTAGTTTTGAGCAAAACATAAAATAGCGCAACTTTGCCCTAATTTAAACCTTTCGTATCTCCTACCGTTTAGGAGATACCGTTTTGAGCATCGAATTTGAAACACCCTGTATAAGATGCCGTCAGTGTTTCATGTCAAAATTATTACGTACCCCATGAGAATATTGAGACTTGTAACTTGTGCCAGCTTGAAAACCAGGCTCAACACCAAAAATTACCAACGCACTTGCATTACTGACACATACGGCCAATGCATGGCCGAGAATACACGATCGCCACGAATATTCTCGATTTTTCAATAAAAAATAAGATTTAATTGAAAAAAGGCTTTCATTCTTTTTAGAATATGCCTGAATGATGTGATTAGACATTTCAATAATATTTTATTGCAAAGTTAATGGGATTTCATGATATTTCACACGAATATACAGAATTTCCGATCGGCTTTATTATTTATCCACAACTAGCGCAAGGAAAAGATGGCTACGTCAGAGATTTCCAGTAAACTTGCCCGATTTCTACTGAGAGTCCAGTTTTATTTTCTAAATCTGACTGGTCCTGACCACCAGGTGAATTGTTTTTTACTTAATCAGTCGCCCGTTCTGGCGAAACAGTGGTTTCATCTACCGTGACACCACTGCAAGATCATACAGGTCGCTAGCCGTGTAAGTTTGACTCGATCTGGTGGGTCTGACCTCTGGTGTTGTTTGGTTAACTTAATATGTTTAGGGAACTTTGCTTCCAAAAAAGATTCCTCCACTACGCCTGTCCGACATCGAAACAAGACCCAGAAAGGTGGCAGCAGTGAGTTTTAACGGAATGCCCAAAATTCTGATTTGCAAAATTTTGTGACAATTTTTTACACCTTTGCCAACTGCATTTCATATTTTCTTCCGTTTTGTGTTTTGCAACCACGTTTATATATAAGACGCTAAAACGGTTTCTGATAAACTGCTTTAAGGCCTAGTTAAAGTAAGTCTAAAGTTGAGCTTCTAGGTTCCTGTAGAACGTGGTAGAAGATTTGAATTGGTTTTTTATTAGTTATAACACAAAAATGTACTGCACGCACGAAAATACAAAAATAAAGTCTAATTTTCACTAGTTTGGGTTGGATTCCAAACTCTAACGTAGAAAAACCGTCAGGTGTAGGTCAAATATCATCACCACATACATTGGGTACATTTGTCGCATCCCGGACGTGGGACGGACGTCGTAGTTTTTACTGAGTGCAACGTTGGCAGTACTGACGTTGAACCATCGTCAGAAAACTTTACTAACACAAGTATTACAATTTCAGACGTCGGGCTAACGTCTTACTCTGTACGACAGCCAACGTTCTTCTTAACGACGTCAAAGCGTTATCGTAAATCTGCACTAGACTACACACAACGGCTCCAAACGTTATCTCGACGATTTACGTCCATCTGTACAAGCTAAGACGTCGTAACAACAAAAGATAAAGTATAATCCTTGACTTAAACCACTAAAGTCGTTAACTGACTATATTTTATACTTCCTCTGACGTTAGATGCCATACAAAACTAGTCGGAAGACGGAAAAATACTATTTGAGTAGCCCCCAAAAGGGGGCCAAGAAATACGCAATTATGTGTCCGAGATGTAAGTAAGCAAAATAAAAATAATTTTGAAGGCTAGGTACAAACAACTACTTTTACTTTTTTAATTAATTTTCTGTTTTATTTTGTCTTTGTGAACTCGCGTCTTTTTCAATCGGCTTTCCAATTTCAAAAATATTGAAACTGAAACAAATATATAAAAAAGTGACGTTGAAATGTCATTTTTCAAGCTAATGCAATGGCGTGTTCGATGATCACTCTTTGCGTCAGCACTCCAGGGGGCTGATTTTTGAATTTCGTAGGAAAGATCGCACACGAACTGATCCGGGGGCAGGTGTGTGAAAGTGTAGGAAAGTTTCTACGATACACGGCAATCGGGCGAGCTTCGGTCGTGGTCGGATAGGTTTCGGATAACTCGTGATCGCTTCAAAGCTTATTATTGGTCGATATCAAAGAGAGGACCATTCCCGTGCGATCTTTCCTACAAAATTCAAGAATAAGCCGCCAGTTAGGATTCAGAGCACCCGCGCGTCACTACTCTTCTCCGGATCGATCTGAGAGTACGTAAACCGAAAGCGCTATTAATTAGAAATTATTTAAGGCGCGTTTCTGCGAGCTTAACATAGTTACCAATATTCTCTTTTTCTAAATGCATTCCTCTGAGAGAGACCCAGCATACCAGGAACATACCGCCTGTACACCCTTCAACCCCGCTGTCTAACTACCCTTTTGAGATCCCCTGACAGATATGCGGGGTCGAAGGGTATAAACGCGGGTATTTTTGTGATGTTGTAGTATGCTGATTCGCATTTAGAAAGAGAAAATAATAGTAACTATGTTAAGCTCACATTAACGCGCCTTTAGTACACGATTAAAATTTAATTTTCGAAATGCAGCTTCGGTGCATACGGGCTTAAGGTGTGTCTCAATACAGTAATATTAATAGCAATATGTAAATGGCGGACATACAACATTTTTCCTTCAATTTAGTTAAAAAAAAAGCGAAACAATTTGTCTTCATCAGGCTGCGAATTCAAAACGCGACGGGTAAATAAGGCACAGTGAAAAAGTGAATTAGAATAAGTGCCGGAGACTGAGTAGTTGCCATAAATCAAACTCGTTATTTGGTAAATGATTTTTTAATGTACAGAAATATTATATTATATTAAATTAAATTTACCCAAAAACAAATTTTGGGGAAAAACTAAGAGCTGTTTTCTTGAGGTTACCGCAGAGAAAAAAAGATCACTATTGTAAGCGCATGCGCTAAATAAAATTGCGGTAATTTTTATATTTGAAAACTACACAAATGTAATCTAGCACAAGGTACCAAATTTCGCACTTTGGCGAAGACAGCGAAAAAGATTCGTTAATGGAGGACATATAGATTTAGTCTCCCGGGATTTCTATCATTTTTATTTATTCTAATCTACCTACTTTGTGATCAAAATATATCAGACTGTGCTTTTATCAACTAAGAAGGGGCTGAGTAGAAAAACGGTGAACTGGGATCCCAAAGAAGACTACTCGATATTTTTTTTTTTTTTTTAAAGGGTCTCAAGGGGAAATCTTACATAAGACGCCTGAGCTTCTTTCCCGCCAAAGACATTTCTCCTCTATGAGGAGGGCCCCGGTAGTGTCGGATTCTTACCAACTAAAACCCCTCGATTGTGACTCTAACCTGTCTGGTGGCAAGCCACAGTCACTGCACTGCAGCCCCTACTGGCTTATTGGGCTTATTGTGCACCCTTTTCCGAACAGCACAAATTTAATATTTGTTTTTTAATTTTTTGTAAAACGGCCCACATGGTCCATGGACCATTTGTAGACATCCATTGGACAAAGGTTTTTCCTGATACAGTATGTGACAAAAAAACTGAGTCGGAAGGACTTACAATTTTTATCCACAAAAAACTGCTTTTTTTCAGTTAGTTTTTGGATATTCAATGGATAAAGATTTTTCTTGTCCATCAGACCAAAAATAATGTATATCTGGGGGACGTTCATTTTGTTTCCAGCAGAAGTGATGTACTTTATACACTGACTCAACATTGAATATTTATCAAAAAATCTATGTCAATTGGGCTTGGCCTAGTTGGCACAATAATATTTATTATCAGTCACTTATCCGAACTGTTTTGGATATCCAATGGATCATGTTTTTTCTTATTCATTATCAATAATAACATTTCTCTCATACCTAGCCGAAACATTTAAGTAAGTATTTTTAATTATTTTGGACTAATTGGTATTTTAGTATTTTAATACCCATCCTTTGCTATAGGAACTCCATCCGCAAGGATCGACATCAGACTTATGATGTTGGAGTGGTTCAAATATATACTTTTATTGAAAATATCGACGCTTTTGACAGAACTGTCCACTGGATATCTATTGGAACAAATAAGTATATCCAGTGTACTAAGAAAATTAGACCAACGGATATACATTGTAATTATTAATTTAAAAAAAACAACAAAGTGAATCTCGTATCCGCGAATAAAAATTAAATTGTGTGTCCGATATGCCACGAGTCTTACTTTAATTATTAATTTTTTCCAACAGTGAACCATGAAGATACCTTTTGGATAGCTAATGGATAACTTTTGGATGGAATTTCGTTTCATGGATAACGAGTGGATTTAGTATAGTGGGACAATAGTCAAAATATTGAAACTTCTGGACTTTTATGGGATGTCCCAGAACCGTCCAATGTTTTGACAATTGTATTATCCGATGGATATGCCTTGAACAAAATTTCCTACAGATTTGGTTGTGGATATGGATTTATTTATTTATTTACTTCCCCAAATATTAGGTGTCTCTTCCGTGTGTTTCCGGTTCTGCAGCTCAGGTCTCCGTGGTACAGGCCCAAGCCCAAGACTTTGGTTATTTTATTATCTGAGAAATTTTGGGAACTAATTTTCGAAGCCGCGAGAGGAATCGACGACTCAACAGCTAAAGCACAACAAATGCATGCTTACAGTTTAAGAATGACCCAGGCAAATTCGACGATCGCTCTGCAATTCACCTCTTCATTTAGGCTTGTTTTCGCGACTGCGTCACACCCTACATATCTCCGTCGCTTTCCCTCTCTAACGTTTACTCAAACTAAACTAAACTCATTGTTTTGATTTTATCGAATGTGCTCACATTTTGTAAATAAACAGTGGTTATTATTTGCCAAGGACTTTTCGTTGGACCAGGTATCTTATCTTTATTTAATCTAAGCTACAATCTAAAGATAGCTGGTAAATACCCTGTTTTTTACCATATTTGTGTGTTTCGTTTTTCTTTCTTTTTCATATTTAGTCTCAGCTAAGTCTACTGCTAAAATATTCTCCAATGCATAACACGTATGTTAACAACTATAAACATTGCACTCACTTTTTTTTAAAGAATCACATTCCAAAGGCAGGAAATATTAATCTGGTTACTCGTCACGTCATGGCTTGGGTGAGGTTCTTCAATATTGTTATAAAAGCGAAATAATTTGTCTTGATCAGGCAAAATTCAAAACGCGAGGTAGGTAAGACACAGTCGAAAAGTGAATTAAAATACATGATGGAGACTCGCCATAAATCAAACTCGTTATTTTTTAGTACCTAAATCATTTTGCGACGAATTTTTTTATATTTATAATTAATATAGGATATCAAATTTAGTTTTCCCAAAACTTTGGTAGAGGGTGATTGGTAATAAGTGTGTCCTGGGATAACTTTTTTTTTAATGGCCGCACAAAAACTGGGTAAAAAGATATTTTATAGGGCCCCAAAAACCTTGAATAAAAATTATTCACTTTAAATAGTATACAGGGAGCACGAAAATGTTATTTTTCTTGTTATAGAACACTCTATATATTTTGAATTCTGTAGAAAATTAGCTTTTTAAAAATATTATAGATCTGCATGCAATCGTTTTCGAGATATTTCCATTTGAATTAGATATTAATTAAACCTAAATAATTTATGACGCCCTGGTGTCAAGACGCGGCAATTTTTTTTTATTTCGAAAGTTGAGCATGTTCTACTTTGACAGCTTTATGATTGTTGTGATGATGCATATTATTATCTATCGCCTACTTTGGTTTAATTGTAATATAATAATACGAATTAATTATTATCTAATTCAAATTTAAATATCTCGAAAATGGTTGCATGCAGTCCTATACTATATGGAATTTTTATAAAGCTAACTTTTTTGGAGAATTCAAAAATGCCAAAATGTATAGGGTGTTTCATAAGAAAAAAATGTTTTGCCACACCCTCTATACTATTTGAGCTGAATAATTTCTATTAATGATTTTGAAATCCTTAGAAAATACCCTTACACCCAGTTTTTTTTTAGTTTTTCTGCGGCTGTTAGAAAAAAAGTTATCCCAGGGAATAATTATAACCGATCACCCAGGACATAGACTCTTTTGTACGAGGTAGCTTTTTAGAAGATGACAGCATAGCAAATATTATAAATCAGTCAACGCCGAGTGAATTGTATAAGATGTTAATCCTTTCATCAACGCCTTTTCCAGTGTTTTTCCTAATTTTTGATTTTGGTTTAGTTCCGTTCTTTTTCTCTCAATTTTTTGAATTATTACATATTCTCTGTATACAAAAGAGTGCGTGTTAAAAAAGCGCGTGACAAAAGAGCGCCATTCGGTTTGTATAAGGTAAAGTTTGGATAAAATTGCGATAAAATACACCTCAAATTTTGAAAAATATTTGTCGTCTACTTTACCAAAAAATGTTATTTTACGAAACTTTGCACACTAAAAACCAAAAAAATTAAGCAAATCCTTACCAACCCGACAAAAAAACATACCAAGAAGGAAAGTGCCACATTTCCTCCCGCAGTTTGTTTGATGCCCGACGTTAGGAGAGCATTAAAAAACAAAGGGAGGATATGCACTTTACTCCAGAGGCATGTATCTGATTTTATCTACTACCTAATAATAGAATGCACTAACTAAATAATACTTCCGGCCGATTTTTTCAATTTCTGCTTTTTGTCAAGGATCACTACACGGTACAATGAGGTAAAGTATTGTTGTTTGACAACAATTAAAAAACACCAAGCAAACATTAAATGAGAAAAAATACAATCTAGTAGGCTTATTCCTAGGACGCTAGTGGTTGCTAATTGGAACAGAAGAGCGTTGTTTATTCGTCTGTGTGAGTTCGTCGATCGCTAAAAAATTGAATTTTCTGCAGAAAACCGAGATATGAAAGAAAAAGCGAAGCTTATCGTTCTGGATTTGCTACCCCAAAAATCAAGAGAAAGGTATGAAAAGGAATATGACCTGTTTCAGAAATGGATGGGGGAAAATAGGGTGAGAAAAGTTCCGTTCTTGTGTACTTCTCCATGCTGGCAGAAATACTGAAGCCGTCATCATTATGGAGAGAATATGACTAGTAAAATAGCAGAATTTTTGAAACTGTAGAACAAGGAGAGATATACTGGTCATGCATTTCGCAGAACTTCTGCCGCCCTATTAGTGAATGCAGCTGGAGATTTACTTACACTGAAGCAACACGGAGGCTGGATTTCTTCTACAGCGGCCGAAGGATACATAAGCGAGTCTCTATTGATGACCAAATGCGAGGTGACCAGCCATATATCAGGGAATATTTCTACCAATCCCACCTGCAGTCAGAAAAATAATACCCCGAGCACATTACAGCAAATGAATAACAAAGTTTTAAGTATTTATTCTCCTGCAGCATTCAACAGTAGCAATAACATTGCTGGTTTAGAATTATCCTTCACTAATTTCACAAAGTGTAACATTACTTTCAAAAATAATAAATAATTATTTGAGAAAAAACGACTATTCTTTGTTCTGGGCGGTACGGGGAGGCAAAGATGTCACTTTGCATCCCTCCGGAAGGTAAAATATGTAAAACTGCCTAGTTAGGTAAAGTGGCATTTTCGCCTCTCACATGCGGGTCGCAAATGTCATTTTCTGACAAGGTAGTAGATAAAAGAAATTTTTTTGAACAATAACCAAACCTTTTGATGATAGAATGACAAGAGATATTGTGTTCCTTTCGCTCTGTTGTTACGCCGTTTTTTTGTCATACGCTCTTTTTTCACGGCGCTCTTTTGTAATGCCTTCGTCTAATTATTACACATCGTACCAGAATATCCATCGCATGTTTCTTGTCTGTATGTTAGTCTACTGAGCAAACTAAAGTTTAGAAATTACGTTGTCTTTATTTTTTTTTCTAGGAAGAGAAGACAAGAAAAACAGGCAACCAATACCACCTTCGAACTGTCTTCAAAACGACCACAACAATAAGAAATCAATTAACAAAAACTTTACCACAACACCAAACCAGCGGAGCCATGGAAGTTCGCGTTACAGAATACAAACGCAAAACCCTAAAAGAGAACACAACTGGATCAAAAATAGCTTAACATTGCTACATCATATGGAATCGACAGAGGCAAAGATCGTCGACATAGAGGAAAATCTATTCAAGGGGAAATTCCTGAGGAACCAGAATGTATTTTCGCAACAAAGCGTCACCATCAAAGATATTTAGAAACCCATACTTTTCGGAGGTAACCAATTTCAATTACACAAAAAAAAATCTATTCTATATTTAAGAATAGCTTTATTCTTGAAAAATTACATTTGCTTTAAGTATATTATGCTTAGTATAATAATAGGGATTATTAGAATTAAGCAACTACCTATTCTTGATCTACGAAGGCTCTTATACTTAAATAGAAACCAAATATACTTTAAATAAGAAGAGGCGGTAATTTAAATCAAAACCAAAGTTATTATTAAATCAAATAACTTCTAGAGGTGAACCAATAAGAGTTTATTATTCTTTCAAAAAACAGGTAGTTTACTTGGACTAAAACCAGAAATCCTTCTTTGAAAGCGAAAACATATTAAAACCAGGTCGAAAAGCAAGAAAAAGATAAATCTTGACCTAAAATATGTTATGAATTGATTGAATCATACATTAAACTTAGTTTAACTACAAACCCTTCGTTATTTTTAAAATAAGAAGAGCTGTACTAAAAACAAGAATGTCCCAATATCGAATTGCACCGTAAGACCGCTTGGCTAATCCATTCTCTCTCTTTGTTGTTTGGTATGGGGGCAACAAAGACTTAAGGACCTTCATTATCAGGTTTTTATCTCAACATCTATCATTTAATATAAGTAAAACTATACTCCTATATCTTTAGTTTAAAGATTCGGATTATTATAAACGCCTATTAATTATTAATAGGAGAAACCGAGTATCATTATGTATATCCACGGTTGTTAAGAAGTGTGGATGAAGTGGCGAAAACACCTATTGTTTGGCACGGTCTTGACCGCCTCTTTTGCAAGAGCACTTCAGAGAGTGCTGTCGCGAGAGTCGGTTCGAAATTGTGGTTATAACATCTCGCTGGCATCTTGCGGAAGTTTTCTGATATATGCGTGAGCCGCAAAAACTCGGCACTGGAAGTACACCACATAATCCGCCTATGGAAATGTGAGTCTTTTCAATTTGTATCCAATAATCGTGTTGATTTGAATCTGCTACGGGACTGAATCGGCATGGTTATAGGAGAAGGGTTATTTTATAATAACATTATTATATTAGCGTATATTATATATATGCTACTTTTGTTTTAATTACAATTGGTGTTAAGTGAAAATATAAGGTCGGTTTCAGTCAATTATAAGAACTATTTGAAGTAAGTATAATTTTTTCTTAATAACTATAAAATATTATTTGATTGAAGTATAGTTATAACATGTTTTTAACGCAAAAGTTTTCCTTAAAAACATGTTATTCTCGTTCGAATAGCATTTGACATCAATCAAACCTAAAAAAAAAACACAATGTATTAAAATAAGTATAGACCTATATTTGAATTATCATATAAATTACACTTATCTCAACGATTGTCATGCATTATATTTAAGGATAGGATATTACTTAGATAAAGAATAACTAGAGTTGAGGATATCGAAGATAAAGCCATTCTTGAATCATAGATTAATAATCTTGTTGCAAGAAGAGCTTTTTTCCGTGTACGAAACAGCGTTACCAACCAAGTCTAAACTTCATTGTTCACTGAACACAAGTTAGATTTATAGTTCACCGAACACATGCTTATATACAAGATTAGGTAGTCCTAGTTTTTAGATAAGCATTCAAAACGCTGTGAAAAAAAAAGTTAGAAACCCTGGTTTCCTTTGAAGTTCAACATTGTCTAACACCTTCAAACAACTGTTTGTCTGATATTTCGCTTCCTGACTCCTAACTTATTTTTTTGAAAGATTTTGCAATATTCAGTTGCTAATATTGACTTATACTTTGCAGAAATGAGTAGCAATACGCAAAATTATCAGTCCGTGAAACTTCCATAATCAGTATTAAATTTTACTATAATAATACCTATACTACGTGTATAAAAGCGGCACTTTGTTTTAAACTTTTAAATTGTCCTTATTCCTATTTAGTTCTTGATTCAAACAGATAAAAGATTCATAAATAATTGGGTTTACTGCCGCAGCTGTGCATTACGTGCCTCTTATTGGTTGCAGTAATTTGTTTGGGTACAATAATACTGCTATATGACATTACTGCAAAAGTTGTGTAACAATATGAATGGGTCAAGGTATCATCAGAAAGCGAAAAATTTTTCTACATGCAGCATACTTTATTAGTTTATACTTTTGGTCAGCTTTAATTGGTGTAAATCCTCTTTCGAATCAAGTGCTTCATTTTCAACATAAATTCGTAATAGGCACACTATACCCCCCTACAAAATTTCTGATTATTAATTTTCAACACTAATTTAATACTTTGAAATCCCATTATCATAATATTTCCACGAAAACGCCATTTGCACTGCTAGAAAGACACATATGACGCGTACACAGAAAAAAATATTTAATTGAGCCAAATAAGAATTTTTTTCCCATGGTCCAAACAAATATTTATTTGAACCAAACAAATATTTATCAAAATAAATCTTGCTTGAACAAAATAAATATAGGGTGGGCTTTAAAATTTTGGACTGTTTTGATTTTGTAATAACTTTTTTGTTCCTTAACCGATTTTTATAAATATTAGTTTTTTGGAAAGGTAGCTAAACCAGTTTAAGATTTTCTTAAAAAAAATTCAAGATGGCCGAAAAAAATAAATATCAAATTTTTTAAAAAGGAGCTGCAACTCTTTTTACCACCCTGTGTTTTTTTATAAATTTAAAAAAGCTGACGCTATTTCACGTTTAACCATCACCACCACTCATAAAATTCGGTTTACTTATACAAAAGTTACGTGTGTTCGAATTTCCTCTAAATACAGAAACTATTCTAAACACCAAAAAAATGTTTTTTAAATAACTTTCTAATTTTTTATCGGATTTTTATAGGGTAATCTTTTTTGAAACAACAACTGTTCAAAATTTACGATTTTTAAAAAAAAAATGGTATAAAACAAGATTTTCAAAAACAGATCTGCAACTTTTTTGTGATCTTTTTGTTAACCTGTTAATAAAAATTAGAAAGCCTTTACCATTAGATGTTTAACGAAGTGTCACTCATAAAATTTGGTTCATTTATGCAGAAGTTACCTTGCCTCAAATTTCGTCTAAATACAGAACTCTCCTTAATACAAAAAAATGCTTTTTGAAATAACTTTTTAATTTTTTATCTAATTTTTAGAGAGTAAGCCTTCTTGCGAAGACAATTGTTGCAAATTGCAAAAATCCGGGATGGCGAACATAGTCTAAAATAGGGTTTTAAAAAACAGATCTGCAATTTTTTTGTGAGCATCTTATTGACTTTTTTAATAAAAATAAAATAGCTTTTGTCATTTGATGTTTAATACAAAAATCATAAAATTTATGAGGAATACCTCGTTAAAAGCTTTTTTATTTTTATTTAAAAACCTTAGGGTTCTTACAAAGAAGTTGCAAATCTGGCCATCTTGGACTCTTGATATTTGACATTTTTTGTATAAAAATCATAAATTTTAAACAAGGGTCGTTGCAAAAACGCTTACTCTATCTTCACCAAAAACATAATTTTACTAACTATCTGCCTAAAAATTAAGCCATTTACGCCAATTATCAAACTGTCAAAGATTAAAATATCGCAACAATGAACTTCACCGAGTAAAAAGCCAGATCGCTACAGAAACCATTGTTATTTCATTTACCAGCCGCTTTGATTTATAGTGTAAAGATGATGTATTGCAAGAAGTGCTCTTCCTTCAAGATTTTTAATAGCAATTTTCATAACTAGTGGCTAAAATAGTACTTTTTTACAAGCGTTGGTTTAAATAACGAACGCTGCGAGGTATTGAAAAACGCTAGTGGTTAACACCATTTTTTTTTATTCCTTTATAAAAAAATCCAAGAAAAACAGGAAAATACCTTTAAAAATCTCAAAGGAAGAGCACTTCTCGCAACACGCCATCTTTACACTATAAATCAAGGCGGCTGGTAAATGAAATGTACCTTTTTACTCGATGACGTTCATTGTTGCTATGTTTTCGTAAATACTTGGCTTAATTTTGAGGCAAAAATTATTAGATTTTTTTAATATTACTATTTTCCGCTATTCCTCTTTAATTTTGGGTAAAAAACGGACAAAAATCTTTTTTTACACCCGTGATTAAGAAAAAAGTTTTGCATCGGTAACCAAAAAATCCATGTTTTAGTTTTCTGCAGACAGTTACTAAAATCATGTTTTTGATGAAGGTATAAAAAAAAGTATTTTCCTGTTTTTCTTGGATTTTTTGATAAAGGTATTAAGTTTTAAATTACCTCGCTGCGCTCGTGATTTAAACCAAGCACTATTTTAGCCACTAGTTGTGAAAACTACTATTTGGTGTTAAGAACAGGTTCTGCGTCTAGAGGAAATATGAGTCAACGTAACTTTTGCATAAATGAACCAAATTATATGAGTGATACTTCGTTAAACGTCAAATGGTAAAGGTTTTCTAATTTTTATCAAAAAAGTTAAAAGGCTCTTCACAAAAAAGTTGCAGATCTATTTTTGAAAATCTTGTTTTATACTATTTCCTCCATCTTGGACTTTTGACATTTGCCATTTTTATACAAAAATCGTAAATTTTAAACAATTGTTGTTGCAAAAAGGCGTACTCTATAAAAATCGAAAAAAAAATGTAAAATTTATAAAAAAAAATTTTGGTGTTTAGAATAGTTTCTATATTCAGAGGAAAGGAGGGGGCACTAAATACATTGTTTACCGGCATCGGTGAAATGGCTTGGGGTTGCAATATGTTAGAGTCCAGACCTTCCCGATATTTTTAAGAAAAAAATTTGGGGGAGTCTCCGGTTCGGTTTTTGAGCTATACCCGTTTCAAAGTACGTCCCTGGAAAATAAGAAAATATGCAATTTTCCACTCTATTTGCTATATCTTTTTAAAAAGAAGGCACAAGGGATCTAAATTCATATAGTCTTATTAAGAACACATGTCCAAGTCCGATTTTGATTTGATTTTTTGGCCTATAATATTCTAACACACATACAGGGTGGCCCTAAAAATCTTTAGATAAAATCAGCTAATAAGAGCATGGTTTTATTTTACTCGAAATGTACGATAGAACGTCAAAATTCAACTAAACTCATCTGTTTGAGAAAACACAACAAGTTATTTAGATATTCTGCTCATCACAATTCCTATAGAGTGGTCTCAATAGAATTCTCAGATAAGTTATCCAAACGTTCACGTACGAACTAACTCATTTCTGGTAAAATATTTTTTTTAAAAACAAATATTGTAGTGCCAGAAGGTGATTTTAATAAGTCCAAGTTACTTACAGGGTGTACCAAGAAAATAATCCGGCAGAAGCCGCAACGAAAAAAGAGGAATTTGAAAGGAAAATTTAGTGCATTTTAATTAAATAATATTCTCTTTTTTTGGCGATTCAATTCTATCTATTTTCAATTTTTACCATACACTATGAAGTGTTTTAATATGTACAGAGTAGTTAAAATAAACAGTGTACAAGAAATATTTTAATTTTTTGTGTTTTTTTTTAAGTTTATAATCTATTTTCAAAATGTTTGAATTTTTTCCGCTCTCTTAAATTTTTGAGACATGACGGTTTTTGTCAAAAAATTATAGAATTTGTTTAATTACCTTTCCAAAAAGATAACACTTATGAAAATCGAGTACGAAACAAAGAAGTTATTAGAAAATCAAAACAGTCCAAAATTTTAAAGTCCACCCTATATTTATTCAATTCAAATAAATACTTTTTTGGGCCATGGGAAACAAATATTAATTTGACTCAATTAAACCTTTTATCTGTGTATTTATTCTCTTGAGAAGCTCAGCTTCTGGAGCTTGAGCGGAGGCCAGCTGATCATCGAACTCACTGAACTTAAAAAAAATAAATGGTTTTAAAGCATATAGAGAAGTTACGTTCTAGCTCACACAAGTGATATTTATCTCTATTGAGTATTGCATGGATATGATTTTGTGATTCAAAATATGGCCAAGAGATGGATATCCTAAGATATTATGCAGTGGATATATATCCACATGAATATCCACCAAATATGCATTAGTCTTTCACTAAAGTGCAATTACAAATTAAGTATATCAAAATTAAGTATATCAACGTATACCATTGCATTATGTTGATGTACTACTTGAGATTAGGGACTTATCAGTACATATAGTCGGCATAGCCTGTCTTTAATAAAGACGGCACTATTTTTGACAACTCCTCACGAAGTTTAAAGGGATTCTGACATTGTTGTTTTCTAAATATGTCATCTTTTCTATCAATCAAAACTTTAAGAATGGCACAATATGAGTATGTTTAGTTGACATGGTTATCTGACAAAAATGTCAGAAACCTTACAACCTTCGTGCGGAACTGTCAGAAATAGTGCCGAGTCAGGCTATGCCGACTTTATGTACCGATAAGTCCCTAATAGTTATCAAAAGATTACCTAAATAACTTTTTGCTGTCTTATATGTGTAATAATATTACCTGCTACATAGAGAACATATTGATTCCAGTGCCATCTCAATAGATGACATTAAACTAAATAATAATTATAAATCATGTAAATCGCGTTCTTTTACAAGATGGTAAAATTTTCAGCAAACATGCCAAAATCCTGACAAAAATAGTCTTTTTGGGAATATTCAAAAAAACAGCTTGATTATCACGTTATCATGGGAATATTATTATCCTATTACCAAGGAAATATAACTATCACAAAATCTTAAAGAATATTCAACAAAAAATAGGTCTGGAACATTCCTGTCATATTCCCAATAGAATATTCCAAAAATAACTTTGAGGGAATATTCCTACAACATGAATATTCCTTCAATGTTATGTGGGTGATATATTGCAGCAACTGTGTTTGTGGGTGCAGTATATTGCAGCAACTGTGTTTGTGGGTGCAGTACAGATGCCCATAATGGTTCCCTCTTCAAAGAAAAATCCCTTTTTGCGTAATCTTTTTTTTATTAAATTTATTGCTTACAACTCCTCATCATTATTTTTTTTCTTTACTTATTTTAAGTTTTTAATTAACATTCAGTCACGAAAAAATGCGCCTGCAAGACGACTAAGGCAAACGGAGAACGATTGTTGACGAACTCATAAAATATCAAACAAGAGCGTTTTTAATAAAATATTTTTACGAATGAAGACGATGAGCAAGAATGCCGCCAACCCAAAAGGCAACGAAGTGCAAAGCGGCGAGCTTTATTGACAGCCCCCAACAATATAACATTGTGGAGGATTTTCGTGAATTCCCATAGAAAAGTATTTCATTTTACGTGTAGATCAGACATCTTGATTAAATCCACCGAACATAAAACGTTTTGAAATTTCTTCGGATATAAAATGTAAAATGAGAGATCGATCGGTGCGAGAAGTGGCATCAAAACTACAACAACGGTAACTGATAAACCGTCAAACGGGGTGAAACGGATTGCAAGTAGTAATCACCGGTGCTTTTCTACGTAATACAGGGTTCCTAAGCAAATCCTTAGGGGGCCAAGCAGCCGCGTATAAGACGCAGACAAACGGAAAAGCACATTAGGCAGAAAAGGATGGGCATGGGGCGATGTTGTCACTACATCTTACACGTAGTAAATCCATTCCAGGTTGTTGTTTTCTAATGTTTTCCATTTTCATACCTTTAGGACTGGAATAAAAATTGTTTTTGCTCGACTTTAATACCAAACTGATGAAAGATATCGTACAAAAAATATTTTTCGGCTTTTCATTTTGTAACCATTGTCCTTACGCACTGTTTACAGGCTGGGGACTGAGATACATGCAAATGCCTAACCTAAAGCGTTCATACACGGCCGGAAAAATCGACTGAGATATTTCCGTAGAAACTTTATCAAGCAAATAGGACGGGTTGACGCCTTCGAACGTCCAACCCGGGTTTTGCACTTTGATTCGAAATCAAAAAGGAGGAACAGTCAGATGTGTGGCCGTGCACAAATTACGTAACGGTGATTTTACCAATTTCTGACCCCCTCCCTATGTAATTTTTGGTAACGCCACTCCCCTAATATTACGTAACGATTTGAAGACCACTACCCCCCCCCCAAAAAACTTTTCACTTATTTTCATTCCAAATTTTCTTAGTTTCACACAAATGCAAACGCTGTCGAAAACCCCCCTCCCTCCTACGTAACGTTTTGTAACCCCCCTCCCGCTGTCCCCTGTAGTCCCAGTGGAGGAGGGCGAGAAAATTGATATTTTTTTCTTAAAAATTATACTCTTAGACCTATTCCTTTGCGTTCCCGAAATTACGTAATTTTTGAAAAAAAATTGTAAACGGCCCCATTTTTATTTCGTGCTTTGTTTTTCTAACATTTTTGCGTTCGGCTACTCACTCACTCGAAACCAAGATCCCCCGTTTTAGGAAAACTGACCCCGTCTCTGTTTCTAAATTTTTTCGAATAAAAGTAGAGTATGACCATGGGGGAAATAATTTTTTTCTACGGTATGACGAAAATTTCGAGAAAGTTGAAGAAAAAAATAAAAAAAGTGGCAGAGCTCAAGTTTTTCATAAAAAAAATGTTTTTTGTAAAGAAACAGAGCAAAATAAATCTTTTCACCCCTTTTTGGGTGTTACAAATATTGGCAGCCCCTTATTTTTCGCTTTTACCCTCCCGCTAGTTTGGAAGAACTGGTTCGCTACATGTTTCGAGATCATGTCATAAAACACCTCGAAAATATCAAATGTAGTGTAGGGCCAGCTTTATTTAAAATCAATAATATCGCAAGCAAAAAGCTCTGCAGGAAAAACAGCGCCGTTTATTGATTTCTTTGGCTGCTAGTGCTGCATGGTTTGGCCGTTTCCGGATAGATGTCACTAGTAGAACAGAATGGAAAGAAATTTAATTAAAAGCGAAGATATTTCTTTCTAATGTTAACAACCTCACGAGTTTATCGCTCAGTATCGTAAATAATGGACCCTGCCGCCTCCTTTAAGCAAGAAAAAGCTGTGGGTTGAACCTGAAAACATCTAATTTTTTCCTCGATCATCTCATGGTGTGGCCGCCATCTAGCGGAATTTGCAGACATCTTGTCAACGGTTATTATTGCAACTATGATTTATGCTCACAATGAAAGAGTGGCGACAATTTTTTCTCATGAAAGCAGTCCGGAGATAATAACAAACTGGCACCATTGCTCAATATACCTGTTTCTTTTGTGCGCGCAGAACTTTCTATGCCATTTCTGTTTGATTTATTGAAATCCTATCCCTAAGGAAAATCTTAGGAACCCTGTATTAGAGACATAAAGCTATTTTTATCTCGTCGCCGTATACATATCCGCATCTAGCGAGAACCAAGCACATTAATTGGTCAGAAACTTGTACCACGTTCGAAAAGAGCCGATATATGCTAATCTAAGGTATTGTTGAACACGATAGGTGTTGAGATGCGTTAGGTATCACGTATCGTTACGGCACACGTATCGTAGCTCAGCACCTATTGCGTTCAGAAACACCTTAAATTAGCGTATATCTGCTCTTTACGAACGTACTACAAGTTTCTGACCAATCAATGTGCTTGGTTCTCGCTAGATGCCGATACGTATACCGCGATGAGTTACAAATAGCTTTATGTCTCTAATATTTTTAGGATTGATAAAGACTGCGTTTAAATGTTAAAACTTGTCGATGGGAAGTTCAAATGATAAAAGAAAAACAAAAGGGCGAAAATTGCGTTGATTTGAAACAAAAGAAAATTGACTTCCATCGGACAAGCGATACAAATAGAAGATTTCTGGTACGTTTTTTGCGATTTTCAATTTTTTTTTGTTTTCTTTATTAAATGATTACTTAAACGTTTTAAATATTGAAACTTGTCACTGGAATGCTTATTTGATAAAAAGACTATGAAGAATGACAGACCTGACGTTGATTTATCTATTTTGTAGGATTTTTTAACTTGTTATAAAAATAACTCGAAAGGTATCTCAAAAAAATTTTCCTTCATCCGTTTTCTCCCTAGAGAGTTAAAAAGCAAAATAGGGGGCATTTACACACCTGATCCGTTTCACCCCGTCTGCCGGTATTTATTTTCGAAAGGTACGTGTATTTTTCTAGACAGGACAACAAAGATGATTGGATTGGTTGACAGACGACTTTTTATTGACAAATAAGGCATGCATGTTTTTCAGAAAAATGGATAAAATTTTCTCCTTAAATCGAAATCTAATGCCGGAAGATCTAGGACCCCACGCAATTTGTGACATTTTTCCCGAGTCGCAGACATGGGAAAACATTACAAAAAACTCGTAGCTGAGCAAAATATTCAGCTAATTAATTAAAATACAACGGGATCTATAAGGAAATTTTACCTACCATAATAAACTATAAAAAACTTAATAAACTTTAAAATTAGTCTATGTATCAATTTAGGCCAAATTTCGTATTAGTGTAGGGACATATGTCGATAATTTCTATCCCGTGGGATTTTGAATGAAGGAGTTTTGTAAGCATGTGGGATTGATGGCTCTTTAGTCACACAATCAAGGGTTACCGGGTGTTTTGTTTACATCCGTATAGAAGGTGTTGATATGACGTCATCTTTCAAGATGAAGGGCAAAAATCATAAAGAATACAACTTTCGCAACTGGGGCATGATTATACTCGACGCCATATAATTTGAGGACGGAGATTCCAAAAAATTAACTTTCAAGGTCATCCAACCTTAAATAACCTTGAAAATTGCAAAAAAACAGATTTTTGCTATTTTCTCTTCAAAAAATCTTAATAATTTGACGTTTTATCAAACTAACTTCAAATGTACCTCAAACTATTAGGCATATATGCCAAATTCGATCCTTCCAGTTTGATGCAGTTTGAAGTTTTATGACCGTAAAAAATACCCCAGTAAAATTAACATATTGCAAAAATAACATAATAAAGGGCGCTATTAATTAACTATTAAAGCGAAGAGGACCAAATTTGGTAGGAAAGATAAAAGGGTCGACTCCAGTAACATTGTTAAAAAAATTTGGTTCGGCTATGATACGTTTCAATATGGCGGCTGATATATCAAAATGGCGACCCCTTAATCACATTTTATTTAATGACAAGGTGGCCATCAATTATTGCTTATGATCTTGATTGATCTTAAAAATATCATGTACAAGTAAAAAACCAGGTTTTTGTAGTGATTTTTTCTAATTAACCACTACGCAAAAACTTTAAGTACCGGAGATGAAATTATCATCTTAGCCATAACTAAACACATCATTTTAAACCTCCCTATCATTTTTTTTTTCTGGCGCGAGGTATTTATGCTATATCTCGGTGAAAATGACCTACATGTCGTTTTTATTAAGTTTAGAAACTATGAATTTTATGTTCTACTCACTTGTCTAGCCAAGAAAGTAATTTAAATTACCTATCAGAGAGTTAGCAGAAGTTAGATATATATAACTATATTCTGAACCAAGTGTATTAGATCCTATTTTCAAAAATGGTGGTCAAAAAAGCATAAAAAATTCTAATTAGTAGGGCATGACTATACTTGTTTATTAACATTCATAATAAAATTCAAGGGTGAGGTTACAGCTATTTAGTCACACATTTATGTGCCACCGAGTATTTTGTTCACATCCGTGTAGAAAGTTAATAAAACCGACAGGCATATAGGTCATTTTTCCCGGAGTATAGCATAAACATCTTGGACGCCAGATTTTAAAAAAATGATAGGGATGTTCAACATGAAGTTTTTAGTTATGACTAAGATGTTAATTTCATTTACGGCATTTAAAGTTTTTGCGTAGTGGTAAATTGGAAAAATTGCAACAAAAAGCTGATTTTTCATATGTACATAGTATTTTCAAGGTTATTCAAGTTCATGCATCAACTAAACTTTTTTTTTCATAGTAAGCGGTGATTAGTCAACAAGAATTGATGGCCACCTTGTCATTTTTGCATTTTTACGAAATTGGATAAAATAAAATGTGGTTATAGGTGGCTATTTTGATATATCAGCCGCCATATTGAAACAAGTCATAGCTGAACCACATAGCATGTTTAATTTTACTGGGATATTTTTTACGGTATGAAGCTTCAAACTACATCAAACTGCAAGGATCGAATTTGGCATATATGCCTAATAGTTTGAGGTACATTTGAAGTTAATTTGGCAAAACGCCGAATTATTAAGATTTCTTGTAGAGAAAAGGGCAAAAATCTTGTTTTTTGCGATCCGAGCTTAAATGTCCTTGATGGTAAATTTTTTTAAATCCTCGTCATCGAATTATATGGAATCGAGTATAATCATGCGCCGGTTGCAAAAGTTGTATTTATATTATTTTTGGCCGCCATCTTAAAAGATGACGTCATATCAACCTCTTCTACACGAATGCGAACAAAACACCCGGTAACACTCTATTATGTTACTATGAGAGCTATCAATCCCACATAGTCATAAAACTCCTTCATTCAAAATCCCACGGACTTACACATGCCCCCTTCACTATATATTTGGGCAATTCCATGATAACTGATGGGACAAATCTTAAGTAAATAATTTTTTGATCTCATTATTCTCTCATTTAAAGATATTCCAGAATGACCACATCTTAATGCAATTCTTGTCAGAATAATTTAAGTATATGCAAATTAATTTTTTATTTAGGATCTAAAATATAACAAAAAATTGGGGATAACTGACGGGACATCAAAAACGAGCAGAGAAAAATCATGGATTTTAAAGTGCTTTTCCTCTTAATCTAAAAGCAGTTTTAAATTAGTTGTTTCAACGTATAATTTTGTTCCCTATATATAATAAAATATTATGATATTATTTTTGTTTGCTTGCCTTGATTTTAAGTTAAATGTAATTTTGTGAAAACTGACTAATATAAGGTTTAACATTTTGGAGTGTTTGATTTTCTAATATTTTTCGTTAACCAATTTTTATAAATATTATCTTTTTGGAAAGATAACTAAACAGATTTTATCATTTTTTAGCAAAAACCGTCATATGTCAAAAATCCAAAATGGCAAAAAAACGAAAATCAGATATTTTAAAAAATAGCGGCAAGTTTCTTTTTACCACTGTGTATTTTTTTTAATAAAGGTAAGAAAGTTGACGCTATCTCACGTTTAACGAGGTGCCACTCATAAAATTTACTTATACAAAATTTACGTGTGTTCAAATTTCCTCTAAATACCGAACTTATTCTAAAGACCCAAAATATGTATTTGAAATAACTTTTTAATTTTTCATCGGATTTTGATAGAGCTAGCCTTTTTGCAATGAACAAAAGATTTCATTATGTTGCTTGGTGGTTTATGAAATTATGAGAAATACCTCGTTAAAAGATTTTTTATTTTTATTAAAAAAGCTTAAGGTGCATAATAAAGAAGTTGCAAATTTGTTGACATTTGACACTTTTTTTATAGAAATCATAAATTATAAACAATTGTCTTTGTAGAAAGGCTTACTGCATACAAATCCGATAAAAAATTAAAAAGTTATTTCAAAAAACATTTTTTGGTATTAAGAACAGGTTCTTTATTTAGAGGAAGTTGAGTCTAATTTTTATTGCTAACAAAATCTTGTTTTATACTATTTCCGCCATCTTGGATTTTTGACATTTGACATTTTCATATAAAAATCGTAAATCTTGAACAATTGTTGTTGCAAAAGGGCTTACTCTATAAAAATCGGATAAAAAACATTTTTTGGTCTTCATTTTATTGAGCAAATGTAACTTTTGTATAAGTAAACCGAATTTTATGAGTGGTGCTTCGTTAAAAGTGAAATAGCATGAGATTCCTTACTTTTATAAAAACAAAATGACAGGGTGGTAAAAGTTGCAGCTCTTTTTTAAAAAATATGATTTTTAATTTTTTCCGCCATCTTGAATTTTTGCTTTATGACGGTTTTTGTTAAAAAATTATAAAACCTGTTTAATTACCTTTCCAAAAAGCTAACACTTATAAAAATCGATTAAGAAACAAAAAATTTTTTAGAAAATCAAAACAGGCCAAAATTTTAAAGCCCATCCTATATTTTGTTTGTCTTTATTTTTGCTAGTGGCTGTTATTTTATAATTTGAAGAAAAGTTATTACGTTCTAATGATTGTACACGTTTATAGTTATTAAAAAACAAAAATCTAAAAAATGCCAAAAACTTTTATCGCCCATTTGTGATTTTCTGCTATAATAAAATAAATAAAAACTTTGACTGTGCCATCAATCATATGATAGCTATCAAAACAAATTTTCACTAGGTAATGTTGTTCATCTAAGCAAAATAATCAGTGTAAAGTATTCATAAATATTTTTTTACCAAGCAAAAGCAAGAAATTTTATTAACACCCAGCTCTTTACTGTATAGCTAAATTATTAAAATTAGGCGAATGTACGCATTAAGTCCATACAAATATTACCACGTTTATTTCATGTATTCTATCCGGATAGACAGGCGATTGACTTGAAAAAGTCATCAAAATAAATGCCGTTTCTATCCGTATAGAGTTTTCAAGTCAATCCTGAAACTTTGCAGGAAAATTCTATCTGGATCACGGAAGAAAATAGGGGGAATGATAATAGGCTGTAAATAAAATGACCGCTACTTGTACCTGACATTTGTGACCCTAAATCAGTTGGTATTGAAAAAATTCCTCAAAAAACTAGTCATTCCAATTGTATAACACTGAAGAAATCACAACATTATATTTTTTAGAAAAAACATGCAAAAAAGTTTTTTACTAAAAAAACAATGCAATATCATCCTAGTAACTCTTGGTTCGGTTGAAACGAGTTTGTGGCTAATAAAAAAAGCAGTTTACAGTGGAACTTGAAACCGATCTAAAAATGATATACCTTTACTATTTCTATTAACAAAAATTAAGAAAAAACAAAATTTTAATATATTAAGAAAAATCATGGTAAAAAACACCATTTACTGATTGTGGAAAAGACGCATCAGAAAAAAAAAATAATGTCACGTCGATTCGATTGATGTGACTACGTTATTTTACGCTCATAATTGTCACCTACATAAGGCGGTCATTTTTGTGGAATTTCTCAGGGATTATTTTTATTCCAACTATTTTTAATTATTATTATTATTTTTAATAAATGCTTCTATCCCAATACGTTCTCCACATAGGCCAATCAACTCCTACCGTTTTAGTGTCCTTTTCTCGACCTACGCCGCTATATTAACAGAAAACTAATGGATTTTCTGTCACTTTTGAGCAAAAATGGCAGCGAAGGTGTATTAAATGACTAATCTAAATCGGTGGAAGTTGATCGGCCTGTATGGATAGGGTACTGTACTATATTTAAATCTGGAAAAAACAAGTTATTTAAGGCCGCCAAAACAATAATAATCTAGATCTTGAAATTGGCGTAGGTAATATTAGGATAGAAAAGGAGTCACAGGTTAAATTTTTAGGATTGATGGTTGATCATAACTTAAATTGGAGAGAACACTCTATAAACTGATCAAAAAACTAGGATCTTTCTATTATATTATTAAAAATTTAAAATCAGTTTTAACAATAAATCAACTAAAAATAATCTATTATGCTCATGTTGAATCAAGACTAGGATATGGTGTTGTTTTATGGGGTAGTTCTTCAGAGGCTAGGTTAGTCTTCAAAAAATAAAAAATGACACTAAGATGCGTATTCGGTTTAAACTAGATGGGAGTCATGAAGAAAGATTTTTGAAGACCAATATATACTCACACTTTTTTCACTTTATATCTTGGAAGTGTCAAAATACTTTTTTAAAAATAAGGCAAAAATCACTACAAATGAAGACGTTCATATATACAACACCAGGTCTAAAGCTGGTGCTAGGATGCCACTATATAAATTTAATGTAGGAAAAAATTGGCCACTAACAGTGGGAATAAAAATATTTGGAAAACTGCCACTTGATATACAAAGTGCTCCCAATATCAATATATTTAGTAAAAGATTAAAAAGATTATTACTAAAATATTCATTTTATTCAATTGGAGAATATTTTTTCAAAAAGATTTAGCTGACAATGTCTGTATTTCTTGTATGTCTTTTTATTTTTTTTGTTAGTGATATAAGTAAAGAATTTGAGTATTTCCCCAGAGTATGGTTTAGGTATGTAGACGATGTGTTTGCAGCATTCAACACTAAAGTAACTAGTGTTGAAAATTTTATGGAAAAAATAAATAACAAATTTCCCACAATCAAATTTACTTATGAAACAGAGAACACTGCCATTTCTAAACACTTCAGTTATAAGAAATAAAAATAAATTGGACTTTGACCTATACAGAAAAGGAACGGCCACCAACAGGTATATTCCAAATGACTCTTTTCATTGCTTACAACATAAGCTTGCAAGTTTGCACTTTTTAACATATAGATTAGTAAATTTCCCCTTAAACAAAGAAAGATTTGAAGCAGAAAAGAATAGGATTAGGAATATAGCCGGCGAAAACGGTTACGACGAAGGCTTAATAAATAAGCTGATAAATAGACATTCTTTTCAAAAGACCTTTCGGAATTCCACTTTTTTCAGACAAAAAGATACCTGCGACTCAAAATTTGTATCAATTCCTTATAATCCTAATTATACGAAAGGATTACAAAAAGTATTTAATAACACCGGTCTTAAATTAGTATATCAATCCGGTAACACACTAAGAAGCTTACTAGGAAATCACAAGGATAAATCTACAGTTCTAGAAAAAAGTGGAATTTACGAAATTAGTTGCATGTATTGTGACAAAAAATATGTTGGCCAAACGAGACGCTCTATTCAAACACGTTTTAAAGAACACTTAGCACACTTAAAATACGGAAGAACAGAAAAGTCAAGTGTGGCCGAGCATGCTTTTGAAAACAATCATAGATTCACATTAGATAACCTAAAACTTCTAAAAAGTGTACCAAACAAAAGACTTTTGAATGCATATGAAAGTATAGAAATCATTAAATCCAGAAATATTTTTAATAAAGATAGAGGACCCATCCCGTTTAGTACACTTTATTCTTTGGTTGAGGGGAAAAATCGTGATCAATCATAAATTATTAGTCTTGTCTCCGCCCACTAAATGATTGTATATAAGATAGAGCCTAGATTAATTTAGTTCATTGTTTCGTCTCCTGATGATGCTAACGTTGTTTGGTTTGTGGAAAACAATCATAATTTTGTTTTAGTGCAACCAAAGGTTCCAAATTCCCAACATTGTTAGTTTTTAAGTTTAATGATATAAGACTATCCTTCGTAGAAATTCGTGGACTTTTACAAATATGTTTCCAAGATTATTGATTATTTTGCGCACTATAAGTGACAAAATTTTATATTTTTTATATGAATTGTTATATGTGTTTGTTCTTCTTGTTATTTTTAGATTACTTAAATAACTGACATGTTTCCATACAATTGCTAAAAACTTGTCTATTTTTATTAAAATATTCATTTTATTCAATTGGAGAATATTATTTCATAAAGATTTAGCTGACAATGTTTGTATTTCTTATATGTCTTTTTATTTTTTTTGTTAGTTTTTTAGTTTAATGATATAAGACTATCCTTCATAGAAATTCATGGACTTTTACAAATATGTGCCCAAGATCATTGATTATTTTGCGCACTATAATTGACAAAATTTTATATTTTTTATATGAATTGTTATATGTCTTTGTTCTGCTTGTTATTTTTAGATTACTTAAATAACTGACATGTTCCATACAATTTCTAAAAACTGTCAAAGGAAATATAGATACAATAGGCTAATTTGAACTACAGCTACTTCTAGACTTCAAACTAAAAAGAAGGAGAGAAAAACTAAGATTAAGGATAGGTAATAAATAAAAGGTTTCTTCTTCTGACCACAAATTTCTGGTTTTCTTTTCTTTTTCCCTATCTATTAAAGAAAAAAACCTCGGATAAAATTAAATGATTTCAACAAAACATAACCTCTACATATCCTACTGATAATTTGGCATGAAGTTAGGGCCAAATATTTTCAATTAAACTGTGAAATAAACGCCTAGGATTAAGGTTTAAATTTCGATCGCGATCAAGTTTCTATCCAGATAGGACGCACGAAATAAAGGTGGTATATCTTATCCTCTTTGGAGTTAAATTTTTGTAAACCGTGTACGCCACAATTTCCCATTCATGTTACATGACGTGACTTCATTTACACCCGGTATGTGTGTGTGTTTGTTATGAATAAGTTCTTTTAGAATTTATTCGCTGTATGTCGTCCGCAGCTGCTGCTTAATGCTATCGCACGCACTTACTGATATGATTAATGCGTAAAAATAAAAGATTGTACCGTGCTTTAGAGTGCCTATACGTATACTGGGTCTTACTCAGACAACAAAGTTACGTACAAGAAGCGTACCTCGTACCCATACAGACCGCTTCAAGCTACTGCGAACATAGAGCGGAAGAAGTCTAATTTGCCAGTGTACGTACATGCAGAGACACCGCACGCCTATCAGTGAAGCAACCAACACTCAGGTTTCCGATCGCCATTCGCTGCCGTTCGCCGCCTTTCGCCTTGTATTTAGTACGCCTCTAACCACGGTGCTGTGTGGAGCGTAGTCAATGAAACCGGAATTTGGTCAATAAATACGCAAATTTTTATAACGTAATTTTCTTATTTTTTGTCACTGATAAATAAGAGCTTTTTATTGTCAACTGCTCAGATTTATCAGTGACGACGTGTTACAATGAAAATAATAAGGAGAAACAAAACAAAAGTAAGTTCACAAAATAAAATAATACATTCTAAAAACTAAAAAGATTCTCCCAGTCAAAAAAAAATTAAAGCAAATGTTCGAAAAGTCCTTCTTGCTCGGCTAGACAATATCCGAGCCTACTATAAAAACCCCTTCTAACGTTTCCAAGCATGTTAGGGGTGATAATTTGAAAAGCTTCTTCAAAAACAGATAGAAGTCATTAGGAGCAAGATCGGGAGATCGAGCTGGCCATAAAATAGTTCCCCGTGTACTTATAACCCGATTAGGAAATACATTATCAAGATATTCCCTAACAAGGCCAACATTGTGAGCGGAACAACCATCTTGTTGAAACCATGTTTCACCAAATCTTATTAGTAGATCCAAGTATCTAGGACCATTCAAATTGCAATTGCCGTTAATAAAAAATGGCCTAATTACGTGTTCCCCTACAATACCCCCCCCAAACATTTAGTTTTTGGGGATACTGTGTTCTTACGTCAAAATACAAATGCAAATTTTCCCTCGACCAATATCGAACGTGTGTTGGGTTATGACGATTTGACCATTTGACCATCTGCACTTTTTCGGCAACTTCGTAGACATCCATTTTTAGTTTTAAAAATGTATTATTTCAATTAAGAACTTTCCCATCTGTTTCTGGAGCAAGGCAGAAATAAAACAAAATAATAAAAACAAAATGAATTTCCAAAAGATAACATTGCAGCGTGCTTCGAATCCACCTCGGTCGTACGGCACGGAGAGTAAATTGGACTTGATTCCCCCTATGTTCGTAGTAGCTTGAAGCGGTCTGTATAACTATGAGATACTATAATTACCCAATCGTCGCAAAATTTTTAACAATAATAACTTTGGAAAACAAAGAAAATGCAATAGTATATCCTAGTTATATACTGGTACCTAACCAACACCATTCTAAACTAAGTTGAGAAAGTTGACCTAACTCTCGGACGAAGAGTACCTACGCTAACTCCATTGTAAGTACTAGGGACGTATATACCTGAATAGATCAGCTGTGGATAGAAGTTTCTAACCTGTACGTATGACGCTGTCACCATAACCGTCGAAAAAATAAAAAATAACAAAATACTTTTTCATTTTTTAAAATCACTGTCAAGTCCATCTTTTCTTAAAATTGGTTTAACAAATGCCGAACGTTTGCTGTATTATTAATTGCAAAGGCAATTATACGTACGGGCGAAAGGTTTCGGTGTTTGCTTTCCAAATGATCCCGATATCTGTGGAAAATGGATCAATGCCATAGAGCGACCACATTTTGTGCCGAGCAAAAATTCTAGGGTAATTTTTCATTTTTATATGATACTTACTATAGACAGATAATTCTTTTTTAGAAATGAAAATTAAAACATTAGAACAAAATCCATTCCTACAGTAAAAACAATATATAAACACTACACACAAGAACAAAAAATTAATAATTTAATTTTAACATTTACCTACAATAGCAACTACCTATTTTATTATTTTATATCACAATATACAGACCGCTTCAAGCTACTGCGAACATAGGGCGAAAGAAGTCTAATTTGCCAGTGTACGTACATGCAGAGACACCGCACGCCTATCAGTGAAGCAACCAACACTCAGGTTTCCGATCGCCATTCGCTGCCGTTCGCCGCCTTTCGCCTTGTATTTAGTACGCCTCTAACCACGGTGCTGTGTGGAGCGTAGTCAATGAAACCGGAATTTGGTCAATAAATACGCAAATTTTTATAACGTAATTTTCTTATTTTTTGTCACTGATAAATAAGAGCGTTTTATTGTCAACTGCTCAGATTTATCAGTGACGACGTGTTACAATGAAAATAATAAGGAGAAACAAAACAAAAGTAAGTTCACAAAATAAAATAATACATTCTAAAAACTAAAAAGATTCTCCCAGTCAAAAAAAAATTAAAGCAAATGTTCGAAAAGTCCTTCTTGCTCGGCTAGACAATATCCGAGCCTACTATAAAAACCCCTTCTAACGTTTCCAAGCATGTTAGGGGTGATAATTTGAAAAGCTTCTTCAAAAACAGATAGAAGTCATTAGGAGCAAGATCGGGAGATCGAGCTGGCCATAAAATAGTTCCCCGTGTACTTATAACCCGATTAGGAAATACATTATCAAGATATTCCCTAACAAGGCCAACATTGTGAGCGGAACAACCATCTTGTTGAAACCATGTTTCACCAAATCTTATTAGTAGATCCAAGTATCTAGGACCATTCAAATTGCAATTGCCGTTAATAAAAAATGGCCTAATTACGTGTTCCCCTACAATACCCCCCCCAAACATTTAGTTTTTGGGGATACTGTGTTCTTACGTCAAAATACAAATGCAAATTTTCCCTCGACCAATATCGAACGTGTGTTGGGTTATGACGATTTGACCATTTGACCATCTGCACTTTTTCGGCAACTTCGTAGACATCCATTTTTAGTTTTAAAAATGTATTATTTCAATTAAGAACTTTCCCATCTGTTTCTGGAGCAAGGCAGAAATAAAACAAAATAATAAAAACAAAATGAATTTCCAAAAGATAACATTGCAGCGTGCTTCGAATCCACCTCGGTCGTACGGCACGGAGAGTAAATTGGACTTGATTCCCCCTATGTTCGTAGTAGCTTGAAGCGTTCTGTATAACTATGAGATACTATAATTACCCAATCGTCGCAAAATTTTTAACAATAATAACTTTGGAAAACAAAGAAAATGCAATAGTATATCCTAGTTATATACTGGTACCTAACCAACACCATTCTAAACTAAGTTGAGAAAGTTGACCTAACTCTCGGACGAAGAGTACCTACGCTAACTCCATTGTAAGTACTAGGGACGTATATACCTGAATAGATCAGCTGTGGATAGAAGTTTCTAACCTGTACGTATGACGCTGTCACCATAACCGTCGAAAAAATAAAAAATAACAAAATTCTTTTTCATTTTTTAAAATCACTGTCAAGTCCATCTTTTCTTAAAATTGGTTTAACAAATGCCGAACGTTTGCTGTATTATTAATTGCAAAGGCAATTATACGTACGGGCGAAAGGTTTCGGTGTTTGCTTTCCAAATGATCCCGATATGTGTGGAAAATGGATCAATGCCATAGAGCGAGCACATTTTGTGCCGAGCAAAAATTCTAGGGTAATTTTTCATTTTTATATGATACTTACTATAGACAGATAATTCTTTTTTAGAAATGAAAATTAAAACATTAGAACAAAATCCATTCCTACAGTAAAAACAATTTATAAACACTACACACAAGATAAAAAAATTAATAATATAATTTTAACATTTACCTACAATAGCAACTACCTATTTTATTATTTTATATCACAATATATAGGTAGAAGAAATCCTGATCAACCTCTTATAAACAACAAAAATTCTAATCTCTATTTTCATAAGTGAAGAGTTTTGATGAGAAATCGGGAAAAGTTTTATCAGTACCATTAAGAAGAATCAGACAGAAGAATTAGTTATTATTAGCTATGTAATTACTTTATAACTACTGACTAGATTAAAAGACAAATATTTTAAAAATACTTACTTAAATTGTTTTTTTTTTTAAATACATAGGTATACCTATAGGTAACAAGTATTACTTACTTCATAACTAGATTGAAAATGAAAGACTTTGAAAGTACCTATTTTAAACTGTTTTTTTATAATAATACATAGGTACCTATAGGTAAAAAGTAAAGAAGAGAACGGTGTTGACCCGATACATGCATATAATAAGTTATCCCCATAGACCTATTTTATGATTGTTGTTTGAAGGTGGTACACAATGTTGAACTTGAGAGTAAACTAGAATTTCGAACTGTCATTGTCTTTATTTTTTACTCTTTTACAACGTGTTGAATGCTTATGTATCTGCAATCGTTATCAGGTAAATACTAATAAAATTTAAATCTAGCTAATCTTATATACTAGCATGTCTTTAGTGAACCATGAAAAGTAACCTGTGTTTAGTGAACCATGAAGTTTACATTTAGTTGGCTCCGCCCTTTCGCAGTTGAAATCTGTTACCTCCGAAAAGTATGGGTTTCCAAATTTCCTTGATGGTGACGCTTTGTTGAGAAAACACATTCTGATTCGTCTGTATTGAACTTCCGCTTTTTTAATCTAGTTCCTCTTGTCAAGTTTTGCGTTTGTGTTCTGTAAGACAAACTGTGTCATCTAGTATCTCTGATATAGTTATCCCCACACTCACATGATATCTGGTAGATGCAGTTCTTATTGTTGTGGCGATTTGCTTTAGTCTTTGCTAATTAACTTCTTATTGTTGTGGTCGTTTCGAAGACAGTCCGAAGATGCTATTGGTAGCCAATTTTTTTATCTTTTCTGAGATTCTTTTGATGTATGGAATTATAAATATTGCCTTCCTTTCGATATTTACGCTCCTCTCCACATAAAACTGACTTTTTGACTTTGTCATTTTGGGTTATATTTTTGGCATATATAAACTTTTTATAAGGAGCATTTTCCTATATGCCCTTACGATGAGTTCAATTAGATGTTCCAAATTCCTCGGAATGATATTAAAACTTGCCAATTTCTTTGCGATAAGTCCCCAAACGTTCTCTATTGGATTCGCATCAGTGGTTTTTGCAGGCCAAGACACAACTTCTATATTGTAATCCTAGAACCATCGCTGGGCAATTCTAGCCATATATATATGAACTGGACATTTTATCTTGTTGGAATATTAAATAATCTTGATAAAGGACTCTCACCTCTGGAAGCATTACATTTTTCAGCATATTAAAATAAACTACAACTGTAAATCGCCCATTAATTATAAATAGAGTGCCATGTCCTCTAGCCAATATCCAGCTCAAAACATTTACCAAAAATCTTCCCGCCCGATCTTAGTTTCCAGCAACATATTTTTCTTGGTGTCGGTTTCTTGGCGGTCGATAAACCTGTTTTTTTTTATCGCTCTTGGACTTAAAGGCCTTCTCATCTGTGAAAACTAAGTGCTGCCAAAATTCTTTTTCCCTCAAATAATAATTAAAAGCAAAAATTAATCGACCCTGCCTCTTCCTCACTTAGTTTATTTTCTTTTTGCCGCAATGCGACACCTTAGCCTCGAACGTGTAATCCTCCTGCCTAATGTTGTTATGGATCCTGAAAAATTTTATTCAATTTTTACTTCTTTCACTTTGGCAAACGAATGATTATTCAGAAAATGGTTGTTGGTCTTCCTCTTGGACAGTTACTTTCGTCAAACCGGTGCCTTCCTTTCTATGGATAGTTTCCTCCTCTTGAAAACGGTTTTTTATGTTAGCTATCGTAGACTTGCTCCTCCCATAATGAACATCTACTTGCCGAGTAGAACAAATACCATCTAGTTTTGCTAAGATCTGAGCTTTATGAAATTTGGAAAGATGCGGCGGCAATTTTTTAAATTTGAATGATACTGACATGCAAAGGCACTTAGACAATGCCGTACTATAAAAATTTTAAAAATTGAACAGGCTGCTTACTTCTGCTGTACTAGTTTTATGTAGAAAGAAGTGTACGTCTGTCATACTTGTGTTGTTGATCGCTTAGTATTGTATCGCACTTTTTGCTAGTATTCACCTGATGACTATTGCAAATTCATAAGCATTCGAAAAGTTGTGAAAAAGTAACTCTAATTCTAGTTTACTCTCTTTTATGATGTTTAGCAGAGCTCTATCAGTACCAAGTGTTTCTAATGTTTGGCAGACCTTGCGTCGGGGTATTGAGTCATATGCTCTTTCTAGGTCTATAAAAGTCTTGTGGACTTCTTGGTTAACCGCGATCTTTTTTTCTATAATCTACTGAAAAATAAATAGATTATCAGTACATCATATGCCAGGTGCGAAGCCACTTTGGTCATCCGATATTTTGTGGTGAATATTTTGCCTAAGTTTGCTTTGAAGAATTTTTCCCCATAAACGGCTAGCTAAACGGTTATCGCTTACGCCTCTCTAATATCGGTGGCCTTTCTTAAACAGTGATACAATATGAGCAACTTTCCATTCCTTAGCATCTATTACTTTGGATACCAATACAAATGTTTTATATAGTAGCAAACGACGTACCCTTGAATATTCCGGCTCTATTTTCAGACATAACAAGAATAAACTTTAAAAGTTATTAGTAGATGAAATATCAAATAGCGCTAATGATATCGATAGTCGACGCTCAAAGAGCATCACCTAAAAAAGAACAAGAAGCATGTGGCAATGTTGATTATATGTGAGGAGGAACTTTATCATAAAGTTCCCAAACAACAAAATTAGTCGCTACGTGGTGGCCGTCTCCAGGTCCTATCCCGAATAGAGTTGTGGCTTCATATGACGGCGACGGTTTTACTACTACTATACCTCAAGATATTCACCGTTTTTGGGAATGAACTGGAACGGTTATACAACTACAGTGCAACGGTAATGATTACTCTTTATATAGGAGTTATGTCGTCGCGGGTACTAAGCGGGCACATTATCCCGACATCCTGTTTACCACATTAAATAGTATTTTTGACTTTTTCAGGACACACACCATAAAATACGTGAAGACATGACAGAAAACAAGAATATTATCTATATGGTAACCAGTACCTAATAATTACCATTTTATAAACAACTTTTCTGAAGTCACAACTTCTCAAGTTAAGTAAGGACAGGTGTATTCCGTGTAAATTTTTAATAAATTTCTACCAGCAGTGGAACGTTTTCGGCTTGTGACAAGCCATCTTCAGCACCACTCTGAAAGTAAATGATAACGGTAATAATTTTATTCGGAGTTGCAAGGGCGATTAGTGAACGGTTCCTATTCTTTCGTTTTAAAATTAGGTATTAATTACTATGAGAATCGAGCCCAATCGCTCTTGCTACTCCGAATAAAATTATGACCGTTATGATTTACTTTCAGAGTGGTGCTGAAGACGTTCCACTGCTGGTAGAAATTTATTAAAAATTTACACGGAATACGCTTTTCCTTACTCAACTTAATTTGAAACGCTTACACAGCGACATAAATCAACACAACCTCTTAAATTTATAATCGCATAGCACATTACTGATTAAAAATATTGATTTTTTTATAAAAAAACCACGCGCCCGCCAATTTTGAACTTGTTTTATCTAAAATGTTAATAAAAAAAAGGAATTATTTTAGGTTAGGATTTGCAAATTAAATGTCTTTCCAGTTTTAATGCGTTTAAATAACTAAATATTAATATCTTTCCTTTTATTGGTAAATGCAACTACTAATAAGTGATTTAATGAAGTATTTTTAAATTTTGATTAAAATGTTTAGTAGAAGTAAATAACATGGCGGCGTTACGCGTCCAGTTGACCGTGCATTAATTTACAATGTCAGTGAAGTAGCGATAACTACGCCTGCTCCCTTCTCACTTCACGGTTCGCAGTTCTAACGTCACAAACGAGAAATTTCTCAGTTGTTATATACTTGCCCGCCTGCTCACTTCGCAGTTCTCACTACCCATTTTTGAGGTCATAATCGCACTTCTGACGTCACAAATGGGAAATTTCTTAGTTCACTGGTTCTTAAGTGCTTCCGAAAAATTAGATTCGCTGAACACGTTTGAGAAGAAATCGTAGTTAAATGAGGTGTTAGTTTAAAAAAAAAGTGTTTGGAATTAATTAATTTTGAGGTTAACTCACAGCTAGATGCAAAAGCGACGTACTTCGGGGTTCCATTTATAAATCACAGAATTGAAGGTTTCAACCCACCATAAAAATAAAATTTTTTTAAAAACGGGCTTTTACCTTCCCAACAGAATCAATTCGGGGGGCAGCCATTTGCAACTATGAGAGAAACATTTGATTGATTGTATAATAAAATTAAAATATTATGGTGTCGTCTTATTATATAAAAAATGGCAAACATGTGTAATTTGTTCTTTTAAGCTTTAGTTAGTTGTTAGATTTTACAGTTTTTACTTTAATTTATGTAGCTAATTTAAAAGTTCAATTCTATTTGTTGTTGTTCGTTTGTAAACAAGGGTAAGCCTACTTTACAAGAAGAAAATTTAAATATTCAATGGTTTTTTAAAGGTACAAGACCAAATTATATTTCTATATTATTTTCCAAAGTAAACAAAAAGTTATTATTTTGGAGTTCAAATGGAGAGAAGTTTTTGAGCTTTTAATATACTGAATAAAACAAATTTCTCTAAAAATATAACTAAATAATAAGTCTCTAAAAGCCATTGTTACCAGGAATAATTTTTTCTACATTTGAGTAAAATATGTTGTTCATTTTGTGGTTTCTTTCTACAAATCAAGGTGAATGCGCTGTTATTGAGATTGAATCTTATATAAAAATTATGATTACTTTGATTGGATACTTTATATTCTAGTAAACTTTTAGAATAAACTTAAATATTTGAAATAAAAGAACATTGAAAAACTGACGTGGCCAACTCCAAAAATAGGCAATTTACCCATTCTCAACTTCTATCTCTATGAAACTTACCTGCCACGTTAAAAATTGCAATCGGAAAACGCAATAACAAAGAAATTTGGAACTGTGAAGTGAACAGGCGGGTAGAGGCACGTAAGAACCAGTGAAATAAGAAATTTACAGTTTATGGCGTCAGAAGTGCGATTGTAACGTCATAAATGGGAAGTGAGAACTGCGAAGTGAGCATGTGGATAGGGGCACGTAACAACTGAGAAATTTTCCATTTGTGACGTCAGAAGTGCGATTCTGATGTCAGAATTGCAAAACGAGAAGTGAAAAGTGGGCAGGCAGATAAGGGCCACCGTAGATAACTCTTAGGCAACGTTTTTCCGCTATATGCACATTTCTTTCTTACTGCGTGATAGATAGGCGACCGTGTAGACTCCATAAGTTTTTAGTTTTGTATTGAGTAGGGGCCACTAAATTGTAACCAAATTACTATCAGTAGAGTCCTTACCTGGTAAAAGTAATATTAAATAAAAATGTGACAATTTGCCCAGATAAATATAATGGCACTCTAAGTCGCGCTACCGAAGCTAACCTAATATAATATAAACATGTTACAACGTCAGCGCCTCAAGAGGACAAGTTGCCGAGATCATGCGAGGTCTCCGGGTAATTTGATATTGCCGTCAGCCTGTCACTATGAAAGAAATAAAACTTGCTATCCTGTAACATCCATCATTTGTAGAAATATAGATTTATTTTATATTGCATTGTATAAGGGTTTTTTATTTCTTTTTCCAATAGGGTTCGACAAATGTTATATTCTAAGGAAAAAACAATATTTTTTGAAATTTTTATAGTTGTATTTTTAAGAGATCCTTTCCAGAAGCGAGTGGCTACTGGGAGTAACCGCAATAATAATAACAGGGCACAACTAAGGACACTAATCCTAAAGCAAGCTCTAAAGGAAGCGAAGCCTGACATTTATTTTGACACTTGCGTTGTCATTTTTGATTTGTTTGCCTCACTTTTATCATCGGCGGCTCATTATTATTGTAAATAGTTGTTTTGTCCAACAATTTAATTTTATGTGTGCCAGATTGCAAAAAAGTGCCTATAAAAGGTAAGTTATAATGAGTGAAGAAGTATTTTTATTAGGAAAATCAAACAGCAATAGAAGGAGGGCTTGGCTGGAAGCCTTCGGACAAGAATTTAAGCAGCACGAAAATTTAGGGATTTGTGAGGCAAGTTTTATAACAGTACCTATTTGTGCCCCGACAATAGTGCTTAATAAAGTGGAAGTAAAAATTCGATTTATTGTGTATTTGCGTACCTGGTATATGAACTTGTGTGTCCCATTTTATATTCAAAATTAGTAAAAAAGTTATTACGGCGTTGTGAAAGTTGTGCTTTAGTCGACTTTAGCTATTCTTGGTAAAAAAAATCCTTTTTGAAAGATATAGGTATATAGTTATTTAGTTTATGGTAAGAATTTAAGTACTTCTTTTGGGGCAAGTATTCGCCTGTATATATGTTACCGTAAAACCCCGATTTCAGTTACAACCTGGTTTTCCTAGGAAAAACTAGTTTGGATTAGGTCAGATTAAAATCTAATCTAAATCTAAATAATTTAGTCTAATCTAATCTAATATAGAGTTAACAGTCATAACTAATTTTTACTAGGAAAAACCGGGTTTTAACGGTAAAATATAGGTACTGTTATAATAATGCGTTGTATTGGTAAAGGATTTTAAACATTATAAATCTAATGTAGTTTTAAGTTCATTTGAATAATTTAGAAAACTTTAATGAGTTTTCTGTAATTATTACGGTATAATTAGTTTTTTTACGTATAATTATATATATAATAGTCAAAAGAAAGAAAAAAACTGTTTTAATTCTTACTTGAAACACAGTGACACAAAATGTGTTATTAGTACACCATCATCATGCCAACTTATGGTACGGTAGTTCATCAAAAATTTAGTTGCTATTTGGGTCCTAAAACATCTACAAAAAAAAATGATTTTTTGTCGGTCTGCACACATGATAGAGAAGGCATTATGTACTATGATTTTAACCAAAAATTGATACCAAACCGTTTTTTTGGCCACCCACCAAGTAAATGTTGGATAGAATTATGGAGGTTTAGGAAGAGAAAACTGTGAAATAGTTAAAAAAATTGAAACTTTGAAATAAACATTTTCCTGCAGTTCGGTTCAAATTCCTAAGAGCTTTAGTTTTTGAAATATTTAAAATATATTTTTTAAAAACATAATTTTTGAAGCAAAGAAGAAGATATCAATATACGTTTCCAGATTTTAGTTCCTGTGAATAGGACTTACCTAAAAATTTTGTTGTCCGGTTTTACAGAGGGTTTACTTAACTTTTCGTATTGATAATTTATTCATAACTTTAGTAATTCTGAATGCCTGTCGTGTTACTTCTTTATCAAAATACAGAGATCCCGAACTAAGAGTAAAATCTGTTAGTTTTATAATTTTTGCGGATATTTTTTACTTTAGTAACTCGCGACTGTATGATAATGGACTAGTCGTGCTTTCGAGAAATACTTTCTTATCGTATTTATCATTCATTAAAATATTTAATACAAGAACAAGCCGCCTATGACAATTCAAACTTTCAAAGTAATGCCACGCTTCGCCTCCTTTAGAGCTTGCTCTAGGATTAGTGTCCTCACTTGCGACGACTCCATGTACACCTCCTAAGGACAAAACTGAAGAGACATTTCAAGCGTGAAACGCCAAGTGCTGAAAGCTCCAGTACCCGATAGAAGAACTGCAAGGGATCTCGAGTTGGAGCTAGTGAAAAGTTAGGGGAAGGTGTGGGGTACGGTAAAAAGGCCAATATGGAGGCATACCTAAAATACCACCACTTCTAGGAGCCAGCTAAGGATTGATGTTCGAAATAGTATTGGAACCTACTATTGTAATGAAATATTTTTTACTCATTAAATGAATCTTTAAGTTAAACGAAGTTTTCTGATTAGTAAATCTGCTTCGTTATTTTAACTCATAAACAAGTTCAAAAGCTACCAAAGTCTAACAAATCAGTCGAGGTGCTGGGCTGAGCTAATGCGAACTCAACACATCTCTCGACAATTAATATTTACTGGTTATGAGTAAGATAATGGGTTCTTCTAAAAAGCAGCATGCTAGAGTTTGGAAACTTTTACGGTAGTTCGTTTTAGAGTTCGGGAATTTGTATTGGCTAAAATTAGTGAACGTTCCTATTATGAAAATGGTTCTCTTGATATTTATGACTAGCCTCCCGGACAACAGCGACTGCCTCAGATTTTTGGTTTTTAATCACGCGAGGTTTGCTAATGTAACCTTGAAATTGAAAAGTTATTTTGGAGTAGATTTATTTTTTAAAGAGAGGTTTTCCTCCATTATTAAATGTCACAAAGGTACTAATAGTACATTTTAAACCTAGTGATAAAAAGCCACTTTAGTTATGTGGTTTCTGTACTGTTTTATGCTCTTTAAGATGGGGAAAACTAAGATAAGAAAACATTAGGAAAAATTTTAACTATTAAATCCCACTAAACGGTACACTCTACTTACAAAAAAATAGCACACAAACAAAATAGAGCCGCGAAGTATCTTCCAGCTATTGACTCCAATGTTTCCGGTTCATTTTTCCATCCGCTACATATTTCCCATTTTCACCATTTTTGCAGCCGTTCTGCCTTGGAAAAAATTTATTTTAAATCTCTAAAAATAATTTTAATTCCCTAGGTGCTTAGGGTATAGATATTATATTGTTCGATATACCTGCCTTTGTCAGCTTTATCAAAATAATTTTTTTGAACCAAGCCAGCTAATTATACTATAAAGTGAGAAGTAATGATTATTAGGGACTTATCGGTACACAAAGATGGAATAGCCTGACTTTAATAAAGTCGGCACTATTTTGACAGTTCCGCACGATCTTTAAACAACTACTACATATTTTTAGGCCCTACTCGCATTCTTTAGGAAAGATTGACTTAAATTTTTACGATTAAGAAAGTTCTCTTATCGAAAGGTGCGCATAATACATTATCAAAAAGTGCATTACAAAAAACGGAAGTTATAATAAAGTATAGGTTCATAACAGTACTAAGTAAAAACCACCACCGTTCTTAACTAAAAAGCCTGTTAACTCCTATCGCCTCAGTGCCCTTTAGCCTATTGTGGCTGCCATTTTTATAACCAAATTGACAAGTAAAACATGGATTTTCTGTCAGTTTGGTGTCAATATGGCCACTATCATAGGCCAAAGGATACTAAAACGAAAATGAGTTTAACTGGCTTTTTAGTTGAGTACGGTGTTGGTAAAAACAATAAATACGCAAAACTGTAATATCACAAAATCGAAATAGATCATGACTGACTGGCCTAAAATGTTACAAGAGCAAAATCGTACAAACTTAAAATAGTGTAACATTTTCGCGCTAGATGGCGACACAGTATAATGCCGACAATAGCTAGACAGGAAAGCCTGGTAATAGTAGGCGAGGCCAGCGCCCTCTGTACCTAAAATACAGAATCAAATGGGTTCCGTCACACCGCAGCGCCATCTAGCATATGTTACACTATTTTACGTTTGTACAGTTTTAGTATTGAAGGCTTTTTGGCCAGTAAGTTTTGACCAATTTTTGTTTTACCGCTACATAGTTTTCGTCATTTAAAAATTTTTGCCCAGTACTAAATTGTTATTGTAAATTTTGGGAAAGTACGTTTAGACATTGGATGGTTTTGCTAAATTATAGGCATTTTTATCCAAGTATAAGGATGAAACAATGTTTATTTTTGATATGAGAATTGTGATAAAATTTTAGTTAGATCACTCTTTTTGACTTCGGTTAACCTAAGAGAACCATCATAACGAGTGAAAATATCTTCAATGCTACATTTTGTAGCGTTGTTTTGTAGCTATTTTGTTACGGTTAAATTAATTTAGTAGCTATAGCCGTTTTTGAGGAAACGCTTAGCTAACCGTTAAGCTGAGGGGCCATCCTATAACTTCAATTCTGCTAAAGCTAGAAAGTTCAAATAAACACCACATTTTGTAGCTCAGCTTATTTGAGGGGATCACAACTTAAAAAATATTTAACTATTCCTAGGGTTGGGTTGGAAAAAATATATCACATAGTACATTTGGCCTATATATTTTGGCCAACGGCAACAGCTACAAAATGTTTTAATACGTCAGATGAGAGACAAAACTATACTCTATGGAACAATTTTTAAAGTGTGGGAGCCCCGTGGTAAAAAAAACTATGTTACATAGTACATTTGGCCTATATATTTAAAGAAAAAAAAAATTTTAACTAAAAAAAAATCTACGAATATTTTGGAAACTTTTAATATGTCATGCCCTCGAACAAGCCGAGCTACAAAATGTGGTGTTTATTTTAACTTTTGTAGCTTTAGCAGAAATTAAGTGGGGTCGCCTCTCAGCTTAGGGGAGTCGTGTTTGCTCGAAAACAGCTACAGCTACAAAATTAATTTACCCGTAACAAAATAGCTGCAAAAAGGCTACATATTTGTGCCTCTTATGATGGTCTTCCCAGGTTATCCGACGTCTCTTCGTGGTTACTGGAGCTATAGGAAACCTACAATCAGGCTATCCGGCCAGTGTTTTTTCTGGGCGCGGTGCTGTCAAAATAATGTCGACTTTTATAATGTTTGTGCCAAAGGTTTGTGCCGACCTTCACCACTATATGAGCATGTTTAGTTAACCAACTTAAAAGTCATCCGAAAATTACGTGATGCGGCAAAGTGCGGGACGAGGGTTAGGTGTAAGTGTTGTAAAATTTTAATAGGAGGGAAGGGGGGATTCACACGAAAAATACGAGAATGTCTTTCAGTAATTTCATAATTGTGGGTAAAGTGCCTCAAAAATAATGCCGACTTTATTAAAGTCAGGCTATGCCGCATTTATGTAACGATAAGTCCCTACCATTGTACCTATTCTTTTAATTTTATTCATCGGTTTAATTTATGCTAAAACACAATTTTATATTTACTGTTTTATTTTAAAATTTATTGGTAAAAAACATGCACTGCAGGCGTTCGAACAAATAAATATAGGGTGGCCGAGAAAAATTATTTGACTGTCTATTAATTAAAAAGTCTTGTCCGACTTTAACAATTTATAAAAATCGAACATGGCGGACATTTTTAAAAATAGGTATTTTTGAATCCCTTGCACTTTTATTGTGAGCCCCACCTTACTTACCTCATGGCTCTACAACCCGTGGTGGGTCTTGGCCGACTGTACTATTTGCCTCCATTGTTTTCGATCTTCCATTATAACTGGGTTATAATCGATCCGTAAGGTTCTGAGGTCTGCTTTGATATTATCACGCCACCTCATTCGAGGGCGTCCCAAAAACCTTCGTCCACTCAGCTCCCCTTCTCAAGCTAGTTTTACCATGCGTGAATTTGGTTGTCTTTGAACGTGTCCCGCCCATTGCAGCCTTCGTGTTTTAACTTCGTTTACCATATCTGTATCTTTGTATTACTCCATTAGTTATTTATTTGTTCTTACTCGATACTGTTGGGTTACTGGGTTTCGAATTGGTCCAAAAATCTTACGCAGTACTTTCTCAAACACTCTCAGTGTCCGTTCATTTTCTGTGGCCAGGGTCCAGGTTTCACAAGCACAACAGTCGGTCGTATCTTCGCGAAATAACTTTCGATGTTAGTACTGACTTCAGTGCGTAGAGGCATTTGTTTCCGCTTTGTATTCGGACTTTAATTTCCCCTGTGAGAATATTATCTTGAGCAATTGTAGCTCCTAGATACTTCTTGAAAGTTGAGACTTTCTCAAAGTTGTACTCTCCCATAGTAACATTTTGGCCCATACTTTGGGGTTCTGTTCAGCTAGTGTGCATATACTTGGTTTCGTCTTCGTTTGAATGTTGAATAAAATGGGAGATATTGTGTCACCCTGCCGTACGCCGCTATTTACCTCAAAAGACTCTGAGAGCATTTTCCCAATGCTTCGGGACCCATCTAATACACACCTTTTGGAAAACTTTATTAGTTTCTTAGGAATTTCTACTTCCTCCATTGCATCCCATAGCTTAACACTTAATATGCTATCGTATGTTTGTTTGAAGTCGATAAAAAGGTGGTGAACATTCCGATTGAATTCCTTAAGGTAAAAATTTGGTCAACTGTTGATCTGTTCTCTCGGAAGCCACAGTAATAATCTCCAATACTTTCTTCTGTGTATGTTTTGATACGTTCGAGGACTACCTTGGCTAGAATTTTATACATAGTTCTAATGAGTGAAATGCCTCTATAGTTGGCACACTTTTTTTTTATCTCCTTTTTTATGTATTGGGACAATTATACTTTTTTTCCATTCGTTTCGTATTGTTTCATCTTTCTAAATCAGTAGTATTAGTCTTTAGGTGCCTGTGTAATGACTCGCCCCATTTTTTATGCATTCCTAAGAAATCATATCAATGCCAGGGGCTTTATTCTTTTTAATTTTATTTATGGATTTGACGATCTTCCCGTATGTGGGGTCTTCCACTAATGGTTCAGCCGTATGGTAAACTGAAGCACCAAGGCCATTGTCTTGTTAACATTCAGTAGTGCATCAAAGTACTGTTTCCATTCCTTAAGCGGTTCTTTTTTGTCGCTAATTAAGTTACCACCTTCTTTTCAGATCATCGTTTCTCCTCTGGGTGGAATCCTCTTCTTATATTTGAGAGCTCTTTGTAGAATTTTCTTGGATGGTTGCTGAGGCTATCTTTTTGCAGATCCTGTAGTTTTTGAAGCTCGCGTTCTTTCTTTTTCTTTCTCACTGTTCTTTTTGCTTTTGTTCGTAGGTGTTTATACTCTTCCCTTGTAGGCTCAGTTTAGTCTTGCAGTATTAATTTCCTTGCTTGATTGCAAAGTTCCAGCACCCTCCTACATTCTTCATCAAAACATTATTTTTTCCTAATCCTTGGTTTGGCTCCCAGCACGGTCTGTGCAGCGCTTCGCAGAGCATCTTTAATAAATGCCCATGAATGCTCTACTTCTTCCCTTTGTTCGGAGGTTTCTAGTTGGTCACTTACATGCTTGTGGATAGGTTTCTTTAGTTTTTCAGTATTCCATCCGACTGTTGAGGTGGCCTTTTCCTTTCTTTTACTCGCTATTCGCTCACTAACTGAGCCCCACCGGTGAAAATATTAGACACTTAAAGTAAATATTTCAACGCATCGGTATCGGTATACCTAACGCGTTCGAAACAAAGCCAAAGTTTTTCGAATGATTCCCGCTATTTTGAAGGGTCCGATGACAAAACAGCTGATTCCAGTCATTGCATACGTAGGGATGTACGTAACGTTATCACCCACGAACGTACGCAACGATTTCAATTAGGAGTTCTGTCATCGCACCCTTCAAAAAAGCGAGCGATATTCCAAACATCGCATAAACAAGTCAAAAATGTAGTGTATTTTGATTTTATTTGGAACGCGTTAGATATACCGATACCGATGCGTTGAAATATTTACTTTAAGTGTCTATTACCTTTTGCGTATAGGGCTTCATATTTCCTGAACGTGCTATATCGCTTGCTAAAACCGGGTAAGATATAAGAAATTTATGAATTTTTCAAATGAGTGCGTTTAGAGAAATGCATTCAGTCAGAATACAAAAAAACATCTTAAATTTACTGAAAATCTTTTGAGAATTTGAATATCCACATACAAAATATTTCTATATGTTCAACATTATTAAAATCGCTAAAAATGGCCAAACTGAATTTGATTTACCAAACTCAGTTTAAGCGAGCGATACAGCACGCTTAGGAAATATGAAGCCCTACAGGTAAAAGTAAGGTTTTTCACCATTGGCGCTCATAATAAAAGGGCAGGGGGTTAACAATACCTTTTTTAACATTTCCGCCATCTTGTATTTTCATAATCCAGCCAACACAGTAAATGTTAGGACATATGATTACTTTGTTACATAGATTCTAGGTAAACTGGAAGACAAAACAAAATAAAAAGTAACTCCTATGTTCTGCATATCGCGATGCACAAAGTTCTCTACTTTTTACGTAAATAATATGTACTAGATATTAAATCGAAACTAGAAAGTAAATCGAAAAGTAAAATTGGTGTAAATTTTTTTACATAATATTTATATCTCTTACAAGTAACATCAAAGTAAACTTGACGTCACTTAAATAACGTACACTTTATAACATAAATGTTATATAAATATTTCGATTGTAATGTGAAATATATTTATTATTTATATAATAGTTATATACTTCTAATGTCACAACATAACGCCATGCACAAAGTTTTCTTCCTATTAGGTAAATATAATGCAATTAAGGAAACATAAGTTATGTAAATAATACATGTTATGAAACTTTTTTATGTATATTTTTTGACCCGTTTTTTTGGGTCTTTTTATATTAAAACCGAAAAGAAAATAGCAAAAAATCGTTGGCGCCACTTTGTTTGCCATATTTTTGTAATGTTTTACGAGAAATCGCAGTCGTATTGTGTCTTAATTAATTATTAGTTTTGAGGGTTGTTTTATTTCCATAATTTGGTGTGCCAGAACTCAGTGGTGGCACATCATAATAAATAATAGTTTTCACGACTAGTGACTAAAATTCTGTTTTATGTAGTTTTAAAAATTTTTTGGAAAACTTTTACGAAGAAAATTCAAAAAATTACCTAATTTACAAGTATTTTTAGGATTTTTTAAGAGAAAAAAATATCAGCGAGACTATTTAAGACCTTAGGGCTAAAAGGGGCCCAGACAAAACTTTTTAAATTAAAATGTAAAGAATAAATTTCAAAACTAATGTTGCACTGAGAAAAATGAAATTAGCCTTTATACAGCAGTTGCTTACTATTTGCTCCAGTACAATATATTGTGTATAGAATATACAATTTTCTTTATTAACTATACAAAAATTATTTGTTCTATATACAATTGGTTGTGCTGGAGCAAATAGTATACTTTTTTCTCTGTATGTAATTTAAGAAAAAATTAAGTTAAAGAAGTACTCTATTCTCTAAAAATAAAAATATTTTTGTTATTCACATTTTAAACCATTACTCAAGCATGTGCTTCTAGTTTCCTTGGTTGCATCCTCCTCGAATGTCGGACGTTTACACCTTGCTGCTTGCTATTACCTGTGAAGTACTCACAACCTACCATATTTAAAACCATGCCTTTCCCTACAAATTTTCTTGTAAACACGAACAAAACTTTAATAATTTTTTTAAAACATTTTTACCAACAATAAAATCAAATTAAATATCGATTTAAGTAGGTCTAATCTGCCCAAGAGCATTTGGGTCGCATTTGTCTTCCCTACGTGGATGACCTACAGAGGAAATTTCGTCACACCTTGAAATAAATTTTATAGTTAAGCAATCATGAAATTTTACTATTTTCCACTTGAATTGTTCTTGAAGCTAAATATTATTTGGTATGTTTTGTATCTTACAGTTACTGAAGATGGCCCTAGAAGCCGCAACCATATGGACGGTTAACATAAGAATTTTGACGTACGAAGGAGATGCATATTTGTGTTTTGGCGAGCGACAGGGTGGTGTTGCGCTCAGTATACCCAAGACACACCCAAGCATGATTTTTCCGAGAGTAAACTGGAGTTTCGGACTTTCATTATCTTTATTTTTACTTTTTTATAACGTTTCGAATGCTTATGTATCGGCAATCGTCATCAGGTGAATACTAACAAAAATTAAGACTATAATAATTACCTAATCTTACATACTAGCTTGTGTTCACTGAACTATAGAACTAGCTCGTAATCAGTGAACCATAAAGTTTTACACTTGGTTGGTTCCGCTGTTTTGCAATCGACATGTGTAACCTCCGAAAAGTGTGGGTTCCCAAATATCCTTGATGGTGACCCTTGCTTGAGAAAATACATTCTGGTTCCTCATAATGAATAGTGTTTGTTTGTTTCGGACTTATAATACTATAACTATACTATACTATATTTTATTTATACACGACGTTTCGATCAGTACAATTTCCAATCGTCTTCAGTAGCAAACTACAATCTATTCCTAAGGCTACGTACTTATATACTATGAGAAATCACTCAACCGTGAAGTTTAAGAAGTTGGTCCCTCCTTGGGCGGAGCCAACTTCTTAAACTTCACGGTTGAGTGATTTCTCATAGTAATTAATTAAATTAATTTCAACACTTGGTTTACTGAAAACAGACTGATTCTGCCCAATAAAGGCAGCTTCAATGAATTTTTGTTTCTTCCAGTATGACTTCTTGTGCAAAACCTTTGCTTCTGTCCACTTCATTCGGTGTTGTTTTGACCGTGCGTGTTCGGCGATTCCGGATTTCGTTACTACTACAGATAGTAGTCTTTTTGTTTCACATATGTATGATTCACCACACTGACAAGAAACTTGGTAAATGCATTCCTTATTTTGTTTGTTCTCCGGTTTTGTTTTACTAAGAAGGCTTCGAATTGTATTATTAGATTTAAAAGCTGTTTTAATATTAAAGTTTTTCGCTACTCTTTCAATTTTCTGTGATACTCCTTTAATGTATGCAATTATCAATGTCTTTTAAGCCTTTCTTTCCGTATTTATGTCCATCGTCCTTTGTGTGTGTGGTATGAAGAGTTTTATTGATCGTGCAGTTGGAGAAACCATTCCTTCGCATATCGGATCGAATTTTTGACTTTTCTTTGTTTAAAGCTCCTTCTGTATTGCAGATATAGGTTGCTCGATCTATGAGTCATTTTAATTTTTGCAAATTAATAATATTCTTTATTTTTGGGAAATTATTGTCAAGTCAAAATACTATTCAGCTATTTCTTTTCCAGTAAAAAGAACTGTAGCACTTTGAAAAGATTTTACAACTTATTTTATTGTCCAAAAAACGTGAAACTAGTATATTTTAAAAACAAACGATCAAAAGATATTGGCTGGAAATAACGAAAATTCAAACCTGGATGAGCATCAAACAAGGAACACAAAAAGGACCAAAGCGAAAAGAGAAATGATTAAACAATTTTCGCCCTGGGCAAACAGCGTATTTCAATGATGTATGGGGAGGCTGACCAGTGGACCACTGACGAGTCCCCACGCTGGTTGTCCAGGGAAAAACGTCGTTTATTCATTTCTGTTTTAGTTTTGGTCCTTTGTGTGTTCCTTCTGAGATGCTCATCCAGGTTTGAATTTTCGTTCTTTCCAACCAAGATCTTTTAATCTTTTCTTTTTTTGTTTTCTGATTGCCTTAGGAGCATAATTCTATTGGAAATATTAACACGCCAGGACGAATCCGTATCAGGTCAAAATTATGATTGTTTTCCACAAACCAAAACTACACTTTTTTGCACTCGACGCGCGTTTCGCTAACAACGTTAGCATCATCAGGAGACGATAAACAATGAACTAAATTAATCTACACTCTATCTTATATACAATCCTTTAGTGGGCGGAGATAAGACTAATAAATTGTGATTGATCACGATTTTTAATCCTACCTCCCCTCAACCAAAGAATAAAGTGTACTAAACGGGATAGGTCCTCTATCTTTATTTAAACTATTTCTGGATTTAATGATTTCCATACTTTCATATGCATTCAAAAGTCTTTTGTTTGGTACACTTTTTAGAAGTTTTAGGTTATCTAATGTGAATCTATGATTGTTTTCAAAAGCATGCTCGGCCACACTTGACTTTTCTGTTCTTCCGTATTTTAAGTGTGCTAAGTGTTCTTTAAAACGTGTTTGAATAGAGCGTCTCGTTTGGCCAACATATTTTTTATCACAATCCATGCAACTAATTTCGTAAATTCCACTTTTTTCTAGAACTGTAGTTTTATCCTTGGGATTTCCTAGTAAGCTTCTTATTGTGTTACCGGATTTATATACTAATTTAAGACCGGTGTTATTAAATACTTTCTGTAATCCTTTCGTATAATTAGGATTATACGGAATTGATACAAATTTTGAGTCGCAGGTATCTTTTTGTCTGAAAAAGGTAGAATTCCGAAAGGTCTTTTGAAAAGAATGTCTATTTATCAGCTTATTTATTAAGCCTTCGTCGTAACCGTTTTCGCCAGCTATATTCCTAATCCTATTCTTTACTGCTTCAAATCTTTCTTTGTTTAAGGGGAAATTTACTAATCTATATGTTAAAAAGTGCAAACTTGCAAGCTTATGTTGTAAGCAATGAAAAGAGTCATTTGGAATATACCTGTTGGTGGCCGTGCCTTTTCTGTATAGGTCAAAGTCCAATTTATTTTTATTTCTTATAACTAAAGTGTCTAGAAATGGCAGTGTACCGTTGTTCTCTGTTTCATAAGTAAATTTAATAGTGGGAAATTTGTTATTTATTTTTTCCATAAAATTTTCAACACTAGTTACTTTAGTGTTGAATACTGCAAACACATCGTCTACATACCTGAACCATACTCTGGGGAAATACTCAAATTCTTTACTTATATCTGATTCAAATTTGCTCATAAATAGGTTTGCGATAAAAGGTGATAAACTATTACCCATTGTGGTTCCTTCTAATTGCTGGCTAAAAAAAATAAAAATAAATTGGACTTTGACCTATACAGAAAAGGCACGGCCACCAACAGGTATATTCCAAATGACTCTTTTCATTGCTTACAACATAAGCTTGCAAGTTTGCACTTTTTAACATATAGATTAGTAAATTTCCCCTTAAACAAAGAAAGATTTGAAGCAGAAAAGAATAGGATTAGGAATATAGCTGGCGAAAACGGTTACGATGAAGGCTTAATAAATAAGCTGATAAATAGACATTCTTTTCAAAAGACCTTTCGGAATTCTACCTTTTTCAGACAAAAAGATACCTGCGACTCAAAATTTGTATCAATTCCGTATAATCCTAATTATACGAAAGGATTACAAAAAGTATTTAATAACACCGGTCTTAAATTAGTATATCAATCCGGTAACACAATAAGAAGCTTACTAGGAAATCCCAAGGATAAAACTACAGTTCTAGAAAAAAGTGGAATTTACGAAATTAGTTGCATGGATTGTGATAAAAAATATGTTGGCCAAACGAGACGCTCTATTCAAACACGTTTTAAAGAACACTTAGCACACTTAAAATACGGAAGAACAGAAAAGTCAAGTGTGGCCGAGCATGCTTTTGAAAACAATCATAGATTCACATTAGATAACCTAAAACTTCTAAAAAGTGTACCAAACAAAAGACTTTTGAATGCATATGAAAGTATGGAAATCATTAAATCCAGAAATAGTTTAAATAAAGATAGAGGACCTATCCCGTTTAGTACACTTTATTCTTTGGTTGAGGGGAGGTAGGATTAAAAATCGTGATCAATCACAATTTATTAGTCTTATCTCCGCCCACTAAAGGATTGTATATAAGATAGAGCGTAGATTAATTTAGTTCATTGTTTATCGTCTCCTGATGATGCTAACGTTGTTAGCGAAACGCGCGTCGAGTGCAAAAAGGTGTAGTTTTGGTTTGTGGAAAACAATCATAATTTTGTTTTAGTGCAACCAAAGGTTCCAAATTCCCAACATAACCGTATCAGGTAACTTGGATAAGTACCAGTGCGAAACAATGCCTATTTGTGAGAGATTCAAAGTTGAAAATCAAAGTATATGATGGTGTTTAATGATGTTTGGGAGAGTAAACAGTGGAACCACTGACGAGCCCACGCTGGTTGCCCAGGGTTAAACATAATTTAATCATTTTTCTTTTTTCTTTGATCTTTTGTGTGTTCCTTGTGGTATGCTCATCCAGGTTTGAATTTTCGTTATTTCTACGAAAGATCTTTTGATCTTTTGTTTTTAGATTCTTTTCGGTTGATGTAACTGATTTAGAGGTATCTAAAATTTCATTTTTTTTTGTTTTTTAGTATATATTTAGAGTACGCCACTGCCCGATGGAATCGCTTTCGCCAACGCCAAAAAAAGTAAAATAATGCAACGTAATAAGGTCAGCCCAAATCTGGCATAGTTTAAAAAAAGCAGGCTTCTTAAAATATCACTTACTGCAACTTTGATAAGAGACTAACAATACATTCTTATAAATTCTATTAAAAACTTTACTGAAATTAATGCTTGTTTGGGTGGCACTTATTGTTCACACTTCATTGTTCGTCGCCCGACGCGCTTTCGTGTTTTCTGATGGGCAGCCAGACAAAAAAAGTGCCCTCCCAGGCATCAGGCCCTCTACATGGCACACCTGGAGGTAGGGGTATCATAGTTTGTCTCCTTGTGACGTCTGTGGCAACACCTAACCAAAGATGCCTCACAAGTATTATTGACGGTTTCGCAGTGAACTTCGCGTTGTTTTGGAGGTTAGTGTGAGACCTCCAGTGGTACCTGGATGGCAAAGAAATGCGACATGAAGTGGAATTGCCGTATTTTGAAGCCTATATCATATTTTTATGAGCTGTAGGAGTTTTGACATCTAGGATGGTATGTGCTCCAATCACCATTCCAAATAACTTAGTAGATAACGTGGGCTCAAAATTTTTATAGCTTGTTCACAGAAAGCAGTGCGAGTCCGGCTCTCGAAATTTTCCATAAACTAACAGAGTACGAATTTTAATAAAACTAATTATCGTCGCCGCCCTAGCTCCACTTCCTTAACGGCTGGCAGCAGAATTACCATCCAAAAAGATACTTTTCTATGAACCATCTAGGTGTGTGAAATTTTATTTCCATAACTCTATTGGTTTTGGAGATATTAGGTCTGAGATGGGTTTGGAAAACCTAAAATGAACGGTAGATTTTTAACTTGATTTGAAGAAGAGTGGCCGATACTCAGAGGTAAGCGGTCCATTTCTAAGGGAAGCAGAAATAGGAAATAACTACCCAGTAAACACCTTTATGAAGAAATTACCTAAAATACACATAACATATTTACCTTGTTACGTAAATTTAAGTTCACTCAGAGGTCACAATTAGGTAAAATTTAAGTCAAATTAAGGTGCGAAAAATCTGCATAATGCCATGCGCAAAGCCCACATAATTGTTATATAAATGTGATGTTAATGAAATGACATACCTTTTACATAAATATGACCTCCATTTTTACATAACTGGTTTACCTTGTTATGTAAATATAATAAATATTACATCCATTTTACGTAAGAGTTAAGTAAAAACTACGTATATTTTACATAACAGGTTTGGTATGTAAATTCAAGGTCACAATAAGTGGTCACAATAAGTGGTGGTCACATAAGGGTATAAGGTAAAATTTAAGTCCCATTAATCTGCATGACATGCGCAAAGCGTCAATTATCTAAGTCCGACATGAGCATACAGCTTGAGGCGGGCAAAAGTCGATGGTCCGAAGGTCTGTCAGTGGTTGCTTGACGGTCCGACATTGGCAAACTACAAAGCTAACCAGACGGGCTGGTTTAAGTAGCGGAAGAGGTGTACAATACAATACAATACAATACAATAAATCTTTATTTTCCGTAGATTACTTTACAAATAATATGGAACACGTCAAAAAAAAAAAAATCCTAAAGAGGTAACAAAATTAAAACAAATCGACTAAAATAATATTAAATAATTTTTTTTTTTAAATTCTTACAGTCTCAATTATCCGAAATAGTATCGTCAATAACTCAAGCTAAAAATTATAAACTAAAACTAAAAACTACCTGAAAAATATTCCTGCATGTCATAAAAACCGTTATGTATCAAAAAAGCCTTTAAATCATTTTTAAACTTATGTCTTTTCTCAATCTCCTGTATTCTCTTTGGCAGTTTCATGAAAACCCTAATTCCTACTGTTAAGGGCAGATTGTTACCTAATTTGGTTTTATGAAAGGGCACCCTATATTGGTTTTTTTGTATTATGTATATTAATATTACGAATTAGGGTTGATTTTTTTGAAAAAACAAAATTACACAATTCATACAAATAGAGACAGCACAAAGTTAAAATTTTGATCTTTTTAAAAATATCACGACATGTTTGCATAGGAGGCAGTCCTAGCATGCATCTTATTATTCTTTTCTGCTTAATAAAAACTTCCTCCCAATTTGTTGATCCACCCCAAAAAATAATGCCATATCTCAAACGTGATTCAACCTGACCATGATATATTACTTTAAGTTTGTTGATAATTAAGATAGTTTTAATATTTTTAAATAAAAAATATGAGGATCCTAAACTGGTATTTACCTTAGCACAGTGATTTTTCCAATCCAGATTTTCATCCAAATGGACACCCAAAAATTTTACAGTTTCTTTATTTTCCATTACAGTATCCTTAACTAAGATAGATAGATCCAAATTTCTTCTATTCTGGGGAAAATGAAACCTTAAATAGTGAGTTTTGTCTAGATTTATAAACAACGAGCTCCTGTCGAACCAGTCCGTAATACCAGACATCGCCAAGTTGCATTTATACTCTACAATTTGTTCTACTTTGTCACTTACCGTGACTGTGGAATCATCACAAAAAGACACCAGTTGAGTATTTCCCGTAGCTAAATTAATATCTTCCATGTATAAAATAAACAATATTGGCCCCAATACAGATCCTTGTGGGACTCCAGAGGTGACTTCAAGTTTTGTCGACACCACTTCTTTTTTAATTTGGGAAGAAAAATCGATTAACGATACATATTGCTTTCTCGGCCTTAAAAATGTTTTAACAAAGTTTAATGGACATTCTTTTATTCCAAAACGTTCTAGTTTATTAATTAATAGGACATGATCAACGCAATCAAACGCCTTACTCAAGTCACAGAAAATCCCTGCTGGACATTCTCCTTTTTCCATGCAAGTTGTTATGTTTTCTATGAGACTATTAATTGCATCAATCGCAGAAACACCATTCCTGTACCCAAACTGGTTCGAAGAAACTATCTGATACTTCTCTAGATACGGTTCCAGTCTATATAGAAAACTATACTCAAATACTTTGGAAAACACCGATGTAAGAGACACTGGTCGATAATTATCAGGATTGGCTGAATCACTTTTTTTGAACACTGGTATTATTTTATTTAATTTTAACCTTTCTGGAAACTCTCCCAAATCAAAAGATTTGTTTACCAAACATGTCAGTGGAGAAATAATTAAATCCAAACATTTAACTACCAAATAGCTTGGAACATCATCAAATCCACAAGAAAATTTCGATTTAAGCCTTTTTTTTAGTAAATATAATAACTCAATTTCGGTGAAACTCGTTAGGGAAAAAACGTCATTAACAAGTTTTGTTGCATTTTTTTCGTCCGTTCGTAATGTGTGTGGTGTATTTTTTTGTCTATCTGTCTGTCTGTTGATCTTATTTATGATTTGCAAAGGAGCTTCGTTAAAAAATGAGTTAAGATGATTTCCAACTAACTGAGGATTTTCCTCCGTTTCTTCTTTTATTTTTATTTTTAAATTACTTTTACCAGTTTAAATTTTGCCGTTCATTTCTTTAACAATGGACCACACAGTTTGTTTGTATTTTTTGATTTATGTACTTATAGAGAAGTACCACAATATCTTAAGATATTTCAAAATTCTAATAAATTCGCATTAGAATTTTGAAATATCTTTGCTCTTTATGTATATAATATTATCATCCACTGTACAGGGAACATAGTGACATTAGCGCCATCTCAACCTATTAGGAAGAAACTATAAATCAGTGGTATTTTAACTATGTTGGGAATTTGGAACCTTTGGTTGCACTAAAACAAAATTATGATTGTTTTCCACAAACCAAAACTACACTTTTTTGCACACGACGCGCGTTTCGCTAACAACGTTAGCATCATCAGGAGACGATAAACAATGAACTAAATTAATCTACGCTCTATCTTATATACAATCCTTTAGTGGGCGGAGATAAGACTAATAAATTGTGATTGATCACGATTTTTAATCCTACCTCCCCTCAACCAAAGAATAAAGTGTACTAAACGGGATAGGTCCTCTATCTTTATTTAAACTATTTCTGGATTTAATGATTTCCATACTTTCATATGCATTCAAAAGTCTTTTGTTTGGTACACTTTTTAGAAGTTTTAGGTTATCTAATGTGAATCTATGATTGTTTTCAAAAGCATGCTCGGCCACACTTGACTTTTCTGTTCTTCCGTATTTTAAGTGTGCTAAGTGTAAGATTTGAAGCAGAAAAGAATAGGATTAGGAATATAGCTGGCGAAAACGGTTACGACGAAGGCTTAATAAATAAGCTGATAAATAGACATTCTTTTCAAAAGACCTTTCGGAATTCTACCTTTTTCAGACAAAAAGATACCTGCGACTCAAAATTTGTATCAATTCCGTATAATCCTAATTATACGAAAGGATTACAGAAAGTATTTAATAACACCGGTCTTAAATTAGTATATCAATCCGGTAACACAATAAGAAGCTTACTAGGAAATCCCAAGGATAAAACTATAGTTCTAGAAAAAAGTGGAATTTACGAAATTAGTTGCATGGATTGTGATAAAAAATATGTTGGCCAAACGAGACGCTCTATTCAGACACGTTTTAAAGAACACTTAGCACACTTAAAATACGGAAGAACAGAAAAGTCAAGTGTGGCCGAGCATGCTTTTGAAAACAATCATAGATTCACATTAGATAACCTTAAACTTCTAAAAAGTGTACCAAACAAAAGACTTTTGAATGCATATGAAAGTATGGAAATCATTAAATCCAGAAATAGTTTAAATAAAGATAGAGGACCTATCCCGTTTAGTACACTTTATTCTTTGGTTGAGGGGAGGTAGGATTAAAAATCGTGATCAATCACAATTTATTAGTCTTATCTCCGCCCACTAAAGGATTGTATATAAGATAGAGCGTAGATTAATTTAGTTCATTGTTTATCGTCTCCTGATGATGCTAACGTTGTTAGCGAAACGCGCGTCGAGTGCAAAAAAGTGTAGTTTTGGTTTGTGGAAAACAATCATAATTTTGTTTCAGTGGTATTTTCTTTAATTTTCATAACATTTGAACATTTGAAATGTAAACTTACGGTTAAATTGACTATATAACAGTTATGTAAAATTTTGGACTTTAATTTGACGTAATTTTTTTTCAGGAAACTAACATAACTTGAATAACATAATTAATATATACATAAAACATCTTCAAACTGTTTCATAATATTTATGTAAATTTCAAAATTTTAATTTGACGTAATCATGTAATAGAGCGTTTGCATAATTTAGATGATATAAATCCTACGTAAAATATTTTATATAATGGTTATGTAAGATTTCAATTGTAAACCTACGGTTCAATTGATTATATAATAGTTATGTAAAATTTAGGACTTTAAATTGACGTGAATAATTTTACAGGGAAATTACATAATATAGGTGACATAATTAATACATAAACAACTTAAATTTGTATAACAATTATGCAAAATTTAAAATGTAAACTTAAGGTTCGCACTGTTTCATAATATTTATGTAAATTTCAAAATTTTAATGTCGAGCGTCATCATGAAATAGAGCGTTTACGTAATTTAGATGATATAAATATTACATAAAATATTTTGTATAATAGGTATGTAACATTTTAAATGTAAACTTAATGTAAATTTTGTTACTTTCATTTAAAGCAAATCATTTTATGTAACGCTTACGTAAATTAACTTACTTAAATATTAAATATAATTTTTTATATAATATGTATGTCATATTTTTTATGTAAAATGAAAGTCCCACTATTTACGTAAAATTTACGTAAATTTTAAGAATTTATTTATAAAGTCGAATTATTTACGTAAAATTAACATCTTTTATGGTGACTTAAACTTGCAGTCAAATTTTTGACGTAATATTTACATATTTTTTTTTTATAAAAATATTTTTAATATGACGTAACATATTGTACATAAATATGTAAACCTTAGATTTACATAACTATTAGGTTAAAATCAGAAGTGTGTTTAGTGGGTACTTTGTGCTAAAATTGCAAAAGATTATTGTAAATGTCAAGCTCATAACAAATGTGGCCTCGACTCAAACCGAGTCACGGCAGTTCACTACTCTAGAAAAATCCAATAAAAGCTATACCCGCTGCTAGGTACTCTGTAGCCTGTAGCTATAATAGGCCGGCGACATTTTTGCAAATATCGCTTTTGTCCACTGAAAATAAACTTCTCCAAAGCTGTTCAGGACAAGAGAGGCCTTGTTTGTCATTCAAGTCTTAGTTCAGCGGTCTAGAGATGTGTCGGTGCAAGTTTATGCCTGTTTCATAGATTATGAGAAGGCATTTGATCGAGTCCAACACGAAAAGCTCATAGAATCGCTAAAAGAAGTTGGTCTAGATGACCGAGATCTAAAGATAATCGCTAATCTATACTGGAATCAGAATGGTTATATATTGTCTCCGCTGTTGTTTAATATCTATGGTAACAAAATAATAGAGAATGAACTGCATAACTGCGAAAAGGGTTTGACCATAAACGGTATAAAAATTAACAACATACAATATGCCGACGACACTGTCATAATAGAAGACACGCTGAAAGGCCTACAAGAGTTGTTGAATCAAATTTCTGCCAAAAGTTCCCAAACTTAAATATTGAAAAAACAAAATGGATGGTCATATCCAAGGAAAAGAACATCCGGGGCATGTTAGAAGTAAATGGGCAGCAAGTCGAACGCGTGGATTCATACAAATAATTAGGTTGTCTCCTTAATGAGAACTGGGACAACATGCAAGAAGTTCTTGCAAGAATTGAACAGGCCAGATCATCTTTTATCAAAATGAAACTACTCTCCGAATTCGTGTACTTCGGTGTTATATTTTTAGCATGGAAGCATGGAAACTGACTGAGGCCATGTGCAAAAAGTTGGAGGCATTCGAGATGTGGTGTTATCGTAGAATATTAAGGATAACTTGGATGGACCGAGTAACTAATGTGGATGATCTGTTTAGAATAAGTAAAAAGCTTGACGTTTTATTTACCATCAAAAAACTAAAACTTGAATATTTTGGACATATTTTGAGAAATAACAAATATAGACTCTTAAAATTGATAATAGAAGGCAAAATTGAAGGCAGAAGAGGTCCGGGTCGTAGACGGATATCATGGCTTATGGTGTTTGTACTACGACACTTTTCCGAAAAGCAGTTGACAGGGTGCAGATTGCACTGATGATAGCCAACGTTCGAAGAGAGCATGGCACTTGAAGAAGAAGAAAGCTTGTCAGAGCATCCACGATTATATGATGACAAATAGGGCCGCTGCCGGTACATATTTCGTTGTTACCTATTTGGTTTTTAAAAGCTTCCTAATGGCCTCACTCTCTGGTTGACAGCACAATTTTGTAACAGACTAAAGACATGCAATCTTGTAATTAATTTGATATGAAAAATTATGCGTTCAACCTTAAAAAAACGCCTCTGGCGATATAAAAGGGAGTTTATAATTGTCAAAATGCAAAGAATTGCTTTTTGTAATGCACTTCGTTTAGGTAATTGCACTAGGATTCTGATTACTTTAAGGGTAATTCCTCGAAAAAGTTTTAAACGAATCGAACGAAATTTTGTAAATGCTATTTGGGAAGTAATGATCGGTTAAGCCATTAATTAGGCATTAATTAAGCAGCAATTAATCGGTACCCATGTCTAAATTTATTACATAAGTTTGAATTTATACCCAAGAAAATTTTTCTTTTAGTTAATTTTTAAACAAATGGCAGATAGATAAGAGCGTGCTGAATAAATGATTTTGTCTATTTCTTTTTTACTTTTCGGGATATATTTTCATGGGGCTCCCTAGGGGCTAAATGCGCAGGAGTTTTAGTAGTGTAATTGCAAGGGCGTGGATAAGGAGGGGGGAATGGTGGTAATGTCCCCCCCCCCCAAACCGGTATTCGTACCCGTGACTCTCACGCATGGAAAATTCGAAAATTATACCTATTTTGCATCTTTTCTGTCTGTACTCTGGTACCTGTCCCCCCCCCCCCTAAGTAAAAATCATATCTACGCCCTTGTGTAATTGAACACAAAGCTTTGTATATTCGAGCATCACTTCTGCACAAAATTCCTAATTATAATATTTCTAGACACCTATATTTAGTCAAGGAAGGACCCGACAAGTTCAAACACAGGAAAGAAGACCGAAAAATCGAAGTTATTTTTTATATATCTTATCTAGCTGGCTATACTCATATACCTATTAGCATGAAGAAGTTGTGACTAAGATGTATCTCTATTTGCTCTACAATATATCTCCCTTTCTCTTTCTATTATCTCGTTTTTCTTCGTAACGCTGTTCTGCACATGCCCCGCGCCAGCGTCATCTGCTAAGACTCGAAGCCACGAAGGTAGCCGATTGTTGCTGTTTGACAGAAAGAATTCGGTATTTCTCATATAAATTTGTTTACTTATTTCAAAAACTTTTGATTTTTGTATTTTTATCTGAGGAAGAAATATAATCTCGTTGATTTTAAACGGCAACTTTCTGAAACAAAAAGGTCTACCAACCTCTGCTACCTTCAATGGCATTGCTCCTCTTTTGTTGTCTGATGTTCTTCATAAACACAACATGCCTTTTTCTACGCAGCGGCATCTTTTAACCTTCTAATTCTGAACAGTGAAAAATACTCTCAGCACAAATGAAGACCCAGAATCAAACTAAATAAACAACCAAAACGTCCTCAACACCTTTGAAGAAGTAGGCCGCGAAGGCGGCCGAAACTCAGCGAAACCCCTCGAATCGATGAATTTTCGCGCATGCGCAATAGCCGGGACCAATCCAATCTCTTTTGTTTTGGTATTTCCATGGCTGACTAGATTATAGATGTTGCTTACAAGTGTGGTCTGGGTCAGGCGTATATTTAAGCTAATTGGTATATGGATGTAGCAGGTCCGCTATCGACTATTAAGAAATTGGAATTGGAAACTATCCGAAAACTATGCATTTAAAAGGTTTTGACAAATAGGAAATAGGAACTTTCCGAACACTACGCGTTTAAAATGTTTTACTGACACTGACTTCAAGCTGAAAATTTAGGTCCATCATATTTTGTGGTATTAGCTAGTAAGAATGCTATTACTAAAGCTTGATCTTCACAATTTTGTTTGAATTCGATATTTGGAAGCAGAGTCGTGTTACAAATTTTTAAAAATGGGTTGCGATTTACCATGGAATTACCTTACAATGATTGCGACTATCAACAAAAAAAAAATTAATTTACAGATAACCTTTTTAGCATTAATATTTTATAATTTATTATAAATATACTTCAATGATTTTTTAAGCTTTCCGGACCTATTTTAATATGGCAAAATAAAACTGTCATAATAGATTAAAAAACAAGATTTTCGTGGCTAAATCACAAAACTAATAGCACATTATATCCCACGTAGCAAAAGTATACTCAGTTGAGCAGAAATAGCGTACATCGAATTCAGTTGTCAACAAGACTCAAAACATCCTTTAAATCTTTCTAACGAACCGCTTGGTTAATCTTATATTTAAATATCTAAATAAATAAAAGAAGTATTGGCCGCTATGGGTTTTTTTTTGTGGATCGCCTTATCGCGATTAATTTTTACTTTCATTAGTGAGATTAAAGTATTAAACTTTAACCTCCAGGTATACCTACCTATTTGTAGGTGAGTTTAGTAATATCTTCTTTTGGTGACTGGAATTGCATATTTAATGTGTTTGAAATACGAGTATCAACCCTATCAACACCCCAACTCTCTTGTTATCAATAAACCAGTAGTAGTTGAAATCATTGGTTCTTCAAAACAACCCACATACAATTACCCATTGTTACAAATTGGCGCCTAACGTAGGGCTCGAACTTACGACCCTGAGATTAAGAGACTGATGCTCTACCGACTGAGCTAGCCGGGCTTTTTTTCAACAAATGAGAAAAAGAGAACTACCAGTGCGGAACGATGCCTATTTGTGAGTGGTTCAAGGTTGGAAATCAAAGTGTATGATGGTTTTTATTGATGTATAGTGGAGGGTGACCAGTGAAACTACTGATGAGCGCACGCTGGTTACCCAAGGCGAAACATCGTTTAATCATTTCTGTTTTAGCTTTGATCTTTTGTGTGTTCCATGAGGGATGCTCATACAAGTTTCCACCCAAGATCTTTTTTTTTAGTTTCTTTTCGGTTGAAGTAACTGATTGGGAGGTTTTTTAACTTCTTTTTTTGTTTTAATTTGCCTATTTGTGAGTGGTTCAAGGTTGGAAATCCAAGTGTATGCTGGTGTTTAATGATGTATAGTGGAGGGTGACCAGTGAAACTACTGATGAACCCACGCTGATTACCCAGGGTGAAACAGCGTTTAATCATTTCTCTTTTCGCTTTGGTATATTATGTGTTCCTTGTGGGATGCTCATCCAAGTTTGAATTTTCGTTATTTCCACCCAAGATCTTTGTTTTTTTTTAGTTTCTTTTCAGTTGAAGTAACCGATTTGGAGGTTTTTTAACTTCTTTTTTTAAATTGTTACATCTTGTACGCATTTTTTCTGCAACTGAAAGTATGTCCATTGGATATACAATGGATATCCATGTCCCGTATTTATCCAGTGGACGTCCATCAGAGGTGATTATGTATCACACTTGGATGTCCGTTGCAGCTCCATCAATATCCATTTTATATGGGAAACATATGTTAATTGATAGAGCGTATATACATTACTGGATGTCCATTGGAGATATGTTTCATGTATGATTATGAATGGGATAAAAATTAAATATCTATGGAGGTACGCTTATGCATGTCCATGGAAAGAATATCATTTGCACATCCAACGGATGTATATACGCCGTCGGATATACATTTGATTGTTCACAATTCGACGAGAGATATAAAGACACTTTAGTCTCGTGAAATATATATTATATTTTGCACTCTTGGAATTTGATTTCTTCAAAATTTACACAGAAAAGAAAAATAGCCACATCAAAATGGCATTCAAAGTATAAAAGCTTAAAATTGTTAATACGTTTTGCCCTGCAGTTTTGACTAATGGCTAAAAGTCACCCATTATTTATAATTTAAAAAAAAAATAACCGGAAATTGTGTGCCTCTGTTCCGCGTTTTTTTTTAAAATTAATCTCTACATTAAACTCTATTAAAGCTTGCGTGTCGGTCTTATCCATATTACAGTGTGCTGACAAAGTTTCCTATTATTATTAATAGGCAGTTTAGGTTGAACATAGAATGAAAAAGAAAAATAAGTTAAAAAACCTCAGAATCGGTTACTTCAACCGAAAAAGAAAAGATAAGAAGATCTTGGGTGGAATAACGAAAATTCAAAATTAGATGAATATCCTACAAGAAACACACAAAGGACTGAATCTCTCACAAATAAGCATATTTCCGCACTTGTTCTTAACAAAAGTTACCTGATACGGGTTCATCCCGTGATTCAAAGTTGAAAATCAAAGTAGATGATGGTGTTGATTGATGTTTGGGGAGGGTGACCAGTGAAACCACTGCCCAAGCAACAAAATCAGTGGCGTCGTGGTGGCCGTCTCCACGCCCTATCCCTAATGGAGTTGTGGAGTGATATCACGGCAACAGTTTTACTACTATTATACCTCGAGGTACACACCGTTTTTGGAAATGCATTGGGACGGTTATACAACTACATCGCGATGATAATGATTACTCTTGATATAGGGGTTACGTCGTCGCGGGTAGTAAACGGGAACGTTATCCCGACGTCCTGTTTACCACATAAAGTAGTATTTCTGACCTTTCTCTTTCCCATAAAATTTAAAACATTTTGATCTTTTTCTACTATATCAGGACACAAACCATAAAATCTACATGATACTAATAATAATAATAAATATTCTTTATTGAGAAATTGTAGATCATAGTAACAATAAACGATTAAAAACCTACCTACATATTAATCTATAGTAACAACTCTTAAAGAGCGAAGTCTAGTTGAGAACAGCTACTCAACATTAACCCTACATTAATGATGAATTAATGAGAAACTAGATAATGTTGAGAATTTGGAACCTTTGGTTGCACTAAAACAAAGTTATGATTGTTTTCCACAAACCAAAACTACACTTTTTTTTGCACTCGACGCGCGCTCGCTAACAACGTTAGCATCATCAGGAGACGATAAACAATGATTATCTTTTGTTTTTTTTTGAGAAACTAGATGTAATTATATTGCAATATCCTATTATGTATAGATAATTCTATATTAACTTTTTCGTTTTTCAAATAAGAAATTTTTTATGTTTTTACGAAAAGTGACAAGAGATATGGAAGTAAAAAATCTATAAAACTCACTGTAATATTTTACTGCATTATATGTAAAACCACGCTGATAAATAGAAGTAGAATACCTGGGCATGATCAGTGAATTAAATCTAACTGGTACATTATGAAATTGACCTATAAAAATTAGTTTTTCTCTTAAATAGAGTGGTATAGATGTTTTAAATAACCTATACAATAATACTAGAAATAGATACAAAAACCAGTTATTCATTCTTAAAGTCGGTTCGCTAAATGAGGTCCGATATCGGATTAAATCTCCAAAAGATTTTATCGCTTTTTGAACAGTAAGTCAGTTAAGTTAGAATGCCCACGCTGTACTTGATCGTACCAGACATCCCACTGGTTCACTCTATTTGAGTGGGCTAAATCAGCGGTCTTTAATCAAAATTATTTTAGAATTACACGTTATACTTATACCACGATAAATATTTCTATTTTATTTTATTTTTCACTTATACTTTTGAAAAACTTTCCGCGTCAATAAGTTAAAGATTTTGACAGGTATTTTTACCGAGAATTTAATTATTTTGCGGTCATTATAGGTAAATCTAAATTTTCCAAGAAATAATTAAAATTTGCTCCAGTTGGGGATGGTATGTCCTATTTTAAATAAGTAGGTATGCTTTTATTTGCTTTTAGTTTGTTCCTTATTGTGAGTGAATTACGAATTTAAAGCAGTTATAAAGCAAAGTTATGGAAGTCAAAGGAATATGTTATAGTCCAATTTTTTGATGAGCAGATTGACGTCATTTTTTCCTCTGAAAACGTATTTCTTTGTTGTCAACAGTTCGCGTGTCAAATAATTTGTTGTTTTCAACTTGAAGTAACAGTTAAAACAATCAACGACATGACTTTTTTTTACATATTTATTATTGCTGTCTAAAACAATGTTACAAATAGAGATACAAAAAAATTGGACTATACCCTCAAAGCTATTCTAGAAAAGATAAAGGAGACACAACTTTGCGATATTGGAATTACCGGTTGGTCCAAAATTTTAAAAGAGATGGTCGTTAAATATAAAAAAACGAAGAGCAGAAAAATGCTTTGCGAGCATTCCAATATTGTGTTAAAAAGATGGCAATTTTTAAGAAATTACATAAAAAACAAAAAATCGGAAACGTAATCGGAACTTCAACAAAATCGTCTTGGGAGGATGAATCGAAACATTGCTATTCCAGTACCCGTGCAAGTAATGGAAAAAGATATATAATAATACATGCAGGCAATGAAGAAGAGTTTATTTCAAATGCCAGTTTAATATTTTCATCAACAAAAAAAACTGACGATTATCACGGCAATATGGATGCTAAAATTTTTGAGCATTGGTTCGAGGAAAAACTTTTAAAAAGTTTATAAAACCCTTCCTTAATTGTTTTGGACAATGCGTCTTACCATACGAAACTCGAAGAGAAATTTCCTACAAGCAGCTGGAAAAAAACAGGAAATAAGAGGGTGGTTGTCAAAGAAAAACATAAACCATGAACATTTATTTTTAAAAAGAGATCTTTTAAGCAAGTGTAAAGAGCAGCCATTTAAAAGGAAGCAAAGTGGGCAAAGAAGAATGGCGGAAATGCATTGAACACACGGAAAAAATTATTTTTGAATCTTATGAGAGAGAACAGGTTATAAACAAAGTAAGACCAATAATTATTACGGATGATGATAATGATTCTGAAAGCATGGATGAGATTTTGGATGCAGAGGAAGACTATTTTTAGTATGTAATTATAAGCAGTTGTGTTCTATCGCAAGACTGCAATATCGGAATATCGGTTCTTTTTACAACCAAATCTTTATTTAAAATAATTCGTAAAACTAATTTGCCTAAATACTAGAAAAGCTAAGAAATAATATTTTTTTACCTAATTATTTTTTATTAACTTTAAATGACCTAAGTACTGTTTACAAATGTCCAAATCATGATTTTCCTAATTGTAAAAAAACACTATTTTAGCGACTAGATGTAAAAACTACTATTATTTAGAAAATGTGATTCGTCATGTTCCAAAAATATAATTTATTGTTTGAGAACCACCGAGTTACCTGCTCAAGAGGTTTTATTGCTTTAGCCAAGGAAGTTCGTTAATTTTTTCCGACACATGATCGTACTTTCTAAGATTGCACAAAAAACGACAGCAGTTGTTTTGGATTTTTTGTAAACGCTGACAATCTTCTATAGTTAAGCAAGGATAATATAAAACAAGGAAATATGACAAGTTGACATTAAGTATGACTCGCGTACTTTGTAGTTTAAAATATGTTGAGTCTTAAGAGCAAGATACGATGATTTGAAGATAATTACCATTTTACTAAACACTTTTTGTTGTCACAACATCTTAAGTTTAAAACCGCATAGCACTTTATGGATTAAAAACGCTGCTTTATTGATAACGCCCCCCTCATCCCCCTGCGGATTTCGAAATTAAATGTCTTTCCAGTCTGTTTTAATATGTTTTATTAACTAAATATTAATATATTTATATTATTGGTACATGCAACTACTAATCAGTGATTAAATGAATTATTTAAAATACATATAAATAACATTGCGACGTCACGCATCCTAAAGCACTTTTATGTAAGGACGGTTAATAAATGTTTTCTTTGAACATTTTGCTTGAACATTTTGCTTTTCTTTGAACATTTTGCTTGGGTAAATCTTCAAGCAAATTTTTAACATCTAGTTTGGAAACATATTACTAAAGACAGAATAAATATAATTTCACATCAGTGACCAGTGATCTCAATTTTTTTTAAAAATGGAACATCGATTTTTATTTTAAATTTTTATCAAAAAAAGCCGACGGCAAGCGAAACATTACTATTGGCTATCAGTTCTGTCACATGCAATGTTAATAGTTTACCATAGAGGTAGTAACATGTCATTCTTTACTCTCACTTTTTTTGGTTTTCTTTCATTAAAAAAAGAAAACGGAAATATCTTCGAAGTAATTACTTTTTAAAATGCAGGTGGATATGTTTAGGGGACTGTTCTGAAGAATAGTTATGTTTTCAGGACCCTGGGGGGGAGGGGAGGTTTAAAATAGTTGGAACGCAGCGCTGTCAAACGCTGCATAAACCAATTTAACTTTGCTCTAAAGTACTTTTTAATTATTTTTTCTACCAAAAATATTATATAAAAATTCTGTTGGTAGTTATTTCATTAAAGATCCGGAAAAATTAGGCTTCCCGAATTGGATCGGGTTCGCTATATTTATTAGTTTTGTTTAGGTGCGATATGATGTCATTGATGGCGTTTACTTTTAAGCAATTTTGGTAAAAATTTATAAAAATTGCAATTTAAAATATATATATTTTACGGAAAGTGGTCCGTTAAAAAAATGTGTTTTTACGTTATTGGATTACAAAGCTTAGCAATACAGACGTGAAAAGTTGGGTCATATTTTGCTAATAAGAAATATGAATTGTTTTTTATGTACAGTGTGATTCCTCATATTTTCCACTACACCACTTTACTTTCTTTGTTACCGATCAAACTTCTCTGCGCGCAATTTCGGCAAGGTAATTTTACAAAATTTCGCAGTTCTTTTGGTAATTTAGCGATATTTTACATTTTGTCTTTGCAATATTAAAAGAGTTTATCGAAAATCTCGAAAAATTTCTTGCTTCTAAATTTAAAGATTTTCCACTCTAGATTCAACTTATTATTATTGTTTTTAAAATTAAAAATCGCCAAAAATTTCACTATTTAAAAAGTCGGAAACGCAAGTTCTACGCATCAATAAACTAAAACAAAATAAACAAATTAAAGCGTACTCTGGCATATTTTTTTTGCATCAAAGAGCCCTTTCTTTACGGAAAGATTTGTTCTAAAACTACAAAAAAAAACTGCGCTGACCCTTGTTTGTTATCATGTAAAATTTGACCAAAACCTCCTCTCACTACTCTACGGTTTTTACCTTCTCCTAACCCTTACATTTTACAGTCAATAATTAAGTGTCATTAATTGTTATTTTCTTAATTCTATCTCGTTTGTTTTTGAAAACCCCAAAAAAGTTACATGCTGGCATATCCCCTATAAAAATCAGATCAATCGAAGTTGCCTATGAGGTAAAATGTGAATTTCGGCATCAAATCGATTTTCTGTCGGAAAGCACTTGATTAAAAATACCTTGTTTGAAAACTTAAAATTTAATTTCTAGTTTTTCTGTTTTCAGTTAAGTTCAATGAATTCCGATAAAAATATATATTTTGAATTTTTAAGAAATTTCTATACCAGCATTTCTTCAAATATATTTTGTTCTAACATTCTCTTCAAAATTTCCGTTAGCTGTTTTGTACGAACTTTTCTTTGAACATTTTGCTCATGAGGCTCGCGTAAATGTTTGTCGGCATTTCAAGATCAAAGGAAAGCTCGTCTGTGTAATTGCGCCTTAAGAAAGTGGTTTATCGCGTTAAAACCCATTGTCGGATGGTTATAAATACTTTAAAAACGTTTTAGCGGATTTCTTCCAACATAAAGAGATACTAAAATCTGGTTCTCCGGAAAATCTGTTGTTAACTAAGGGCCAAATTCATAGTCCGACAATAAGGATACCTTAAGGCTGCATTTCCTAAGGCTACCTTGAAGGCATCTTTAGCTTTAATATTCATAGTGCCCTCCAGACTATTTAGTTTTTTTTATATCGGAGAGTAAAGGTGACAAAAAAACAGCACGCCAGTTGAGCGTTAAACCTGAGTTACTATAAAAGTACAAAAATTAAGGGCCAAATATTGTAGTAAAATATATTTTTTTTAATTTTGCGTGGGTTTGATACTAAATTTAATCGTTTTATTTTTATAAAAAATACTTTTGTAATGTCTACTGTAACCGTAGGTGGTAAAAATCTTAACTTAATTTTTTTACTAACCCTCAACTATCGCTGTGGGTTCTAACAGACTACAAACACTAAATATTTTTTTTATTTATGATGTTTTCTTTTAGGTTTTTTAGATTACAAAGTTAAGGTTACAAAAAAAAACACCCTGCCAGTTGAGGGTTAAACCTGATGTACACTTGATTTTAAAAAATAAACTCTTACATGTATTTTTTCCTATGCCACAAAATTTAGCTTTCTATTAGTGTATACTATTATAAGGCACCACCACCTTAGTATGCCTGACAGCTTAAAATTTAGTATGACATCCTTAAAAATGCCACAGATATCAACATTTACGAAAGTTCAAATTTTCACTTGAGTTATAGAAGACGGCTGGTCTATAAGAAGAGCGGCCACCCATTTTGGTGTTGATAAAATGACGATAATGTGATGGAAAAAGCGCTGGATTGAAAATAATTCTACGGATGAGAAAGATGGATCAGGACGACCAAAAGTAAGTTCTATAGAAGAATAATGAAAATCAGAAGTCTCTTGTCGAGTTGCTGCAAAGAAGCTAAGCTTCTAACAGAAGAACAAAAACTGTCCACAGTGATTTTTGCACTGAACAACGTTCTTCGTGATAATGACTTCTGGGAGAGGGTGGTTTTCACTGACTAAAAAATTTTTCAATCATCTTCAAGCAGCAGGACAATTTTAGTTTATCCTCCAACAAATTCTAGATTTGAGCCCGAATATACAAACCAAATTAAAAAAGCTGGACATTTTTCTGTAAACATGTGGGGGCTGGTTTAGTGCTAGAGGTTTGGGTTTTTTTTGGAGAATCGAAAGAAGATTCAATAGTGAACGATATATTGAAATCCTTGAAAACGTTATACTGCCATCTGTACAGGTTTTACATGAAAATAATGACTTCGTTTATCAGCAGGACAACTGTCCAGTACATACGGCTAATGTTGTTCGCCAATGGTTTCAGAATAATAATATAGAAACACTTCCTTGGCCAGCCAACAGCCCTGACCTTAACCCAGTGGAAAATATATTGGGTCGAATCGTTAAAATAATATACCAAAGGAATTGGAGATCACGAAATGCTGAAGAGTTAAGCGATGCTATTTATCGCCCATTGGATCAGCTCTCAGAAGATCATCAGTATTTTCAAAACTTAACCTTTTCAATGCCCTTGTAATAGAGAAAAATAGTGATCATATTAAATACTAAATTATTTATTTTAGTTCTTTTATAAGTTAAAATAATTAGTATTAAGTTTACCATCGTTTTTGTCCTAATCCAAGTTTCCTATTCGTCGAATTGTTTTCAATCCAGCGCTGTTTCCATCGTATTATTGTTATTTTATTAACTCCAAAATGGGTTACCGCCCTCTTTATAGAACAGCCTTCGTCCGTTACTCGAGTGATAATTTGATATTGTTCAATAAAAACTTTACTAAAACATTATTTTTGCTGATTTTTTAGTATATGCAAAATTTAATATAAAAAAAGGTTGCCTTTAATTTAAGTAAAAAAATATTTTCAGTTTTAGAGACCTTTTTTAAACAATATGACAAATTGTCGTACTTTAAGTTTTTAGAAATATTAGCTGACAGTCCGTATGTATTATACACTTTTAGAAAGGTCAATTTTGTGACTGTATGTATGCGTTTTTTTTTTAAATCAAGTGTACTTTAAAAGAACATTTACTTCTGCTTATCTTGTGGTAAAATATTTTTTTTTTACTTTTGCATGTGGTTCATACACTGTTTAATCATTTGATTGTAACAAAACACTATTTCTTGTGTAATGTCTTTTGTAAACGCTGGTAGGATTGACATGGATGGCCCAACGGTCCCCATTTCACACAGAGTTATTATTTGGTTGTTAATGCATTTTTAAATCATGTTCTTCATTTATAAAATATAACAATTCTTTTCGCGTTAAAGATCTTGTAGAAAAAAAATTGCATGTTTATGCCTTGGTTAACACCATTAACATAGACAATGTTCACGGTTACGGAGATTACAATCTGAACAAAATCTTGCACTGCAAATCTCCAAATGCAATCTCTAAACTTCTTAAAGACCTTCGACTCCTTAATGAGCTGAGGTACTGAAATTATTTACTCCTCGTTTAGATACTCAGAAAATGTTTTTTCCGTCAAAATGGAGAAAGCTCAGCGCAATTAATGGTGGATGGGTTGTTTGATAAAATGTTTTTTTTTTGGTCATATGTACAAGATAATTCACCATATTTTCCATCCGCCCCCCTTACGTGTCTTATTATTAGCGCTGGAAAAAAGTTCTATGTACAGAATTTGCATAATATCTTGTAAACATTAAAATAACGTCTTTAAAAATTAGCAGCAGTCAAAACTTGACCTTTATTTCTCTATTTTAAATAGAACTCCCTGTATATATAATTTTTTAATTTGGAATGGCCGTTTCTTCCTGATTTCAAAAATAAATAATACGTTGGATTTATCGTGGATGGTTCTCGAGTAAAAAATACCGAGACAAATACTTCCCCATAAAAGTAATTTGTTGAACAAAGTATTTCAATTTTAAATATCAGTTTTAAGTTTTTTGAGAAGGTTATGTATAAATAAATGTTTAATTACATTACGTTTCTTTAAAGATCGAAGTAGAGAAACTACTTGCTATGATTTTCTATAGTAGATATTTGATAAATTAGACAATAAGAAAAAAGTCGGAGCAATATATTTTGATATGTCGAAGGCATTCAACTGCTTGAATTTTGACATTGTACTAAAAAAGTTGAATAATTTGTGTTTTAGAGGCAAGTTTCATGAACTTCTTGAACTGTATATTCAAAAAAGAAAAGTGTGTGTTAATTATGGAGGTAAAGTATCTGATTTTGTAGAAATGGATCAAGGTCTGCCTCAAGGATCTGTACTTGGTCCTCTGGACCTCTGGTCCTTGGACCATCCTGAAGCATTGAAGGCAGACTGCTGTACAAATTTTGCTGACGATATGAATGTGTGTGTTTCAGCTGATACGTCAGAAGAATTAACAAACAATTAAACCAAATATGTAATTATTTTAACACCTGGTGCGCCAAATAATAAGCAAACAGCATACATCAAAAAGACTGTGGGCATGAAATTTTTATCAGACAAGAACCGAGTTTCTTATGACATTGGCGACATACGGCTTTCAAATGAAATCATTCAGCAAGTAGACATTACTAAGTTTTTGTGCATACAAATTGATACTAATCTATACTGGCAAAATCATATTTATCACGTCTGTAAAAAAATTAAATTCTGCTTACTATGCTTATTGCTGCAATTAAAAGATACTATATCCTGAGGCTTATCTTCTTTAAGCAGCAAAAAATGTTTACTTTCCCTGAAATTTTAATTTTTAAATCATTGATTTTTGTCAAAAATAATATTTCATTGTTTGAGGAAAATACAATATTTAATAACAATCATTAGAACACAAGACCTGGCAGCTTATTAAGAACTAATCAAAACAATACTGCACTTTATGAGAGATCTCCTTGTTACAAGGCTGTAAACCTTTATAATAAACTACCAAAAGCAGTGAGAGATATAAGTAATGTAAAAAATTTAAACTCACAATTAAAGGAATTATTTTAGAAATGTGCTCCTACCATGTAGAAGACCTTAAACCTTAAAATAACTATTAGTGTGTGTAGTTTGTGTTAAATTTGTATTTTATGCAATTGTTTTTTTTTTAATTAATTTTTAACAATATCTACTTCATAGTTTTTTATGTATTAATTTTATTTGTTAATTTATATGATTATGCATTGATTTATTTTCTCATTACCAACCGTATTTCTAAATTGAGGAACCTACTATCAGGGTATTCAAATCTTGATAACATTTTTTTTTTAGTTGTGTACATTTTTGCCGATTTCCTTATTGTAACCTGTAAAATCATTTAGGAAATAAATAATTTCTGATTCTGATTCTCATATAGTGGAAAAATGTTGCCTACGAGTTATCGCTACTTTACTGACATTGTAAATCAATTCACCGTCAACAGTAATAAAACATATTAAAACTGAAAAGACATTTAATTTGGAAATCCTAACCTCAAATACTTAATTCCCATTTTTAATTATTAATGTAGGAAAAAGAAAATCTATAAAAATCCTATAAAGTCAGAAAAAATACTTTATGTGGTAAACGGGACGTCGGGATAACGTGCCCATTTCCGCCCTCTACCTGCGACGACATAACTCCTATATCACGAGCAAAAAGGTCGTCGCGATATAGTTGTATAACCGTCCCAATGCATTCCCCAAAATGGTGAATACCTCTAGATATAGTAAGTCGCCTACAACCCGGGTCCCTTATTAAGAATCCGTAATTAGAGGCCAAGCTGTGATCGTCTATAACCTTATTGTTATAATTTTTATCGAAATTAACCCACAATAAAAACAATAGCAATAATTATTTAGGTGGACTATACAGACCGCTTCAAGCTACTACGAACATAGGGGGAATCAAGTCCAATTTACTCTCCGTGTCGTACGACCGAGGTGGATTCGAAGTACGCTGCAGTGTTATCTTTTGGAAATTCATTTTGTTTTTATTATTTTGTTTTATTTCTGCCTTGCTCGAGAAACAGATGGGTAAGTTCTTAATTGAAATAATACATTTTTAAAACTAAAAATGGATGTCCACGAAGTTGCCGAAAAAGTGCAGATGGTCAAATGGTCAAATCTTCATAACACACACGTTCGGGATTGGTCGAGGGAAAATTTGCATTTGTATTTTGACGTAAGAACACAGTATCCCCAAAAACTAAATGTTTGGGGGGGGGTATTGTAGGGGAACACGTAATTGGGCCATTTTTTATTAACGGCAATTGCAATTTGAATGGTCCTAGATACTTGGATCTACTGCAGCAGCACATTATTCCACCTGCTAGGTAGTTGTTAGGTGTAAGATTTGGTGAAACATGGTTTCAACAAGATGGTTGTTCCGCTCACAATGTTGGCCTTGTTAGGGAATATCTTGATAATGTATTTCCTAATCGGGTTATAAGTACACGGGGAACTATTTTATGGCCAGCTCGATCTCACGATCTTGCTCCTAATGACTTCTATCTGTTTTTGAAGAAGCTTTTCAAATTATCACCCCTAACATGCTTGGAAACGTTAGAAGGGGTTTTTATAGTAGGCTTGGATATTGTCTAGCCAAGCAAGAAGGACTTTTCGAACATTTGCTTTAATTTTTTTTTGACTGGGAGAATCTTTTTGGTTTTTAGAATGTATTATTTTATTTTGAGAACTTGCTTTTATTTTGTTTCTCCTTATTATTTTCATTGTAATACGTCGTCACTGATAAATCTGAGCAGTTGACAATAAAACGCTCTTATTTATCAGTGACAAAAAATAAGAAAATTACGTTATAAAAATTTGCGTATTTATTGACCAAATTCCGGTTTCATTGACTACGCTCCACACAGCACCGTGGTTAGAGGCGTACTAAATACAAGGCGAAAGGCGGCGAATGGCAGCGAATGGCGATCGGAAGCCTGAGTGTTGGTTGCTTCACTGATAGGCGTGCGGTATCTCTGCATGTACGTACACTGGCAAATTAGACTTCTTCCGCCCTATGTTCGCAGTAGCTTGAAGCGGTCTGTATACGATTTGTCGTTTTAACCCAAGAATCTTTAGAGCTGATAAAAGAAATTGTTCATACTTAACTAATACGATTTTCTTGCTATCTCTAAAACTGGAACCACTATCATTTAGACCTTATCTATTCTCTTTTTTTTTAACGGTCGTTCTTTCTTTTTGTTATTGGAATAAAGTTTTGGTCTGCTGAACAATCTTGATCTCGTTGTTTAAATACGCAATCTAAGGAATTACCATTAAGAAACATATTTAGCACAATTGTCCATTTTCTGCTTGTAGACAATTGTGAAAAAATACTCCCCCGCAGCATTCCCCGGTTGCCCAAAGAAACACCGTATCAAAATATATAGCTGTACCTAACTGCACAAATAAATAACAAGATTTCGATTTTGTGCTGTTTACATATTTTTATTTAGAAAAAGTTAATTTGCTTTAGTTTTGGCACATGCCAATACACAAAAGAAACCTACCAGCACGGTCATTTTTTTACTTGTAAGAAATTGGAAATTATCCTCTTATTATCTAGATCACGTTATTGACACACCAAAAAAAATAGTGTTAATTAATTAGTATTGCTATCATCCTTGGTAGTGCCTGATACCCACAACCAATTTTGTAACAATACCTTTATGTTAATTAATCTACCTTTACTATTGTCAATACCGTATCCAGTTCTGTTTTTCTACCCATGGTAGGAAAACTAGATTAGAAAATAATTTTTATTATGAAAAACGTTAAAGATTCCCTTCTTTATTTTCTTGTCTTATTCCAACACCAAAAAAATAGAATTAATAGTACTGCTATCATCCTTGGTAGTGCCTGATACCAACTTTGTAGCAACACCTTTGTTTAATTAATCTACATTTAATTGTCAATACCGTATCTAAGTCTGTTTTCCTACATATTGTAAGAAAATATTTTCGAAAATAACTTAAGTACACGAAATCTTCGAGCAAAATAGATTTAAACAATTTCTTGGACCATATTCCTGGATAAATAAGTAAGTTTTGAATTCCCCTGAAAAGGCTAAAGTTTTATTCCCCGCTCCCACAGCTCATGTCATGAACCTGAAGGTCTTCCACGTTGAAGGGAGCACATGCTGTCCACACTAATTGTGCCATAGGAAACCAATTCTTATCTCCGACGTGAACAGTTTGAAAATCTATTTAAAAAGTCGTTCTGAAGCGTTGTTAATACTTATTTAACGTTGTTAAACCACAATCGGTTCCACGTGTTAGAAATATGCCCTTATGATTTATTTGCGAGTCTGACAGATAACATCTCGTATAATAGGTTAACGAGTTTAAAAAGAGATAGAATAGAATAGAAGTGGATAAAAAGTTTGATTTCCCTTTTTTTTAGAAAATAATTCCCTCCCCAATTCCTTTTACACACCTGGGAAAAATTGGCGTAGTTTTTGTAGATTCGGCTTCATACTGGATTGTTGTTGAAATGTTTAAAATACTGGTTTTTTTATTCTTTGTAGCCTTAAACTTTGTGTAAATATTTTCTGGCGCAGAATAATAATCTTATGACACTTTATTTGTTGATTAACTGGATGATTGGCAGCGCTTCATTCTTAGATGAAATTTGATTCTTAAGTAATTCACGCTTTGCCACGCCTTTGCTTTTTATAGTCACCATAGGCCTGTGAAAATATAGCCCTTACGAACGACGCCTGCATGCAATGCATTTCTTTCCAAAATTAAATCTGTCATCAGCCTTAATACGAGATGAGTTTTCTGTGTAACGTGCTCGATTCAAATCACTTTTTGGTTTAAATATTTTACGTGAATTAATTGATGAATTTTAATATTTTTAAAAATTTAAAGAAAATTTACAAAAACTAGGGGATCCCAGTGTGGGACGTCTCAATAGTAGTAGTAAAATTGATATGACGCCACAACTCTATTAGGGATAGGGCGTGGAGACTTGGACTATAACCAAAAAAAGTCGATTTTTTTGTCATTTGCAAACAGTAAAACGGTAGTTTTGACGAAAGTATAAAAAAATTTAGTACCCTCTGGCCCTAACCTAAGCAGTAAACTGGCAAAGAAAAGGAAGAAAATCATTAACGATTTAAAAGTCCTTTTTCTCGACTTCTTGTTTCCAGCGGTAATTATACGTTTTACAATTAGCTAATTAATTAACCATTATATTTTATTATCTACCTAATGCGCCATATAGAACCAAGGCAAAAACAACATGAGTGTGTTAAACGATCTTTGGAAGGAAATAATTCTTTTCATTATCGTAATTATTTCTTTAATAAGCGTATAAACAGAATGCAACGCGCGGAGATATTTTTCGCACAGAAAAGAAAACTAAAATACTCGAGAGGACTATGCGCAGAGGCGTCGATGCGAGGAATCATGAACCTTGGATCAACTGGTACATACTAGACACTTACAGTGAGATTTACTAAGATCTAAAATAGTACCCCCCACAGGGCTAAATATTTACACCTGTGAGGAGTATTAAATTTTAAAACCAATTTTCAAATACACTTACCCACACAGAAACTACAAAAAGTTATTGATTATTGTGTGTTGTTGTTGAAATATTTACTTTAAGTGTCTGTTAGACACTTAAAGTAAATATTTCAACACATCCGTATCGGTATACGTAACGCGTTCGAAAGAAAGTCAAACAAACACAGATAATGAAGCTATTAAATACGACAAAAATTTGGCACATAATAGACACTTAAAGTAAATATTTCAACGCATCCGTATCGGTATACGTAACGCGTTCGAAATAAAGTCAAAATACGCTACATTTTTGACTTGCTCATGTCACGTTTCGAATGATGCCTGCTACTTTGACGGGTATGATGACAGAATCTCGTTGCGTACGAAAGGATGTACGTATCGTTAGGGCCCCATGAACGTACGCAACGATTTCAATCAGCAGTCCTGTCATCGAGCCCTTCAAAAAAGCGGGCATCGTTCGAAACATCGCATAAACAAGTCAAAAATGTAGCGTATTTTGACTTTATTTCGAACGCGTTACGTATACCGATACGGATACGTTGAAATATTTAATTTAAGTGTCTGTTATATGCCAAATTTTTAACGTATTTAATAGTTTCATTATCTGTGTTTGAGGTTAGAAAGTTGGTGATTTTTTAGACCAACTCTGAGAGGTGGTTTAAATTTATAGCCCCCAAAAAGGATTGTTTTGTGGCAATTGTTAATAACTTCGTTTGAAATTTCCCTAAGCAACTGTTTTGACAAGGATTAAGTTACCTTATTTAATATCCCAAGTTGTTCATTAACCAATAAAACACCTCCAATTTTATCCAGAAAAACGCCATATTTTGAAGCCGTTTTCAGCACAAAAAAATATATTTATGAGGGCACTACGAAGCAAAACAAACAAACAAAATAACCCAAAACAACTATATTAATTTATTTACAAAGTGAAATTAAAACATTGAAATTATTCAAAAGCGCTCAAGAAAACTTTCCTTACTCAAAGTCCACCCATTTCAAAGCTGTAGCTTTTATTGGTAGAGGTTGGTGCAAACCAAAATACAAGAAGAGCTAAGCAGTCCGAACTCGCTGTTTGTGATTTCAATGCAGCTAATATTTTAAAACTGACATTTCGACAGTCACAGAAATATAGACAAAACTTGCATTTAAGTTTTTTAATACATTTCATAGATAAAAACATCTTTTTAATAAATACAAAATAAAACTACTCCTTTTTTTATAATTACTCATCTAAATCGTTGTGTGACATCAAGTATTAATTGGAAAAATAATTAATAAGGGTAAGTTTTAATTAGAGTGACATTTAACCCCAAATTGAAACTTTCTTCTTAAATTCAACAAAAGATTGTATTAAGATCAATCAATAAACAAATTTATTCATATTCTTCTTATAAATCAAGCTATCTCTAAAATTCAAGAAGGGTTGGTTTAAAATGCTGAAAACTAAAAATTAGTACTGTTCTAAAACAGACTTTAGTAAATCCCATCGTTAAAGTTGAAAAGCTGTTTTTTATTCATTGTTGTTAGCCTGCCTAAAAAGAGAAAACCGTATATGAGGGCACATACGGGTTTAGCTTGTAGCTTTCACAACACTGCTTTTTTATCCTCAACCTGCTGCTATTTTTGGTCTCTATCTTTGTTAGATACGGAAATTCATTGGTGTTCAAATCGTATACACACGTGTTTTTAGAATTTACAGAGGTAAGACATTCTTATGACGTTTAGATTTTGAATAAAATCTCGTTTTTAGTAAGTAAACCCATGGAAAAATCAAACTGTTTTACCTTTGACATCTAATTAATTTTTTTATCGTGTCATCCAAGAAACAACCACATTTGAAGTACATTCGCCAGCAAAAATAACGCATATTTTTAAAATATGGTTGTGTCAAAAAAGAAACAAACATTTAAAGACACAAAAAATGTGGGTTCGTGGGCTACGAAGAAAGCAAGTTTTCAAAGAAAGCTTCTTTAATATTCAGTCCCTACCTAAGAAGCAACAGGGGTTTAAAGAAAAGTACGAAAAAGTATAATTTGAAAATTTTTGAAAACAGAGAAAAAAAACGATATTCAATAGTTGGTATTTCCTCCTCTTGCTGGAATAACAGCCTGGCATCTCCTTGGCATGCTTAAAATTTCATTTCGGATTTCATTTTAATCAAGGTTTTCCCAAACTTCCGCTAGTTGTAAGGACAGATGGGTTCGATCGGATTAAGATCTGGACTATTCGCAGGCCAATTCATTGTGTGAATTTCCACCTCTTGCAAGTAATTTTGCACAACTCTTGCGATGTGCGAACGTGAATTATCATGCATAAAAACAAAATCTTCATTCACAAATGGACCAAAATGTACAACATGAGGTTCTAAAATGTCTGTAATGTAGCTATGAGCATCAATGCGATCTCTCTGAATTATTACCAAATCTGTGCGAGCTTCCATATTGACGCTACCCCACACCATAACCGATCCACCACCAAAAGCATGCTGTGGCTGTATGCAGCATTGAACAAATCGCTCTGCCGGCCTTCTATACACTGGCATACGTCGATCAATGCTATACAGGCAAAATCTAGACTCATCACAGAACAATAAATTAGACCATTGGTGGTTATCACATTCCACATGCTCTCTAGCAAATTCTAACCGGGCTCTTCGGTGTGCTGGGTTTAAGGGCGGTGCTCTTGCAGGAACTCTAGCTCTTAAATCAACTTCTCTGAGACGTCGTCTAATGGTATCATTACATATTCCTTGATTGGTGTGTGGAAGTCACAAATCTTTCCCGAAGTGCTTGGAGACGCAAAAATCGATCTTGGTTGTCATTAGTTACTCGTCCACGACCCTGACCAGGCCTCCTTTGGTTAGTTCCAGTTTCTTGGAACCTTCCTAAAACTCGGAAGATCGAAGATTGTGCCACATTAAATCGATCTGTGATAAGCTTTCTTCTGTCAAAGCAACAGCTGCAGCGCACTCTTCAGGTGTGAGGTTACGATTGTGGTGTGGAAAAACATTCATTTTAATGTTTTTAAAATATTAAACCGAAAAATATTGCTCTTAAAAGACAAAGAATTTCAAATGAACGAAATACTGCAATATCCAAAATTACCTTTTTTGAGAGTTTGTAAAAATTGTTGATAAATCCTTATCAGAGATGCAAAGAAAACTTTGTTTCTTCACATTATTTAAAGGTGATTTAGAGTAACCTAAAGCGTTAACAGTAAAACTGATAGCTAAAAATACAATTATGCGTTAATTTTACTGGCGAGGGTTTTATTTGATTTTAATATTGTAACACATCATATTTTTTATATATAATATAATTTGTATATTATTATTTGTTATTGTTTTTTACGGAAGTTTTAATATTTTGGTAGCAAAATCTGATATTTTGGTGTTTGTTTTCTCAAAAGCAACAATGGTAACTAGTTTATTTCAAAGTAACGTGATAAAAATTATAAGAAACCATATTTGTGTGGTAAAAATATAATTGCTTGTAATTTTTATCATTAATAAAACAGCATATGGAACCTAGATACTGTTTTTCCATAGCAGCAGCTATTGTTATTGTTGCCAACATAACATACTATGGTAAAACCGTTTACGTGACCTGTTACACTAAATTTACCTAATTCGTCAGTTTTAGTATAGTACGACCATAGATCTAAGAGACTCATTATAAATGATAATTCCTTACCCTAATAATCACCTATTGTTCGGGGTGTGAAAGTAAATAAAAAAAGCTGTAAACATGCTACCATTTCTGAGGATTACAGGTGCGGATTTAAAAATGTGTAATTATTTCTGAATAAGTACACGTTTTTGGCCGAATTAAAATTTATCAATTTTATGACTAATTACGAAACGTTGTAACATTAGGGTTTGATTACGTTAGAAATTAATTTTCTTAAAATAATTAGGACAGGCTTAATATACCGAGCTGATTTGTAGTATTAAAAATCAGTTAGCAGTTGATGTTTGGTTACAAAAGAAGTTATTTGTGGTTAACTGTGATTGTATGAACAATGTTTCGTCCGTGGGAGGAACAACCGAGTACTTCACTTAGAGGTACGGGCAATAATGGCGTTACACGGGAAATAAGTGATAAAAAACAATTTAAACGCGACATTTTGTCACTTGATAGAAAAAAAGTGATATTTGTCGTTTATAACCCCCTTCTTGAACGTGGGTTATCAAAATTTGTTACAGTGAAGGAAGCGGCAACTTTAACATGAAGATCGATAAAAACAGTGTGGCGTGTAGTAAATAAACCGATAGTTGGGAGAAGAAAAATGAAGGATTCTAATACTTCGAAGAAATTGAACATGGGTGATGTGTATATCATTTGTAGAAAAATGTATCAAATGTATAGGGAACAAATGATTCCTACTTTACAAACATTAGTTCAAAGATTAAAAAAAGATGATACAGGAATACAGTGTTGCCATGAGACGGTATTAAAATTTATAAAAAATAATAAACGGCAAGTGATTATGGAATCGACCCATATAAAAAAATGGAGGATGGAATATTTAATTGCAATACACGAGTATACAGAAAGTAATAGGGATATTGTTTATCTCGATGAAACTTTGTTTGACACCCATGAAGTTCCAGATTAAAGCTTCATCAAATAAAGAAAAGCGTATCGCAATAATTCATGCTGGAACAAAAAAAATGGATTTATAACAAATGCGTTGTCCTTGTCAGCCAAAAATATAAAGGATTGCCATACTGACTGCCATGACGATACCACAGCGGAATTATTTGAAGACCGGTTCAAGAATAAACTGTTACCTAATATACCTCCAAATAGTGTAATTTTGATGGAGAATGCGAGCTACCACAGTAGAAGGCTAAATAAAGTTCCGTGTTTAAATGAAACAAAACTTACCATTCAGGACTACATGTTAGAAAATAATATGTATTTTGAGGATAGCTACGCCAAGAAACAGTAGCTTGAAATAATTAAAGTATTTTCAATAAAAAAACAATACTATTGTGATACTTTGGCGGAAGATATGGGCCATTAAGACTTCCTCCTTACCATTCCATGTTTAATCCAATTGACATGGTATAAGCTAAAAGCAGCAGTTAAAAGAAATAATGTTTCGTCGACTTTAAATTCTTCTGTGGTAGCTTTAATTAGGTCGGCGGAACAGAATATTTGAAGTAAAAGCTAGCAAGATTGCGTAGCTCATGTCCACAAAATAGAAAAATCATATGTAAATATAGATCTGCTACCCAGAGAAAAAATTATCATAGACTTTAATGACGACAGTGACAGTGAAACTTACTGAATTTGCTAATTTTTATACTTTCCCGTATTTTTTTGTACTATATATGTATGTACCTGTTAAAATCAATTTTAAAAATATAACTTATGTTTGTGTTTTTTATTCTATGAGCAAATATATTTTGTAGGTATAGGATAATACTAGATTAAAATGATTTCTTCATTAAAAAAAAATTGTTAGACCGAACCGTCAATAATAGCTATTTATGTATCTGCGTCATAAAGGTGGCGTTTAACGCCCGCGACGTGGAAATAAAAACACGAGCCGCCAGTCGAGGGTTTTTACACGCTAAGGGTGTTAAACGCATTTTATGACTGAGATACATGTAATGTTTTATTTACAACCGCATGATTTTTGGCTTTTTTTTTTAATTTTAAAATATTTTTTTTTGGTGTCAAAATCTCTCGAATATTTTGACAATAGATAAATCACCAGTTGGCAAATAGTTAAGTATACGAAAGTGACCTGTTGTATGGTTATTTTTGTCATTCTCAATCAAGCCATCTGAGACACAAACAGTTGCTTGTCATTAGCAACCATATCAAAAAAGTGATCTTTAGAAATAATAATGCATTTTCGTCGCTATTTTTACCGTTTTTCTTGTAAAATATTATGGAATTTAAAGAAAAAGTAACCTTTAGAGATATACTGGAGGCCGATAAAAAGGCGAACATGAATCTTTGGCCGGCCAAATCAAGAAGACAATACGAAAAAACCTATAAGGATTATGTTTTGTGGTGTACTGGTAAAAACATTCCGGAAAGCAACCTAATCGTAAAAGAATACTCCTTACCTGCATACTTCAACGAAAAAGTGAAACAAGCCGTCTTCCGTATCGAGTTATTATAGTTAGTTATTATTACTATAGTTATTATTTTTTTACTATAGATAATAGGGCGGGCCCTAAAATAAATTTTAACGCCCGCGGGCGTTAAAGTACTGTTTTCACGCGAAAAATCGTAAGAGCGAGGGCTATAAGCCGAAAAAATCAAGAATTTTAAGCAAAGAAGAAATCGAAAGATTTTTAATAAATTCTCCTGACGAAGTATTTTTATTAGTAAAAGTTGCCTTAATTTTTGGAATATGTGGAGCGCCCAGGCGCGAGGAACTATGCCACCTAGAGATAGATGACATTCAGGACCTTCAAGAGTGCCTTTTAGTTACCATCAAGGAAACAAAAACGAAAGTGAACCGCATGTTTATGGTAGTGAATGGGAAGGAAACCTTGCCAAGCTTTATTGGGCTCTTGAGAAAATATCAAGCTTTGAGACCAACCATCACAGAACATAAGCGATTTTTTCTGTACTATAAAAATAATAAATGCTCCAGGCAAGTTGTTGGTAAAAATACTTTTGGGGACATGCCTAAAAAAATAGCCAAATTTTTAATTTTTCCTGATGCTGAAAAATTTATAGGACATTGCTTTCGAAGAACCTCTGCCACCCTGCTCACCGAAGCTGATCAAAACATTACAAATATTAAACTGCACGCAGGATGGAAGTCGACGAAAGTAGCGGAGGGGGGTACATCGAACAAACCAGAAGTTCGAAACAGAAAATTGCAAAAAAAATTATGTCAGGGACAACTAACCAACAGCCATCTTTATCTCGCTATGGCAGTAATAAAACTTACGAATATTAAACTGCACGCAGGATGGAAGTCGACGAAAGTAGCGGAGGGGTACATCGAACAAACCGGAAGTTCGAAACAGAAAATTGCAAAAAAAATTATGTCAGGGACAACTAACTAACACACTTCTACACACAGTAACCACAGCTGAAAGAGAACCAAACGAAAATCGCTTAGCAGCATTGCCATTGCCAGTTCCATCGACAGTTCCATCATCCATAAATATGGCTAATTGCACTAACTGTGTTTTTAATTTTAAGTTTGAATAGTTTTTTTACTATAGATAATTTTATCTTTGCGGTCATTTAATAAAAATTATTGAAACAAAAACTTGCATTTTCTCGTCTAAAAATTCAAGAAAAGGGTATTACAAGAAACTATACAATGACTGCTTTTCATAAATAATTAAAAAAGCCCTTAAATTTAACACATGCGGGCCTTAAAATAAGTTTTAACGTCCGCGAGCGTTAAAGTACTGTTTTAACGCCCACGGGCGTTAAAGTGCTTTATTACGCCCTAAAATGCGGGCGTTAAAGTGCATTTTAACGGCCAGTTGTGCTTAAAACATATTATCTTCTTCATCTTTAAGGTGATCCGTAGTGGAACTGATCTATTAGAACACTAAGTGCATTCCTGCTTCCATTCCAACACCCGCTGAGTCGCAATAAATGCTTATCGGCCATGAATACTGCCACTGTATTCCTCGATATAAAATTTCCTTGGTTCCAAAAATCATGGCGCTAGTATCAAAAATAACGAAAAGGCAAAAAAAATCTATTTTTGAAGATATACGGTTTTTCCTTTGCAAGTAAGAATTGCGTATCTTTGATACGTTTGTGAAACCGAGTTAAAGTTGTCGTAACAAAGTGCGACGTAATCAAAGCAATTCTAGTTCAGTGCTTGATGCACAGTTTTACTACATGCCGCTTACTTCTATGTCAAATAGCAGGAATGAAACTGTGGACCAGGCAGGCTCAGTTAAGTTTTCCCCCCCCCAGATCGATTTTCTCAAAAATTTTTATGCCAAAATTTTGCACACATTTTGCACAATTTTGCACACCACAAATCAAATTTTGCACACCTTCCTACGAGAAACTACAGCCCATTTTCTGTGGGGGGCAAACTTGACGTTGCCCCCCCAGTCAGTATTTTTCAAAAATTATGATGTCATTTAAAAGGTCTTATTTTGCACAATTTTGCACCCCTATTTTAAAATTTTGCACACCTCCCTGTAACCCATACGAGGGTTCTGAAAATATCAAGTTTGCCTCCCCCAGTCAATATTTTTCAAAAAGTTTGGTGTCGTTAGAAAGGTCTTATTTTGCACAATTTTGCACACCCATTTTAAAATTTTGCACACCTCCCTGTAACCCACACGAGGGTTCTGAAAATATCAAGTTTGCCCCCCCCCAGTCAATATTTTTCAAAAAGTTTGGTGTCGTTAGAAAGGTCTTATTTTGCACAATTTTGCACACCCATTTTGAAATTTTGCACACCTCCCTGTAACCCACACGAGGGTTCTGAAAATATCAAGTTTGCCCCCCCCCCCCAGTCAATATTTTTCAAAAAGATTGGTGTCGTTAGAAAGGTCTTATTTTGCACAATTTTGCACACCCATTTTAAAATTTTGCACACCTCCCTGTAACCCACACAAGGGTTCTGAAAATATCAAGTTTGCCCCCCCCAGTCAATATTTTTTAAAAAGTTTGATGTCGTTAGAAAGGACTTATTTTGCACAATTTTGCACACCCATTTTAAAATTTTGCACACCTCCCTGTAACCTACACGAGGGTTCTGAAAATATCAAGTTTTCCACTTAAAATGGCCAATAAGAAAAAAATTATTCCTTTTATAGATCGAAAAAAAATTAAATCGAATTCAAAAAGTACGTCATATAAATTTGACTCAATTCTCAACCCAAAGACGGAAACAACGCCTGCTGCAAATAGGATGACACCAATAGGTAGAAAGTTAAAGTTCCATTCTTAAGGTCTTTTTGGTCAGTGTTTTTGTCTCTTTCCTTATTATTATTGTTACTTCTGCGACTGCGCAGTTCCATAACAGAGTTCGGAATTTCCGGAGGAATTACTTTGTGGTTATCGTTATTTTATTTTTTTCGTAATATTTTTGGAAAATTGATTAATGAGGTACGTATCATCGACTAAAAAAAATAAAAAGTAACAAACAAGTTAGGTTATATTTACAGCGAACCAAAAAGTAATTGCGTAAACTGAGAGGTAGTGCACTTATTACGTAACCCTTATTTTTCCCAATTTTGACCCCAACCCGCGACCCCCTATATAACGCTTCGTAACGTTTGGGACTACTCCAGTCTAAAATAACGTAACGTTTTGCTGCCAGAGATTTTTCTCTCTCACTCGAAAAATACAAAAAGTTGTTTTATTTCACAATAATAATTTAAAAATTGCGTTACGTAACGGAACCGCGAAACTCCGCTCACCCCTACATAACCCCTATTAGCGTTACGCCTAGTTGCCACCTATGCGTGCTTACCCTGACACTAAAAACGCATCACGCAACACTTTTAAAAAATCGGCAAATACATGGCTGATCACGTGATGCATTTTTAGAGTCAGGATGAGCACGCATAGGTGAGAACCAGGCGTTACGTAATGTTATGTATTTTAAATAGAGGCGTTCACATTGACTTTCCTGCCGAAATGGAACAAAAATTAAAAACTTTTCATTATATACAACTGTAAACATAAACAATATTCAAAGATATTACAAAAATCGAGGTCTCCTTCGTTTGCTTATACTTCTGGGAAATTTTAGGACCAAGTTTAACCGTAAACGCCACAAAAAGAAAACGGCATGGGAAGTGTGCAAAATTTGAAAATAGTTGTGCAAAATTAGGCTTCTCCAATGACATAAATTTTTTGAAAAATATTAACTGGGGGGGGGGGCAAACTTTTTTGAGAACGCTCTTGTGGGGTACTGAAGGGTGTGCAAAATTGCGCAAAATAGCCCTTTCGAATGACACAAAGTTTTTTAAAAAATACCGACGGTGGTGGGGGCAAACTTGATATTTTCAGAATTTTCGTGTAGGTTACAGGGAGGTGTGCAAAATTTGAAAATGGGTGTGCAAAATTATGCAAAATAAGTCCTTTCTAACGACACCAAACTTTTTGAAAAATATTGACTGGGGGGGCAAACTTGATATTTTCAGAACCCTCGTGTGGGTTACAGGGAGGTGTGCAAAATTTTAAAATGGGTGTGCAAAATTGTGCAAAATAAGACCTTTCGAACGACACCAAATTTTTTTAAAAATGTTTACTGGAGGGGCAAAATTGATATTTTCAGAACCCTCGTGTGGGTTACAGGGAGGTGTGCAAAATTTCAAAATGGGTGTGCAAAATTGTGCAAAATAAGACCTTTCTAACGACACCAAACTTTTTGAAAAATATTGACTGGGGGGGGCAAACTTGTTATTTTCAGAACCCTCGTGTGGGTTACAGGGAGGTGTGCAAAATTTTAAAATAGGTGTGCAAAATTGTGCAAAATAAGACCTTTCTAACGACACCAAACTTTTTGAAAAATATTGACTGGGGGGGGCAAACTTGATATTTTTAGAACCCTCGTGTGGGTTACAGGGAGGTGTGCAAAATTTTAAAATGGGTGTGCAAAATTGTGCAAAATAAGACCTTTCAAATGACATCATAATTTTTGACAAACTTGACGTTGCCCCCCCCCCACAGAAAATGGGCTGTAGTTTCTCGTAGGAAGGTGTGCAAAATTTGATTTGTGGTGTGCAAAATTGTGCAAAATGTGTGCAAAATTTTGGCATAAAAATTTTTGAGAAAATCGATCTGGGGGGGGCAAACTTAACTGAGATGACCAGGCATCCATAAGAACCCACAGATAACAAAATGGTCAGCATACGCTAGCTGAGTACGAATACTGCAAGGATGGTCGTAGAGATCGGTGAGACGTACTCGCTGTTGTATGAAGTATCCGTTCTGAGCGTGCGCACTGAGATACGATTAAGCACTCTCTATTTGTGCAACTTTAAATTTTTATTATGAAACTTGCATCTGGCACTGGCTTCTGAGACTGCGAAAGTCTGGCAAGTATCTAGTAGCATGTTTCAGTATCCCGCTAACAAAACTAAAAAAAAAACGTTATTTACATAGTGTAAAAAACGCTGAATATACGCTAAATAACCTTTTTTTCGTAAAAAATGTTATTTAGATGTTATTATAACGTTTATTTAAAAAAAAACCTTTATTTAGTGGATATTGAGCGTTTTTTTCACTATGAAAATAACGTTTTTTTACTTTAGTTTAGCAGGGATGGTTCTCCTAGCTGATGAGTCCCTAATAAGAACGAAACGCCATTCGAAAATCATATAGTTCGCTTTGCTTTTGTAGCATAAATGTATGACTATAAATCTTAAAATAGAAGCACCAATTTTTACACGCCCTTATTGTCTATTTTCCATTAACTATAAGACGAGGTAAAAAAAAGTCAAGGGGAAAAAACTAATGAATAAAGGGGAAACAACCTTTTAATATAATATTGACAAACATAACAAAACGTTCGTTATGACTTGTGAAAGCATTGTTAGCTAACATCGTATTCAGTCGAAATTTTCTTATAAAGTTATTTGAAAAAATATTTATTTAGGCAATATGATGATATGATAAAAGGCTTTTAGGTCTAAAAGTAGGTATAATGTAATAAAAAAGTAAATTTGGAAATGGTTGACTAAGCGTGCTAATATTCATTAGAATGTAACTGGTTATAAATTTTTGTATTTTTAAACAGTTTTATTTAACTTCGCAGAGCCTAACTATCTGTCTCTCAAATATTACGGTTTATTTTGACACACTTCCCGTGAACCGATTTTAATGAAATTTGGCACAGACAACACAATACAATATTATGAAAATTTGGGGGGTGGTTGAGGGGTGTAAAGGTGTAAGAGGTTTAGGTCTAGAAAAAGAAAACTGACTTTCTAGGGAGTGCTCATCAGACCGGTCTGGCGAGCGGGGTAGGGGGGCTTCATATATATATATATATTTCAGGACTCAAGTGACTTACAGTCGGACAATCCTGGGTTCTACCACTTGAGCTGGCATATTATCTCACAGAGATAGTGCCAGAGAGAGAGAGAGAGAGAGAGAGAGAGAGAGGGAGAGAGGTGTATGTAAGCGGGTATTTTTCCAGGTATGGGTAGTATGCTGGATCTGTCTCAGAAGAATGCATTTAAAAAAAGAGAACAATAATAACTATGTTAAGCTCGCAGAAACGGACCTTTTACACGGTTGATATAAAAGCGCTAAAACAAATTATTTATTTTTTTCTGACGATATGAACTTGTTGAATTACTGATGTCCACTTTAGTGTTATCATTCGTATATTTTCCTTTGATGTGCTCGGGTTGCACTCCATACTAAAAATACGGGATTCCATTTCAGTGAACTTTTTCAGAGTTATAGAGGGTGTAGCAGGTACGAGTAAACACATTTTAATAGGTGTTTGTTGTATTGTTTCTATATTGTGTGAGCCTAAATATTTTAACGTAATTTAAGCATTAGTGTTATTGTTTATCGGATTTTTTTTTGTAGGTTCTTCACATTTTTATGCTATAATTTTAGCCACATTTTAAAGTTTTCTAAAGTCAAATAAACTCAATGTTTTTTTAACCTTTGAAAAAGCACTGCCTAAAAATATTTTTTTCTCTGTTAAAAATTAAAAATATATAAGGATTTTGAAGAGGTAAACAGTATTTAAAATAGTAGTTTTCACAACTAGTGGCTACAACAGTGCTTTTTTTACAAGCGTTGGTTTAAATAACGAGCGCAGCGAGGTATTTAAAAACGCGAGTAAAAAAGTACAGTTCCGCTACGAGTTCTGAACAAAATTTTTTTTAATACCTTTATCAAGAAACCCAAGAAAGAAAGGAAAATAGTTTTAAAAAACTCGAACGAAGAGCACTTCTCGCAAAATACACCATCTTTACACTATAAATCAAGGCGGCTGGTAAATGAAATAACAATGGTTGCCATAGCGATGTGCCTTTTTACTCGTAGAGGTTCATTGCTGCGACATTTTAATATTTGACAGTCTGATATTTTTACGATGTTTTTAGACTTAATTTTTAGACACGAATAATTAGATTTTTTCAATATTACTATTTTCCGCTATTTCTCTTTATTTTTGGGTAAAAAACGGACAGATATCTTTTTTTGCACCCGCGATCAAAAAAAAAGTTTTTTTTGCATCGGTAATCAAAAAAGCCATGCTTTAGTTATCTGAAGACAGTTACTGAAATCATGTTTTTGATAAAGGTATAAAAAAAGTATTTTAGATAGTTTAACGTCACTTTTTACAAAAATTCATCATGTCATCATGTCATCTGTCTGACATCTTTATCATTTTTATCCGAAAAAAAGACAAACATTGTAATTCTTCAAAGCGTAAAGTATCATCTTAAAATTATTATTCTTAAATCTAAAGACTTGAGACCTAAAATCAATACCAACAAATGCGACCTATTTTTTCTTCAAAATTCAATACGTTATCAACACATTTTAGGTTTTAAGAACCTAGCCCAGGACATTAAAATTTGTGAATTTTCATCATTGGGATTATAAGGTTCTCCTCTGTCATCTTATTACATAGAAACTTCTTTTGATAAGAAATTTAAAAAAGTTAAGCTTTTATGTAAAAATGTCGGAATACTAAATTCACATTTACCTTATATTTTATTAAAAAACTCTTTAGCCGTGAGTTGTCATCTATTTTAAAATCTTCACCATGTTGGAAATCTGAAACTTCTGTTTTATAAATTAATGAAAGATGGAAAATCTATATTTTTTAATCCATAAAAACCTTTAATTTTTTATGTAGTGTTGTTAGAACAGTTGTAAAACCTTTTTATAATAATCTCTATACTTGAGGGCTCATAAGGAAGTTTTATAAAATCTATATGTTGTTTTTCTATCCATTACTATGTACCATAAATTTTTATAAGCTGGTGTTAAACAGTTGTTTTTCAAGTCTTTTTTACTCATTTAAGAGATATATTAGAGTTATAAAATTATCACCAACACTAAATAATATAACTTTTGGTTATTTTATGAAGATTTTATATTATTTGCTGTAACTTTTATATAGACAAAAATGCTCATTGGGCTTGAAGGTTTAATTAATGTTAACACACACAAAATTCCAGTAGTGGTATACCTATAGATATAGTTTAAAAAATTTTAAATGCATATATTTTTTAGTAACAACCAGCTATCCCAATAGATCAGCTGCTACTGACCTTAGGATTTTATGCGTCAAATGAACACCAAACTTCCATAGACATAGTGTTGTGCTTACACTGCTTTTCGAATAATAAGTAAAGTTATTAGGGTTAAGACCTCTCAATGTCTACATGCCACAAAAATTATAGGAAATATTACACACTCAAGAAAAATCTTATTTATTAGCCCCATTTTGAGTTTTCGTCAGTAAAACACAACAGTTAATTAACACATTTTTTAACTTGCTTGTTGAATATATTCATTATTTTAAATTGATTGTTTTTAAGCTTTTTCAGAGCAGATTTAATGGGACCATTAAAGAAAAGTGTCTCTTTGTTAGGAAACGTTTTATTTTAGATTTCAAATCAAAATATATGTTTAATAATAATATATTTTGCAAATGTTTATTAATATAAGTCTGATAACTTTGTAACTGGTGTAAGGGTTCAACATTTCCCTAACAATATCCCTCAGAATTAAAAAATAACACCTTTGTAATAGTCCTTCTAAGTCCCGATTTGAAATAAAAGCATTTTATTCTGGTTAACGTTTTTTTTTAAAAAACAAAAACAAACTTCAATATGTCAAATAAAACAACGTTGAACCCTTCATAATAAACAACTGAATTTAATTACTATATAAAATGGATTCTAAAAATAACAAAACACAATCAAACTTTTTCTTATATTAATTAATTATACGTACACTCCACAGTTCAGTGAAACATGGTATTTTTCTTGTATAATGTAAACTGAAACGAGGAAAAACAACATAACTTTACACCCAGTCTTTCTAGCACATAGTTTAAACCCCCTAGGTTAGTATAGTAAAGCCTTTGTTTTTTTAAACTGATTATGTTAAATTCTCACCCCGTCAGCTACTTAAAACCCAAAAAATAAAGTAGATAATAAGAGTATAATAGATAGTATAATATAATAGTTTTATAACCTATGTTGAGTTGTAGAATCTTGTCAGCAGTAACGTGTTGAAGTTTGGCAGTTTCTGTGAATGATCGGTCTCATATTTCCACATATTAGGCTTGAGGGCACCTAATAATAACAGAACCGGGTTTGTCACCAAGCATTTGATATAAGTATTACAAAATCACTCTAACTTTATCTTCATTTGACAAAACACTCACCTGTTGGTTTTGTTTTGATGTTGATTATACTTGAATTTCTCAAAGAGCCTTGCACAATCTCTTTCAGCTGGGCCATATCAAGTGTGAATTCTCTTGCCTGTCCCTATGTGCATTTTTGGTCCGTAAGTTCCACATTTTAATGCAGTCTTCAGCAGGCTACATGTAAACTAGCAGTTAGCGTTAATCATCAGTTCCTCAACAGATGGTTAGGGTGTTTATTGCTGTATATGGGCATTTTAAGACCTTTTATTCGACAACCAGCAAGGAAAATTCTTAACCTCACCCATGAAAATTTGTCAGCTGTCAAAAATCTATAGAAAGAATACTACAAAATCTTTCAATTTAGTCCTGACATACTGAAAACTTAGTTCAAATATACCATGAAAACTTGGCAACATTCCAAGAGAAACGGGTGGGTTCAAGAATACGACCTTCTTTCACCGAGAGAAAATCTTTCTATCGCGAATCCTCTCATAAGAACAGTTTTCTCTCGATAGAAGGTTCACCTCCTATGACTTCAAGAATCGGCACTCTGGTAAGTTGTCTCGCCATCGATTCCTAAACGACACCAGTCATCGGTCATTGGTTGTAGGAGATACACCATATATATTGTAACCAACTGGTGTATGTAGGAATGATGGAAAAAGAGCAGATCATTTAACATATTTTCCGTTGAGGGACACACAGATAGTTATATATCCAGAATGAGCGCCAAGGCATGCCGATGAACCTGTCTATTCTGGTGAACAACAAAAGAGATACAAGTATAAAGAGTTAGTGGATAGATTCATTTTTGCGCCCTTTAGTGTGGAGACCTTCGGACCAGCTGATTAGCTTATCTGTTTAGCGGGGGAATGGGGCCTTAATCCTCGGGACCCTTCCAGATCAGAGTGACTTGGAAGAGGTTTTTTATTTAACGAATTAGTTATTGTTATTTATTTTCTACTATAAGTGTATTTTAGCACATCAAATTTTTATTAAAAAATTGCCTCAAATTATTTCTATCTTTCTCTAAAATACTTTTGTATAGCCTGCTGTCTCTCTTCAACAACCTTAAATATTTTTTATTTTAACCGAGGAGCAATGTTTTTTGGCAGTACTTTTTCTTAACGCTAAAAAAAAAACAGTGAAAACTGAGTGTTTTATTTTAAAAATAGAAGGTTTGGAAAGAAAACTTTAAAATGTGAGCAAAAACATGCTAAAATATTTTAAGCCTTAAATTACCATCATGGCCCTACCATAACATTGCCAAAATCAAAGGAAATAAAAGACATAGAAGAGGTAAAAATGACAACCTCAAAATTTTGACAATAATAAGGGATTTTTAGTCAGGATACAAAAATAACAACCTCTGTGCTTATCGGTATTTGACAAGCCATCAAGAATAAGGTTATTTCGGTTTATTTCAATCAGTATATTCTGCATCTGCCTAGTTAAAAAATAACCATTTTAAGCTCTCCCATCACCCCTTAAAATATTTGCACTTACTTTCTACACCCTGTATAAAACATGTATTTTTGATGTATTTAGATGATACGTAATTAAACCTGTAGAGCGGGAGCGATACAAACGAAAAGAGAAGAGACAAATTATGACAGAAAATGATGCAAAACCACACACAAAGGGCGATAATTTGAAATAAGGGGTGTATACCAAAGTAAAGGAAAAGGCATTAACCCCTATTTGCACCGATTTCTTTATATGGAGCTTTAACTAAGGCCATATTTCTTTCCAAATGTTAAGGACACAAAACTACAACTAGCCTTTTTTCTGATAAAAGCAGCTCCGAGGCAGTAGCCTTTTTTACAGGTTTCAAACTAGGTGTGATTAAAACAAAGGCTCTTACTTTCCTAGACAAATATTTGTCGAAAACTTTGTTTTATCTACTAGTAGTACAAGCTGGCTACGCCGCAAAATCAAAATACGACAAACAAGAACCTATCAAGCAGGCCATGACCGATCGGACCGAAAATGTCACAGTAAATTTGAGGTTATATTGTTAGGTGAATTTTTTATTTTGCATTATTTGTTTACGTTTACCTACACTTTTCTCGAATCGTATTGTGTACCTACGTATTCTGCAATATATGAAAGCTAGTGTATTTTTTCTGTTTTTCATTAATTAATCAGGGTTTGTTCGTTGTCTTGAATGGATTGAAAGTGCAAAATGCTGCGATATTTTAAAAAACTGAAAAGGTATTTTAAATTTAACTAAAACTTTTGTAAGGAACAATTTGTCTTTTTTGTGCTGCTTTTCAGGTTTTTGTTTTAACGAAAATATAAAATTTAACGATGGGATTTACTAAAAGGATTTAGTCTTTTTTAGAACAGTCCTAAGTTTAAGTGAAATTTTTGGTTTTAAGCATTTTTATTGTTTTGGACATAGTTTGAATTATAAGAAGAATTTTAATAAGTTTGTTTATAAAATAATCATTTTAACACAACCTTTTGTTGGATTTAAGAAGAAAGTTTCAATTTAGAAGAAAATTTAAACCCACGCGGTGTTTAAATAGTAAAAACTCTGTAGAAGCAATTAAAATTGGAACTATATGTCACTCTAATTAAAACTTACCCTTATTCGTTAATTTTGTCAATTAATACTTGATGTCACACAGCGACTTAGATGAGTAATAATAAAATAAAGAGTAGATTAATTTTGTATTTATTTAAAAGGTGTTTTTATTTATGAAATATATTAAAAAACTTAAATGCAAGTTTTTTTTACATTTCTGTTACTGCCGAAATGTCAGTTTAAAAATATTAGCGATGCGTTCAATCACAAACAGCGAGTTCGGATCTTTTACCTCTGCTTGCACCTTGGCTTGCACCAACCTCTACTGATGAAAGCTACAGCTTTAAAATGAGTGGGCTTTGAGTAAGAAAAGTATTTTTGACTCAGCTTTTAGAAAACCTCAATGTTTCACTTTCAGTTTGCAAATAAATTAATATAATTGTTTTGGTTTTTTTGTTTGGTATAATTTTCGTGCATAATCAGTGACCTTCGCTTATGTTTGTTTTGCCTCGTAGTGCGCTCATAAATATTTTTTTTGTGCTGAAAACGGGTTCAAAATATGGCGTTTTTCTGGACAAAATAGGAGGTGTTTTATTGGATAATAAACAACTTGGGATATTAAATAAGGTAAATTAATCCTTGTAAACACGGTTACCTAGGGAAATTATAAACAAACGTATTATCAAATGCCACAAAACAATCCTTTCTGGGGGCTATAAATTAAAACCACCCCCCTAAGGTGGTCTAAAAAATCACCAACAATCCTCAAACACAAATAATGAAACTATTATGTGGCAAATTTTGCCATTTTGAATCCTGTAAAAAAAAATTAGTTTTAGGGCATTTTCTCCTAAAATATGGTGTATTTTGATAAAAAAAAAGCAGTTTTTCAGTGTTATTTTGCAATAACAATGCAAAATAATCAATAACTTTGTGTCTTTTCTGTATGGGTAAGGGTTTTTTGAAAATTGGTTATAAAATTTAGTACCCCCCATAGGTATAAATATTTAGACCTGTGGGGGTATTATTTTAGATTTTAGTAAATCTCACTGAAAGGTTTAAAAATAATATAACTACTTATTGCTTTCAAAATTAAAACAAAAATGTGACCGAAACCAGTTTTTTGACTCGCGATATTCTACAAGAAGCGGGATCCTTTAATCGAGTGTCAGAAACAGGCTCAAAAGATCAGATTGGCCAACTTGATTAAAAATTGTGGCAAACAAACTCTCGGGATATTTTAAAGTAGAGAAAATTAGTAGATAAAAATGTGACAACACCGCTTGATTCAGAAAAAGTTTGCTTGCTTGTTTATGTCGTGTAATTGAAATGGCTCATTTTGACGGTATTTTGATGATCAAAAGATTAATTTAATGCTAGTTATAGGTAAAACTAAAATATATCAAACGTGCAGTAGTGCAGCATCATGGCTAAATTCGGTCCAAACTAAACAGGTAAACTTAGTCAAGAAGTAGTAGCTAAAAACATTTGTCGACAAATTTTTGTCTAGATGCGCTAAATCGGCCCCCTGCGGGTATGTATTTGGTTACTATCTAATAACTTAAAAATCTTTTACACATGTAAAGCTTAGGGTAAATCTTCAGAAAGTTTTCCTTGCTATCTGATAAAAGGTTCTACAGCTATGGACACCAACAGTTTTGTAGTGATTATCTTTACAATATACAACTTAAATGAATTTAAACCAAAAGTTTTATAAGAAGAGTTTTTAAAATGTTTTGCTAACATTTTATAAAATTTGAACCACTTTAAGCTAAAAGTTTTACTAGAATAGTTTTTAAAAGGTTTTAATTAGGATTTTGTAAAACTTGTCAATAATTGTGTCAACACTAAAAGTTTTATAAGAAATGTCGTCAAAAGGTTTTGATTGCTAAATTATAAAATCCAAAAACCAAAAGTTTTATAGGGAGGCTTTTTAAAATGTTTTGTTTGCTATATTATAAAACCTAAGACAAAAGTTTTTTTATAAATATTGTTATAAATATTCACGACCCCTATAAACCGCTCATAAAAAAGTTCAAAAATAATAAAACTATGTAGCAACCTAAAATGTTACTTGGGTATAGGGCTGTATTAGGCATTTGCTTATACATAAAATGCAAGAACTCCATCAGCCAACAAAACTGGAGATGCTAGAAACCATGGACTAATTTAAAAAAGGTTTAGATCTAAATTAATAAAATATATTTAGAATTTGAAAACAATGAGAAAAACCATGGTTACCCAGTTGAAAGATCTTATATTTAAATTATTTTTTTCATATTTAACTAAAGCATGCTGTTGTTCATTTCGTAGTTGTTTTCTACAAACCGTGATAAATGCGCTGCCAAAAAAAATCTACCTTTTATTGAGGTTGAATTATAGTAAAATTGTAATTATTCTAAATGGATGTATTTTATTCTAGTAAACTTTTAAAATAAACGTAAATATTTTAAATAAAACAACATCGAAACTCTCCCAGTAAAAAAATTACTTTAATAACTACATAAATGTGTTACAAAAATATCTATACTGCCAAATTTTTTTTTATATTTAACAACTAATTATTCAGTGTAAGTTAAGTAAATTTTATACAATAGTGAACTTTTTCACAGCCCAAAAAAAGACTTAGCTACTAGAACCTAGTGTCACACTGAGAAAAGAGTTTAGTGATAATTACCAATTCTTATTAACCACAACAAAAGGATTTGGTGATTTACGGCTTAATAGATATTTGTTTCTGAGAAACCAACCATAATTTTAGAATTTAAAAATAAATATTTTGTAATAAAAATCAAGTCAGTGATTAATATTGACAGACCTATTTATTAATTATAAATAACCGACTTTGTAATAATAACCAAAAATGGGATATAGGAACTGTCTTTTTTGTTAATAACAACCAAATATTATATTAACTAGTAACAAATCTTATTAACAGAAAACAAGGATAGTTGATTAACCAGACGAAATTTGTTTATAATAAATATTTATAATTTAGCTAATAATAATGATTTGTTTATGGTCATCAATTACCTATAAACCCTGAGTTGTTTATAATAAATAAATATACTTCACGCATTCACTCTGATTTGGTTGTAGTAAACAAATATATGTTAACTACGAACAGCGACAGTTAATAAATGCATGTTAACCCCAAACTCTTGATTTTTTAACAGTTAATATATATAATTTAACCATTAACCTTGATTTATTCTGTGTTTCGGGTAGTTCTAGGGGAGCATATGAAAAACTGACACCACATTATAAGACTTACACGCGACGATTACGCATGAAAGTCTTACACCCGGTTCCCACCTAAGACTTTTTCGTGAGTGCCCACTCACGCATCACATGGTGTCAATATGAAATGTTATGGCAGTCATGTAGCAGGTGCTCGGGCACGCACGAAAAAGTCAACGCAAAGATTTTTGTAAAAATATTATTCTTGGATGTTTTATTTATTTATATTTATTTTGTTTACTTTTTGTTTCAAATGACAAAAAAATTCTATTCTTATGCTACTGTTATAAACGGCATCATCGATCTAATGCCCATATTTTTGTAGCAGCTCCTTCTGTTTTCGATAGTTTCCTCTAAGTCGCTGCTAAAAAAATAAAAATTGATTTGATTAAATTGATTAAAAAAATTATTTGTTTTTAGACAATGTAAAGATGCAAGAATAGGGGGATTCCACACCCAAATATAAATTAAGAAAAGTGTAAAAGTGACTTTCTATTTCTAAAAAGTCTCAAGTGAATAAAAAATCTCTTCCGCTTTAAAAACTAACCAAAACGTGAGATGAAATCTGTTCATTTCTTCTATTTGTCATAGAAATATATGACATACCTTGGGTTTGGTTAAATACTACTGCTCTCGTAACCTGTGCACGAATCCGTGACTTTAGCCACTTCCTTTTAATTATTAACATTATGTAGTATACATAAACCCACCTTAAATCTAGGTGCTGCAAATAGACCACCTTTTTTTTCATTCATAAAGTTGTCTTGGAAGACGTGGATGAACTAAGGTGGGTAGCTACATACCTACATAGGAAAAACAAACGGTTGAACTTACCCAAAACCCTGTTGATGGTTTCATGATCAACCGCCGCATTTCTCAAGAAAACCATGGCTTCGCTACCTTCTATTGCTTCCTACGTGACACAAAAAACTCCTATGTATGTGCAATATAAAATATAAAAATGACGCGGCCAAAATTTGTAAAAATGGCGAAATAAAATTGCTGAACTAGTGTTCGGGGCGGACAAAGATGGGCGATCCACAAATTAAGATTTTTTTTTATAGTGGACTGTAAAACTAGGGAAGCTGATTCAAACGCTCAAATAGCCGTTAAATTTTACAGTTAGAAACTCGATCTTAATTATTGTATTGTAAATTGTAAGTATCAATGGCGGATAGGGCCAGAAATAAAACCTGCCGTATAGCAGTAGCAATAAAGAAAATATCCCGAAAAAAATAGGCACTCGACTTACCCCGAATTCCTGGAGGATTCTGGAGAATAGAATATCCAAGTTAGCACCAATAATCTCGAGTTTTTCTTATATGTAAAATGTGGTTCACTCGCGAGTTTTTTGTCGAAACTCAGTTGCTGAGATGTAGTATGTTTTCAGCGACCTTGTCAACGTGAACTGATTTAGCGCGGGAGGCGCGCTTGCACTTGCCGTTTCTCTCATGCGATACAGCTGTCCTTGGTTCCATAGGGGTGCGGGGTATAAGCGAAACATTATGGAAACAAGGATAATAGGAAATTAGGTATGGGATAAACAATAAAGTTTATCAAGTGCCTTGTTTAATAAAATGTAAGAAAATTAGACTTATAGTATATAATCACTTGTTCGTAGAAAATTGCATTAACAATGAGTAAAAAGGAAAATTGTAATTTTACGCAAATTTAGAAAACAAAAAATAAACAAAAATTCTAAGCCAAAATATTTACAATATAATTGAGCGAGAACGAAACAACTAGTGACCGCTTCGGCTGACACTTGACTTTGACAGTTGTTGGGGTATTCCAAAAGACTCGATCAAAGCTCCCGCGCATGCTTATTGCCGTCTTTTTATCCTCGGACAAAAAATTTGTTAACAAAAAACAAATTGTTTTTAATCTACACTCTTGTGCTATTAACTTCAACAAAAACAATCGATTAACAGGAAAAAGGACCTGTGATTATACAGTACTAAGGGCTTGTTTATTATAACTATAGGTCTTTTTTGGGATAAGATATAGATCATTATTGTCTGAAAACTATTTGCCTTTCTTTCTGTTTAATAAATGTTGTTCTCAGTTACCATGTTTTTCAAAATAGAAAAAAACAAATTAGTTGTTATTTATAAAACTACTTTTTGAAGAAGTGATTAACCAGAAAGAAGAATATCCACTTTTGTGTTTTTGAGTAACAAACATTTGTCAACTATAAAATCGAGGTTTTCTTTCAGTGCAATCCAGTTGTAAATATGTTTAAGTTCGTCTCATTATCATGGAAATAGTTTAGACTGCATAAATCCTTGAAGATGTGGAGTATTTGGGAATGACCGCGCATGCTTATTGCCGTCTTTTTATCATCAGACAAAAAATTAATTAACAAAAAACAAATTGTTTTTAATCTACACTCTTGTGCTATTAACTTCAACAAAAACAATCGATTAACAGGAAAAAGGACCTGTGATTATACAGTACTAAGGGCTTGTTTATTATAACTGTAGGTCTTTTTTGGGATAAGATACAGATCATTGCTGTCTGAAAAACTATTTGCCTTTCTTTCTGTTTAATAAATGTTGTTCTCAGTTACCATGTTTTTCAAAATTGAAAAAAACAAATTAGTTGTTATTCATAAACCTACTTTTTGAAGGAGTGATTAACCAGAAAGAAGAATATCCACTTTTGTGTTTTTGAGTAACAAACATTTGTTAACTATAAAATCGAGGTTTTCTTTCAGTGCAATCCAGTTGTAAAAGTGTTTAAGTTCGTCTCATTATCATGGAAATAGTTTAGACTGCATAAATCCTTGAAGATGTGGAGTATTTGGGAATAATCCGACTCACATCTACACATGTAAAGCTCAAGGAATCTTATATTTTCTAAAAATGAGAGAGGCAAGTTTATTACAAAGCAACCTATGATATGAAAAAGAGAAGATCAAAATATCTTGGGAAGAAAGAACGAAAATTCAAAATTGGATGACTGTCCCACAAGGAACACACAAAAGACCTGACGTGTTAATCTTTCCAATAGGAATATGCTTCTAAGACAATTAAAACAAGTTAAACTTCCAAATCAGTTACATCAGCCGAAAATAATGTAAAAAAGAGAAGATCAAAAGATCTTGGAAAGAAAGAACGAAAATTCAAAATTGGATGAGTGTCCCACAAGGAACACGCAAAAGACCAAAGCGAAAGGAGAAACAATTAAACGATGTTTCGCCCGGGGTGACTAGCGTGGGCTCGTCAGTGGATTCACTAGTCACCCTCAATCCAGACATCATTTAACACCATCGCACACTCTGACTTCCAACTCTGAATCACTCACAAATAGGCATCGTTCCGCATGGTACTTATTATAAGTCACCTGATACGGGTTCGTCCTGACGTGTTAATCTTTCCAATAGGAATATGCTTCTAAGACAATTAAAACAAGAAGTTAAACTTCCAAATCAGTTACATCAACCGAAAAGAATCTAAAAAAGAGAAGATCAAAAGATCTTGGGAAGAAAGAACGAAAATTCAAAATTGGATGAGTGTCCCACAAGGAACACACAAAAGACCAAAGCGAAAGGAGAAACAATTAAACGATGTTTCGCCCGGGGTGACTAGCGTGGGCTCGTCAGTGGATTCACTAGTTACCCTTAATCCAGACATCATTTAACACCATCGCACACTCGGACTTGGTTGATGTAACTTGTTTTAATTGTCTTAGGAGCATATTCCTATTGGAAAGATTAACACGTTAGGACGAACCCGTATCAGGTGACTTATAATAAGTACCATGCGGAACGATTTGTGAGTGATTCAGAGTTGGAAGTCAGAGTATGCGATGGTGTTAAATGATGTCTGGATTGAGGGTGACTAGTGAATCCACTGACGAGCCCACGCTGGTCACCCCGGGCGAAACATCGTTTAATTGTTTGCTTTGGTCTTTTATGTGTTCCTTGTGGGACACTCATCCAATTTTAAATTTTCGTTCTTTCTTCCCAAGATATTTTGATCTTCTATTTTTTTAAATTATTTTCGGTTGATGTAACTGATTTGGAAGTTTAACTTCTTGTTTTAAATGTCTTAGAAGCATATTACTATTGGAAAGATTAACATATCAGGACGAACCCGTATCATTATTATATTATAATAAGTACCATGCGGAACGATGTCTATTTGTGAGTGATTTAGAGTTGGAAGTCAGAGTGTGCGATGGTGTTAAATGATGTCTGGATTGAGGGTGACTAGTGAATCCACTGACAAGCCCACGCTAGTCACCTCGGGCGAAACATCGTTTAATTGTTGTTTTGGTCTTTTGTGTGTTCCTTGTGGGACACTCATCCAATTTTGAATTTTCGTTCTTTCTTCCCAAGATCTTTTGATCTTCTCTTTTTTAGGTTCTTTTCGGTTGATGTAACTGATTTGGAAGTTTAGCCTATGAAATGATATGAAGGTCAACAGTCCTCGACTTCCTCAAAGAGCCTTGTCCATTGACTTAGGGCCAGATCAAGTTTGGAGCGTCTCGCCTGTTTTTTTTTTAAGTTTGATATTTGATACGTTATCGGGTAATATTTTGAATGTTCTTTAGTTTGTTTACCTACGTGAGGACACCATCTGCCTTCTTGTCACTCGGATCTATCCTAACAGCACAAGAAATACACAATAATGGAGGTTTAAATTCGTTTTAAAAACAAAACAAACATAAATTTTGAGAAGAGGATTTGTCTGAATCCGTTAGCTGCACCGGTGTCATCTGTGACTTACCTAGATTATTTTTAAAGGCGTCTGGGGTGGGAAGGTGGTCTTTTCTTGGCGAAAATATTGGACTTTCTTTTAGTATTTGAGATGGCTTTTAAAAATATTATAACAAATTTTAACTAGAGTAAAAAAATTGGTGTTATTCTACTCGGTGTCAACCGTAGAAAACTGATGTGGCTAACTACAAAAATAGAAGATTCGGCTAATTTTGTTGCATGGTGTGATTGCAAATGGCTTTGTCTCCCTCAAAAATTGAATGCTTTGTCGTCTTTGCCCATTCTCAACTTCTTCAGCAGTATTGTTTTATCTATCTTACTTAGATTTTATTTGATAAAACAATTGGAAATAGTCAATTGGCTACAGTAAGGCTTGAAAGCGAACCTAAATTTAAAAGTAAAGCGGCTTGGCCGGACAGCGTGTGGCTATTTCAACTTTCCTTATTTCGAGAAAACAATTTGCGGACAATCTTCGGATTGAAACTATTTTGCCACAGCTCTATAGCAGCGCCCGTCCTCGTTACAAACCACTTTGAGCTTGCTGCTTTAAATTACTGGGTCCATTGTTTTAGTGTTCTATTGTAACTCTAAAAAGAAAAATAATTAGAATGAAAAAATGTCACACTAAAGTAGCCAACCTCCGCGCCGATGAGCACGAGAGACGAGCAAGCTATAAAACTTATGTAGGCCGGCTCAAGCGACTAGGAACATAGGGCAAAAAAGTCCTTTTTTATAGCACGAGAGACGAGCACAGTACACCAAAAAGTAGTAAGGACACGGCAGTGTTGGAGAAAAATTACAATTCTTGTTAGGCTGCGAGCGCCATCTATCCAGTATGAAACAAAACAATTTTTTTGAAGGCGATGTACGTAGGACCTACACTACTTTAAAAAGTATTTTTCTTTGAACTTTTAGTGCAAAACTGGACCATGGTCACGCAGGTAATTTTACCTACGAGATCATAGTCGAAAAAAAATTTATTTGAGAACTAAATGCAGAACAAACAATGTTCCTTTTCAATATTAATTCAATTTTTCTAGCTTTTGCACGACTTTGCAATTTTATATTAATCAGAAAAAACAACACAAAATGATAAAAAATATTTTATAAAGATACATATACACTGACAATAAATAAAACATACTTCTTAACTTAATATTAAGCTGTACAAAAAGCTCTCTAAAAATATTGTACTTAAAAAAGGAAACTACAATAACTTGTTACAATTTTTAAAATAAAATAGAGAAAGACACATTTTGGTTATATCTTGAAAGTTTAGTATCACGCACCCCCTTCGAGGGTTAAACTTTACCCGAATAGGGAAAGTGGGTCGGGTGATACCTTTTTTTTAATGTCTCTTAAATATCTTTACAACTGTGTAAAAATTTAGAAAATCTGTCGATTCATTTTGATCAATACTTAAGGAGTCCCAATTTTTTGGATTTGTAGCCCTTACCTAAGACACAAACAGTTCTCTATTTTTCTTAGGAAAGCGATGCCGTTTGCTATCATAGTCTTGACATCCAAGAACACAACAGGGTCTTTGTTTATATCGATTTTGAGGCATATTCGCTATCAGTAAATGTTAAACCGTTAATTAATTTTTATAAAATTAAATAAAGTTTTACAAAAATAATAAAAATAACAGGACAATTGCACAGTGCACCAAATGGTCTACTGCAGTAGTTGATATTTTACACGACATGATTATAGAAATCTGTAGTATGGTCCGCCATCTATCCAGTGTGAAATAAACCAACTATGTTTGGCGCGAAAGGAGTATTTATCCTTACTACCTTTGGTTGGTGTACTGTGGATACGAGCAACCAGTAGCGGATCTATCAATTTCACCAGGGGGGGGGGGGGGGGCGCAAGCAATAAAACTTATGTAGGCCGGCTGAAGCGACTAGGAACATAGGGCAAAAAAGTCCTTTTTTATAGCACGAGAGACGAGCACAGTACACCAAAAAGTAGTAAGGACACGGCAGTGTTGGAGAAAAATTACAATTCTTGTTAGGCTGCGAGCGCCATCTATCCAGTATGAAACAAAACAATTTTTGTGAAGGCGATGCACGTAGGACCTCCACTACTTTAAAAAGTATTTTTCTTTGAACTTTTAGTGCAAAAACTGGATCATAGTCACGTAGGTAATTTTACCTACGAGATTATAGTCGAAAAAAAATTTATTTGAGAACTAAATGCAGAATAAACAATGTTACTTTTCAATATTAATTCAATTTTTCTAGCTTTTGCACGACTTTGCAATTTTATATTAATCAGAAAAAACAACACAGAATGATAAAAAATATTTTATACACTGACAATAAATAAAACATACTTCTTAACTTAATATTAAGCTGTAAAAAAAGCTCTCTAAAAATATTGTACTTAAAAAAGGAAACTACAATAACTTGTTACAATTTTTAAAATAAAATAGAGAAAAACACATTTTGGTTATATCTTGAAACTGTAGTATCACGCACACCCTTCGAGGGTTAAACTTTACCCGAATAGGGAAAGTGGGTCGGGTGATACATTGTTTTTAAACTCTCTTAAATATCTTTACAACTGTGTAAAAATTTAGAAAATCTATCGATTCATTTTGATCAATACTTAAGGAGTCCCAATTTTTTGGATTTGTAGCCCTTACCTAAGACACAAACAGTTCTCTATTTTTCTTAGGAAACCGATGCCGTTTGCTATCATAGTCTTGACATCCAAGAACACAACAGGGTCTTTGTTTATATCGATTTTGAGGCATATTCGCTATCAGTAAATGTTAAACCGGTAATTAATTTTTATAAAATTAAATAAAGTTTTACAGAAATAATAAAAATAACAGGACAGTTGCACAGTGCACCAAATGGTCTACTGCAGTAGTTGATATTTTACACGACATGATTATAGAAATCTGTAGTATGGTCCGCCATCTATCCAGTGTGAAATAAACCAACTATGTTTGGCGCGAAAGGAGTATTTGTCCTTACTACCTTTGGTTGGTGTACTGTGGATACGAGCAACCAGTAGCGGATCCATCAATTTTACCAGGGAGGGGGGGGCGCAAGCAATAAAACTTATGTAGGCCGGCTCAAGCGACTAGGAACATAGGGTAAAAAAGTCCTTTTTTATGGTCATCATTGTTTTTGGGGATTTGGTTAGGTTGGTATGTTGGTTAGTGGTGACCTGACCCTCCCCGCTAACCAAACAGTTTTGACTTACATATGTTGGTAGTTGCTTGAGACGTTGTTGGTGACTAACAGATACTACCTGACACAACCTATTTATTTTGGCAAAGTTATTTGTTAATGTTATACAAATCCTTAATTCGAAAAAACTCAAAAATACATTCAGTATTAACATTTCAACATTATTATCGTATTAAGAAAACTTTTGGTTATGCAATAAAATTAAGTTTTATTTTTTTGCTTTGCAAACCTAAGATAGACTCTAAATCCAGGTTCATTGAACGATATATAGAGTCTGTTCTTTAAACGGAACGGTGCTTCTAGCGAGTTTGAATGTGGTTTCATAAAAAAATCCAAAAACAAGTCAACTGAGATTTTCAATTTTCTTTAATCGCGCTATCTTGGATTTGTTTAAATAAGACACCCTATATAGTTTGACATTTTTGAATTCAAAAAAAAATTATCTTTTTGACAGTACCTCACACTAATACTCTATCTCTTATGGTTTCCAATATACAGGCATTTATACTTGCATGGAATTGTTGTCTATGCCCTGTTTTCCATACAGATTTAAATAAAAATATCTGTGTTTGGATTTTTTTATTCAATCAATGTTGCCAAAATTCTCTCTTCTTCTACCGTGGACCCAAGATAAGTTTTTACGTCTTAAAGCGGAGAAACATCTTTCCGCGATAGCAACCGAAGAGAAGAATCAATTTTTAATGCGTTGTAGGTATTGGGGTAATCATATTTAGTACACAGTGTCAACGCTGTTAAGGCATCATCGCGTTTACTATTTAAGGATTCGTTTTTAAACAACGTTAACTCTCCCATTAACATTGTGTGAGAAGGGTTTTCTAAAACTGCGACAAATTTTTCCATAATTTTTGTTACCATAGCTGATATTTTTTCTGTGTCGCATCTTTGAAAGGTCTTTGGAATGCATACATTTAATAGAGAGATATCTTGGACTGCCCCCTGTATGGAATTCAGACATGACATTTGGCATACAGTTGTATAAAGGCTGCAAATTACGATATTGATTTGTCTCGACTCTGCTGCTCACAAATTATTTTAAACCTGATTAAGCATGAACTCTTTAAGTTACCCAAGCCAAATATATTTTTCTTACCTACAAATAATGGAAATGTTGAAATAAGATATGTTTTAGAACCAATTTTTAATGCGTTGTAGGGATTGGAATAATCATGTTTAGTACACAGTGTCAACGCTGTTAAGACATCATCGCCTTTACTATTTAAGGTTTCGTTGCATAAATTTAATAGAGAGATATCTTGGATCTGACATTCGGCATACAGTTGTATAAAGGCTGCAAATTACGATATTGATTTGTCTCGACTTTGCTGCTCAAAAAATATTTTGAACCCGATTAAGCATGAACTCCTTTAAGTTGCCCAAGCGAAACATATTTTTCTTACCTACAAATAATTGAAATGTTGAAATGAGATATGTTTAAGAACCAATTTTTAATGCGTTGTAGGTATTGAGGTAATCATGTTTAGTACACAGTGTCAACGCTGTTACGGCATCATCATTATGGTGCAAAAAACCTTCAGATTGTCATAATAGCTTGAAACAGAAATTCGAAAATTAGCAAAAATGCCTTATTTTTTACTTTACCCCGTATAAAAACGTGTGTCTGTGCGTACAGCTTGTGTTCTGACTTCTTTATACAATGGTTCTGTTTAACAATTTTATACATTGAAATATAACAGTGGCTATTTTTCTCACTTTGAAAGCGGATATCTTAGAAACTGGAAAATTAGTTGAAATCGACCGAGATATGTTTTACAGGAGTGTCCAATGCTTGTTTTTTTAGTATTTTTAAAACTTGGATAATGTTTAAGGGGGCCCGCGTTCCAAGGTGACGATTCTTGACTTTCAAGAGAATGGTCGCCCGAGCACGTTCACATCCTTCGGTTCGACGAATTAGTACACGCGCAAAGCTCACTCGATTATCGTTCTTCAAAAGCACACATTCTCCTGCTGAGACATTTCTATGAAAGTGTAGGAAGGTTCCTGCAATACACGGCAATCGGGTGAGGTTCGGCCATGGTCGGATAGGTTTCGGATAACTCATGATAGCTTCAAAGCTTAGAAGGCAAAAGGGGACCACTAAGGCCTACTTGTTATGCCTTGAGCCACCCCCTTTCCCCGTCTACTACTACTAAAGCCTGGTATTAGTCGATATCAGGGAGACGACCGTTCCCGTACGATCTTTCCTACAAAATTCAAGAATCGGCATCCAAGTGGTCAAGTGGTGTTTTTGCCGTAAACAGATTGTTCAAAGATTCGCCTTGGCTTTTCGACACCTTCCCTTCAAAAAAAAATTCGACCGCCACTAACACAGTATTCGATTTCTCAAAAACAATAATATTCCTTCCAATATTCCATTCAGACCTTAGTAGAATTTTGTGGTTTTAAAAACATTTCTTGGATACTTGATCAATCAAGCAAAAAAATAATAAGCTGGGAAATGTCGTGCAGCCTTTATGTTCACTGACATTTTAAAGCAAACTGCCAACGATAACACGCGCGACACAGCGCCTTTTTCAAAGACGTAAGGGAGTACATGGGTAGAATAAGCAATCCATTCTTTGTACACTTAGCAGGAAAGGGAAGTGGTTTCAATCATTAAACATTAAACGCGCTCAACAGCAGTGACTCTTATATCGATCCGAAGTAAAGTAGTGACATCACGAATCTACCCGCGGGTGCTCTGAATCCCAACCGGAGTGTTTGCACAGAGAGTGATTATCGGACACGCCATTGCCTCGAAAAATTACATTTTAACCTTACTTATCGGGATCGGGATTGACTCTATTTGCCATGACTGCGGGAGGGCGGAGGAGAAATCCCAGCACCTTGTTGCGGAGTGCGATGCATACCTAAGTATGAGGCATCAGATATTCCGACAACTGAACCTGGATGCAGAGGACCTACGAGCTCTCAAGTGAGCCAAAGTACTGGACTTCGTAAAGAGGATAGAAAGGCCCGGAGAGCTCGATTCTAATAATAACGTACAAGCGGTACTGGTGGTGGATTAGGGGTCTGGGCTAGGGTAAGGTAAAAAGGTATCGATTGTGCCTACTTGCCCGGTCTTGGACCGCCCCCTAGTTACTACTACTACTACTTTTTTATTTATTTATTTGAGTTTCAATATTTTTGAAATTGGGCAGCCGTTTGAAAAAGACGCGAGTTCACAAAGAGAAAACAGAACAGAATATTAATTAAAAAAGTAGAAATGATTTAGTCGTTTGTACCTAGCCTTCAAAATTATTTATATTTTGCTTACTTGCTCCTCAGTATAATCGAGGACCACCTCAGATACATAATTGTGTATTTTGGTCCGTTTTTGCGTATCACCCCTATCGAGTACAAGTGGACAAACAATTCTTCCTCCTCAGAGGAATTAAATAGGAGAAGTTATAAAAAAAAATTCAAATTCAATAAAGTTTTTTCTCTCTCTATTTCTTTTTTTTCTTTTTTGACCCACAAAAAGTTAACAAACAGCAAAAAAAAAATAAAAATGTTGTCAAAAAAGTAGGGTTATGATACCGTTTTATTCTAAATCCAGCAGAAAAATCGAAATTTTTACGAAATTTTAATTTTACTTATTAATGAATTAACCACTACGAAATAAGTATATTATGAAAAACCATATTACCCACTTTCGCCTGTCTCTGGCGCGAGATAGCGTCGTTTTATACCGCCATTTGTGCCTGAAATATCAAAGGAATGGGGAAGCTTTTCGTATAGTAATATTCTTATTTTATTAACAGAAGTTGGTTGGTTGGGTATTTTTATAGGAGTTGTTATTAAAAATAATAAAGATGTAAATTTTCTTAAAAGCTAAAGTAAGGAAAATCTTTATTGTGGGACGCCACCTACAGAGATACCGGTATCGTATCTTCTTATTCAAAGAAAACCTGCAAAAAATCTAGAAATGTTCACACGGCTGAAATTTACAAAAAATAACAACACATATATCTGTACTCTTACGTATTAAGACTATGTGTTGTTTGAAGGTGGCAGACAATGTTGAACTTGAGAATAGACTAGAGTTTCGAAATTTCATTGTCTTTATTTTTTACTTTTTCACACCACAAGACGAATTGGAGCTCAAAGATCTTAAATCAGATCATTCGGTCAAAATTCTTTCGGCAGACAAAGGAAATGCAACTGTAATAATGGACGCCACCACTTACTATTAGAAAATTGAAAAGTCTCTACAAAATCAGAGATAAATAAGTCAAGACCCAACTACCGCCATAAAAAGATAAATCTAGCAACACAGAAGATAATTTAACGAAATTGAAAGGAGCAAACTCACACCGAACTGCACAAAACCATCGCATATTTATAGACTGCCAAAAATTCATAAAAAAAAACATGTTTCTTCGACCGATAAGCAGTTCTCGCAATTTTCTGATTTATAATCTTGCCAAATATCTTCTACTAATAATCATTCAGCCTCTTCAAGGAAAGTCACCATCATTCCCCTTAGGGACATCAACCTGAAACCTGACGAGCAGTTTGTTAGTTTTGACGTCGAAAGTTTGTACACGAACGTACCACGGGAAGAATCACTCCAAATCATTGAACAGAACCTACTCAAGGACAACCACCTCCATTTTTGCCAGTAGTGGCCAACATCTTTTAGGAATTCTTTAAAGAAGAAGCTCTGCGAACATCATGGCATTGACCCAAACTTGGAAAAACATCACATTAGCTCTGGAAAACGAAGAAAATTATCAGCTCCCTTTTCTCAAAGTTCTATCTATCAAAAAAAATTCAACCATAATTATTTCCGCATATTGGAAACTAATTCATACTGACCAATATCTAAACTTCAAATCAACCAAAATGGGAATTACAAAATATACTGGAGAAAAAAAAAATGCAACACTAGAAAGAACAAATATTTTTAAATTAATTTATTTATATGTTAATACACTAGGATGCTCTTAGTAATTGATTATATTTCCAAGAAGATTCCTCCATGATAATCAATAAAAAATTAATAATGAGTGGCTCCTCTATGGTTATTTATGCACTCGTTTGTTCTATTGGGCATTGACAAAATAAGATGGTCTATATCATATTAAGGAACACTCATCCAAATCCTCCTTACAGCATGCCAGAGTTACGTGTTCGATAGGCGACAAGTCAGGCGACCTTGCTGGCCATTCCAAAGTCTCTATGCCACGTTCATGTAAGAAGTCCATTGTTTATGTGGGACTATGGGATGTACAACTGGCTGCAGCACTTCATCGATATATCGCCGAGCAGTCAGAACGCCGTTGATGAGAACTAGAGGTGATCTGCTTCCTAAACATATAGCATCTCATACCATGATACTTTGCTGTCTTGCTGTATCACGTTCAACAGCAAAGTCTACATTTCGTCTCTCACCTCGAAATCGCCTAACCCTCATGCGTCAACCATATCCGCCTAAACAAAACCTGGATTCGTCGCTGAAGCTTATGGTATTCGTCATTCCAGTTTTGCCGAGCTCTACACTACTCCAAGCGGCGAGCCTTATGTTGTGGGGTCAAAGGTAGCACCAAAAGCGAACGGTAAGCCTTCAGTACGAAGTAATCTTAGATTAACTGTCATCTTTGAAAACACTCGTGCTGTGGCTGCAACTAGAACATCTCTTGCTTGGCGTATACTGGCTCGTCAGTTTCTGAGAGCAAGAAATCTGAGATGCCGACCTTGTAATAACTTAGGACATCCAGAACCCGCACGACGTCTATAAGTCTCATCATTGGACCACCTTCTATGAACTCTTACCCCTTTTGATGAATTGGCATTAACCCTTCTTACAATTTCCCGTAAACCAAAACCAGCCTCTTTCATGCCGACGATGCATCCTTTCTCGAAGTCGTTTAAATGGTGAAATTGTTGTCGACCGTGAACTCTTGGTATTTTTATTTTTTAAGTAAACTGTAAGCATTCCAAAACGACCAAAAACTACGAGAAAAATTATTTAAAATTTTCAGAAAGGGTCTTTTATGTGTTGTTGTTTTTGAAAATGAATATAATAAAGATTAGAAGACTAAAAATCTGCGAAAGAATGGTTTCTCAAACTACAAGATCAATGAAACTTGCCAAAGGACTTAACTTTTCCATCGCTCCTAAGAACATACCCACCATCGATATCATGACCGCCATAGAAGGTCATCCTCTTCCACACGACGATGACGAGTTCAGACATCAGGTAAGGACCATTATTGACAAACCTATTAAGCCTATATCTAATATAAGCAAGACAGAGGAAATCGCGTTGAAGAATCTTCAAAAGGACAAATCAGTTAAAATCTTACCGGGAGACAGGGGCAATGCAACAGTGATTTTGGACACGAAAACCTATGACCAGAAAGTTGAAGAGGTACTTGCTAAAGGAAACTATAAACTTCTCCCAAAAGATCCAACGCAATCAATCGAAAGTAAGGTTTATAGAATTTTGAAAAAGTATTCCAGATATATTCCGGACAATACAAGGTCTCAACTTACACCACATTATAGCAAGCCTCCTCATCTATACGGACTTTCCAAAATTCACAAAGATGCAATGCCCTTACGCCCAATTACAAGTTCCAAAAATTCTCCATCAAGCAACTTGTCTAAATTCCTTTTGAAAATTATTTAACCTCTTGCAGGCAAGACCGCTTCATTTGTAGAAAATATTTTGTTAATATTCTTAAATCTTTTGTTTTAGGAACCGAGGATAGACTTGTCAGTTTTGATGTTGAAAGTCTATACATCAATGTCCTGATAAAGGAATCGCTAGATATTCGCTAGATTCATCGCTTTCGCCAGTGGTGGCCAATATTTACATAAAGTAGTTCGAATCACACGCGGTTGGTACCGCAACATATAAACCTAAGCTCTGGCTGAGATATGCTGATGATACTTTTATTGTCTGGACCGGGAATGACCGCCAACTTTCAGAATTTCTTCACCACCTAAATAACATAAGACCCACCATTAAATTCACAATAGAGTTGGAGCAAAATTGTCAAATTCCTTTTCTTGATGTATTTGTCACACGAGTAGAAAGCAATATCAGAACAACAGTCTATCGTAAACCCACTCACACAAGACAATATTTAAATCAAGGTTCAAATCATTCTGCTACAACCAAACGAGGCATAATCAAAACTTTGTATATCAGAGCCGTTCAAATTTGTAACAATTCTCATGACTTGGAAATCGAAATAAGAAACATTAAGAAGGATCTGCAGCAGAATGGTTACAGCCTTAAACTTCTACTTCTAAATTTCAACAAACAGGACAGAGATTACAAGACCAAAACCAACAAATGCATTCCTTACAATCCCATACGTTAAAGGAGTATCAGAGAAAATTCGAAGAGTAGTGAAAAACTTTAATATTAAAACAGCTTTAAAATCTAGTAATACAATTAGAAGCCTTCTTCGTAAAACAAAACCAGAGAACAAACAAAGTAAGGAATGCATTTACCAAGTTCCTTGTGAGTGTGGTGAATCATACATAGGCGACACTAAAAGATCACTATCTGTTAGTCTTAAGGAACATCAGACGAATACCCAAAAAGGTAAAACCACGAAATCAGGAATCGCCGAACATGCATGGTCAAAACAACACCGAATGAAGTGGGCAGAAGCAAAGGTTTTGCACAAGAAGTTACACTGGAAGAAACGAAAATTCTTTGAAGCTGCCTTTATTGGGCAGAATCAGGGTATTTTCAGTAAACCATGTGTTGAAATCCCAAATATTTGGAAGCCCCTCCTTGGGTGGAGCCAACTTCTTAAACTTCAAGGTTGAGTGATTTCTCACAGTATATAAGCACGTAGCCTTAGGAATTGATTGTAGTTTGCACCTGGAGACGATCAGAGATTGTACTGATCGAAACGTCGTGTATAAATAAAATATAGACAATGAAAGTCCGAAACACAGAGTTAATTTCATCAATGAAACTCTTCAGACCACACCAACACAAAGGGCGACTGACTGACTGAAAGAAAGGCGACACTCATAATTCCATGTATAAAAGGAATCTGAGAAGAGAAGAAGAATAGGCAACCAATACTATCTTCGAATTGTCTTCTAAACGACCACAACAATAAGAAGTCAATTAGGAAAAACTAAACCGCATCGCCACAACACCAAGGACTGTATTTGCCAGGTACCATGTGAGTGTGGGAATATCTACATCGGAGAAACCAAACAGAAAACTCACCTTACATAACACAAACGCAAAACTCCGACAAGGGGACAAAACTGGAACAAAAATAGCTCATATTGCTGGGAAAATCAACGTAACATGAAATGGACAGAGGTAAAGATCGTCACCAAGGGGGAAAATCTATTCAAGCGGAAGTTCAAAGAAACAAGAAAAGCGTCATGCGTCACCATCAAGAATATATATTTTTTTTACTGGTACTTTCCATCCATTATAGGATCAATGCCCAGTGTTAGACGAAGTTATGCAGAGTTAACGACAAACACAAAATATCCATGCACCTAGCCGGGATTCGAACCTGAAACCTTCCGTGCGGCAGGCAGATACGCTGCCCACTGCGCTACCACAGCCGGCATCAAGGATATTTGGAAACTAATATTTTTGGGAAGTAACAGATTTCAACTGCAAAAGGGCGGAACCAACCTAGTGTAAAATTTATGGCTTACTGAACCCAGGTTAGTATTATGGTTCACTGTACAAAAGCTAGTATATAAGATTAGGTATTCTTAATTTTTGTTAGTATTCACCTAATAACGATTGCAGATACATAAGCAGTCAAAACTTTGTGAAAAAGTAAAAAGTAAAGACAATGAAAATTCTAAATTTTAGTTTACTCTATTAAAACATGTTTAAGTTTTTTTATATGTGGTGTTTTGTTTATTTATGTAAATTTTAAATTTTTTACAGGGTTATATTAGTTATAACAAACGAATCAGTACGCTCTCCCAGCACGTGCTGAATATTCGTTGTTTTTTTATTTTTTTAGCTTGACAAATATTACGATCATGTAGAAAACTGACTGATCTCAAAAGAATTCTGGAGGCAGTTAAAAAGAATAATATTGGCCATCGGAAACGAAACATCGTAAAAACAAATACCCACTAAAACAAAAACTGACAAGGCCTTATAGAAAACACAACAATAATATCGTCCTTTGGTTTGTCACAACATCGTAAAAGACATTATTAACAAAGCTGAAATTTTTGTATTTTTCTTTCTGAAAAGTGTTATTTTTAAGGCACATAGAAAAAAAACTCTCTCTGCAACTTTTTAATAGATTTGTGATTCCTTTCTTTTTGTTTGTATAAAATTATTCAGACCTATTATACGATTGTGTATAAAATATACACTAAAATGTAATTTTGTTACACAATATTGTGACCATTACACATCGAGTTACAATTAATTTAAAAAAATCCGAAATTTCCTTTTGCTTTCAATTTTTCCTTGTATTATTAATGTTTTGACAGCATATTTTTCCTCGACCAGGATTTGAACCCGGGACCTCTCGAATACCAGTCTAATGCTCTACCAACTGAGCTATCGAGAATCTGGGGTTTTAACTAGCTATTCGGAAATCCATTCGTTCGATTCATTTGTTAGTAGTGGGGAGATCTTTGAAGCCTACTGCGGCTTTAAAAAACGAGACATGTTATAAAGACAAGGAGGTACACATTCACGATTATTTGTTGTACGAAATGTCTATTTATCTATTAACCAACGGTACACGACACATAGCGTTTTATATATAGGTGTCAGATGGTGAAATTCCAACTAATAATTTCATCCAAACATATTTACAAAATGAAGGAAAAATTTATCGCTCTAATAAATTGAATGTGTACCTCCTTGTCTTTATAACACGTCTAGGTTTTTAAAGCCGCAGTAGGCTTCAAAGATCTCCCCAGTACTAACAAATGAATCGGAAGAAAGGATTTCCGAATAGCCAGTTACAACCCCAGTTTCTCGGCAGCTCAGTTCGTAGAGCATTAGACTGGTATTCTAGAGGTCCCGAGTTCAAATCCTGTTCTAGGAAAAACTTTTTTCCGATTTATTCCCTCACCCTTTGCCCTCTACGCCACAAATCTTTTCTGTAAATTTATTAGGGCGCTAAATTTTCCGTTCATTTTGTAAATATGTTTGGCTGAAATTATTAGTTGGAAATTCGCCATCTGACACCTCCAATAAAACGCTATATGCCGTGTATCATTGGTTGATAGATAAATAGAAATTTCGTATAACTAATTATCGTGAATGTGTACCTACTTGTCTTTATAACATGTCTAGGTTTTTAAAGCCGCAGTAGGCTTCAAAGATCTCCCCGCTACTAATAAATGAATCGGAGGAAAGGATTTTCGAATAGCCAGTTAAAACCCCAGTTCCTCGGTAGCTCAGTTGGTAGAGCATTAGCCTAATATTCTAGAGGTCCCGGGTTCAAATTCTGGTCGAGGAAAAACTTTTTTCCGATTTATTGCCTCACCCCACAAACCTTTCCTGCAAATAAATATTATTTAAAAGAAATAAAACTTTTGATACCAACTAAAAATAGGTTGCATTGAAAAAATGGTTATTTCAATCGAAAACAAATTATTTGTCCATTATCAAACAAATATTTACGTTTTTTTTGTTTGTAGCCATTTTATCGCAGTTTTTGCTTCGAATGGTCATAACGTTTATTTCCGTAAACCGATTTTGATGGAAGATGTTGTCCCAGTTCAGATTAAGCTGGTCTACAAAAAGAGCAAAAATGCATCTTTTGTAAGGTTTCATTTAAATGCAATATACGGCGTCCTACTTGCAGAAAGTTACAATGTCGAAAGATAGGGTAAAAACTACAAGCCAACTGATTTCTCAACAAAATCGAACGTTTATATCCGCTTTATAGGGATATTAATAGATATCGCATCTACAGCACAAGAAAATTTAGATACTTTCGACGATCCAGGGATTTCCTTTTCGACTAAAAGTCAGTCCATTAGCATTCTAAGTATTTGATTTGACGACCACTTTATTGCCTATTATTTCTGGTTTTATTCAAAATCAATATTAGATAGTTTTTGGTCGTGCCCAAAACGCTATTTGACACTGTTGACAATTGACTGCCATATATGAATAACGGCTGCCGCGAAACGCTGCAATCGTACGGAAGGTTTTCTTTCATGAATATTTGAATAGGTACCGATTTTAAAACGCATTTAAATAAAAGCAATAAATTTGGGTAGTTTTTATCATTAACTTGTATACTCCTTCGGAGTAGACTTGGCATACCATTAATAAAATGCAATTTTGTTGACACCTTCATATAATTTTTATTTTTATAATTAAAAAGGGGACAGATATATAAATATTTTTAATTAATGTTTTTTTTTGAATCGGCCTTGTGCAACGTCGCTTTTTCGCTACATGGAAGTTTGTCTGAGGTTGATCATCTACATACGAATCATTAGCAGTGGCGGCGGGAAAAAAATATTTAAATAAATTTACATAGGTCGATATTTGAAAGGGACATAATAGAGAAATTGTAAATATATACTTAATTTTTTTTAAAAAAGGGCGTGAAAATTATTATAAGGCGTTTTTCTTGAAGTAACTATAGGTAATCTAGTTACTCGTTTTAAATTTTCCAGCAAGATTTACTGATTTTTGTAAAAGGAAAAGGCTTTTATAAACACTTTTTATTTTTTTAGCAGTGCAAATGTAACAATATAGCAAAATAAAAAATAACAATCCAATATACCTCCTTGCTGCCTATGCGTGCACAATTGCATCCAAGATGAAATTAACTCTGTGTTTCGGACTTTCATTGTCTATATTTTATTTACACACGACGTTTCGATCAGTACAATCTCTGATCGTCTTCAGGTGCAAACTACAATCAATTCCTAAGGCTACGTACTTATATACTGTGAGAAATCACTCAACCTTGAAGTTTAAGAAGTTGGCTTCGCCCAAGGAGGGGCTTCCAAATATTTGGGATTTCAACACTTGGTTTACTGAGAATACCCTGATTCTGCTCAATAAAGGCAGTTTCAAGGAATTTTCGTTTCTTCCAGTATGACTCCTTGTGCAAAACCTTTGCTTCTGCCCACTTCATTCGGTGTTGTTTTGACACTTGCATGTTCGGCGATTCCTGATTTCGTGGTTTCACCTTTTTGGGTATTCGTCTGATGTTCCTTAAGCCTAACGGATAGTGATCTTTTAGTGTCGCCTATGTATGATTCACCACACTCACAAGGAATTTGGTAAATGCATTCCTTACTTTGTTTGTTCTCTGGTTTTGTTTTACGAAGAAGGCTTCTAATTGTATTACTAGATTTTAAAGCTGTTTTAATATTAAAGTTTTTCGCTACTCTTCGAATTTTCTCTGATACTCCTTTAACGTATGGGATTGTAAGGAATGCATTTGCCTGGTTTTGGTCTTGTAATCTCTGTCCTATTTGTTGAAATTTAGAAATAGTATCTGTTATAAGTTTCAGGCTGTAACCATTCTGCTGCAGATCCTTCTTAATGTTTCTTATTTCGATTTCCAATTCATGAGAATTGTTACAAATTTGAACGGCTCTGTTATACAAAGTTTTGATTATGCCTCGTTTGATTGTAGCAGAATGATTTGAACCTTGATTTAAATATTGTCCTGTGTGAGTGGGTTTACGATAGACTGTTGTTCTGATGTCGCTTTCTACTCGTGAGACAAGTACATCAAGAAAAGGAATTTGACAATTTTGCTCCAACTCCATTGTGAATTTAATGGTGGGTCTTATGTTATTTAGGTGGTGAAGAAATTCTGAAAGTTGTTGGTCATTCCCGGTCCAGACAATAAAAGTATCATCGACATATCTCATCCAGAGATTCGAACCACTCCATGTAAATATTGGCCACCACTGGCGAAAGCGATGAACCCATTGGCAAACCGTCATCCTGAGCATAAAACCTATCTTTCACTTGAAAATAAGAGTTATGTAGGCAGCACTCCAACAACTCCATCACTCCCTCCAGCGGTAGGCTGGTATGTTCATAAAGGGATTCGTAATCAACCAGTCTCTTTCTAATAATATCTAGCGATTCCTTTATTGGGACATTGGTGTATAGACTTTCGACATCAAAACTGACAAGTCTATCCTCGGTTCCTAAAACAAAAGATTTAAGAATATTAACAAAATGGTTGAAATTTTCTACAAATGAAGCGATCTTGCCTGCAAGAGATTGAATAATTTTCAAAAGGAATTTAGACAGATTGCTTGTTGGAGAATTTCTGGAACTTGTAATTGGGCGTAAGGGCATTGCATCTTTGTGAATTTCGGGAAGTCCTTATAGATGAGGAGGCTTGCTATAATTGTGTGTATAAAGTGGTGTAAGTTGAGATCTTGTATTGTCCGGAATAGATCTGGATTCCTTTTCAAAATTCTATAAACCTTACTTTCGATTGATTGCGTCGGATCTTTTGGGAGAAGTTTATAGATTCCTTTAGCAAGTACCTCTTCAACTTTCTGGTCATAGGTTTCCGAATCCAAAATCACTGTTCCCTTTGACGTTTTTGACAACTATTTTCCTTTTTTTTACCTTAACCCCTACTTCAGCAATTTTTTGTATTGTAACCCCACTAAGCAAGGTCTGTTACATTACAGGTTTTCAACGTTGAAAAAATGTAGAATTAATGTAACTTTGTATACGTTAAGAAAGTTTTTTAAAAAAAGTTAAATGTAGGTTCAAAATTAACATTCTATGTGAAAGTATCACTGATACACGAAAGAAGCGCTAATTTTACATTAATATTTAATCTTGGATTTAACAAGTAAACTGTAAGTAACTAAAAAATAACATTATTTGAAGTTTAATAACTGTCAGTGTCGAAATAAATTTGCTTCTTTACAGTTACATAATATTAAACAAAATTGTAAGTTTATTAAATGTCGAATTTAAAACAAATTGGTTCTTTATTGTAACATGACAAAATACACTATTGCGAATGTGATAAACATCAAAGTTGAAGCAAGTTTAGTTTATTAATAATCGCATGAAAGCAGCAGGATCGTAAGCTCAATAATTGTCAACTTTAAGACAAAGTTGGTTGTTTATTGGAAAATGACCAAATACAATTCTAAGTTTTATGCAAAAATTCCAAAATTAATGAAACTTAATTCAAATATGCCGAAAATTTTTGAAAAAAATAAATCCTGCAATTTTTTTGATAAGTTCCTACAAAAGGGAAAATAAATATAAATTTAAGTATATGTATTCGCAGTAACATACGATCATTTTATGATTTGATATTAAAAACAATTAATTAAATTGATAATAAAAAAATACCATGAATTGGTAACATTTCTTAACAGAACCTAGATGGCCTAGTGATCTAAGGACCATTCTATACGAGCCACAAAAAAGCGCGTATAACCGGCGAGTGAAACGCGACCCAATTCTAGGCTAGCGACAAAACGCCTCATAATATGTGCTATGGATCCCGTACAAGTTGGGTGTATCGCTGTTCACCAATTAACTTTATTAAGTTTGTTGGCCAAAAAAACGTAAAAAAAGACGTTGGTGGGTACACCCGGTTGGTGCTAATCATCTGACCTTAGTGGTGTTTCATCTTAGCTTCGCAGAACATCGGAGATATCCCGATCTGCACTACTGATGATGACATCCGGCGCGCGACTTTTACGCAACCTCTTGCGTTCAAAACGCCGGCACGCCAACGAACGCGTCCACACGCGACCGCCAAGTTGCCTGTATAGTATGCTCAATAAACACTCTCTGGTTCTGTTGCACACGCGTGTCGCTCGCAGGCAAACGTTCGCGTTTTTGTGGCTCGTGTAGAATGGCCCTAAGGCGCTGATACCCTGGTGTATTGTCTTTAGACTGAGGGTTTGAGTACCGTCAGCGCATATTTCTTTTTATTTTATTTTGTTTATTTTTTTTAAATTGTTTGAGATGTAATCACAAAGGTCAGATATTTTAAAGCACAAAGATATATTCTTTACGTTGTTTGAACCAATATTTAAAAAGTTAGAGGTAAATTTAAAAAAAAAATCATTTTACCTAGACATGTAACATTAAAAGTTACGTGCAAGTCACATACTTGTTAAAAAAATCGAATTTAACACTGTTACGTAAATGTTTAGGACAATTGATGTACTGGCAATGTAATATCCTCGTTAAGGTTACAGGCTGTGTTAACAAAAATACGTTAGGATAATGTAAATGTAACATATTTCTGCTTAGTGGGACGGTCAATAAAGCAAAAGTTGGGGCCTCTTTACCGGTTTTTGTCTTACATATTATTTAAAATCACAAATTCCAGGTCCTCATCTCCACCAATACCACTGCTTCCAACACATCTTTCATGCTTTTGAATCATTCAGAAACACTTTTAAATATGAAAATGTAAAAAAAATATTTGTAGGATATAAGTAAAGTCGTGTCGTCACAGTTTCGCTAGAGAAACGTTTACAATAATTCTATAATTGCACCATTTAGGGTCAGACCTCAGTCTAATAACTAAGGAAGAGACCAAACATTCCCTTTGGACATTCTCTATTGTTTACAATCCAACACCCTTCTAGACGAATATATGAGGAGAAAAGAGATAGACGAATAAAACGGCACACTGTTTAAAGTCGCTTTTCTCATCACCATGGACAACACAACAAGGCCCTTAAACTGCGATGAATATTAACAGCGCTCTACTGCAATAGTTTAAAATTCGTTTTCTTAAATAGTTCAAAATTCAAGGTATTCGCCGACTGTTCCTTTTATCTGCTTAATTACCTATTCTACTTGTGATCTTGAGTTTACCAATGCATTTGCCAGAACTCTAATATACGTACTGTTTGAAATTAACTCTGTGTTTCAGACTTCCATTGTCTATATTTTATTTATACAGGACGTTTCGATCAGTACAATCTCTGATCGTCTTCAGGTGCAAACTACAATTAATTCCTAAGTCTACGTGCTTATATACTGTGAGAAATCACTCCACCTTGAAGTTTAAGAAGTTGGCTCCGCCCAAGGAGGGGCTTCCAAATATTTGGGATTTAAACACTTGGTTTACTGAAAATACCCTGATTCTGCCCAATAAAGGCAGCTTCAAGGAATTTTCGTTTCTTCCAGTGTGACTCCTTGTGCAAAACCTTTGCTTCTGCCCACTTCATTCGGTGTTGTTTTGACCATGCATGTTCGGCGATTCCTGATTTCGTGGTTTCACCTTTTTGGGTATTCGTCTGATGTTCCTTAAGCCTAACAGATAGTGGTCTTTTAGTTTCGCCTATGTATAATTCACCACACTCACAAGGAACTTGGTAAATGCATTCCTTATTTTGTTTGTTCTCTGGTTTTGTTTTACTAAGAAGGCTTCTAATTGTATTACTAGATTTAAAAGCTGTTTTAATATTAAAGTTTTTCGCTACTCTTCGAATTTTCTCTGATACTCCTTTAACGTATGGGATTGTAAGGAATGCATTTGCCTGATTTTGGTCTTGTAATCTCTGTCCTGTTTGTTGAAATTTAGAAATAGTATCTGTTATAAGTTTAAGGCTGTAACCATTCTGCTGCAGATCCCTCTTAATGTTTCTTATTTCGATTTCCAAGTCATGAGAATTGTTACAAATTTGAACGGCTCTGTTATACATATACAATATATTTTGATTATGCCTCGTTTGATTGTAGCAGAATGATTTGAACCTTGATTTAAATATTGTCCTGTGTGAGTGGGTTTACGATAGACTGTTGTTCTGATGTCGCTTTCTACTCGTGTGACAAGTACATCAAGAAAAGGAATTTGATAATTTTGCTCATTGTGAATTTAATGGTGGGTCTTATGTTATTTAGGTGGTGAAGAAATTCTGAAAGTTGTTGGTCATTCCCGGTCCAGACAATAAAAGTATCATCATCATATCTTAGCCACAGCTTAGGTTTATATGTTGCGGTATCAACCGCGTGTGATTCGAACCACTCCATGTAAATATTGGCCACCACCGGCGAAAGCGATGAATCCAGACCGTCATCCTGAGCATAAAACCTATCTTTCACTTGAAAATAAGAGTTATGTAGGCAGCACTCCAACAACTCCATTACTACCTCCAGGGGTAGGCTGGTACGTTCATAAAGGGATTCGTCATCAACCAGTCTTTTTCTAATAATATCTAGCGATTCCTTTATCGGGAAATTGGTGTATAGTCTTTCAACATCAAAACTGACAAGTCTATCCTCGGTTCCTAAAACAAATGATTTAAGAATATTAACAAAATGGTTGGAATTTTCTACAAATGAAGCGGTCTTGCCTGCAAGAGGTTGAATAATTTTCAAAAGGAATTTAGACAAATTGCTTGTCGGAGAATTTCTGGAACTTGTAATTGGGCGTAAGGGCATTGCATCTTTGTGAATTTTGGGAAGTCCGTATAGATGAGGAGGCTTGCTGTAATGTGGTTTAAGTTGAGACCTTGTATTGTCCTTGTATTTCAAACACATCATTGTCTCAAACTTTCAAACATACGTACCGTTGTTGTGATTTGAAACAATTTGATTTAAAACAGTTTGAAGTTCTTGGCCTTAGATTAAAAAATACCTAACCTTGCAACTAACCTCTGACCAACAACTTTTAAATAGTTATGAAATAATTGCGAGAATATTATGAAAACAAGTGGGAAAAGTTTGTGTAGCAAATTTAAGAAAAAAATAAAAAAAGGAAAAAAAAACAAAACTGTCTTTGATGGGAATCAAATCCACGACCTCTCGCTTGTAAGGCAAGCACACTACCCATCCTACCACCATGACATTTAAAAGTAAATAGTAAATTGGGGGTGTATTTCGACGAGTACGTACGAATTTCAAATAACTCTTTAGATATTAACTGAGTTAATCGGCAGCACATTACAAAGTTGTGCTAAAATACCTCTTGCATAAAGAAACTATAATTTTAGATTTAAAATATATAAATAAGCGACAAAACTACGCCAATGACCAAGCTAAAATGACACAATCTCTTACCTTCAAAATAAATTCTAGGTAGAAATATTCTGTTTTTTTTTCTTCATATCACGCATTGTGCTGGTCCTCAAAAATACTTTATATATAGTCTTTTTTTTAAATAGTCAAAATAAAAGTAAAACATCACAAAAATCCACCAAAAATGCCGGTTTGTATTTTTTTTTAATTAATTAAAAATTTAGTTATATTAAATACTCAAATTAGAAAATTTAGTTATTAGTCTGAGACTAATTACCTTGTATAAAAATGGGTAACATATAATAAATGGTTGCTCGGGGTAGATTGTTTACTGTTATATCTGTTTTTATTTTTTAATCTGAGGGTCAGACACAGCAGATGTTTAACACATTTGATCAGCTGGGTGTGTCACGCATTCGCCATTAGTTTAAAATTACACCTGCTCGATAGGTCGACTTGATAGAGATAAGGATACGCATGCCGATAAACCCGAAAATTAATTTTAAGTGTCTACTATCCCATGCGGCCGTATTTCAATAAATCTCTATTATTTCGATGTTTGGGATTTGTTTTAACGTTTTTATAAGAAAAACATTAACTAAGCAATTATTGGTTTCTTTGAGGTAACTTTTAGTTTGCTTTGTTGTCAATTTTTGTTTTTTTGTATCAAAATTTGTTTTAGCAACTTTCTAAAAATTGTCTCCAAAATAATGTCTCTAAAAATATGATGCTATTAAGAAAACACGTTATCTGTATATTGATTGATTGCAAAGACGTTTAACTAAAGTAGACCCATCAAGTCATTCATAAATTGCTTCGAAACGCGATCAGTTAGATTTAGGGAAAACCATTTTATGTCTCACTGGCAACGCTGCACCAGACATGCTCCTACTCACACATACCCCGGCCACCTTACGTTTAGCAGCGGCCAGAAGCGGCTCGTTATTTATAAATGTAAAAAGATTTGGTCGTTATTTTCAGACTTGTAGTTTTTAGAACACACATTTCAAACACAAAATTTAAAAATTTGGTCCATTAAGTACCATTAAAAAAAAAATTCGGTCGTTAAACGTTTTTTCACGCACGCTATGACAGTTTTTTATGCACGCCGTGCTTATGTTTTTACGCACGGCATGTGGGAAGTTGAACTTTCCACATTAAAATTGATATGTAACAGTAGACTTTTTCACACGCATTTGCGAAGTAGTTTCTTTACCTATTTAATGTCAAGTGACCTGCAAAACTTTATTAAAAAATTAGCATAGGTAAAAGTATTTTTTAGCATGTCGTGAATTTTAAGTTTAATGGGAGTTTTTAGATACATTTATAAACTAGATTAAATTAAAAATGGAAACAATATAATTTTTTAGTTTTAATATACCAAAAATATATAGCCTTAGGCAGAAGCTTTTTATGCAAGTAGGAAATTGTTGTGCTAAAAACGTGTCAAAAGTTCCTTTTTCGCACTTAACACAAAGTATCACTTTCCGCACTGTTTAGGCAAATTACCAAAAAACCAATGTGGAACAAATAAGCAAATTCGACTAAAAATAGTGGTATTTCGAAAAAGGATGATACCTATATTATAGGTACTATATGATGGTTTTTTGTATTTATTGCAACACTAGTTGGACGCCTATGGCGGCCTATCACAAAATGGCGTCGAAAAAACGTATGATAACAAACCTGTGAAATGTTTTGTTTTCACCTGCAATCTCCAGTTTTCGTCACACTACGCACTTTGTTACATCACTTTTGCCACAAACACTTAAAAATCTATTGAAAAAATATTAAAAAACTCTCGATTAATCTGTAAAATATAGCAAAACCTCGATTATGCTAAAGCTACAACGCCGTAGAGAAATTATGAATAGAGCAGCGTACACACGTTTATATGGCTGACCCGCCACAAATGCGATGTTGTTACATTGTTGTAGGTTTGATTGCCGATATATATTGGGAAATAAAAAGAATTATTCTTTCAGCCAAAATATCAGGTTATTTTTATGATATTTCGATCGAAAAAATGAGGTATATTTCAAGTACTATAACATATACCTTCACTTTATAATCTTTATTGATTTAAAATTGTGAAGATTCAAGGAAATTTAAATGCAATTATATAATATACCTAAATTTCTTTATATATTTGAATAATAATAAGGTGTTTCTCCATGTTTAAAAAAACAACCCGGAGAATTTGCATAATTGCATGTAAATGATAAGGTTATAAAAATAATATGTTTTTAGAAACATTACGTGTAGAGATACAACTTTCAGTCGCCAAATTGTTTACCTTATGTCTGATCGCAACTGTGGAAAACATAATGTCTCTATTTAAGTTATACCTTTATGATTGATTGATTAGTTTAATATATACAGCAAGATAAGGTTTAAGGGTTTCCTGACACCTTGTTGTTACTTTCATCCAAAAGAGGTTCGAAGCCTTCGCTAGGTTCAGCACCCTCTTTACAAAAGGTGTCCTCTGAGAGCCTCTCTCTTGAGAAGATGCCTCTTCTAGAAGTTGCCGAGTTTTTCAGTAGTTAAGTACCGGGCACTCAAAGATTATGTGGAAGGCTGATTCCATCTGTATATTGGCCCTGCTTTATTTGGGCCTTTGGCCCGACTTCTAATTTCGAAACCTATACGACCCATTAAAGATAAATTAAAATAATGCATATGTCCGAACCATTCCAGTCGAATTAAAAAATTTTACATCGAAAAAAAACAAATGTGTAATTTAATATATCAACATTATCCCATTTAAAATATTTGTTAATTAATTAGTCAAGTTGTTCTATTATATAAATAAATAATTAAAATCTAATTATGACAGAATTTAATAATTAGTTTAAAATGGTGTTGTTCGATCAGCCACAAAATATTTTATCATTACTTAAATTCGTGTTTTTAATATACGAACTACTCAATTAGTTTACCAAAATTTTGATATGATGTAGGCTAAATATAAGTGCAAATCAACGCACTAACACGTGATTGCACAAGTGGTACTCAAGGTGAACCTAAGGCTTGGATTTGAACTCTAAAAGGCAAGCCACAGAAAAAAAAGGCTCGTACAAAAGCTCGAACATTCTTGCTAGATTTTCTTCAAACATTTTGTTCGGGTAAATATTTGCAAAACAAATGTTCGGAAAAATATTTGCAATCTTTTTTGATGAGAATATAGGTATTTACGTCACTAAAACGGAAAATTGGTCTTTACACCTGTAAAGCTTTCCGGTCGTGTATCGTACGTACTTTTTTTTCAAACGATCAGAAAAAATATTTCAGTACCTACCAATTTTGTCAACGCCTAGCTGCATAATTTATGAAGAGTCCCCTAATAAGAAAATGTTAGCCTTCTGCTTCTTCTTGGCTAACACTAAAGAAGAACAAGTAAACTTTTGTGGTTAGAAATTATATTTGTACTTTTAACTTGTGTAAAATTGTAAAAAACTTTAGAAAAATATATGTGTGCCTATTTGCTTCACACAACTAATTCAGCGATGACTGACGCCCAGCTATGGCCGACTTTGCAATATTATCAAGCAAAATAATGGTAAAACAACTCATGAAAGGCAGATTTCTAGGTTTGTCCAATATTTACCTTTATTTATAGTATACTTATTTTGAGCGTCAAAAATATGTGGTTAGGCAGCAAATCGAAAGTGACTCTTAAAGCAGATTCTATTATTTTCTCCGAATTCAACTCATTTTATAGATCTGAATACATGCACAAGAAAATTAAAGAAGCTGCTATATACAGACCTCGACAGACTGGCATTCTCTTGGGCAGTGAAGATAAAATAATTCTTGATGTTAACGACAAAGTAGAAGAGTGGTGCAGCTATATTAAGAACCTTTTTCAATATGAAAGATCGGACACTCCCGAACAATACACACGAGAAGGGCTTGACATAACTAAGCAAGAAGTCCACCATGCAGTCTTATTATCAAAAAATAGCAAGGCTGCAGGTCCAGATGGAATCTGCTAGGAAGTCATTAAAATCTTAAAGAATGAGGAGTCACTGGACGTGATAGTGAAGCTCTTCAATATGGTCTACCGATCGGGTGTCATACCTTCCTACTGGCTTCAATCCACATTTGTAACGCATCCAAATCGGCTCATCAGCTTAATTAGTCACTTTCTTAAAATCTTCTTAAAGATCATAGATAGGAGAAAATATACAAAATGTGAGTCCTTTAAGAGCGAACCACAGTTCGGTTTTCGTGACGGGTTCTGCACCAGAGAGGCCTTGTTTAGTATCCAAGTGTTGGTTCAAAGATGCAGAGGTGTCTCTGTTCCTGTGTATGCCTGTTTTGTAGACTATGAGAAGGCTTTTGACAGAGTGCAGCATGAAAAGCTTATGGAAATCCTTAAAGACGTAGGCTTTGATGATAGAGATATCAAAATAATCGCAAATCTCTACTGGAACCAAACTGCACAAATCAAATCATCAACAGATATCAGAAAGAGTACGAATCAAGAGGGTTGTGCGACAGGGTTGCATCCTTTCACCATTACTTTTTAATATTTACTCCAACAAAATATTTAAAAATGCCTTGGAAAGTTGCCCTAAGGAATCTCCATTAATGGCGTTAACATAACAAAAGCTACGCTGACGATACCGTAATAATCGCGGACTCACTGGAGTGTCTTCAGATTTTACTTAGGCAGGAGGCAACTAGCGGTGCAGTATTTGGATTAAATTTAAACATCAAAAAAACCAAATGGATGGCGATTAATAAGAACCAAATTGGAGGAGGTGTTCTTCTGATACAGAACCAGTAAATGGAACGCGTCCAATCATACAAATATATGCGGTTAACGAAAATTGGGACAACATGCAGGAAGATCGGACACGAATTGAATAAGCCAGAGAATCATTTATAAAAATGAAATCCGTATTATGTTGACGAAGTATGTCGCTCTCGATATCGACGGATGTTAAAAATATCCTGGCTGGACACAGTACGGAATGTACACGGAAAAAAGCTCTTCTTGGAACAAGATTATTAATCTTGATCCAAGAATAGCTTCATCTTCGATATCCTCAACTCTAGTTATTTTTTATCCAAGTAATATCCTATTCTTAAATATAATGCATGACTAGCGTTGAGACAAGTGTAATTTATATGATAATTCAAAATTCAAAAGTTTTTTAATTTAATCGGACGCTATACTTAATTCAAATTTTTTCATTACTTGTTTCGAACACTGATTTAAGTTATATTGATGTCAAATGCTATTCGAACGAGAATCACATGTTTTTAACGCAAAAGTAACTATACTTCAACCAAATAATATTTTATACTTATTAAGAAAAAATTATACTTCCCAGACAACCAAAACACGTCTATGTCACGTCGAGAAGACGTCAAAAATTCGACCAATAATTTTTGCGACGTCTCTTCGACGTCTGTATCACGTGGGTTTGACCCGCTTTTTGACGTGACTTTAGTCACATATTAATTACCGCAAATCAAGGCGTAAAATGATACTTTTTCGCCCTTGTGGTAAACTTCGAGCCAAACAGTTATACTTCGAATACTTCCAATAGGTACTCCCGTGGCCGATGTCCAGTGGGCGACTTCTTGACGGGGATATGGGTTTCCATAAAATAAAATACCAATTATTTCAAAAGAATAAATAACACCTACACAAAACATTGCGTCAGATGTAAAAAAAATGTTACTTGTATATCTCTGGTTGCCTGAGAGCTTTAAATTCAAATGTTAATCCCAAAAAACACGTCAATTTTTGCGACGTCGCTTCGACGTCTGTATCACGTGGGTTTGACCCGCTATTTGACGTGATTTTAGTCACGTGAATTTGACGTGAATTTGACGTAACATTAATGACATATTTGTCTAAACAGGCGATTTACAATATATTAATTACCGCAAATCAAGGCGTAAAATGATACTTTTTCGCCCTTGTGGTAAACTTCGAGCCAAACAGTTATACTTTGAATACTTCCAATAGGTACTCCCGTGCCCGATGCCCAGTGGGCGAGATCCTGACGGGGATATGGGTTTCCATAAAATAAAATACCAATTATTTCAAAAGAATAAAAAATACTTACACAAAACATTGCGTCAGATGTAAAAAAAATGTTCGTGTGACTTGTGTCTTTGGTTTCCTGAAACCTATATTTCGACTTAAGTTCGACGTCACTTACGTCACGTTGAATATTAGTCCCAAATAATATGTCAAATGCACGTGACGGGACGTGACTGGTTGCCTGGGTTACCTCAAATAGTTCTTATACCTGACTGAAAGCGACCTTATATTTCACATAACACCAATCGTAATTAAAACAGAAGTAGCATATAAATAATATTGGCTAACATAATAATGCTATTTTACTATAACGTAGCGTAAGCCCGTCATTTGCAAATTGCGGATTATGTGGTGTACTGCCAGCGAGATGTTATGACCACAATCTCGAACCCACTCTCGCGAGAGCACGCTATGAAGCGCTCTTTCGCCACTCCATCCACACTTTTTCCTATTAATATAAGGGAAGTATTTAACTTTTTAGGCGTTTTTAATAATCCGAACCTTTAAACTAAAGATATAAGATTATAGTTTTACCTATATTAAATGAGAGATGTTGAGATAAAAAACCTGAAACTGAAGGCCATTAAGTTTTTAGCTAGGCGATCTTACGGTGCGATATTGGGATATTTCTTTTTTTTAGTACAGCTCTTCTTATTTTAAAAATAACTAAGGCCTTATAGCAATAATAAAAGGACTTGATTCAAATTAAACCTTTGTAGTTAAACTAAGTTTAAAATATGGTTCAATCAATTCGTAAACTACCTGTTTTTTTAAAGAATAATAAACTCTTATCGGTTTACCTCTAGAAGTTATTTGATTTAATAATAGCTTTGGTTTTGATTTAAATTATCGCCTCTTCTTATTTAAAGTATATTTGGTTTCTATTTAAGTATAAAAGCCTTCGTAGATCAAGAATAGGTAATTGTTTAATTCTAAAAATATCTATTTTTATACTAGGAATAATATACTTAAAGCAAATATAAGTTTTCAAGAATAGAGCTATTCTTAAATATAGAATAGATTTTTTTCCGTGTTGATGTGCTTGCAAGAATGTCAAAAGATCTCGAAGTCATGCCCACACTCAAAAAACGAAAGCTGGACTACTTTGGACACGTTCTCAGAAACGAAAAATACACACTTCTCAAATTAATAATAGAAGGAAAGATCGAAGGCAGAAGAGGACCCAGTCGTCGAAGAATATCGTGGCTAAAGAATTTGCGACAATGGTATGGTGAGACTACTACAGGTCTATTTAGAAAAGCAGTTGACAAAGTAGAGATAGCGCTGATGATTGCCAACGTTCGAAGAGGACAAGGCACTTGAAGCAGAAGAGAACATTTTTTTAAACAAAACTTTTGAAATAGATTTAAGAGTCTTTTTCGAAGTGTCAAAACTGCAAAGAAAACCAAGCTAAAAACTGTCAACAAGAAGTGAGAGCCAACTTGGCCAAAAATAAAAACGGAAACGGATCAAGCGACCGGAAAATTAAACAAAAAGGTCCTTTCTTGAGAGTGGATATATTTCAAAAGAACATACCTTGTAATGTAGAACTCTCCGTATGAAAAATCGTACGGAAAATGGCTATTTTCCGGTCGTTTGAAAAAAACATATTACAGTAGGATTTGCTGAACTTCAAATGGAAGGCACATTTTGTAAAAACCATATATACCTATGACATACTATAACGGCCCTGCCCTTGCATTTTTCAAGAAAAAGCAGTAGCGATGATAACTCTTTAGCCAATGGAGTAATTCAGAGTGGGAAGTCAGAGTGTGCGATGGTGTTAAATGATGTCTGGATTGAGGGTGACTAGTGAATCAACTGACGAGCCCACGCTGGTCACCCCGGGCGAAACATCGTTAAATTATTTCTCCTTTCGCTTTGGTCTTTTGTGTGTTCCTTATGGGACACTCATCCAATTTTGAATTTTCGTTCTTTCCTCCCAAAATCTTTTGATCTTCTCTTTTTTAAAAAACAATTTGTCCGGATTTTTTTGGATCACCCGGTATGTTCATCTAATATATCTTGAATGTCCAGGTCTACTATATAGTAGGTAAATATAATATTGTCTGAAGATGATTTTTTCGAAATCGAAACTTAAAAAAAAAATGATATTTTATTATCAAAGAGACTTAAAGATAAATTAAAATATAAAACATTTTGGACCGTAATTAACTTTTTGATCCTGATGACAGTATCTACGAAACGAAACATCGGATTAAAATGTCGAAAAGACCATTGTGTTTTTCTAAAAAGGTTGCCACAGACATGTTTTTACAGAACTCAATTATCTCTTAAATTACCATTTTTCAACTTTCCCTTGTAGCTCAAAAACTACAATCGCATGTCTCTATCTTCAATAACAACGAAAATGGGACACCCTGTATACAAGATGACGAACGAACCATCCCTCGACATTTCCTGAGTTGAGGGCACCAGCAGATAAAAAACGAAATTATACTTTTAATCAGGAATAGATAAGGAACCTCTGATGTCTTTTTTCACGGACACAAGTTCTTCCGTTTACCTATTAATCATTACAGGTACGTCATAGTGGTCCACATTATTACCGCTAATACCCTAATTTGCATTCGGTAGTGGATATTGGGTTTCTGATTGACCCTATGGCAACGGTAATTGGATATTAACTGCTGATTAAATCTCCTAATTACATTTTGTTTCTGCTGTAATAAATTAATCCTTCTGTTTTGCTACCTGATCGGATATCGGATTGTATATCTGATCCAGTGTCGGATGCTGACGAGGTTTTTGCCCGCACCAGGTCGAAGATAGGTATATAACTATGAGGTACTACACTGAGCAAAATGATGGCAACCGTAGCCTCAAATATGAACTAATCCAGCTCATAGCTGTGGTTTAATATAAGGACAGACCCGACCTTCAATAACTGCAACTCATTTTTTGGGATTACCCCAACTCACTGTTTTTGTGAGTGAGCATTAGTTTTTTATATACTTTGTGGGACTGTAAAGACCAAGGTTTACTGGTCTGAAGTAACCCCAAATTTGAGGCTGCGCTAGCTCGGATTTGGGACTGGATTAAGAGGTTTAGTTTTTTTTGGTGCGTCGGTGATTTGAGCCGTGCAGCCCATATTTTTGGGGCTAGAGCAGCCCACGTTGTAAGATTAGAGCAGTCCACATTTTAGTGCTAGAGCAGGCCATAATTTGTGGCTAGAGCAGCCCAAATTTGGAGCTGGATTAAAACTTTAACATCTTCCTAAAAGTAGCGGTATTTTTAAGTATATCAAAAACCAAGAGTTTTATGGATGCATACAAACTATCATTCTGTGCAGCCATAAATCTTTTATTCAAAAACAATTATTTAAAAGACGCTTGGTTTTTGAGATAATCAAGGGTCTTATTATTTTCGGACACACAAAACGCGACGTTTACTGATAGGATGGTGCTTTGCGGTCTTACCGCGTTAAAAGTTAAACTAAAACTGACAAATAAATTGTTATATGTAACCAAATAAACCAAAAACCCCATTAGTGGGCTGTGCTAGCCCCACATCTGGGGCTAAGGTAATTCCAGGGTAAACTTGGGTCTGGAGATACCATTTTTATCTCGTTTGTGTTTGTGGAAATCCACAAGTATTTTACCCATGGTTAAGGATTGCTACAGCCCAATGCCTTGGTAAAACTGGAATAAAACAAGACTTTTACCAAATTTCTGGGCTATGCCAGCCCCGACATATTATAGACCTAAAAAATTAGTTGCAGTTATTCAATGAAATAGATGGAGTAGCCCACAAAAATGAGTTTTCCCAGCCCCAAACGTCTAGTCCACGCAAAATGTGAAACGAAAATAAGTTTAAAAAACAAAAAAGAAAATTCAAAATCGCGGTTGGCTTTGGCACCGTTTGGGCCGCTACACAGTGGGCAAAATTTAATTTCTGGAAGGACAAAAATATCCTGAATTTTATGTTCAGATTTTACAGCGTAATTATGTATTGAAGTAAATAAGTTCTAATATAAATTACAAAAAAAAACAATCCTACTATCCTACTTATGTTACAAATGCGAAAGTTTGTGTATTGATATGTGTTTATGGTTGTTCCTTAATCACACAAAAATAGCTATATCGATTTGGATAAAATTTAATAAGTAAATAGGGTGTGACCTGCTGGATTGACTTATGGGTTACTTTTTATTTGACATTCCGCTTTCTGACAGCTGGCAAGTGAAATTGTCTTTGGATATTTAAATGAAACATTTGTATATTATGAAGATATCTTAACTAGGTGGGTGGTAAGGGAAGGAAGGGGGGTGGGTGAAAGGATCAAGAACGAGAGTGGGAGAGGCGCGATTGGTAGGGGTTAGATTAAGTTGGTAGAAGTAGAAAAAGCGGGTATTTAGCTAGGTAGACCAAAAATTAAACAAAATTAGTTGAACGGTTGTGCACTATTTCTTGTAATGGTATAATACTTGTTTTACCCATTAATTAAGTATACGTTTAAAATATTTTTGAAAATAATCCTATTTTTATAGTGATAATTAATAATAATTAACTGAATTTTTATAAATCTTCCTTGTGGCAAACTTTTTTACTTTTGGGTTTAGTACTTTTTTCATGTCCCTTAACGCTCGACAAAAATGACGAGATTAGTTTATAAGGAAAGCCGATTCAAAAGATTTTTTAAAACACCCTACATATTTTCAAATTTTTATCATTTATCATGGACAAAGTATTCTCATATCAAATTATTTTTATCTCAGCTTTCTAGAACTAGTAATAAAAAGTTTGCCACGGGTAAGTTTTCTAGAAAGTCACCCTGTCAACGAAAATAGGTGCTAATTTTTTGCCTACGAACTTTGTTTTTAGTTTTTAGATAGTTTAGACACCTTGTAAAAACATTTATAGCCTTCAATTTGTTATGAAATTATGAATAAATCTTTTATAAATAAGCTAGCAAAATTTAGCTAAAATTTGATAGACATTGTAAGAAAAAAACGTTTTTTTTTTAGTTCTTAAAGTCGTAGTTACAATCTGGAGAATTGTTTTTAGCAACACTGTACGGGAAATCAATTTAACTATGTCGACCTGATTTTTCTGCAAAATTTTATGTCATTGAATTTGTTTTCCATGGCAACGCAGACACTTTATTAATGTTTACTGACCTTATGAGCTTTACTGACCTGTTTTGTTAGTACTCAAGTATCCGTGTGTTTTTGAAACTGAGGTTCTAAAATCTATCCTTTGCACTCCAAGATTTCACTAGTATAATTGCACATAAATATGCCGCAATAATTTAAATAAAAAAAAAATGGTTGAGTCAAAATAAAAACAAAATTATGTGGGGTTATGTGCGCCGAATGTTTCTATGCGAATTCCTAGTAATCCCAGCGAGCCAGTAAAATTCTCTTGGTTCTTTGATAGACTCGGGGTAATGCCCGCGCAGAGCCTTGCTTTTTTCCGCGGGCGACCGTACACGCGGAGTAGTTTCATATTTGTTTTAAAACAATGTTTTTGCAAATACATTTTTAAAAGAAAATTAAATCTAATTATTCTTGCCTAAAAACTAAGCCATATCCGTCAGTTTTCAGAAAGTATTTACAAAAAAATCATTTTAAAACATCGTCAAAACATCAGACTGTCAAAGATTAAAAAGTCGCCACAATGAACATCACCAAGTAAAGAGACACATCGCAATGGAAACAATTGTTATATCATTTACCAGCCGCATTGATTTATAGTATAATGATGGTGTGTTGCGAGAAGTGCTCTTCGTTAGGTATTAAAAAAAATAGTATTAACAACTTAACAGTAATAATGTTAACAACAATAGTGTCGCTCGTTATTTAAGCCAACGCTTGTACAAAAAAGCACTATTTTAGCCACTAGTTATGAAAACAACTATTTTTTATTAATCTGCTCACTTGTTGGTTTTCGGTTTGCTCTTTGTTCGTTAACATTACTATTTTTTTATTGTTCAGTTTTTAATTTAATATAAAATTTTGTGGTTTCACATTCACATTTTTTTATTTTAAAAGAATGTTGCTTTATATATTAGAATGAAGTAAATAGTGAGTTTACAAAAGCTTCATTAGATTTTTCATCTACTGTAGAATTTTTTATTGGGGGGGTGCAGATCGTGATTGGTTATAAGTGTTCTCTGAGATAACTTTTTTTCTAATAGTCGCGGAAGAACCAAACAAAAATTGGGTGGTCAAATAGTATACAGTATTATTGTATTATAATAAAACCTAAGCAATTAATGACGTCCAGCTGTCCAAACGGCGTTATTTTTGTTTGTAACAGCCAACTATTTATTTTATATGGAAAGTTAAACAAGTTCTAGTTTGACACCTTTTTGATTGTTGAGATTATGCATACTCTATTGGTTTAATTATAATACAATAATACGAATTAATTAATATCCAATTCAAATTAAAATATCTCGAAAATGGTTATATGCAGACCTTTACTATAAGCTATTGTCAAAAAGCTAATTTTCAGGAGAATTCTAAAATGTCAAAATATATAGGGTGTTTCAGAAGAAAAAAAAACTTTTTGGCACACCCTCTTGAACTTTGAGGTCTTTATAAAATACCCAGTTTTTCTTTGGTTCTTCTGCGGCTGTTAGAAAAAAGTTATCCAAGGGAACGCTTATAACCAAAGACGTTTAACTAAAATAAACCCATCAAGTCATTCATAAATTGCTTTGAAACGCGATCAGTCGTTAGATTTAGGGAAAACCATTTTATGTTCCACTCGCAACGCTGCACCAGACATGCTCCTCCTCACACATGCTCCAACCACCTTACATTTAGCTGCGGCCAGAAGCGGCTCGTTATTTATAAATGTAAAAAGGTTTGGTCGTTATTTTCAGACTTGTCAAATTTTTTTGGAATTACAATCTTTAATTTTTTTATACTTAATAATTGATACCGAGGGTATGGAAAGGTATTATATTTGTCATTGTGAAAATATTAATTTTTTTAAATTTCTCCAGATAGTTAGTTTACCTATATAGTGCGGAAAGTGATACTTTTACGCACGGGAGGAGTTCGGGCGGGAAAGACACTTCCCCAAGGGTTAGGTACAATTTTTTTCTACGTGTGTTTATGATGACATTATTGACCAAAAAGTAGTTTTTAGAACACACATTTCAAACTCAAAATTTAAAAATTTGGTCCATAAAGTGCCATTTAAAAAATAATTGCGTGCGTTAAACGTCTTGTCATGTTTTTTCACGCCGTGTTTGTATTTTTACGCACGGCGTGTGGGAAGTTGAACTTTCCTTTCCTTTACCTATTTAATGTCAAGTGACCTGAAAAACTTTATTAAAAAATTAGCATAGGTAAAATAATTTTTTTAGCATGGCGTGAATTTTAAGTCTCATTGGAGTTTTTAGATGCATTTATAAACTAGATTAAATTAAAAATGGAAAAAAAATATTTTTTGGTTTTAATTTTAAATATACCAAAACCTTAGGCAGAAGCTTTTTATGCAAGTAGGAAATTGTTGTACTAAAAACGTGTCAAAAGTGCCTTTTTCGCCCTTAAAGGCCATCGTGTGCAGAAAAGTACAACTTTCCGAACGGTTTAGGCAAATTACCAAAAAACCAATGTGGAAAAAATAAGCAAATTCGACTAAAAATAGTGGTATTTCGAAAAAGGATGATACCTATATTATAGGTACTATATGATGGTTTATCATTGTCTATCTCTACTATAATTTTTATTTAATACGTACAAAAGTATCTCTACGATTTTAATAAATACAAAAAAATGTTATGTGGAGTATTTACCTATGTAAATAATATAAATAAAAAGTTGTAACAAACATACATTCTTTATCCTGTGTCTGACATAATAGTGTTTAAAAATTTATATTTATACCGGGAACGCTTCTACTATTTATAAACAACTCTCAGCAGAAAAAATAAGCTGACTACAGATAGTATTAAAACTGTGAATGTAGTTATAAATAAATATCATACGCACAAATTTTTTTACTACTCATATAGGATATTTAAAAATGTCGCAGCTGGGGTTGGTTTATTTATAGTGTAATTAATTATAAGTGCTTACCATAATAATATTGTTTTTATCACAAATTCGCAAAAATATCCCAAAAAAAACTGATTTCTTTCCTATATTTATTAATTACATTTTGTATTTATTGCAACACTAGTTGCACGCCTATGGCGGCCTATCACAAGATGGCGTCGAAAAAACATATGATAACAAACCTGCGAAATGTTTGTTTTTCACATGCAATCTCCAATTTTCTTCACACTACGCACTTTGTCACATCACTTTTGCCACAAACACTTAAAAATCTATTGAAAAAATATAAAAAAACTCTCGATTAATCTGTAAAATATACCAAAACCTCGATTATGCTAAAGCTACAACGCCGTAGAGAAATTATGAATGGAGCAGCGTACACACGTTTATATGGCTGACCCGCCACAAATGCGAGGTTGTCACATTGTTGTAGATTTATTCCCGATATATATTGGGAAATAAAAAAATTATTCTTTCGCCCAAAATAACGATCGAAAAAATGTACCATCAAGTACCATAACATGTACCTACACGTTATAAATTCTTTATTTATTTAAAGTTGTGAAGATTCAAGGAAATTTAAATGCAATTATATAATATACCTAAATTTCTTTATATATTTGAGTAATAATAAGGTGTTTCTCCATGCTTAAAAAAACAAACCGGAGAATTTGCATAATTGCATGTAAATGATAAAATTGTAAAAATAATATGTTTTTAAAAATATTACGTGTAGAGATACAACTTTCAGCGCAATCTGGCATTGTCGCCAAATTGTTTACCTTATGTCTGATCGCAACTGTGGTAAACATAATGTCTCTATTTAAGTTATACCTTTATGCTTATAACTGTTTTAAGACGTCTTTTCGCGACCGATGATTTCATAACCGCTTTGAAAACATGCGTAAAATGTTATTGTGGCGACGAAAATGGTGACGTCACGAAACGGCGGCCGAGGCGCTTTCGAAATCCTTTGAAATGTTTTGAACCGTGACGTCACCGTTTCGTCGCCAAAATAGCATTTTACGCATGTCTTCAAAGCGGTTTCGAAATCATCGGTCGCAAGAAGACGTCTTACAACTTGAATATGGTATTTTGTACAGGGTGATCAGTTATAAGTGTTCCCTGGGATAACTTTTTTCTAACAGCTGCAGAGGAACAAAAGAAAAACTGGGTGATTAGGTATTTTATAAAGACATCAAAATCATTGATAAAAATTAATCAAGGTGTGCCAAAAAGATTTTTTTTCTTACGAGACACCCTATATATTTTGACATTTTCTAATTCTCCAGAAAATTAGCTTTTTAAAAATGGCTTATAGTAAAGGTCTGCATATAACCGTTTTCGAGATATTTCAATTTAAATTAGATATTAATTAATTGGTATTATTGTATTATAATTAAACCAATAGAATATGCATAATCCCAACAATATAAAAGGTGTCAAACTGGAACTTGCCTAACTTTCCAAATGAAATAAATAGTTGGCTGTGAAAAACAAAAATAGAGGCGTTTAGACAGCTGGACGTCATTAATTACTTAGGTTTTATTATAATATAATAATACTGTATACTGTTTGAAGCAAGTAATTTTTATTAATGATTTTGAGGACCCTATAAAATATCTTTTCACCCAATTTTTGTTTGGTCCTTCAGCGACTATTAGAAAAAAATTATCTCAGGGAACACTTATAACCGATCACCATGTGCAAAAAATTCAACAGTACATGAAAAATCTCATTTAGCTTTATTAGTATCTTGTGAATTGGTCTTCGTTAAGGACACTAATTAATAATAAATTAATTTTGTAAACAAATGCTTGGTAATCTCACTATTTTCTGCATTCTAATATATAAAGTAAAATTCTTTTAAAATAGAAAATTTTTAACGAAACCACAAAATTTAAAATTAAATTAAAAACTAAACAATAAAAAAATAGTACTGTAAACGAACAAAGAGTAAACCGAAAACCCACAAGTAAGCAGGTTTATACAAAAATACAGGGTGATTAAAACTTCCCTATAAAGATTTGAACAGTGTTTAAATATCATTAATCTAAGGAAAGTTACGTTATTATTTTGTTTAAATTTGATACTTTTTTCTCCGCATTTAGGAGCAAAATTTTCGTATTTTTTTTCTGAATCGCCTTTAAAATAATTTACCAAGCAAGTTTACGTGTGACGTTGTCGAAAATTATTTTTACCTTTTCACCACGTAGTAAGGAGAAAATAGAACAACTTTGAAATGCAAATATCTCGGAAACGAAACAGTCTACAAAAATATATTTTACTAATTCTTGTTCAGAACAACAAATTATATATACTCTTAAAGTTTTTTTAGGGAATTTTGAATCCCTCTGTATATTTCAGTACCCTAAAAAGAAGTTAAAAAAACCTCAAAATCAGTTACTTCTACCGAAAAGAATCCAAAAACAAAAGATCAAAAGATCTTGGGTAGAAATAACTAAAATTCAAACTTGGATGAGCATCCCACAAGGAACGGTCCTTTCTGTGTTCCTTGTGATATGCTCATCCAAGTTTGAATTTTCGTTATTTCCATCCAAGATATTCTAATCTTTTGTTTAATATACCGACTTGTTACGCTTGCAACGCACAGCAATTCAAAAACCATTCTTGCAAAGATTTCTCTGCTGTGGAGAAGGTATTTTTCCAAATAAGGTTTTTTCTTTTTTGTCCTGACTCACGTTTTCGTTTTGATGAATTTTCCTGGAGCCGTCCTTTTTTTTATATTTATTATGGTTCGGGAGCTCTTCTTCTGGTAAGGCCATGATGGTAATTTAAGGCTTAAAATATTTTAGCATAATATAAGGGCTATGTTGGGAATTTGGAACCTTTGGTTGCATTAAAACAAAATTGTGATTGTTTTTCCAATCATAATTTTGTTATAATATAAGGGGTAACGTTTGTGTTGATTTCGAAAGCGCCTCGGCCGCCGTTTCGAACACGATTCAATATGGCGGTACTTGTCAATTTTTAGCAATAAGGCCAAGGTTGTCTAGGGGCAACAAAAAAAGGCTCACTTGTGGATCTAGGACATTATTTCGAAAAATCACAAAAAACTTCCAAATCCAAACAACGAGAAGCCACACAAACACAGCTGATTAATGCCATTCAATAATTGTCATTTTGGCGATCAGTGGCGATGATTCGAAACGGTGACATTGCGGTTGAAACGGTGACGTATGTTTTCAAAATGTGCTTTCGAAAACATCGGTTGCGAAAAGACGTCTTTATTCTAATTAAAAATAAATAAAAACTACATGGTAATTTTTAATTGTCTACCAAATTTCAAAGCCAAACGAATCTGACACTCATCCTTTTTGTCTATTCAGAGTAACGCTACCATTAAATAAATAAGATCCTTTTTATTCATGCGGCGAAACGTAGATTTTTTTATAGTCTAGCTATCTCAAGACCCATAAAAGTGACCCCAATATAACTAACTCTGGTGCATAGTAAGTCTAAGGGCATGCATCTGTATATCTTTCTATTAGCTAGTTTTTATTGACCATTATACTTATCTTTAACCGTAAAAGAAACCACAAAGCCGCTCAATGATGGTTTGTATGGTAATTTTCTTTCAGTTTAATGTCTATAGAAAGAAAAACGTTTTATGGTTTTTTCATAAATTTCCACGATACAGATCTTCCGTTTTAATGATTCGGTTTCAATTTGTTTTGGATGTTTTGTTTTTTGAATTTAAACAAAAAGCTGATTATATAGGGTGTTTCACAACTTATCGCACCTTTAGAATGAAAGTGGCACAACTCGAAATTTCATGGTTTTCACTTTTTGTAATAAAACGTGAAAATCATAAAATTTTGAGTTGTGCAACTTTTGTTCTGAAGGTGCTTTATGTCAGAAATGTTTTAATTAGGGAACATTTTTCCAAGACATGACTGTACAAAGAGTATGCAAACGATTCGCTGAAGTATCATCATCATTATAGGCAATCACTCGATACCGAGTATGATTTTTCTCTATTCTGTATCGTCGCTATCTGTTGTACGTTTTTTGTTGGCTATGTAAGCCAATTCTCGAGCCGCACACCCTTCCACATTTCTGGCACACCCAGTCTTCGGCAGCAGCCGGGTGTTGTTGGTCATCGATTCTTCCATTTTGTCGCTCCTTTCTACGTTCTTTCTTTTCTGTCTCTAGTCTACGTCGTTGCTCTTCAAAAGTTTGTGCTCCCTCATGGACTGTTCGGCGCAATGAAGCCCTATCATTTGCCGTGGGCTCGAAGTTGTTTACATCGATATGAACCTTCATCATATTGCCTTTGAGAACGTCCTTGTACCTTTTTTGTTGACCTCCATGATTTCTCTGTCCCTCCTTCAGTTGTCCATAAAATAGATTGTGTTTGCACCTGAAAACGATCAGAGATTGTGCTGATCGAACCGTCGTGTATAAATAAAATATAGACAATGGAAGTTCAAAATACAGAGATAATTTCAAATACATCATTGTCTCAAACTTTCAAGCTAACGTACGTATGTTTAGGTACAGGGGGTTTCACTAGTTTTTCCTATTCATTCTGATCATTAATTTTCGCCCAAAAAAATAATTTAAGAACGCTTAGAATCGTCAATATTTTTTTGTTTTAGTTAAAGCAGGAAGCGGATTTTAATATTTACCATATAGGTTTTTGGAAGAAAAGTTGACTTTTATATTTTAAGAAACATATACCCTTTAAAAAAAAATGATATCCAACCGCCCTTTTTAGGATATATTTAAAATAAATGTCGCCAGGACGAAAACAAATGGTTAAAATGGGTGTGAGGAAATTAATAAGAAACCATGTATTTAGTGCATATAAAAACATTATACTAAATATGGGGTAATACTTTTACGGTGGGATTTCCTAAATAGGTTTAGTCTATTTTAGAACGGTCCTAAGTTTAAGTGAAATTTTTGGTTTTAAGCATTTTAAACTAACCCTCCCTGAGAATTTTAATAAATTTGTTTATTGAATAATCATCTTACCACAATTTTTGGTTGGATTTAAGAAAAAAGTTTCAATTTAGAAGAAACTAAAATTAAAAAATTTAAACCCACGCGGGGTTTAAATAGTAAACACTCTGTGGACCAAATTAAAATTGGGGTTATATGTCACTCTAATTAAAACTTACCCTTGGTAATTAATTTTTCCAATTAATACTTCATGTCACACAACGATATAGATGGGTAAGTATGAAATAAGGAGTAGATTAATTTTGTATTTATTTAAAAGCCGTTTTTATTTATGAAATGTAATAAAAAACTTAAATGCAAGTTTTGTTTACATTTCTGTTACTGTCAAAATTTCAGTTTCAAGATATTAGCTGCGTTTAAATTATAAGCAGCGAGTTCGGATCTCTTACCTCTGCATGTACCTTGGATTGCACCAACCTCTACTGATGAAAGCTACAGCTTTGAAATGAGTCAAGAAAGAAAACTTTCCTTACTCAAATCCAGAGTAAGGAAAGTTTTCTTGACTGAGCTTTTAGATAACCTTAATGTTTTAATTTAATTTTGTCAATAAATTAATGTAGTAGTTTTGGATTTTTTTGGTTGGTATATTTTTGTGTGACCTTTACTTATGTTTGTTTTGCCCCGTAGTGCCCTCACAAATATATTTTTTTGTGCTGAAAATTGTTGATGTTTGATTGATTAATAAGCAACTTGGGATATTAAATAAGGTAAATTAATGCTTGCAAAAACGGTTACTCAGGGAAATTATAAACGATCTTATTACCAATTGCCACAAAACAATCCTTTCTGGGGGCTATAAATTTAAACCTACCCCTCAGAGGTGGTCTAAAAAATCACCAACTTTAAAACCTCAAACAAGAATAATGAAGCTATTATGTGCCAAATTTTTTGCGTATTCACCATATACCATTTTGAAACTTGTAAAAAAAATTATTTTCTCCTAAAATATGGTATATTTTGAGAGAAAAAGCAGTTTTTCAGTGGTGTTTTGCAAAACAATTTAAAATAATCAATAGCTTTGTGTCTCTTCTGTATAGGTAAGTGTTTTTTGAAAATTGGTTTTAAAATTTAGTACCCCCAATAGGCGTAAATATTTAGACCTATGGCTGGTACTATTTTAGATCTTAGTAAATCCCACTGCTAACTTTCTAACAGCTTTTCGGTCGGATAGTATATTTTTTAATTCCTGATTGGCACCATTACGCAAGAAACTGCCTTAAAATAAACTAGAAGAAACGAAATTAATGATAAGAAAGTAACAAATTTTTATAAAATCACACATAAAATAAATCAATTAACCAACTCCCGGCTTACTACGCTAGTTCAACTTCCGGACCAAATCGAAAATCTTTTATTGTACTTTATTTCGCGCATGCGCCCTCAGAAAGTGTACGCGAACTATCGCTACTCTTTAGTTTGGTATACTCTGGTATGATACAATATAATGTGACAAAAACCCCTAAACGCTAAAAAAAGGTCAAATAATGACGTAATAAATACAATAAGCTTCTGCGGCAGGTTGTTGTGCCTTTTTTACAACAAAACCCAAATCAAAATCACAAAAAAAAACGAAATAGTAGGCGCTCTGATAGCCTAAACAAGCGAAAATGGACGCATGAAAAGTCAGTAAGTTAGTAAAGGCAATCCAAGGAGAATATCACTCGTCAAAAATCGTTCTTTCACACACAAAAACTGCCCAATTTGAAACACCCTGTAAGTTCTCAAATAGTCGGCTAGCATCAATATAAACGACTGATAAACGTTAGACGATGTAACCGTGTTTATTTAAAATAGTAGGATGTCCCCTTAGACATCAAAGTGTCTTACAAGCAATCCATTAGTGTGCGGTAGATAAACAACATTATTTAGCAGGAAAAGAAATGAACATAGTTATCATTATTATTGACTGGGGAATGAGTAAAGACAGATTGGAAAATTGCAATAATTTTTCTAATTTTTTTTAACATTAAGGGGGCGTCCATTAAGCTCAAAATGGGCAGAATGGGTGCGAAAAAATCTCACCAAATCTCATTTAAAGAGAAGGACAATGCAAATTATTGTTGTTGTTGTTTCTCCTTTTTTTTAAGGGTCTCAAGGCATCTTGCGTAAGACGCCCGAACTACTTTCCTGCCAAAGTAATTTCTCCTGTGCAAGTTTGTACAGGTCCCAGTCGATATTGAGTCTAGTTCAACGTCCCCAAATATTAGGTGTCTTTTGCGATCCAGTGCCTCGCATTGGCATATTACATGTTCTACTGTTTCCGGTTCCTGATTGCATAGTCTGCAGCTCAGGTCTCCGTGATATTATTGTTCTCACTTGGATCCTACTATAACATAGCAGGTGTTTCGTGAGTTTGCAACATAGGTCTTTGATAAAGTTTCTGCTGTGTCTTAGCCCCTGTCTTTTTAGTCAGTTGCTTTCATGTTTTCCCTTATCCAGAGTTTGACCCGGGACCTTATAGCTGTTGTTAATTAACTTAATCGGACGGGTCATCATCTGCCTTCGATTTCCAGACTAGGTATTATGTATTAACACTTTTCCCTGTTTTTTTTTAGCCTATTAAGTTTTATCCAAGGCGAACTTTTTAGCCCAAATACCAATATGGTATGGGGGACTCATCATCATCATAAGCAATCACTCGATACCGAGTATGATTTTCCTCTATTCTGTAGCGTCGCTATCTGTTGTGCGTTTTTTGATGGCTATGTGCGCCAATTCTCGAGCCGCACACCCTTCCACAGTCCTGGCACACCCAGTCTCCGGTAGCAGCCGGGTGTTGTGGGTCATCCATTCTTCCATTTTGTCGCTCCTTTCTACGTTCTCTCTTTTCCGTTTCTAGTCTACGTCGTTGCTCTTCAAAAGTTTGTGTTCCCTCATGGACTGTTCGGCGCCATGTAGCCCTATCGTTTGCCGTGGTCTCGAAGTTGTTTATATCGATGTGACCCTTCATCATATTGCCTTTGAGAACGCCCTTGTACCTTTTTTGTTAACCACCTTGATTTCTCTTTCCCTCTTCAGTTGTCCATAAAATATCTGCATTGGGAGACGTGTTTCAGGCATGCGGATAATGTGACCAGTCCAACGAAGCTGGTTGTTCTGGCTTCTTCTAAAACACTTTTGTTTGTTCGTCGGTCTTGCCATTTGATTCTCAGTATTCGTCTTAAACAACTTTGTTGATATTTTTCTAGTCGTTTGATATGCCTTCTGTAGGTGGTCGACGTTTCGCATCCGTATATTAGAGTTGGTATTATAACTGTGTTGTAGACACGAAGCTTGGTCTCCGCATTGATTTTGTGATTGTTGAAGACTCTCTCCAAAAGCCGTCCAAACGCTGCGCTAGCACATTTTAGGCGATGCTGGGTTTCTTCATCAATAGTTGCGTTTCATGATAGGTGGCTCCCAAGGTATGGGTAATGTTCCACGTTCTGCAAAAGATGGCCATTTTTGGAAATGTTTGGAGTTTGGGGATTCGTACCTGGTTTTGGTTAGTGAAGAATTTGCGTTTTGGCAAGATTGACCTCTAGGCCAATGCTTTTGTAGGCTTGGTTAAATGCGCTGATTACCAGTTGTAGATCTTCCTTTGTATCGGCCATTACGACGTTGTCATCGGCGTACTGCAGTTCGATTACCGAGGTTGTCGAGACCTTAGCTTTTGCTCGCAGTCTGCCTAGGTTAAGTAGGCCACCGTCGAATCTATATAGAATTTCTACTCCCGGCGGTAGATGTTCCTCAACAAGGTGAAGCAAGGCACCTAAAAATATAGAGAATAGGGTGGGCGCAATAACACACCCTTGTTTAACGCCTGTCGTAATCTGGAATGACTCTACTGGTCCATCGTTGCTCAGGATTGTTGCATTCATATTGTCGTGTAGTAGTCTAAGAATTTGAATATATTTTCAAAGAGCTTCTCTGTTGACCGAATCAAATGCTTTGACTAGATCTATGAAGGCCATGAAGAGAGGGCGATTTTGTTCTCTAGATTTCTCTTGCATTTGTCTGGCACTGAAGATCATGTCAGCTGTGCCTCGATTGGGCCTAAATCCACACTGTGTCTCTGGCAGATTTTGTTCAGCAATCGGAATCAATCGGTTTGATAGTATCCGTGCAAGTATCTTTCCAGCAACAGAAAGCAGAGATATACCTCTATAGTTTCCACATTGGGCCTTATCGCCTTTTTTGAAAATGGTAACTATAGAGGCGTTTCTGAGTTCGGCAGGAGTGGTCTCAGTGGTCCATATTTTACTTATTAGAATGTGCATTTGGGAATTAAGTGCGGGACCCCCTTGTTTGTAGACTTCAGCAGCGATACCATCTGTGCCTGCTGACTTGTTATTCTTTAGCTGTATGATTGCCTTTTCGACCTCCTCTAATCTCGGAATCTCACTTAGGTGTTGTTGTGTAGTTTTCTCCGGAATTTTGTCGAAGATGTCATTATCGACCTGAGACTCTCTGTTGAGTAGTTCTTGGAAGTGTTCTTTCCATCGTGAATTGATAGAGGATCTGTCTTTAAGCAGCCTTGCTCCATCTCTGGATCGTAGGGAATTGATACCTTGTGTAGTGGGACCATATAGCTAGATGTTGCATTTCATGTGATTTTGTTGTCCACCATTGGATTTTTAATCTACGTGTTTACCTTTGTACTTCTGCTTTGGCTTCTTGATATTGCCTTTTTCTTTCGTTAGAGTTAGGGTGGCTTTTCCAAGCATTATGGGCTTTTCTCTTCCTCTCAATAAGGTCTTGAATTTCTTTGTCGTGCTCATCAAACCAGTCTTGATGTTTTCTTTGTGTGTAGCCGACCGTTTCTTCGGAGGCAGATGTTATTGCTGTCTTCAAAATTCTCCAGTGATCGTCAATATTCTCCGCGTATTCTAAAGTACCCAACTTTTGATTCAGAGAAACTTGGAATTTTGTTCTGGTTTGATCATCTTTAAGGCGTTCTACATTCAATCTTCTTTTGATTTGCTTTTTTTGACGGCTACTTCTTGGTGGAATGTGCAAGTTCATTTTGGCTCGTATCAGGCGATGGTCTGTCCAGCAGTCGTCTGCACTCGTTATTGCTCTTGTAATGTTGACGTCTTTTTGATCTCTGGAACGTACAATAACGTAATCAATCAGATGCCAGTGTTTTGACCTCGGGTGTTGCCAGGAGGTCTTGAATTTGTCTTTTTGTCGGAAAATTGTATTTGAGATTGTGAGGTCATATTCCGAACATAAGGTTAATAGGCGCAGTCCGTTTGAGTTCATGTTTCCAACACCTTCCTGGCCAATGACGCCCTTCCATAGGTTTGAATTCGTATGGGGGACTATTCAAATAGTGAAAATTTGACTTTTCTTAATTTTATTAAAAATGAGTTACTAAAGGTTCCAAAACACTTTAGTCGACGAAAAAAAAAGTTGTCTGTCGGTATGTTGTCTGTTGCCTGTCTGTATATACGATATCTCAAGAACGCCCTAATTGATTTTAACGAAATTGGGTACAAAAATCAGCTGACCATGAACTGATTAACTTTTGAGTAGTGGGATAAAATATTTTTAAAAATTGTAACTTCGGAGCAAAAGCGAGTAGCGTTATAAGGTTTTTAGATTTATGTTTCCATGAATATGTGCTAAAAATTTTGTAATAAAGTCTAAATTCGTGGTAGCTTTATTTTCCGAGTTATTTGAAAAAATATTAAAATATATTAAAAAAAACTTTAAAAATAAAGCAGCTATTGATACAGTGGCGTAGCCAGAAATAAAATCTGGGACGGGAGGGGGGGTTATCATTTAATAAAAATCAAATACCTACCTATGGCAAATTTTTAAACTTAAACTAGTATATACTAAACAAAAATATTTCTCTATAATAAGTCTCTAATAAGTCTCCTTTGGTCTAATTTGCAAATGTTTTTTAAAATTAACCCGCGCCGCAGGTGAAAAAATTGACAGAAAAATTGTTTAAAATCAAAGATGTATGAATACATTTCAGTAGTTTTTTTTGTAAAATATTTTTGAAAAAGTAGAATGGAGTAGATGCTAAAAAGGAGTGGGTTTCGGTGGTATATATACGGATTTGTTGCCAAATAATAAATGCGCCGCATCATATTAAGAATGCCATTTATTACACGTTTTGAATGCTGGTAATAAAAACTATGCATTATTCATTTTGAACTAGCAACTAAAACTTCGGTATACTAGAGGACGCTCACCTAACTTAAAAAAAATAGGTCTGTGTCGCTAAATTTTAATTTCCCCGAGGGGTCAACAGCTGGGAAAAAATTTCTACACCTGTTGTCAAAAAGTGAATTATTTATACTACAAATACTGCACTTTTCAGTTTTGATGTTCTTGTTTCTCGGTTTATTTTACAGGTGGCGCACACAGCTTCCGCGTCCCCGCGGATTACAAACTTTTTGTTTTAAATTCGAGAGGTGTGCGTGGTTGTCTGTGTAGCTTTAACTGCCAGGTACAATCCTATGACTCCCTGATGACTCCTAATAAGGATGAAACAGGTCTGTAGGTGTCTGGATTTTCCATTAGATATTGGAAACCTGGTCGTAATGAAGTGAGAAACAAAAACGCTTTGTCCGATATGCCACGAGTCTTATGATAAAACTTAAGTCCCAATTTTACTGTTAACTATTATTAATATTTTAGTTTAAGATTTGTTCCATGTACTTTTTCTTCAACAAAGCCAAAAAGAAAAAACTACTAGAATAACAATTATTTCGAGAAACAAAAATTATTCCTACTTTTAATTTTTAAGCAACTTCTGTAATAGCCGAGTTATTATACATGTATACTTTCTATAAACTGTTATAGTCAATCTAGATTTTTAGTTAGAATTAAGTTACTGCTCTTTTGATGTTGTGATGTAAATCCTTTGATATAATTAGAAACAAAAATTCTATGCGAAGAATGTTCACGTTTATGTGCAAAATACACTGTTTACTGTTTTTGACAATATTATATGTAACAAATTTTATTAATAAGCAGTTTCTGTTAATTTTTTTCAATTTCCAGTACTTATAGTTGTTTTTGCTTACAGGTGTGACGTGCAACACATAAAAAGAGAATTGCATAATTCGCATAAGATTCTCTCTTTTTTCTTTTGCTATATTACTCCCCACCGCCATGATCAACCAAAAAGGAGTGGGGGAAGCCAAAATAAAAAGAGGTTCTGATGTGAGTTGTGCAATTGTAACTTTACGTGTTGCCATACTGTGTAATAACGTCATTCTTTTTAAGGTTTTCGAAAGAGAATTGTGTGCTTCTTTTAAAGCCAATTTTCAAGAAAATATGCTCTTAAAAACAAACTATTTATTATACTATGATACAAATAGTTCAAGAAATATGCTCTTGGCATAAGACTTTATGTTCTTTGCATAGGACTTTTAATCTCAAATGAGTTTAAGGAAATGGAGATCTCGTGAGAAGAAACTGGGGACTTTGCGCTTATCGAAAGTCACAATTCTCTTAAATTAACCTCGTGTTTCGTAACACTAAGAGATCCTTTTCTTTTTTTCAGTGTGTGAATTGAATAGAGTTCTTACTCAAACACATGCATTTCGACATTCTAGACGAGAACTGTCAAACCATTTATAAGTTTTCCAACTAACTTACTATGTTTGTTCGGGTGGAAAAAACCCATAGTTCTCTCAAAAAATCCATGATTCCAGACTTTCGGGACACACTGTATAGTTTCCCATATGCCCATAAAGTTTTCAGGGAGTTTACGTATGACTCCTTATTACACAGCCATCAGCTTTACACCAGAAGTTTTCTCTTAGCAAGTCGCTTGCTTTTGCCAAATTCAGGTCAAGAGGAAGTATTTTTCCCTTGGAAAGGCTGGAAAAAAATTAAGTAATTATCTGTTAAGGTCGGTTCTGAAAAGTAAAGTTTTCTCTCACGAGTTCTTATTTACGCCTCGCCTAAAACTATTATGATATTAAAAACTTCTGGCTTGAAGCAAAGTGCATTTCGGCGTTATTAGTTTTATAAAATTTTCAAGTTTAAAATAACTTAAGCGATTTCCGTTGTTTTTGAAAAGTTTCGAGCATTATCGGCTATAAGTAATAGTTTATTTGTTTTGCCGATAAGTTCCATGTAGGTTACCTGCTTTTAAAAAGGGCACGAAATGATGTCAAACATGCAAAACACATGATCGCTGCACAGTTCGGCGCGTTATTAAGTGATATGATTTTTTTCACACTTCAGGGACTAAAGTGGTTATTTTAGTCCCTCGTTTCAGGGACTAAAGTAAAAAGTGACATAAGCAGGTTTTTTTTTAATAAAAAATAATACGCGATTTGAATGTCTATTATTCCTCAAAAAAATATGCAAGAAGAACATTATCGTTGACGTCGTATTCAATATTGTTGCACTTGCACCATTCTTTGAACTTCTTGAACTGTTGTTCGTAGATATTCCGAGACTCTTCTGGCAAAAGTTCATTTACTGCCGCTTCAGCAGCAGCTTCAATGTCCATTTTTACAAGCATTTATTTAACTTGCAATGTATTTAACTATTTTGGGAATTTGGAACCTTTGGTTGCACTAAAACAAAATTATGATTGTTTTCCACAAACCAAAACTACACTTTTTTGCACTCGACGCGCGTTTCGCTAACAATGTTAGCATCATCAGGAGACGATAAACAATGATATAGATTTAGTTCCGTTGACCGTGAAGCCATCTCAACTATGTTGGGAATTTGGAACCTTTGGTTGCACTAAAACAAAATTATGATTGTTTTCCACAAACCAAAACTACACTTTTTTGCACTCGACGCGCGTTTCGCTAACAATGTTAGCATCATCAGGAGACGATAAACAATGGTTATTTGTTTATCGTCTCCTGATGATGCTAACATTGTTAGCGAAACGCGCGTCGAGTGCAAAAAAGTGTAGTTTTGGTTTGTGGAAAACAATCATAATTTTGTTTTATTTAACTATGTTTTTTCGGGTGGAATCTTGCAACTTAATTTTGACCAACTTCCCGACCCGATCCGCTTCAAATTTGCCATGCTTATATAGTTGCGGTGACAATACAAGAATTAGTTTCTAACAAGAATATAGTGTGACGAAATTGACAGCTCCCCCTATTCGAAGGGGGTGGATAGAATTACAATTGATGTACGCCCGATTTCGTTGAAATTTGGTGTGTTTGGGCACTAACGATTTTGAAAATTCAGTATGGAGGATTCAAAATGGACGATTTTTGGTCATCTTTTGCTAACCAATTTTAACTAACTTATACACATCCGATTGCCTTTAAATTTGGCATGCATTTATAGTTCCGGTGACCATACCATAATATGTCATTTTTAGGCACCCTTCCCCCCTACAAGGAGAGTGGGGGGGAAACACCTAAGTTTGTCCGATTTCAAGCAAAATTGGTATACGAGGGCTTTTGGGGATAAAGAATACGAAATTTTGACCAGATTTTGAAAATTCAATATGGCAGATTCAAGATGGACTTTTAACTGACTTATCCACATCCGGTAAAAATGCAATCCTATGGCATTCTCAGGTACCCAGCTCTCTCTAACGAGGGAAGTGGAGGGACAAAAAGATTTAGTTTGTTCGATTTCAATCAAAATTGGCATACAGGGGTTTTTAAGGAGGGGGGATTATGTATTTTAGATCAGATTTGAAAATTTCAATATGGCGGATTCAAAATGGACGATTAAGGTTACAAATATAAAAATTAAGGGTGTGTGTTCAAATTTGGTATGCGTTTATAGTTCCGGCGACAATACAATAATATGGTATTATTAGGTACACACTTCCCTATAACGAGGGGGGAAAATATTTAGTATGTTCGATTTAAATCAAAATTGGCATACAGGGGTTTCTCGGGAAGGAGATATGAACTTTTTATCAGATTTGAAAATTTCGATATGACGGATTCAAAATGGATGATTTAGGGTACAAATCTAAGAATTAAATATTAATTATTATTAAAAAAACTTTTAAAAATAAGCTTTTATAAATGCACTCAAAAGTAGAAAATAATGTTTTATCTTTCTTATACCATAGTAAAAGCTATGGACGCAAATTAAGAAAAAAGAACTAAATTCTTCTTCTGTTCGAATGATAAACATAATGGTTTCATCTAAAGAAGCTGAGAACTGGTGAGATTGTGGTGCTTGCCAAGCCTTTGAAAATGTCCTTATGTTATAGAGTAATACAACTGTTTCTTAGGTGAATCGTCGATGTGACCGATATACGATACCTAAACTTAAAATTTAAAATTTGCGCCCATCGCTTTTATTATGGTATAAGAGAGATAAAATTATTTTCTACTTTTGAGTGCATTTAATAAAAACTTGTTTTAAAAGTTTTTTTTTTTTATTAAAAATTTATTAGGTTTAGCGACATGTTTTAACGATTTATGCAAAAAAATTTAGTTGTCGACTAAGCTTTGTTTAGGCCTTGCATTTGTTACACCACAAATACCTTGGCAACCAAATCTTTCCCACACTTTTCGAATATAGTCCATATTGTCTACCACCCTACATTATTTTGACATTTTATTTTTTTTTTGTCTACCACTCTACATATTTTTAATACGCAAATATTTCATAATAATGCTACAAAATGACACATAAGATAGAATAGTTACATCAATCATTTAATTAGTCCTAAATGTCTTCATTTTTAACAATAACAAAATAGTGCGGAAAAGTAATTTTTTAGTACTAGTGCGGAAAAGTTCTCCGCACGATTTTACGTTTCCGCAAGATTTTTTTAGGCAAGTACCTGCATCTGACTCCCTAAATTTCTTGGTTAAGGCTATGAATTTTCTGAATGAAAAATAGTACCCTTAGATAGTAATTTGATAATTAAAATATAGTCCTTTAAAGTGAAAATTGGGAGTTAGGTGCAACATCGTGCGGAAACGTAAAAATCGTGCGGAAAAGTAAGAATCATGCGGAAAAGTAAAGAAATCTGCTTTTCCAGCCGCCGTGACGTTTTAGGTTAGCCAAACTTGTGCCGGCGTTAGCCAATATTGTAGCTGATGTTCGACGAAAGCTATGCCAATGTATTGTTCAGGGTTTTTTAAACCAAGGAACCCGCCAATATTTGATGGCATTTTTCCGATACTGTTAATGCCCACACATTGAGTACTACATTTTCCATTTTTATAATCTTTCATGGGCTGTAGCTGGAGGCCGTAGCACTTTATATTTTTGGTAAAAATGTAGATAATTTGAATGAATGAACTTTTTGGATATTTACGTTTTGGTTTTCGGAATGGTAATTACCCGCATGTCTTCTCTTTCTGTTATGTCGTTGACAGATAAATAGGTTAATTCTTTCCGGCGACATGCCCCTGCAACTCCAAAAATTGCAACTACTTTCATCATCAAGAACACATTATCTGGAGCTTCAGACAGAAATTTTTCAATTTCGTGTTTTTCAAAAATTTTAGATTTTTTTGAAACTGATCCAACGCTTTTTCAACATCAACATATTTTAGCAATTTTACCTTGAGTTTAGGCATCGAAGGTCTTGGACAGCTCCAAAAAATACGCAAGTAATACCCCCTTTAATATGTTTTGAACATGTTTTCGGGAGCACCATTTTTCAAAATTAATAAACTCTTTTTCGTACCTCTCTTTGGACTTTTGCGGTACCAGCTCCGGAATCTCTTCAAACATTTTGAATGTTGTTCGTTTAAAAAACTGGCGTCGTTTATACTTTGTTGTCATAGCAACCGTTAACTAAAATGGAACTAGCAAATTACACGACTTTGAAAAGTGAAAAACGTCAAAAACTGACAATATTTTTGTTCTGTCATCGTCAGTTTTTAACGACTAAGGACACGAAAAATCAAAATCCTTCTTTAAACATAAAAAATTAAATTTTGAAAATGTTCATTTACAGAGAAAAAACTCTTTGATATTGCGAAAGTGTCTTTGATAAACTGCGCTAAAAGCAAGTAATTTTTTTCAGTCTTTTTTGCTATTTTTTTGTTTTAAGGTAGTGCGACACAACGTAAAAATTTTTTTCGCGCACGGCGTGCGGAAATTTTTTTTTATGCACGGCTTGCGGAAATGTGGCACTTTCCGCACGGAAATAAGTGCGAGAAAACCGTTTTTCCGCACGCTCGTAGGAAAAAAATATTTTTAAATTCAGGTGCGACAAGAAGTAGTCCGGTTTCAGTAAGGATTATTAGTTTCTTAGTTATGGACACTCAAAGTTGATGATTTTGAAAAAAAAAAATATATCTCGAGAATTAACAAACCGATATTTTTATGAGTGAAATTCTTTAAAAAAATATTCTAAATAAGTTTTTGTAGTGACTTTTTTAATTTGACCACTTTTGTTGAACTTTTTTCGTTTCTGGAACCTCTGATTCAACGTATTTATTTTTTGTTTACTACTAGTGAGGTTGTTCGAAAATTATCTTAATAAATTGGCAAAATGGTAGTTTAGTTAGTTAGTAGTACAAAAAAGAACTGGTTAGATTTTCGAGCCTCTAATCTATATGGCTGGCTTCACAGCGATGAATTTAAGAAAATGGGTTTTGCCATAATATCCACGTAATTAAAAGAGTTCGGTTGGAGATAAATGTTGATTAAATGAGGTTTTAAATGCCCGATGAATCCCTTAGGTTAGGTTTTATGGTGCTGGTCTTAGCACTGTATCGCCCTTCGTAGGTTTTAAATCAAAGGGGTTTTGTGTTCGGATAAAACACATGGTTTCAGGCTAGTAGTGTTTATATTTATTTTCGGCCAATTTATTATCAAAAATTGGTATACGATTCAACGACACATAGGGGAGTTCAGCCCTGCACTATCAGATAAACTACATACCAATCTCTAATCTTTCAGAAGGCACAAAGGGCTATGTGCGAGATGCTTGCCGATATCAGATCTCTCAAAACATCATTCAAAACAATAAAAATAGTACATTAAATCACAATAAAACAATCGAAAGTTTGAGAGAAAAAGATGTTTTCTATCTAAAAGCCGACAAAGGTAATAAAGTTGTTATATTAGATAAAACAGATTATTTCGAAAGGGTAGATAACCTAATAAAAAATGGACCCTATAAACAAGTCCCAAAAAACCCATTACCAAAAATGATTAACGAAGTAAAAAACACAATTAAAGAATGTAACAATATTATTACTGACAATATTAAATATAAGCTACAAGTAAGACCTATAGTTTTCTGTTGTAGGATCACCTACTTACAACATTTCAAAATGGCTAGCAAACGAGTTTGAAAATTTACCTATAAAGAAAAAAGGTTTTTCTGTTCAAAATACCCTTGAATTTATCAACAAAGTTAAAGATATTTCACTCCAAGAAGGTGATATTTTAATCTCGTTTGATGTTAGTTCGTTGTTCCCTAGTGTGCCGATCCCCAATACCTTACAATACCTGGAAGAACTACTAAGAAAAAACAATCTAGAAGACAAACAGACTTTAGAATACCTATTTTTAACAAAACTCTGCATGAATCAAAATTACTTTCAACATAAAAATAACTACAACCAGCAATTAGAAGGAACCACAATAGGTAATAGTTTATCACCTTTTATCGCAAATCTATTTATGAGCAAATTTGAATCAGATATAAGTAAAGAATTTGAGTATTTCCCCAGAGTATGGGTCAGTTATGTAGACGATGTGTTTGCAGTATTCAACACTAAAGTAACTAGTGTAGAAAATTTTATGGAAAAAATAAATAACAAATTTCCCACAATTAAATTTACTTATGAAACAAAGAACAACGGTACACTGTATTTCTAGACACTTTAGTTATAAGAAATAAAAATAAATTGGACTTTGACCTATACAGAAAAGGAACGGCCACCAACAGGTATATTCCAAATGACTGATTTCATTGCTTACAACATAAGCTTGCAAGTTTGCACTTTTTAACATATAGATTAGTAAATTTCTCCTTAAACAAAGAAAGATCTGAAGCAGAAAAGAATACGATTAGGAATATAGCTGGCGAAAACGGTTACGACGAAGGCTTAATAAATAAGCTGATAAATAGACATCCTTTTCAAAGACCTTTCGGAATTCCACTTTTTTCAGACAAAAAGATACCTGCGACTCAAAATTTGTATCAATTCCTTATAATCCTAATTATACTTAAGGATTACAAAAAGTATTTAATAACACCGGTCTTAAATTAGTATATCAATCCGGTAACACAATAAGAAGCTTACTAGTAAATCCCAAGGATAAAACTACAGTTCTAGAAAAAAGTGGAATTTACGAAATTAGTTGCATGGATTGTGACAAAAGATATGTTGGCCAAACGAGACGCTCTATTCAAACACGTTTTAAAGAACACTTAGCACACTTAAAATATGGAAGAACAGAAAAGTCAAGTGTGGCCGAGCATGCTTTTGAAAACAATCATAGATTCACATTAGATAACCTAAAACTTCTAGAAAGTGTACCAAACAAAAGACTTTTGAATGCATATGAAAGTATGGAAATCATTAAATCCAGAAATAGTTTAAATAAAGATAAAGGACCCATCCCGTTTAGTACACTTTATTCTTTGGTTGAGGGGAGATAGGATTAAAAATCGTGATCAATCACAAATTATTAGTCTTATCTCCGCCCACTAAAGGATTGTATATAAGATAGAGCGTAGATTAATTTAGTTCATTGTTTATCGTCTCCTGATAATGCTAACGGTGTTAGCGAAACGCGCGTCGAGTGCAAAAAAGTGTAGTTTTGGTTTGAGGAAAACAATCGTAACTTTGTTTTACATACTTTTGTTATATTTTTTTTCCTGGGGTCTAATTTTTAAAGCCATCAATTATCAATGTCCGGTTTCTAAGTCTCTATAAAACTAACTTGACAAGTTAAGTTCAAGGGTTAAGATCAAGAGGAAGTTACTACACTGAACAAAATATCGTACATAGTATTCATAACAGGCGTTTATTAATCTTTTATAGATATTTTTACATCAGTATCACGTAACTGTTACAAAAATCGCAGGAAAGTTATAAAAATTGTCATATGCAGTAATGAAATTAATAAACGGAAGTTACGAAATCAATGAGAAATGTTTCTTGACATTTTATAGGGAGTTAATATCAATAGTGTGTATGTAAATATTATGGAGATAATAAAAGAGCATATGAAATAAAAAAAAAATAATAAATGGCGATCATCGACTGTTGTTTAAAAGTTGTTATGGAGTATATGGACAAATTTATGAAAATTATGAACCAGGCATACAAAATACATAAACAACGTTATGCAATTTATGAACGTAACAGTCTTTTACTAAATTCATTCTTAGGTGTAACTAAAAGCTATGATTTCATAACAGCCTTCATAAAAAATATTCTTAAAAACTCTTTATATTGTAACAACTTTTATTAAATAAAAATGCAGCAGAAAAATCAATAACTCGGTTTGACTATAAAATTTACGTAAACTTGATTATGATATTAATAAAACTTTACATCGGAACCAAATTCATTGGTTCAGTGTACACAGTGTAATCCATTCAATCGTGACATATGGGACATTGATATGGAGTTCAGTACTGCGCACAAAGAAGTAGAAAAACATGCTGATAAGAATGCAATGGAAATCCTTACTAAGAGTAGCCTGCAGTTACTGAACAATATCAACGAAAGCTTATAACAGGAATCCCGCCCATAGACCTAATTGTCGAAGATACAAATGGACACATTTCCGACATTAAAACATGGATAGACTGCAAACAAAAAAAAATGGATTACTATATGACAAAAGCTCTAACAGGACATGGATCCTTTAGGACATACACAAAGTTAATAGAGAAAACCGACGACATATGCCGGAATAGATGACGCAGAATATACGTTAATTTAGTGTCTAAGATTTGAAAACTACCGCGAAATAACAAGACACGATCTAAAGGTAGACCATAGAAAACCTCTTCAAAGAAATGATACAACACGCAGCCAAATGGAACCAGGGACATGATATGATAAGAACGAATCTAAAAATCAAACACGATGAACCAAAATAGTGAATGCCGGTAAATTCCTAAGAATGGTTCCGCTATTTCGGCCAAATCTACAGCGGAGAGGTTTAGTCCATAGGCGTTCCTTAAAAGAAGATGTATCGGGCACATTCAGCAGAACACCAGAGGCCAGTGTCTATGAAGATTTCTCGTCGCTATAAAAAAAAACACCCAAGGCTGGGCTATATCGCTGACAACTGACAAATAGGTAAGGTACATAATATTTTGGTTATTAGCGTGGCGTTTAATAATAATTATTATTAAACCAAGAAAAGTCAAAAATAATAAGTTAGAAGAAAAGCTTCATATGATTAACGTTTAAACATAAATTTAAAAGTAAGCATTGTTCAAAGCAAAATAATTTTGAAATTCAATTTCGTGTGGAATATTCTTACCGAATGCCACGCAAGGTTAAATTAATATTAGTGAAAATTCCAGACCAGTAATATTTAACCAATCAAAATGTGTATTTTTGACAGATCACCATGGCAATGGTTGAATTTTAGTGGAAGTTTTTTCCTCGGTGTTACCCAACAGTGAATTATACTGGAAATTTTTTGACGTTTATAATGACAGAATATTTTTTTAGCAGTTTGGTTTTTATTTGTTTTGACACATTTCACTTATAAAGCTAAGTTATTTTCTATATTCTTTGGACATCTCCTCTCTTCTCAAAGGCGAAAATACAGGACTTGAAATGAAATGAATTAAATGTCTATGTCTAATGAAATATAATATTTCGACACTATTTTATTCACCTTTTTTCCATTTATCACTTTGAATTTTGAATAGTTTAGATGCAAATATTCATGAACAATTCTAAGCAAATTTTCTTTCTTCAAGTAGGGGGCACAATCCTTTATTAATGCGGGTAAATAAGTCATCGCACGATGATTGATCATGTATGATTTGCAAACCGATTCTTTTTTAAAAGAAAAAATATTTTTGGTTTTACTGGCTGTACAATATTCTTTATCACAAAAAAACGCTAGTTTTTCTGATGTTTTGAACTGTCTAAATGCGATGATCACAGCCTTCTATGATTGATGCTTGCTGTCGCTGCGCGCTGGTTATGAATTCCATACCAATGAAGCGCGTATGAAAAGTTAATAAAAACGCAAAAAAGCAGTTTTCCACCACTTATAGTTACTCAAAACTTATGTAGAATTAAAGAATATACTGTGTTGTGTCTTAAGATGGTATTTCGTGCAACTGCAACGAGTAGAAATCAACAATTTAAAGGTCTGAATTGCTGCCAAAACTGTGACGTGCTGTAAATCTGTTTATGCATCGTTCTTCCACAAGTAACCATAAAATAAAAGAATATAATATTTTAGAACCAAAACTGGCCCATTTGACCTATTACAATCAATAGGAATCAAAGGTCCATCCATTGGTGACTAGACAAACTGAATCTGAATCTGAATACATTATAAACCTATATAGGTTTAATCCCGCGGCGAAAGGTTTGTTACAATTCGCCAAGGGATTAAAATACACTTTAGTCATGAGGTTTATATTCCATTTTATGTACTTTGGAATGCGAGAAACTAAAAACAAAAAATCTCAGAACTAACAGTAGACCACTTAACGGTACTCTAGTTTCAAGATTGACAGCTCGTATTACTGATAGTTGTCATTGATTGTTGTTGGCATGGTGGATTCACACAAAATTTATGTGTTGCTATGACACAAAACAAATGTCAGTCAGTTGTTGTTATTAAACGGTGTTACCAAACGGTGAGTCCAGAAAAATCGTAGAGCATTTTTTTTAAAACTGGACATTGAAGAGGCCGCGGAAGAGGCCATTGCTAGCCTTTTTCCACAAAATTCTCGCGAGGTTTCCAAGAAACGGTTTCGTGATTACCGAAAATGGTACGCTGAACAGCATGCAGAGAATTTTACGGATTTCTCCTGGCATACTTCCTACCGAAGTCTAAGAATCTCAAGGCATCTCCTGTATAGAGCCAATATTCCATGATCATAGCCACGATAATATCTTCAGCAAACGTCGATATCAGCAAATAAAGTAAAGTCACGGCATTTTTAACAAATAAATACAATTTTAATAAAATTATTGTTTAATTTGAAAAATTTATTTTAAATCCTTGAGAGATTAACACTTTCTATAATAACTATAACTTTCTACTCCTTGAAGTAACTCAAAATTGATATAAAATAGAAGAATATATTATGTTACGTTCTAGTTTGCCATTTTCATGCAACTACAAAGAGTAGAAATTGAGAATTATCGCAAGCTTGTAATCTGTCGTGCCACTTGACAGCTTCAAAACTGAAATAATTTTTAGGTTAGGGTTTCACTTAGTTGCCATGGTAACTAAATAATAATGTTAAAAATTATCCCGCGTCTTCGATTCGAGATAATTTTCAAAATATTAAAGGGCTCGAAAAAATTTCCGGAAATAATTTGACCTCTGGTAGTATTACTAGTGGAAATAGTTTTCTAAAAAAAAATCTTTGGAGTCAAAAACGGTATCTACTCGCCTTCCTCATTATACCAAACCTAATAGCCGACAAATCAACTGAGTGTGTTTTATTGCTGAAACATTTTTTACGAAGCTCATAAATTCGTAAGTGGAAATACGGCACACGTGCCCGTCCATTGTTCAAAAAGTACCACTTAAGAAAAGTTCATCAATAGAGATTTAAGGGGGTGGGTAGAATGCATTTTAACATAAACACTTCGCGAGTTTCTCCAGATATTAATGAAAAAAAAAAACTAAAACTAGAAATGCCTTCTTCCATGATTTTTTAAATCTCTGCAAGTGTCCCAGAGAAAAGTAATCATCAGGGTTAGGTTTTCCGCGGTTTTCTTGTAAGTAATTAAAAATATACGTACCAATATTTACCATTTAAATAACAACGTATATCAAATATACTACGTTTATTTCGACGATCCGATCCGGATTGAAACTCAAGCCGCTTGAAATAGTAATCCCTAATCTTGAGTGTGTGTATCGCAGGATTAAAAGTTAAAGCTCTAATCCCGCGTAACAAAGTTATGATTGTTTTCCACAAACCAAAACTACACTTTTTTGCATTCGACGCGCGTTTCACTAACAACGTTAGCATCATCAGAAGACGATAAACAATAAACTAAATTAACCTACACTCTATCTTATATACTATCTTTTAGTGGGCGGAGATAAGACCAATAATTTGTGATTAATCACGCTTTATAGTCCTATCTCCCCTCAACTAAAGAATAAAGTGTACTAAACGGAATAGGGCCTCTATCTTTATTTAATTTTATTTAAACTATTTCTGGATTTAATGATTTCCATACTTTCATATACATTCAAAAGTCAAAGAATCTATGATTGTTTTCAAAAGCATGCTCGGCCACACTTGACTTTTCTGTTCTTCCGTATTTTAAGTGTGTTAAGTGTTCTTTGAATCGTTTTTGAATAGAGCGTTTCGTTTGACCAAATTATTTTTTGTCACAATCCATGCAACTAATTTCGTAAATTCCACTTTTTTCTAGAACTGTCGTTTTATCCTTGGGATTTCCTAGTAAACGTCTTATTGTGTTTCCGGATTGATATACTAATTTAAGACCGGTGTTATTAAATACTTTTTGTAATCCTTTCGTATAATTAGGATTATAAGGAATTGATAAAAATTTAGAGTCGGAGGTATTTTTTTGTCTGAAAAAGTGGAATTCCGAAAGGTCTTTTAAAAAGAATGTCTATTTATTAGCTAGCGCGTCGAGTGCAAAAAAGTGTAGTTTTTGGTTGTGTCATGTTATAGTGCAACCAAAGGTTCCGATTCCCAACATAGCATAAACTTGAGTGTTTACCTGAAAATTGGATTGCAACATTGCGCATGCGCAATTTTTATGTTTTTCTACCCTTAAAATGTTGTTTTTTTTTCGTTTTGTAAAACAGTTAAATCGAAATCAACATGAAAAAAAAAGAAACATTTAGACAAAGAAGGAAACCATTTATTAATAAATAAAATCTTGATCAGTAATTTGTCTAGCGCGTTTATTTCGGCGAATTGACTTGACTTGACTAAATTCAATCCAAAACATTTCAGGATTCACTCGAAGTTTTCAATCTCTTAATGCCTCATGTTTATATCGGAAATTTAAGCGAGATTTATAAAGCCAATCCGGTTCCGATCCGGATAGAGCTGTCGAAATAAACGTAGTAACAGTTAACCCTATAAAAATATTACATTTATTCTGTCATTATTAAATTATTGTTAGGAGTATTGCGAATTAATACAACGAAGGGGTCCCTATGAAAAACCCGAAACCAAATTTGAGAAAAACATAATTTGTCAGAATTTAAAAGAAAAGAAAAAAATTGGTCCGAAAAAATAGTCTCGACAATGAAATGACAAGAAAATCAAATCGCTAGAACATATATGCATAGAATTAAATATAAACGAAACATATTTTTATATATTTTTTATTTACGTTTATATTTTCTAGTTTTATAGAAACACAAAATGTTAGAAAATATTTTTAAAGAAAATAATTTGATGGAAAATAATAATGCCGAAATACAGAATTCAAGAACTCCAATCTGGCAAAATGATTTGAACCGAGAGCCACAAATTCAATTGCTACGTTGCCAGGCTTAAGGCAGGAAAGAGTCGAAGTAAGTTGTGATATTATATTAATTCACCCTCTTTACATTCTTCAACAACCAACCCCAATTCCAAATTTCTTCGGACCTACTTTACAAAAATGAATCGCAAGATTTGATAGACAGTTAGACAGTCAGAAACTGCGAAGTTAAATAAAATCGTTTAATAAAAAAAATCCCCGTGTCATCTTTCAAAAAGAGAAACTTGTCAATACCACAATCCAGAGCCTACGACGCTCTAGAGAAGGGAACCCCACTATATAGCACAACTACAATATGGCAACGTTTGTTTGAAAAATTAACACCGTCGATCGAATCCGAATTAAAACAGGGATCAGCCGATCCCCCGACTTTGAGGGCTCAGACTTTGGATCAGAGTTAAGCCAGTGATTATAACCTCAAAGTAAGTGGCAGGCAATATTTTTGTTTATATTTTTTTTCGGTTTTTTTACTTGTTTGGTCGTGATTTCTGAAATTAAAGTTATGAAAATAGAAGATAAAATATTTCTGGGCGATGATCAAGACATTTTTGATATAATCGATTTTGGATTTCGGATTTGAAACCATGAATAACATGTGTTTATTCAGAAGGTTCCGACTCTTCAAACTTTTTTTCAGTATCATGGTATATACCTACTCAGTTGGATCCAGTGTAAGATAGCTTCATTCAAAAATAGGAGGGGGGCCTGAGCAAGGATAATTCATGGCCTCTCCAATAATAAAAACATAAAACCAAAAAAAAAAATTTAATTTATATGACCAAAAATATGAAAAAATAGCACCACAGGTTAAAAATATTTGAGACTGACTAGGTAGGCCCCCTCTGCATCGCCGGAACCCGAGCTTTGCATCGAATTGATAGATGGTAGTTATCTTGGTAGATATGCCCCTTTCTACATAACAGCTCTATGATGTATATTTGTAACTTTTTTGTCTACAATATGATGTCTAAAATTACATATTTATTTTTTTAGAAACGACAGCGTAAGCCTTATGAATAAATTTTTAGCTCTACCAAGAATTTATGCATGTGGTGGACAACAGCTAACAATTGGATATTAGACTGGGGCTCACAAACAAATGCCATTGCTAGAAGAAGACTACTTTACGTGAGAATGCCAGAGACTTATAGGGAGCGTCTTTAAGTGGCAACAGACCTATAATATTGCCATTGCCTCTTAGCTTCTGACAAGAAAAGTATTAAAATAATTAATAATAATTAAAACGGTTTTATTAAAACTAATTACCGAGAGGGTAACCACTGTCGTCAATCATGTCACAAATCTTACCCGTTCGCAGTCTTTTGCAGTCCCTGTGACTCCCTAAACCTCACCAAACCCTGGCTTGCAGACCCCAAGAGACCCTGGGAGTCTTTAGAAATCCCTCGGCAGCCCCGGCAATCACTGACCATTTAACAAAATTGGCAATCATGTCACATTTTTTGAACTAGTGGTTACCCCTCGGCAATATACAAAGTTACAACAATCAATAATCTACTTAATATGGTGGCTATAAGAATTTTGCAACGGTTTGTGCATGGAGAAAGTCCATCCTTTTCCTTTGATTGCAGTTTTTGTTTACCACTCACTTATACCTTATAAATTGATGCATACTATATGTAACAATTAAATAGTATAACTGCAATTGTGATAAAGTTACTGTCTGTGATAATTGAACCGATGTTACCATAAAAGTAATAACAAAAATTACTGTCTTAATATTTTTTTAGCATCCTCCATCTTGTCAAATAAAATATTCAAAGAAAACCATAATCTGAATATTTAAAAATGACCCTCCACTTGTTTTATGGATTTGTCTTTCATAGTCAGCCAGCTTTTTTCTCAATTCCTTTTTTTTCTTTTCACACAGTCTAAAAGAGAATTATTGAAAAAATAAAGTAGTTACTTATAAGAATGATATGGAAAAAAAAGTTACATTTACATAGATTTTTTTACTTGAGTTTTATTACTCCGGGTAAAAAAAGATACCTATCTATAAAATTTTTATGGAGCCCTGGATAGTAGTAGGTAGAGGCCCTTTATACATTGGCAGTTGTACCTACATGACAACCGTCACTGTATAGAGGGTCGCTAGTGGTAGGGAGACATGTTAAATAAAGAGCTTTATATGCCATACCCTATTGTAATCAAGAAACTGAGAGTGAGACCACTTTTTCCTTGAGTTTTCTTTTCAGTATAATTTGGTCAGGTCCTATGTATTATTTTTCATTGTGTTGGTTAACACTAAGTTAAAGCCTGATACCTATTTAGTTCTGGAAAAAAAAGTAACTAGGTTGTACCTCACAGAAAGGTATTATTTTATAAGTAGGTGGTACTGACCTTCTCACTTGATCCATCTTTCTGTAAGCTATTAGTGGATTCGGTTTCAATTTGTTTCCAGATCTCATTTTCTTTCTCTATTGTTCCTCTATTCGTCTTCTTTACATCCATGCCTCCAACACATTGCCATATTTATGCCCCAAACTAAACAAGATCTCTTTTTCAGCTTGAGTAAAATTGGGGGTGAGGTTATTTGCCATTATTTTTAATATTTTTTTATAAAAAATTGAAAAAATATTCCACTTTACTAAACACCAAGAAAAAAATTGGGTTATATGGCCCAAAAATGACGTACGTACCCTACGATAAGCACGCGAAGGCCGGAGAAAATTCGATAATTTTGGCGATGCCACTTTTCTGATCTGGTTTGCTCGATCCGCCTACGGTGCATCACAATGAGCAAGCATTGACTTGAGCGAGATTCGCCAATCCGGATCGGGGTGCTAAAAGGGTGCATTGGGCCGAAAAATGTCTGCCATATTGGTAACAACTTCAGAAATAAGGATACTTTATTTCCAAAGTTTCTAGCCACTATCATGTTAAGTAAATTGATAATATGGGTTTAATTTTTTTTTGTTTATGGTTGAAATAAATGTGTAGTCAATTTGAAATAAGAAATTCGCTTAAAAATGGAAGTTTTACCTATAGAAAATAAAATCAAAATTCAGTGTTTCAGATACCTTAAAGAGTTATGGAAATCATAGCCAAATGAAGAATACTAGAGAAATAAAGAATACTAGAGAAAAAAATTTATTAAAAAAACATATATTCCAAAATTAAAACTGGGCATATTGGGCACTGTAGTGCAATTGGGAGTTACATAATTAGTATGTATGCAAAATTTCAGCACTCTAGCACATTTAGTTTGGGCAGGATTTCCAGAATACGATTTACCCATGGGGTCCTGGCTCTTAAGGATCGTGCATATTATTTTCTATCAATTTGTGGGTCGGGTGTTTTTCGCTTCTAGACAATTATTTTCGATACTGTTGTAATTCTGATATTTTAAGGTTCGGGAAAATTATAATCGGTTAAATTATATTCACGTACTTTAAGGATCGAGTAAATTAAAATTCTATAAAATTATATTCGTATCCATTATTTTTTAGGTGTTTTACTTTTGTTCGGACGTTTTATTTCCTGTTCAATTGTGTTTCGGTTTTTTTGTGGGTTCTCACTTCGGTGACAGAAAGAAATAAAAAATGGCGTCTGTAATCAAAACGCAGCTGTCAAATCGCGACCTCTTAAAATTAATTGTTCTTTATGGATTTTCCACTGCCAAGTTTAATTTTTTTGCTTATGTTGGCCAAAGATGCAAACTGAAAGGACTTATAAGCGTTAAATAATCAGGAAGCGGGGTTGTTTGAGGATAATAATTAACATATTTTCGAAATATTCATGGTATGGCTGTCATCAGAAACAGCTGAATTTTTGCACGGTCCTCCATTTTTAACAATTTTTTATTTTTTAATTTTTTTTCGATTAAAAAAATACTTTGGGAAAAATTTGACTTTGTTATCTGGGGAGGGGGTTGTGTATCGTGGCTAAATCTAAAGGCGCAATTACACAGACGAACATGCTCAAATAAAAGCTCGTGCAAAAGATCTGAAATTTTTTGCGCGAACATTTTTGTGAGCTTTTCTTTGAACATTTTGTTCGGATAAATTTTTGAGCAAGTTATTGCTATCTATTTTGGAAACATATTTTTAAAGATGAGAATAAACATAATTTTACATCAGTGATCAGTGATCTCAATTCTTTAAAAAAATGGAACACCAACTTTTATTTTAAACTTTTGTGAAAAAAAGGCGACGGCAAGCGAAACATTATTATTGGCTATCAGTTTTGTCATATGCAATGTTAAAATAGTTAATGATGGAGGTAATAACATTTAATTCTTTTCTCTAACTTTTTTGGTTTTCTTTCATTACAAAAAGAAAACGGAAATGTCTTCGAAGTAATTACTTTTTAAAATGCAGGTGGATATTTTTAGAGAACGGTTCTGGAGAGTAGTTAGTTGTTCCCTGGGAAGAGGGGATAGGGAGGTTTAGAAAGTCGGAACGCAGCGCTGTCAAACACTGCTGTAATTTTGTGTGTCAATGTTCATTTGACCAAAACCCCCTCTCACTAGTCTACGGTTTTTACCTTCTCCTAACCCAGCAACATCAATAAATAAGTGCAAATTTTAATTTTTTTTTGATTCTCGTTTTTTTTAAAACCCCAAAAAAGTTACAAGTATACTGGCATATCCCCTATAAAAATCAGATCAATCGAAGTTGCTTATGAGATAAAACGTGAATTTCGACGTCAAATCGTTTTTCCTTCGGAAAGCACTTAATTAAAAATACCTTGTTTTAAAACTTAGTCTTTCTATTTTCAGTTAAGTTCAATGAATTCCCATAAAACTATAAAATTTAAATTGTAAGAAATTTATATTACCAACATTTCTTCTAACAAATTTTGCTCAACATTCTCTCCAAAATTTACGTGTGTTTTTTTTTGTACGCGATTTTGCTCGAACATTTCTTTGAACATTTTGCTCAAGAGGCTCGTGTAAATGTTTGTCGGCATTTCAACATCAAAGAAAAGATTGTCTGTGTAAATGCGCCTTAAGAATACTTTTTTGGAGCTTGAGCGAAACTCACGCGTTCTTACCACATAGGATATCTCTGCCAGCAGCAGTTAACTATTTCTGGTAAGTCACGACTAAAATATGTAACCAGAATGCCGAGGATTTTTACAATGTATTTCAGCTTATATGGTTTTACGTTAAAGCTTTTTATTGCTATTTAGCCATAAAAATCAGGTCTCGGGCCTGACGTATGGTTTTTTGTATTCCACATTAGTCAGTTAATTATGACACTGATGCATGTGGATTAATAGTGATTGTTACTATTAATACATATACTTAAGGTCATATTCCGATCTAGGGAAATTATTTTTTTGCAATACTCCACGCATGTCGGTAATTGTCATGAAACGCCAATAAATTCACCGAACACCGGATCCGCGTTCGCTTAGGTGCAACTAGAGGCCTTCTGTACATTTGACAGTTGTTTTTTGTCCCCATATTGTCCGCTCTTTCTAGTTTTTTGTCATATTTGCATGTAAAACCGATTTTATGAAATGGACCGATGTTTTGTTTTTTCTTTTTATAATTTTAGAGGGATGTGGATTAATAGTGATTGTTACTATTAAAGCTTTTCTTAAGGTCATATTCCGATCTAGGGAAATTATTTTTTTGCAATACTCCACGCATGTCGGTAATTGTCATGAAACGCCAATAAATTCGCCGAACACCGGATCCGCGTTCGCTTAGGTGCAACTAGAGGCCTTCTGTACATTTGACAGTTGTTTTTTGTCCCCATATTGTCCGCTCTTTCTAGTTTTTTGTCATATTTGCATGTGTAGAGTGATGTGGATAATTAGTGATTGTTACTATTAATGCATATACTTAAGGTCATATTCCGATCTAGGGAAATTATTTTTTTGCAATACTCCACGCATGTCGGTAATTGTCATGAAACGCCAATAAATTCACCGAACACCGGATCCGCGTTCGCTTAGGTGCAACTAGAGGCCTTCTGTACATTTGACAGTTGTTTTTTGTCCCCATATTGTCCGCTCTTTCTAGTTTTTTGTCATATTTGTATGTAAAACCGATTTTATGAAATGGATCGATGTTTTGTTTTTTTTTTTATAATTTTAGAGGGATGTGGATTAATAGTGATTGTTATTATTAATGCATATACTTAAGGTCATATTCCGATCTAGGGAAATTATTTTTTTGCAATACTCCATACATGTCGGTAATTGTCATGAAACGCCAATAAATTCGCTGAACACCGGATCCGCGTTCGCTTAGGTGCAACTAGAGGCCTTCTGTACATTTGACAGTTGTTTTTTGTCCCCATATTGTCCGCTCTTTCTAGTTTTTTGTCATATTTGTATGTAAAACCGATTTTATGAAATGGATCGATGTTTTGTTTTTTTTTTTATAATTTTAGAGGGATGTGGATTAATAGTGATTGTTATTATTAATGCATATACTTAAGGTCATATTCCGATCTAGGGAAATTATTTTTTTGCAATACTCCACGCATGTCGGTAATTGTCATGAAACGCCAATAAATTCGCCGAACACCGGATCCGCGTTCGCTTAGGTGCAACTAGAGGCCTTCTGTACATTTGACAGTTGTTTTTTGTCCCCATATTGTCCGCTCTTTCTAGTTTTTTGTCATATTTGCATGTAAAACCGATTTTATGAAATCGACCGATGTTTTGTTTTTTCTTTTTATAATTTTAGAGGGATGTGGATTAATAGTGATTGTTACTATTAATGCATATACTTAAGGTCATATTCCGATCTAGGTAAATTATTTTTTTGCAATACTCCACACATGTCGGTAATTGTCATGAAACGCCCATAAATTCGCCGAACACCGGATCCGCGTTCGCTTAGGTGCAACTAGAGGCCTTCTGTACATTTGACAGTTGTTTTTTGTCCCCATATTGTCCGCTCTTTCTAGTTTTTTGTCATATTTGCATGTAAAACCGATTTTATGAAATGGACCGATGTTTTGTTTTTTATTTTTATAATTTTAGAGGGATGTGGATTAATAGTGATTGTTACTATTAATGCATATACTTAAGGTCATATTCCGATCTAGGGAAATTATTTTTTTGCAATACTCCACACATGTCGGTAATTGTCATGAAACGCCAATAAATTCGCTGAACACCGGATCCGCGTTCGCTTAGGTGCAACTAGATGCCTTCTGTACATTTGAGAGTTGTTTTTTGTCCCCATATTGTCCGCTCTTTCTAGTTTTTTGTCATATTTGCATGTAAAACCGATTTTATGAAATCGACCGATGTTTTGTTTTTTCTTTTTATAATTTTAGAGGGATGTGGATTAATAGTGATTGTTACTATTAATGCATATACTTAAGGTCATATTCCGATCTAGGTAAATTATTTTTTTGCAATACTCCACACATGTCGGTAATTGTCATGAAACGCCCATAAATTCGCCGAACACCGGATCCGCGTTCGCTTAGGTGCAACTAGAGGCCTTCTGTACATTTGACAGTTGTTTTTTGTCCCCATATTGTCCGCTCTTTCTAGTTTTTTGTCATATTTGCATGTAAAACCGATTTTATGAAATCGACCGATGTTTTGTTTTTTCTTTTTATAATTTTAGAGGGATGTGGATTAATAGTGATTGTTACTATTAATGCATATACTTAAGGTCATATTCCGATCTAGGTAAATTATTTTTTTGCAATACTCCACACATGTCGGTAATTGTCATGAAACGCCCATAAATTCGCCGAACACCGGATCCGCGTTCGCTTAGGTGCAACTAGAGGCCTTCTGTACATTTGACAGTTGTTTTTTGTCCCCATATTGTCCGCTCTTTCTAGTTTTTTGTCATATTTGCATGTAAAACCGATTTTATGAAATGGACCGATGTTTTGTTTTTTATTTTTATAATTTTAGAGGGATGTGGATTAATAGTGATTGTTACTATTAATGCATATACTTAAGGTCATATTCCGATCTAGGGAAATTATTTTTTTGCAATACTCCACACATGTCGGTAATTGTCATGAAACGCCAATAAATTCGCCGAACACCGGATCCGCGTTCGCTTAGGTGCAACTAGAGGCCTTCTGTACATTTGACAGTTGTTTTTTGTCCCCATATTGTCCGCTCTTTCTAGTTTTTTGTCATATTTGCATGTAAAACCGATTTTATGAAATGGACCGATGTTTTGTTTTTTATTTTTATAATTTTAGAGGGATGTGGATTAATAGTGATTGTTACTATTAATGCATATACTTAAGGTCATATTCCGATCTAGGGAAATTATTTTTTTGCAATACTCCACACATGTCGGTAATTGTCATGAAACGCCAATAAATTCGCCGAACACCGGATCCGCGTTCGCTTAGGTGCAACTAGAGGCCTTCTGTACATTTGACAGTTGTTTTTTGTCCCCATATTGTCCGCTCTTTCTAGTTTTTTGTCATATTTGCATGTAAAACCGATTTTATGAAATCGACCGATGTTTTGTTTTTTCTTTTTATAATTTTAGAGGGATGTGGATTAATAGTGATTGTTACTATTAATGCATATACTTAAGGTCATATTCCGATCTAGGGAAATTATTTTTTTGCAATACTCCACGCATGTCGGTAATTGTCATGAAACGCCAATAAATTCGCCGAACACCGGATCCGCGTTCGCTTAGGTGCAACTAGATGCCTTCTGTACATTTGACAGTTGTTTTTTGTCCCCATATTGTCCGCTCTTTCTAGTTTTTTGTCATATTTGCATGTAAAACCGATTTTATGAAATGGACCGATGTTTTGTTTTTTATTTTTATAATTTTACAGGGATGTGGATTAATAGTGATTGTTACTATTAATGCATATACTTAAGGTCATATTCCGATCTAGGGAAATTATTTTTTTGCAATACTCCACGCATGTCGGTAATTGTCATGAAACGCCAATAAATTCGCTGAACACCGGATCCGCGTTCGCTTAGGTGCAACTAGATGCCTTCTGTACATTTGAGAGTTGTTTTTTGTCCCCATATTGTCCGCTCTTTCTAGTTTTTTGTCATATTTGCATGTAAAACCGATTTTATGAAATGGACCGATGTTTTGTTTTTTATTTTTATAATTTTAGAGGGATGTGGATTAATAGTGATTGTTACTATTAATGCATATACTTAAGGTCATATTCCGATCTAGGGAAATTATTTTTTTGCAATACTCCACACATGTCGGTAATTGTCATGAAACGCCAATAAATTCGCTGAACTCCGGATCCGCGTTCGCTTAGGTGCAACTAGATGCCTTCTGTACATTTGAGAGTTGTTTTTTGTCCCCATATTGTCCGCTCTTTCTAGTTTTTTGTCATATTTGCATGTAAAACCGATTTTATGAAATGGACCGATGTTTTGTTTTTTATTTTTATAATTTTAGAGGGATGTGGATTAATAGTGATTGTTACTATTAATGCATATACTTAAGGTCATATTCCGATCTAGGGAAATTATTTTTTTGCAATACTCCACGCATGTCGGTAATTGTCATGAAACGCCAATAAATTCGCCGAACACCGGATCCGCGTTCGCTTAGGTGCAACTAGATGCCTTCTGTACATTTGACAGTTGTTTTTTGTCCCCATATTGTCCGCTCTTTCTAGTTTTTTGTCATATTTGCATGTAAAACCGATTTTATGAAATGGACCGATGTTTTGTTTTTTATTTTTATAATTTTACAGGGATGTGGATTAATAGTGATTGTTACTATTAATGCATATACTTAAGGTCATATTCCGATCTAGGGAAATTATTTTTTTGCAATACTCCACGCATGTCGGTAATTGTCATTAAACGCCAATAAATTCGCTGAACACCGGATCCGCGTTCGCTTAGGTGCAACTAGATGCCTTCTGTACATTTGAGAGTTGTTTTTTGTCCCCATATTGTCCGCTCTTTCTAGTTTTTTGTCATATTTGCATGTAAAACCGATTTTATGAAATGGACCGATGTTTTGTTTTTTATTTTTATAATTTTAGAGGGATGTGGATTAATAGTGATTGTTACTATTAATGCATATACTTAAGGTCATATTCCGATCTAGGGAAATTATTTTTTTGCAATACTCCACACATGTCGGTAATTGTCATGAAACGCCAATAAATTCGCTGAACACCGGATCCGCGTTCGCTTAGGTGCAACTAGATGCCTTCTGTACATTTGAGAGTTGTTTTTTGTCCCCATATTGTCCGCTCTTTCTAGTTTTTTGTCATATTTGCATGTAAAACCGATTTTATGAAATGGACCGATGTTTTGTTTTTTATTTTTATAATTTTAGAGGGATGTGGATTAATAGTGATTGTTACTATTAATGCATATACTTAAGGTCATATTCCAATCTAGGGAAATTATTTTTTTGCAATACTCCACACATGTCGGTAATTGTCATGAAACGCCAATAAATTCGCTGAACTCCGGATCCGCGTTCGCTTAGGTGCAACTAGATGCCTTCTGTACATTTGAGAGTTGTTTTTTGTCCCCATATTGTCCGCTCTTTCTAGTTTTTTGTCATATTTGCATGTAAAACCGATTTTATGAAATGGACCGATGTTTTGTTTTTTATTTTTATAATTTTAGAGGGATGTGGATTAATAGTGATTGTTACTATTAATGCATATACTTAAGGTCATATTCCGATCTAGGGAAATTATTTTTTTGCAATACTCCACACATGTCGGTAATTGTCATGAAACGCCAATAAATTCGCTGAACACCGGATCCGCGTTCGCTTAGGTGCAACTGGATGCCTTCTGTACATTTGAGAGTTGTTTTTTGTCCCCATATTGTCCGCTCTTTCTAGTTTTTTGTCATATTTGCATGTAAAACCGATTTTATGAAATGGACCGATGTTTTGTTTTTTATTTTTATAATTTTAGAGGGATGTGGATTAATAGTGATTGTTACTATTAATGCATATACTTAAGGTCATATTCCGATCTAGGGAAATTATTTTTTTGCAATACTCCACACATGTCGGTAATTGTCATGAAACGCCAATAAATTCGCCGAACACCGGATCCGCGTTCGCTTAGGTGCAACTAGAGGCCTTCTGTACATTTGACAGTTGTTTTTTGTCCCCATATTGTCCGCTCTTTCTAGTTTTTTGTCATATTTGCATGTAAAACCGATTTTATGAAATGGACCGATGTTTTGTTTTTTATTTTTATAATTTTAGAGGGATGTGGATTAATAGTGATTGTTACTATTAATGCATATACTTAAGGTCATATTCCGATCTAGGGAAATTATTTTTTTGCAATACTCCACACATGTCGGTAATTGTCATGAAACGCCATTAAATTCGCCGAACACCGGATCCGCGTTCGCTTAGGTGCAACTAGAGGCCTTCTGTACATTTGACAGTTGTTTTTTGTCCCCATATTGTCCGCTCTTTCTAGTTTTTTGTCATATTTGCATGTAAAACCGATTTTATGAAATGGACCGATGTTTTGTTTTTTATTTTTATAATTTTAGAGGGATGTGGATTAATAGTGATTGTTACTATTAATGCATATACTTAAGGTCATATTCCGATCTAGGGAAATTATTTTTTTGCAATACTCCACACATGTCGGTAATTGTCATGAAACGCCAATAAATTCGCTGAACACCGGATCCGCGTTCGCTTAGGTGCAACTAGATGCCTTCTGTACATTTGAGAGTTGTTTTTTGTCCCCATATTGTCCGCTCTTTCTAGTTTTTTGTCATATTTGCATGTAAAACCGATTTTATGAAATGGACCGATGTTTTGTTTTTTATTTTTATAATTTTAGAGGGATGTGGATTAATAGTGATTGTTACTATTAATGCATATACTTAAGGTCATATTCCGATCTAGGGAAATTATTTTTTTGCAATACTCCACACATGTCGGTAATTGTCATGAAACGCCAATAAATTCGCTGAACACCGGATCCGCGTTCGCTTAGGTGCAACTAGATGCCTTCTGTACATTTGAGAGTTGTTTTTTGTCCCCATATTGTCCGCTCTTTCTAGTTTTTTGTCATATTTGCATGTAAAACCGATTTTATGAAATGGACCGATGTTTTGTTTTTTATTTTTATAATTTTAGAGGGATGTGGATTAATAGTGATTGTTACTATTAATGCATATACTTAAGGTCATATTCCGATCTAGGGAAATTATTTTTTTGCAATACTCCACACATGTCGGTAATTGTCATGAAACGCCAATAAATTCGCCGAACACCGGATCCGCGTTCGCTTAGGTGCAACTAGAGGCCTTCTGTACATTTGACAGTTGTTTTTTGTCCCCATATTGTCCGCTCTTTCTAGTTTTTTGTCATATTTGCATGTAAAACCGATTTTATGAAATGGACCGATGTTTTGTTTTTTATTTTTATAATTTTAGAGGGATGTGGATTAATAGTGATTGTTACTATTAATGCATATACTTAAGGTCATATTCCGATCTAGGGAAATTATTTTTTTGCAATACTCCACACATGTCGGTAATTGTCATGAAACGCCAATAAATTCGCTGAACACCGGATCCGCGTTCGCTTAGGTGCAACTAGATGCCTTCTGTACATTTGAGAGTTGTTTTTTGTCCCCATATTGTCCGCTCTTTCTAGTTTTTTGTCATATTTGCATGTAAAACCGATTTTATGAAATGGACCGATGTTTTGTTTTTTATTTTTATAATTTTAGAGGGATGTGGATTAATAGTGATTGTTACTATTAATGCATATACTTAAGGTCATATTCCGATCTAGGGAAATTATTTTTTTGCAATACTCCACACATGTCGGTAATTGTCATGAAACGCCAATAAATTCGCCGAACACCGGATCCGCGTTCGCTTAGGTGCAACTAGATGCCTTCTGTACATTTGAGAGTTGTTTTTTGTCCCCATATTGTCCGCTCTTTCTAGTTTTTTGTCATATTTGCATGTAAAACCGATTTTATGAAATGGACCGATGTTTTGTTTTTTATTTTTATAATTTTAGAGGGATGTGGATTAATAGTGATTGTTACTATTAATGCATATACTTAAGGTCATATTCCGATCTAGGGAAATTATTTTTTTGCAATACTCCACACATGTCGGTAATTGTCATGAAACGCCAATAAATTCGCTGAACACCGGATCCGCGTTCGCTTAGGTGCAACTAGATGCCTTCTGTACATTTGAGAGTTGTTTTTTGTCCCCATATTGTCCGCTCTTTCTAGTTTTTTGTCATATTTGCATGTAAAACCGATTTTATGAAATGGACCGATGTTTTGTTTTTTATTTTTATAATTTTAGAGGGATGTGGATTAATAGTGATTGTTACTATTAATGCATATACTTAAGGTCATATTCCGATCTAGGGAAATTATTTTTTTGCAATACTCCACGCATGTCGGTAATTGTCATGAAACGCCAATAAATTCGCCGAACACCGGATCCGCGTTCGCTTAGGTGCAACTAGAGGCCTTCTGTACATTTGACAGTTGTTTTTTGTCCCCATATTGTCCGCTCTTTCTAGTTTTTTGTCATATTTGCATGTAAAACCGATTTTATGAAATGGACCGATGTTTTGTTTTTTATTTTTATAATTTTACAGGGATGTGGATTAATAGTGATTGTTACTATTAATGCATATACTTAAGGTCATATTCCGATCTAGGGAAATTATTTTTTTGCAATACTCCACGCATGTCGGTAATTGTCATGAAACGCCAATAAATTCGCCGAACACCGGATCCGCGTTCGCTTAGGTGCAACTAGATGCCTTCTGTACATTTGACAGTTGTTTTTTGTCCCCATATTGTCCGCTCTTTCTAGTTTTTTGTCATATTTGCATGTAAAACCGATTTTATGAAATGGACCGATGTTTTGTTTTTTATTTTTATAATTTTACAGGGATGTGGATTAATAGTGATTGTTACTATTAATGCATATACTTAAGGTCATATTCCGATCTAGGGAAATTATTTTTTTGCAATACTCCACGCATGTCGGTAATTGTCATGAAACGCCAATAAATTCGATGAACACCGGATCCGCGTTCGCTTAGGTGCAACTAGATGCCTTCTGTACATTTGACAGTTGTTTTTTGTCCCCATATTGTCCGCTCTTTCTAGTTTTTTGTCATATTTGCATGTAAAACCGATTTTATGAAATGGACCGATGTTTTGTTTTTTATTTTTATAATTTTACAGGGATGTGGATTAATAGTGATTGTTACTATTAATGCATATACTTAAGGTCATATTCCGATCTAGGGAAATTATTTTTTTGCAATACTCCACGCATGTCGGTAATTGTCATGAAACGCCAATAAATTCGCCGAACACCGGATCCGCGTTCGCTTAGGTGCAACTAGATGCCTTCTGTACATTTGACAGTTGTTTTTTGTCCCCATATTGTCCGCTCTTTCTAGTTTTTTGTCATATTTGCATGTAAAACCGATTTTATGAAATGGACCGATGTTTTGTTTTTTATTTTTATAATTTTACAGGGATGTGGATTAATAGTGATTGTTACTATTAATGCATATACTTAAGGTCATATTCCGATCTAGGGAAATTATTTTTTTGCAATACTCCACGCATGTCGGTAATTGTCATGAAACGCCAATAAATTCGCCGAACACCGGATCCGCGTTCGCTTAGGTGCAACTAGATGCCTTCTGTACATTTGACAGTTGTTTTTTGTCCCCATATTGTCCGCTCTTTCTAGTTTTTTATCATATTTGCATGTAAAACCGATTTTATGAAATCGACCGATGTTTTGTTTTTTCTTTTTATAATTTTAGAGGGATGTGGATTAATAGTGATTGTTACTATTAATGCATATACTTAAGGTCATATTCCGATCTAGGTAAATTATTTTTTTGCAATACTCCACACATGTCGGTAATTGTCATGAAACGCCCATAAATTCGCCGAACACCGGATCCGCGTTCGCTTAGGTGCAACTAGAGGCCTTCTGTACATTTGACAGTTGTTTTTTGTCCCCATATTGTCCGCTCTTTCTAGTTTTTTGTCATATTTGCATGTAAAACCGATTTTATGAAATGGACCGATGTTTTGTTTTTTATTTTTATAATTTTAGAGGGATGTGGATTAATAGTGATTGTTACTATTAATGCATATACTTAAGGTCATATTCCGATCTAGGGAAATTATTTTTTTGCAATACTCCACGCATGTCGGTAATTGTCATGAAACGCCAATAAATTCGATGAACACCGGATCCGCGTTCGCTTAGGTGCAACTAGAGGCCTTCTGTACATTTGACAGTTGTTTTTTGTCCCCAAATTGTCCGCGCTTTCTAGTTTTTTGTCATATTTGCATGTAAAACCGATTTTATGAAATGGACCGATGTTTTGTTTTTTCTTTTTATAATTTTACAGGGATGTGGATTAATAGTGATTGTTACTATTAATGCATATACTTAAGGTCATATTCCGATCTAGGGAAATTATTTTTTTGCAATACTCCACGCATGTCGGTAATTGTCATGAAACGCCAATAAATTCGATGAACACCGGATCCGCGTTCGCTTAGGTGCAACTAGATGCCTTCTGTACATTTGACAGTTGTTTTTTGTCCCCATATTGTCCGCTCTTTCTAGTTTTTTGTCATATTTGCATGTAAAACCGATTTTATGAAATGGACCGATGTTTTGTTTTTTATTTTTATAATTTTACAGGGATGTGGATTAATAGTGATTGTTACTATTAATGCATATACTTAAGGTCATATTCCGATCTAGGGAAATTATTTTTTTGCAATACTCCACGCATGTCGGTAATTGTCATGAAACGCCAATAAATTCGCCGAACACCGGATCCGCGTTCGCTTAGGTGCAACTAGATGCCTTCTGTACATTTGACAGTTGTTTTTTGTCCCCATATTGTCCGCTCTTTCTAGTTTTTTGTCATATTTGCATGTAAAACCGATTTTATGAAATGGACCGATGTTTTGTTTTTTATTTTTATAATTTTACAGGGATGTGGATTAATAGTGATTGTTACTATTAATGCATATACTTAAGGTCATATTCCGATCTAGGGAAATTATTTTTTTGCAATACTCCACACATGTCGGTAATTGTCATGAAACGCCAATAAATTCGCTGAACACCGGATCCGCGTTCGCTTAGGTGCAACTAGATGCCTTCTGTACATTTGAGAGTTGTTTTTTGTCCCCATATTGTCCGCTCTTTCTAGTTTTTTGTCATATTTGCATGTAAAACCGATTTTATGAAATGGACCGATGTTTTGTTTTTTATTTTTATAATTTTAGAGGGATGTGGATTAATAGTGATTGTTACTATTAATGCATATACTTAAGGTCATATTCCGATCTAGGGAAATTATTTTTTTGCAATACTCCACACATGTCGGTAATTGTCATGAAACGCCAATAAATTCGCTGAACACCGGATCCGCGTTCGCTTAGGTGCAACTAGATGCCTTCTGTACATTTGAGAGTTGTTTTTTGTCCCCATATTGTCCGCTCTTTCTAGTTTTTTGTCATATTTGCATGTAAAACCGATTTTATGAAATGGACCGATGTTTTGTTTTTTATTTTTATAATTTTAGAGGGATGTGGATTAATAGTGATTGTTACTATTAATGCATATACTTAAGGTCATATTCCGATCTAGGGAAATTATTTTTTTGCAATACTCCACACATGTCGGTAATTGTCATGAAACGCCAACAAATTCGCTGAACTCCGGATCCGCGTTCGCTTAGGTGCAACTAGATGCCTTCTGTACATTTGAGAGTTGTTTTTTGTCCCCATATTGTCCGCTCTTTCTAGTTTTTTGTCATATTTGCATGTAAAACCGATTTTATGAAATGGACCGATGTTTTGTTTTTTATTTTTATAATTTTAGAGGGATGTGGATTAATAGTGATTGTTACTATTAATGCATATACTTAAGGTCATATTCCGATCTAGGGAAATTATTTTTTTGCAATACTCCACACATGTCGGTAATTGTCATGAAACGCCAATAAATTCGCTGAACACCGGATCCGCGTTCGCTTAGGTGCAACTAGATGCCTTCTGTACATTTGAGAGTTGTTTTTTGTCCCCATATTGTCCGCTCTTTCTAGTTTTTTGTCATATTTGCATGTAAAACCGATTTTATGAAATGGACCGATGTTTTGTTTTTTATTTTTATAATTTTAGAGGGATGTGGATTAATAGTGATTGTTACTATTAATGCATATACTTAAGGTCATATTCCGATCTAGGGAAATTATTTTTTTGCAATACTCCACACATGTCGGTAATTGTCATGAAACGCCAATAAATTCGCCGAACACCGGATCCGCGTTCGCTTAGGTGCAACTAGAGGCCTTCTGTACATTTGACAGTTGTTTTTTGTCCCCATATTGTCCGCTCTTTCTAGTTTTTTGTCATATTTGCATGTAAAACCGATTTTATGAAATGGACCGATGTTTTGTTTTTTATTTTTATAATTTTAGAGGGATGTGGATTAATAGTGATTGTTACTATTAATGCATATACTTAAGGTCATATTCCGATCTAGGGAAATTATTTTTTTGCAATACTCCACACATGTCGGTAATTGTCATGAAACGCCAATAAATTCGCCGAACACCGGATCCGCGTTCGCTTAGGTGCAACTAGAGGCCTTCTGTACATTTGACAGTTGTTTTTTGTCCCCATATTGTCCGCTCTTTCTAGTTTTTTGTCATATTTGCATGTAAAACCGATTTTATGAAATGGACCGATGTTTTGTTTTTTATTTTTATAATTTTAGAGGGATGTGGATTAATAGTGATTGTTACTATTAATGCATATACTTAAGGTCATATTCCGATCTAGGGAAATTATTTTTTTGCAATACTCCACACATGTCGGTAATTGTCATGAAACGCCAATAAATTCGCTGAACTCCGGATCCGCGTTCGCTTAGGTGCAACTAGATGCCTTCTGTACATTTGAGAGTTGTTTTTTGTCCCCATATTGTCCGCTCTTTCTAGTTTTTTGTCATATTTGCATGTAAAACCGATTTTATGAAATGGACCGATGTTTTGTTTTTTATTTTTATAATTTTAGAGGGATGTGGATTAATAGTGATTGTTACTATTAATGCATATACTTAAGGTCATATTCCGATCTAGGGAAATTATTTTTTTGCAATACTCCACACATGTCGGTAATTGTCATGAAACGCCAATAAATTCGCCGAACACCGGATCCGCGTTCGCTTAGGTGCAACTAGATGCCTTCTGTACATTTGAGAGTTGTTTTTTGTCCCCATATTGTCCGCTCTTTCTAGTTTTTTGTCATATTTGCATGTAAAACCGATTTTATGAAATGGACCGATGTTTTGTTTTTTATTTTTATAATTTTAGAGGGATGTGGATTAATAGTGATTGTTACTATTAATGCATATACTTAAGGTCATATTCCGATCTAGGGAAATTATTTTTTTGCAATACTCCACACATGTCGGTAATTGTCATGAAACGCCAATAAATTCGCTGAACTCCGGATCCGCGTTCGCTTAGGTGCAACTAGATGCCTTCTGTACATTTGAGAGTTGTTTTTTGTCCCCATATTGTCCGCTCTTTCTAGTTTTTTGTCATATTTGCATGTAAAACCGATTTTATGAAATGGACCGATGTTTTGTTTTTTATTTTTATAATTTTAGAGGGATGTGGATTAATAGTGATTGTTACTATTAATGCATATACTTAAGGTCATATTCCGATCTAGGGAAATTATTTTTTTGCAATACTCCACACATGTCGGTAATTGTCATGAAACGCCAATAAATTCGCTGAACACCGGATCCGCGTTCGCTTAGGTGCAACTAGATGCCTTCTGTACATTTGAGAGTTGTTTTTTGTCCCCATATTGTCCGCTCTTTCTAGTTTTTTGTCATATTTGCATGTAAAACCGATTTTATGAAATGGACCGATGTTTTGTTTTTTATTTTTATAATTTTAGAGGGATGTGGATTAATAGTGATTGTTACTATTAATGCATATACTTAAGGTCATATTCCGATCTAGGGAAATTATTTTTTTGCAATACTCCACACATGTCGGTAATTGTCATGAAACGCCAATAAATTCGCCGAACACCGGATCCGCGTTCGCTTAGGTGCAACTAGAGGCCTTCTGTACATTTGACAGTTGTTTTTTGTCCCCATATTGTCCGCTCTTTCTAGTTTTTTGTCATATTTGCATGTAAAACCGATTTTATGAAATGGACCGATGTTTTGTTTTTTATTTTTATAATTTTAGAGGGATGTGGATTAATAGTGATTGTTACTATTAATGCATATACTTAAGGTCATATTCCGATCTAGGGAAATTATTTTTTTGCAATACTCCACACATGTCGGTAATTGTCATGAAACGCCAATAAATTCGCCGAACACCGGATCCGCGTTCGCTTAGGTGCAACTAGAGGCCTTCTGTACATTTGACAGTTGTTTTTTGTCCCCATATTGTCCGCTCTTTCTAGTTTTTTGTCATATTTGCATGTAAAACCGATTTTATGAAATGGACCGATGTTTTGTTTTTTATTTTTATAATTTTAGAGGGATGTGGATTAATAGTGATTGTTACTATTAATGCATATACTTAAGGTCATATTCCGATCTAGGGAAATTATTTTTTTGCAATACTCCACACATGTCGGTAATTGTCATGAAACGCCAATAAATTCGCTGAACACCGGATCCGCGTTCGCTTAGGTGCAACTAGATGCCTTCTGTACATTTGAGAGTTGTTTTTTGTCCCCATATTGTCCGCTCTTTCTAGTTTTTTGTCATATTTGCATGTAAAACCGATTTTATGAAATGGACCGATGTTTTGTTTTTTATTTTTATAATTTTAGAGGGATGTGGATTAATAGTGATTGTTACTATTAATGCATATACTTAAGGTCATATTCCGATCTAGGGAAATTATTTTTTTGCAATACTCCACACATGTCGGTAATTGTCATGAAACGCCAATAAATTCGCCGAACACCGGATCCGCGTTCGCTTAGGTGCAACTAGATGCCTTCTGTACATTTGAGAGTTGTTTTTTGTCCCCATATTGTCCGCTCTTTCTAGTTTTTTGTCATATTTGCATGTAAAACCGATTTTATGAAATGGACCGATGTTTTGTTTTTTATTTTTATAATTTTAGAGGGATGTGGATTAATAGTGATTGTTACTATTAATGCATATACTTAAGGTCATATTCCGATCTAGGGAAATTATTTTTTTGCAATACTCCACACATGTCGGTAATTGTCATGAAACGCCAATAAATTCGCTGAACACCGGATCCGCGTTCGCTTAGGTGCAACTAGATGCCTTCTGTACATTTGAGAGTTGTTTTTTGTCCCCATATTGTCCGCTCTTTCTAGTTTTTTGTCATATTTGCATGTAAAACCGATTTTATGAAATGGACCGATGTTTTGTTTTTTATTTTTATAATTTTAGAGGGATGTGGATTAATAGTGATTGTTACTATTAATGCATATACTTAAGGTCATATTCCGATCTAGGGAAATTATTTTTTTGCAATACTCCACACATGTCGGTAATTGTCATGAAACGCCAATAAATTCGCCGAACACCGGATCCGCGTTCGCTTAGGTGCAACTAGATGCCTTCTGTACATTTGAGAGTTGTTTTTTGTCCCCATATTGTCCGCTCTTTCTAGTTTTTTGTCATATTTGCATGTAAAACCGATTTTATGAAATGGACCGATGTTTTGTTTTTTATTTTTATAATTTTAGAGGGATGTGGATTAATAGTGATTGTTACTATTAATGCATATACTTAAGGTCATATTTCGATCTAGGGAAATTATTTTTTTGCAATACTCCACACATGTCGGTAATTGTCATGAAACGCCAATAAATTCGCTGAACACCGGATCCGCGTTCGCTTAGGTGCAACTAGATGCCTTCTGTACATTTGAGAGTTGTTTTTTGTCCCCATATTGTCCGCTCTTTCTAGTTTTTTGTCATATTTGCATGTAAAACCGATTTTATGAAATGGACCGATGTTTTGTTTTTTATTTTTATAATTTTAGAGGGATGTGGATTAATAGTGATTGTTACTATTAATGCATATACTTAAGGTCATATTCCGATCTAGGGAAATTATTTTTTTGCAATACTCCACGCATGTCGGTAATTGTCATGAAACGCCAATAAATTCGCCGAACACCGGATCCGCGTTCGCTTAGGTGCAACTAGAGGCCTTTTGTACATTTGAAAGTTGTTTTTTGTCCCCATATTGTCCGCGCTTTCTAGTTTTTTGTCATATTTGCATGTAAAACCGATTTTATGAAATGGACCGATGTTTTGTTTTTTCTTTTTATAATTTTAGAGGGAGCATCAGTTTTTCACGGTCATTCTTGAACTGTGAGCATTTATTTTATGTGCTTTGGCTGTTGAGTGATCGTTTCATCTCGCGGTTTCGAAAGTCAGGTCCCAAGATTTCTCAGATAATAATATAACCAAAGTCCCCGGAAGTATCGGGTATCTTTAAGTAGTAAATCTAAGATTCGCTCGGATAAGGTTCAAAGGGAAGAAGGTATGGATGAAAGAGAAGAGCGTGAGGCGGAGGGGAACTGGGTAAGCTACAATTTGAAACACGCGGGTAATTCGTCGGGTTTAATATGTAAAAAGGTTTAGTTTGATCCGCAAATACTTAATCTAACTGCTTAAATTCACTCTAACCTCATAAATAAACTTGACGAAATTTCATCCAAATTTGCGGGCCGCAAGTTTCGAAAAGTTTATATTTGCCAAATCTGTTTGCAATGTTACTGAACCGAGCTTATTCTTCCATCAAAAAGGAGAAACCAAGTAACTGCATGTTTGACCGTTTTTAAAGAAACAAAATTGAGTTATTTTTTACTGCTCACATCTCTTAAAAAATAATTCATTATTTGTCAGTGGCGCGCCGAGGGAGGATATTTGGGGTTAACCCCCCCCCCGAGAAGCCTGGTTATGGTCACATTTTTACTTCAAATTAAGTTTTTTTGATTATATTTCTCCTTGAAAATGCAGAAATATTTTTTATTAAGCCTTAATTTACTTAAAACTCTAACTATCAGAACTCCTACAAAAAAAAATATAACTTTTCAACTTCTAAAATCATATTATAATCAAAAATCAAATAAATTAAAATTTGTATCTTCAAACATCCACTCTATCAAGAATCTTAAGAGCAACTGCGATGCATTGATAAAAAACGTTAGGGAATTCACGCAATCATTAGTTACAGTGTTACCATTGTACATACTGTAAAATTACTTGCTGTATGTAATTTCGCAAAAAGATTGTGAATTTACTAGCTATTAATAAAAGGGAAAGTAGAAGAGGTGTTGGTCGCAGACGAATATTATTTCAAACTTTTTATCAGGCAGTAGATGAGGGGAACCTCAGAACACTGAACTACCAGAAGGAGCTTTTTCCCAGACCTAGGGCAGGGTGTTTGAGTTCAACATCTTCATCCCATTGCTGTCATGTTTCCGCTGTTTTTAATATTATTTAAAAGACATTGATTAATTTTTACTTCCGTTTAAATAAATGGTCTAGATATAGTAATAAAAATGTATCTTTCTATAAAAAAAAAACTAAAAATGTATTCAAGTAGGATGTACAACTATAAAAATAAGAAAAAGGGGCTATGGAAATCCCTATTTACACTTAAATTATTGACAAGCCGGCAACACAGATTTTCTGCCTTTGTTTACCGATAATGTCCAAATATAACGAATTCTAACCTAATATTTAGTTAATATTTTAATTTAACGTGCCTATGAAACGAAATACTGCGGTCCTCCGGCTTCTGTTTCACCTGGCATACACTTCGGAACAATTTTTCGCCACAAACTTTTCACAAAAATGTCAAAAAAACACTATTGACAAGTGCTGAAACTTTCACTTTCAAAACAATAATCCAGGCAAAATCGAGAAACCGCAATAAACAATCAATGTTGCCACGTTGACTACAAAAGAAGATGTTTAAGGAAAACACATGTTAAATTTTCAGAAAACGTCGAAAGTTTTAAATAGGTTGTGAGTATTTTATATTGTGTATATTAGCTTTTTCAACATATATCTTAAACCTCATCAATTAATTAATAAATAAGCGTTAAAACTTAATCTTAATTTAAAAAGTTTTTGCTGCATAATTCTATTATTAAAATTGGAACATAAAAAACTAGTGTAACCAGACTCCTTCTAGTCTAAGAGAGGAACAGCAAAAATATTTCATAGACTAAAATAGTAAAATCTGTCTTACAAAAGTCTCAGTTAGCTCCAGTTTGATACTGATTATGATAATTACCTACCCAACTAACAATATTACGTCACGCCTATGTTAAACTATCTGACTCTGACGTTGGTAGCCAACTGGATTACGACGTTCTTACGATTTAGTATTGCACTAATATGGTCAAACATTTTCGGTCTTTCCGACGTCGCAACACGCATTACCAACGCCAGGGAGTCGTTCGACTGAAATTGTTGGGGCGTAGGCCAACCCGACGTAAAAAGACCGACTTTGCCATGGAGCATGCGTGTAAATAATTGGCATTCTGACAGTTCTTTCAGCCTGCCGGTCGGAGAAGGTAAATTTCTTGTGACTTATTTTGGAATAAAGGTTGTAATTGTATTTGATTTGTGACTTAAAAAAATTGAAGAATGGTGAACAATAAAATGTGATGAACAGTGCGGGTATTGGACATGGTGAACCCAATATTTACAAACGCAGGGCAGTTCTCTGACAGAAATAGGGGTAGTACATGGATTTTTTTTAAGGGGCCTTCAAAATACATTAGTTTAACCGATTGTTTTATTGTATTTTTTTACGAAAAAATAAAATCTTTAAAGTGTTGAATTTTTAGTCTCCAAATAAAGAATAAACCATAGGGATATGAAAAAAAACCGTCAAAATCTTTTTCTTAAATTTTACTTTAAACAAATTGTAGATCAGAATAATTCAACATAGCGTTCCTGTTTCAGCAGTGTAAAAATTATGTTTAATTTTTTTGCGCTTTCACCATTTTGCCCAAGTTAGCATCCAAATCAGTGAAATTACTGTTTTCTTCTTGTTCTTTTTTACTATTAGAGATTCCTTTTTTATCAATGTCGTTTGTCAAAAGCCTGTGGTGGTCAGGAAAAAAAATGGTCCATGGCTCCATAGACAAACTGATCGTGGGTGATCCTGAGCATGAGACTCTAGCTACAACGGCTAACGGAACTGTTTCCAGTTAATAAAAACAACTTGAAACATAGATTTTAGTAACAAAAACACAGAAACAAATACCTAACCTATAACTTTACAAGAAACGTCAAAGTAAGTACATAGTTGAAAGTATTAGACCCCCACACGACGTTGGTAGGCCGTAAGAAGTTGCTAAATATTTACGTCATATCAAACTCTTTCCAACGTGGAAGAGAGGTCGATAGATTACCGAAAGGTTACGTTAGGATTTTAAGATCTATTATGTTGTTGGACCAACGTCGTCGGCCGCCTTCATTTATACCAGACCTAAGTGGGTAATTTGTCGACGTCTACCGAACGTCGCCAAATGACCGAAGGAAGATTATTAATTTTGTACAACTTTGTGACGACCCCACGATGTTTTTGCGTCTTCGCTGAGCGACTGTGCACTACCTGATCACTTTCTGGAGATCAGACGACGTTGGAAGGTTTCCAGATTTGGTAGGAAGTCATGCAAATGTTGCTTGGGTATCTGCTCTTAATATATGGAAAAATTCGACCATTGAGTGGATACATGGATTATTCAATTGTATTTTATAAGGTGTTTAATTTAACAACATAACAGTATTTGTTTTCATGAAAAACAAGGGGATTGAGGGATTAATGACAGCTTTCAGTCTGGACTATGAATAAAAATACTGGAGACTTTTTATTAATTCTTCAAAAATAAGTCGTAAAGCTGTGTTACTTCATATAATAAACAAGTTGCCTTCAGTACCAATTATTCATGCAGTTCATATGCAAGAAGCGTAGGGCAATTTGAAATTGTTACCGGAGACCATACAATATGAAAGATATAAATGTCAAATTTGTGTTGATTTAAAAGTTAAATTAAAATTTATTCCCTAATGTAACCAACGTTCGAAGAAAGCAAAGCACCTTCAAAGAGGATAATATATTAATTATATATATTTTGAAAAAAATGCAAACCCAAGTAACAATTTTTAGTTGTATTAGTTGCCATAACTAAGAAATACACTAAAATCAACGTTGCATAAATTACAAAAACTAGTCATTTGTGCAACGGTCGGTCGCTACGATTTACGAGAAAACGACGCAACGCCATACCGTTGTTTTTAACTATAACAGGGTTAATTTCGCAAGTCTCTAACAACGTTTATTTTTACAGGAACGACGACGACGGATCAACGACGCCAAAATGATAGTTAACTAGACTTAATTAATTTATGTTCTCTTAAAGTTTCTTTTTACGAGACAATTGTGGCCAAATAATCAGTGCAGCCAATTTCAAAATATAACTTTGTCTGACAACCATACAGACCGCTTCAAGCTACTGCGAACATAGGGCGGAAGAAGTCTAATTTGCCAGTGTACGTACATGCAGAGACACCGCACGCCTATCAGTGAAGCAACCAATACTCAGGCTTGCGATCACCACTTGCATGACTTTCCTTTGATATTTAGTACGCCTCTAACCACGGTGCTGTATGGAGCGTAGTCAATGAAACCGGAATTTGGTCAATAAATACGCAAATTTTTATAACGTAATTTTCTTATTTTTTGTTACTGATAAATAAGAGCGTTTTATTGTCAACTGCTCAGATTTATCAATATAATAATAATAATAAGGAGAAACAAAATAAAAGCAAGTTCTCAAAATAAAATAATACATTCTAAAAACCAAAAAGATTCTCCCAGTCAAAAAAAAATTAAAGCAAATGTTCGAAAAGTCCTCCTTGCTCGGCTAGACAATATCCGAGCCTACTATAAAAACCCCTTCAAACGTTTCCAAGCATGTTAGGGGTGATAATTTGAAAAGCTTCTTCAAAAACAGATAGAAGTCATTAGGAGCAAGATTGGGAGATCGAGCTGGCCATAAAATAGTTCCCCGTGTACTTATAACCCGATTAGGAAATACATTATCAAGATATTCCCTAACAAGGCCAACATTGTGAGCGGAACAACCATCTTGTTGAAACCATGTTTCACCAAATCTTACACCTAACAACTGCCTAGCAGTTGGAATAATGTGCTGCTGCAGTAGATCCAAGTATCTAGGACCATTCAAATTGCAATTGCCGTTAATAAAAAATGGCCCAATTACGTGTTCCCCTATAATACCACCCCCCCAAACATTTAGTTTTTGGGGATACTGTGTTCTTACGTCAAAATACAAATGCAAATTTTCCCTCGACCAATATCGAACGTGTGTTGGGTTATGACGATTTGACCATTTGATCATCTGCACTTTTTCGGCAACTTCGTAGACATCCATTTTTGGTTTTAAAAATGTATTATTTCAATTAAGAACTTACCCATCTGTTTCTCGAGCAAGGCAGAAATAAAACAAAATAATAAAAACAAAATGAATTTCCAAAAGATAACACTGCAGCGTGCTTCGAATCCACTTCGGTCGTACGGCACGGAGAGTAAATTGGACTTGATTCCCCCTATGTTCGCAGTAGCTTGAAGCGGTCTGTATAGAGGGCACCTCCTTAGCCGCAAACTGGTTAGTTTTTCAGTGGTATAAATCGTTAAGAAATCTTGTTCTTTTTTTACTTTTAGTAATTTTTAAATATCCTTTTAGACTGGCTAGAGTTTAAAATAGGTTTAAGCACGGGTTTAAAGTATTTTTAAAATTTTCAACATTTAAATAAAAAAATAATGTAGCAAAAAAATAAGAAGGATTACAGGCCCGCTTAATTTTTTAAAGTTAAAATATCCATTTTTAACTCAAAACCAAGGCTCGATGGTAAATTTATTGGATGAGACACCTCAAAAAGCCCTTTTAATATTATAAATTAACTAAGTTACGTAGCTACCCAGCAAACATGAATTAAAAAAATAGTACCTTTTAAGTACTTGCTTTCCGGGCTCCCAATAACGGCAAAGTACCACGTTTAGTTAGCATTGATTTGGAACAATGGCATGCATCAGGCCATTATGTATATATTTCGTACAAAAAATGTAGTACTTTTATTTTAATCTTTTCTTTGCACTTTTTAATAATGGTAAAAACATAGCGGATAAGTACTAAGTAGAAAGTAGTTTAAAAAAAAATTAGACAAACAACATAATCTCACATCCTTATAGCACACTACATCCCAGGGATATCCCCAAAATGATCCATTTCGGATGATCAAAATAACCAATGGATTGCCTAAGCGTCCCATCCCAAACCGCATAACTCCAGAAGGGGATAATGATTCTTGGATGTAATTTATAGATTTTTTGATGATAATTTTCAAGTTCACAGGTCTCGCTGTCTATAGAAATATATCTAATAGTAGTACACGTCTTCAGTGAAGAAAAAATATTGAAAGTAGCGCCATCCACTTACAATAGATCAAAGCTAACTGTTTTGTAACAAGATGTTTGCCAGCACTAATAATTTGCTTGATTTTTTGTATTTTTTTGTACGAATTTTTATATGATCTATTTTTACTTCCGGAAGTTTATTTATTTTTTGCTTATACCAAAATATTTTTAAATCACACATTGTATATACTTAGAGGTTTTATTGCCAGTATCTCAGGCTGCACTTAGATTTTTTTTAAAATAAAGTGCAATTTCTTGCTTTAATAAAAACAAAGTGCTAAAATGTTGCTCTTCTGGCACTTTTTTTTGCAAAAATAATTAAAAAAATGCACATTATTGCCGGAAGCAGTTCCCAGTGGTTAAAGTACAATATTAGTAAAGTAACAGTAGATCGATGTTTGCTGGGTACGAATTTAAGCATTATTATTAACTTGTGTTTGGATTGGAAATAAGCCTATTTGTGGTTGCAGACATGGAAGTATTGAGTTCAAATAAATTATATTATTAAAACTATTATCCAGAGGGCACTTCAGTCGTAGTCACTTTCGAGATGATGAGGAAACGTTGTATGCAACTTTAGTCGCAGGCAACGTCACCACAACTCAAAAAACCTCCGCCAAATTGCTGCAAAAGCGAGTTGCTAGAACGTTTATACGCCGTATTCACGCAACGTTAAGTCGCCATTGGTAACATTAGAACGTCGACAAATTGTTCCTCGGGAATTTTCTTGAATTTTTGTTGACTTCCTCCGAATGCGTTTACTTGGTTTTGCTTGAGAATCTTTTTCTCCGCGCTGCTGCCGGCAAGAGATTGATGAACACCGTCGACGCGGCGTGTATTTTCGAAAAGTTAGCGAAAGTTTAATCTTCCGGCGGGCAACGGAAAATGATGCAGTCAAAAACCGCTTTCCATTCCGAAATAATGGAAAAGCACACATTTAAACTTAAAATTTTAAAGAACTACTTAGGGGGGCGTACGTAGAAAATTTGTTTGTGAGTTTGAGGCAATGATGTATTTGAAATTAACTCTGTGTATCGGACTTTCATTGTCTATAATTTATTTATACACAACGTTTCGATCAGTACTGGTCATCTTCAGGTGCAAACTACAATTTATTCCTAAGGCTACGTAGTTATATACTATGGGAAATCACTCAACCGTAAAGTGAAGTTGACTCTTCCCAAGAAGGGTCTTCCAAATATTTGGAATTTCAAAACTTGGTTTACTAAAAACACCCTGATTCTGCCCAACAAAGGCAGTTTCAAGGAATTTTTGTTTTTTTCAGTGTGACTCCTTGTGCAAAACCTTTACTTCTGTCCACTTCATTCGGTGTTGTTTCGACCATGCGTGTTCGGTTATTCCTGATTTCGTTGTTTCATTCCTTTGGGTATTCGTCTGATGTTCTTTAAGCCTAACAAATAGTGGTCTTTTTGTTTCACCTATGTTTGATTCACCACACTTACAAGAACATTGGTAAACGTATTTCTTATTTTGTTCGTTCTCCGGTTTTGTTTTACTAAGAAGGCTTCGAATTGCATTGTTAGCTTTAAAAGCTGTTTTAATATTAAAGTTGTTCGCTACTCTTTAAATTTTTTCTAATGCTTCTTTAATGCATGGAATTTCAAGGAATGCATTTGCCTGGTTTTGGTCTGTCCTGTTTGCTGAAATTTAGAAATGGTATCTGTTAAAAGTTTAGGGCTGTATCCATTCTGCTGCAGATCCTTCTTAATGTTTCCTATTGCGACTTCCAATTCATGAGAATTGGTACAGATTTGAACGGCTCTATTATACAAAGTTTCTGTTATGCCTCTTTTGGATGTAACAGAATGATTTTAGCCTTGATTTAAATATTGTCCTGAGTGAGTGGGTTTACGATAGACTGTTGTTCTGATGTTGCTTTCTACTTGTTTGACAAGTACATCAAAAAAAAGAATTTGACAATTTTGCTCCAAACCCATTGTACACGGTATCAACCGCGTGTGATTCGATCCACTCCATTTAAATATTGGCCACCACTGGCGAAAGCGATAAACCCATTGGCAGACCGTCATTCTGAACATAAAACCTATCTTTCACCTGAAAATAAGAGTTATGTAGAAAGCACTCCAACAACTCCATCACTCCCTCTAGCGGCAGACTGGTACGTTTATGAAAAAATACGTCATCAACCAGCCTCTGTCTAATATTATCCAGTGATTCCTTTATCGGGACATTGGTCTATAGACTTTTGACATCAAAACTGACAAATCGATCCTCAGGTCATATAACAAAAGATTTAGGAATATTAACAAAATGGTTGGATAATTTCTACAAATGCAGTGGTCTTGCCTGCACGCAAATGCATTCCTTACAATTTCATACATTAAAGGAGTATCAGAGAAAATTTGAAGAGTAGCGAACAACTTCATTATTAAAGCAGCTTTTAAAGCTAATAATAAATATCGAAGCTTTTTTAGTAAAACAAAACCGGAAAAAAAAACAAAATATCAAGTTCCTTGTGAGTGTGGTGAATCAGACATAGGTGAAACAAAAAGACCACTATCTGTTAGGATTAAAGAACATCAGACAAATACCCAAAGAGGTGAAACAACGAAATCAGGAATCGCCAAACATGCATGGTCAAAACAACAAAGGTTTTGCAAAAGGGGTTAGGCTGTGAGAAACAAAAATTCCTTGAAGCTGCCTTTATTGAGCAGATTTAGGGTGTTTTCAGTAAATCAAGTGTTGAAATTCCAAATATTTGGAAGCCCCTCCTTGGGCGGAGCCAACTTCTTAAACTTCACGGTTGACTGATTTTTCATAGTATATAATTACGTAGCCTTAGGATTAGATTGTAGTTTGAACCTGAAGACGATCAGAGATTATACTGATCGAAACGTCGTGTAGAAATAAAACATAGACAATGGAAGTCCGAAAGAGAGAGTTAATTTTAGAAAATTTTGCTTCGTGGGCTATTTGAGGAAGATTTTACCCACCTTATTTTAATCGATTACTAATGGACCCACTAACACTGCCTAAACGGTTAACAGCCCCAAAAATGTTGCAGTCGAAAATTAGGGTTAGGGGGTCAATTTTTTTCTTAAATTCAGACGGTTGAAGCAACGAAACTCGGCACACATGTTTGCCTTCTGGGAACGTATCCTTGTGTGTCATAAAAAAAATACATATGTGGCGCCTAAGGGGCAGCAGGGGTCAAAATGTGTTCCTCATACCTTCTATACTAATGCATCTGCACATCTGAATATCAGTCAGTTAATAGTTCATACTATTAACTACAAGTCTACTGTACCGAAAAAACTTTCACAGCTGTTGACAAGGCTAAAAATATATTTCATTTATCTTTCACTTCTCTTTCACCCTATATAAAAAAATGCAACACTAGGGGCGCAATTATTACACATAAAACAAAAACATTATTTTCAATAACCAATTACAGCCCCGTTATTTTGTAATGTTAGATCATAGATCTAGCCAAACATTCTCCATTGGATTGAGGTCGGGGCAGTTGGACGGCCATGGTACAAATTCAATATTCTGATTTCCAAACCTCGCTCTAACCCTGCTTGCCGTATGTATTGGGCAATTTTCTGATTATTTTCATACATCATCTCTACAGATTCAGAAGGCAACATGATGTTTTCCGTAATCTTTCTAAGGTAAACCTTCCTTCTATCTGGCAGAACATACCCAGCCCTCTTGCGCTAACACAGCACCATATATTTACCAAAAAGTGGCCTCCTCGAGTTACTTTTTGACAATATTTTTTTTTAAGTCAGTAGTGCGGTAGATGATATACCGTGAAAACTACCCTATCCCAAAAATTGTCTTCACTATTTATATAACTGAGAAAAAATTTTATTCTGCCTTATTTGTGCTCCTCACTTAATCTAGGGTTCTTGGCATCCATACAGAGTCTGATGGGGATTCTTTTATCCTCCTCCAAGAAGTGGGTTGTGAAGCAGGAAATTCTGTAGCATTAATGGTTTCTCTAGCACTCGAAAATGGATTTTCATTTAGATAATTTATGAACTGAGCATCATTTTCACAACATTGTTTTCTTCATTCCACTTTTTCTTTAAATATACAACTGTGGATCTATTAATATTAAAATGCTCAATTGCAATGCTTGTTATGGACCATCCTCATTTATGCGAGTGATTCTATTTGTACTTTTATAAAAGCAGACAACTGTCTTGACCTTTTAAAAAACTTTGACACTCAATTTTTAAGACGTCAGTTTTGATTAGAAATAGCATCAAATAAAATAGTTTTTAAGCAGTGTCTATCATCCAATTAAAAAGAAAACACAAAAAAGAAGAACCATTTATTCATTTCATAGCACAATAACCACTTATCGCCGGTCTGTTGCCAGGCTTTATTTAATTTTAAATACCGAGCAACTTACACTCTCAATCACAGCTTATACATTTTTTTAACCAAACAACGTCAGTAGAGTACGAGTTTTTGTTCAGGCTTTGCATCTAGTACAGCCTATATGGAGTAGAATACATTAACATAGGGCAACAAAAGTACCTTTCTTAAAAAAACACTTTTGAATTTTTTAATAAACCTTTAAAAGGCTTGGAACGTCAAAATAGTATAACTTAGGTATATGATTATTTATGTACAGGGTGTTTTTTTATAACTGGAATACTCAGTATCTTTTTTATTAATTGGTATACAGTGTGTGGCAATTAAGCTAAATTTTTTAAATGGAATACCCAGTATATTTTTGCATTTTTGAAATTTTCAAAAAATTAGCTTTACAAAAATATCAAACACTATTTCAATATCTTTTGTAGTTCCTGAGATATTTGCGTTTAAGTTTCAATAATTGTCAAAATGAAAATATATTGCAAATGACCAACTGATAAAGCTACCAAGTGGGCCAAGAATGTATTTCTTTATTTTAACAATAGAAACTTAAAAATCTAGTGGCCTTAAAGAAAAAACGAAAATATCTTAGAAACTACAAAAGATATTTCAATAGTATTTGGTATTTTTGTAAAGCTAATTTTTTGAAAAATGATACTGGGTATTCTATTTAAAAAATGGCTTGCCACACCCTGTATACTAAGGGGAACAAAAAAAAGTTGTTATAGCGCTTAAGTTTGTTGACATTTTGCCAAGAAATTTTTGAATTCAAACCTAACAGTTATAAACAAACAACCTGTACCTATTTTATAACATACTAATCTTTTCAGCGGCGTGCGGTCCATGGAAGCTAGGGAAGCAGTGCGTCACCTAGAAAAACATCATGTTTTTAAATGTAATTTTTGAAATAGGAAACAATTAGTTTAGATTGTATTAAATATGCTAGAAATTATTTTAAATATCAAGCCAATAACCAATGCAACCTTGATAGCAGAAAGTCTGCACGCGAGTCGTATGCGCGCGGCTTTTCACTTCTCTAGAAAATAAAATATATTCCTGGTTCTAGGTTTCCTGTCACTGAACCTGCTTAATGCATCGAGTCGCGGACGCGTGCTATCGGTGTGTACGTGCGTCGTGCGATATAAAAGACAATATGGACTTGGACATGCAAATAATTAATAATAATAAACTTCAGCTGACAGGAATAACCTTATTAACCTTACTTGCTTTACTATAGAACTTTAGAAAAGTATTCCATACATAGTCCGGACAACACAAGATCTCAACTTACACTACATTTTAGTAAGCCTTCTTATCTATACAGACTTCCTAAAATTCACAAAGATGCAATGCCCTTACGCCCAATCACAAGTTTCAGAAATTTTCCAACAAGCAATCTGTCTAAATTCCTTTTGAAAATCATTCAACCTCTTGCGAACAAGACCGCTTCATTTGTAGAAAATTCCAATCATTTTGTTAATATTCTTAAATCTTTTGTTTCAGGACCCGAGGATAGATTTGTCAATTTTGATGTAGAAAGTCCATACACCAATGTCCCAAGGAATTTCTGGATATTATTGGACAGAGACTGGTTGACGTATCAGCCTTGCCAGAGTTGTTTGAGTGTTGTCTACGTAACTCTTATTGTCAGGTAAAAGATAGATTTTATGCTCAGGATGACGGTCTGCCAATAAGTTCATCGCTTTCGCGAGTGGTGGCCAATATTTACATGGAGTGGTTTGATTCACACGCTGTTGATACCGCAACGTATAAACCTAAACTCTGGCTAAGACATCTTGATGATACTTTTATTTTTTGGATCGGGAATAACCAACAACTTTCAGAATTTCTTCACCACCTAAATAACATAAGACTGTGTGATGTACTCGTCAAAGGAGTAGAAAGCGACACCAGAACAACAGTCTATCGTAAACCGACTCACATAAGACAATATTTAAATCAAGGTTCAAATCATTCTGCTACAACCAAACGAGGCATAATAAGAACTTTTTATAACGGAGCCGTTCAAATTTGTAACAATTCTCATGACTTGGAAATCGAAATAAGAAACATTAAGAAGGATCTGAAGCAGAATGCTTACAGCCTTAAACTGATAATAGTACATTATAAACCTAGGGAGTAAAGTGGTACATTTAATCCCAAGGCAAAAAAATGTATTATTTTATTATAATTTGTCAAGGGATTAAGCATCACTTTACTCCTGAGGTTTATATACGATTTTATGCACTTTAGAATAAGCAGAAAAGTAAAAAAAATAAATATATTTTTTTATTTATTTAAAAAAAAATCGCATTCTGTAGACAAACCGCCACATGTACCTTCGCTCTGTCTTTATGTCAAACGATAACATCCAGTATGCCAAAACGCAGAAACATATGCGTCGCTATGTCAATAAATTTGACTTTATTTCCCTAGGGAATAAATGACCCACTTTATTCCCGCAAAAGCGGGATTAAATGGGTGCATTTATTACCGCATTAAGTGCATAAAAGATATTATTTCTAAATTTTAGCAAACAGTACAGAGATTATAAGACCAAAACCTGCCTAATGCATTCCTTACAATTCCATACATTAACGGAATTTCAGAAAAAATTCGGAGAGTGGCGAATTCGAAGCATTCTTAGTAAAACAAAACCGGAGAACAAACAAAATAAGGAATGCATTTACCAAGTTCCTTGTGAGTGTGGTGAATCATACATCGGTGAAACAAAAGGACCACTATCTTTTAGGCTTAAGGAAAATCCGACGAATACCCAAAAAGGTGTAACAACGAAATCAGGAATCGCCGAACACGCATTGTCAAAAACAACACCGCATGAAGTGGACAGAAACAATGGTCTTGCACAAGGAGTCACACTGGAAGAAACGAAAATTCCTTGAAGCCACCTTTATTGGGCAGAATTACGGAAGTGCGGATTTTCCAAATATTTGGAAGCCCCTCCTTGGGCGGAGCCAACTTCTTAAACTAAACTAAAAGTATTGTAGTTTGCACCTGGAGACGATCAGAGATTGTACTGATCGAAACGTCGTGCATAAATAAATTATAGACAATGAAAGTTCGAAACACAGAATTAATTTGAAGTATATCATTGGCGCAAACTTTCAAACAAATCCACGTTTTTATTATGACGTCATTGACGAATTTGCAAAAGTGATCGAAGAATCGAATTACATTGCAAAAAGGTCAATTTTTAAAGAAATTGCTCCCCTTACTTGAAATTTCACCGCTTGTCGCTCGCTTTTAATATAAAAATCTGAAACCAATTTCCTTGGTGTAATCTACATTACTCATAATTCGATAACCGATCCTTTTCGTACACCCTGTATGAATAGTAAAAACAAACAAGCTTGTGTGTATACAACAGACCCCGACTATACATATCGCTCGCTGTATTAGTAAAGCTTTTCAAAGTGAGAGCTTTGTTTGCCAATCAATTTTTTGTATTTATTAGCGCTCTAATTGGAGCTGGCTTAATGTCAGGTTGGGCAGGAATGAACGCAGCTGGTCGTCGGTTTGTATGATTTTTCTCTGACTATTTATTTTACAGCGTGTCTGTTTTAATGAAACACGTTTCAGGATATTATGATAGTGACCAAAAACGCGGTTAGAAATGCAACGCGTTATACAGGGCTTTAAACGCCCTCCCTCAACATCGAACAAGGGTCATAAGTGACTCCAAAATCTGACCTTGGCTGATTGTTAAGAACTGTTTCCCTGTTACAAAATGATAAAAAAGTAAATCCCACCTGATCTATTTGTTCACAAGAATTGATTTTTTAAACTTTTTGTATAATAACCATATTGTTTATCATTTCAATATTAATCCTTTCTCATGCAACTCTAATTTTATTTTTTTCAATATGTAATCAATAAGATATTGTTTCAAGAACCATATTTACTTTTTAAAAATTAACATTTAAACGATAAACCAATAACAAGAAAACTTGAATCATTATATACAGCTATGTTGGGAATTTGGAACCTTTGTTTGCACTAAAACAAAGTTATGATTGTTTTCCACAAACACTTTTTTCTAGACAGCACTGCACTCGACGGGCGTTTCGCTAACAACGTTAGCATCATCAGGAGACGATAAACAATGTAATAATTTTTTTTCACAAAACAAAACTGCACTTTTTTGCACTCGACACGCGTTTCGCTAACACCGTTAGCATCATCAGGAGACGGATGATGCCAACATGATATGGGGGTTTATTAAAATCGTGAAATTTTGACTTTTCTTTTATCAAAAATGGGTTCCGAAACATCTCAATCGACGAAAAAAAAAAGTTTTCTTTCGGTGAGTCGATCTGTTGTCTGACTTTATACACGATAACTCAAGAACGCGAATCGATTTCAACGAAATTTGGTACATAAATTCTTTATCGGCTGACGATGAACTAGTTAAATTTTGGGTAGGGTGGTGGGGGGTTGAAGTGAGGAAAAGGGAAATAAAATAATTTAAAAAATTGTAACCTTGGAACAAAAGCAAGTAGCGATATACGGTTTTCAGATTTAAGTTTCCATGAATATGGACTACAAATTTTGTTATGAAGTCCAAATTCGTGAGAGCTTTAGTCGATCTGTTGTCTGACTTTATACACGATAACTCAAGAACGCGAATCGATTTCAACGAAATTTGGTACATAAATTCTTTATCGGCTGACGATGAACTAGTTAACTTTTGGGTAGGGTGGTGGGGGGTTGAAGTGAGGAAAAGGGAAATAAAATAATTTAAAAAATTGTAACCTTGGAACAAAAGCAAGTAGCGATATGCGGTTTTCAGATTTAAGTTTCCATGAATATGGACTACAAATTTTGTTATGAAGTCCAAATTCGTGAGAGCTTTAGTCGATCTGTTGTCTGACTTTATACACGATAACTCAAGAACGCGAATCGATTTCAACGAAATTTGGTACATAAATTCTTTATCGGCTGACGATGAACTAGTTAACTTTTGGGTAGGGTGGTGGGGGTTGAAGGGAGGAAAAGGGGGATAAAATAATTTAAAAAATTGTGACCTTGGAACAAAAGCAAGTAGCGATATGCGGTTTTCAGATTTAAGTTTCCATGAATATGGACTACAAATTTTGTTATAAAGTCCAAATTCGTGATAGCTTAGGTTTCCAAGTTATTTAAAAAAAGCAGCTATTAATATGCGGTTTTCCGATTTTGGTTTTCGTAAATATTACCCAAAAATTTTGTTATAAGGTTCAGGTCTTTCAAAGCTACAGTTTTCGAGATATTTTTATTTATGGTGGACTATCCGTGCCTTCTAGCACCAACTTTTTAGGAACATGGTCGGAATTTAGTTTTTTCAAACCATAAAAGTGCATTTTTTGACTTTAATTACATACATACAAGTGGAAAATGTTTGCTAAATTAATGCAACTTACGGCATAAAAATATTCTTTTTGGACATAGAAATATTCGTTCAGCCATATAACCAAAAGAATATTTGTGGCAAATAATTAATTTTATTATCAAAAAATCAGGGGTAATAAACTTTCAACATTTTAAAATATCACTACAATTATCGAGAAAAAAGTTGATCTAAAGCATACTCAAGTACCTTCTATATTTCTATTTGTGTTAGTAAAATCGGTCAAGAGGTTAAAAAATTATTTGAGGTATCTTTCTTAGTCCAACATACCAATATGGTATGGAGGATTATTAAAATCGTGAAATTTTGACTTTTCTTAATTTTATCAAAAATGAGTTACTAAGGTTGCAAAACACCTTAATCGACGAAAAATAAGTTGTCTGTCGGTCTGTTGTCTGTTGTTTATCTGTATACACGATAACTCAAGAACGCCTTAATCGATTTTAATGAAAGTTGCTACAAAAATCCTCTATTGGCTGTCCAAGAACTGGTTATCTTTTAGGTCGGGTGGTGCGGGGTTGAAGGGGAGGAAAAGGGGATAAATTATTTAAAAAAATTGTAACTCCGGAGTAAAAGCAAGTAGCGATATACGTTTTTCAGATATAAGTTTCCATGAATATGGACTACAAATTTTGTCATAAGATCCAAAATCGTGGGAGTGTTAGTTTCCAAGTTATTTAAAAAATCGTTAAAATATATACAAAAATCATCACTTTAAAGTAAAGCAGCTATTGATATGCGTATTAAGACGGCAAGGAAAGATCCTATTAATTCTTCACAAATTTTATTTGAAATCCCCGACCGGTTTCGACTAAAACATCATTGTCAAGGGGGGAGTTGGATCACAAATCTAACACATTTATAAAGTGCTGTATATAACACAGTAACATAGAAATTTCTTAACATTACAGGACCATTAAAATCAAAACATTTACGTCTTAAAAACAAAAAGAGTTGTTTGTTTTATTTGTAACATGCAAATGTTTTGATTTTAATAGTTCTGTAATGTTAAGAAATTTCTATTTTTAAAATGTGTCTATGTTACTCTGTTAGATACCGCTCTTACAAAGCTACAGTTTTCGAGATATTTTTATTTTCTTTCAACATAAAATAATTGATTTTATGGTGGACTATCCGTGCTTTCTAGCACCAATTTTTTCAATATTATTTTTGGCGCGCTCGGTATAATATCTAAACACGAACCGATTTACATGTTTCAGTCAAGCTGTCAATTACTACAAGTAACTTTTTAAAACCGGTCTGTCCGAAATCGGCCAGACTGTTTGGCGCAACTTTGATATTAATGCCGATAGCCATTTCTATAATACGAGTCGGTTTAAAAGTTTAAGCTCGTATACAGGGTTTTCCAATAGAAAGTTAGAGCGGCTTCCACTGATTGATTGAAAGAATAGCAAGTCTCTATAAAACGGGAGCTATGAAAACCACGCCAACCGAAGCTATGGAGGTGATTTTTAGTCTCACCCCTCTTGACATTCACATAAGAGGTTGTTTTAATGACTATGTACCGTTTCCGCATGGTTGGCATAGAACCCGAAGTAGAAGCCGGTGAAACGAGACGACGTTTTTGGGGCAAAGGGCTTAACTCGCTCCCAATATACGGACTCCATTAGACCTCGCTTTGTTTTCCGCAAGCCCTACAAAATAAGCATATTCACACAGCAAAAGAACCGGTCATGGGAGGTACTCTCTGTATCTACACGGACGGTTCCAAAACTGAACACGGTTTTGGATGTGGAATATACTCAACATCACTAAACCTCAAAACTAAATGGGCTAAACACGCCAGCGTAGTTCAAACAGAACTGAATAGCATCCGCATAGCTGCAAAAGAAATATCCATGAAAAATATTGCGGGAAAAAACATCTACATTTACACAGATAGCGGACACGCACTACTAGCTCTACAATGATCACGTATTACAATGCGCTCAGTACTCGAATGTCATGAAACCTTGAAAGGAAACCACATTGCAGATACGCTAGCCAGGAAGACAGCGGGACAAACACTCTTTGCCAGTATAAAAGCATTAAAAGTGGTGAACCGAATACGAGAACATTCCCAAAAAGACTTAAGAAAAAGATAGGATGAAACTAGAAACTGCAACCTTGCCAGAGAATTACTACATTATCGTGACAAAGCATCAGCAAAAAAATTCCTATCAATGACCAGACAGAAACTGCGCTTTGTCACGCGCATTCTCACCGGCCACTGCCAACTAAATAAACACCTCAATAGAATGATGTTATCTGAAACACCTCTATGTAGAGGTTGTAAACAAGAAGATGAAACCACGGAACACATTCTCTGCGACTGTCCAGCACTGTCATCTACCCGAAAGGCTATTTTCGACGAGTTTTGGCCAACACCAGCCAACATACGTGAGGCTTCCATTGGCGACGTTATCAACTGCGTTCGAAGCGTAGGATGGCTGACGAACTAGGGGGAAGCACTATGATGCACAACGGGTCTAATGAGGCATAGGTGCTGTGAGGTTAAATCCCCACCCTCTCAAATTATCCGATCAGAGATTGATAAATCTGGTTCGCCATCGGTGCACATCTGAGCCGGTGTTGGTGTTTCGTTGCATGGAGTAATATTGTTGAAATAAATTTCAAACAAAATTTAGTGAAGGGGCATGTGTAAGTCCGTGGAATTTTTGATAAAGGAGTTTTGTGACTATGTGAGATTGCTCTTTAGTCACATAATAAGGTGTTACCGGTTGTTTTGTTCGCATCCGTGTTTAAGATGGCGTCCAAAAAACAAAAAAAATACAACTTTTCCATATAATTTATCGACGAGGATTCCAAAAAATTTACTTTCAAAGTCATCTGAGCTGAAATGACCTTGAAAATCACAAAAAAGAAGATTTTTGCCATTTTCCCTACAAAAAATCTTAATAATTCAACGTTTTGTGAGAATAACTTCAAATGTAAATCAAACTGTTGGGCATATATGCAGTTTGAAGCTTTATAACCGAGAAAAATACCCCAGTAAAATTGACATATCGCAAAAATAACATGCTAAGGGGTACTATTCATCAACTATTAAAGGGAAGAGGACCAAATTTGGTAAGAAAGATAAGATGGTCAAGCCCAACAATATTGTTAAAAACAATTTGTTTCCATATCCACAAATAACACCACAAATAACCACATTTTATGTTATCCAATTGAGTAAAAAGTTCAAGGTAGCCATCAATTCTTGTTGACTTATCGCCGCTTACTCTAAAAAAAAAAATAGATAATGCATGACCTTGATTGACTTTGAAAATACCATGTGCAAGTGAAAAACCAGCTTTTTTTAGTAATTTTTAACTCCATTTTAAACCTCCCTACCATTTTCTTTTGATCTAGCGTCCAAGATATCTATGCTATAGCCTGGTAAAAATGACCTATATGCCTGTCGTTTTTATTAAGTTTGGGAAATTTCTACATGAATGCGAACAAAACACCCGGTGGCACATGAATGAGTGACTAAATAACTGTAACCTCATACTTGAATTTTGTTAAGATCGTTAATAAACAGGTATAGTCCTGCCCTTCTGCCATAATTAGAATTTTTTATGCTTTTTTGACCGCCATTTTGGAAAATAGCATCTAAAACCTGGTGCAGTATATGGTAATATATATCCAACTTCTGCTAACTCTTAAATAGCAATCGATTGTTCATTTTGTGCAGAAAACATGAAATTTGGCACACTTATTCTTTGGACAATTCTTTAAAATTTTGGTCGAGGATATCGATGATCGGATGTATAGAAGCAAAGATGGTGGCGATTTTTTCAAAATGGACGTCTATTTTTTAAAAAAATTGTAGGTTCGCCATCAAAACAAGATTATACTCGAATCCATATAATTTAATAAAGCGGAATTGAAAAAAAGTGGGGACATTGACGTACGACTTTTATCGTCGTTAAAAAGTGACATTTTATTTAATAAAAATGCATTTTGAGATTTTTTTTTATAATTTTTCATAATTTAATAAGCTGCGACAGGTCATTTGTTGTAATTTTCTGATTTAGAAAGAACATCAGACTAACTTTTCTAATTGACTTTTTTCTTAGAGGGTGATTGGTTTAGTTATATCAGGCCAGTCAAAGTAAGATTTTTAAAAAACGCTACATTATCATCCGTATCTTTTTTAGTTTTTAAGGAAAAAATGTCAAATTTGGTACGATTATTACAATTGCAAAGATTAATTGATATTCTAAAAAATTTTTGGATAGGTGGCGCTGCGGACGACGTAGCACCTAAATTTACGATTTTGAATTTGATAAAAGTTCATATTTTTTTAATAGCTTAGAAAAGAAAATAAATAATATAATCGATTATGTATAGCTCAAGTACGTAAATTTTTATAAAAATAATTTTAGTTTGGTACTTTTTTTTGAGTATGTAAAAAATCGGGTTTTTCAAAGTTTTTTTCAATTCTTCCTAGCGACCAAAAATTTGACTGGATATACACATTGATGACTTTTGATGTATTAGAAGGCCTCGACAAATTGATTAAGATACGAAATTCCAAATTATATCGGGCTGTTTTTACGCTATAGGTCAGTTAATTTGACTTAACATGTGTTTAGTCGCCCCGAATAGGTACTCTTATGTACCATATTGTTCATTTCTTGCGGCCAAATTTGGTACGCTTACTTTTTTAACAATTTTTTAAGAAAGTGGTCAAGAAAATTTATGATCGGATGTACAGAAACCAAGTTGGCGGCGAATTTTTCAAAATAGCGCTTTTAAATCGAAAGTTAAAAAAATATGCTTGAATCTATAGAACTTAATGAAGAGAAATTTGAAAATACTAGTTAAATTGACGTGCACTTTCGATGACCTTGAAAAATGTCATTTTACCTTAAAAAAATACATGTGACATGGAATGTGCTAAATTTTGAAATAATTTGGATTTGAAATAATGACTTTGTTGTACCCTCTGACTATGAGGTCCATTAAGTGGTTTGAATTCCTGGAAAAAATATTCATTCATGTTAACTTTTTTGCTATAAGGCCCCACACATTTTCCATGGGATTGACGTCAGGATTTTTTGCCGGCCATAGCAAAACCTTGATGTTGTTTTGCTGGAACCACTGTTTAGAAATGCGTGCGGTATGGATAGGACAGTTATCCTGTTGATACAGAAAACCTTGATGAAGCATATTTCTCATCATAACAACACAAACCTCAGTCACTCAACTCCACACATTCATGGAAAATCTTCCAGCCCGGTCTTCATCCTCAGCAATATATTTTTCGAGACAGCGTATTCATGGCGGGCGATATACCAAAATTTGTTTGTTGTCATTGTAGGCCTGAAAGATTTTGTCATCCATGAAAACCACTTGTTGTTAAGATTCTTCTTCTTGTAGTAAATAGTTTAGTGCAAAAATTAAACCTACTTACTTCTTTTCTGCACTAAGTAAGATTTTCTTGGCAGCAAAGCGACATCTAAGCCTAGAACGGCTTATCCGTCTGCGCGTCGTTCTTATGGATCCAGGAAAATATGCCTCAATTTTCGCCTCTGAGGCCATCGCAAATAGGTGATCTCCAAGAAAGTCGATCAGTTGATGATCCTGCTGAGGCGTACTGACTTGAGCCTTCGTCGAACAGTTCCTTTTCCTTAATACTTTCTTTACATTCTTACAATTGTATCCACGTTTCGTCCATAATAAGCCGCTACTCTACGAACCAACCAACCACCGTCTTATTTTGCCAAAATTTGTGCTTTTTCGAAGCGTATGACATAACAAAATTTGACTGTGACATTTTTTGTCAATTTGAAATACCTAAGAGGTTACTGAGTTGCAAGGCCCATAATACACTATATAAAGATGAATTTTTTCGTTATCGAAACTTCAAAATAATGATATTTTATTATCAAACAAACTTGAAAAGAAACTAAAACACGAAGTAAAATATTTTCGACTGTATTTACCTTTTTGGTTCTCAATTATCTCTTAAATTAAGGGAGATATCATCAATTGGTAATTCTGACCATTTATCAACTTTCCCTGTAGCTCAAAAAATATAAGGGACAGAATAAATCTGTTAATACCACTTTTTAAATCTCAAAAAAGTAAGAAAGTACTGCAAAAACCGCATGTCTATCTTTAGTAACAACGGAGAATCCCATTGAATCCCATCGAAAAGATTCGCTCTTCAGTTTTTACATAATAACGCCCGTAGGGTTTTTACACGCTGAGGTCGTTAAACGCAATTTAAGAACGAGATACATGCTACAATGTTTTATGCACAACCGTGTTTTTGGAGGAGAAAAAAGAAGTCATGAATTATTCCACAAAAAAAAAATTGTTGGTCTAAAGCTCTCTAATATTTTGACAGCAGACGAATCGCTGTCAGTAAGCGGGCGGCCAGTTTATTCATGTCATTTTTTAATCAAGCAATCTGACAAAACCATTGAATAATGCTCCTAGCAACACGTAGCAACCAAAATAAACAAACTGAGCGTCACTGGAGAAGTTTCTGCCAGAGACAACATAGTAACTTACGGAGACTAACAGAAAGATAGGGCCGCGCAGGAACTACGTTCCTGTAGCTTATAGCGCATTGGGGTGAAGAGTGGAAGTAATGCTTGTATTAAGTAAACACCTACCTTGCCCCGTCCATCTCTTTCTATATGATCATAAAAAAGACAGAACATTTTTCAATGTCGAAATATATTTCATAAAATTTAATTTTGTACCTGCCGGTTTTTGCCATCATTTGTCAAAGTCTGTCAAGCCTGGCAAGTGGTTTTTTTAGATTTTCAAAAGTGAGTTATTTTAATCAGTTTTAGTTGGAAATAGCGAGAGTTTATGGGATTAGATATATAGTAACTTTGTAAATTCTAAAATGTCATTTAAATCAGGCTGGATCACTACCATTAAAGCTAGAGACCATGAGGTTCAGATTTTTGCGAAGCAAATCCCTGAAGAGAATATTGTTATGATTTATACAGTGTTAAGCAAAAAGATAATAGTTTGAAACATAACCAAAAAAAAAGAGATATAGGTTAAAACATTTATAAAATCTGTAAGACTTTTAAACTGGGATTTTTAATTAACAACAATTAATAAAAGAAAGTAACATAGTAAAGTGTTGTTACCTTTAATATTTGATAATATTCCTCAACATAGTTATATACTCTCCTCTTATTTTAGATTTTTAAAGGGTCCAAAAAACTTTTTGTAAGCTAAAGAAAGCTTTTAGCTGCATGGAACAGTGCAAAGTTGGTTGAGGTTTGTATAGAGCTAAAACCTTTTGCGAATGCATTGCTTTTTTAACACTAAGAAGTATGGAAAAACGGCGCCTGTTAATTTTTTTCATATATTTTTGATATTAAATAAGTCAGTATCTGTAAAAAAATAACAACAAGAATATATGTATTTTATTATGAGTCTGGCTGTACAAGTAGTTCCTTCCTGTAGCCACCGGCTGTGCTCGTGTCGCAGTCAAACAATGTTCCCCAAGTATAACATAGTATCGGTCACTCTCGCGTAGCTATTACTTTCTCTATGGTTTTTTCTACATTTTCATACAAACTGCATTGTTTTCGCGATTTCAATGGATATCGATGAACAGAGTTCACCAAGTCTCCCCAGGGATGCCGCCAAAGAGGCAAAGGTATATACGGACTATTTTTTGTGGTGTTCAGAGAAGAATATTGCTGAAAGTGGATGCCTAAACCTAAAAGAAGACACTTTGCTGGCGTATTTTAGCGAAAAGGCGAAACAATACAAGTCTTCCCTTTGGAGCTGTTACACTATGTCGAAGACCACTATTAGTTTTAACAACAACTGCACCTTTAATTTTAAGTTGAATTGATTTGTACCTATAATCATTTAATTTGTTTATTGTTGTTCTTGAAATAAAAAATTGAAAATATAAAACAAAAGCTTGTTTTTCTTTGCTGTTACATCTATCAAAAAACTGAGAAAAGAAAACATATCTAGGTAAAAAAATCTCTTTGTTTTGAACGAACAAAGATCAAGCCAAACAGAAAAAGGAAAAATTGCTACAAAATTTCAGCAAAAATCACTTCAATGCCCGCTGTCGTTAAGTGAGCTCTAGGGCGTTAAAGTTCCACTTATCGCTCTAAAACGCGGGCGGTAAAAGGCATTTTAACGACCGGTTTTGCATAAAAATATTTTGTGGTATTTTAGTTGTATCATTTCAGGATCAAATAAATAAAAATAATCTTAAGATCTTGTAATTAATTAATTGAGCGTCTACGATCTCCTTCCCGCTCGCGTCTTCGAATAAAATAGCCTAAAGCGATGAAAGCGCAGCAGTTTTCCTAAACTGTTTGCTTGACAACGTTGCCTAACCGGCATCTCTCTTCAGTGCATCTGAATTGAATAGAGTTCTAACTCAGACACATGCATTTCGGCGCCCTAGACAAGAACTGTCAAACCCTGTAGAAAAAAATCATTTAGCGCAACCATCCGTAAACTAAAACAAAATTATGATTGTTTTCCACAAACCAAAACTACACTTTTTTTGCACTCGACGCGCGTTTCGCTAACAACGTTAGCATCATCAGGAGACGATAAACAATGAACTAAATTAATCTACGCTCTATCTTATATACAATACTTTAGTGGGCGGAGATAAGACTAATAAATTGTGATTGATCACGATTTTTAATCCTATCTCCCCTCAACCAAAGAATAAAGTGTAATAAACGGGATGGGTCCTCTATCTTTATTTAAACTATTTCTGGATTTAATGATTTCCATACTTTCATATTCATTCAAAAGTCTTTTGTTTGGTACACTTTTTAGAAGTTTTAGGTTATCTAATGTGAATCTATGATTGTTTTCAAAAGCATGCTCGGCCACACTTGACTTTTCTGTTCTTCCGTATTTTAAGTGTGCTAAGTGTTTTTAAAACGTGTTTGAATAGAGCGTCTCGTTTGGCCAACATATTTTTTGTCACAATCCATGCAACTAATTTCGTAAATTCCACTTTTTTCTAGAACTGTAGTTTTATCCTTGGGATTTCCTAGTAACCTTCTTATTGTGTTACCGGATTGATATACTAATTTAAGACCGGTGTTATTAAATACTTTGTGTAATCCTTTCGTATAATTAGGATTATAAGGAATTGATACAAATTTTGAGTCGCAGGTATCTTTTTGTCTGAAAAAGGTAGAATTCCGAAAGGTCTTTTGAAAAGAATGTCTATTTATCAGCTTATTTATTAAGCCTTCGTCGTAACCATTTTCGCCAGCTATATTCCTAATCCTATTCTTTTCTGCTTCAAATCTTTCTTTGTTTAAGGGGAAATTTACTAATCTATATGTTAAAAAGTGCAAACTTGCAAGCTTATGTTGTAAGCAATGAAAAGAGTCATTTGGAATATACCTGTTGGTGGCCGTGCCTTTTCTGTATAGGTCAAAGTCCAATTTATTCTTATTTCTTATAACTAATGTGTCTAGAAATGCCAGTGTACCGTTGTTCTCTGTTTCATAAGTAAATTTAATAGTGGGAAATTTGTTATTTATTTTTTCCATAAAATCCGTCCATAAAATCCGTAAACTGTAAATGTCAGATTTCACAGAAGAGGTGTAAAATGTTAAAAAATAAATTTTTAATGCCTTTTGATTGAACTTCCCAGGACCAAACTTTTTTTTTATTTAGGGAATATTTATAATGGAAAGCTCCATTACACTTATTATTTTTACATATATTGGGGCTCCGAGGAGGGAGGTAACCTCCTCATCTATCCCCTTATCCGCAGGTCCGCCCTTATATGCATTAGGCGAAACGACACCCACCCTCTTACATCTTGGATACAGCCTTGTTTAAGGTTACTGTTTATTATCGCTTAACCCGAGCTTCGGATCATCGTAAACGGAATAATGGATTACAGAGGCCTAAAGCCACGGGGTTATTGGGTGGAATTAACCATCTTCAAGTCTAGAATTTATACAGTGTGTCAGAAAATTCTGAAATAGTGAATTTTTTGGGAGAGCTATTGGGTTTTTCAAAAAGAAAACTTATATACGATCGTTTTAGGTAAAACAAATGGTTTCAAAAAAGTACACCTCCTTAAAAAAAATAAAATATGACACAAACTTACCTTATTTTAAATTGGACACCCGGTACATTATCTCATTTGCTGAATTCTTAAAGAATAAGCTTTTCAAAAATAATAAACACTTTGGATCTATCTTTTATCTTCTCCAAGATATTCAATGTATTTAGCTAAAAACAGAAGAGCGGTAGGGCAGGACGAAGTATGCACGAAGATCAAGCTTTTTAACTTAATTTATCAACCTTTGTTACATTGCCTAAAAAACATTCAGCAAAGAAGTGTGAACGACACTTTTTCGAAAAGCACTGGACAGGGTACAGATCGCGCTGATGCCAGCCAACGTTCGAAAAGAGCATGGCTCTTGAAGAAGAAGATGAAGAATTCAAGTTTAAATTTGTATGGAAGAGATAGGAAATTTAAAATTAACTACTCAATATTAATACCTATGATAGTTATTTTCCTATCTCTTCCACACAAATGTAAACTACTATTTTTTATCTGAACCTTAACTGTTCGAACACCAATATAAATCTCGAAATTTATTAAAGCCGTTTTTAATTGAACCATTATTCACCAAACTATGTTTTATCAAATCTATTCATCATCAATCATCAATCAAGCTAAATCGTATTGGGGGAGTTTGGAATCTCAACGATTTTCCAAACGGTTTGCATCAAACAATTTCTTGAAAAGTTCTGATGCCATTAAACGCGTTCTTCTGATTTTCTGATGCAACCGACTGATGCCAACAATGAATTTTAAAAAAAATAAATGGTGTGGATTCCCAAATGGCTCTAAATTTATTAGGGTATGACAATTCATCCAGTTCAGGTCAAATCTTATCAAAAGAAACAAAAATTTAAAAAAAAATGGGTTTTACAGATAGGGAGAGATTTTAATCTAACTTGAAATCCATCTACCGATTTGCACGACAGGCATCAGTGATGAGGCTCATCCTGGGCATATCCAAAAACGAAAAACTCGATTGAGACTCGCGCTACAACAGTTTTAGCGCGACCATCGAAAAACGAAGAACTCGATTGAGTCTCGCGCTAAAACAGTTTTATCGCGAGTCTCAAACAGGTTCTTCGTTTATCGATGGGCCCAGGATGAGCCTCATCACTGATGCCTATCGTGCAAATCGGTAGATGGATTTCAGATTAGATTAAAAACTCTCCCTAGCTGTAAAACCCATTTTATTTTTTTTCAGTTTTTGTTGGTTTTGATAAGATATGTGTATAAAAATTGCATAAAATTATTAAGCAGTGTGTGCCGGAGAGAACCTCAAGTAGTTTTTTAGATTTGGTGATTTTAATTAAATATTAATTTAAATAAACTTTATCGTGAAAATTAAGAAAAAAAAAAGTTCTATTTTTATATTAAATTAAAAGTAAAGAAAAAACCCCAAACTATAAAAAAACTTAACCTTCATATTTCCCAACTGCAAGCAAGCAACTGAAAGCAAACTTGGGGGAAGCCCCCCCCCCTTCCTCTATAAGGGATCGCCCGTGACTGCAATCAAAACTGCAGTTGTTCAACTAGTTTTTGCCCAGATATTATCGAGTTGGATAGATTACTGTGAGGCGGTCTATTCTTGCCCTTAGACATAACAAACCCCTGTTACGGTTAATATGTGACTCGGACAAACAAGGCTCTGTATTGATACCAAATACACTAAAGGCGGTTCGAGATTAGGCTCCTTTTGCTATACTGTCTGGCAAATACCTAGGCATGCAAGTCAATCAGCTTGAATTAATACAAACAATATCTACCCGTGTTTACGGGACGAGTGAGTAAACTTAAAATTGTACCAATATCAGTGACGTACACAAGAAGGTTTGGGAGGGTATGGAGGAGGGGTTTGAGGATACAAAGGGATAATTTTTGGTGCGAATCTTTACCATGAAACCATAAACAAATAAAAAATTATATGTGTAAGGAACTTGTATGTATATATGTATTCAAATGCAGTGCACTGGGAGATGTTGAACTGCTGGCTACGCTTGTTGTATAAACTGGAGAGTACGTAGGAAAGGACCTCGGAAAGAACACAACATTGCTGGCACAGCAGGTCCCTCCCCCTCCTCCTGTATTCGTCACTGGTATAAAAAATTCTATTAAAATGCACTTCTTAATGTTGGCATGAAAACGTTACAGAACCACTTTTTTCAATATTCTTCCGAACTTAAAATAAAATCCAGAATTTTGTTTATAGTTTTGAGTTATTTGTTTTGGGATGTCATATATATTTTCCTCATTTTGGACATTCAATACTTTGAATAGTTTTTTCAAAAAAAAGTAGCAAAGGCTAAACAAGAAGCATGCATGGGTAATCAAGTATAGTTTTATATTTTGTCAGACTAATAAAAAAAAGAAATGCGAAACATACAAATAATCTTCTACGGTGGGATTTACTAAAAAGGTTTAGTCTATTTTAGAACGGTCCTAAGTTTAAGTGAAATTTTTGGTTTTCAGCATTTTAATCCAACCCTCCTTGAGTTTTGAACATAGTTTGATTTATAAGAAAAATTTTAATAAATTTATTTATTGAATAATCATCTTTACACAATCTTTTGTTGGATTTAAGAGAAAATTTTCAATTTGGAAGATTTGAAAATAAAAAAATTTAAACCCACGCGGGGTTTAACTAGTAAACACTGTGTGGAATAAATTAACATTTGGGGTATATGTCACTCTAATTAAAACTCACCCATGTTAATTAATTTTTCCAATTAATACTTGATGTCACACAACGATTTAGATGAGTAATAATAAAATAAGGGGTAGATTAACTTTGTGTTTATTTAAAAGGTGTTTCTATTTATGAAATGTATTAAAAAACTTAAATGCAAGTTTAAATGCAAGCAAAAGTATTAGCGCTGCGTTCAATCACAAACAGCGAGTTCGAATCTTTTACCTCTGCTTGCACCTTGGCTTGCACCAACCTCTACTGATGAAAGCTATAGCTTTAAAATGAGTGGCCTTTTAGTAAGAAAAGTTTTTTTGACCGAGCTTTTAGATAACCTCAATGTTTTACTTTCAGTTTATAAATAAGTTAATATAGTTGTTTTGCGTTTTTTTGTTTGGTATAATTTTTGTGCATAATCAGTGACTTTCACTTATCTTTGTTTTGCCTCGTAGTGCCCTCATAAATATATTTTTTGTACTGAAAACGGGTTCAAAATATGGCGTTTCTCTGGACAAAATAGGAGGTGTTTTATTGGTTAATGAACAACTTGGGGGATTAAATAAGGTAAATTAATCCTTGCAAAAACGATTACTTAGGGAAATTATAAACGAACTTATTACCAAATGCCACAAAACAATCCTTTTTGGCGGCTATAAATTTAAACCTAGCTGGTCTAAAAAATCACCAACTTTATAACCTCAAACACAAATAATGAAGCTATTATGTGCCAAATTTTTGGCGTATTCGCCATTTGCCATTTTGAAACCTATCAAAAAAAAATTAGTTTTAGGGCATTTTCTTCTAAAAGAAGGTGTATTTTGAGAAAAAAAAGCAGTTTTTCAGTGGTATTTTGCAATAACAATAGAAAATAATCAAAAACTTTGTGTTTTTTCTGTATGGGTGTTTTTTGAAAATTGGTTTTAAAATTAGTACCCCCCCCACAGGTGTAAAAATTTAGACTTTTGGGGAGTACTATTTTAGATCTTAGTAAATCTCACTGCTAATATTTACAACACACAACACCTCTCTGGTCGGTTATATAAGCAGAAAAGAGATGGAGCAATAAAACGGCAACACTGTCGAAAATTGCTTTTTCCATGAACAGTGGCGGCGTGAATGTTGATTTAAATATGTAAATGTGAAACACGAGAGAGGTTGGGTTGGTAGGGTACAACGCAATACTTCGGATTTTGTTACATTGGAAAGAAGAACTTGGATAAACTCAAAAAATTGGTTTATTTTAGGATAGAGTTTAGTTTGAGAAATGTAGGTACGTAGGAGTCGATCAAAAGTTTACCAAAGTTGGACAACTTGAACGCAAAGCAGCAAAATTATCTGGTACTTTTGTTTCCTAAAAATATTTAGTATTAAATCTCAGATTTTTGAGGTATTAGTAATTTAAAAACAAGCTTTTTCCTGAGCTCTTCACCTCCAACTACGCCTATGACAAAGCTAAAATGACATGATTTTCCTTACCTCCAAAGTATTAATTCTGGGCTGGATTATCTCCTTTTATTGGATACCACGCACTGGTAAACCATTTTGTTGCTCCTCAAAATGGCTTTGTGCACCAACTCCCGTGAACAACACTGTCGTCAGGTGCAAAGAAATTTGTGGGAATTTATTTGCAGCTCGTCGAAACAAAGTTGCCGGCTTTTGTTCTTTTTTTGGCGAATCTAGAAATTATACTCATTAAAAATTTAAAAAAAGTAAGTAATTACTGAGATTAGAAATTAAGTTATTAGCCTAAAAGTAATTATCTTACATAAAAATATTTAAAATAGTTAATATATTATAAAAAGAGAGTCAACAAGTTTATGAATTGTTTCTTTCCTAGGAAACTCGGCGGTGAATTGACAATCATGCATTTTATAGAAGAATTAACCTTATAGATTGTTAATCGAAGTAGAATTGTTTGCTGTTATATCTCCTTTCTTTATTAATCTGGGGATTTTCTGCACTACTTCAAAAACTTAGAGAAACTAACTACTTAAATTAATAATTTGGAGTATATTTACGTACATACATTTTTCAAAAAAAGACAGTACGTAGATATTTTTTGTTTTAAAGTTTCTCCTGCAGGAGTGTCTTTAGCGGTATTGTCCATAACACTATATTATAACATCAACAAAAAAAGTAACATTTGAGTATACCCACTAAATATTTATCAGAATGCTGACAGGTCCGGGCGAGCCGCCCGACATTATACACGAAATTTCCTCATAAAAATTCGAGGAGTATTTTTTATTTTGAAGTCTGTATAATTTATATAGCTATCAAACACAATAAATAAATCAGAACGAGAAGGGGAGGAACAGTTAAACACCCAATGATTTGGAAGGTTAAACAGATATTATAAAGACGAAAAGAGAAATGGCAAAGGTAAGAGTTTCATTAGAAAAAAAACTTTGGCTCGCACGATTTGTAAAAAAATTAAATAATATTTATACCCTTCACTGTAAACTCCATATTTAGAAAAAAACTTAATTAATACTTAAATTTTTCGCTAAATTGTTTACTCAAATTCCTGCGGCACGCTTGTGTAAAAGTGTTCAGTTTCCCACTAATTTTAAAGAGTCAGTTAACACAGTTGGCTGCTTCATTTTGATTGATGATTGAAAATGAGGCAACAAAGGTGACTGATGACAGATGACAGGTCCGTCAAGCCACACCCCTCCGAAAGATATTCGAGTTTTGATCAACACTTGCTAAACTAAAAAGCCAGTTAACTCTTTTTCGATTTAGAATCCTTTAGCCTACTATAGCGGTCATATTGACACCCAACTGACAGAAATACCATGTTTTACCTATCAATTTGGTTATAAAAATGGCGGTAATCCTTGGCTTAAGGGCACTGAAGAGATAAGAGTTAACTGGCGTTTTAGTTGAGAACGGAGTTGTTTTGATATGCTTTTTTGAACCACACTCCTTTCTGTTTTTTTTTATATTCAAAAGAGGAGTTGCAGCCGGACATCAAGCTACACCTCCCTCATTTAAAGCTTAGAGAAAAATGAAAAGCAACTATCCCAAAACTAGGAACTATTTTCGAACTGATTTTGTACCGCAAAAAAAAGGACATCCGGCCAAAAAATTAAAAAAATTGTTAATGCACATATTGGGTACCAAAACTCCAACAAAGAGGGAAATAGTTTTTCTTACGTGATTTCTAGTCGCTTCTAGTATATTTCTATGCTTCCAAACTGGTTAAATTTCAGTTGGCTAAACCCCCCCATTTTCAATATAAAAAAAAACCTGGAAGGAGTGTGGTTCAAAATTTTTAAAAGTGGTCCAAAATTAGTTGGTTCGAAAATATGAGCATATCAAAATTCGAATATCTTTGGGGGGAAGTGTATCCCAGTAAACACATCTGTTACATTAACGTTGTATTTACGTAAATATAAAGTCAAAAAATTTCATAAAATTTACGTAGGTAATATTTACATAACATAATTTAAGTTTCTTTAATTACCTTATATTTACGTAATAAGTTAATTTTTACTTTGTTCCTTGTTGTGACATTAGAAATATATAAATATTATATAGACAATACGACTTTAATTTTACAAAAATTTTACATTTCAATAACTAATATTTATATCACATTTATGTTATAAATAATATAGTAGTTACATAAAGAGTACGTTATCTACGTGACATCAAGTTTACCTTGATCTTACTTGTAAGAGAGATATTTATGTTATATTAGTTACATAATGACCATGGTATTTAAATAAAAAGCTGGGAAATTTGTGCGTGGCATTCTGCAGAACATTCCTTGAGCAAACGCGCAGTCGTAGAATATTTCCCAAGTAGCACACGTCCTCCTCAGGACGTCCCATTAAGGGCCGAACGTCGCGGTTCCAAAACGTACGTCCTAATTATTTTGTAACATTGGCCCAGGGACGAAAAAATACAATGTTGCCACCTATTACACTTCCTTCACTCGTACTTTTACCTTGTTGTGACTTCCAGTTTACCTAGACTTTATGTAACAAAATAATCACGTATTGTAACTTGTACGATATATTTACGTACCGGTGTTGGCTGGTCTCATGTGATCAAAAACTCTGCATTTGATTGGTAGACGTGAACTACATGAACGGTCGCAAAATGTGTAACAATAATAACTTCGAAAAACAAAGAAAATAAATTAAAAATGATGGTTGACCTTGGGCAAGACCAACTGCGCATGCCCGAAAGAGTTTTAAACTTTTTTCCAGGTTCACTTGATTAGGAGAATTATTATAGCTACGAATTTTTTTCGGAAGGGTCTATAACGGTTCTGGTGATAGTATATCATTGTTATATGACAAAAGCCAACGCCAACTGAACCTCAACTTGGGGTGAGATTACACAGGCTAAAAAGATTAGACAAACAAGCGAAAGATGGCTGAGAGCCCTGCAAATCTAACCAAAAAAATAGGAGTGTTTTGTGATTCAGTGTAAAATAAACTTCTTTAATTTCGATTGCTCACACAGAGGGTAGAACCTAGGACGGCGCCGTTTTGTCCTTATTATCAATTAGTCAATCAATATATTTTCTTATAATAATTAAGCAGTGTCACTTAACCCACTAATTACATATGGTATGTACACTTGATTTCAAAAAAAAGTCATACATGCATTTTTTCCTATGCCACAAAATTTAGCTTTCCATTAGTGTATTCTATTATAAGGCACCACCAGCTTAGTATGCCTGACAGCTTAAAATTCAGTGTGACATCCTTAAAAATGCCACAGATATCAACATTTACAAAAGTTTAAATTATCTCTCGACTTACAAAACACGGCTGCTCTATAAGAAGAGCGGCCACACATTTTGGAGTTGATAAAATGACGATAATGCGATGGAAAAAGCGCTGGATTGAACTTTGTTGGGAATTTGGAACCTTTGGTTGCACTAAAACAAAGTTATGATTGTTTTCTACAAACCAAAACTACACTTTTTTGTACTCGACGCGCGTTTCGCTAACAACGTTAGCTTTATCGGGAAATGATAAACAATAAACTAAATTAACCTACGCTTATATACTATCTTTTAGTGGGATGAGATAAAACGAATAATTTGTGATTGACCACGCTTTAAAATCCTATCTCCCCTCAACTAAAGAATAAAGTGTACTAAACGGAATGGGTCCTGTATTATTATTTAAACTATTTCTGGATTTAATAATTTCCATAATTTCATATGCATTCAAGAGTCTTTTGTTTGGTACACTTTTTAGAAGTTTTAGGTTATCTTATGTGAACCTATGATTGTTTTCAAAAGCATGCTCGGCCACACTTGAGTTTTCTGTTCTTCCGTATTTTAAGTTTGCTAAGTGTTCTTTGAATCGTGTTTGAATAGAGCGCCTCGTTTGGCCAACATTCCGAAAGGTCTTTTGAAAAGAATGTCTATTTATCAGTTTATTTATTAAGCCTTCGTCGTAACCGTTTTCGCCAGCTATATTCCTAATCCTATTCTTTTCTGCTTTAAACCTTTTTTTGTTTAAGGGGACATTTACTAATCTATATGTTAAATAGTGCAAACTTGCAAGCTTATGTTGTAAGCAATGAAAAGAATCATTTGGAATATACCTGTTGGTGGCTGTTCCCTTTCTGTATAGGTCAAAGTCTGGCTGGATTGAAAATAATTCTACGGATAAAAAGATGGATCAGGACGACCAAAAGTAAGTTCGGAAGTGCAAGATGAGAGACTTATTGACCATCTCAGACAAAATCCTTTTTCAACGTCGGTTGAAGCAGCTAACGTAACATTATTTCCGGGTTCTTTAGCAACAGTAAATAGAAGAGTAACGAAATCAGAAGTCTCTTGTCGAGTTGCTGCAAAGAAGCCTTTTCTAACGGAAGAACAAAAACAGGCAAGAGTGATTTTTGCACTGAACAACGGTCTTCGTGATAATGACTTCTGGGAGAGGGTGGTTTTCACTGACGAAAAAATGTTTTAATCATCTTCAAGCAGCAGGAGAATTTTAGTTTATCGTCCACCAAATTCTAGATTTGAAGCCGAATATACAAACCAAATTAAAAAAGCTGGACATTTTTCTGTATACATGTGGGGCTGCTTTAGTGCCAAAGGTTTGGGCTTTTATTGGAGAATCGAAGGAAGATTCGATAGTGAACGATATTTTGAAATCCTTGAAAACGTTATGCTGCCATCTGTACAGGCTGTACATGAAAATAATGACTTCGCTTATCAGCAGGACAACTGTCCAGTGCACACGGCTAATGTTGTTCGCCAATGGTTTCGGAATAATAATATAAAAACACTTCCCTGGCCAGCCAACAGCCCTGACCTTAACCCAATGGAAAATATATGGCGTCGAATCGTTAAAATAACATACCAAAGGAATTGGAGACCACGAAATGCTGAAATGTTAAGCGATGCTATTTATCGCGCATTGGATCAGCTGTCAGAAGACCATCAGTATTTTCAAAATTTAACCTTTTCAATGTCCAGACGTTTGCAGCTTGTAATGGAGAAAAATGGTGATCCTAACTAATACTAAATTATTTACTTTAGTTCTTTTTTAAGTTAAAATAACTAGTATTAAGTTTACCATCGTTTTTGTCCTAATTTAAGTTTTCTGTTCGTCGAATTGTTTTCAATTCAGCGCTGTTTTCACCGTATTATTTCTATTTTATCAACTCCAAAATGGGTTACCGCCCTCTTTATAGAACAGCCTTCGTCCTTTACTCGAGTGATAATTTGATATTGTTCAATAAAGGTTGCCTTTAGTTTAAGTAAAAAAATATTATCTGATTTAGAGACCTTTTTTAAACAATATTACAAATTGTCGTACTTTAAGTTTTTAGGCATTTTTGCTGGTAGTCCGTATATATTATACACTTTTAGAAAGGTCAATTTTGTGACTGCATGTATGCGTTTTTTTTTTTAATTCAAGTGTTCACTTCCGACATCATAAAAGTGGTACACACTACTTTTTGTTGTAATAACTTGGTCAATTTCTACAAACAAAGTCACTCATCTATCTGTATCTGTCTAAAACTGTCAAGTCATTCTGGATTTCATTCTGACAAGTAAATAAAAAAATGTCTTTTTAAATTTCTTTATTTGATAAAGCCCAACTTCTGGAAAAACTGCAACTAGTTTGGTCAATTAGAGGCGTGGATAGACATTCTGGACGCAATAAAACCACGATTATGGAAATTAAAAAACGATGAGAAAAAAATCACACAATAGAAAGAAAGCAAGGGAACTGGTTTATTGAAAGTTTAAACTGAGGAACAAGACCAAGACCATACAGTTGTGTTTTTAAATTTTCGTTACAGTTATTTTGTGCATTAGTTAGTATTATTGTAATATAAACATTATTTTTAAACATAATATTTTTATCTCAATATTTTAAAATTTTAGTCCAGCATAGTATAAAAGTCAGTGTCAAAATATCATTCGGTAGTTAACCATGCAATTTAAAAAATACCTATATTTTTCACGTGCCACTTTTATGATGCCGATAGTGTACATAACTAAATGTTCTATTGATGCACTGTGATTGCCCTACTCGAGTTTTGCTATTCCATTTGAAAACGAGTGCAGTTTATGATGCACTGAGTGCACGTGCTCTTGCATGATCTTCAAAAGCTCGTGGAGCGTCAGTGTATGTTTATTTTTATTGTTTTTTTTTGAGATTTTGACCATACTTTTGTTTAAAGAAGAAGAGATGAGGATGACCATTTTAATTTATTTATTATTACAAGTAAGCACATATTTCTGGTTACAACATCTTGTTCTTCTGTCGACTTAAGTTGGTTTTATAGAGGAAATAATATAAGATAAGCAAATTAGAAACAAGACCACATCCATTGACGGGCTCGCTTGATGTTTTACTTCCTTTTCATTCAATTCAAAATAGTATTTGGTAATTGGGGGATTTGGAATCTATCTCGTTAAAGAAATATGAAATCTCTAAAGCCCGGAAAATAATAAAAATAAAATAAAAAAACGGCTCTCAAACCTTGCATTTCATATTTAATTTGCAATGCGCTAAGGAAAACGATAAAGGCTCAATCTACTGCTAACTACTATAGGTATTTTCTTGGTTTCGGTTGTTTACACAGAGGGCGCCATCGACGGGATTTCCTCCGCTTGAGCCGTAATCTTTGGCCATCGAAGGAACTTTCCTACACTTTCATACACCTGGTCCGGGGGCTGGTGTATAAAAGTGTAGGAAAGTTCCTTCGATACACGGCAATCGGGTGACGTTCGGTCGTGGTCGGATAGATTTCGGATAACTCGTGATCGCTTCAAAGCGGAAGGGAGAGGACCGTTCCCGTGCGACCTTTCCTAAGAAATTCAAGAATAAGCCACCAGAAAGATAGGGCCGCGCAGGAACTACGTTTCTGTAGCGCATAGCGCATTGCGGCGGAGAGTTGAAGTAATGCTCGTATTAAGTAAACACCTACTTTGCCCCCTCCATCTCTTTCTTTGTGAACATAAAAAAGACAGAACATTTTTCAATGTCGAAATATACTTCACACAATTTAATTTTGTACCTGCCGATTTTTGCCACCGCTTGTCAAAGTCTGTCGAGCCTGGCAAGCGATTTTTTTAGATTTTCAAAGCTAGAGAGCATGGGACTATTTGAAGAGTGCCGAAAATTCGGGTTCAGATTTTTTCGAACCAAATCCCTGAAGAAAATATTGTGATAATTTATATAGAGTTAAGCAAAAAGATAATAGGTTGAAATACAATTAAAAAAAAAGAGATTAAATCTGTAAGACTTTTAAACTGGAGTCTTTTTCCAATTAATAAAAGAAAATAACATAATAAAATGTTGTTACATTTAATATTTGATAATATTCCTCAACATAGTTATAACCGCCTCCTCCTATTTTAGATTTTTAATGGTTCAAATAACTTTTTGTAAGCTAAAGAACAGTACAAAGTTGGTTAAGCTTTGTATAGAGCTAAAACCTTTCGCGAATGCATTGCTTTTTTCATACTAAAAAGTATGGAAAAACGGCGCATGTTAGGTTGTTTTATATCTTTTTATTATTAAATAAGTAAGTGTCTGTAAAAAATTAACCAAGAGAATATATGTATTTTATTATGCGTTTGGCTGTACAAGTAGGTTCTTCCTGCGCTCGTATCTCCGTCAAATAAGTCCCCAAGTATAAAAAAAGTATCGGTCACTCTCGCGTAGCTATAACTTTCTCTATGTAGTCCACCTAGCTAATGATTCTCGTTGTGAACCACCTAGCTAATGAGTCCCTAATACGGACAAAATGGCGTCCTAGATTCCACACCACTACGTAAAAACTCCTGTTTTGTCGTTAAAAAAATTGGACCAGCAATGCCAGATATGGGAATTTTTCGTTATAACTGAGAAAATTCGATGTTATTTGGGGATTGAGGAGAAACGTCTTAAAATAACCGAAATCTGGATACAAAATCTATTGGATCCTTTTCTTTTGTTTAAAACAGGCCACTTAAAACATTCAATTTTATATGTCATCTAAAAGAACCTTCCATTATCTATGTGTCCTTCGGAAAAGCAAGGCGCCAGGGAAAAAACGCAATTCGTCAAAGTCGGGGGAAAAAGTGCTAAAAATAATATTAAAATAAATCTTGCGCTCTGTCCAGTTGATTCGTCGGCGTGACCTTAAAACGAAAATTATGAAAAACTGTATATCATAAATACCTTCTCAGCATGCACGAAATTGTAATCAAGATATACATTTTCTCTTAATTATGTTTTTTTTCCTCTCTATTATCTCGTTTGGCTTAGGGCTTAGGTAAAACTCCAGGTTAAACCGCCCAAGTAACAATTTTTAGTTGCCTTAGTTGCCATAAATTGTATAGTTGCATAAAATTAACGTTGCGTAAAGCACAAAAACTAATCATTTGTGCAACGGCCGCTATGTTGGACAAGAAAACGACGCCACACCGTTGTTATTAGAGAGATTTTGGAACGCTTAAAATTTTGACAACTTTGACAGCCGCTGTGGTAGTGTTTAACAACGACTACCACTACCACGCATCGATTTTACCAGAGTTTTTGGTACTTGTAAAAAAATTAAGATATGAGAAAAAACAAAAAATTCGTCTTAATTTTACAAAATAAGTATTTTATATGTTGGAACGTGCTAATATTTTATTATTTCTAAAATTAATTACGCCAAAATTCTCTAAAATTAACCAGAAAAATAACCATAACCACAACGAAATGAATTCGTAGCTTACGGCAGTGGTAGTGGTTAATTACCACAACAGAATGACGTTTAGCTATTGCGCACACGCAGTAATTATCACAACCGCTACGAAGTGTCAAATAAGCGTTCCAAAATATCCCTATTAACTAGGGTAAATTTGGCAACCCTATAACAACTTTTATATTTACTGTTATATTGTGGTATTTTCAACGACCGCAATGAACGACGGAACAACGACGCCATAAGGTTGTTAATTAACTAGGGTTAATTTGTATATCCTATTTTAACGTTTCCTGGCCGTTTACTCAACGTCAACATAGTTGGTCCACTATAGGCATATTAGAGGCACAATAAAATGGTCAGGGAGACATAAATTGAAAAAATCAGTTTCCAAGTGACCAGTAGTCAGACTATTTTGAAATATAAACTAACGCCGTTAAACCGGCCCTAAAAAAGTGCTGCATCCATAAATAAAACACGGCAAGGGGTAGAAGGGGTTGAAAGTTTTATAAAGTAACTGCGCTCCGTAACAGTTTTACTCCAAAAATAATGTAAAAAATAATAAAAAATTAATTTTTTATATTTTTAGGGGGGTTTTCCATATTCATTAAATGTTGCAAAATTTGCAAAAGTATAATTACGAGGAAGAAAAGAAGGGTTAAAATTAAGATAAAATGATGTTAGATAATTGACCCACCATGCAGGGGCCATGACCCTAAACGTTTGTGACGTCAGAAAATCAAAAATCGCGACGTAATTTTGTTAGCAGCTGTAATTGTTTGATTTATTTTTCTGCCTACAAACTATGTAACGCCTCCCAAGTGACCCAGAGTCAGACTATGGTCCCTGACCGACTGTAGATACCAAGTAACGAAGAGTTAGACTACCTTGAAATTAACTTATGGGGTTCTTCTTTTGATGCACTGGTGTGCAGTAAATGTATCTGTGTCCTTTTCTAGATTGTATAAATATAAAGTATAGATATAATTTCAAAATATAAGACAACTATAGAGGGCACCTCTTTAGTCGCAAAATAGTTAGGTTTTCAGTAAATTAAGAAATGATTATTGCCGCCATACTGTTTTTTTTTCTGATTTGCGCCGCTACACCATTTGTGTAAATCGTTAAGAGAATCTTGTTTTTTTGCTGGATTTTGATGATTTTTAGTTAATTTTGGAAATTTTTAAGTATTCTTTTAGATTGGCTACAGTTTAAAATATGTTTAAAGCATTTTTAAAATTTTCAGTATTTAAATAAAAAAATAATTTAGCAAAAAAGTAAGAATGATTGAAGACCCCGTTATTTTTTAAAGCTAAAATGTCCATTTTTGACGGAAAACAACTAAGGTTCGTTGTTAAATTTAGTTAGCGGGAACCTTTAAAAAGTCATTTTCGAATTATTGATAGATGGTGTTTGAAAATTAGTCCTTTTGTGGTTGCAGAGACGTAGAAGTCTTGATTTCAAATCAATTATATTAATAAAAATATTTTCCAGAGGGCACTTCAGCTGTAGTTGCTTCGGCGACGGTGTGGAAACTTTGCTGGCGACTCTAGTCGCAGACAACGTCAACACAACTCAAAAAATTTATTTTTCTGCCTACAAACTATGTAACGCCTCCCAAGTGACCCAGAGTCAGACTATGGTCCCTGACCGACTGTAGATACCAAGTAACGAAGAGTTAGACTACCTTGAAATTAACTTGTAGGGTTCTTCTTTTGATGGACTGGTGTGCAGTAAATGTATCTATGTCCTTTTCTAGATTGTATAAATATAAAGTATAGATATAATTTCAAAATATAAGACAACTATAGAGAGCACCTCTTTAGTCGCAAAATAGTTAGGTTTTCAGTAAATCAAGAAATGATTATTGCCGCCATACTGTTTTTTTTCTGATTTGCGCCGCTACACCATTTGTGTAAATCGTTAAAAGAATCTTGTTTTTTTGCTGGATTTTGATGATTTTTAGTTAATTTTGGAAATTTTTAAGTATTCTTTTAGATTGGCTACAGTTCAAAATATGTTTGAAGCATCAGTATTTAAATAAAAAAATAATTTAGCAAAAAAGTAAGAAGGATTAAAGGCCCCGTTATTTTTTAAAGCTAAAATGTCCATTTTTGACGGAAAACAACTAAGGTTCGTTATTAAATTTAGTTAGCGGAAACCTTTAAAAAGTCATTTTCGAATTATTGATAGATGGTGTTTGGAAATTAGTTCTTTTGTGGTTGCAGAGACGTAGAAGTCTTGATTTCAAATCAATTATATTAATAAAAATATTTTCCAGAGGGTACTTCAGCTGTAGTTGCTTCGGCGACGGTGTAGAAACTTTGCTGGCGGCTCTAGTCGCAGGCAACGTCAACACAACTCAAAAAATTTATTTTTCTGCCTACAAACTATGTAACGCCTCCCAAGTGACCCAGAGTCAGACTATGGTCCCTGACCGACTGTAGATACCAAGTAACGAAGAGTTAGACTACCTTGAAATTAACTTGTAGGGTTCTTCTTTTGATGCACTGGTGTGCAGTAAATGTATCTATGTCCTTTTCTAGATTGTATAAATATAAAGTATAGATATAATTTCAAAATATAAGACAACTATAGAGGGCACCTCTTTAGTCGCAAAATAGTTAGGTTTTCAGTAAATCAAGAAATGATTATTGCCGCCATACTGTTTTTTTTTTTCTGATTTGCGCCGCTACACCATTTGTGTAAATCGTTAAAAGAATCTTGTTTTTTTGCTGGATTTTGATGATTTTTAGTTAATTCTTCTTCTAGAAGTCTTGATTTCAAATCAATTATATTAATAAAAATATTTTCCAGAGGGCACTTCAGTCATAGTCGCTTCGGCGACGGTGTGGAAACTTTGCGACGTACATTAAGACTAATATCAAATCAAATCAAATCAAAATATTTTGTTTGCCAATTTGTTAGATTAATTGTTAGTTTCTTACAACTAGATAAAAAGCAAAAAGGATCCTATCTCGTTTATAAAACCGGTAAGCACTAAGTCGTCAAAAAGACTTATACGATAGAACCCTGAAGAACACAACATCTAATAAGTATATGAACAAATGGCTTTTGATGAGTGCTAATAAGGTCACTTTTTGCTCCTCTGTTTCCAGAATGCCAAGGATTAGGATACATTCCATTCCAAATTGGCGCGGACCTGTTTTTTGACACTGACAATGAGAGTTCCATTTGGCTTCTGTGCTTAAATGTCAGCCACTATATTGCAATTGGTCAGGAGGATTTGGAATGAGGTGTAGCTTCTTTAATCGTTTTTAGAGAACCGATCAATTTTTAAATATTCTCGGTTTTTTTTCAAAAGTTTTATGAAATGATTAGGTCCCTTTTGTACTCATTCGTTTTGATGCATTTGTCGCTGTTACGCGCGCATACTTACAGGTTGCATCCAATAGTTAGTGTATAGATGTCATTTGCATTCACCCGTCTTGCATTCATGTCTTATTGGCGAATGCGCTATCAATTTAGAAAAAAATTTGTGATAAATTACGGGTTTTATGAATTCCGGGTTTGATATGAATGAATTTTTTTAAATTTACGTATTCGTTCTGAGCGTGCGCACTGAAATACGAGGATAGGATTAAGCACTCTGTATTTGTGCAACTTTTTTAAGTAATTTAGGATAGTTTCTGTAATCGTTCTGTAATCGAGCTCGTGAAACCTGTATCGATTTTTGAGATTTTGTTTTTTTTCTTCAAAAGTTTGCAAATTTTTTTCTTAATCTTAAATAAATTATTTAGAAACTTGAGGCGCTCAAATAGTAACCCCTGAAAAAAAAATCATGTTTTCAAACCTGCACTAATACTGTTTCAAGCACTTATGCTTGCTTATGCTTGCTTCCGAACTATTTTGCACAGGAGTCAAAAAAATAGACTTATATTTAAATAAAGTCGTGTTCCAGAAGTGATGATGTATTGAGGTGAAGTTCAGCAAAGTTATATGTTACTGGTTTGGATACTCTCGATGGATTTATGGTGCCCGATCGTCTTTCAGCATTGCGGTGGCTTTACCAATGAGCAGGCCGGCTTCTTTACGTATTTTTTAGTCCCGTTATACTTATTCTTGGTTTCATGGAAAATTCGATAGATTTTGGCCAATCTTAACTCTAGAAGCGGTGACGAGATACCCGAAAGCCAATAAAAATCACCCGACTCACTGCATTTCGTTTAGAACATATTGCAATGTAATTTTACAAATTAATTGTACAAAGATACCAATATGTGTTTATTCTTATAATACCCAAGCAACAATTATAGTCAATTTCACTGATACCATTTTCATTGCCACCAAAACAATAAAAATAATACATTAAAGCACAATAAAACATTTAAAAATTGAGAGAAAAAGATGTTTTCTATCTAAAGTCTGACAAGGGTAATAAAATTGTTATATTAGATAAAACAGATTATTTCGAAAGGGTAGATAACCTAATAAAAAATGTACCCTACAAACAAGTCCCAAAGAACCCCTTACCAAAAATGATTAACGAAGTAAAAAACACAATTAAAAAATGTAACAATATTATTACTGACAATATTAAACATAAACTACGAGTAAGCAATCCCACTATGCCCAAACTGTATTGTCTTCCCAAAATCCACAAGCCTGGAAAATCGGTTAGTCCTATAGTTTCTGCTGTAGGATCACCTACTTACAACATTTCGAAATGGCTAGCAAACGAGTTTGAAAATTTACCGATAAAGAAGAAGGTTTTTCTGTTCAAAATTCCCTTGAATTTATCAACAAAGTTAAAGATATTTCACTCCAAGAAGGTGAAATTTTAATCTCGTTTGATGTTAGTTCGTTGTTCCCTAATGTGCCGATCCCCAATACCTTACAATACCTGGAGGAACTACTAAGAAAAATCTAGAAGACAAAGAGACTTTAGAATACCTATCTTTAACAAAACTCTGCATGAATCAAAATTACTTTCAATATAACTACTACCAGCAATTAGAAGGAACCACAATGGGTAATAGTCTATCACCTTTTATTGCAAACCTATTTATGAGCAAATTTGAATTAGATATAAGTAAAGAATTTGAGTATTTCCCCAGAGTATGGTTCAGGTATGTAGACGATGTGTTTGCAGTATTCAACAGTAAAGTAACTAGTGTTGAAAATTTTATGGAAAAAATAAATAACAAATTTTTCACAATTAAATTTACTTATGAAACAGAGAACAACGGTACACTGCCATTTCTGGACACTTTAGTTATAAGAAATAAAAATAAATTGGACTTTGACCTATACAGGAAAGGAACGGCCACCAACAGGTATATTCCAAATGATTCTTTTTATTGCTTACAACATAAGCTTGTAAGTTTGCACTTTTTAACATATAGATTAGTAACTTTCACCTTAAACAAAGAAAGATTTGAATCAGAAAAGAATAGGATTAGGAATATAGCTGGCGAAAACGGTTACGACGAAGGCTTAATAAATAAGCTGATAAATAGACATTCTTTTCAAAAGACCTTTCGGAATTCCACTTTTTTCAGACAAAAAGATACCTGCGACTCAAAATTTGTATCAATTCCTTATAATCCTAATTATACGAAAGGATTACAAAAAGTATTTAATAACACCGGTCTTAAATTAGTATATTAATCCGGTAACACAATAAGAAGCTTACTAAGAAATCCCAAGGATAAAATTACAGTTCTAGAAAAAAGTGGAATTTACGAAATTAGTTGCATGGATTGTGACAAAAAATATGTAGGCCAAACGAGGCGCTCTATTCAAACACGTTTTAAAGAACACTTAGCAAGTGTGGCCGAGCATGCTTTTGAAACAATCATAGATTCACATTAGATAACCTAAAACTTCTAAAAAGTGTACCAAACAAAAGACTTTTGAATGCATATAAAAGTATGGAAATCATTAAATCCAGAAATAGTTTGAATAAAGATACAGGACCCATCCCGTTTAGTACACTTTATTCTTTGGTTGAGGGGAGATATCTCCGCCCACTAAAGGATTGTATATAAGATAGAGCGTAGATTAATTTAGTTCATTGTTTATCGTCTCCTAATGATGCTAACGTTGTTAGCGAAACGCGTTTTGAGTGCAAAAAAGTGTATTTTTGGTTTGTGGAAAACAATCATAACTTTGTTTTATTTTTTGATATTTTTAAATGATTATTATTATTCTCTATATTGTATATTCCGGTTTTCCTCATCTTTTAGTCGTTATTCTTGTTCACGGACTATTAACTTTCGAAACTTTTCTTTTTTCGGCAACCCCTCGGCCGGTAGTCAATTGTGTGGTAGACATTGTTGTCATTTAGTGTGTGAATCGCATAAGTACTCAGCTGGTAAAGTGGAGACCATTGAATATTTTGTGCACCTATAAAATTTCGTACATTGAAATTAAAATTATTGTTGAGCAAACAAATATGTGTATTTTTCTAAAGCATCCCGAAACTGGTCTAGTCTGTGCGAAAATCAATTTTCTACTGACAACCTCTTAAAACAAAAAAAATTAGACGAAAATCTGTGTGATTTCTTTAAAAAAAAAATGCTTACCAAAACTGAACATCGCACAGATACGGTCAGAATTCTTGCTCTTCAAGAAAAAAAGAGTAATTTTTGGGTTGACGCACTGCCCTCTTTTTCAAAATCGTTGTTCCAAACGGTCTTCTTGGCCTGAAGGTGGATTTACGCTGGTAAGCAAGCAAGCAAGTCGGAAAAGTTCATCATATGGGAACACACACAATCGTTTACGCTCGCACATGTCATATGTCAAGCAGAAGTACAATTTCCCATGTACAACTGTCAATTTCCTGCTTGTTTAATTGCTTGCTTGGCCAGCGTAAATCCGACTTTTCTTGGCGAAAAAGTGCAGGTAGATGATCCCAACACAATTGTCTAATAGTATGTTATAAACCTAGGGACTAAAATGCTACTTTTAGTCCCGCGGCAAAAGGTTTGTAGAATTCGCTAAGGGATTAAAAGACGCTTTAGTCCCGAGGTTTATATACTATTTTATGTTGAGGAAAAGATAATTGTCAAAATCACGTTATTTCTACGCCAAATGGTTCGTCGACTAAAAGAAATAGTGCTAAGGGTGACCAAGACCCCAGTGCTATTTGGCTTGATTTATAATTTTCCTGGGATTAAATTTTTTTTTAATCCCTGAGGGATTAAATTTACTTCTTATCTATAGGCTGAGAGACTAAATTTAATTTCAATCCCTAGGGGATTTAAACTGCCACTTCAGTCCCTAAAAAGAGGGATTAAACGAACCTAAATATACCTTCAAATATCTTCAAATTATTTATTTATTCCTGTTTGTGTCGAAAGATTTGGTCTTTGGGGGAAAAAGCAAACATTTTCGTAAAAGAACTTGGTGCTAAAATCTGCTTATCTAGCCATGAACCTAGATCCATCCATACTGTCGGATTTACAGCCTGGGTGTTCAGTGCTCAAAGCGTTCTCTGTTTTGGGTTTGGTATACTATTTTGGTTTAGTTACTAAGTTTTATTCTATAGTATTAATTAAGTATTAAAATTTTAAAATATGGTTCTGACAAAAAAAAATTTAATTGTCGAGTTAAATAGTTTTTATACCAATGTTATTTGAGATTTTTTTTGTTGCAAATTTCTGTAAGTTTTACCGAAAAACATTGTTTTCTGTTAATTAAAACAGTAAGCATTGTGTAACGAATGTGGTTAAGGCTAATTTTACAACCAAAGGTAAAACTCCAGATTAAACCATAGTTTAAACTTCAGTTTAATCTTTGGATTAAACCATTGGTAATTGCTAAATGTTACAAGTCGCAGTTAAACCACAGCCAGGAAGAAAATAAAAGCTGTTGGATTAGCTGTAGGATTAGAAGCAAAACAAGCTTGTTTCTTGTTTACAAAGACAAATTTGATAAAAATCAGTCAAGTAAGTATTAAGATAACAGCGTTGGTTACAGACAGACGTACAGCCAGACGCCACAACAAAAAATGTTCAGAATTGTCAGAAAGGCAAAGATATATAGTATGTACATATGAGCTCGAAGTAAGAATAACAATTTCTGGTCTGTGGGATATTCCAACTCTTGTCGAATTCCCTCGTGCACAATTTCGCATGCCTTTTTAGATAATCTAAACCTCTTTTTAAAATTTACACCGTTGTACTCGTCCAAACAATTTGTTTTGGGACGAATAATTTTTTTTTTCATGGTGCTTCGCCAATATCAATAATTTCGTCATTATCTTCATCCAGTTGATCAAAAATAAATTCTAAATATCTTTTTACCAAAAAAAAAATTAAATAAATTTTTAATAACTATTTTGAGGTCAAAATCTTCGGTAACTTTTAAACTAAGTGTAACAAACAGACAGACCGTCGTTAACAGTTAAACCGAAGTTTGTTGGTAAACTGCACCTATAAAACCTTTAAACTGAAGTTAACGTTTAAATATGAGTTGTAAAATGGCGCCTTATATCTACGTTTGTAATTTAGCTCAATATCCCGCTTTTTAAAGATTTTTACAAGGTTATGGTGCTCGAGCTAACTCTATTGAGAAACCGGCCTTAAATAAACCATTTCAGTAGGTACCCTGAGTATTTTTTAAAATTTTTGTGTCTTACCAAACAATATAGATAACAAAAATCCAATTTTTAGTTTTGTTTTGTTTGTTCTAGCATAACGTAAAAACTACTTAAGGGATTGTGACGTGAATATTTTTTTTCTGGGCTTTATTGCATCACAATCGGTTTACGGAAACAAAAGTTATGACCATTTAAATTTAAAAAAACAGGAAAGCCCGAATACAAAGCGGGTGTTCGACTGGATCAAAAAGTTTTATGGAGCGGGAAAGTGCGCGGTAGGAGTAGTGGGATGAACGGACAGGTGGGAAAGGGGTCGGGAGGTGGATGTAAATCTAATAATTTTTTTTTAACTTTAGAAGCATACGCTATTGCGTATCATTGGCACTTCTCTTGCGCGCCAGACTCACGTGTCCTGATTAATTCATGGTGTGAACATTGATTGAAACCGTGCAAAATCAATTCAATGCGTAACCACACGTGCGTAAATTATTGGTATCAAGCTGGGTTGAAATAGGGTGAAAACTCTTTCAAAAATCACCCCAAAATGATGCCCTCGTGTTAAATTCTTTATGGGCGGATAAGGGGCGTATTTTTTCGCCAGATTTGTTTGAAAATATTTGGAAAAACCTACCATCTGACATAGTCTTAGACTTATTCTTTTTTTACTTTAAACTAGGAAATTAAACATTCATCTAAGACCACATTTGATAAACATATATTTGTTGTTCGATTTTAAAGACCAGGAACCACCACAGCGTGTGCGTCCAAAAATGACGATTTTTTTAATAAAACAAAACATATATGGTAAAGTTCTCCAGTAACACTGTCTAGACATTTTATATTTTACAGCTAACCTATAAATTATATTACTTGATGAAAATTCGTTTATAATATCACAGTAAAACAAGTTTTTTTGTCCTGATCTTCACTATACTTTAGTTGACATTACACGTGTTTCACCACACAGTTGTTTTTCATATGTCATTTCAGAAAAATATAACAATATATAAGGTTTAAAAATTGTCGGGTAAATAAGTACAATAAAGGTATTAAAAAATAATAAGGTTCACCAATGGGGAGCTACTTATGTATCAGTGAGCACTGGTGTAAAAAAAATATTTTAAATTATATAAATATAAATAATTTTAGGTAAGCTAGCTCCTTCTGCAGAAATAATTTTGATAGGGGAGGAGTATGTATATTTGTAAGACTTAATCTACCGTATGAAGAGGTAAACGTAGAAGGATACTGCCAAGAATTACATGCTGAGTTTTGTGCAATAGAACTAATTTCTAAGAATATTTTAATTATTTCTTTATGTCGTTCCAGTAAATAAGGGTGCAAAAAAACTTTTCTAGACTTATTTGATCAATTATTGTATGAGCTTTCTCCAAAATTTAAAAAAGTTATTATTCTTGGAGATTTTAATATAAATTTTCTTGTAGAAGATTACTACTTAAGAGAATTAATAAATAATATATAGAATTAAAAAAAATAAATAGTTATGGGATTGAAACTACCATTTTTAAATATACTAGAGTGAGAAATGGTTCTAAAACCCGCATAGATAATGTTCTTACTAATATTAACAAAAATAGCTTCGTAAGTACGGTGTGCTATCCTGGTCAATCAGACCATGACGAGCAAATAATTTATTTAAATTTAAACTTAAAAATTGCAAACAAAGTAAAAAAGTACCGAAAGTTTACAAAATTTGAAATAATTAAATTAAAAAGTGCCTTTGAAGCTTTAAACTGGTCATTTTTCTTAGAGTCTGAAGATATTGAATATATGGCTTCTTTTTTGGTGAATAATTGTGAAAACTTAATACAAATAAATTTTCCTTTAAAAAATATACTTAACAAAGGTCAGTCTGTTAGATGGTTTAATGATGATCTAAGAAAACAGTGACAGATTTTATCGGTTGTCAAAATTCTTAGAGATTCAAAAAATGACAAATTACAAAAACAATATTAAATCTACCAAGGGGGAAGCCTATAATAGATACATTAAAGAATCAAACAGAAGAGTGAAGGACGTATAGGCCCGTGTGAATTACGAACGGGGCAAATTGACTCATAGTGAAGAGTTGGGTGAGATCTCTGCAGATGAATTTAAGCAATACTTTGCATCAGTCGCAGAACAAATTGTAATGTTTTTAGACACGAATAAAAACTTTCAAGAAGATTTCATTGATAAAATTCCTGAAACAAGTGACCTGTTTGATTTTTCGGTGATTAGCGAGATGTCCATGAAGCAATTTCTAACCTAAAAAATACTAGCTCATTTGACTTTTATGATATTAATTCAAAAGTCGTTAAAAAAATGCTGTTACAATTGGTAGTACCTCTAAAGCTATTGTTTGATAAATGTATTGAGTCTGGGATCTTCCCCGAATGCTTTAAAATCAGTAGAGTTGTTCCGCTTTTTAAAAACGAAAAAAAATTCTTTAGAAAATTACCGACCAATATTCACAGTCCCTATATTTGAAAAAGTATTTGAGGTAATTTAAAAAAACCAGTTGGAACAGTATTTTACTGAAAAAGAAAATACTAAATGTGGGCCAGTTCGGATTTTCTAAGGGCAAATCAGCCGTACAAGCTGTCTCGAGAGTGGTTGAAATGGTTGTCGGTGGCCTTGATCAGGGAGACGACGTTAGTATAACGTTATGCGACCTGAGAAAGGCTTTCGATTGCATTTCTCACAGTTTATTGCTTAAAAACTTTTCTAAATACGGCGTTCAAAACAAAAGCTTAAAACTAATTGAGTCTTACGCAAATGGAAGACGGCAGAAGGTCAATGTAGAGGGATTAGAATCTTCAACGCTTGACATAAACAATGGAGTTCCAGAAGCTTAAGTATTGGGTCCACTTCTTTTTATCATTTATATAAATGACTTATTTCAATATATGGATTCATTTGGTTGTGTGTATTATTGTGACGATACGTCTTTAAAATGTAGTGGTAAAGATGAGGTGAGCCTTCTTAATAAAAAAAAACCTGCTGAATCAAAAAGCGGAATTTTGGGTTACCCAAAATAACTTAAAATTAAAGAAAAAACGCAGGATCTCACATTTTCTACAAAAAAACATTTAAAAAATAGCAATACTGTTAAGTTATTAGGAATAACTTTAGATGGTGGATTGGATACACAAAAAATTTCCCGCCTGGGCCCATGTGTATATTTTTGATACACACATATTGAGCACATTAAAATGACTGTGCCAGGCAAACAGAGATAGCACGTTCTTATATGAGAAATTTAAGAGGTCTGGGCTGTGGATACCAGAATTTTTTCGGGTCGGGAAAAAATCTTTTGGTTCGGCAACACTGCTCTCTTGCACCACACATTGTTTTTTGCTTAGTCTCTTCCAATATTTCGAAAGCACGTGGCGAAAATTTAAGATAACTGTGTTCTGTGTTTACAAGTACTTATTTAAAAATATGTCGCGTGCCTTTTTAATCACAAAATTATGTCCAGAAATAACTGAAGTCAGGACAAGGTCTATAGTAAAAACAAACACTCCACCATAGTCGAGTACAACTCCGTAAAATCGTACATTGATGTCTCCGACCAAGTATCATCTTACAGTAATCCAGTTCGGCGCTCTATAAAATTGTACCGTGAAGTGGGAATAGAGTACTTTCGTTGTCAATGCATTAAAAATTCACAATATGGTATTGAACAAAAAATGGATATACAACGTTTAGAGAAAAGCTTGCGTTGAACTTGTGCAAGTGCGAAGAAAATATTCCTGAATAAGTATCTGCTACTCACCATCGGGGGGCTGATTCTTGAATTTCTTAGGAAAGGTCTTACGGGAACGGTCACCTCCCTGATATCGACCAATAACAGGCTTTGAAGCTATCACGAGTTATCCGAAATCTATCTGACAACGCCCGAACCTCATCCGATTGCCGTGTATCGAAGAAACTTTCCTACACTTTCATACACCTGACTCTGGGCAGGTGAACGGGCGCTCGTGAAAAATGATAATCCAGTCAGCTTTGCGCGTGCACCATGCAAGCTGAGCAGTTTCTGTGTTTTGGTGGTCGAAATAAAGGATGTGAACGTCCCCGTGCGATCTTTCCTACGATATTCGAGAATTAGCCCCCTGGAGGAACAAGACAAAAGAGAACGTTGTGTTGTTTGCTACCAACATTACTAATAAAGATACGGTAGAGGGAATGTCTTCAAATATTCAAAACAATCAAAACACCAAAAGCCCAGGCTGCGCTGATAAAAAGTTTTTTGTCTAAGTTGTTTTTTTTTAAATCATAATACATCGCTGAAAAATAATTAATGCCTTTTTTAAGTATAAGTGTAGTATTTTTGCAGTTTTGTAATAAAAATTTTATTAATACATTGTGTATCATTTTGATACACATTGGCTAAATTAGGCCGAATACATAAATCCTACCTCAGTGGCCCGTGTGTATCACATATGAACACACCTCTAAAAACCAGAAAAAAAAACTTGGCTAAGTCTACAAGTAACAAAAATGTTTTAATTGCGTTTTTAAAAAGAAATCTTCAAAAAAATATATTTGGGCCCAGATGAAGTTTTTCCAATAGTACGCCCGTGGCTTAAAGTGTTAAGCTGGAGACCTCATATAGCATCAATATCTAGAAAATTAGCTTCTGCAATATTTACTCTTAGGAGACTAAAGACTTTTCTTGAGAGACCCACTCTTTTAACAGTGTGTTATGCTCTATTTCACTCCCATCTCTCCTATGGTGTTCATCTTTGGGGAAACTCTACTAAATCTTCCATAATATTTAGATTACAAAAAAAGGCATTTAAGGATTTAAAGGTTCTTACTTTACTGTGTTTGTACGTTTTAAACCAGTTGGTTACAATACATGAAAATAAAACATTTTACCAAAAAAACGCTACCTATCATAACTATTGCACAAAATCAGCAGAACTTATTAGAGCTCCTGAATTTAGACTCGAACTTACTAAAAAAAACTCACTTGATATTGGACTTTATAATATTTTACCTAAAAAAACAAACAGAATAAGTTTCTCAAGTGAAGATAGCTGCTGGTATACTGATGGATCCAAAATGCCTTCAGACATTGGATCCGGAGCTTGTTCTAGCCGGGTAAATGTCAAGATTATACATAGTCTTGGACAGATGGCTACAATTTTCTAGGCGGAACTCTTTGCCATTGAAATAAGCGCACGATGGATGATAGATCATAACTAGCTCAAGGAGTAAAGGTACTCTCCGACGGTCAAGCAGCCTTAAGGCTCTTGAATTCTATAGACACACGGTTCCTACCTACGACTTTCTCGTGAGTGCTCACTCACGCGTCACGTGATGTCAATATGAAATGCTACGACAGTCATGTGACGCCTGAGCGGCCACGCACGAAAAAGTCGTTCAGGATACACTAAATATCCTTGGGCGAATAAACACTGTTTCATTGGTATGGATTCCGTGACATTCTGGGCAACGGAGAAATGAGACTGCCGACCAGCGGGCGCGTGAAACGGCCTCCGCTGTCTTCGTTGGCCCCAAACCGGTCCTTGCAATGGCATACAACACAATCAACAGTGCTCTCTCAAGCTGGATGGAGAATAAGTTCCGCCAATACCGGAGAGAATTGCCGGGACTGGCACATTTCAAAGAGTTCATTACAGAACCCTGCGGGAAGAGGGCCGGGAAACTAATTGAGCTCACCAGACAGGAGATCCGGCCAAAGGTTGATCTATATACCAGACATTGCAGTCTGAAAGTACCATTGCACAACATGAGTCTAAGTGAGGACACCAAATATAGGCTCTGTATGGAAGATGACGAGACGGCCAGACATGTGCTGTGTGAATATCTGGCCATTGCACGTCAGCGTCAATGTTTTTTTGGTAAACCACAGATCGACAAACTGGATCTGGAAGATGCCTCTCTAAAGCAAGTTGCGAGCCTCTTTAAGAGGCTGAATATTCTGTAGCAACAAATAATGTCAAAAGTGAGCCACAATAGACCCAATAGTGGTGGCAGTGGACAGTGTCAGACTGACACACCCACAAATTTATGTGGTGTTTTTGCAAATCGTCTTTGTTGCTTTTAATAATCTTACTCAACGAATTATTGATTAATCTGTATTTCTATCTAGCTTTCTTTGGTTCATATTACCAATCTATTTATTTTTTTACCCTATTAAAGATAAATATATAAATAAACACATAATTTATTTGCAAGAATTATAAAAAAAATAACTGAAAACATTTTAAAATTGATCAAAGTTTATTCCCCTTTTTTTACTGGTACTAACAGGTTCCAAACATAACTTAATAAAACGACAACAAATAACAAAAATTAAAATAATCATAAAAATATCGATTTTAAAGAAAAGTACTGAATAAAGTCATTAAATATATTAAAATAAAAAAAAAACACTTACCTGAAGAAATGTGGTTACGAAACGAACGTTTGAAACTTAAAATTTACTGGGCTTCGTACAGTTGCGTCTTAATAACTTTAAGAAACTTAGATGGTTTAAGAGATTTTAGTTTGTTGGAGACACCGTTATAAAGTTTACAAATATTGTAGTAAAAACCCTTTTCGTAAAAAGTTGTGCGATGTGCGGGAATTGAATTAAACCTTTCAGTCTGGACCCTAACGAGTATGTATCTGTCCTATATTTAATTTTTTGGATTGGGTAACTTGCCTTTTTGTTAGTAATGACTTAATGATAGAGACACAACGAGGGTAGTTTTCTACGATTCTTCATGTTCAACCAACAAGCCTGTTTTAATTTATTAGATATACGATCATATTTTCTGAGCACATAAACAAATCTTAGGCAACACTTTTGAAACTTTTGTATTCTTTCTATATCCTGTGAATCGAGGCAAGCATCGTAGACCACATCACAATAATTAAGCTTAGGTTGAAGTGCCTCACATAACATTTTTAGGTTGGCATAGGCCCTTTGAATTCATTTATTAATATGTGGTTTAAATCTAAATTTCACGTCAAATATTAACCTTAAATTTCTGGCTTTGTTTACAACTTCCAAAATCTGTCCATCTACCGACATGTTAAACGGATTGTCTAAGGCCTTCCCAAAAAGCAACATGCATAATTTTTGTGCATTTATTATTTATTATTCGGCAGTACTCGCTACCTGTTTTCTCGTGTCTCTGCGGTAGTAAGTAGGTAAATACCTTTATTTTAAATATATTTTTGTGCTGTACACGTGTTGGCTGTAAAAAAGCAAACAAAGAAATAAAATTGGCAAAAATTAACCTCAAAATAGGTCGGACAAATTCCGAAAGCTCAATTCCTGTTCAAAACGCGTTCAAATCGCTTAATAAAAATCGAAATTAGAATCGTATTGAAAACGTATTCAATTCCACGTGAAAACGTAGTAATTTTTCTAACTAGGGCCATTATATTAGCTCACAGTTATATGTAATTATGACCTTGAGTCGAAGGTTAAAAGTAAGCTCCACACCTTCGCAAACAACAGGAGTAAAAACTTGGTCAGGTTTTTAAATTCATCGGTGGATTCACCGATATCATGAAAACGTGTTTCTAAAACATTTGCAGTGGGATTTACTAGGATCTAAAATCGTACCCCTCACAGATCTAAATATTTACACCTGTGGGGAGTACTAAATTTTAAAACCCAATTTAAAAAAACACTTACCCATACAGAAAAGACACAAAGTTATTCATTATTTTGTATTATTACTGCAAAATACCATTGAAAAACAGCTTTTTTTTCTAAAAATATACCATATTTTAGGAGAAAATGCCCTAAAACTATTTTTTTTTTGACAGGTTTCAAAATGGCATATGGTGAATACGCCAAAAATTTGGCACATAATAGCTTCATGTGTTTGAGGTTATAAAGTTTTTAGACCACCTCTGGTTTAAATTTATAGCCCCCAGAAAGGATTGTTTTGTGGCACTTGGTAATAGGTTCGTTTAAAATTTCTCTAAGTAACTGTTTTTACAAGAAGTAATTTACCTTATTTAATATCCTAAGTGTTTATTAAGGAATAAAACACCTCCAATTTTGTCCAGAAAAACGCCATATTTTCAACCTGTTTTCAGCACAAAAAATATATTTATGAGGGCACTAAGAGACAAAACAAGCATAAGTGAAGGTCACTGATTATGCACGAAAAATATACCAAACAACAAAACCCAAAACAACTATATTAATTTATTTACAAACTGAAAGTAAAACATTGAGGTTATCTAAAAGCTCAGTCAAAATAACTTTCCTTACTCAAAGCCCACTCATTTTAAAGCTGTAGCTTTCATCAGTGCAAGCAGAGGTAAAAGATCCGAACTCGCTGTTTGTGTGAAATCAAGTATTAATTGGAAAAATCAATTATCAAGGGTAAGTTTTAATTAGAGTGACATATAACCTCAATTTTAATTTGTTCTACAGAATGTTTACTATTTAAACCCCGCGTGGGTTTTAATTTTTAAATTTTCTTTTCTTCTAAATTGAAACTTTCTTCTTAAGTCCAACAAAAGAATGTGTTAAGATAATTATTCAATAAAAAAATTTATTAACATTCTTCTTATAATTCAAACTGTGTCCAAAACTCAAGGAGGGTTGGTTTAAAATGCTTAAAACCAAAAATTTCACTTAAACTTAGGACCGTTCTAAAATAGACTAAACCCTTTTAGTAAATCCCACCGTTGATGTTCATCGGCCCCGTTTCTGAAATTACCGATGGAGCCATTAATCCACCGACCAAGTGCAATCAGGTCCCACCGACTTTAGAACCTATATCTAACAATTATGATTTTTTTGAAGTCACAACATCTCAAATTTATAATCGTATGACACTTTTCTGATTTAAAATGCTGATTTTTTTTATAAAAGAAAGGCGCGCCTCCCAGTTTCGACCTAGTTTTATATAAAACGTTGATTAGATATAGATAGATAGATAAGAACAGATACTATTTTCAAATTTCGGCAAACAGGACAGAGATTACAAGACCAAAACCGGGCAAATGCACTCGTTACACTTTCATACATTAAAGTAGTATCAGAAAAAATTCGAAGAGTAGCGAACAACTTTAATATTAAAACAGTTTTTAAATCCAATAATACAATTCGATGCTTTCTTAGTAAAACAAAACCGGAGAGCAAACAAAATAAGAAATGCATTTACTTTGTGAGTGTGGTGAGTCATACATAGGCGAAACAAAAAGACCACTATCTGTTAGGCTTAAGGAACATCAGACGAATACCCAAAGACGTGAAACGACGAAATCAGGAATCGCCGAACACGCATGGTCAAAACAACACCAAATGAAGTGGCCAGAAGCAAAGATTTTGCACAAGGAGTAACAATATTTGGAAGCCCCTGCTTGGGCGGAGCCAACTTCTTAAACTGCACGGTTGAGTGATTTCCGATAGCATACAAGTACGTAGCCTTAGGAAAAGATTGTATTTCATCATAGATTATACTGATAGAAAAGTGGTGTATAAATAAAATATTACAATGAAAGTTCGAAACACAGAGTTAGTTTCACTTTTTTGCTTTGTTTTGAACGCGTTAGGTAAAATTACCTAATATTTCGCAGTGTTTTCTGGTAGAAATCTAACTTTATCTTGTAGCTAGAATTACAAATAACCTAACTACGTTAGATTGATACCGGCCCCGCGGCCCCAATGACTTGGCAGTCCACCGAGATTCGTCCCGCTGTCCCGTCGGAGCTCATCCGCCCCCTGGATGCCACCGAACTTGAAACGTTGATTTTAAAAACGTGCGGCTTAAAAATCAGGCCACAATAATATTGCACCTTTAAACGGTTGCATGTGCCCCCAACATTATTTCTGGCCTTCCCTTGATATACGGTGTATAACGCAGGTAGCTTGGCCATAGATATATGAAAGAGCAGTAGATAAAGCTACCTACGGTCGTGAGCGATCGTTAAGATTTGTTGGGCGCCATTTTTATAGTAGCTACTTAAGAATCATACATAATTTTACTTTTTTAAAGTGTGATTAGATGATGATTTTAGCGTTGTTTTTTTTTTAATTTTATACAGTATGAACCATAAAGGTATAACTTAAATAGAGACATTATGGTTACCACAGTTGCGATCAGACATAAGATAAACAATTTGGCGATAATGCCAGATTACGCTGAAAGTTGTATCTCTGTACGTAAAATGTTTTTAAAAACATATTATTTTTATAACTTTATCATTCACATGCAATTGTGCAAATTCTCCGGTTTGTTTTTTTAAACATGGAGAAACACCTTATCATTATTCAAATATATAAAGAAATTTAGGTATATTACATAATTGCATTTAAATTTCCTTGGATCTTCACAATTTTAAATCAATAAAGAATTTATAATGTGGAGGTACATGTTATAGTACTTGAAATATACCTAATTTTTTCGATCGAAATATCATATAAAATACCTGATATTTTGGTCGAAAGAATAATTCTTTTTATTTACCAATATATATCGGGAATAAAACCTACAACAATGTGACAACCTCGCATTTGTGGCGAGTCAGCCATGTAAACTTACGCTGCTCCATTCATAATTTCTGTACGGCATTGTAGCTTTAGCATAATTGAGGCTTTGGTATATTTTACAAATTATTCGATAGTTTTTTTAATGTTTTTTCAATAGATTTTTAAGTGTTTGTGGCAAAAGTGATGCGACAAAGTGCGTAGTGTGACGAAAACTGGAGATTACAGGTGAAAACCAAACATTTCACAGGTTTGTTACCATATGTTTTTACGACGCCATCTTGTGATAGGCCGCCATAGGCGTGCAACTAGTGTTGCAATAAATTCAAAATGTAATTACTAAATATAGGAAAGAATTAAGCTTTTTTGGGATATTTTTGCGAATTTGTGATAAAAACAATATGGTAAGCACTTATAATTAATTACATTATATTTGGTATAATGAACCAATCCCAGCTGCGACATTTTTAGATATCCTATATGGGTAGCAAAAAAATGTGTGCGTATGATATTTATTTATAACTACATTCTCAGTTTTAATATTATCTGTAGTCAGCTTATTTTTTCTGCTGAGATTTCTTTATAAATAGTACAAGCGTTCCCGGTATAAATATAAAACAGTATTATGTCAGACACAGGATAAATAATGTATGTTTGTTACAACTTTTCATTTATAATATTTACATAGGTAGATACTCCACATAAGATTTTTTTGTATTTATTAAAAACGTCAAGATACTTTTGTACGTATTAAATAAAAATTATAGTAGAATGTATAAATTCCATTTTTTTACACAACGAAACACCATCATATAGTACCTATAATATTAGTATCATCCTTTTTCGAAATACCACTATTTTTAGTCGAATTTGCTTATTTTTTCAACATTGGTTTTTTGGTAATTTGCCTAAACAGTGCGGAAAGTGATACTTTTCTGCATATGATGGCCTTTAAGGGCGAAAAAGACACTTTTCACACGTTTTTAGTACAACAATTTCTTACTTGCATAAAAAGCTTCTGCCTAAGGTTATATATATTTGGTATTTTTCAAACTAAAACCAAAAAATAATTTTGTTTCCATTTATAATTTAATCTAGTTTAAAAATGCATCTAAAAACTCCAATTAGACTTAAAACTAACGCCATGCTAAAAAAATTCTTTTACCTATGCTAATTTTTTAATAAAGTTTTGCAGGTCACTTGACGTTAAATAGGTAAAGAAACTACTTCGCAAATGCGTGTGAAAAAGTCTACTGTTACATATCAATTTTAATGTGAGAAGTTCAACTTCCCACACGCCGTCCGTAAAAAAATAAGCACGGCGTGCATAAAAAACTGTGAGTTTGAAATGTGTGTTCTAAAAACTACTTTTTGATCAAGAAAGTCATCATAAACACTCGTAGAAAAAAAATTGTACCTAACCCTTGCGGAAGTGTCTTTCCCGCCCGAACTCCGTGCGTAAAATTATCACATTCTGTGCTAATTAGGCAAATAACTATCTGGAGAACATGTCAAAAATTATTTTCTATGTTATATCTTTACATAAATATTTTCACAACGACAAATATAATACCTCTCCATACCCTCGGTATGGCCGCTGCTAAACGTAAGGTGGTTGGAGCATGTGTGAGGAGGAGCATGTGTGGTGCAGCGTTGCCAATGGAACATAAAATGGTTTTCCCTAAATCTAGCGACTGCTCGCGTTTCAATGCAATTTATGAATGACTTGATGGGTCTATTTTAGTTAAACGTCTTTGGTATGAACATATGGAACAGAAACTTTTTAACATACGTCCTACGGAGCAGACAATAGAAAGTTAATAGACCACTAATTTATCGTCACCTTATTTGCTTACCGTATTACCGTAATTGAGATGCTAAAATGAGTTTTTAAACCACAAACACAAATTACTGTAACCTTATTCTTTTGCCCACATACAAACTGCCGTGAACTGAATAGAAAAGGAAAAAACTATTTCTGCTTTTACAAATTCGCCCTCAGAAAAAATTAAAAAACCTAAAAAAAAAAAGAATTATCACTTACCAGCTACAGCTTTTGCAACGGAATAAATCTGGTTGGTTGTAAAAAATAACCTAGCGGGTCCCGTTAAGCGTCCGTAAGTAACGTATTTCAGTTCGGTTATTTTTGGATACTGGAGAGAAATAACTAATTTTGCCTACGGTATCACCAATTCTGATGTTCTACTAAGGCTCCATCGTCTAAATCACGGAACCCCAAAGACACAATCCACAACAGAGAGGCCATAAATACAGCTGCCGCTGTGGTGTGTACAAAATGTGGTGTTTTGTCTCCGATTGAACAATTGATATGATACTTCTGGTGTGCCTTTCCACCGAATTCCATTTGGCAACACTCTGAGATGCGATGAATTCTTCTTGAGCCCGGGTATGCAGTAGGCATTTTACTACTGATGAATTTCCCCATTAAAAGAGATGCCCGATTCTTTACATATTATAGAAAAGGGCCTTTCCCACCACCGATAATATCCACCTTTACAGTCTTATTGTCAGCGAGAATTTTCGACCTGGCGTTTGTTAATCCTAAAAAGACAGTTGAGCCCTATTATAGTGTTTTCCAATTTTACCTTTATCATATGTACTGATAATATTGTTATACATTTTCCATAAAACTTTTTTTTGCACACTTTTTATCTGTACTTTTAGGGATAAAAGCATCACTTTCATGAAAGCATCAATTCAAAATGTTTGACCACATTTCCGGCCTTGTCTAGCCAAAAATCGATATATTTTGTTATTGGGAAATCAAAATAAGCAAATCGCCCTCTAACCTAAAGCCCCCAACTATCCTAAGGCCCCCGATACAATGGCAACTGCAGGTGTTTTTCAACAAGGGCCGCAGTGGGGCAGAAGAGTATTTTTACTAAACATTGTTCCAAAACGAATACGAAATCTCTCCGCGTGTACGTGCGCTAGTGGTCGCAGTGGACAGTGCCTGAATGGCACACTTACAAATTAATCATTATTACCACTTTTACATTTAAATATAAAATACTCATTCGACGTGACGTCTCCTTCTGTTGTTTATATCTCTGGAAAATATTAGGACCGCTGTCAACCAGAGCTGTTTTCTTCTTGTAGCGGTTACGGTTAACCTTAGTCCTAAAATTTCCCAGAAGTATAAGCAAAAGAAGGAGACCTTCATTGTGTAATATCTTCGAATATTGTTTAAATTTACAGATAATTGTTTATGCTTACATGTGTATCTAATGAAAAGTTTTTAATTTTTATTAATTTCTGGATTATACTGAAATTTTCACATAAAAAATGCTATGACGTCATCTACTAGCTGACATGAACAGAACAAATTTATGTAGATAGCACATTCTGTGAAGATCCGTACCTTGAAAACCGCAACCATTCTGAACCGCCAAAATAGGCTGGTTTCGATTCTCAAGGCATGGAACATGACAGGATGCGCTGTCCCCAGTAAACAATTTACTACGGCTCAGTATTGCACCTGAAGACGATCAGAGATTGTACTGATCGAAACGTCGTGTATAAATAAAATATAGACAATGGAAGTCCGAAACACAGAGTTAATTTCAAACACATCATTGTCTCAAACTTTCAAACATCAGTATTGGCCTGTTGCAGAATCATGGACAGTCGTAGTAATGGTCTTTTAAAAATATGTTTATGGTATCCCGGTCCAAAAAAAGTAATGTCCCCTCGGGCCAATAAATATGCCGGTCCGGGACCCCGGCATTTTCTGCCGGCATGCCTAACATAGACCATCAGTATCCCAATCCGTGAGATCGTCAATGCAACTATAATAGGTCACCGTTATAAAAAAAAGTTTGATGCCACACACATTCCAACTTGCATGATGACTTAACACTGTACAAGTAAATCGTGCGACAGGCATGCCTCTGTATGGCCGGCTTAAGTGTGGTAGCAAAACTGAACGTGGAAATGGAAAGGGTAAAGAAGCCAAATGGTACCTTTTAAAAACAGATTATATAAAATATGAAGAAAATCCTGCTTTCTAAAAATAAAAGTGCGGCAACAAAAAACATCGATTTTACCTCTTTTAAGACCTCAACAGTTGTTACCTATAATTTTGCTGAGTTGTGTTGTATAGTTTTGATTGTCCAATAGCAATTTTAAATATAAAGTAATAACACAACTGGGAAACTTACTGTCAGAAAATGGTTACAGTCCAAAAAATATCCAGATCTTACTGAGTGGGTCAACAATAGGCTTTCTACAAACTTCGGGGGAGTGACTGTGGGTCATTATATGGCCTTTGCATAAAAAATATGCCGAGGTCTCACCGGGTATTAATCAAAAGGCTTTTACTAGCAAAGTGTGGGCCAACCATCCCTCGGAGTGTCCTTCACTAGGCCGGACTTTTCCTGTAGCAAGCATGTTTACTGGGTCTACATCGATTTTTTCTGTTCATTAAAAACTTTTGATTATATACACATGGAAACATAAACAATTATCTGTAAATTTAAACAATATTCAAAGATATTAAACAATCGAGGTCTCCTTCGTTTGCTTATACTTCTGGGAAATTTTAGGACCAAGGTTAACCGTAACTGCGACAAAAAGAAAACGGCACAGGACAAGGCAGGATCGAGATCAATCGAAAGCGTCTTAGAGTGCCGATTCTTGAATTCCGTAGGAAAGCTCGCATGGGAACGGTCACCTCCCGGATATCGACCAATAACACGCTTTAAATCACAAGTTATTCGAAATCTATCCGACTACGGCCGAACTTCACCCGATTGCCGTGTATCGAAGGAACGTAAACTCTGAGCAGGAGAACGGGCGTTCATGAAAAACGATAATCGAGTAAGCTTTGCGCGTGCACCGTACAATCTTGGCAGCGTCTGAGCATTCTTATAGGTCGAAACCAAGGATGGGAACATTCCCAGGCGATCATTCTCTCTAAATTCAAGAGTCCGCACCTGGGTCGAGGTTAACGCCATAGAGCTCTCTCCAACAGAAGTATATAAAATCATATCAGATAGTCAAGCTGTTATGAAAGCAATAAGCTCAAATAAAATCCAATCACTTTTAGTTTGCAACTGCCTTCAAACTCTGCTAAAGATCTGTGGGACCAACAAAATTACTCTTGTATGGGTCCCGGACCACACAGGAATTGAAGGAAACGAAAAAGCCGATTCTCTTGCTTGGCCTTGGAGTGATTTGAAAGAAAAAACGTGCAGCACAGGCCTCAACTCCAGAACAACAGCAGTTCAAAGCCTTTCTGAATAAGCCAGACAAACGTAGAGTAAAGCAGCTCATGCAATTATCAAGGAAGAGCTTGAGAATAATCACAGGTCTGTAAACAGGCCAGCGCCGACTCAACCAACACATGAACAGAATTGGAGTAAGCAGTACACCGATTTGTAGATTCTGTGGAGGAGAGGGGGAAACGCCCTGGGTTAAAAGTTCCCCAAGATTTCGAAGAAGACTTCACCAAATAGACTGATTTCCTTTATCAGGCAAGTTGGGATGAGTGACTTGTAAAACAGGTGTGAGCCAGAATAGATAGACCTTTTAGGTCGCAGAATTGCACCACTCATAAGAAAACTTACCCAACCTAGGGCGTCTGGACTCCTGTCAACTTTCAAATCTGGTTTTCTTCAGTATGTCGTTAAGGTTAGGTTTTTTATAAATAAAAATGGAACGGAGTGTAGTTAACTTACCGTGAGATAAAGAAGTTATGGCGATCGAAGGGGAACTTCGAGGGAAGCTACAATAAATATGGCGGCAGTAATGGCATTTGCTAAAATTTGAATGCGTACTCGTCAAAATTCGTTCTCTCTCCCTGTGATTTCTATGTGTATAACGCAGGTAGCCCGGCACTGAAACATAATAAGTAAAATATTAAGCTGACGATATATATTTTCTAGACACGAATTCCATTTGAAAGCTTAGACGAAATTGTCGCGCCCGGAGCGCCTTAAAATTTATTGTTATCTTATTTTTAAATTAGTTTCGCCGTGCTTCCTGGTGAGGTGCAGAATCGGGCTCAAAACGCTTCCTAAATGAGGGCCAAGCACGAAAATGCATTCCCTGTTTTCCACTAAAGCCGGTATCTTTCCAACGAGTTCAACTTGTTACTACGTTTATTTCGACAGCTCTATCCGGATCGGAACCGGACTGGCTTCATAGGTCTCGCTTAAATCTCCGATATTCGATTCGATCCAATCCTGAAAGTTTTTGGATTGGATTAGATCAAGTCAGTTCAATCCGCCGAAATAAACGCGCTCGACGGATTTCCCTTGTCGTCGACCTTGATTCTGGCTTTGGGACCCGAAGTTTTTCAAGAAGAAAAAGTTTTTACAAACTTTTATTTAACTTGCAATGTATGTAATAACGAACTATGTTTGTTCGAATGGTGGGGGCAACTTAATTTTGACCATTTTCCCGACAACCATCCGATCGAGTTCAAATTTGGCATGCTTCTATAGTTGCAGTGACAATACAAGAATATAGTGTGATGAAATTGACAGATCCTCCCTACTCGAAGGGGGTGGAGGGGGATACAGTTGAAGTACGCCCGATTTCGTCGAAATTTGGTGTTTTGTGACACTTGGGGATAGAGATAACGAATTTCTAATCAAATTTTAAAAATTTAATATGGCGTATTCAAGATGGACGATTTTTGGTCATATTTTGCTTTCAACCAAAATTGGTATACGGAGGCCTTTGGGGATAAGGAATACGAATTTTTGATCAGATTTTGAAAATTCAATATGGCGAGTTCAAGATGAACGATTTTCTAACCAATTTTAACTAACTTATCCACATCTGATTGTGTTCAGATGTGGTATGCGTTTATAGTTCATGTGAAAATTTAATAATATGGTATTCGTAGGTACCCACCTCCTTCTAACGAGGGAAGTGGAGGGGAAAAAGATTTAGTTTGTTCGATTTCAGTCAAAATATGGATACAGGGTTTAAAATTGATTTGAAAATTTCAATATGGCGGATTCAAAATGTACGAATAAGGGTACAAATCTAAAAATTAAAGGTGTGTGTTCAAATTTGGTATGCGTTTATACTTTACGGTGACAAGGAGAGAACTACAAAAGATGAACTAAATTCTTCTTCTATTCGACTGATACACATAATGCTTTCATCTAAAGAAGCTGATAACAGGTGAGACTGCCGTGCTTGCCAAGCCTTTGAAAATGTCCTTAGATTATAGAGTAATACAACTGTTTCTAGGTGAGTCGTCGATGTGACCGATATACGATACCTTAGTTAGTTACTATGTTGGGAATTTGGAACCTTTGGTTGCACTAAAACAAAGTTATGATTGTTTTCCACAAACCAAAACTTCACTTTTTTTCACTCGACGCGCGTTTCGCTAACAACGTTAGCATCATCAGGAGACGATAAACAATGTTGTTCTTAGTTAGTTAGTTAACCAACGCGGGGTTTAAATAGTAAACACTATGTAGAACAAATTAAAATTGGAGTTTTATGTCACTCTAATTAAAACTTACATTTGTTAATTAATTTTTTTTAATACCTGGTGTCACACAAAGATTTGGATGGGTAATAATAAAATAAGGAATGGATTAATTTTGTATTTATTTAAAAGGTGTTTTTATTTATGAAATGTATTAAAAAACTTAAATGCAAATTTTGTTCATATTTCTGTCACTGTCGAAATGTCAGTTTAAAAATATTAGCGCTGCATTTTTGCGCTTTTACCTCTGCTTGCACCAATCTCTACTAATGAAAGCTACAGCTTTAAAATGAGTGGGCTTTGAGTAAGGAAAGTTTTCTTGAATGAGCTTTTAGATAACCTCAATGTTTTAATTTCAGTTTGTAAATAAATTAGTATAGTTGTTTTGGATTTTTTGTTTGGTATATTTTTCGTGCATAATCAGTGACCTTCACTTATGTTTGTTTTGCCTCGTAGTGCCCTCATAAATATATTTTTTGTGCTGAAAACGGGTTCAAAATATGGCGTTTTTCTGGACAAATTTGGAGGTGTTTTATTGATTAATGAACAACTTGGGATATTAAATAACGTAAATTAATCCTTGTGAAAACGGTTAATTAGGGAAATTATGAACTAACTTATTACCAATTGCCGCAAAACAATCCTTTCTGGGGGTTATAAATTTAAACCACGCCCCAGAAGTGGTCTAAAAAATCACCAATTTTATAACCTCAAACACAGTTTATGAAGCTTTTATGTGCCAAATTTTTGGCGTATTCGCCATTTGCCATTTTAAAACCTGTCAAAAAAAATTAGTTTTAGGGCATTTTCTTCCAAAATAGGTATTTATTTTGACAAAAAAGCAGTTTTTCAGTGGTATTTAGCAATAAAATACAAAATAGTCAATAACTTTGTGTCTTTTCTGTATGGGAAGTGTTTTTTGAAAATTGGTTTTAAAATTTAGTGCCCCCCCACAGGTGTAAATATTTAGACCTGTGGGGGGTACTTTAGATCTTAGTAAATCCCACTGTAAAAGTTTTTTTACGATTTAAAGTTAGAAGAACATAAAAATTGCGCATGCGCAATTTTCCAATACAATCTTCAGGTAAACACTCGAGATTAGGGATTTAACTTTTAATCCTGCGTTATAAACGCTCAATTTTCAGCGGCTTGAGTTTCAATCCGGATCGGACCGTCGAAATAAACGTAGTATGTGTTTTATTAGTTTAGTTTAAACTAGGTCAAGGGCGTAGATACGATTTTTACTTGGGGGGGGGGGACAGTATAAAAAAATTCAACTTAACTCATAAAAACAAAAACTGGTTCGGGATATGCTTTTTATTCTATATTTGTTGCTAAAAATTTTGTAAAAATATAGTAATAACACATTTTTTTACATGTAAATCCTGTTGATAAAAATTGCCTAAGAATAAATTAAAAAAGCAACATTTTTTGCATTTTAAGCAGGAAATTTTTTAAATATTTTGATATTTTTTAGGTTTTTTGTCAAGTATAAAAAAACTGGAGTGGAATCTGGTCTTGATTCTAGATTTGTTGCTAAAATCATGTGATAAATGTGCCGTAGGCGAAAATTTTGTAAAAATATACTAACAAGTTAAACCAGAATTGTAGTGAACAATGTGTCATAGCACGCAAAATATTTTGAAGTTTAACAAGTAAGTTCTTCAAAAATTTTCATCTTTTTTAAGTATTTTATGAAATATTTAAAGAAATGGATTGGGATCTGGTACTAATCTTAGATTTGTTGTAAAATAATGTTACTAATGTATAACTGTAGGGCATCTGTGAAACCAGATATAAACCAAAATTCGAACAATCGCCGACTTTACAGCGCCGCAAGCAAAATCTTTTTAAAACTTGGTACAAATTTTACTTTTTTCGTGTTTTTTTGTAAATTATTTAAAAAAATGTAGGTTGGGTCAGCTACAAAGAGGGGAAACAGTAAGCGAAAGCTACCGAGCAAACATCGGGTTACAAGAAAAGTAACACAACGAAAATTCGTATATTTACGCATTTTCGTAGAATCTTCGCAGGCGCCGCGGTTTTATATATTTCTCGAAAATAGTCAGTAGGCAAAGGGATAAAAATATTAGTATAACTGTAATAGAATGAGAATAGTTATAAACTTTTGGAAAGGTTGAAAAATTGGTAATTTTCACATTTTTTATGCGTAGAAGTAACGGGTACGGACAGCGGTAAAAGTAGTCTAGTCGTTTGTAATTTGTAAGCTTTTACGAGCCAAAAAAAAAACGTTTTGGTTTTAGAAATATTATTTTGATAAGTTTGTATGAAATTTTGTGAGGCATTGTTCATAAGATTTCATTTGCTGGTCGAAAAAAATCATAGTTTAGAGCTAGTAAGGTTACAAAATATTTAAAAATTCATTGGATAAACATAAAAAATATTATAAGACTGTCAGATTATAAAATGCCCTGCAAAATCCATAAAAAATATGTGTATCTTTTGCAAGACACTTAAAAACCTTATAAAATATTGTGAGTTTTGGAATAAAGTGGCACTTTTGATCCTGATATCTCGAGCGAAAATTTTATTTTACACCCCAATTTTTTCTCGACTCCCTAAAGTTCAATTAAGTTGCTGAGGGATGGTATTTCTATTTCTTTATGCACTAAAAAAAGAAGATTTCTTGAATCAAGTTCAGATAACTTTTAATAGATCCAACCTAGGTTCCAACCCCCTTCTTAAATAAGGACTATCATTCTTTAGAGAAAAAAAAGCATTTTTATTTTAGAAATATATTCTTTGCACTTCAGGGACTAAAAACGTATTTTACTTCCTCATTTCAAAGACTGAAATTATACTTTTTATCCCGGGACTAAAATATTTTGAGTCCCGCTCCTTATTAGCTGGTTATACAGGGTTCCTAAGATTTTCCTTAGGGATGGGATTTCAATAAATCAAACAGAAATGGCATAGAAAGTTCTGCGCGCACAAAAGAAACAGGTATATTGAGCAATGGTGCCAGTTTGTTATTGTCTCCGGACTGCTTTCATGAGAAAAAATTGTCGCCACTCTTTCATTATGAGCATAAATCATAGTTGCAATAATAACCGTTGATAAGATGTCTGCAAATTCCGCTAGATGGCGGCCACGCCTAATTAAAAATTAGATGTTTTCAGGTCCAAACCACAGCTTTTTCTTGCTTAAAGGAGGCGGCAGGGTCCATTATTTACGATACTGAGCGATAAACTCGTGAGGTTGTTGACATTAGAAAGAAATATCTTCGCTTTTAATTAAATTTCTTTCCATTCTGTTCTACTAGTGACATCTATCCGGAAACGGCCAAACCATGCAGAGCACTAGCAGCCAAAGAAATCAATAAACGGCGGTGTTTTTCCTGCTTTTTGCTTGCGATATTATTGATTTTAAATAAAGGTGGCCCTACACTACATTTGATATTTTCGAGGTGTTTTATGACATGATCTCGAAACATGTAGCGAACCAATTCTTCAAAACTAGCGGGAGGGTAAAAGCGAAAAATAAGGGGCTGCCAATATTTGTAACACCCAAAAAGGGGTGAAAAGATTTATTTTGCTAGGTTTCTTTACAAAAAACGTTTTTTTTTTACGAAAAACTTGAGCTCTGCCACTTTTTTTATTTTTTTATTCAACTTTCTCGAAATTTTCGTCATACCGTAGAAAAAAATTATTTCCCCCATGGTCATACTCTACTTTTATTCGAAAAAATTTAGAAACAGAGACGGGATCAGTTTTCCTAAAACGGGGGATCTTGGTTTCGAGTGAGAAGATAAAGGGCGCCGCAAGCAAAGATTTTTCAATTAAATTAGCCGAACGCAAAAATGTTAGAAAAACAAAGCACGAAATAAAAATGGCGACGGTTACAATTTTTTTTCAAAAATTACGTAATTTCGGGAACGGAAAGAAATAGGTCTAAAGAGTATAATTTTTAAGAAAAAAATATCAATTTTCTCGCCCTCCTCCACTGGGGCTACAGGGGCCATGCACAAATTACGTAATGGTTATGGGGGGGAGGGGGGTTACAAAACGTTACGTAGGGGGGAGGGGGGTTTTCGACAGCGTTTGCATTTATGTGAAACTAAGAAAATTTGGAATGAAAATAAGTGAAGTTTTTTTTTTTTGGGGGGGGGTAGTGGTCTTGAAATCGTTACGTAATATTAGGGAAGTGGCGTGCCAAACCGTTACAAAACATTACATAGGGAGGTGGTCAAAAATTGGTAAAATCACCGTTACGTAATTTGTGCACGGCCCCACATCTGACTGTTTCTCCTTTTTGATTTCGAATCAAAGTGAAAAACACGGGTTGGACGTTCGAAGGCGTCAACCCGTCCTATTTGCTTGATAAAGTTTCTACGGAAATATCTCAGTCGATTTCTCCGGCCGTGTATGAACGCTTTAAGTTAGGCATTTGCATGTATCTCAGTCTCCAGCCTGTAAACAGTGCGTAAGGACAATGGTTACAAAATGAAAAGCCGAAAAATATTTTTTTTACGATAAAGGTATGAAAATGGAAAACATTAGAAAACAACAACCTGGAATGGATTTACTACGTGTAAGATGTAGTGACAACATCGCCCCATGCCCATCCTTTTCTTCCTAATGTGCTTTTCCGTTTGTCTGCGTCTTATACACGGCTGCTTGGCCCCCTAAGGATTTGCTTAGGAACCCTGTATAAATGAACTTAACGTCAGAACGAACGAAGGTTTGGTAAATTTATTTGTAACATCCGAAAATAGGCATGAACACAATATGAAAAAGAACTAACCTAACCTATAAATTCTTAATCTAGTTGATAGTATTGTGCGTCATATTAATATTTAGAATGGCCCCACTACAGCGAACTAAATGGACTAATGGTCCCGAATATAAGGCGGTTATGTTCAGTGCCTCAATCTTCAGGGATTGCAGTGCATACGGTACCTGATGTATCTTCGTTTTAATAAAAACGGTGCCCAAAAATGCAAAAAATAGTATATATACCTTGTGACTAAAGTGTCTTTTCATCCCTCAGCGAATTATAGCCCTCCCTCTGGATAAAAAGTACCACATTAGTCCCTAGATATATAATGAACTATTGCTAAAAAAAGTAAACATTTTTTGAAAATACAAAATTGGTTACATGTTCAATAAATTTTAATAGACACATACATAAAATACAAATTCGAAAAACATATAACTAGAAGACTGATTGGCCGACCAACTACAGCAAAAGATACTTTTACAGACGTGAACAACGGTAAGCAGACACCGTGGAGACCGTTTTTATTCAATCACCATTATTGTCAAAAAAGCGTTAATTACATACTTAAATAAAACGGTTGTTGCCTTTGTTCTTCACTACCTTTTTCTAATGTTGCATGGTAAAAAGAATTTTTTTTTTAAATTCTCTGTCACTTCATGCTAGTAAAATAAAATTGCTGCTTAAAACCAAAAAATATTCAATATTTAAATAATAATTGCATGATTTTTGCTATAACATTAATTTTCATTGTTTTAAGAGAGAAAAATATTGTTGCTTGCTTTTTTTGTAAATTTAAGCACAGTAAATATGTTCATTCCTACTGTATAATTATTGAGCGATACATGTCCATAAAAGGTAGGATCTAATGGAAGTTTTTAGAAAGTTGTTGTAAAGATGTCCACTATTTAAAGATATGCATACTATATTCACAACCAGAAGTGAGTCACTTTTGTTCATTACCATTTATATTTTTGTATACTTTTCTATTCGAAAAAAAAACATGTAATTTATTATTTCAGGATATTATTTTTAGTTTTTTTTTTCAAACGACAACTGAGGACATATCAAACATGTGTCGATCTATTTTTGGGCCATGCGGTATGTTATGTCCTTTGTCACAAGTAAGTTGTGAATGCGTAGTAACCTATTTAATATTAGAGTGCCTATATGTGTATGTACACACTAACATAAAAAAGTGAAGAAAATCCCACGGATAATCCTTACCAACCCGATAGTATAAGGAAAACGTGGACGCGATTTGAAATTTTGATGTTAAGACGCACCTTTCATAGGTCAAATAAAATGTTTATTTTTATATTAAAAAAACAATAAGTACAGAGATTGAAGTCGAATAAAGACGACCGAACGAAGAAAAAAATAAAAGCAAAAAAAGTACAATTTAGGTATTTTTGCATAAACTCCATTAATTAAAGCTCAGAGCAAAAATATACACGTTAAATAAATAAATAACTACATATGATACATTTTCCTTAATGATTTGTAAAAAGGACCCAAAAATCAATTAAAATTGATCCAAGTTTGGACCCTGAGAGTAATACTACTACAATTACAATACTACAAATAATTTAAAGGTTCACCTCGCTATTCCTAAATATCCTGTATGCTTTCCGCAATGGCATATAAACGAATAGCCCAAAGTTTTAGCATGATGGCTGTTATGAACGAGCAACTCTCTGCGCATCATATTAGTTTAGTAAATTAATACAACGGTGTTGTGAACAATCTTGCAATTTGACTATAATTTTATCAAAGCCTGCCAAACAGAAAGAGATGTGCAATACCAATTTTGAAAGAGCATTTCATGGGCTGGAAGCTCATGTATAACACATGAAAATACCCTCGAATATAGGTAAGTTATAAGCCAAAATGTAAGGCCATGCAGAATTGTCTACGTTTATGTAATTTTTATCAAGCCTGTTCTATGTTTAACAGCATAGAATTTTCATGCAGATTTATTGTCATCTTATACTCTTTCAAAAGTTGTACATTGCAAATATCCAGTGGCGGTCCCAGCCATTGGAAAGGGGGAGGGGGGCGGTTTCGATACGAAAAAAAAACTAGGATAGAAGCATAGCTTTTATGAGGAGTATATCAATATATGCAAACAAAACTTAGTAACTACAAACGCTGATTTGGCCTGAAATCTATGGGGGGCGGAGCTACTCAGATTTTAAGTTGTTTATTTCATACATTTTTTATTTTAAAAAATGTTTAAATGCGCCGAAAATTTTTGAGAAAATTGCGATAAAAACTGCATTTTTTTATTTAAAATTAAACTAATTAAATAAAAATATATCAATGGTTTCAAAACGCAAAAGTGTTATAGCGCCGCAATTTTCCACTACTCGAAAATGTTATCAGTGTGTTTTGATTTAAGCTTTTACGTACTTCTGAACAAAATTGTTTCCAAATCTGACTTCTCCCAATAAAAGTTCAAGAATTTGTGTTTTGGATTAATCAAACAGTTTATAACAGTATTTGAGAAACGACTTTGGTTAATTTTGCCTTGATTTTGACTTCACGTTGTATAAAACTTGGTATGAATATGTTCAGGTCAAAAATACTTTTTTATATCCGAAATTATTTTGTCTAAAACTTGCTTATAAATAGAAACTCTAAAATAGTGTTCCGTATTTCCAATATCGTGGTTTTGGCGGTAAGTACTTCATGCGTTTGTTTATTCTTGGTGTGACGAATTGAAGATCAAACTGTCCCAAAATACTATGGAGGGATTCTAGATAGAATGTCTTTAAAGCAGGGTTGGCTGCCCTGTGGATAACCCAAAAAAGCCCACTGGGTTTTTTGGGTAAAACCCACTTAAAAAAACACGTAGGGCTTTCTTAAAAGTGGGTTTTTTCATTATTAATAAAATAAATAAATCGTAAGGTTCCATAAACTTGTGTTGCAAAGGTTTTTCTACCCCCAAACAATTTTTTATTTTATTATTCCAAATAAGACAGTAAGCTGAAATGTCTTTCAATGGATGCTGCATGCAAATTATAAAAAAAAGATTCTGGTTCAGTATTTCTTCTATTACTGGATCCTAAAACCTCAGTCCATTCTGAAGCACTCTTTTCACCGCTACTCTTAGGTATTTTCGTTTTTAAAAAAATGTTTTAGATTTAATAACCTAGAAAAAAACGAAAACTTGAATCGTATACATAATTTTTTTTAGGTTTGTTTACATTAAGAAAACATGAACGAAAACTGCTCTGATTTATTAACAAACAAACAAACTGTCGATTTCTGTATTCCACCTATTTGTATATCGTATTTTACAGTTGATAAACGATCACGAGAATAAGTCCTAATTTTAAAGAAGAACTACATTCTGTATATAATATAAAAAGAAAACCATAAAAAACCCAATAAAACCCATTTATAAAACCCAAAAAATTCCAGTGACTTGGGTTTTATATAAAAAACCCGGGTTTTTTCCAATTCTGCTTTAAAGGAACGTTCTGCAATGTCTCGTTTTTTTCTCCAAAGGCTTCAAAGTTACCACCAGCATCTTTGTTATCTACTTTTTTATAGAGCAAATGGGGGGGGGGCGATTGCCACTGAAATATCTCAACCGCAGATTTGCTGAGCAATCGTAGGTTTTGGCAACTCTTTAATTATGAAAAAAAAAATTACCTAGAATTTTATGAAAATTGAGATTTGGTTAACTCTCAAATTTGACGTACTCGACTGCCTGTGGTGAAATGGACGAGAGACTAAAACCCACTTTGATACAGATATGTTTAGATTTTGATTTTCGGAAAATGTCACGTTAAAAAATCTAATTTTTATTTTGAATCATTTAGAAATGAATTACCAAATAGAAACGACCACTTTTAGCACGTTCTGATGACTACTTTGAGGTCGTTCTTTGTTGTACTCACTGAGCCTATAGTTAAAAACCTTATTGTAGTTCTACTCAAAAACTGTTAAAGATATATAAAGGACCTATGTTTGCTATGTTGGGAATTTGGAACCTTTGGTTGCACTAAAACAAAATTATGATTGTTTTCCACAAACCAAAACTACACTTTTTTGCACTCGACGCGCGTTTCGCTAACAACGTTAGCATCATCAGGAGACGATAAACAATGTTTGAGCCAATAATAATGTTTTGCTTGCCGTCGGCTTTTTTTCACAAAAATTTAAAATAAAAGTTGATGTTCCATTTTTTTAAAGAATTGAGATCACTGATCACTGATGTGAAATTTTATTTATTCTCATCTTTAAAAATATGTTTCCAAAACAGATAGCAATAATTTGCTCAAAATTTTACCCGAACAAAATGTTCAAAGAAAAGCTCACAAAAATGTTCGCGCAAAAAATTTTAAATCTTTTGCACGAGCTTTTGTTTGAGCATGTTCGTCTGTGTAATTGCGCCTTTAAATGTTGGAAAAACAAAATGGATGGTCATATCCAAGGAAAAAACATCAAAAGCATGTTAGAAGTAAATGGGCACCAAGTCGAACGCATGGATTCAGACAAATACTTGGGTTGCGCTCGCAGTCTATTAGAAGTAGTTTTGACTGATGCAAACGGATTTTGAAAAAGTTAATATTTGTCAGAACAGAAGAAGGATTCAACGCAAATTTTGAAAGCGTCGCGGTTGCTTCATCAAAGCCGACGTCGACGAATGTGTACCTACGGGAACAGAATCATCACCGACGCAATTCAAAATTGAAAAACGGCCAAAATTTCCCCAACTAGGAAAAATGATAAAAAAGAGAATAAAATAAATAATACTTTAAAACATTTGTGACCTAATTTAATAAGGGGGGGAGGGTGGTTTCGAAAATTTAACAAAGAAAATGATAGGGTAAAAGGCTAGAAATATAGAAATTAAAAATTTCAATTTTCGTTTCTCATTACTCTGAAGAAATAAGTCTATTGCTATTTTTTCCCATATAAACCTCTGCAAACTTAGAAATAAAAAAGGATACAAAAATCTGAGTATGTCACCCAATTAACTGAACGTTTTTATTTAAAGGGCCCACAATACAGGGAGAAACTCACCGCAAATCCCCTTTTTTCTATTTTTGTATCAAAATACTGGGAAATACTGTGTTTTTCCCATGCAAGACCACTTAGATGAAGAAGAAGTTAAAAAACCTCCAAATCAGTTACTTTAACCGAAAAGAAACTAAAAAACAAAGGATCAAAAGATCTTGGGTGGAAATAACGAAAATTCAAACTTGGATGAGTATCCCACAAGGAACACACAAAAGATCAAAGCGAAAAGAGAAATGATTAAACGATGTTTCGCCCTGGGTAACCAGCGTGGGCTCATCAGTAGTTTCACTGGTTACCCTCCACTATACATCATTAAAAACCCAATATTTAATATTGACACGCCAGGACGAGTTCGTATCAGGTAACTTGGATAAGTAAGTGCCAGTGCGGAACGATGCCTATTTGTGAGTGTTTCAAGGCTAGAAATCTAAGTGTATGATGGTGTTTAATGATATATAGTGGAGGGTGACCAATGAAACTACTGATGAGCCCACGCTGGTTACCCAGGGCGAAACATAGTTTAATCATTTCTCTTTTCGCTTTGATCTTTTGTGTGTTATTTGTGGGACACTCATCCAAGTTTGAATTTTCGTTATTTCCACCCAAGATCTTTTGATCTTTTGTTTTTTCCCACTTAGATGCTTATAGAAAGTCCAAAATTCCAACAAGTTTCGTTTAATTTTTAAAGAAAAACGCGCATAATTAGACTAATTTTTAGTCTAACATGCTTCCCGTAGTCCTACACCTAAGTCAATGTAATGCCTTTCGTGTATAAGATTTTGCAAAGGTATTTCCGGCACTCTAAACCCTGGAAGTAAAAGACTAACTCATGAAAATTTCCAACATTAATCATCGATTATACACATAATATACAGCTGACAAAAAATTATTTGGTTTTATTTCATTAGGCATACAGGGTGATTCACGACGAAATGCAAATATTTTAATGGTAAGTATTACAGGACAGGGGTAACTCATATCTAATGCTATTTTTTTTTCTTCAAATAAACGTGTGATTTATGAAAATATTGCAAAAATAAAAACGAACATATCTCGGAAAATGTATTTACTTTAAATTTGGCACACATAAGGAGCCCCAAAAGCCACTTCTTCCAATGTATAAAAAAAAATTCTATGTCCGAACTAAAAAAAAAATTAGTATTATATATTTTCGTTAAAAACAACACCCTGCATACTGCAATTTGCAAATTTTGGTACTACTACATAAAAGCTAAAGGATGGTGCTCTAATACCATTAGATTGTATTTAACGCGCTAAGTTTCAGTTTTTTATAAAAAAAAATAAAACCATCCAACTTCCAATCCTGAGATATTAGGGTTTCAAACAATGTCACGTTTTAAATTACTAAAAACGTATTTTTACTACCCAAGCAAGAAACAGGATGGTACAGGGCCGGATTCACATTTTTTAATTTATTTTTATAAAATATACACACCCATACTTTTAATTTATTAAGAAACTCTATTTTAATTTGAAATCCGTTTTCGGAATTGATTTGAAGTCGTAGACTAATGATTAAAATTTCAGGCCCGGATTAATATTTATTTGATTTTATATGTGCTTATTGGAAAACAACATTTTTTATACTTCATTTGGAGATTTTGATATCAAAACATACAAGGCAAAGAATGTTGCTAGAAGTATTTTTTTTAATCGATCATCATCTACAAAACCGTCCAAAGATTACAACCACGGTATAATGTACAGAGTGATCTACCATAAATGGTACCGTCACTTTTCTTTGTTATTAGGCATGCTTTAAAAAGTCTTTGGTACAAAAGCTGTTTAACTTTTTCCAGCCTTTTAAAATATGGTAAGTAAGGTTTCTTATTTTAAATAAAACATCCCACATTTTATCGAATTTTTAAATTCCTCGTTTTCTTCTGATTTCAAAATCTTTTTTATAGCATGCATAATAACGGAGAAACATGGCGGTCGCATTTATGGTAGATCACCCTATATATTAACCCTGGTTGTAATCTTGGAACGGTTTTGTAGATGATAATCAATTTAAAAAAATGTTTATAGCAACATCCTTTGCCTTGTATGTTGTGATACCAAAATCTCCAAATGAAGTACAAAAAAATGTTGTTTTCCAATAAGGACAAAAAAAAACCAAATAAATATTAGTCCGGGTCTGAAATTTTAATGATTTGACTACAACTTCAAATTAATTCCGAAAAAGGATTTCAAATAAAACTAGAGTTTATTAATAAATTAAAAGTATATTTTATAAAAATAAATTCAAAAATTTTAATCCGGCCCTGTACCAGTCTGTTTTTTCTTGCTTAGGGTGGATATTGATCGAGATGTGATGATAAATTAGTTTTAACTTAAAAATACGTTTTTATTAATTTAAAACATGATATTGTTTGTAACCCTAATATCTCAAGATTAGGATTTGGATTGTTTAATTTTTTTTATAAAGAACTGAGACTTAGCGCGTTAAATATAATCTAAGGGTATTAGAGCACAATCCTTTAGTTTTTATGTGGTGATACCAAAATTGGCAAATTGCAGTAAACAGGGTGTTTTTTTTAACAAAAATATATAATACTATTTTTTTTTAGTTTGGACCTGGAATTTTATTGGTAGAAGTGGCTTTTGGGGCTCTTTATGTGTGCCAAAGTTAAAGTAAATACAGCTATTGGTTTCCGATATATTATTTTTGCAATATTTTCATAAATTACTCTGTATATTTGACAAAAAGACCCCCCCTGGCCTGTAATACTTACCATTAAAATATTTGCATTTCGTCGTGAATCACCCTGTAAATACAGGGTATATCTTTGCAAATTTAAATATTGCTTTTTTCTAACGCTTTTTAAAATAAAATGACAAAAATATAGGCTTATGAATACCGCAATGTACGCTTTATAGGATTTGTTACATCAGTTACAGCAATAAGTTAGACAAAGAATCACCGAATAGATTTCTTCTTTCTTAACATATTGTTTTACCATTTTATCCAAAAGTCGTTAGAGAAAAGGAAACATTAAATATTTTTGGAATCAAGGCTTATTCAAATTTGCCAAATAATACAGTTGCTCTAGCTCAAGACTGGCGGCAAGGCGATAATCCAAGAAGATGCTTTTTTTTTCTAAACCCTACAAGTTATGTATCCCGGTTTACAAAATAAAATGGCACCTTTTATAAATGTAAACTCAGTTGCATAGATATTGCGTACATAGCAATTCAGGTGTCAAATGACTTTGACTTTTTTTTAAAGGAAACTGCAATTAATATGACAGCACAAGACTTAAAATATTTCTTGTACAGATTTTTCTGCAACTGAGAGTAATTACGTACTTATCCAACCAAAGTAACTACGTTATATTAATGTTGAATGAAGAAAATTTCTGTGAAATAAATTAGCCCTATTCATTCGGTCTGATTACATATCTCGCCGTAAATGGATGACAGCACAATAAGTTGGATTAAAAAGAACCTATTTTCCTAACTTCGTTAGTAACTATTTATACACGTGAACTCCGTATTGGACAGAGTAATGTAGACAGTTTATTTTAGGGTCATAGCTACGACCTTGGGAAATAGAAGTAATACTGCGTGCATGTCGATAATAGGGTGAATTTGATTTACGGTAACCTTTAACGTCAACGTCAATTATATTGTCAAACAATGAAAACTTTTCGGGCTCAAAAATAGCTAATTCTTAAGTATTTTCATCCACTGAATTCAAAAATCACCATAAAAATTAGAGATTAGCTCTAGTTTTGGAGATAAGGTGATATTTTGCATTTTATACCCTCTAAAAGCATCAAAAGAGAAAATAATAGAAAGGGCAGAGAACTGGATAGAGTGGGGAGTTAGAAATAGTGGTACGCCACCATCGAAATTGACTATCGATAATATCGATAGAGATAAAACTACAGAACTATCGATAGTTTTAATTTAGCTATCGATATTTGCAATACAGCCAAACTATTCTCGATATATATAAGCGGGGACTCCGTCCTTTTCAAAATAATTGCGTATTTGCGCGTCTTTTTATTCAGGGCGCCCGATACCTTACAGTTCTGTTTCATATTTCTAATCGAACGCACAGTTAATGTAGTGTGTATGTTATTGTTATAAAACTAGATACACGGAGACCCAATATATCATCGCAAACTGACTATAGTGTTTATACTGTAAATCTAAGGTTAAATTTTATATACAATATTTCTATGTTGGGAATTTGGAACTTTTGGTTGCACTGAAACAAATTTATGATTGTTTTCCACAAACTAAAACTACACTTTTTTGCACTCGACGCGCGTTTCGCTAACAACGTTAGCATCATCAGGAGATACGTATGAAAGTATGGAAATCATTAAATCCAGAAATAGTTTAAATAAAGATAGAGGACCCATCCCGTTTAGTACACTTTATTCTTTGGTTGAGAGGAGATAGGATTAAAAATCGTGATCAATAACAAATTATTAGTCTTATCTCCGCCCACTCAAGGATTCTATATAAGATAGAGCGTAGATTAATTTAGTTCATTGTTTATCGTCTCCTGATGATGCTAACGTTGTTAGCGAAACGCGCGTCCAGTGCAAAAAAATGTAGTTTTGGTTTGCGGAAAACAATCATAACTTTGGGTTATAATATTTCTGTTTTGTTTAGTGCAAAATTAGTTGTTTTGGAGTGTTTTTAAAGTAAAACTTATTGTATTAAAATGCCCCGTAAATGTGTAAATTCAGTTAACAATTTTTGTTATATTTGTGGAGAAATAACGTTTTCTTCACAGAAACGCAATTTGACGCCTCTTGTGAAGACTGCTTACCAACATTTTTTATGTAATAAGTCATGGGCTCCACATATATGTTGCAACTCGGGTTCAGTTCTATTACAAGAATAACCTAAAAATAAAAAACGATCGATGACTTTTGGGGTGCCCATGGTTTGGCGGGAGCCCACAAATAACATAGATGACTGCTATTTTGGCTTGATTCCGCCTATCAATGCAGGATTGTCAATGAAAAAAAGAGGAACAGTTCAATATCCAAATCTCCCATCTGCTATTCGACCTATACCACATTCAGACAGTTTACCAATTCCTACTCCACCTCAAAACTATGAATTGGAAGCAGAGAGTGAAGACAATGTGGAAGATGAGTCTGAGTTAAATGATCTCATTCGAGATCTTGACTTATCACAGGAGGATCTAGGATCAAGGTTACAGCAATTGAATCTTCTTCAAACAGATGTTAGGGTCTCTAAGTACAGATAGCGTCAGCGGAATCTGCTACCTTTTTTTAAGAAAGAGAATAATCTTGTTTATTGCTGTGATATTAATGGTCTGATGAAAAGTTTGAAAATGGAAGCTATTCATAGACTTTTCCAAGCTTAGTTTAAAAGCTGTATTGCTTCATAATGGCAATCGTCTTCCTTCTGTTCCTGTTGGTCACGCAGTTCATATGAAGGAGACTTATGCAAATATGGCAACCCCCCTCAACTCAATCAAATATGCTGAACATAGGTGGAAAATCTGTGGCGACCTAAAAGTCACTGCTATACTATTAGGAATACAATTAGGGTACACTAAATACTGTTGCATTTTATGTATGTGGGATAGTAGAGATAGGAAATCACACTATATCCAAGTAGATTGGCCTGCAAGGAATCTTAAACCTAGTGAGAAGGATGTTCTTCTTCCACCCCTACATATCAAGCTCGGTTTAATGAAGAATTTTGTAAAAGGCTTAACCAAGGTGGTCAGGCTTTTAAATATTTGAGAAAAAAACTTTCCAAAATAAGTGATACAAAAGTCAAGGAAGGCATCTTCGTTGGGCCACAAATACGTGAACTCGTAAAGGATCCTGGTTTCGACCTAGTTCTGAAAGGAAAAGAAAAGGAAGCTTGGAAAACTCTTAAGGGAGTTATGCATGGATTTTTAGGGAACAAAAGAGAGGAAAATTACACTCAATTTGTAAAAGTACTTGTAGATAAGTACCATCAACTCGGATGTAATATGTCTAAAAATACATTTTCTCTACTCCCATCTTGATTTTTTCCCACCCAGTTGTGGAGCTGTCAGTGACAAGCATGGGGAAAGATTTCACCAGGATATTTCTATCATGGAACAGAGATATCAAGGCCGCTGGAATGAAGCAATGCTCGCGGATTACTGCTGGTTTATGTATAGGGATGCTCCAGAAATTACTTACAAGAGGAAAGCCAAAAGATAGCGATCTCATGAAGCCCCCAATTAAACCACCTGTGAGTGTTCTTTTGTCATTTATAGTGTGTGACTGTCATTAAAAATACACTTTTTAATATTGTTAGCATACATAATTAATATTTTTCGTTACATCATAATCCTTATTAAATGAAAAAGTCATTATTTTTTATCACAGAAACTAGACCTAATAAAAAATTTTCTTTGTCATATTCGTTTTTCGCAATCCAAAATTGGTAAGAATTAACTCATAAGTTGAAGGAAACAAAAACAAAAAATTTTTGTTGGACCGTGTTATAGGCAAGAATTTTCGATCTGAAGTTTGGTAATTTTGTTTCTCCCTAAAAAGACAGATGGTTACATTTGCGCCAGCGCCGCATAGTTTTCTTTAATTTTACTTTTATCATGTATGTTGATAATATTGTTATTAAACTTTCCCAAGTACAACAGCTACGACAATATAGCTTTTAAAGCCAAGTCAACGCTGCAAAACAGCTCTCATTTTGATTTAAAATAGCTAGCTTTATTTAACCTGTAATTTTGGATCTTAAAAATTATTTGACTACTAAATTTACATTCAAAATAACTTCTATAATTATATCATCTAGCTAATCAAGTTTTAAAGTGAAACTTATATCTAAAAATATGCTAAAACTTAACTAACAAAATAGTTTCAATCTCTACTTTTTTTCTTAAAAAACAACTGAAAAAAATGTCAAGTTGGCAACGGCAATTATATGTCGTATCCTAGTGCTATTTTTGTTAAAATGCAGCTGCTTTTATTTTAGCATTTGAGAATAAGCGCCCTCTACCGCTAGGCTGAGTTCGTAAGCTCACAGCAATAACGCCAAGATTTGGTTTTGCTTTAGATTTATTGTTTACAAAATGCAAAATATGCTTGGTTAGATGGACGGGCAAGCGGACAGGTTTTATATTATGGCAAAACATAACCTGTGAAAAAATAATCTTTTTTACATAAACATTCTAAAATCTAAGTCTGAAAATACTTCAAAATTAACTAAATATGCAAGACATGATGGTTTTCCTTTAATTCTAGATTAAAGTTTAAAAAAAGTCAAAATTTTCTGATTAAAAAAATCTTTAAGATCTCAAATTTTTGAAGCTGTTCAGTTTAACGAGATATCTTGACAGGTTTCATCATCAAATGGGCCTTCGTACAAATATTTGACTTTTTGGAAGTCCACAAAATGTGTACTTTTGATTGGAAGTTAGTTAAACATCACTAATATGTATTTTAGTTGTCTTCCATCTTTAGTCTTTTATGTTGGCGGAAAATTTTGATTTAATTGCTATTTTTAGATACATCTTTTGTCAGTGAAGTTAAATTTTAAACCACATAGCTGTCGTAGATGTTTTCACAGGCAAAAAATATTCCTCAAAATAGCTGTGACAACATTTTCATGACATTTTCAAAACGTTGTGGCAGAAGGCAGCAAAAGCGTTATTGTCATATTTTTTGCTGCAGAAACGTTATTCCAGCTTATTTACAGCACGCTGTTTTACTTAGGTTCATAAACTAGCGACAAAGCATTGGAGAGTTTATTGTCACCTTATTTTCTTAACGTATTACCGTAATTAAGATGCTAAAAAGAGCTTTTAAACCAGAAACAGAAATAACCGTAACCGTATTCGTTTGCCCACATACAAACTGCCAATGTAAATAGAATAGAAAAGAAGACAGCAATTCACTTTTACAACAAAATTGAAAACCTAACTAAACAAAAAACGAATTGTCACCCACCAGCTGCAGCTTTTGCACCGAAATAAATCTGATTGGTGGCAAAAAATAACGTATTTCGGCTCGGGAGAAAAAGAATCGATTTTTCCTCCGGTATCACCAATTTTGATGGTCTATTAACGCTCTATTGGCTCGGGCGATTGGGCTACCTTTGTCAGGTTCGCACGGCTATCGTTCCCTTTCTCTCAGACCTCAGCGAAACCGCACCCAAGACTTGGATCTGAAAACGCTGTATATTGCAACCCGTGACCTGCATTCCTCTTTTAACTTTAACATGAAGAAACAATCATGGATCCTTGGTTTTCTTTGCCAGGGTACCAGGTCCTTTTTTCCGCTAGAGTAAATTTCAGAAAGCGATCCTTCTGGACTCCTGATAATATACTGTAGGAAAATTGTTTGTTTTCAGGAATTTTCACGCAACTTGACGTGGTTTTTAATTTTCACCTCATGCCAACGCTTTTAAAAATATTTCTAAAATTTCTGGATAACATTAAAAAATATTAAAACGCGTTTAATTTGCAAAATGCATTTTTAACGCCGCACCGTGTGTATCATGCAGCCGTTAACATTTTAAATCGACCTGTGGCTTTAAACGGATAAACCTGAAAAGGATTGCCCTGTAAACGGCAGTAGGTTAACTATCAATATCAAGTGTCATGCTCTCTTCGAACGTTGGCGTGTGTGTGTGCGATTTGTATCCTGTCCGCTACTTTTCGGAAAAGTGTCATAGTACTAACACCATACCATTGTCTAAGATTTTTAAGCCATGATATCCAGCTACGATCCAGACCTCTTCTGCCTTTAGTTTCGCCTTCTATTATCAATTTTAAAAGTTTATATTTGTCATTTCTCAAAATATGGCCAAAATTTTTTCTAAGCAAGACATCCACTTTAGTTACTCTGTCCATCCAAGATATCCTTAGTAGTCAGTGTCCATGCTTCCATGCCATAATATAAGATGCTATGTTGCGAATTTGGAACCTTTGGTTGCACTAAAACAAAATTATGATTGTTTTCCACAAAACAAAACTACACTTTTTTGCACTCGACGCGCGTTTCGCTAACAACGTTAGCATCATCAGGAGACGATAAACAATGAACTAAATTAACCTACGCTCTATCTTATATACAATCCTTTAGTGGGCGGAGATAAGACTAATAAATTGTGATTGATCACGATTTTTAATCCTATCTCCCCTCAACCAAAGAATAAAGTGTACTAAACGGGATTGGTCCTCTATCTTTATTTAAACTATTTCTGGATTTAATGATTTCAATACTTTCATATGCATTCAAAAGTCTTTTGTTTGGTACACTTTTTAGAAGTTTTAGGTTATCTAATGTGAATCTATGATTGTTTTCAAAAGCATGCTCGGCCACACTTGACTTTTCAGTTCTTCCGTATTTTAAGTGTGCTGAGTGTTCTTTAAAACGTGTTTGAATAGAGCGTCTCGTTTGGCCAACAAATTTTTTGTCACAATCCATACAACTAATTTCGTAAATTCCACTTTTTTCTAGAACTGTAGTTTTATCCTTGGGATTTCCTAGTAAGCTTCTTATTGTGTTACCGGATTGATATACTAATTTAAGACCGATGTTGTTAAATACTTTGTGTAATCCTTTTGTATAATTAGGATTATAAGGAATTAATACAAATTTTGAGTCGCAGGTATCTTTTTGTCTGAAAAAGGTAGAATTCCGAAAGGTCTCTTGAAGCTTATTTATTAAGCCTTCGTCGTAACCGTTTTCGCCAGCTATATTCCTAATCCTATTCTTTTCTGCTTCAAATCTTTCTTTGTTTAAGGGGAAATTTACTAATCTATATGTTAAAAAGTGCAAAATTGCAAGCTTATGTTGTAAGCAATGAAAAGAGTCATTTGGAATATACCTGTTGGTGGCCGTGCCTTTTCTGTATAGGTCAAAGTCCAATTTATTTTTATTTCTTATAACTAAAGTGTCTAGAAATGGCAGTGTACCGTTGTTCTCTGTTTCATAAGTAAATTTAATAGTGGGAAATTTGTTATTTATTTTTTCCATAAAATTTTCAACACTAGTTACTTTAGTGTTGAATACTGCAAACACATCGTCTACATACCTGAACTGAGGAAATACTCAAATTCTTTACTTATATCTGATTCAAATTTGCTCATAAATAGGTTTGCGATAAAAGGTGATAAACTATTACCCATTGTGGTTCCTTCTAATTGCTGGTAGTAGTTATTTTTATATTGAAAGTAATTTTGATTCATGCGAAACGCGCGTCGAGTGCAAAAAAGTGTAGTTTTGGTTCGTGGAAAACAATCATAATTTTGTTTTATATAAGATGCTATAAACATAACACCGAAGCACACGAATTCGGAGAGTAGTATTAAGATCGCGACACCAAAACACCGATTTCATTTTGATAAAAGATGATCTGGCCTGATGAATTCTTGCACGAAATTCTTGCATGTTGCCCCAGTTGTATGAATCCACGCATTCGACTTGCTGCCCATTTACTTCTACCATACCTCTGATGTTCTTTTCTTTGGATATAACCATCCATTTTGTTTTTCCAACATTTAAGTTAAGCCCGAAATGCGAACTTTTGGCAGCAATTTGATTCAACAACTCCTGCAGACCTTTTAGCATGTCTGCTATTATGATAGTGTTGTCTGCACATCGTTTCATTCATGGACAGACCCTCTTCGCAGTTATGAATTGCATCCTCTACTATTTTGTTTTTATAGATATTAAACTACAGCGGAGATAATATACAACCTTGCCGCACACCTCTTCTTATTTGGACCTCTTCGGACGGTTGGCCATCAACCTTCATTTGAGCATTATGATTCCAGTATAGTTATGGATTATCTTTAGATCTCGTTCATCTAGACCAACTTCTTTTAGTAATTCTACGAGCTTTTCGTGTTGGACTCGATCAAACGCTTTCTCATAATCTACGAAACAGGCATATACTGGCACCGACACATCCCTAGACCGCTGAACTAAGACTTGAATGCCAAACAGGGACTTTCTTGTCCCGAATCCAGCACGAAATCCAAACTGTGTCCAGCCAGGATTCGCATTTTCTATGGATAATTTTTAGAAATATTTTTAACATATATTCTTAGCTGAATCTTTTTTAGGTAGTGTAACAAAGGTTGATTTTAGCCAGTCATCAGGGAGTTTAACGCTGCGATAAATCAAGTTAAAAAGTTTAACCAGCGTATTAACCGAGCACAACAGCAAAACATCTCTCCTGCATGGAAGACCACATAACTGTTAGGTATGTTAAGGCCCAGGATGCAAGAAAATTGTAAAGAAAATGACCACTCGATCTGAGTCTGCGCGAGTAGTTGACGAGTCCGCATTGGAGCCCGTAATTTTTGCAGGGGTTCCGCTACGCTTTTTATCATAGGTATATATTGCAGGGCCTTATACAGACCGCTTCAAGCTACTGCGAACATAGGGCGAAAGAAGTCTAATTTGCCAGATTAAGCAAATGTTCGAAAAGTCCTCCTTGCTCGGCTAGACAATATCCGAGCCTACTATAAAAACCCCTTCCAACGTTTCCAAGCATGTTAGGGGTGATAATTTGAAAAGCTTCTTCAAAAACAGATAGAAGTCATTAGGAGCAAGATCGGGAGATCGAGCTGGCCATAAAATAGTTCCCCGTGTACTTATAACCCGATTAGGAAATACATTATCAAGATATTCCCTAACAAGGCCAACATTGTGAGCGGAACAACCATCTTGTTGAAACCATGGTTCACCAAATCTTACACCTAACAACTGCCTAGCAGTTGGAATAATGTGCTGCTGCAGTAGATCCAAGTATCTAGGACCATTCAAATTGCAACTGCCGTTAATAAAAAATGGCCCAATTACGTGTTCCCCTACAATACCCCCCCCCCCAAACATTTAGTTTTTGGGGATACTGTGTTCTTACGTCAAAATACAAATGCAAATTTTTCCCTCGACCAATATCGAACGTGTGTTGGGTTATGACGATTTGACCATTTGACCATCTGCACTTTTTCGGCAACTTCGTAGAAATCCATTTTTAGTTTTATAAATGTATTATTTCAATTAAGAACTTACCCATCTGTTTCTCGAGCAAGGCAGAAATAAAACAAAATAATAAAAACAAAATGAATTTCCAAAAGATAACACTGCAGCGTGCTTCGAATCCACCTCGGTCGTACGGCACGGAGAGTAAATTGGACTTGATTCCCCCTATGTTCGCAGTAGCTTGAAGCGGTCTGTATGTGGGAGTTCTTCAATTGATCCTGGTTCTGTCCGCTTTTGGTTGACAGCGGTCTTAAAATTTCTTAGAAGTATAAGCAAAAGAAGTGTAAGTGTGATTGTGTAATATCATTAAATTTTGTTTAAATACATAGATAAATAATTATATTTTTAAAACGTATGTAATCTAAAGCCTTTTAAATTGATGAGTTTCGGGAGTGTACTTACATTTTCAGTTCAATATTGATATGACCTCACCCATCAGCTGACATAAACAGAAAAACTGAAGGAGATGGCGCATCCTGTAATGATCCACATCTTAAGACCACTGCATAACGCGTAGCATACGGTTTCAACCAATCAGCGCTCGATTTTAAGGCGTCATTATTTGCTTGCATAGAAGACGTCACAAGGATTAAACTTTTATGGAGAGTTGTTATGTACCAATAAAATCGCTGTTCCAGTTATGTGAATAGAAAAGCATTTTTGATGTTTCTTGTCTGAGACTTTTATGAAATCTCTACCACAGCATTGATTAAAGACTATGGGTGGGGATGGATATCTATCCTTATCTCTAAAAAGTGGACGGCACCATCACCTTCTATTCCTCCATCTTAAACTCCGGCATTTTTTGAAATAGAGGAGGCACGTCAATGAATTTACAGAAAACATAAAAATTTTGTCCATCACTGCAAAAAGTTAAAAACAAGACAATTATTTGGTTACGATCTAATGACAGTTCAAACAAAACAAACATGCATATGCATAACGGGTCTTTTGCAATGTCTCTATGCTAGGCTATACCCCATCATGGCGCCATGCTATGGACTATGCAAGTTTGTATGTAAAGGCCGATTCCCAAGGCACGGAACATCACAGGATGCACTATCTATATAAATTTTGACAGTTTTTGTCAGCTGATTTAAGAAAATTCCCGAAATTCATAAAGATAAAAAAATACTATATATACTTCTGGGAAATTTTAGGACGGCTGTCAACCAGGACCAGGTAGGACCAAGATATTCCAAAATGCTTTTCTTTTTAACAAAGAAATCTCCCTTGTGAGTCCATCCGGGACATAACACGTCTTAGCCAGAGGTCTCGACATTTTCCAAATTCTCCACAGATCATACAAATGTCTTCAGTTACTTCAGCATCTAACTTTTTTCTTCGTTTTCGTAGTCAATGCCTAATTATATCACTTTAAAATGCCTAAACGAAGTGCAGCAGTAAAAGAGAACAAATGTAAGCCATTTATGCACACAACTTACTGATTTTACAACTTACTTAGGATATCCATGCAGTTTTTTTACAGTAAAACATGCATGGAAACCCTTTTCCTCTCGAACGAATACGACCTAAGTATAACAAATGGGTATAACAAATGTTATACAGGGTTCGAAAATTCTCAATTCAGATGCAATGAAGAGAGATGACGGCAACGTTGTCAAGCAAACAATTTAGAAAAACTTTCAGCGCTTTAGTCTGTTTTATTCGAAGACACAAGCGTGAAAATGATCGTAGACATAATTTTTCTTAAACTTCCAAATCAGTTACATCAACCGAAAAGAATCTAAAAAGGGGAAGATCAAAAGATCTTGGGAGGAATGAACGAAAATTCAAAAATTGGATGAGTGTCCCACAAGGAACACACAAAATACCAAAGCGAAAGGAGAAAACAATTAAACGATGTTTCGCCCGTCACCACACCATCGCACACAATAGGCATCGTTCCGCATGGTACTTATTATAAGTCACCTGATACGGGTTCGTCCTGACGTGTTAATCTTTCCAATAGGAATATGCTCCTAAGACAATTAAAATTAAAATTAAAACAAAAAGTAAGAAGTCACTTCTTGTTTTAATTGTCTTAGGAGCATATTCCTATTGGAAAGATTAACACGTCAGGACGAACCCGTATCAGGTGACTTATAATAAGTACCATGCGGAACGATGCCTATTTGTGAGTGATTCAGAGTTGCAAGTTAGAGTATGCGATGGTGTTAAATGATGTCTGACTAGTGAATCCACTGACGAGCCTACGCTGGTCACCCCGGGCGAAACATCGTTTAATTGTTTTCTCCTTTCGTCTTTTTTGTGTTCCTTGTGGGACACGTTCTTTCTTCCCAAGATCTTTTGATCTTCCCGTTTTTATAATTTTTCTTATTTAATCATTTAGAAGATCTTAAAATATCACAAAATATTTTTTATGTAAGACCTGAAGAACAGGCGTCCCCTCGCGAGTCTGTACATCTGTACGGGAGGGGAGAGGAATCCCGTTTCCTCGACAATTTTTGTAAAAAACATGTCTCTGTTATTAAATTTAATAACAGCTTTAAATTAGTTTTAAAGTTAAACAAGACATAAACACGGTTGCCAAAAGTGTTCTGAGTTCAAAGAGTACAGGGTTGCAGATTGAAAGACTGCGTTACGTGGTTGTTTTAATTTTTTTTAATTGGTTTAAACAAATATAATTTTGTATTCAATTTATTTCAACAATATGTTTCGTGAAAACTCGAGACTGCTACGATAAATTGGGTCGTAGAGTCGGGACTTTAGCGTAACTGATTATGGTAGGTCAGGCTCAGACTTTTCGCAGCTTTATTGAAAGAGCAAAGTCAATAGGTAGTAAAAGTTTGTGGATAAATGGACATTTTAATTAATTAAGCGGATTCTAATTTCAAACTAAAATAAGAAAATACTCATAATCAATGTTTTACGCCCTTTAAAGGCAACATTTATCGTTAAGTTGTCGAACCCTATATACTCGGTTCCCACACTTATGTTAAAGACTTTCACTAGCTGAGGGGAACTGGGTGGGAGATATTGGATGGCCGGTATTAGCTCACCGGCCGGTAATCCATCGCTCTCCCCTACTAGTTGGTTTTTTTAAATGTAAATACAACAAGAGTTGCCTTACTGTTTTCGATGTAAACGTCTTCCTGCGCCGTAACTGCTGCATGTCGAGGGGCAATATGTAAAGCACCAAATAAATTGCAGCCGTCCGTTGTGTGTTGCGCGACAATAAAATCGACAAACAACGACGCCGGGACATAAAAAATATATACCTACTCGTACATCTTATGACTTCGCGCCAATGACCGCTTAGCTATACGCTAAATGACACGAAAAGTGAAATACCAATTTGAGTTACCTGCTCTGGACACGTTCTTACAAGTAAAATTAAAATTTTTTAAACTCGCCGAACATAAAGAGTGAGACTTACTAAGATCTAAAATAGTACCCCTCAACAGTCTAAATATTTACACCTGTGCGAGGTACTAAATTTTAAAACCAATTTTCGATAAACACTTACCCATACAGAAAAGACACAAAGCTATTGATTATTTTGTATTGTTATTGCAAAATACTACTGAAAATTTCCTTTTTTTAAAAAAAATACACCATATTTTAAAAGAAAATGCCATAAAACTAATTTTTTTTGAAAGGTTTCAAAATGGCAAATGGCGAATACGCCAAAAATTTGGCACATAATAGCTTCATTATTTGTGTTTGAGGTTATAAAGTTGGTGATTTTTTAGACCACCTCATTGGGGTGGTTTAAATTTATAGCCGCCAGAATGGATGGTTTTGTGGCATTTGGTAATAAGTTCGTTTATAATTTCCCTAAGTAACCGTTTCTACAAGGATTAATTTACCTTATTTAATACCCCAAGTTGTTCATTAACCAATAAAACACCTCCTATTTTGTCCAGAAAAACGCCATATTTTGAACCCGTTTTCAGTACATAAAATATATTTATGAGGACACTACGAGGCAAAACAAACATAAGTGAAGGTCACTGATTATGCACGAAAATTATACCAAACAAAAAAACCCTAAACAACTATATTAATTTATTTACAAACTGAAAGTAAAACTAAAACTACTAAAAGCTCAGTCAAAAAAACTTTCCTTACTTAAAGCCCACTCGTTTTAAAGCTGTAGCTTTCATTAGTAGAGGTTGGTTCAAGCCAAGGTGCAAGCAGAGGTAAAAGATCCGAAATCGCTGTTTGTGATTGAACGCAGAGCTATTATTTTTAACCTGACATTTCGACAGTGACAGAAATGTAAGAAGTAAAAGAAGTTTTTTAATACATTTCATAAATAAAAAGACCTTTTAAATAAATACAAAATTAATCTACTCCTTATTTTATTATTACTCATCTAAATCGTTGTGTGACATCAAGTATTAATTGGAAAAATTAACGAATAAGGGTAAGTTTTAATTAGAGTGACATATAGCTCCAATTTTAATCTATTCTACAGAGTGTTTACTATCTAAACCCCTCGTGGGTATAATTTTTTTAATTTTCTTTTCTTCTACATTGAAACTTTCTTCTTAAATCCAACAAAAGATTGTCTTAAGACGATTATTACATAAACAAATTTATTAAAATTCTTTTTATAAATCAAACTATGTCCAAAACTCAAAAAGGCTGGTTTAAAATGCTTAAAACCAAAAATTTCACTTAAACTTAGGACCGTTTTAAAATAGACTAATCCACTTTAGTAAATCCCATCGAAAAATGTTTGCACTCAAAGAACTCAAGTATTCTTAAGCCTGCTTGATAAAGAGCAATAAAGTAAGAATTCCTGTTTTATTGCTCCATGTCCCCACTCTCCGAATTTGTGTGATTCCTTGTTATGTGTGTATTTGTGTTAATAACAATCAGAGAAAACCCAAAGTTTTGAAATCTTGTCGCCATTTTATATTTACACGACATATGTCAACCCTTCTTATGTTTTTGTTTTAAGTGGGACCTCTTTACTATAGATCGGCTTGGTTTCTGGAGTTGGGAAATGGGGAATCCTCGACTACTATTACCAGAGGCCCTCTATACATTTGACAGTGGGACACTCATATTGTCCTCTCTTTCCATTTTTTTTTTCATATTTGCATGTAAAACCGATTTTATGAAATGGACTAATGTTTTATTTTCTCTTTTTATAATTTCCCCAGACAGTTCTTGAATAATGATGACTTTTTTTTAGTAAAATATGTCAAGCTTTGACAAAGAAAAAACAGTAAAGTTCACGGGATATTTAAAAATGTTATTAGTAGGTAAAATAGAAAATAGTAGTTTTAGCAACTAGTGGCTAAAATAGTGCTTTTTTTTTAAAAGCGTTGGTTTAAATATCTAGCGCAGCGAGGTATTTAAAAATGCGGGTAAAAAAAGCGCAGTTTAGCCGCGAGTTGCTAACACCATTTTTTTTTAATACCTGTATCAAAAATTCCAATAAAAATAGGAAAATACTTTTAAAAATCTCGAACGAAGAGAACTTTTCGCAACAAACTATCTTTACACTATAAATCAAGGCGGCAGGTAAATGTGTCTTTTTACTCGGTGACGTTCATTGTTGCGACATTTTAATCTTTGACAATTTGATATTTTGACGATATTTTTAAATGATTTTTTCGTAAATACTTGGTGAAAACTGGCTGAAATGGCTTAATTCTTAGGCAAAAATAATTAGATTTTTTCAGTATTAATATTTTCCACTATTTCTCTTTAATTTTGGGGAAAAAACGGTCGGAAATCTTGTTTTCCACCCGTGTTCAGGAAAAAAGTTTTTTTGAATCTGTAACCAAAAAAGACATGATTTAGTGATCTGCAGACAGTTACTAAAATCATGTTTTTGATAAAGGTATAACAAAATCATTTACCAGGGATTCAACTATAATAGTTTTAACAACTAGTGGCTAAAATAGTGCCTTTTTTACAAGCGTTCGTTTGAGGAGTAAAAAAAGCACAGTTTAGCCGCGAGTTGTTAACACTATTTTTTTAATACCTTTATCAAAAAATCCAAGAAAAAAAGGAAAATACTTTATAAATGTCGAGCAACCATCTTTACACTATAAATCAAGGCGGCTGGTAAATGAAATAACAATGGTTTCCATAGCGCCTTTCTTCTCGGTGACGTTCATTGTTGCGACATTTTAATCTTTGATAGTTTGATATTTTGACTTATTTTCTTTTTTATTTTCTTTTAAATACTCGGTGAAATTTTTAGGCAAGAATAATTAGATGTTTTCAATATTACTATATTCCACTATATCTCTTTAATTTTGGGTAAAAAATGGACAGAAATTTTTTTTTGCGCCCGTAATCGAAAAAAAAAGTTTTTTTGCATTGATAACCAAAAAAGCCATGCTTTAGTTATCTGTAGACAGTTACTAAAATCATGTTTTGGATGAAGGTATAAAAAAAACACAATTTAAGTCACTAGTCGTGAAAACCCAACTCTCAAACTCAAACTTATTCGACTGTTTTTATTAATTTTCCAGTTTGGCAAATGCATGATCTCTTTCCATTTTTTTGCGTTTTTTTTTCCATTGAGCAATGCAATAAGAAAAGATTTAAATTAGGGCAAAATTGCTCAATTTGATGCTTTAACCGAAACTAAAAATAAAGTTTACAAAATCCGAGTAGTTCCGGAGAAAAAAACCGAAATTTTCAATTTTAGTTTTTATTTTTTTCCGCCTTTATTATTAGAGTTGTCAAAAAATACTTAAAGCTTTCTACAGGCACCTTTTTAAGATCTACCAGACGAGCTACTAATTTTTAAGATTTCACATTTCAGTTTGACAGGGGCGCTGTCAAGTTCATTTTTTCTTATGGACACATCCTTTTCTTTCTGGTCGTGTTTTTTGGGAAGCAAGGAAAATATCGTTTTGAAACATTATTTTAACAGGGAGCTTATTGTTTCGGGCTTAATGACCATCATCAGTTAAAAAAATCCCGTTATACAAGAAAACATAAAAAGCGCTTGTAGTAGTTTCAAAAATGACGCCAACAGGCACGTATAGCCATCCATAAAACCTACTAAAAAAATATAAAAAAAATACAAAATTTTTTTTTAAATTTTTAATTTCTTTTTTTCTATATTTTCCATTTTTTTTTGGTTTAAATGTCGTCTAAAAATATCCCGTATAAAAAGATAAAAAAAAATGACCATTTTTTTTAAAAATTTTTCAATTTTTTTAATTCTATTTTTTTAATATTTTTTTATTTTTTTTTAACCGCGTGTCGCTAGCTGCTACGGTTCGTGAGTTATAATTTTTTTATCAAAAACTAGCCGCTCTGCGTCTGATGACAAAGAATTTTTGTGCCAAATTTGATAAAAATCGGTTTAGCGGTTTTTGAGTAATCCTGTCCCAGACAGACAGGCACCATCCCAAAATTTTGTAGATAACTATAATTTTGTAGATACTACTACAAGCGCTTTTTAAGTTGTCTTGTATAACGGGATTTTTTTAAACTGATGATGGTCACTAAGCCCGAAACAACAAGCTACCTGTTAAAGTAATGTTTCAAAATGATATTTGCCTTGCGTCCGAAAAAAAACAACCAGAAAAAAAAGGATGTTTCCATAAGAAAAAATGAACTTGACTCCTGTCAAACTGAAATGTCAAATCTTAAAAATGAATAGCTCGTCTGGTAGATCTTCAAAAAGTGTCTGTAGAAACTTTTAAGCATTTTTTGACAACTCTAATAATAAAGGCGGAAAAAAATAAAAATAAAAATTGAAAATTTCGGTTTCTCCGGAACTACTCGGATTTTGTAAACTTTATTTTTGGTTTTGGGTAAAGCATCAAATTGCGCAACGTTGCCTTAATTTAAACCTTTTCGTATCTCCTACCGTTTAGGAGATTCTCGTGGTGAGCATCGGATTTGAAACACCCTGTATACTAAATATAAAGATATATTCCCTTTGTGCAGTTTCTTTTTACGCAATCACTCCACTACAAGCTGGAAACCGAGTTTTGACATATATGACCTACAAGCATTATTATTCCATTTTTTTTCTTTTAAAGTCTGTGACAGGCACACATTTTTATCGGTGTGTGGTATAAGCAGTTCGTAAAGTTTTTTTGAACTTTCGTCAATACGCAAATTTACCCGAAAGCTCCACTTAAACTATCGTCGATTTTTAAATTTATTGAGTAAACTCTTTCAGTTTCAGTCATGCAAGGAAAGTTATATACAAGGTGACTTAAAAGTCTGGAATAATGGATTTTTTGAGAGAACTATGGTTTTTTTCAAAAAAAACTTATAAGGATCATTTTAGGAAAAAAAAGCGGTTTCGAAAAATGTACACGCCTTTAAACAGGGTGTCCCAAAAATGAAATACGACACAAATTTATCTTTTTTTAAATTAGATACCCTGTATATTATTTCGTTTACAAATCCCTAAAAAATAAGATTTTCAAAAGTACCTTTGGGTCTATCTTTTATCTTCTCAAAGATATTCAAGTTTAAATGTGTGTGACAGAGACAGAAAAATAAGTATCGTATTGGGTGGTTAATTTCGATTTCCGCCCCATTTACTCTAGGCCCCAACGAATACCCCGGCAAAAAAATCTAGGTTCGGATATTTTGACTTTTAATTCATGTTTTTGGATCATTCTAGAAGTAATTTATCTTGGGTAGACATTGATAACCCAGGCCAAACTATTTTAGTGACCACCCGGTATTTTTGTATTAAAAACCTTAACATTTGCATTTTTTTATGTGTTTCCCTTGTGGAAAAAAGCCAAATATCAAAAAGTACGTGGCCAATGGAAAAAAGAAAACCAGGCATCGAAAGATAATTTCTCTGTGCGTTTTAAGCATTGTCTTGTGTCAATTTAAGATAAGGCTTGCCATGGGCAGCGAGATTCCCAAAAAAATTCGCATATTCAATATAGCTACTCCGATTTTATTTATTTTTAGAGTTTTTTTTCGTTAAGCCAAGATAAACTATATTAAAATTAACTTAAATTTCAATACTGTACGGGGTGTCCAAAAAACGAATTTAAATGAAAGTTTTTAAAATATTGGTCAATTTTGGTAATTTTTTATCATGTGATAGAGAAGGTCTTTGCAAGCATTTTTTTACCATTTTTCTTGAATTGTACAGGGTGAGCCAGCAATAAAGGGTAAAATGGCCGTTTTGGACCTTGATTTATGAGAAAACTATAGGTTTATAAAAAAGTTCCTTTTAAAATGTGATTGCACATGATATTATCAACAATTTTCATTTAGCATTTATCTTTGTATATAATTGGGGTGACACAAAAAAAAACGTTTGAAATTACCCTTAATCGCACTCTCTAAAATGGACTTTCCGAGTAAAATAACATAACAAAAGTTTTTGTTATGTTATTGTAAATTTTTTTTTTCCAAAGGTAACAATCTAATAATTTGTGTACACAGGGAGTAAAAAAAAGACCATAGAAGTCGTTAAATAAATTATAAATTCAATTTGCAAATATTATCCTATTTTTTTTAATTTGTAAGGAGGTGTCTACTTTGTAAAAGTTACCGAAGTGCATTAAGACACCCTGTACAAACGTTTAAAAATACTATCATATAGTAATATGTAATTTTTGCTACATAAGGGTCAAAAATCCTGAATAATATAAATTTATTCACATGTGGTAATTTCAGCTTTCAAATCTATATAGAGCGTAGTTTTGACTCACCCTGTACATAAATAAGAAATAATATAAAGAAAAATAAGTAGATCGTCGTCAAGAGATTCATTTATAAAATGTTTGCAAATTCGATTTATATTTATTTAGCGCCTTCCAAATACCATTTTTTGGACTGACCCAGTACAAAAATTTTGAGATTTTTACCTTTGGAAAAAAATATTTTCAAATTCCTGGTAATTACCTCAAAAGATTACTTTTACTGTGTTACTCTTCTTTGAAAGAATTTTAGAGGATATTTTCAAACGTTTTTTTTGGGTCACCCCGAATATACACAAAGATAAGCGCTAAATGAAAATTGTTAAAAATTTACATGTACAATCATATTTATAAAATTTATAGTTTTCTCATAAACCAAGGTACCTTTTATTGCTGGCTCACCCTGTACAATGTACCATTACAGGAAAATGGTAATAACAAAAAATTTTTGCAAGGACCTTCTCTATCACACATTGAAAAATTACTAAAATTAAACAATATTTTAAAAACTTTCAGTTAAAGTCGTTTTTTGGACAACCCGTATAATACTGAAAATTACGTTGATTTAAATATAGTTTGGATTGGCTTACGGAATAAAATCCCTAAAAATAAATAAAATCAGAAAAACTATCTTGAATCTGCGAATTTTTTGGAAATCGTACATAATTTGGTGTAACCCATCCTGTTTATCTCGGTTTTCACGGCAACCCTTATCTTAAGTAGACAAAAGACATAATATTCAAAACGCAGAAAGAAATTATCTTTCGATCCGTGGTTTTTCTTTTTTCATTGGCCAAGCACTTTTTGATATTTGGCTTTTCTCCACAAGAGAAACACACAAAAATTTAAGCTTTTTAATACAAAAATACAGGGTGGTCATTAAAAAGTTTGACCCGGGTGTTCAATGTGTACCCAAGATAAATTACTGCTACAATGATCCAAAAACATGAATCAAAAGTCAAAATCTCCAGACCTAAATTTTTTTCGCGGGGGTATACGATGGGGCCAGGACTAATTAGACCCAAACGTTTTAAAAAGTACAGGGAGTGAAATTGAATAACATCCCTGTGTTGCGAAGGTCACAACACAAGCATTACCCGGCATATCTACCGGCGCAAACACCCTGTCACATAAGTGCAATATAATTAAGACTGTGACCCCCTATTTTACACTTCTTATTAATGTCTGCATCTTTAGGAAACTTATTAGATAATTCCATATTTCGGATTTCAACTGCTCTAAGCCTTGGTTTGCCTGTGTCTGTGGAGCACCGGTGAAATAGCAGACAAATATGGCTCTCATGGCGTATGCTGCAAGAAAATCTTGGATTGGACGAGATTTTTAATATATATTTTTGTTTTGTTTTATGCTTGTGTTCATTAATTTTTAATTTTATTTTTTGTTATATTTAATTTTATAATAATTTGGATATATATATAATATGCAAATTCACAAGGAAAAAAAATAAGATTAAATCTATTTACTTCTCCAAAAAAAGCTATTTTGTTTCTGCTTAAAACTAGGGACATTCCATTCTCCTAAATTTTAATGCAAAGAATTTTATAATTTTTATAAACGATGTCAAGTCCACTTAGGCACTATTCGCTGGTTTATGTGGGAAAGGAAACACAACACATCCTGTGTAATAAATTCGTTCACTGGTGCGGTTGCGGCTGTTTGCCAAGAAGCAGGTATTTATCGAAATGATGTTTGCTTTTTGTACAGACTGTACCAAAATTTGTGGCCAAAATTATGTCGGACAACACGAACGTTTTTTTTTTAATTGATGGGCACAAAACATCGATGATTCAAGAACATCGATGATTTTTGTACAGCATCGATTTTTTTAACATCGATGTTTATAAAATATCATCGATGCTAAAACATGGATACTTTTTCAAACATCCGAACATCGAACATCGATACAAGAAAAATTATAAGAAATAATATATCTAAGAAGTCCCCACCTGTACCCCACCGCATCCAAGCGCTTGTTTTCAAAAGCTGGCCAAATCCTCACACTCAATAAATTATTGTTTCTACAATCAGTAGAAAAAAGCCTTCGGTTTCTGTAATATTTTAAAAGCGAAAATCCGATAAAAGTATGTGGTTTTTAGCCTATTCGCTAATTATTATTATTTTTTGCAATTCCCAAAACTGATAGAAGAATGTGGTTTTTAGATTATTATCATAAAACTGTAGCTGCGTTCAAAAAAAGTCTCGCCTTTTGCCTAGCGTGTTCCTGTAATTTTTTAAAAGCAAAAAAAAGAATAAAAATATGTGGTTTTTAGCCTATTCATTAACTATTATTATTTTTCGCAAATCTTTAAACTGATAGAAGAATGTATTTCTTACATTATTATCCAAAGCCGTTAGCTGCGCTCAAAAAAAATATCGCCTTTTGTTTAGCGTGCTTCTGTAATTTTTTAAAAGCTAAAAAATTATTTTTTACAAATCACAAAACTGATAGAAGAATGTGGTTTTTACGTTAGAAAAACGTTAGTTGCGTTCAAAAAAAGTATCGCCTTTTGTTTTACGTCATTCTATAAATTTTAAAAGCAAAAAACCGATAAAAATATGTGGTTCTTAGTCTATTCGCTAATTATTATAATTTTTTTGCAAATCCCAAAACTGACCGAACAATGTGGTTTTTCGATTGTTATCAAAAAACGTTAGCTGCGTTCAAAAAAATTATTTTCTTTTGTCTAGCGTGATCTTGTAATTTTCTAAAAGCAAAAGCGGATAAAAATATGAGGTTTTTAACCTATCCGCTAATTATTATTATTTTTAGCAATTCGTGAAACTGATAGAAGAATGTGATTTTTACATTTTTATCAAAAAACGTTAGCTGCGTTAAAAAAAAATATCGCCTTTTTTTCTTACGTGTTTCTGTAATTTTTTAAAGCAAAAAACCGATAAAAATATGTGGTTTTAAGCCTATTCGCGAACTGCTATTACATTTTGCAAATCCCAAAACTGATAGAAGAATGTGGTTTCTAGATTATTATCAAAAAACATTAGCTGCGTTCAAAAAAATTATCGCATTTTATATTTTTTACAATTCTCAAAACTGATAGAACAATGTGGGTTTTGCATTAAAAAAGCTTTAGCTGCGTTCAAAAAAAGTATCGCCTTTTGTCTTACGTCTTTCTTTAATTATTTAAAAGCAAAAAACCGATAAAAATATGTGGTTTTTAGCCTATTGGCTAATTATTATTATTTTTTGCAAATCCCAAAACTGACAGAACAATGTGGTGTTTCGATTGTTATCAAAAAACGTTAGCTGCGTTCAAAAAAAGTATAGCCTTTTGTCTAGCGTGTTTCTGTAATTTTTAAAAGAAAAATCCGATAAAATTATGTGGTTTTTAGCCTATTCGCTAATTATCATTTTTTTTTGTAATTCCCAAAACTGATAGAAGAATGTGGTATTCAGATTATTATCAAAAAACGTTAGCTGCGTTCAAAAAAGGTATCGCCTCTTGTCTAGCGTGTTTCTGTAATTTTATAAAAGCAAAAAAATCGATAAAATAAGTGGCTAATTATTATTATTTTTTGCAAATCCCAAAACTAATAGAAGAATGTGGTTTTTGGATTATTATCAAAAAACTTTAGTTGCGTTCAAAAAAATATCGCCTATTGTCTTACATCTTTCTGTAATTTTTATAAGCAAAAAAACCGATAAAATAAGTGGTTTGTAGCCTATTCGCTAATTATTATTATTTTTTGAAATTTTCAAAACTGATAGAAGAATGTGCTTTTTGGATTTTTATCAAAAAATGTTAGTTGCGTTCAAAAAAAATAACGCCTTTTTAGCCTATTCGCTAATTATTATTATTTTTTGCAATTCCTAAAACTGATAGAAGAATGTGGTTTTGAGATTTTTATCACAAAACGTTAGCTGCGTTAAAAAATATCGTCTTTTGTCTTACGGCTTTCTGTAATTTTTTAAAATGAAGAAACCGATAAAAGTATGTGGGTTTTAGTCTATTCGTGAATTATTATTATTATTTGCAAATCCCAAAACTGATAGAACAATGTGGTTTTTCGATTGTTATCCAAAAATGTTAGCTGCGTTTAAAAAAAGTATGGCCTTTTGTCTAGAGTGTTTCTGTAATTTTTTAAAAGCAAAAAACCGATAAAATTATGTAGTTTTTAGCTTATTCGCTAAATATTATTATTTTTTGCAAAACCCAAAACTGATAGAAGAATGTGGTTTTTCGAATATTATCAAAAAACGGTTAGCTGCGTTCAAAAAAATTATCGACTTTTATATTTTTTACAAATCCCAAAACTGATAGAAGAATGTGGTTTTTAGATTATTAACACAAAAGGTTAGCTGCATTCAAAAAAGTATCGCCTTTTGTCTTACGTCTTTCTGTAATTTTAAAATTAAAAAAACCGATAAAATAAGAGGAAGAATGTGGTTTTTAGATTTTTATCAAAAAACGCTAGCTGGGTTCAAAAAAAGTATCGCATTTTTTTTACGTCTTTCTGAAATTTTTTAAAATTAAAAAAACCAATAAAATAAGTAGATTTTAGCCTATTCGCTAATTATTATTATTTTTTGCAAATACCAAAACTGATAGAACAATGTGGTTTTTCGATTGCTGTCAAAAAGCGTTAGCTGCGTTCAAAAAAAGTATGGCCTTTTGTCTAGCGTGTTTCTGTAATTTTTTAAAAGCAAAAAACCGATAAAAATATGTGGTTTTTAGCCTATTCGCCAATTATTATTATTTTTTGCAAATCCCAAAACTGATAGGAGAATGTGGTTTTTAGATTATTATCAAAAAAGGTTAGTTGCGTGTAAAAAAAGTATCGCCTTTTGTTTGTAATTTTTCTGTAATTTTTAAGAAGCAAAAAACCGATAAAAATATGTGGTGATGAGCCTATTCGCTAATTATTATTATTTTTTGCTAATCCCAAAACTGATAGAAGAATGTGGTTTTTAGATTTTTATCAAAAAAAAGTTAGCTGCGCTAAAAAAAGTATCGCCTTTTGTTTTAAGTATTTCTGTAATATTTTAAAAGCAAAAAACCGATTAAAATATGTGGTGTTTATCCTATTCGCTAATTATTATCAGAAACTTAAGCTCCCACGAATTCGGACTTTATTCGAAAATATGTGGTCCAGAATCTGAAAACCGTATATCGCTACTTACGTTTGTTCCTAAGTTACAATTTTTCTAAATATTTTATCCTCCTTTCCCTCGCTTAACCCCCCACCACCCTACCCGAAAGTTAATCAGTTCATGGTCAGCCGATAGAAGATTTTTGTACAGAATTTCGTTAAAATCGATTAAGGCGTTCTTGAGTTATCGTGTATACAGACAGACAACAGACAACAAACAACAGAAAACAGAAAACAGACAGACAGACCGACAGTCAACAGACAACAAACAACAGAAAACAGACAGACAGACAGACCGCCAGACGTCGATTAAGATGTTTTGAAATCTTAGTAACTAATTTTTGATAAAATTAAGAAAAGTCAAAATTTCACGATTTTCATAGACCCCTATACCATATTGGTATGGTGAACTAAAAAAAAGTGGGTTCCATTAGCTTCACAGCGGTGGGAGGGGGAGAAGATTGGAGATCCACTTTTTGTATACCGCCTTCTTCTTCAGACCGCCACCAAATCAGGCTCTTTCTATAACCGGCTTTTGGCTTAGCTTTCAAAAACTACAGGTAAAAAAAAAAATAACCGAAAAAAATATTTTTTTTATAGTCGTGAACCATATAATTTATTTCCGAGAATCACACGGGCAGGTGCGCTTAAAAACTGTTGACCCAGTCCGTTTTCAAGTTCAAAGTCAAAGTCAATTTTTTTTCGGTCCGGTTATCCACAAGTAATTTGTCAAAAAAAAAGTGAGAGTGAAGGCAATGTTAGATTTTTCCAAATATAAATTAATGTGCGTCATTAATTAAATTTGACAATATTTGAGGCCTATACCAAGAATTGTAAAGTTTTGTTGAAATCGTACTTTTTTATAGATCCTAGAGTAAGTAAAGGTACTAACTAGGCAAGAGATCCGGAGGATGGGTGTACATACAAACATTATGCGGCAAGTCACAAATCAATATACCCAAGCAAGTTTCAAGCCTGCTAAAAGGTCATATCATTTTTTTGATAGAATCTCATATCAATTTTTAGTAGATATAGTTAAAAAAAGACGCAAGCAGATTGTGTCTCCTTTTAACCTGTTATTAGAAAATTTGATGCATGAAAAAGATGCATTGCAAGACTAGCTTAACACCGACGATCCAAAGGCAACTAATATTAAAAGCGATTCCCAAATTACCGGATACTATGAGATTTTGTTTAATGTTGTTTGAAGAAATTATAAATACAAAATATTTTGTAAAATGTCCTTAAATTTCCCGACTGAACCTTCATATCTCTCAATTGCAAGCAACTAAAAGAAACATTGGGGGGGGGGAAGGATAACCCCCATCCACACCAAGGGATGGCCGGAGTCCTTTAAGATTGTTTAAAATGAATGCGATAGAATTAATCACGAGTAAAGAGAAAATTTGTCAGTTTCGTAAAGTTTCCCTAATCTTGTGAAAACTACTAAAAACTTAAAAAATATGTAAATTTCAGAAGGTATTTTTAAAGTGAGTCAGAATCACATCATTATTTATTAATCAATCAATCAGGAAGTTGTGTCTTTTGTCGTTGCTCGAGGTTTAAAGTAGGTAGTCGTTTTCTAAGGTAAACTGCCAATCACCTAAGAATAGATGTTTCTATCTTTTCTCCGCTTTTAAATATATGGTGCCTTCTCTATATTCATGAAAACAATTATAATTATTTCGGGGAAAATACATTAGACGGTTTTCTGGGAGAAGAGGGACGCTTTTTTAAAATGTGTCTGATCTAAATACAGAACACTAATTTGTTCTGGCAATTTTGTTAGTTTGTTGTGAAGTTATTTCTCTAAATAGCGTATATTTATTGGTGCTGTTCCGAGTAACATATTTAATAAAATGTTTTTTTTTTAAATAAATTCCGGTATCAGATTTCTAAAAACACGATTTCATTTTTTTCACAAATGAAAGTTCCATTAGTAAACCCTGATAGCGTTGCCCATGGACCATTTATGGACATAGAATGGACAAAGGTGTTTTCTGATACAGTGGATGACACAAAAACTTGGTTTTAAAGTTCCAATCTTGATCCATAAGTAAGTGCATTTTTTCAGTTATTTTTTGGATATCCAATGGATTGTGATTTTTTTGTGGTGATGTACTTTATAGTTTTTTTACGGACATCCATTGGAAATGTGTTTTTCTTAGTCCATTGGACCTCAAATAGGCTGGGCCTACTGGACGGATATTTGACCCATTAATAAATGTCCTTTAGCAGACTGGTTTTGGAGGACCACTGGAAGTTCTTTTTTTTACTCCACTGGACACCAATGAAATGGAAGAAAGTTTTAACCTCGGTTTTAACTAGATAGAGTGGATGACCAAAAACCTAAAATATTTTCGTTTTTAGTTTAAAACAAACTGTTTGTTTTGTAGTAATGTTTTTATATTCAATTGGTACTTTTATTTATTTTCCTCTTTCTTCACAGTGTTTTCACAATTAATATTTGTTAAAGAAAGTTTGATAAATTAAAATTATTGACTCTTTTGTACCTTTTTGGGATGTCCTAGAACTGTCCAACCTTTGATATTTCTATTATCCAACAGATATGTCGAGGAAAATATCTCTTTCGGTTTTCTTCTTCTTTCTGCATTCCACTAGACATCCATTGGACTAAGCTTTGCTGTCTGGCACACCTGTACCTTGAATAGTCGCAAACCCCCTAATGGATTCTTGAATTAAGAATATGATTCTGTCCAGAAAAAAAAACAGCTCTTACAAGAAGTATATTTATCTGGTTTCAAGGAAACTCTACCATAAGGCCAAGGAATCCAAGGGGATTGGCCCGTTTTGTCTTTAACTCAAGCAACAAAATCAGTCACGACGTGATGGTTCTCTCCAATGTGTCGTCAAATTACGGCGATGGTTTTACTACTACTATATAGTGATGGCCACAAAACATCGATGCTTCAAGAACATCGATGTTTCTTGTTCAACATCGATGTTTTTAACATCGATGTCTATTAAATACCATCGATGTTGAAACATCGATACTTCGGAAGATCGATCCGAAAAACATTATGGGAAATAATGAGTCTGAGAAGTTTGCACTGGTACTACATACCCAATGCGGTTCAAAAAACAGGAATTGCCAATTTTTGAGATGTCGTCGTCTTTTCCGCCAATAGATGTCGCTACCTAATCTGAACCAATGATATAATATATAATACAGGGTTCCTAAGTAAATCCTTAGGGGGCCAAGCAGCCGTGTATAAAACGCAGACAAACGGAAAAGCACATTAGGCAGAAAAGGATGGGCATGGGGCGATGTTGTCACTACATCTTACACGTAGTAAATCCATTCCAGGTTGTTGTTTTCTAATGTTTTCCATATTCATACCTTTAGGACTGGAATAAAAATTGTTTTTGCTCGACTTTAATACCAAACTGATGAAAGATATCGTAAAAAAAAATATTTTTCGGCTTTTCATTTTGTAACCATTGTCCTTACGCACTGTTTACAGGCTGGGGACTGAGATACATGCAAATGCCTAACCTAAAGCGTTCATACACGGCCGGAGAAATCGACTGAGATATTTTCGTAGAAAATTTATCAAGCAAATAGGACGAGTTGACGCCTTCGAACGTCCAACCCGGGTTTTGCACTTTGATTCGAAATCAAAAAGGAGGAACAGTCAGATGTGGGGCCGTGCACAAATTACATAACGGTGATTTTACCAATTTTTGACTCCCTCCCTATGTAATGTTTTGTAACGGTTTGGCACGCCACTCCCCCAATATTACGTAACGATTTCAAGACCACTACCCCCCCCAAAAAAAAAACTTTTCACTTATTTTCATTCCAAATTTTCTTAGTTTCACACAAATGCAAACGCTATCGAACACCCCCCTCCCCCCTACGTAACGTTTTGTTACCCCCCTCCCCCTATGACCATTACGTAATTTGTGCACGGCCCGTGTAGTCCCAGTGGAGGAGGGCGAAAAAATTGATATTTTTTTCTTAAAAATTATACTCTGTAGACCTATTTCTTTGCGTTCCCGAAACTACGTAATTTTTGAAAAAAAAATTGTAAGCGGCGCCATTTTTATTTCGTGCTTTGTTTTTGTAACATTTTTGCGTTCGGCTAATTTAATTGAAAAATTTTTGCCTGCGGCGCCCTTTATCTTCTCACTCGAAACCAAGATCCCTCGTTTTAGGAAAACTGATCCCGTCTCTGTTTCTAAATTTTAGTTAAAGAAAAAAATAAAAAAAGTGGCAGATCTCAAGTTTTTCGTAAAAAAAACGTTTTTTGTAAAGAAACAGAGCAAAATAAATCTTTTCACCCCTTTTTGGGTGTTACAAATATTGGCAGCCCCTTATTTTTCGCTTTTACCCTCCCGCTAGTTTTGAAGAATTGGTTCGCTACACCTCGACAATATCAAATGTAGTGTAGGGCCAGCTTTATTTAAAATCAATAATATCGCAAGCAAAAAGCTCTGCAGGAAAAACAGCGCCGTTTATTGATTTCTTTGGCTGCTAGTGCTAACTGCATGGTTTGGCTGTTTCCGGATAGATGTCACTAGTAGAACAGAATGGAAAGAAATTTAATTAAAAGCTAAGATATTTCTTTCTAATGTTAACAACCTCACGAGTTTATCGCTCAGTATCGTAAATAATGGACCCTGCCGCCTCCTTTAAGCAAGAAAAAGCTGTGGTTTGGACCTGAAAACATCTAATTTTTAATTAGATTAGATGCGAGGTGTGGCCGCCATCTAGCGGAATTTGCAGACATCTTGTCAACAGTTATTATTGCAACTATGATTTATGCTCACAATGAAAGAGTGGCGACAATTTTTTCTCATGAAAGCAGTCCGGAGATAATAACAAACTGGCACCATTGCTCAATATACCTGTTTCTTTTGTGCGCGCAGAACTTTCTATGCCATTTCTGTTTGATTTATTGAAATCCTATCCCTAAGGAAAATCTTAGGAATCCTGTATATAGTTTCTTTTGAATATGCGGCTCATATTTTTGGTGGTTTTTTAGCGTAGATGTTTAATAGCTTTTGTATATAATGTACCGATTATTATCAAAAATCTCTTATTTGCATGGTCATTATAAGTATTGTGTAAAGTTAACAAGAGAGACATAAAGCAGTATTTAAAATAATCTCTTATCCGCATCCGTATCACAATGCATATGTGCAAACACGATACGTCTGCTTCGCGAAATTATTTTTTAAGTACGTACTCCGTTACGTATCCAAACCAATTTATCTGTTCTTTGATCTTAAGGCCCGAAGAAAAATATGTAGCCGGTTGAATAAAGTAGAGATACGCTACGTATGCATTTAGGCTGTGCTTTATACCTTTTTTGATAGGTCACTTATCTTTTTCCGATAGGTGTGTGGATGTTGCTTTATGTCTCTAATAAGTCTTAAATAAAACATTTTCTTTAAATAACAGAATAGTCTCTAAAAAAAAAAAATATCGATGTTCAGAAACATCGATGATTTTATTCCGATGTTGCGGCACTATCGATGTTCAACATCGATGTTTTTTTTTGATATGCCCACCACTACTATATCTCAAGGTATTCACCTTTTTGGGAATGCACTGGGACGGTTATACAAGTACATCGCGACGGTAATAACTACTCTTGATATAGGAGTTACGTCGTCGAGGGTAATAAACGGACACATTATCCCGACGTCCTGTTTAAAACATAAAGTAGTATTTCATTTTCCCATATTATTAATTGAAAATGTGTTGATCTTTTTCTAAACTATATCAGGACAGACACCAGAAAATAGGTGAAGAAATTACAGAAAATAAAAATATTGTCTATATCATAACCTAAATTAAATGGTTTTATTTATTGATACATACAACTACTAATCAGTGATTTAATGGGGTATTTTTAAATTTTGATTTAACGGCGCAAGAACAATCCAGAGATAATATAAATTTGTCAATCGATTTCAATACGTCATCTACCACTCATTATCTATCTCTGGTTTCTTTACTGTATTCTCCTGTTCACAGATTGCGCCGCGAATCATTGGGGATTAGGGTCACTGGATCCTAAAACCTGCGGCTGGGACCGCAGGTCTCAGGATCCAGTGACCCTATGGGGGATTGTTTATTTATCACCTAGGTGATCGAATTGAGAGCAGTGACAACTAGTCAAATGGCCATACACACAGACCACTTAAGGGTTCTAAAAAGTAGCTTTTCACCAAAGGAAAAATCATTAAATAAAACACAAAAACCAGGCCGACGAACTCCAAAACAAAACGACAAAACTAAGGTTATGAAGAATGTCAGGCAGACACACTGACATTGGTTACTTGCAATTTAATTGAAAAATTTCGATATTTGCATGGCATAAATTTTTTTTCCTGGTAAGGGGTGTTACCTAGGTATATATGCTAGATCTCTCTTAGCCGAATACATTTAGGAAAGGAGAACACTAGAAACTATGCCTAGGGTAAGCTCACAAAAAAAAGACGTGGGTGGTTAATTTTGATGGTGGCGGTATCTATAATATAACCAGTTATATAGGCATATAACTAATATTGATAGGTAACAGTATAGTCCATGTTTTTACATTTCCGCATGTTTTAGCTTTAGAGGAAAATAATACTCAATTTGTTTTTTATTAGAGGAAGAGGATTACAAAGCTTATTAATACAATCTAGAGAGTTTTTGAAATTAGGTGTCCATTATTTGGAAAATTACAAATATTTCCAATTTAGTTTTACAGGTCTCTATAAAGGGTATTTCTGACTGTTTCTGACGTAATATGGGCGCGCCAATTTTGAAACACCACAAAAGCTAAAACAGTTTTTTTCAAAAAATAAACAAAATTTTAAAAAAGTACCAAGATTTGATGGAAAAACATAGTCCAATAAACAATATAGGCAAAATTTCAGGCCATTTGGAAGTCCCGTTTCCGAGAAACATGCGGAAAAAGAATTGCCTAATAAACGGACCCAACAGCGTTGCCGGTTTAGCGATGTAATTGGGCCGTTAAATTACATGTTTTAGAAGTAAATAACAAGGCGGCGGGCGTTGCGCATCCAGTTGACTTGAGTGCATTGATTTACAATATCAGTAAAGTAGCGATAACTCGTAGGTAACGATTTGCACTATATTAAAATTTATTTCTTACTGTGTGGTAGATAGGCGATCGCGTAGACGCCATAACTTTGTAGTTTTGTATGTATTGTAGGGGCTACTGAATTACAACCAAATTAATATCAGTAGAGTCGTGACCTCATAAAAGTAATATTAAAGAAATTAAATGTGGCTACTATGAAGAAAACCCGGATTGTAAAATTTTTTCGTGCTTCTACTAATGGTATATAGTTATATCGTGGAATATATTACTTTCTCTAATAACTGTGTGACCACACTAAGTGACAATATTGACATGTTTCTTATAAATAGTTTTTTTTGTAGGAAATTTTACCACATTTTAACTCATTTTTAGTGGTATGACAATGACACCTCAGTGAAATTGACTACCTATAATTGTTGCTTAAAAATGCAAATAATGAATTGCTCACAAAAATTTATATAAAATATTATTTTTTAAACATCCTGAATCTTTTAATATTGGTTTAGCAGTTAAAATAATGTTCTGTTTAGTTAAAAGTATTTTATATATTTTTTATTTACGGGTACAACGTACAATCTATTCTGAATTCTCGCCTTTACAAAAAATCTGACGATTTTTAAACACAAGTTTACACAAACTGCGTTTTCATCACAAAAAAACATATTTATGAGGGCACTACGAGGCAAAACAAACATAAGTGAAGGTCACTGATTATGCACGAAAAATATATCAAACAAAGAAACCCAAAACAACTATATTAATTTATTTACAAAATGAAACTAAAACATTGAGGTTATCTAGCTCAGTCAAAAAGACTTTCCTTACTCAAAGCCCACTCATTTTAAAGCTGTAGCTTTCATCAGTAGAGGTTGGTGAAAGCCAAGATGCAAGCAGAGGTAGAAGATCCGAACTCGCTGTTTTGTGATTGAACGCAGCGCTAATATTTTTAAACTGACATTTAGACAGTGACAGAAATTTAAAAAACACTTGCATTTAAGTTTTTTAATAAATTTCATAAATAAAAACTCCTTTTAAATAAATACAAAATTAATCTAATCCTTATTTTATTATTACCCATCTAAATCGTTGTGTGACATCACGTATTAATTGGAAAAATTAATTAACAAGGATAAGTTTTAATTAGAGTGACATATAGCCTCAATTTTAATTTATTCTACAGAGTGTTAACTATTTAAACCCCGCGTGTTTCCTCTTAAATCGCAACAAAAGATTGTGTTAAGATGATTATTAAATAAATAAATTTATTAAACTTCTTCTTAGAAATCTAACTATGTCCAAAGGGAGAGTTGGTTTAAAATGCTTGAAACCAAATATTTCACTTAAACTTAGGACCGTTCTAAAATAGACTAAACCTTGTTAGTAAATCTCACCATAAGTGTCTATTAAAAACACTGTATTTTTATTCTAAATGAGGCAATAAGTAAAAATCGCCATTTTTTACAATTCTGACTGGTGAGATTTTCTGGCGTTTCTACAGAATCGCCACCGGTTTATCTGTTTAACTCTTTTAAGTGTGTTTAGCATTCAAAGTCTTCCTTAAGAGCCAAACATATTCATTTCAATCACAGCCCTGAATTTAAAATTTATAATAAGCGGCATAAAAGACATTTCTCTGAAAATACATAAAGAAGTATGCAGCTGTAAAAGAAATAAAGAAATTTAACTCATAATTTCATCTCGTTTTCCAAGAAAATATGACAGCTCAAAAAATTGGCCATATTAATTTACAACACCGTTTTTTATGCTTCTGTGCCAAATGTGGTGTTCGGAGTTCCATGCATTCTTTTAATAAATGTTTAAATAAGCCACAATTGCCAGTTTGGCTTTATATTATATATTGGATATTATGTTTCATATTTTCTTTATACGACAATTTTTTTTGAATGTTAGACAAAATTTTTAAACTCAATCTTATATTTACTAAACCAAGGTTATGATATATACAACAAAGGCTGAAATCCCATTTTTTAAATTTCTACAGACAGCGTTTTTGAAATGTGCTCGAAAACAAGTAAATTGATTTTTACTGATGGGGTTAGTTCCGTCAGGGGGCTCCTAAAAATGTGGGAAGGGGGGTTATTGTGGACGAAAAAAAATACCATAAAGCTATAACTCAAATACAGACATTATATTTACCAGATTGGCGAAGGTAAACAATTTGGCGACGATGCCAGATTGCACTGAAAGTTGTATCCCTGCACGTAATGTTTTTACAAACATATTCAGTGAGATTTACTAAGATCTAAAATAGTACAGGTCTAAAAATTTACACCTGTGGGGGGTACTAAATTTTAAAACCAATTTTCAAAACACCGTTACCCATACAGAAAAGACACAAAGTTATTGATTGTTTTGTATTGTAGTTGCAAAATACCACTGAAAATCTGCTTTTTCTTTCAAAATATACCATATTTTAGGAGAAAATAACCTAAAGCTAATTTTTTTTGACAGGTTTCAAAATCGTAAACGGTGAATACGCCAAAAATTTGGCACCTAATAGCTTCATTATCTGTGTTTGAGGTTATAAAGTTGGTGATTTTTTAGACCGCCTCTGGGGCGTGGTTTAAATTTATAGCCCCCAGAAAAAACTGTTTTGTGGCAATTGGTAATAGGTTTGTTTATAATTTCCCTAAGTAACCGTTTTTACAAAGACCAATTTACCTTATTTAATATCTCAAGTTGTTCGTTAACCAATAACACACCTCCAATTTTGTCTAGAAAAACGCCATATTTTGAACCTGTTTTCAGCCAATAAAATATATTTATGAGGGCACGAAAAATATACCAAACAAAAAACCGAAATAGTCTGTATTAATTTATTTATAAACTAAAATTAAAACATTGAGGTTATCTAAAAGCTCAGTCAAGAAAACTTTCCTTACTCAAAGCCCACTCATTTCAAAGCTGTAGCTTGCATCATTAGAGGTTGGTACAAGTCAAGGTAAAAATCCGAACTCACTGTTTGTGATTTGAATGCAGCTAATATTTTTAAACTGAAATTTCGAAAATAAATTTTATTATTCCCAGCTAAATCGTCGTTTGATATTAAGTTATAATATAACCCCAATTTTAATTTGTTACTCAGAGTGTTTACTATTTAAACTCCGCGTGCGTTTAAGTTTTTTAATTTTCTTTTCTTCTAAATTGAAACTCTCTTCTTAAATCCAACAAAAGTTTGTGTTAAGATGATTATTCAATAAATATTATTCGATAAACACATTTATTCGAATTCTTCTTATAAATCAAACTAACTTAATAAAACTTAAAACCAAAAATTTTCGTAAATCCCACCGATTATGTTTATAACTTTTTTATTATTTACCTGCAATTATTTAACGCGCCTATAATCACAGAGGACCGACCCCAACATTTGACTGGCCGCCATATTAAAACGTCACCACTGTAAACGATTTTGTTTTGTTTGTTGTTTGTTTTACTAAGATTTGTCCATAAAAATTGCAAAAACTTAGCGTATGCCGGAGAGAACGTCAAAGATTTAAATAAACTTTATTGTGAAAAATAGAAAAAATAAATGTTCTATTTTTGCAAAAAAATATTAAAAACAAAGAAAAAACACCAAACTATAAAGAACTGGACATAAAATCATACTATAAAATTTCAATCGTGACGTCACAACGCCAAATTGTTAATGCTCGGCTCACCTGTGAGTATAGGCGCCTTGATTTTTATTTACAAATTAACAATTTTAATTCAATAAATAATTCATAATATGTAGGCACACATCTGTTCATAAAAAAAGGGGATACGTATTTGACCTTTGGGTACGTAATGCCCCCGTTTTTTTTTTTTAACACAAGTGTACATATGTGTTATGGTACATATATATCCCTAATTTTTTCGGTCGAAATATCAGATAAATATCAGATATTATGACCAAAATAATAATTATTTTAATTTTCCAATATATTATTATGTTGGAAAATTAGAGACCTTCATGGCTACCCTGCGTCTATGTGAGAAAAAACTGAAATTGTGACAGAAATTTACCTAATTTTATGAGTAATTCCCTTTTTGATTGAAGAGCTTTTTGGGACAAATAACAAAAAATGTTTTCCAACTGGGACTTTATAAGTGGTCATCCTGTACACAACTGAGTGTAAATGAAAGGTCTCATTTTAAAGTTATTAAATTTTTTAATTTACAATATTTTCCTTAAAACTTGGCTATAGATAAAGCAGCATAGATAAATGCGTAAACTAACTCACCTGTGAGTATAGGCGCCTTGATTTTTATTTACAAATTAACAATTTTAATTCAATAAATAATTCATAATATGTAGGCACACATCTGTTCATAAAAAAAGGGGATACGTATTTGACCTTTGGGTACGTAATGCCCCCGTTTTTTTTTTAACACAAGTGTACATATGTGTTATGGTACATATATATCCCTAATTTTTTCGGTCGAAATATCAGATATATATCAGATATTATGACCAAAATAATAATTATTTTAATTTTCCAATATATTATTATGTTGGAAAATTAGAGACCCTCATGGCTACCCTGCGTCTATGTGTCTACTGAAATTGTGACAGAAATCTACCTAATTTTATGAGTAATTCCCTTTTTGATTGAAGAGCTTTTTAGGACAAATAACAAAAAATGTTTTCCAAGTGGGACTTTATAAGTGGTCATCCTGTACACAACTGAGTGTAAATGAAAGGTCTCATTTTTAAGTTATTAAATTTTTTAATTTACAATATTTTCCTTAAAACTTGGCTATAGATAAAGCAAACTGTAGAATTAAAAAAAAAATGGTACTTATGTGGAAATTCTTTTTTTTTCTATCAGTGACCTTAGCTCAGGAAATATCGAAGCGCCATTCAAAATGGGTCATGTGAAATCTCCACTTTTTGTTGTCAAATAAACATCAGAATTGGCTGAACTTTGAATGGAAGGCACTTTTTGTAAACTAATACACAACTCGTAGCACTCAATGTGTGGCATACGTGTTTTCCAACACTTTCTTGGTAGTAACCATGTGATAGAAGGTTTGAAGTTACCATAACCTATAAATAAAAAAAATAAATGAGGAGCTTATAAGTATGCGGTATTAAGTTGCAGCAGGTTTGTGCAGCTGCATCATGCACATTTAAGAAATATAATGAACTTTCTATGTAGCTGCATAAACCATGCTTTAGAGGATTGAACTAGGTTAAACTATAACTAAGGATGTTAACTGTGAAAATTGGATATTTAATTAGTTTTTGAGTCATGATGAAATGCCAATTCTTCTATTCCCACATAAAGTATATCCATGAACGTTCCGTATATATCCAGTGCACAGCTCCATCAATGTATATCCATTTTATATGGGTAACATATAGAATGGATATACATTGAGGGAGCACATATACATCACTGGATGTCCATTGAATGTATGTTTCATGTATGATCACAAATTGGATAAAAGATAAATATCCATTAGAGGCGTTCATGTATGTCCATTAAAAGGACGAATGATATGATAACGATATATACATATCCATGGCTTGCTATGTAGTTTACTTAGAATATGTTTTCACATTATACTCAATCAATATATTTCACGAGTCAGAACAGGGAACATGCTCTAGGAAAGAAAAAGAAGACAATCTTTTCAATACGTATTGAGTACGATGTGAAAACATACTATATATTGCACTAGGTATATTAATTTATGGCTTACTTTTGTGTCCATGGAGAAGTCTGATGCCTTTCAGCCCTTAACCATAAACAGCCATTATTTCTCTTGCCAGGTTTTTCGAAACTGTAATTTTTCAAGGATCAAATCGTCTTGTATTGGAATGTCGGGGGACTTGTTGCGCTGGATCCGCCTCGGCCTCCTCTAAGTAATATATAACTCTATTCACGAGCCATATTTCTTCTGGCTCCATCATTTTTACTAACAATATTTATAATAAAAAAGGCAAAAATCACTATAACGAAACAAAGGTTAGGTTACAAATTAGCCATCCAAATATTGAATTCTGCGCAAGTTTCGTGCGATTACAGCGCCACTCTCCTGCCTTATACCAGTAAAACGTTCACCTGCGAATTTTGGACGGACGGGAACACTCCTCGCGCGTTCAAGAATACAGACAAGAAATTTGTTCCTGAGAACAATCCCACATGTGACCATCCCTCGATTCAAGAATCGACACCCAGGTGGATGGAGCATGTGTGAAGTGGAGCATGCCTGGTATTGCCTGATGCAGCGTTGACAGTGGAGAAGACAATGGTTTTCCCTAAATATAACGACTGATCGCGTCTCAAAGCGACTTATGAATGATTTGATAGGTCTATTTTAGTTGAATGTCATTGGAAAATCCTTATTTTGGAATGCAAGGGCGGATTCTCTGGTGGATCTAGTCAGAATTGCATTGTTTTTTTCAAAATTAAACCTTGATTAATGGAACCTCTAAGGGGGGGGGGAGATTAATCATAAACCCCTTCTTCCCTGGCTACGACACTGAAATTCAATTGTTAAAGCGATTATTATTTTTCGTAATAAAATGATTGTATCAGCAAAAAAGAAAATAATAAGGAGAGCAAACTTTGCAGCAGCTTCGTGCAGCACACAGAAAAAAAACAAGCCACCATAAATCGCAACTTCCAAAGATTATTTTTCCGAAAAATCAAAAAGATCTTAAAAATAACGAACGACCGGGGAAAAGTGATTTATCAAACATGCTTCAGTGGCGTATGTACTTTTAAAATTAAATTCTAGCTGGAAAAATTTATGCAAAATGTGTTTTGTGGAGTTAAGGAGACAAAATTAAAGAAACTAAATACGGGGTGTTGCAACGACAACGGCGTTCTCGAGTATTTGATGTACGACTTCGAAAAATACCCCATTAACGTGCAATTATTATTTATTGGATCTTTCGGAGACACCTAATTCGAGTGGGGAGTTTTACCACAAGAATTTAAATACAGGGTTCGACAGTTCTCGTCTAGGGTATCGAAATGCATGTGTCTGAGCGATTCAGTCTGTTTTATTCGAAAACGTGGGCGTGAAGGAGATCGTAGATGTAATTTTTCTCAATTAGTCACTTATAAGATCTTAAGATTATTTTTATTTATTTGATACTGAAATGACTCAAATTACGAAAATTTCCAGAAAACTTAGCAGCTAAAGAAGAGTATCAACAAATTAATAAAAAAGTCAAACATGAAATCAGAAAAATAAAACAACAATATTAATAGAAAGAATTTTCAACTGGCGACCCAAAGAAAATATGGAAAAATATAAATTTTCTTTTGACAAAAAATAATAAAGAGAATAAGATTGACATTGACTATTCAATCACAAATGGAATGAAAGAAATGAATAACCATTTTATAAATATAGGCGAAAATTTGGCAAAGAAAATACCCAAAACCTTAAGAATTGATTTTCCATTCAATCTAAATTCAATCTATCTAGAAGAACAAACCTGTGAAGAAATTGAAGAAATTATAAAAGAACTGGACATAAAAAAAGCAACTGGGTACGACAACACTTATGTAGAAATTCTTAAAAAGCTTAAAGGATATGTAATTCCAATAATTTTAAAATTATCAATATTGTCGTTTGAAAAAGGCGAATTTCCCAATAATATGAAAATTGCTGAAAAAGATGAATAACCGAATTTAAAATTATTTAGAATCTAAAAAATTATTATTCAAATGTTTCCGCAAATTCAGAGATAGCTGCTACATAGTATCTTTAGATTTGTGTAAAATATTTGACACTGTTAACCATGAAATTTTAATAAATTGTCTAAACAACATCGGTATTCGAGGCAAAGCTCTTTTATGCTCTAAAAATTATTTATTAAATGGACTCCAATATGTTGAAATTGGCAAACATAAAAGTTCTAAAAGAAAAATAATTTGCGGAGTTCCACCAGGTTCATCTCTAGGTCCAATTCTATTTTTAATATATATCAAAGTCTAAAAGGTAAAATAAAATTTTTTGCTGATGACACAACAATAGTTTATTTTGCAATTAATTATTCCCACATTTATAGTGATATTCAGTTGAATCTAAACATTATTCAAAAGTGGCTCTACTCTAACAAAGCAATTAACTATATAATTAAAAGAAAATTAATCAAAAAATAGAACCAATCAAATTTAATAACAATGAAATTAAATATACAAATTTTTTAAAATTTTTGAAATTATACATCGATAAAAGATTAAGCTGGGATAAACATATTGAACATTTAAGAAACTCTATTTCTCCTTTAATCGGTGTTCTTTACAAAATAAGACATTACATACCGTTAAACAACCTAAAAAAAATTTATTATGCTTTAATTTACTCCACATTACAATACATGATATCTATTTGGGGGTTTGCAAATAAAACCACAATAAAACCATTAAAAAAACTAAACGATAAAGCAGTCAAATGCACTCATAAATTTCCACTCTTAGAATCCACAGAAAAGTTATTTACAAGTAATGTTAACCACTAATATGAAACAAGAAATAACCGAAACCTGAATTTGCAACTCATCAATAAGTAATTTTGGTAAAAAAATAATTACATATTATGGAATTAATATATACAATAGAATCCCAGAAGAAATAAAAAATAAGAATATAAAAATTAAATTTAAAAAAATATATTTTAAAATGATGTAATTCTCGATGTAATTATTGTATTTTCGGTTTTATATTATAAAAATATATTGTTATATAATTTTTTTTTAAATAACAGTTTATTTATTAATTTATCTATTACCATTTTTATAATTAATATAATTTAAATTTAATAATGTCTATAAATATTTACTTAATGCCTTTATAATGTTTTTTTTATTCCCTGTAATGAACTACTTAAGTTGGCTGGGAATAAATATTTATTACAAAAAAATACCACAAAATATTTTTCATGTAAGACCTGAAAAGCAGGCGACTCTGTAAATCTGAGAAGCAGAAAGGAGCCCCGTTTCCTCGGCAATTTTTGTAAAATAAAGAAGCCTAAAAGAATCAGAATTTTTCTAGTAGTTTATTAACCCTCAGTGATTTATCTACTTAACAATATGCGACAAGTCACTTAACTTTCCCTTCGCTTAGGGTTAGTAAATTTTTGAACTGGTTTGCTAATCCTTAGTGACTTATCTACTTACCAATATGTGACAATTCACTTAACTTTCCCTTCACTTAGCGTTAGTGAATTTTTCTACTAAGGACAAGTGAAGGTATCAAATATTGAAAAATGATAGGGAAAAATATATTCATCCTAATAATAATGCACGTGTATAATGATTTGTCAACGGATTGCCATCATAAGAATTCGACAATCTCACTAGGGAGATCATGATGGTAACAAGTTAAAAAAAATCGAAAAAAATCGATGACCGGAAACAAAACCGGTGACTCTTGGTTTAGAGATGCTTGATTTCAACTTGTTTATTTATAAGCGCACGATACAGTGGATAAAGCATTGGTCTATCAACCTATAGGTTATAGGTTCGAAACCTGTCGACACGTCGCACCTTTTTTTTTATTTGTTTTTATTTTTTTTCTTATGGTGTATTCTGATAGTTCACGTTTATTTTATTTAAAGCCATATTTTAGGAGTTATACTGGTTTTGCGCTACTTTAAATTTACTAACGGTTAGCAGATACTTCACTTGCGGTAGGTGAAGTTTTTACTTATAATTAATATGTTATTTTGTAGCCTTAAGTAGGTGAGTTCACTTGTCTCATATTTAAGTGAAGTTTTTACTTGGGGCTAATGAATTCTTACTTAGGATTAGTGCATATTTATCTCAGTGCACATGTTTAGTTTAGTTGAATTTCTTTAACCGTGACACGCCACTGTTCTGGATTAGGAGGAAGAATGTAGGAATATATACCTTAAAATCAGTTGATAAATGCGAAAACTTGGTACATAAAGCGACCAGTTTGAACACACACTGAAAGCAAAAAGAAAACATACTACTGTTTGTTTTAGTAAAAAAGTGACATAAACCGAAAGAGGTCTTAGTTATTTGTGATGATATTTATAGGCCTGCGGGACAAGACATAGAGCAAGTTTTCCCGATAAAGCTGGATTTTTGACAGGTGTTGATAAATAGTTTCTAAAAAAAGTTTAAGATAAGGCTATTATACAAAGACATTACTCTCTTATTTATAATTTAATTTTTCAGAATTATCTCAAAACCTTTTTTTATTATATCCATTTTAGGATCAATGCCCAGTTTTAGCCAAGATTTTGCAAAGTTAAAGACAAAATATCCATGCACCTAGCCGGGATTCGAACCCGAGACCTTCCTTGCGGCAGGCCGATACGCTACCTACTGCGCTACGGAGACCGGCAAAACCTTGTAAATCAAAAACCTAACTAAATTTCTGAAATAATTTTTTGAAATTTTGGAGGTTTTTACCAAAGTGTGTGTTTTACACAAAGAAAAAAACCGAACAAAAAAAAGTCCTCTCCCAAAACATTTTTAAATGGCACTAGTTTTTCGCTATTTTTTTCTATAGGTAACGCGTGGATTCATACAAATAGTTGGGTTGCCTCCTCAATGAGAAGTGGAAGAATTGAACAGACCAGATGATCTTTTATCAAAATGAAATCAGTGTTGTGTAGTCGCGATATTAATACCACTCTCTGAATTCTAGCATCTTATATTATGGCATGAAAGCATGGACACTGACTGAGGCCATGTGCAAAAAGTTGGAGGCATTCGAGATGTGGTGTTATCGTAGAATACTAGGGATATCTTGTATGGACAGAGTAACTAACTTGGACGTTCAGCTAGGGATAAATAATAATTTTGAAGTTTTATTTACCATAGGTTACGTTTTTGTCTGAAACGTCAAAAAAAAAACGTCCAATAAATAATGGTTTCAAAAAAATAATTGTTTTTTGATTACAAGGTATTGATGATGATTCAGAAACACCATTATAGTTAATATAGAAAATTATTTTATAATTAGACATTTTATAAATCTTTTAAGTCGGTTAAAAAGTAGCTTAAAATATTCTAAAACGCAAAAAATTTGACAATTTCTTTAAATAAAATTTATCTAGGTATGCTTGCAAAATTTACAAAAGGGTTACATTTTATGTGGAAGTAATTACTTCCAATGCTTTTTTTAGATACCATTTTTAATTACACAGTAAGAAAAGAATTTTTAATCGTTGAAAAGAGCCAGCAAGGTCTTTTCAGAAATTTATTTTATGAGCTACCGAGCGCGGCTTAAGAGACTGCCGAATAACTTCCACTTTTTTAATTCGCACCGTCTTAGACCCAGTTTACACGGCGCAAGTTAACGCCTTGTATCGTGTAAAAACAATTAGTGCTTTCCTATTCAACAAGAGAATATTTTCTTGATTTAGAACAAAATATGTCTTGCTTCTGTGTTTTAATGCGAACCGGAAATTGTTTTTTTATAAAATGGAACTGTTTCAATCTAAGACACGTTTTCCTCTAGATATAAAATATTTGCTTATTCAAAACAAAACACTTTAGATTCTCCATCCAAGACAAATAGTTTTCTTGCCTTAAAATGGAATAATGAAAATATTTATAGTTTTCTTTCAAGACAATATCCTTTTTTAAAGTAAAATAAGGTTTTTTTTAATTAAGACAAACCTAGAAACGCAGTATTTTGTTTCAAGACAAATCTTTCTTTGAAATCAAAACAACCGTAGATTTGTATTATTTTCTTCTAAAATATTTTTTTTTCTTAAATTTAAAAGGACCCTGCCAATTTCTTATGTACCGTGGGCACCCGTTAAATGTTGTCAAATTTTAATATGTTATAGTAGTCGAGGGGCATAGACTCAAAATTCGGCCTCCGTGGGCCTTTTGATGATGATTTTACGAAACCTGTTTTAATCGGTTACTAATAGACCACTTAACATTACCTTGCCTATGAACAGCCTCAAAAGTGCTGCAGTTAAAAAGTGAGGTTAGGGCGACAAAATATTTTTTTAAATCTTAACGGTTTGACCTACGATGATGAAATTTGGTAATCATATTGTATTATAAAAGTAAAAATAAAAAAAATGCGTAAATAGATTTTTTTTTCGAAATTGCTAAAACATTTTTTTGTGATATCGGGTTGATTGGCAGTAGTATGTACTACAAAACCACATAGTTTCAAGTGTGCAGGATAAGTCGTTCGGCAGATACAGGGAAAAATCTAAAACCACATTTCGCCCTCTACCGGCCCCTAGATGCACTAAATGTTATTTTTTAAATTTTATAATACATTAAGGCCAGAAGGCCAATATGAGTACCAAATTTCATTATCGTAGGTAAGATTTAAAAAAATATTTTGTCGTCCTAACCTCACTTTCTGACTGCAGCACTTTTGAGGCTGTTCACAGGCGGGGTGATGTTAAGTGCCCTATTACTAACCGGTTAAAACAGATATCGTAAAATCACCATCAAAAAGCCCACGGAAGTCCATAAGCCCCCCAACTAGAGGGGGGAGTAAGGGATAGTGATGCTAATATAATGTAGCCTTCATATTTGCTCGGAAAAGTTGGACACCGTGCTTACACCCTCTAAGCGTGGGACCAGAGGTTTTCGATCGGTATGATGCGAATGCATCTAGCCTCTCATATCCAAATGCCAACCTCACTTTCTCGTGGTGCTCCCTGTCTAAAACAGACGAGAAACTACTCCATTAGTGACCTTTACAAACTCGTACAGGGAATAAATCTAATGGGGTGGTTAAACAGAATCAACACTAGGAACTGCTCCATTAAGGACCTGTACAAACTTGTACAGGGGATACATTTAATCGAGTGGTTAAACTAGTATCAAAGAGTGCACAATAAGCCAGTAATGGATGCAGTGCAGTGACTCTGGCAGGAAAGTGGTTCGGGCGTCTTATGCAAGATTTCCCCTTGAGACCCTTGAAAAAAAAATATATTAAAGGGAAGGATGAGACAAATATTTTTTATTATTGCCACCCCTCCCAATAGGCACAGGGTGAGCCAGAAAATAAGGTAATATCGTGTACCTAAATCCTTGTTATATTAGTGACGTACAAAATAGTCTAAAATTGACTTGTACTCTGGCTCATTCTGTACCCATTGGGGGGGGGGGTGGCAATGATAAAAAAAATATTTGTCTGAACCTTCCCTACAACGTATTTAAATTTGAAGAAATTTACCGGGCGCCCACGTTTCATAAGAAATTGGCGGGGTTCTTTTTTTTACTAATTTCGTTGGTATATTCGTTTCTCAATAACTTAGCTTATTTTGTTAAAGAAATATTGGTCACTATTATGTTTTTTGCATTTTGTGTGAAAAGTGACCTATCAGAGATAAAAAGTGATGGATCATCGTAAAATACAAAACTAGTTAATCATTTTAGTAGAGTATCAGAATGTCGCATAGCTGAGAAAAAACTCGGAAAAAAATTTCAAATGTGCGAAAAATAGTACGTACCTCGTGAGAAAAGTGGCTTTTTATCCCTCGACGAAATGTACAAACTTTACGTCTCAGAATAAAAAGTGCCACTTTTATCCCTTGGTATAAAATATAGGTACTATTGTTAGTTAATTATCACACATACATAATTTATTTTTTCGATTAGGAGCTTAATGCGTACTGACCAATGTCCTTAGCTCTTATATAAAATGAATAATGAATTTCATCTATGAAATCAATATCTTTTTTTCTAGAAAACAAGTATAATAATTTGAAAAAAGATCAAGATAAGTTGATACGAGAACTAAAAATTGAAACAAATGCAATCCTAAGTATGAAAATAAAAAAAATATTTATTTTCATTCTACCATCATCAGCCCAAATTTAATATTTTCTTTTAGCTTAGTTATAACAAAATAACTTTACCTATTATTTTAAAAATCCGTTTTTTTTTGTTTTTTGATCTTTGAATTTGGGCTGATAATGATAAATTAACTCAAAACGTCAGGTACTTGTCAAAATGAGGTTCCAAAATATCTGTCATCCTTTATGAACCAAACGGCAGGAGAAAAAAATTTCCATAAGGAAAAATGAACCTGACAGTTCTTCTGTCACACAGAAATGTCAAATCTCAAAAAGTCCCTTTTATTAGGTAGATCTTAAAAAAGTGCCTGTAGAAAGTTTTAAGCGTTTTTTGACAGCTTTAAGAATAATGGCGCAGAAAAACAAAAACAAAAAATAAAAATTTCGGTTTTTTTCGCCTATGTCCGGAACTACTCGGAATTTGTAAACTGTTTTTTTGGTTTTAAGCAAATCATCAAATTGCGAAACTTTGCCCTAATTTAAACCTTTTCGTATCTCTTACCGTTTAGGGGATCCCTATGGTGAGCATCGAATTTGGAACACCCTGTATACAAATAAAAATTATTTTATACTTTTTCATGTACTGTTTTAAAATCGGTTCTATTTTTTGTTAAAACAGTATATATATTTTTTGTTAGTTTTTAGAGCTATTATAACTTTTAGGCTTCTGAATGACCTTGAAAATCACAAAAAAACAAGATTTTTACTTTCTTTTCAAAAAATATTAATAATTCGAGGTTTTGTCTGTCTAACTTCAAATGTACCTCAAACTATTAAGCATATATGCCAAGTTGGATCCTTAGAGTTTGATGGAGTTTGAAGCTTCATGACCTTGAAAAATACCCCAGTAAAATTAACACATTGAAAAAATAACTTAAAGGCGCATTCATCAGCTATTAAAGCAAAGAGGACCAAATTTGGTAAGACAGAAAAGAAGAGCAAGTCCAACAATACTGTTTAAAAAAATTGGTTCGGCTATGACGCGTTTCAATATGGCGGCTGATATATCAAAATGGCGACCTATAATCACATTTTATTTTATCCAATTTCATAAAAGAGCAAAAATGACAAGGTGGCCATCATTTTGATTGACTTTTAAAATACCATGTACAAGCGAAAAACCAGCTTTTTGTGATGTTTTTTCCAATTTACCACTACGCACAAACTTTAAGCGCCGGAGATGAAATTAACATCTAAGCCATAAACACTTCATTTTCAACGTCTCTAGCCGCCATATTGAAACGCGTCATAGCTGAACCAAATTTTTTTAACAATATTGTTGGACTTGACTTTTTTATATTTCTTACCAAATTTGGTCCTCTTCGCTTGAATAGTTGATGCATATCGCCCTTTAGTATATTATTTTTGCATTATGTTAATTTTACTGGGGTATATTTCAAGGTCATAAAGCTTTAAACTGCATCAAACTTTAAGGATCGAATTTGGCACATATGCGTAATAATTTGAGGTAGATTTGAAGTTGTACTGAAAAAACCTCGAATTATTTAAATTTTTTGAAGAGAAAATGGCAAGAATCTTGTTTGACCTTAAAAGTAAATTTTTTGGAATTTTCGTTCTCGAATTATATGGAATCGAGTATAATCATGCCCCGGTTGCGAAAGTTGTATTTTTTATTATTTTTGGTCGCCATCTTCTTTACGGATGCGAACAAAACACCCGGTAACACTCGATTACGTGACTAAAGAGCTATCAATCCTACATAGTTACAAAACTCTCATGTCTCTTTAGATAATCTAAACCTCTTTTTAAAATCTACATCGTCTTACTCATCCAAAGGATTTGTTCTAGGTCGAATAATTTTCGGTCTTCTTGATGCTTCGACAATGTTAATAATTTCGTTATCATCTTCATCCAGTGGATCAAAAATAAATTCTAAGTCATCAATCATAGCGATATCATTAAATACTCAAATAAAAAAAAATAAATAAGTTTTCAATAACTATTTTTAGTTTAGAATCTTTCGGTAACTATAAACTAAAGTTCAACCCATACTCAGACCACCGGTAACGGTTAAGTTTTCTGGTAAACCGCACCTATAAAACGTAAAAAAGTCAACATCCGTGGCTGAGGTTTGACGTTTAAATATGAATTGTAAAATTGGGCTTAAGCCAACTTGCGTTTCATCTATAGTGAGGCTACTGTAGAGTAGTAGGGAAAAGAGGTTTAGGAAATCTCTAGAACCTTTTACCTACACATAGGTTTAAATTAGACTTAGGACATGTTTAGCGTCAGTAAATTCCAAGTTTACATACTTGGTACCATGGTAACTAACTTGGCTGTTGCTTGTTACCGCCCAAAACGGGATCATATAAATTGTATAGACACATCTGGAAACACTTGCACAAACTAAATGTTGGTATGTATATATTTTTGCAAAACTTTACGGTCCAAAGTAAACTATCTGATAATTCCTTTTATTTGGTTGAACCCTTAGGCAGTAAAAAAGTGTAACGCAAAGTGTAAACCAACCCTTAAATTCTCGCAGCTTTAATTTGTAGTATAGTCCCCTGCAAGTTCGAGTCTTTACGAAAATTGGCGACAATTAGCCAAATTACTTCGAATGTAGTTGGGAAACAACGTCGAATCACTAAAAAACCAGTAGACTCACTCATAAAAACCAGAGGGAAATAGAAGTTTTGCGACGGGTGCTCTTCCAAATTTTATAGCTTTGTCCTTTATTGCTCTAAAAGCACTGTAGCGTACAGCAATATCGATCCGAAAAAGATTTGGATGTTCGATTAGGTCCTCCTGTTACTCCAGATTTGAAACAGATCGATCTGTCTGCTCCCGCAAAATCGCGAGTAGCTAATTTTTTAACAACATTTTTATCTTATTTTTTTTGCTGTTTATAAATTTTTGTAAATTGAAGAATTGTTACTTAATTCTTCTACTTCCTCCGAGGAGGAAGAAATGTTTGTCCAACTTGTATTTGATAAGGGTAGCCCGCAAAAGCGAGTTAAAATATGTGGTACCTAATTATAGTGAGGAACAACTAAGCAATTTAAAAATAATTTTGAAGCCTAGATACAAATGACTAGACTACTATTACTTTTTTAATTAATATTCTGTTCTGTTTTCTGTTTGTGGAATCGCCTCTTTTTCAAACTGCTGTCCAATTTCATAAATATTGAGACTGAAATGAACGAATGGAAAAGTGAGGTTAAAATGTAATTTTTCGAGTAAATCGCGTGTCCGATAATCACTCTCTGTGCGAAAACCAACTCCGGATCGAACTTAGAGTACGTAAAAAAGCAAACACCATGATGGCCGCCATTTTGCTGGTAGCTTTCCCTTAAATTCTACTTCGATCGACATTAACTTAACCAACCAACCTTTAACTGTGGTTCAGTTTCGCTCTTGTCAATTTTGGCTTGTTTTTTCAAGCAAAAATATAACGTCGGATTATGGCGGTCCTACGTAATAATAATTGACCTTGACGTTGGTATTCAACTAGCAGTGACGTTGTTACTTCCTAGTTTTAGACTAATATGGTCAAATATTTGCGTGTCGTGCCGACGTTATAACACATATTAGGTACTAAAAGCCAAACCACCGCCTAATCATAACTTAGCTCTGAAATCCAGTGATCTTATTGTTAAAAACCGGCAGAGGTGGATGTTTCCACCTCGACTAATGCGATTTCAGCTACCGGGCCAGGCGACGCGATGTAACGCTTGACAACTTCTTTTGGATCCGACCAATAAGGTTGCTAGAAGTCGGCGTACGAGACATTCAAGTAGAGTGGCGTGGGTTTTACTCCTTATTACGAACGTCAACTGACGTTCGCCTGTACTGCCGTCAAAAGGAAACACCCCTCAACCCACAAATTTTTCAAAAATGACTTTTTTGGTTTTATGAACTTAGTGGTTGGTTTAAAACAGGTTTTGAGTTTAAAAAAAAAAGAAACCACGTATTTACAACTCTTTTATGATCTCTACTAAGCTGTTATCACGTATATCGCCAGTGCTAAGATAAAAATACTTACAGTGGGATTTACTAAAACGGTTTAGTCTATTTTAAAACGGTCCTAAGTATAAGTGAAATTTTTGATTTTCAGTCTTTTAAAGGAACCCTAGTTGAGTTTTGGACGTAGTTTGATTTATAAGAAGAATTTTAATAAATTTGTTTATTGGCTAATCATCTTAACACAATCTTTTGTTGGATTTAAGAGGAAATTTTCAATTTAGAAGAAAAGAAAATTAAAACCGCGCGGGGTTTAAATAGTAAACACTCTGTAGAATAAGTTAACATTGGGGTTATATGTCACTCTAATTAAAACTTACCCTTGTTAATTATTTTTTTCAATTAATACTTGATGTCACACAACAATTTAGATGAGTAATAATAAAATAGGGAGTAGATTAATTTTGAATTTATTTAAAAGAGGTTTTTATTTATGACATGTATTAAAAAACTTAAATGCAAGTTTTTCTTACATTTCTGTCACTGTTGAAATGTCAGTTTAAAAATATTAGCGCTGCTAGTAATGAAAGTTACAGCTTTAAAATGAGTGGGCTTTGAGTAAAGAAAGTTTTTTTGACTGAGCTTTTAGATCACCTCAATGTTTTACTTTCAGTTTGTAAATAAATTAATAGTTGTTTTGGGTTTTTTTGTTTAGTATATATTTCGTGCATAATCAGTGACCTTTACTTATGTTTGTTTTGCCTCGTAGTGCCCTCATAAATATATTTTGTGTGCTGAGAACGTGTTCAAAATATGGCGTTTTTCTGGACAAAATAGGAGGTGTTTTACTGGCTAATGAACAACTTAGGATATTAAATAAGGTAAATTAATCCTTGTTAAAACGGTTACTTACAAATGCCACAAAACAATCCTTTCTGGGGGCTATAAATTTAAACAACCCCCGTGAGGTGGTCTACAAAATCACCAACTTTGTAACCTCAAATACAAATAATGAAGCTATTATGTGCCAAATTTTTGGCGTATTCGCCATTTGCCCTTTTGAAACCTGTCAAAAAAAATTAGTTTTACGGCATTTTCTTCTATAATATGGTGAATTTTGAGAAAAAAAGCAGATTTTCAGTGGTATTTTGCAATAAAATACAAAATAATATAACTTTGTGTCTTTTCTGGATGGGTAAGTGTTTTTTAAAAATTGGTTTTAAAATTTAGAACCCCCCACAGCTGTAAATATTTAGACCTGTGGGGGGTACTATTTTAGATCTTAATAAATCCCACTGTAAAAGTCTTTAAATTTACGTGGATTTTTCTTAGTATTGCCCAGCAGGACTGCCTTATTTAATCTGCAAAACGCACAATTATTAATTAAAGCTTCGTTTCTGTTTTTCGACAAATCAAGTTTAGGTCGCTCACGGAGCTTTTCCTTCTGACGGCAGTGTACTTGCTGGGTCGCAGATAAGCTCGACTTCGAAACACCGGCTTTATAAAATAAAAATGTAAATTCTTTACGACTTATGGTTATACCAGTACCCTCTCCAGATAGGCCGATCAACTCATACCGATTTAGTGTCCTTTTATCCACCTTGGCTGCCATTTTCACTCAAAAGTGACAGATAATCCATTAGTTTTCTGTCAAATTGGCGGCAAAGGTGGATAAAAGGACACTAAAACGATAAGAGCTGATCGGCCTATGTGGAGAGGGTAATGGTTATACATACCCCTTTCATAAATATGCGATTGAACTACCAATGAAAGTTGGCAAGCCATTTTGATATCCCTTGCTGTCACCCTAAGCAAATCCTCTTTTTCCTGGACCCTATTTTTTTTGTGTCGAATGATCTCACGTCAAACGCTGTTCATATTCTTGAGCGGTGATCGCTTATTCCATTCTATCAAAAATTGGGTCTTCGCGCTCCCCGACTCCAAAGCCAGGGATCGGTCCACTTTCTTCGACAAGCATGCGCATAAAATATATATTTTTTAATCTAAAATGTCGAAGAGGTGTCAAGGAAATGCACCATTTTTCGGGAGATAGGATTACTCCCAGGGATTGGTCCCTTCTCTTGATGGATCGTTCCTTCTCTTGAGATTCAAGAATTAGGCCCCTGGCGCCCTTATAAACAATTAAACTAGTCCTAATGGCTGATTATATTTTATTATTAACATTGCAGATATATTTTACGAAGTTGTATACCCAATTTCAACAAACGGTCACATTATCATTCTTGGACCTACTTTTTTGTTGGGCCAACGTGGTCAACCGCCTTCAGGCTTACCAGACCTAGAGGTCCTGTATACGATTTTTGATAGTTATTGTTTTATCAGAGGTGAGCAACTGGTTTTGACAATTGTTAGGGAAAGGTTTGGAATTGTGTGTTGACAATGCCAGTTGTTAACCCCTGTCAGATGTTCGATTAAGAAATGTCAGGTTTAAAAATGGAATTTTTCTGTATAAAAAACTGTAAAAATACGTGCCTCGACGAATTTGTATTGCTTCGTTGTCCAACGAACAGGAAGCTGGAGAATTAATAAAAATAGCCGACTTTGCGAGGCAAGTGAGCTACAAGCAGTAGTTACAAACATATACGCATTTAGCATGTACTTCGATAATAAATAACACATTATGTTTTCATGTTTTATTGTAAGAAAAAGAGTAACCAAAATATAGTTCACAGGAGTCTTTATATAGGGTGGGCTACAAAATTCCGCACTTTTTGGATTGACTATAACTTTTGACATGATTACTCGATTTTAAAATGTATTGGCTTTTTGAGAAGATAAAACGTTAGAGTTTTTCGATTCGGTTAAAATTTTACAACTTTCAAAAAATTCAAGATGGTGGACAGTTTTAGAAAATGTGTAATTTTCACCCCCCCCCCCTGAAAAAAATTTATGTGCGACACTGAACAAACTCTAAAGCTTTCACTAGAAACGCTCATTATTTCTGTGTGTATTTAATTAAACCAATTGGGCAATAAAAAAGTTAGAAGTTTTTTGCCTACGAGTTTTTGGCTTCGCATTGAAAAAAATCACAAAATAACATACATTTTCCATTTGCTATATCTTTTGCCCAAATTATTTAATTAAGAAAAATGTTAAGAATCTAAATGCCCATTACTTTTTTATTTCGTATCCGATTTAATTAGGCGATACTTCGATATACGAAAAAAAAAGGGAGATTTGGAAATACTAATTTTTATTTTGTCCAGTGTCTTACTTAAAAAAAAATAAGGCGTATAAAAGCTAACCCTTTTTAAAACTATCCACAATCCTAATTTTTTTTTAATGTCAAATTTTGAACAAACAGAGGCAACTCTCATGTTTTGTCTCTTTAAACAATATATTTTTTTAATTAACTAATCAGGCCAGAAGTTGCAGCAAATTAAAAAAATATGTAATTTTGTGATTTTTTCCAATGTTAAGCCCAAACACTCATAATCTAGAAGCTTATAAGTTTAAGTAAGTGATACGTCAAGACACTTTAAAGTTTGTTCATTGTCGCACATAAATTTTTTTCAGGGGGGGTGAAAATTACACATTTTTTGAAACTGTCCGCCATCTTGGATTTTTGAGAAATTTTAAATTTTCGACAGAATCGAAAAAGTATCACGTTTCATCTATCTAAAAAACTAATATCTTTAAAAATCCAGCAATTATGTCAATCCAAAAAGTGCGGAATTTTGTGGCCCACCCTATATTTTACCTATTATTTAGATATTTAATATCTACCGTGTGTATTCACTGTTTGTTTTTGTTTTTTTTGTCAAAGCTTGACATATTTTACTAACCAAAAAAAATTAATTTTTCAAAAACTGTCTAAAGAAATTATAAAAAGAGACAACAAAACATCAGTCCATTTCATAAAATCCGTTTTACATGCAAATATGAAAAAAACTAGAAAGAGAGGGCAATGTGAGTTGCCCATCTTTGTTAAAACAACAACTGTCAAATGTATAGAGGGCCTCTAACCAGACCTAAGTGTTTTGATGACCGACGTTTGTCAAACGTCATTATACAGAAGAGCTATTGTACGCCTCGATGGCGTGACGTGGTTGTTAAGTGACTGTACAATATCTGACCAACTTCTGGTACTTGGACGACGTTGGGACCTTTCCATATTTGGTAGTAAGTCATGAAAATATTGCTTGGGCTGATTTTGACTATAAAAGAAAGTCACATTTGCTCTGTTTGGTTAGCCTTTTTCTTTGCTTATCTGTTTTATTTTTAGACTTTTCCTGACTTTATTTTTATTTAAGCTTCTGTTTATGGACTTTGATTTTGTATCGTGGATCTCTCGCTTCGTAAAGGATGCAAGGGCATAAGACGTCTATCATTTCATACGTAAGTTATGTTATTTCTTTTACTGGAGTACATAAAATAAAAAAAACAAAAATTAAAGTCTCTAATGGCAGCCGATAAAAAATTATAGTCTTTCACAAAGATGCAACTGGACGGACATTAATAATTATTACACCTTGCTTACATTATATCATTTATTTGGTAAAATCGTACAACAAATAACACGAGTCCTTCAAATTGTGCGCTTTCTCAGGGAATATAGAACATATATACATATACATTACATTTTCTTTTGTGTTGTTTACTTTTAATTGTTGTTTACTTTTTAAAGGTTTTTTTTAGTCTTTTCTCTAAAATATTTAATAAATTGCTCCATTTCAACTTCTAGAGTTATCCCGCTTCGCGGATTGTATAAAAATTCCACATAAGGTAAGTATTTTCTGCAAAGAACAGATAAGGTATTCTAAAGATTAATTTGTAGCTTAAATGCCTGCCTTTCTGTCAGAATATATAATTCTATGTTCCCTTCTGCGCTTCTTTACATTTCTCCGTAGCGCCCTACAACACAAGAAGTCATAGGTAAGGCGCTTTCTACACTCGCTAGCATATAACTAGAGCCAAAGGAATGACATTAGAAATGTGGAATTATAAATATTTTCAATGCTAAAAAAGTTTTGAATCCATAGTCAATCGCGATAAGAAAAAATAAAAAGAATGTCAGATCTACTTGCATTTGTTAGTTGTACGGTGACCAAGAAGTTCTGCGATGCCGTCTCAGACCGCCTTTTGTGATAGAATAATTCATTGTTAGGACACTCGATTCGCTATAAAACCATTTATGTGTGTGATTCGAAGTTGGAGTTAGTAGAGTTCATTTGGCTGGGAAGTGTTACATTTGGCTTAAACAATGCCTGTAAAAAAATAATATTCTAACGATTTTACCACATAATACAGGGTTAATATTTAATATGTTTCAGATGAATGGGGAAGATGTATAACGGAGAAGGTGGATATAAAAAAAGGGTCAATTATTTACCTTTTTAATACCTAGTATCAGTGACAAATATCGGTCCCTGCTATAGTATTCATTTATTTATCCCTAGCTCAACTCCATCTTCAGAGAATAGTGTAAAAATGCTAATAAAAATATATTTTTTATAACTTTACTAAAAACATGATTTTAGTAACTGTCTGCAGATAACTAAAGCATGGTTTTTTTGGTTACCGATGCAAAAAAATTTTTTTTTGATCACGGGTGCAAAAAAGATTTCTGTCCGTTTTTTACCCTAAATTAAAAAGAAATAGCTTATTATTCTTGCCTAAAAATTAAGCCATTTCCGCCAGTTCTCACCAAGTATTTACGAAAAAATCAATTAAAAACAAGAAAAGTGCAGAATGTTTGGCTCGCCATAGGTTGATCAACGATATTATCAGACGGTCTTCTGGATTCCCAGCTCAACTGGAATCGATAGAGGCGATGGAAAGAGAGTGAACGGGATCACTTTGGGGTCCTGAAAGGGGGGGGGAAAGACATCATTTGTAGCTCCTATCTTGTTAAATCTTCTGAGAAATCGGGAGATGGCAAGGATGGGAGCAAAGCAAAAACGACAGAAGTACAAAGAGCTAGAAGATCGAGGATTTTTGTCTTTTTCTTTTGCGGTGGAGACACTGGGTCCGTGAAGTGATGAAGAAAAATCTTTAATTACACAAATATCAAAAATAATAAACACCAAAGACGCCAAATGCTTCATCATCCAGCGGAATCAGGTTTACAGGAGGTGTTTTATTTATAGATTTTATATATGTTTATTTTTATTTATTTTTTGAATTTTTATAAGTTTAGTCTATAGTTTTATATTTTTAATTTATTACTTATTATAATATTTGTGAATTAAAAACATCGTCAAAATATCAAACTGTCAAAGATTAAAATGTCACAACAATGAACGTCACCGAGTAAAAAGGCACATCGCTACGAAATAGTACATTATAAACCTAGGGATTAAAGTGCCTCTTTTAATTCCGCGGCTACTACGGTCCTACGGTCGGGCTACAATTCGCCAAGGGATGAAAATACACTTAAGACACGAGGTTTATATTCTATTTTATGCACTTTAAAATGCGAGAAACTAAAAACAAAAAATCACGAAACTAACCGTAGAACACTTAACGGTACTCTAGTTTCAAGATTGAGAGTTCGTATTACTGATAGTTGTCATTGATTGTTGTTGGCATGGTGGATTCACTCAAAATTTATTGTGCCATGGAAGTCTTGCTATGGCACAAAACAAATGTCAGTCAATTGTTGTTATCAAACGGCGTCACCAAACGGTGATTCCAGAAAAATCGTACAGCATTTTTTTTGAAAATGAACATTGAAGAGGCCGCGGAAGAGGCCATCGCTAGCCTTCTTCCACAAAAATCTCGTGAGGTTTACAAGAAACAGTTTCGTGATTACCGAAAATGGTGAACAGCATGCAGAGAGTTTTACCGATGAAAAGATGCTCCTGACATACTTCCTACAGAAGTCTCAGAATATCAAGGCACCTTGTGTATAGAGCCAATATTCCATGATAAAAGCCACGATAATATCTAAAGCAAACGTAAACATCAGCAAATATAGTAAACTCACGGCATTTCTAAAGAGACAGATTTAAGTAATGCATATGCTAGTTATTTTTTTCGTTCATACATTTTAACATATAAATAAAATTTCAATAAAATTATTGTTTAATTTGGAAAATTTTTTTTAAATCCCCCAGGGATTAAAATTATTATTAATCCGTGAGGGATTAAAATTATTTTTAATCCCTGGGGGATTAAAAGGGCCTTTTTATCCCAAAAAAGTGCATAAATCATTTTTATTTCATTTACCAGCCAACTTGATTTATAGAATAAAGATGGTGTGCGAGAAATGCTCTTCGTTCAAGATTTTTAAAAGCATTTTTCTGTTTTTCTTGGACTTTTTGATAAAGGTATTTAAAAAAATTGTGCTAACAACTCGCGGCTGAACTGTGCTTTTTTTTACTTGCGCTTTTAAATACCTCGCTGCGCTCGTTCTTTAAACCAACGCTATTTTAGCCACTAGTTGTGAAAACTACTATTAAAACACCGTTATAATTGTAAGAAATATTTTGTCTCTGAGAAGAGGCAATTTTTTATTGCTGCAAAGAATCGTTTTACCTTTAGAAAATTTTTGTTTTTCGTTTTTGTACTTCGGGAAGTTGCTGCAGCCGTTTTCAGGAAACCGACGAAAATCAAATGAAACCAATTAAATCAAATATATTTTGTAACTCTGCGATGGAGCAAAAAATCTCCAAAAAATAACCAAGAAGCTGACAAATTAAGAACAAACCAGCAAACTTGCATTTACCTCCTTTCCTGCCTTTAGTCGCGTTAAATATTCAAAAATAAACAAAATAGCGAAGATCTAAATGTAATTTTACATGAAATCTTTACTAAAATTAGTTCGTTTATGCATCGTGCACAAATATTTAACCTTCGCGGTATTAATACCCCATAGGCCAAAAGGCATTTCCAAATCTAAATATAATTCCATCACGAAAATCTTGCCAACCAATGTCCCAAACAAATCTGTTTTATCTGACATTACTTTGCGCACTTATATTACATAAAAAATTCAACGCAAAAGGAGGTGGTACACTTTACTTTTGAGAAACCTCATAAATAAGCAAGTAGTTTAAATAATAATATGCGCATTGCGTATATCAGGGTACCGATTCTGGAAGTCATAGGAAGTGATCGTTCGCCTGAGAGAAAAAAAGTAAATTCAGCCAATAAACGCGCTTAAAAGCAGTGACGAGACGATCGAATGATCACCAAACTATTATGGGCACGCGCAGAGCTGTCTCGAACAACAATTTTTGAGCGAAGCCATTCTCTCGACTAGACCCAGTAGTTGGGATTTGTAGGAAAGCTCGTCTGAAAAACGTCACTTGTATTATTTCAGAGCACGCTATTGGACGAACGACCGATCGATATTTAAACTTGACCGTCTTTTAGAGTAGGACTCGCACAGTGGTCGAAACTTCCACATTGTAATGTAATCGTACAAAATATTTAGTTTTAATAAACAGACAGGATGATCGTGTAAATTTTTATATTTATCTTAAGACATTTTTAAGAGGAAAAAGATATATATTTATTAATTAGCTAAATTAAAGTAAAAATGTTAGTTTAGAAAAAGAAAAAGAAAATATATTAAAAAGAATGCCAACCGAAATTTTCAAATGAAACACCCAGTATATTATTGCATTTTTGCATTTTATTTTTAAATTCTAAGCATTTTTATGTCGATCTTCAACTGTTTTCGAGAAATTAATACTGTCATGTCTTGATGTTGAATACTGATGCGTAATGTCAAACTCGTAAAAAGCATAGTTTATTCTTTGGCCAACTATTCGCCTAGTATCTTGACAACCATACAGGGGCAAATTTAGGTACATTTTGAATTTCTTAATTTTTCCTTTTACTCGCGTTTTCCGGAAAATCGACCACCGTGCGTCGTTCGAATGATTTTTGTGCGATCAGCCAGTCCCAAAATACGGAATTTTGGATTTTAATAAAAGTGGTCACTTCTCAGTGTAGGATCGTTCTCTTACGCCCAGAATCGAGCCCCAGGGGCTGATTTTTTGCATTTCGTACGAAACTGTGTAAGAAAATTAAACTAAAAATGCAATGTTTGATACGTTTTAAACGATACTAATTTTTGCAATTGAGGCTGCAAATCCTTTAAAATTTTTAAATACCGTAGATACGCCGCGGGTATGAGAGAGGTTTATCCTCATCTGATGCGTCGCCGATGGTTTAATTCAACTCAAAAATAGTTTTATTTGAGCCAAAATAAACAGGGTACTTATTAACAAATGCCATACACTTATAAATTAATTTCGTAGGTGTAATCAAAAAAATTACATGGTAAATAATAGTAGTAAGTCAACAAGCAAAAAAATTGTCGGATCAAACCAACAGATAAAAAAAAGTATGTGAAAACAAAGACTTAATTAAACGATTGCAGTTAAAGGAGAAAAATAAATAACAAAACAATTTTATTTATACACGACGTTTCGATCAGTACAATCTCTGATCGCCTTCAGGTGCAAACTACAATCTAGTCCTAAGGCTACGTACTTATATACTATGGGAAATCACTCAACCGTGAATTTTAAGAAATTGACCCCACTCGAGGAGGGGCTTCCAAATATTTGGAATTCCAACACTTGGTTTACTGAAACTACCATGATTCTGCCCAATAAAGGCAGTTTCAAGGAATTTTAGTTTCTTCCAGTGCAGTGTGACTTCTTATGCAAAATTTTGCTTCTGTCCACTTCATTCGGTGTTGTTTTGACCATGCATGTTTCGTTATTTCACCTATTTGGGTATTAACAGATAGTGGTCCTTTTGTTTTCACCACACTCACAAGGAGCTTGGTAAATGCATTTTTTTGTTTGTTCTCCGGTTTTGTTTTACTAAGAAAGCTTCTAATTGTATTATAAGATTTAAAAGCTGAAATTTAGAAAAAGTGTCTTTTATAAGTTTAAGGTTGTAACCATTCCGCTGCAGATCCTTCCTAATGTTCCTTATTTCAATTTTCAAGTCATGAGAATTTGAACCTTAATTTAAATATTGTTCTGTGTAAGTGGGTTTACGATAGACTTGTTCTGATGTCGCTCTCTACTCGTTTGACAACTACATCAGAGAAAATTTGAGGAGTACCGAAAAACTTTAATATTGAAACAGTTTTAAATTTAATAACACACTTAGAAGCCTTCTTAGTAAAACGAAACCGGAGAACAAACAAAATAACAAACAACAACAAAATAAGGAATGAATTTACCAAGTGCTTTAAAACTGAACGAAATCAGGCATCGCCGAACACGCATGGTCAAAACAGCACCGAATGAAGTGGACAGGAGCAAAGGTTTTGCATAAGGAGTTTCACTGGAAGAAACGAAAATTCCTTGAAGCTGCCTTTATTGGGGTATTTTCAGTAAACGAAGTTTTGAAATTTCAAATATTTGAAAGCCCTTCCTTGGGCGGAGCCGACTTCTTAAACTTCACGTTTGAGTGTTTCCCCATACTATATAGGTACGTAGCCTTAGGAATAGATTGTAGTTTGCACCTGAAGACGATCAGAAATTGTACTGATCGAAACGTGTTTTATAAATAAAATATTGCCAATGGAAGTCCGAAACACAAAGTTAATTTCAAACAAATCATTGTCTCAAACTTTCGAACAAACAAAACAATATGTTATGTAATTACAAATTGTCAGTTAAATACTCATCCACCGGATAATAAGCCTGTGCTAATAAGAACTTTTTACTTTTTTTTCCTAAACCTTCTTTAGCATGTTAATTCTTTTATAGAAAGAGGAAGCATATTATAGAATACAATGAATTTCAAGAATATAGATGGAACATAGTGTTACTATGCTTGAGAAACAAGGGATGACAAGGTTCTCGTGCTCTCAGTGGACAGATGCTTTTTATAGCTCTTTTCTAAATTTTAGGAACGGTGTAAAATAATTGTTTGGAACAAGACCCCCAAAAACAGATTCCATATCGTAGGTGTGATCCTATCAGTTTAGAAGTAACATGTTTTTGTAACAGAAAGACCCAGATTGTGTGCGAGACAAATTCTCAACACTTTTTTAATTTTAAAGAATTGATTATAAAAAGTCCCAAAAATTGCACTTCTTGGTAAAATTACATTTTCCAAGAAGAGCTGGCCCAGAATACATTTAAAGTTTAATATCTGTGTTTTGCTAATATTGAAACTTAGGTTAACATCATTTTTCTTTCTTTTCTATACTCTCCTGAAGTTCTTCAGTTCAGCAGTTCAACATCGGTGCCATTCCGTAAAACACTTACATCATCACGAAAAACAGCGAAATGACTAAAACCGTCCAATTGGAAAAGATCTTCTATATATATTCGAAATAACAAGGGACCTCAAACAGATCCTTGAGGAACTCCACTAACAATCACCTGTTCGGTTAAACAACTACCTTGGAATTGTACACTCTGGATTATCTCCTCCAACATTAAGCAAAACCGTCTTAGTTCAATTCCCTCAAAACCATAAAACTGCACTTTCTGCTTCAGAATTCCATGATCCACGCACGTTTCGAGAAATCACAGAATATACAGAATCCTCCAGGAAATTGAAAATTGAAAAAAGTCGGAAGAAGGAATATTGGTCTATAATTACACGGACAATCTTTATATCCGCCCTTGTGTAAAGGAATAAACGTGGCAAACGTTAACACACTCAATCACTCACAAGCTTTATTATTTTTTAAGAAAGTGTCCGTCTATACAAAGTGTTCGTCAATATCCGTAGAAGGAAGTGATAGAAACAGAAATATGATTTAAGTTTATAGAAGGATTCAGCGTCTTACTTGATGGACTTTTAGCAATTGTGCAGTAGAATGAGTTAAGCTCGTTTGATTTTAAGCTAAGAGAACTGCAGCTCTAATGCCGCTTTCCTCTGAATTTATTTACAATATTTCCAGTTTCTTGGTTTCTATTCAAAAATTCATTTATCCTAATGTTAAAGTATAATCTCTTTGCTGGATACTTTTTAACATTTTAAAAATTTTGATTGAAGTTAGCACTCGAAATTCACTTTGTGTGCCCTTTATTAGTTGCCACGTGATCGAGAGTTCGCAGTGAATTTCAATTTTGGCTACTTGGACCTCAGATAACGCGCTACTTTAGCGATTATCTCATTTATCGGTGTCTACTTAAGACCGTTGAAATAATTTTCACTATTCATTTCGGAGTGTGCCTGCTCCTTTAGCTGGCCTGCCTACAAGATCCCCGTGCGCTTACCCGACATAAGTCCTTGCTGTAATTCAAGCCTAATGTATAATCTTTAAAATAACCTCCGTCGTGCAGAATGTTGTTCTTTAATCTGACAGTAGCTAAATAAGATTTAATTGAAAATATATGTTGGCAACGCTTCAAGGTCGAGGTGTGTTAAAGCCACTTGACATTGAGCCATAAAACAAGAATTGCATGCAAGTCGCAATAGAGTGTGCCTTGTGTCTTGGGTGCAAGTCTATGTCCAGCAATGTGTAAGATTGATTGCAGGAAATATTTTGACCTTAGCGGCCTCAAGTAACTCTGAATTTCCTAGAAGTCCTGGATAGTACATTTGATTTGATTTGTCTCAACAGCAATTTAAGGTCTTGAAATCCCTGACACGGCAGCTTCTTAGCTTATTGTAACTCTTGCTGTGTGCCTTCCTAATCCAAGAGTTTTGACGACCTCGCGAGGAGCAGCAGCCCCTTTATTGGAGGGGTCGTCCTTCAGAAGGTTTTGTGTTCAGCAGAAGGTTTTGTGTTTAGCAGAAGGTTAGTGCTGGACACTCAAATATGATGTGAGCGGCTGATTCGTTATCCTCATCACATAGTTTGCAGGTGGGTTCGTCTCTATAGATTCCCATCCTTTGCAGGTGCTCTCTCAGTGCGCAGTGACCGGTTAATAGCTCCGTCACTTGTCTGATTTCTTTCCTATTCAGTTTAAGGATTTCATAGGTAAGTGGTGCTGAAGGGGATGCCACCATTCTTTTGCTGTGGTTTTGCCTCGATATTGAATGACAGTGGTTTCGATGTTCTTCGTGCACCCATTGCTTGATATCGTATCGAGGTTTTTGGAATTCGAAATACAGGTTCAGGTCATATAAATGGTCTTTCCGATCCTTTTCTTGCTAAAGAATCCGCCTGTTTATTGCCTGCTACACCTATGTGCCCCGGCACTCACGCAAGGGTGACTCTATTGTGATTCGCTAGGGTTAGGAGGGTTTGAAGGCAGTTCGACACTAATTTTGAGTGAATTTGTTGGCATGCCAGAGCTTTAATAGCTGCTTGTCTGTCTGAGGAGATTGTTATATCTTTGTTGAGATATCTTCTTCTCAGATTTTTCTGCAGACAAGTCTCTTGCTCAGCTTGGAATACTGTGGTATGTTTCCCCAGAGATGCAAACCAATTTGATCTTGGAGCTAGGCCATATACTCCCGCTCCTGATCCACTGTCCATCTTGGATCCGTCGGTATACCATACCAATTTTCCTGACTGGACTCCTCTCCGTCTTGTTTTCCCAGGAAAGCTGGGTCTTAAACGGCTTGTTCGTGTTGATTTTCTGAGTCATGATGTCACACCTCATCTCTAGCAGCGAGTTGGTGACAATCGCTCGCAATCTTGGTGTGTCTGTATGCTCCCATTCTTGCCTCCGCTTTGATGACAATGTGAAGTGGTAGGAGGTTTAGAATGTTCTCCATAGCAGCGATTGGTGTGGTGTTAATTGCTCCCATTATCTCCAGTTTTGCAGTGCTTTGTTCGGTCTTCGGCCACATAATGTGGCGCCGTAGGTTATTTTGGATTTTACCACCATCGTGTATGATGCAAGTCCCCAAGTTTTCCCTACAGCTGTTCTGGTGGCCATTAGCGTCATTTTGCTCTTGTTAATGGCGTAGGCAATATGCGCGTTCCAGGTTAGATTGCATCCAGGATAATCCCGAGATATTTTACCTCCTGGGCATATTGTATCTGTTTTCCAAAGAAGGTGGGGGTTGATAGTTCTTCCAGCTTCATTTTTTTCGTGAGGAATATTAGCGCTGTTTTTTCGGGATTTACCTTGAGGTCTACGCAACAAGCCCAGAAAATTGTAGAAGACTGATGGTCTTCTACAATTTTCAGGGCTTGTTGCATTTACCTTGATATTCTGTAAAGGTTTTTACCCATGATTAGTATTACGATATCGTTGGCATACCCTTGGGTATAGACGCCTTTATTATTAAGTTCGTTTAGGAGTTCGTCTACAACCAAATCCCACTCCTTGTGGGCATCCGGTGGCTACCGCGACCTCCATTGTGTCTCCGTTTAGAGTGGCTTGTACCTGTCTTCCACGAAGCATACTATCTACCCATCTACCTATGGTGTTGTTGATGTTGTCTCTTGACAGGGCAGTGTCTTCTATGTCAAAAAGTGCTACGAGAGCGACTTCTTTTTTGTTGTTTGCTATTTCTACCCTTGCCACAAGTTGGTGAGGGGCAGATTCGCAGGATTTGCCTGATTGATAGGCATGCTGGTTTGGGTTCAGTGGCTTTTCTTTATAGGAGTTTCCCTGACATCTCTATCAATCAGTTTCGCGATCGTTTTCATTACAAAAGACGTAAGTGTTATTGGTCTGAATGCCCTAGCCTGGGAATAGTCTTTTCGAGGTTTTGGTATGAAGACCATTCGTGCTTTCCTCCAGATTAGTTGGACAGTACATAGCCATTATTTAATAAAAATCGGATGACAGAAACAATGGACTTGAGTTTGGTAACGACGGATGTCACATTTTTTGCGAGGATGATTTCTTAATTTGAAGCGGAATTGTGGCTTACAATACCATGCTAAACATAATACGGTAGTTGAAACCAGTAATCTTTTAGTGCATCTACTCTTGCTAAAGTCAGGTCCAGCTGCAGGGATTTGGTGTAAGAAAAAAAGGTAACCCTGTGCTTATATGTAAAAAAACAAAATTTAAGTTAATGCCAATAAAAAAAATCTATGCTTCTTAAGGGAAAAAGTTTGATTCATTAAGACTGCCATAACCAATTCTTTTTTTGCAAGAAAAGGTCACATTAATTAACTTTGTTTTGTTCTCTATACATCTACAAAACTAGTCATGCTATGTTTTGACCGGTAAAACTTAAAGTTTACTTTATTTTCCTAAGATTATATCTGGAAACTCTGATAAAGTTAGTTTGCAGACGTACGTGAGTATAAAAAACTTTGGCCGTATTTCACACTGCTAACTATGGCAAGTTTCAAGTCTCGATCCACTTTGCTATCAGAGCGTGTGACTTCACAAGATTGCTGTTATTAAATTTAACAGAGATTACCCAGAAACTTGCTTTATGATTATTAAAACCGAGATTAAAACGATTTGGGTTCGTCGTAGTCGTCATATATAGAAAGAGCGACGGGAGCCATTGCTAATTTCTCCAAATAAGGTAGTGGACGCAAATACGGCCCATCGGGTAATATGATCCAGCGGGTAATATGGTCCCGAGGCTAATATGCCCGGAAAATAGCTTTATGTAATGATAATCTGAGGGGAATGTCTTTGTTGGCATTTGTAGGAAACGGCAACGCGGGCCTTCCCTGATTCATCTAATGTAGGGTAGTGGGGGCAAAAATGGCCCAGCGGGTAATTGGGTCCAAAATTATTAAGCGCAAAAACGAAAGTATTTATTATCAGCGATCTGACAACGTTAAGTAACGCTTTTGCACACAGCAGTTGGTTTTATTTTTTTTGCGCTTTTAATAAATATTTTCAATTTTGGTTTTGTAAAGAGTTTTAAAATTTTTGTCTGTGGGTCATATTACCTGACCAGATGGGTAATATGACCTAATTTTTACTTGTAAATCAAAAACAAATCATTTCTGACTAGGCTAAATTATATATGCCAGATACGTACTTACCTATCATGTTGACAAAAAAAGTTCCCTAAAATACGCATGCTCAATAAATAACAACAATTACATTAACGTTGGCCATATTTGTCTCCAACACCTTATGGAATTAGAAGTTTTACAACTCTATGAAAAAAATAGTTTAGTTAAAACTTTATACCAAATCGTCGCTCATTCGATATTCTGAATGAAAAAATACAATTAATCTTTCTTCATAAATAAAAACAACTGGAAACAATAAAGTTTAAGTAACTAAGTAACTAAGTAAGTAAGTAAGTAAGTAAGTAAGTAAGTAAGTAAGTAAGTAAGTAAGTAAGTAAGTAAGTAAGTAAGTAAGTAAGTAAGTAAGTAAGTAAGTAAGTAAGTAAGTAAGTAAGTAAGTAAGTAAGTAAGTAAGTAAGTAAGTAAGTAAGTAAGTAAGTAAGTAAGTAAGTAAGTAAGTAAGTAAGTAAGTAAGTAAGTAAGTAAGTAAGTAAGTTAGTAAGTAAGTAAGTAAGTAAGTAAGTAAGTAAGTAAGTAAGTAAGTAAGTAAGTAAGTAAGTAAGTAAGTAAGTAAGTAAGTAAGTAAGTAAGTAAGTAAGTAAGTAAGTAAGTAAGTAAGTAAGTAAGTAAGTAAGTAAGTAAGTAAGTAAGTAAGTAAGTAAGTAAGTAAGTAAGTAAGTAAGTAAGTAAGTAAGTAAGTAAGTAAGTAAGTAAGTAAGTAAGTAAGTAAGTAAGTAAGTAAGTAAGTAAGTAAGTAAGTAAGTAAGTAAGTAAGTAAGTAAGTAAGTAAGTAAGTAAGTAAGTAAGTAAGTAAGTAAGTAAGTAAGTAAGTAAGTAAGTAAGTAAGTAAGTAAGTAAGTAAGTAAGTAAGTAAGTAAGTAAGTAAGTAAGTAAGTAAGTAAGTAAGTAAGTAAGTAAGTAAGTAAGTAAGTAAGTAAGTAAGTAAGTAAGTAAGTAAGTAAGTAAGTAAGTAAGTAAGTAAGTAAGTAAGTAAGTAAGTAAGTAAGTAAGTAAGTAAGTAAGATTTACTAGAATTAATAAAGGACAATTTTATATTCGCAGTTCTTCTGAAAATAATAAACGGAATTTTTCATTCACAGCGTAATTTTTAGAAATAGTGGCAAAAACATAGCACAGTTTAATCGCGAGATGTAAACACTACTTTTGTTAATACCTTTATCAAAAAATGTTAAAAAAACCGAAAAAACTTACAAAATAAAACTGCAACACACCGCCTCTGACAGCTCGCCATTTTTATGGTATGGATCAAGGGCAACCGTTGACGACAAAACATTGTTCACACTTACTTTTTTTCAAAGTGCTTTTTTATAAGGAAGGTTTAAAAATGTTGTCGTATAAACACCACTAAAACCGTTTTAAGCACTAAAGCGATTTAAGAAAGCGGTTTATCCTTTTAAAAACAATTTTAGAGTCGTTATAAATACTCTAAAAACGCTTTAGCGTATTTCTTCCAATCTGAAGTAATACTTAATCCTGATTTTCAGAAAAATTTGCTGTTAACTAAGTTGTTTTAATTGCTTGTTCTTTAAACCGTCCTTACATAAAAGCGCTGCTAGGTGCGTATAAACGTAGTAATTGTAGCGGACATCTAAATTTCTGACAGCCTATTATTTTGACGCATTTTCAAAATAATATTTTTGTGAATACGTAAGAACCACTCAATAAAATCGCTTAGTTTTCAGATAAGAACAGTTAGTTATTTTTTACCAAAAAAGCCACGATTTGGTTTTTTGCGAACATTTACTAGAATTGTGTTTTTTAAAAAAGCTATAAAAAAATCATTTTACATTTTTCAGGTCTTCCAAAGTCTATAAAATTACGAAAAAGCGAAAGAAATAAAAGCAGTGTTCTGTCTGGCTTCCGATCTGAAAAGGTTCGGATTTTTGGTAATTTTCCATCCACTTTAGAGGTACAAACGTAAAAGCTCGGGCGGCTACTTTACAGGGTGAACACAGCCTAAAAAGACTAAAAGATCCAAATGGCGCTGCATAAGAGGCGGTAAGCACCCTTTCGGGAGTCGGCCTTGCATTACTGCTTCCTCTGACTAAGCTATAGAAATTTTGTGCCCAAGCTATTTAGCCATTCTATTATACCATTCTAAAGCTCAAAACTTTTGCAGATCATAAAAATATGATGGCTTCAAAATACGGCATCAAGTTATTCCACTTAATGCCTCATTTGTTTGCCATCCAAGTACCACTGGAGGTCTCACAATAATCTCCAAACCAACTTGCAACACTTCCGAGGGGTCTTTGGTTAGGTGTTGCCACAGATGTCACCAGGAGACAAACTACGGCACCGTCACATCCAGGTATGCCACATTGTGGCAGACGCCACAGTCATTGTATTCCCATCTTCCAGTAGGTCCACACGAAAAATCCTTTCTAGGAGGTAGCAATATCTATTGCATTCCGACCCGCACCATCATGCCTAGGGGTGCTCTTTCTTTTGGCTGCCCATCCTTTAGCAGACTTGGCTTGGAGGTCCACTGGAAGTTTTTTTTTACTTCACCCGACATCAAAGAATCATTGTCAATATGGGACAAAGTTTTAACCTTGGTTTTAACTGGACAGAGTGGAAGACAAACAAAACTTCAAGTTCAAAAAATTTCCATTTTAGTTCAAAACAAACTTTTTTTGGTTTTGGTAGTTTTATATCCAATGGAACTATTTTTTGGTCCAGCCATTGGATAACTTTTGTTAGTCAGAGAAACATAGATATGATACTTTTTGGATTTCCCATGGGTATCTGTTGGACAAAGTGGTTAGTCCACTGGATTGACATTTGGATTAATTATAGTTGTCCAAGAGTATAGAATAGGCAATTTAGATATAAATTTTCTGAATAGAGGAAAAAAATTAGAACCCCCCCCCACCGCTTAACATACTTATAGTCCCCATTTCTACTCCCTCGGGAACTGTTATTTCTAACCTCCAAAGGAGCGTTTTCATTGGATAACTCCTAAGCGGTGATAGATTGTCTAAAGTGACAAATGGGAAAAATATTTGAAATCTAATTCTCTATCAATAAGTAAATAGTGATAGTGTAGCTTAGTCCCTTCCTTTTACGAGAAAAATTGGAAAAAGTCAAACAGAAATTATCCCAATTTGAACAATTTCTTGCATATTCCTTTTTAACATTTTTATCAAGATTTCTCAACCTACCAAAGCTGGCATGGTTGATCTAAGAGCTATTGCCTAATATATTTCAGAAAATTAAATTTTTACAGTTGCGTAGTCCAATTATCTTAACTAGAAAATTTCAAAATGTAACAAAACTCTTTGATACGCCACTGCTACTGACATATACAAGAAAAGCTTTTCACTGAATCTTATAGTAGATAAAATTATATTTTTAACGACGCCTTCTGCTTGTATTTGCTGCTGCTAGTAATAAAATAAGAATTTTTTAAATTTATAATTTTTTTATACTTTTTAGTAAATTTGTTAAATGAAAGAGCAGCTAAGGTCCCCTACTCTTCCAATAATCAATACAGTTGCGGCCAATTTCAAAATGTAACTGTATCTGACAACTATAGAAGGCACCTCCTTAGTCGAAAAACAGTTAGGGTTTCAGTAAACCAAGAAATGACTATTGCTGAAAATCCTTAAAAAAACCTAGCTACGTATTTTAAAATTATTAATAAATGGTGTTTGGAAATAAGTCTATTTGACGTTGCAGACGTGAAAGTCTTGATTTCGAATCAATTATATTAATAAAAATATTATCCAGAGGGCACTTCAGTCGTAGTCGCTTCGGCGACGGTGTGGAAACGTTGCACGTGACTCTAGTCGCAGGCAACGTCAACAGAGCTCAAAAAATCTCCGCCAAATTAGTGCAAAAGCGAGTTGCTAGTACGTTTATATTATACGCAGTTTTCACGCAACGTTAAGTGGCCATTGGCAACGTCGACAAATTGTTCCTGAGCCTGCAAAAAAAAACATACTGAAGAAAAAAAAAATGCAATACAAGAAAGGACAAATACTTTGAAAGTCATTTATTTATATGTTAATACATTAGGATGCTCTTAGTAGTTGATTACATTTCCAAGAAGATTTCTCCATGATAATCATCAAAAAATTAATAATGACTGGCTCATCCATTTATGCACTCGTTTGTTCTATTGGACATTGCCAAAATAAGATGGTCTATATCATATTGAGGAAGACTCATCCAAATCTAAGTCTAAGTTTCCAGGAGGACGTGGTACTCGACTAAGATTGCGCCCTATCATATCCCATACGTATTCGATAGACGACAAGTCAGGCGATCTTGCTGGCCATTCCAAAGTCTCTATGCCAAGTTCATGTAAGAAGTCCATTGTTTCACGAGCAATATGCGGTCTGGCATTATCTTGTTGAAAGATCGCATTTGGGATAGTTTGTAGGTAGGGACGTAAAACTGGCTGCAGCACTTCATCGATATATCGCCGAGCAGTCAGATGACCCTTGATGGGGACTAGAAGTGATCTGCTTCCTAAACATATAGCACCCTGTACCATGATATTTTGCTGTCTTGCTGTATCACGTTCAACAGTAAGTCTACATTTCGTCTCTCACCTCGAGATCGCCTAACCGTCGTGCGTCCATTACGGCCGCCTAAACAAAACCTGGATTCGTCACTGAAGCTTATGGTATTCCATTTGTCATTCCAGTTTTGCCGAGCTCTGCACAACTCCAAGCGGCGAGCCTTATGTTGTGGGGTCAAAGGTAGCACCAAAAGCGGGCGGTAAGCCCTCAGCCTCATACCAAGCAATCTTCGATTAACTGTCATCCTTAAAAACTCTCTTACTTGGCGTGTACTGTCCCGTCGATTTCTGAGAACAAGAAGTCCGAGATGCCGTATATCACGACCTTGTAATAATCTAGGGCGTCCAGAACTTGCACGATGTCTTTAAGTCTCATCATTGGACCACGAAAATCTTAACACTGTTGATGGATAGGCATTAACCCTTCTTGCAATTTCCCGTAAAACAAAACCAGCCTCTTTGATGCCCACGATGCGTCCTTTCTTGATGTCGTTTAAATGATGAAATTGTTAGCGACCGCGAAAAAACTACGAAAAAAATTATTTAAAATTTTCAGAAAACCTCTTTTACGTGTTGGTTGTTTTTGAAAATGAATAGAAAAAATATATGAAAAAAGGAAAGATTAGAAAACAAAAAATTTATCAAATATTTCTTTGGAGATAGACACAAATAATTTCAATCAAATTATTCACGGTGTTGCATTTTTTTTGTTCTTCAGTATATATTGTAGCTAAGACGGATTAGTAACTAGCAAGCGCCGTGCGGTTGGATCTAGATATGCTATGAACGTGCTTTTGATGTGCGTTGCCTATCAAGTATTTATACAGTGTGTCCCAAAAGTCTGGAATGATGGATTTTTGGGAGAACTATGTATTCTTTATAAAAAAAACTTATATAGGATCATTTTAGGTTATAAAAGCGGTTTTGAAAAATATTTCACACACTTCTGTTTTTTAAAATTGGGCACTCTGTATATTATCTAATTTTCCGTATCCTTAAAAAATAAGCTAAACAAGATATTCAAGTTTCAATTTGTGTTGAAGAGATGGGGTAAACGAAATTAACTATCCAATGCAATATTAATACCTATGGTACTTGTTTGCCTATTTTTTTTTTAACAAAGCGTAGTTCTTCCAAAAAATCCATTATTCCAGATTTTTGAGACACACACTTACCAGTTCCAAAAATAAGGCCCCAGTAAAACTATTTTTTTTTCTAGGTAAAAATATAAACCAAATCTCCGTAACATCGAATATCTTTTAGCATCTTGTCAACACGCCCGTACCACCCTGTAGAGGTTGTAGCAACATAGTATGAAAAGCGAAAAGGCACAGACTGAGAGAAAACTCGTTTTCAAACTTGGGAATCGTTGTATTTTTATTGATAAATCATAGTGTAACAGACCCGCCGACCACTTGCCATCTGTTCGAGAGCTTTTTGGACCGAATACGTGAGCGCAGAGTCAAAAAGTTTTAATGAGCTTTTCAGAACGCTTCATCGAAAAGAGTGTGTGTGTAGTATTTTTACATAAAATTCAGGGCCAAACAGAGACTTCACAATATGATAATACACTTCCAGTGCGGTTTAAAGAAATTCAAAACTCTTGTAGATCTATTGTTATGTTTTCATGGGTATTGAGTTCGTTTTCAAAACTCATTCTATCTTTTTCTTTTATATAGCGTGTTCTTGGTCTTGATAAAGAACACGCTATATAAAAGAAAAAGATACAATGAGTTTTGAAAACGAACTCAATACCCATGAAAACATAGCATATATAACAGTTTAATGCCAAAAAAACTGTATGATGCACCAAAAACCCCAAACTGCGGAACTTAACAACAAATATCAATTAAACAAAAAGGAAAACAATAAACCCACCATAAGGGCCGGTTTATCAATAACATATCATGACTCTCGAGTTATATTTTAACTCGGATTAAGTAAGGCCGCTAGTACGGTACAAAATTTTAATAAAATTGTAAAAAATTTGTTTTGACACGAGGGTTATTTTTAGCCAGGAGTAACTATTGATCAACCCACTCTAAAGTTGTCTACACTTTATTTCAAATTCATTTGAACCAACTTTTTTACAATGACAGTGATAGTTTCATTTAGATTCTGTGAGAATTTGGAATGAACAGTAGTTCGCTATATTGTATATTAGTTTCAAATAACAGACAGATAAAAAACAAAAGCTTATCAACATCGAAAACCAAGTACGAGAAACAAATCAACGAGAGGACCGTATAAACAATGTAAATGCGTTAATTTAAAATTAATTTTAAAAAAATATCTTTAAAAATGATAGTTTAAACATTTTGAAGCTAAAATAAATTTTTATTTAAAAAAACTTCTAAGAAACAAGCTTTTATTAAATTTACTTAAAATTAGAAAATAATTTTTTTTTCTTTTACCATAATAAAAGCGATGGGCGCAAATTATAAATTTTAACTCTAGTTATCGTCAGTGGCTGGGTATCGTATATCGGTCACATCGACGATTCACCTAAGAAACAGTTGTGTTACTCTATAGCCTACGGATATTTTCAAAGGCTTGTCAAGAAGGGCAATCTCACCGGTTCTCAGCTTCTTTAGATGAAAGCATTATGTTTATCATTCGACTAGAAGAAGAATTCAGTTCTTCTTTTGTAGTTTTCTCTTTGTCACCGTATAACTAAATTTTTTAATTTGCGCCCATCGCTTTTATTATAGAAATATAAAAAATTATTTTCTTCTTTTAAGTGCATTCAATAAAAGCTTGTTCTTTAAAAGTTTTATTTAATAAAAATTTATTTTTTAATTTTTCATTTCCCCTTTCTGAAAAATCCTTGTATGCCAATTTTCATTTAAATCGAAAAAACTAATTCTTAAAGGGAAGTGTGTACCTAATAATACCATATTATTTTACCGGAACTATAAACGCATACCAAATTTGAACACACACCCTTAATTTTTAGATTTGTAACCTTAATTGTCCATTTTAAATCCGTCATATTGAAATTTTCAAATCTGATAAAAAATGTGTGTGTCAATATTAATTAAAATCAAACAAACTAAATCTTTTTCGCCTTCCACTTCCCACATTAGAGAGAGATGGGTACCTGAGAATACCATATTATTGTATTTTCAGCAGAACTATAAACGCATACCAAATTTGAACACAATCGGATGTGGATAAGTCAGTTAAAATTGGTTAACAAATCATGACGAAAAATCGTCCATCTTGAATCCGCCATATTGAGTTTTTAAAATCTGATCAAAAATTCGTATTCCTTATCTTTAGAAGCTCCCGTATACCAGTTTTGGTTGAAATCGGACAAACTTAGGTGTTTTTCCCCCTCCACTCCCCTCGTTGGGAGGGGGGGGGGGTGCTTAATAATGACACATTATTATATTGTCACTGGAACTATAAATGCATGCCAAATTTGAAAGCAATCGGATATATATAGGTTAGTTAAAATTAGTTAGCAAAAGATGACCAAAAATCGTCCATCTTAAATCCGCCATATTAAATTTTCAAAATCTGATTAGAAATTCGGTATCTCCATCCCCAAGTGTCCAAACAATTTCAATTTTCAACGAAATCGGGCGTACTTGAACTGTACCCCTCTCCACCCCCTTCCAGTAGGGGGTGCTGTCAATTTCAATATACTATATTCTTGTATTGTCACCGCAGCTATATAAGAAGTCGATAAGTTGGTCAAAATTAAGTTGCAAGATTTCACCCGAACAAACTAATCTACATAGTTATTACATATACAGGCTTCCTAAGCAAATCCTTAGGGGGCCAAGCAGCCGTGTATAAGACGCAGACAAAAGGATGGGCATGGGGCGATGTTGTCACTACATCTTACACGTAGTAAATCCATTCCAGGTTGTTGTTTTCTAATGTTTTCCATTTTCATACCTTTAGGACTGGAATAAAAATTGCTTTTGCTCGACTTTAATACCAAACTGATGAAAGATATCGTAAAAAAAATATTTTTCGGCTTTTCATTTTCTAACCATTGTCCTTACGCACTGTTTACAGGCTGGGGACTGAGATACATGCAAATACCTAACCTAAAACGTTCATACACGGCCGGAGAAATCGACTGAGATATTTCCGTAGAAACTTTATCAAGCAAATAGAACGGGTTGACGCCGTCCAACCCGGGTTTTGCACTTTGATTCGAAATCACAAAGGAGGAACAGTCAGATGTATGGCCGTGCACAAATTACGTAACGGTGATTTTATCAATTTTTGACCCCCTCCCTATGTAATGTTTTGTAACGTTTTGGCACGCCACTCCCCTAATATTACGTAATGATTTCAAGACCACTACCCCCCCCTCAAAAAAAAAACTTTTCACCTATTTTCATTCCAAATTTTCTTAGTTTCACACAAAAGCAAACGCTGTCGAAAACCCCCCAACCACATACGTAACGTTTTGTAACTCCCCTCCCCTCTATGACCATTACGTAATTTGTGCACGGCCCCTGTAGTCCCAGTGGAGGAGGGCGAGAAAATTGATATTTTTTTCTTAAAAATTATACTCTTTAGACCTATTTCTTTGCGTTCCCGAAATTACGTAATTTTTGGAAAAAAATTGTAAGCGGCGCCATTTTTATTTCGTGCTTTGTTTTTCTAACATTTTGCGTTCGGCTAATTTAATTGAAAAATTTTTGCCTGCGGGCCCTTTATCTTCTCACTCGAAACCAAGATCCCCCGTTTTAGGAAAACTGATCCCGTCTCTGTTTCTAAATTTTTTCGAATAAAAGTAGAGTATGACCATGGGGGAAATAATTTTTTTCTACGGTATGACGAAAATTTCGAGAAAGTTGAAGAAAAAAATAAAAAAAGTGGCAGAGCTCAAGTTTTTCGTAAAAAAACGTTTTTTGTAAAGAAACACAGCAAAATAAATCTTTTCACCGGTTTTTGGGTGTTACAAATATTGGCAGCCCCTTATTTTTCGCTTTTACCCTCCCGCTAGTTTTGAAGAATTGGTTCGCTACATGTTTCGAGATCATGTCATAAAACACCTCGAAAATATCAAATGTAGTGTAGGGCCAGCTTTATTTAAAATCAATAATATTGCAAGCAAAAAGCTCTGCAGGAAAAACAGCGCCGTTTATTGATTTATTTGGCTGCTAGTGCTAGCTGCATGGTTTGGCCGTTTCCGGATAGATGTCAGTAGTAGAACAGAATGGAAAGAAATTTAATTAAAAGCGAAGATATTTCTTTCTAATGTTAACAACCTCACGAGTTTATCGCTCAGTAGCGTAAATAATGGACCCTGCCGCCTCCCTTAAGCAAGAAAAAGCTGTGGTTTTGACCTGAAAACATCTAATTTTTAATCTCATGGTGTGGCCGCCATCTAGTGGAATTTGCAGACATCTGGTCAACGGTTATTATTGCAGCTATGATTTATGCTCACAATGAAAGAGTGGCGACAATTTTTTCTTATGAAAGCAGTCCGGAGATAATAACAAACTGGCACCATTGCTCAATATACCTGTTTGTTTTGTGCGCGCAGGACTTTCTATGCCATTTCTGTTTGATTTATTGAAATCCTATCCCTAAGAAAATTAAAGATTTTTAATTTTTTTGAAAGTAATGGTTTATGGATCGCACATTGTGCAAAGATTTTATAGTTGGAAAAATTAATGCTAAGTGCTAATTAAATGTCAAGTAACAAAAAATTTTTGCTCTTGTAGTTTCTGAGATATGGCCTAAACTGCTAGCTGTGATATAGGAAGCGAAAATTCTTTTATGCTTTCCGGTATAAGAGATAAACGAATAACCCAAAGCAAAAGCATAGCTTGCAGGGCTCCTAACAGAACACTGTCGCCTTAACAAGCATCTAGAGACGCTCTGAATCGCCGAAGACTCGTCCTTACATGTCCTTCTCGAATATCCGGCTCTGATCAAGACAAGAGAGTCACACCTTAGGAGCTACCTGCTCACCTACTGGCCCCAGGCGATGTGAGATGGTTGCAGCCCAGAAAAATCTTTTCTTTTGCGAACGAGGCAGGCTTCCAGGGCTAAACCATGGTTAGTGGGCGTGCAACGGGCACAGCATTCATTCACTCAAGCATAGCTTGTTAGCCGACATTTTAATTTACAGTCTGTTAATATATGACCAATGCTCTAAGCCCTTTCTTGACCATTATAAAAAGTTGTCTTCTATCGCACGTCTATGGGTCCTGCTGCGCTACCTGAGACTGGCCATGTACCGTTATCTCGTGTGTCTTTGGCTACCGTGCAGTATAAATACCCATTACACGATCTTGTGTCTACTAAGTCACAAATCACACAGGCAATATTTACTGATTAGTATTCGGTTGTGTTCAATTTAAAGGTTTACCTGTTTTGACAGAACGCCAAGAGAAAATAGAATTATTGAAATGGGATAAAGTATTATAAGCGTATTTTCTTAAAAAATGTTGTTTATTAAAAATGGACACCTAAAGTAAATATTTTCATGTATCTTCATCGTAAAAACGTGGGTGCTCTGACAAGCTTTGGAGAATTTTATTTTTAATGGACAAAAGCGATATTTGCGAGAGTCTCTCCTGTGGGTCTATTCTTGAATCGAGAGAAAATTTGCTCCCAGGGAGTCAAATTCTCTCGCTACTATGCATCTTATTGGTCCAAATCTTCTGTTTAAATCGGTTTCTCTCACTTTTGCCCGATATTGATCGAAAGTAATAAATTACTTTTGATCAATATCGGGCAAAAGTGAAAGAAATCGATTTACACCGAAGATTTGGACCAAGGAGATGCATAGGAGCGAGAGAATTAAACTCTCTGGGATCAAATTTTCTCTCGATTCAAGAATAGACCCACCGGGAGCAAATTTTCTCTCGATTCAAGAATAGACCCCCTGACCTGTTGAATTTCTTACGAAATTTTTTATACGTGTAAGCGTTGAAAAAACCCTTTATTTTTAAGACACGCACCACACATTCACACACAATCCTCTTCTTTAAATGTCCAACATTTTTAGCATTATTCCCGTCAGCTAAAGTTGACGGTATTTGCATGTCCAAGTCCATATTGTCTTCTATATCGCATGACGCACGTACAGAGCGAGTTTGTCAATTCAACATTTTTTTGAGAGCGGTGGAACATCGGTGCCAACATTCGGTTGACAGATGGGTTTAACATCCATCCATACAAAAAGAACGCGTTGCGGTGTAAACAGCTGAGTGCCAATAACCACACTTAAAATAATAAAATCATACCTCAACTTCGGCTCGAGAAAATCGGGAATGTGACTTATAAGAATCAAGAATCAAGAATTTTATTTAACCACGTTTTGTACACAAATACAATTGTAGCAAGTCAGACAAAGAGAGAAAAATATATAACAAAGAAAAGTTAAAAAACAATTGAAGAAATAACAACAAACACACACATAATAAACAAAATACACTTGTAGTAAAACTAACAAACATTGCTAAAAAAAAGGAAAAACAGAAAACTTAATTTCTATAAGTCTTCATAAAGGATTTGTATTCCTGTACAGAGTAGAATGCTTGACTCGCCAGGATACTCCTAACTTTAAGCTTAAAATTTTTTTTATCTAAGTTTGTAATATTTTTAGGTAAAATATTATAAAATCCAATATCAAGTGAGTTTTTTTTAGTAAGTTCGAGTCTAAATCCAGGAGCTCTAATAAGTTCTGCTGATTTTGTGCAATAGTTATGATAGGTAGCGTTTGTTTAATAAAATGTTTTATTTTCATGTATTGTAACCAACTGGTTTGAAACGTACAAACACGGTAAAGTAAGAACCTTTAAATCCTTTAAAAAAGGCCTACAGTGAGCTCTAAAACCGGCACAGACAATACATCTTATTGCCTTTTTTTGTAATCTAAATATTATGGAAGAGTCAGTAGAGTTTCCCCAGAGATGATCACTATAGGAGAGATGGGAGTTAAATAGAGCATAATACACTGTTAAAAGAGTGGGTCTCTCAAGAAAAGTCTTCAGTCTCCTAAGAGTAAATATTACAGAAGCTAATTTTCTAGATATTGATGCTGTATGAGGTCTCCAACTTAATCCACCATCTAAAGTTATTCCCAATAACTTAACAGTATTGCTATTTTTTAAATGTTGTTCTGTAGAAAATGTGAGATCCTGCGTTTTTTCTATATTTAATTTTAAGTTATTTTCATTCAGCAGGTTTTTTTTTATTAAGAAGGCTCACCTCATCTTTACCGATACATTTTAAGGACGTATCATCACAATAACATACACAACCAAATGGGTCCATGTATTGAAATAAGTCATTTATATAAATAATAAAAAGAAGTGGACCCAATACTTAACCCTGTGGAACTCCATTGTTTATGTCAAGCATTGAAGATTCTACTCCCTCCACATTGACCTTCTGCCGTCTTCCATTTGCGTAAGACTCAATTAGTTTTAAGCTTTTGTTTTTAACGCCGTATTTAGAAAAAATTTTCAGTAATAAACTGTGAGAAATGCAATTGAAAGCCTGCATAACGTTATACTAACGTCGTCTCCCTGATCAATACCACCGACAACCATTTCAATCACTCTCGAGACAGCTTGTACGGCTGATTTTCCCTTAGAAAATCCGAACTGGCCCACATTTAGTCTTTTTACTGTTCCAACTGGTTTTTTAAAATTACCTCAAATACTTTTCCAAATATAGGGACTATGGATATTGGTCGGTAATTTTCTAAAGAATTTTTGCTTCCCTTTTTAAAAAGCGGAACATCTCTACTGATTTTAAAGCATTCGGGGAAGATCCCAGACTCAATACATTTATTAAACAATAGCTTTAGAGGTACTACCAATTGTAACAGCATTTCTTTGACGAGTTTTGCATTAATATCATAAACGTTAAATAAGCTAGTATTTTTTAGGTTAGAAATTGCTTCATGGACATCTTTCTCGCTAATCACCGAAAAATCAAACAGGTCACTTGTTTCAGGAATTTTATTAATGAAATCTTCTTGAAAGTTTTTATTCGCGTCTAAAAATATTACAATTTGTTCTGCGGCTAATGCAAAGTATTGGTTAAATTCATCTGCAGAAAGGGCCATATACATAGTTCAAGTCTCCCTTCTTCCTTGGGAAATGTAAATTTTTTTATAGGCGAAGGAAGGAAGGAGCGTTGAGGAACGACTCTAAATACCATCCTTAAAGGCACTTATGCTGTACTTCTGGACAGTTTTTTCAAAATAGTCTTCAATGCAAGTACGTTTTTTGCTCAAATTTAGTATGATGTCGAGCTCATCATCAGAGTCTTCACTGGAACTGTCTTGCATTAATATAATCTCTCACCACTCTATTAAGCATCCTGTACTGTACCTTGTATTAACCGGAATGCATAAAAAAATATCTTGGTTTGAATAAGTTATAAAAAAACTGGAAAAAAATAAATAACCATAAAGTAGGGTTATGCTTAATCCAACGAAGATTTTCCACCGACTCCCGAAGCCGGTCGCGATCGATTCCAACATTTGTTGGATGGGCGAAATCCATCGAAAAATTTAGGAGCTCTATTGTTGGACTGGTGACATCCATCTAAAATTTATGAACTCTTTTGTTGGCACCGGTGGGCCGCCGGTGGATTTACAAACTCGCTAACACTTTACATACCGATAGCCGTCAAACCTGCAAATAACCTACTTCAATGATAGCTTCCATGCAAGCCAGCTCGATGCATTTAGTAGGTTCAATGATTTCTCGACGCACACGAAAGCAGGCTTACTGCTGCCACTGGCGTATTATAGCTGCAGACTACAGAGAACCTAGCAGCGGGGCAGATATTCTGCTGTGACTTGAGTAAAGGCCGCATGTGTTATGGGCTTGATATTAAAAATAATTGTTTTCCATTTCCCTTGCTTCCATAGACCGCAGGCCGCTGACTGAAAACTTAACGTACCTAAAGTTAGCAGTGGAAATTCGGCAGTGCAAAGATTTTATGAATGGCAAAATGAGTGCTAATTAAGTGCTCATTAAATGCCAAGTAACCAAATTTTGTTGCTCTTGTAGTTTCCGAGATATGGCCTGCACTGCTAGCTACCTGTTAAAGATAGCAGTGCGCCATGATAGAATTGTCTAGAAAAAAAGCTGAATGGTCTAAATGGTCCAGAAAATTGAATGCTTATTAAATACCGCCATTCAATAAGAAAATTATCTATTTTTTATTTTTCCGCATATTTTTTAATATTAACTTGGTGCACTGCTTACTTTAGGTCATAGGTGCACATATTTGAGTTCTCGTGAAAGAAGACCTTGGTATTGTTTTTGATATTGTGCTCTTTAGGTGCTAAATAAAAGCCAAGTAATCAAATTTTGCGCTCTTGCAGTCTCCGAAATATGGCCTGCACTAAGTTAAGTTTAAAAAATATGCAGAAAAAATAAAGAATATAAAATTTCCTGATCGAAATGGTAGCATTTAATTAGCATTTAATTTTTTGGACCACTCAGGCCATTCTACCACTTTTCTGGACCATTTCAGCATGGTGCACTTTTACCTTTAACGGGTAGCTAGCAGTGCAGGTCATATCTGGAAAACTACAAGAATACAAAATCTTGTGACTTGGCATTTATTTAGCACCCAAATAGCACTAATTTATTCCAATATTAAAAACACCACCAACGTCCCACCCAAAAATATGCAAAAAATTTTTATTAAAAAAAACTGTTAAAGAACAAGCTTTTATTAAATGCTCTTAGAAGTGGAAAATAGATTTTTTATCTTTCTGATACTATAATACAAGCGATGAGCGCAAATTTTAACTTTCGGTTTAGTATATCGGTCACATCGACGATTCACCTCAGAAACAGATGTATTACCTTATAACCTAAGAACGTTTACGGGGGGATTTACTAAAAAGGTTCAGTCTATTTTAGAAAGGTCCCAAGTTTAAGTGAAAAGGTTTGGTTTAAAATGCTCAAAACCCACCCTTCTTGAGTTTTGGACATAGTTTGATTTATAAGAAGAATTTTAATAAATTTGCTTATTGGGTAATCATCTTAACATAATCCTTTGTTGGATTTAAGAGAAAATTTTCCATTTAGAAAAAAAGAAAATTAAAAAATTTACTCTTACGCGGGGTTTAAATCGTAAACACTCTACAGAATAAATTAACATTGGTGCTATATGTCACCCTAATTAAAACTAACCCTAGTTAATTAATTTGTCCAATTAATACTTGATGTCACACAACTATTCAGATGGGTAATAATAAAATAAGAAGTAAATTAATTTTGTATTCATTTAAAAGGTGTTTTTATTTATGAAATGTATTAAAAAACTTAAATGCAATTTATTTTAACATTTCTATCACTGTCGAAATATCAGTTTAAAAATATTAGCGCTGCGTTCAATCACAAACAGCGAGTTCGGATCTTTTACCTCTGCTTACACTGATGAAAGCTGCAGCTTTGAAATGAATGGGCTTTGAGTAAGGAAAGTTCTTTTAACTGAACTTTTAGATAACCTCAATGTTTTAGTTTCAGTTTGTAAATAAATTAATATAGTTGTTTTAGACTTTTTTATTTGGTATATTTTTCGTGCATAATCAGTGACCTTCACTTATACTTGTTTTGCCTCGTAGTGCCCTCATAAATCATTGGCATTTATTTAGCACCCAAATAGCACTAATTTATTCCAATATTAAAAACACCACCAACGTCCCACCCAAAAATATGCAAAAAATATTTATTAAAAAAAAACTGTTAAAGAACAAGCTTTTATTAAATGCTCTTAGAAGTGGAAAATAGATTTTTTTATCTTTCTTATACTATAATACAAGCGATGAGCGCAAATTTTAACTTTTGGTTTAGTATATCGGTCACATCGACGATTCACCTAAGAAACAGTTGTATTACCTTATAACCTAAGAACATTTACGGGGGGATTTACTGAAAAGATTCAGTCTATTTTAGAACGGTACCAAGTTTAAGTGAAAAGAGTTGGTTTAAAATGCTCAAAACCCACCCTTCTTGAGTTTTGGACATAGTTTGATTTATAAGAAGAATTTTAATAAATTTGCTTCTTGAATAATCATCTTAACATAATCCTTTGTTGGATTTAAGAGGAAATTTTCCATTTAGAAAAAAAGAAAATTAAAAAATTTACTCCCACGCGGGGTTTAAATCGTAAACACTCTACAGAATAAATTAACATTGGTGCTTAATTTCACCCTAATTAAAAGTAACCCTAGTTAATTAATTTGTCCAATTAATACTTGATGTCACACAACTATTCAGATGGGTAATAATATAATAAGAAGTAAATTAATTTTGAATTCATTTAAAAGGTGTTTTTATTTCTGAAATGTATTAAAAAACTTAAATGCAATTTATTTTAACATTTCTGTCACTGTCGAAATGTCAGTTTAAAAATATTAGCGCTGCGTTCAATCACAAACAGCGAGTTCGGATCTTTTACCTCTGCTTGCACTGATGAAAGCTGCAGCTTTGAAATGAATGGGCTTTGAGTAAGGAAAGTTCTTTTAACTGAACTTTTAGATAACCTCAATGTTTCAGTTTCAGTTTGTAAATAAATTAATATAGTTGTTTTAGACTTTTTTATTTGGTATATTTTTCGTGCATAATCAGTGACCTTCACTTATATTTGGTTTGCCTCGTAGTGCCCTCATAAATATATTTTTTTTATGAAAACGAGTTTAAAATATGGCGTTTTTCTGGACAAAATAGGAGGTGTTTTATTGGGTAATGAACTACAGAAAATATTAAATAAGGTAAATTAATCCTTGTAAAAACAGTTACTTAGGGAAATTATGAACAAACTTATTACCAAATGCCACAAAACAATCCTTTCTGGGGGCTATAAATTTAAACCACCCCTCTGAGGTGGTCTAAAAAATCACTAACTTTATAACCTCAAACACAAATAGTGAAGCTATTATATGCAAAATTTTTGACGTATTCACCATTTGTCATTTCGAAACCTGTCAAAAAAAAAGTTACTTTTAGGGCATTTTCTCCTAAAATATGGTGTATTTTGAGAAAAAAGCATTTTTTCAGTGGTATTTTGCAATAGCAATACAAAATAATCAATAAATTTGGGTCTTTTCGGTAAGGGTAAGTGTTTTTTTAAAATTTAGTACCCCCCACAGGTGTAAATATTTAGACCTGTGGGGGCTTGGCAAGCACGGCAGTCTCACCCATTCTCAGATTCTTTAGGTGAAAGCATTATGTTTATCATTCGAATAGAAAAAGAATTTAGTTCTTCTTTTGTAGTGCTCTCTTTGTCACCGTAAAGTTAAATTTTTTAATTTGCGGCCATCGCTTTTATTATGGTATAAGAAAGATAAAAAATTATTTTCTAAATTTCACTGCATTTAATAAAAGCCTGTTCTTTAAAAGTTTTTTATAATAATAATAATGAATGCATTTATTATCGGAAAGTACAGTAGGTATACATAAAAATAAAAATAATAATAACAATAGCTTATAATATGTACTAAATAAAAATATTATAACTACCTACCTACTCCCGATAAAAGTCAGTATTTCTTAATTTTTAGATTTGTACCCTAAATCGTCCATTTTGAATCTGCCATATTGAAATTTTCAAAACTGATCAAAAATTCATATCCCTTCCCGAAAAACGCCTGTATGCAAATTTTGATTTAAATCGAACAAACTAAATCTTTTCCCCCCTCCACTTCCCTCATTAGAGGGAAGTGTGTACCTAATAATACCATATTATTGTATTGTCGCCGGAACTATAAACGCATAACAAATTTGAACACAATCGGATGTGGATAAGTCAGTTAAAATTGGTTAGCACAACATGACCGAAAATTGTCCATCTTGAATCCGCCATATTGAATTTTCAAAATCTGATCAGGAATTCGTATTCCTTATCCCCAAGAGCCTCCCGTGTACCAATTTTGGTTGAAATCGTACAAACTTAGGTGTTTTCCCCATCCACTCCTCTCGTAGGGAGAGGGGTGGCCAATAATTACATATTATTGTATTGTCACCGGAACTATAAATGCATTCCAAATTTAAAAGCAATCGCATGTGTATAAGTTAGTTAAAATTGGTTAGCAAAAGATGACCAAAAATCGTCCATCTTAAATCCGCCATATTGAATTTTCAAAATCTGATTAGAAATTCGTTATCTTCACCCCCAAGTCCTTCAACACACCAAATTTTAACGAAATCGGGCGTACGACATCTGTACCCCCCTCCACCCCCTTCGAGTAGGGTGGAGCTGTCAATTTTAGCTGATCGGATGTCGGGAAGTTGGTCAAAATTAAATTGCAAGATTCCACCCGAACAAAAATATCTAGGTCGTTACATACATATATAGGGTTCCTATCCTTAGGGGGCCAAGCAGCCGTGTATAAGACGCAGACAAACGGAAAAGCACATTAGGCAGAAAAGAATGGGCATGGGGCGATGTTGTCACTACATCTTACACGTAGTAAATCCATTCCAGGTTGTTGTTTTCTAATGTTTTCCATTTTCATACCTTTAGGACTGGAATAAAAATTGTTTTTGCTCGACTTTAATACCAAACTGATAAAAGATATCGAAAAAAAAATATTTTTCGGCTTTTCATTTTGTAACCATTGTCCTTACGCACTGTTTACAGGCTGGGGACTGAGATACATGCAAATGCCTAACCTAAAGCGTTCATACACGGCCGGAGAAATCGACTGAGATATTTCCGTAGAAACTTTATCAAGCAAATAGGACGGGTTGACGCCTTCGAAAGTCCAACCCGGGTTTTGCACTTTGATTCGAAATCAAAAAGGAGGAACAGTCAGATGTGGGGCCGTGCACAAATTACATAACGGTGATTTTACCAATTTTTGACCCCCTCGCTATGTAATGTTTTTTAACGGTTTGGCACGCCACTCCCCTAATATTACGTAACGATTTCAAGACCACTACCCCCCCCAAAAAAAAAAACTTTTCACTTATTTTCATTCCAAATTTTCTTAGTTTCACATAAATGCAAACGCTGTCGAAAACCCCCCTCCCCCCTACGTAACGTTTTGCAACCCCCCTCCCCCCTATGACCATTACGTAATTTGTGCACGGCCCCTGTAGTCCCAGTGGAGGAGAGCAAGAAAATTGATATTTTTTTCTTAAAAATTATACTCTTTACCTATTTCTTTGCGTTCCCGACATTACGTAATTTTTGAAAAAAAATTGTAAGCGGCGCCATTTTTATTTCGTGCTTTGTTTTTCTAACATATTTGCGTTCGGCTAATTTAATTGAAAAATTTTTGTATGACCATGGGGGAAATAATTTTTTTCTACGGTATGACGAAAATTTCGAGAAAGTTGAGAAAAAAAATAAACAAAGTGGCAGAGCTCAAGTTTTTCGTAAAAAAAAACGTTTTTTGTAAAGAAACAGAGCAAAATAAATCTTTTCACCTCTTTTTGGGTGTTACAAATATTGGCAGCCTCTTATTTTTCGCTTTTACTCTCCCGCTAGTTTTGAAGAATTGGTTTGCTACATGTTTCGAGATCATGTCATAAAACATCTCGTAGGGCAGCTTTATTTAAAATCAATAATATCGCAAGCAAAAAGCTCTGCAGGAAAAACAGCGCCGTTTATTGATTTCTATGGCTGCTAGTGCTAGCTGCATGGTTTGGCCGTTTCCGGATAGATGTCACTAGTAGAACAGAATGGAAAGAAATTTAATTAAAAGCGAATATATTTCTTTCTAATGTTAACAACCTCACGAGTTTATCGCTCAGTATCGTAAATAATGGACCCTGCCGCCTCCTTTAAGCAAGAAAAAGCTGTGGTTTGGACCTGAAAACATCTAATTTTTAATTAGATTAGATGTTCAAATCTGTCCCCTTCTTGAGCCTCACAATATCCCAATCTATTGTAAAACTCTTGGCGCGTAGCAGCCAACATTTCAGGGGGTGATAGAGTTGCCCGCCTCCAAAATTTTCGCCCTCAACTCCTGTATAGTCGTAGGCCGTAAGTGAGGGTGTTGGAAAATTTTGTCGTTATAACAACCCCATAGGAAAAAGTCATTTACAAGATCTGGTGATCGAGGAGGCCATCGGATATTTCCATACACGGAAATAATTCTATCACCAAATACCTGACGATGGTAATTTGTAGCCTGGCGTGAGTTGTGGGATGAAATTTATGTTGAGTTCCCTCAACCGCAGTAAAACCTGGTGTTAGAGAAGATCAATATATTTTTGGCTATTCAAATTCCCTTCAATGAAAAAGGGTCCAGTAATGTGATCCCCGACAATACCGCTCCTAACATTTAATTTTTAAGGATGTTGCGTTCTAACACTTGCGTGCAGATGTTTATTTTCGGGAGACCAATAGCGGCTATTTTGTGGATTGTCAGAGCTATGAAGTTCAAATGTCTTCTCGTCACTAAACAAAACTTTTGATAGGAAATTTTCGTTCCTGTCACATTTATCCCTCATAACCTCACAATATTCTAACCGGCGAAAATAATCACCTAGTTGCAATTCCTACGACTTCCCAATCTTAAACGACTTGTAGCCGTATTTTTTTAGGATCCATTGGCAACGTAAGCGCATACCATTTCGTCTCGTTCCACCCTGTGTGGAAGAACGAGATGCTCTGGTATTTCGCCGTCGTGGTAACACTTTCTACAACCATTTATGCACCCGTACCTTTCAAAACAATGATAAATGTTGTAGACAGTTTGAGCCACAGGAACCGGTCGATCTGGAAACGCAAAAACAAAAAGCCCAATGACCTCGTCCGCACTGTCACTTTTTATGTAGTTTTTAATAATAAAAATCTTTTCTTCTCGAGTATACGGCATTTTAAAAACACAAAACTTACGAAACTGAAGCGACTCGAAAGGAAATAAAAATGCAATGCCTGTGAATTCCAGTTTTTCCTCGATCATCTCATGGTGTGGCCGCCATCTAACGGAATTTGCAGACATCTTGTCAACGGTTATTATTGCAACTATGATTTATGCTCACAATGAAAGAGTGGTGACAATTTTTTCTCATGAAAGCAGTCCGGAAATAATAACAAACTGGCACCATTGCTCAATATACCTGTTTCTTTTGTGCGCGCAGAACTTTCTATGCCATTTCTGTTTGATTTATTGAAATCCTATCCCTAAGGAAAATCTTAGGAACCCTGTATACATAGATACATTGCAAGTTAAATAAAAGCTTGTAAAAAAATAAAAATTTTCTTATTGAAATGGCAGCATTTAATTTTCTGGACCACTAAGACCATTCTACCATTTTTCTGCTCCATTCCTGCATGGTGCGCTGATATCTTTAACGGGACTACAAGAGCACAAAATTTTGTGCCTTGGCATTTAATTAGCACTAATTTTTCCAATCATAAAATCTTTGCACTACTGACTTTGTACTGCTTACTTTAGGGAGTTGAAAACTTACGTAAGTTTTGTAACCCATTTGGAAAGTGTAGGCGGATATTTGAAGTAATTTAGTCCCTCTTTAATTTCAATAGGATATCTTTATCCAAATTCTTACCAACAATGCGACGTTGGGAGCTTTAGGTCTCAGACTATATCACTTTTCCTTAGCGTTGCCGAATTACCTAGTCTGTGCCTTAAAAATTCAAGTCCAAGAGGTAATTAAGCTAGTTTCTAGTTTAAAACCGGACAATCCTTTAATCAACATCTTTTTTTTTTCGTGTCTCTTCGTGACATTCCTCACGTTACAAAAACTTACCGTAATCTTAAAAAGTATGCATTAAGGAGTAAAAAAATCCATTTCTTAAATAAGGGTCGACAAAAAGTGCCTAAATCGAATTATAATGGGAGCCAACGAGAGTCATAACTTGTCACTTAGATGGCCATAAAGCTGGGTCGTTTTGTACGTGCAATCATACGTACAGGGTGTTTCAGCGAAAATATAACAGAGGATCTAGCGGGTTCTTTTCCGAGATATTTTCACAAACTTTTGCAAAACTCTTCCCAATTTTTAGTTGCCTTAGTTGACATAACTAAGAATTAAATCTATGCCAAGCCGTAGTCATTGACTAGGATAAACAGCCTCACACGAAATACATTGAAAAATTATTTCGGTGAAATTTGACGACATTTTAGTATGTTATAGTGCGTTATGAGGTCAGAAAAATGGGTAAATAAAAATTGATTTCTATGACTAGTTCCAGAGATATATACGGTCAAAGGCATTTTCTGACCGAAATAAAATAAGTGATCGACGAATATGGGTTACCGAGGAACCACACTTGAACTTCCTTATTATTTTGTTGATAAAACTTTAAAAGGTTGTATACAGGGGCTAGTCAAAAAAATAATTTTTTGACACATTTTTACTTTCCTCTGTACAAAAATTAAAAAATTATTTTTGAGCACACATTAATGTTTTAGTATTTTCTAGATAAACTGAACAAGTTTTTCTTCCCAGTAACAGTTACTTTGTCTTACATGTTGTTTTCAATTTTTTTACTATAAAAACTTGACAAAAATTGTATCCTACTACGAAATAATTATTTTGCAACTTTTATTGTTATTTTTAACATTACTTAAGTATCGTTATGGTAAAGCACCGAATACTACAATTTACCTATAGCTTTTTTTATTGTTATTTTCATCATTAGTTAATTATTGTTATGCTGAAACACCGATTATTACAATTTTCTTTACAATCTGGGCCCTCTGGGGGGTTTTAACCCCCAAAGCCCCCCTCTGACTACGTCACTGTGTAGGTATAAGGGAGAGCAATTACTCAGTCATAATTTATGGTAATTTATTGTTTGTTTGATAATTTAGCCCCACCAAAAGTGTTAAACAGCAAGTAAAGTAAGTTTGGAGTACCCTGAGAAACCTTTAAAAAATCATCATCCTAGATGCAAAACATAAAGTGGTAAAAAAATTGCACCCTGTATTAGATAAAAGTATGATAAAGGCGTACGCAAAATTAAATGAAAATCCCTCTATCAGTTTTAAAGAAATGAAATATTTACTACTTTTTTATAAAAATTAATGAAATAGAACTTTTTGCATGTACCTCGTAGGTAGGAAAAAAACATTAAAATAAAACCTATTTTATTTAAAGTTTATTTACTTATCACTTTAACTGAATGCAAAATAATATTTAGATTTTTAAGTTGCAAAATAATTATTTCGTAGTAGAAAACAATTTTTGTCAAGTTTTTATAGAAAAAAAATTGAAAAAAACCTGTAAGACAAAGAAACTGTTACTGAAAAGAAAAATTTGTTCAGTTTATCTAGAAAATACTAAAACATTAATGTCTGCTCAAAAATAATTTTTTAATTCTTGTATAGAGGAAAATAAAAATGTTTCAAAAAATGATTTTTTTGACTAGCCCCTGTATACAACCTGTTAACGTTTGACCAACAGAATAATAAGAAAGTCCATGCGTGGTTCCTCGGGAACCCATATTCGTCGATCAATTATTTTATTTCGGTCAGAAAATGCCTTTTTGAGCGTACCCAATGTACCCCGAAACGACGTTTTTTTAAACTTTGACCGTCTATATCTCTAGAAGTAGTCATAGAAATCAATTTTTATTTACACATTTTCCTCTAACATACTAAAATTTCGTCAAATTTCACCGAAATAATTTTTCAATGTATTTCGTGCTGAATTCTTTGCCAACTCTCTAACAACGTTTATTTTTACTGGAATATTGTGGGGTTTTTAACTTCCGCAACGAACGACGTTGATAATTAACTAGAGTTAATTAATTTACGTTCTTTCAACGTTTTTCTTTACGAGAAAATTGTGGCCAATTAATCAATGCAGTTGCGGCCAATTTTACCTCCTTAGTCGCAAAACGGTTAGGTTTTCAGTAAACCAAAAAACTATTATTGCCGCCATACTGTTCTCTTTTCCTGATTGGCGCCGCTACGCCATTTGTGTAAATCGTAAAAAAATCTTGTTTTTTGCTGTATTTATAAGTAATCCTTTAGATAGGCTACAGTTTAAAATAGGTTTAAAGTATTTTTAGAATTTTATACTTCCTCCACCTACCGCTAACTACAGTAGGTATTTTCTTGGTTTCGATAGTTCACACAGAGGGCACCACATCTTTGGTATATAATAGCTGATGAGTCTCTAATAAGGATGAAACGGCGTCGTCCCAGGTTCCACCTTCTGTGACGAACACATGGCAGCAACCCTACTGGAGCCAGGCTGTCCTTAAGGCTCTAAGTGCACCCAAAATCGTCAGTAGTCTGGTGGAGGAGTGCGCTGAAGCATTGAAAACACTGGCTCAAGACAAGAGGTTAACACTGATGTGGGTCCCAGGTCATGAGGGAATACCAGGGAATGAGAAAGCCGACGTACTAGGAGCCGGAACACAATACATTGGACCGAAATCTCTTTTGGGAATAATAAGTAAACAGGCACAGAGTGAGCTGAGGAAATGGGCGAACAACGAACTGAAGACGTCCTGGAGGCAAGAGTCAGAGTGCAGACAGTAAATGGCTCTTAGGCAAGACACGAAAGAACATTGGACTGCTGACCGAGATACTGACTGGGCACAATCGGCTCAAAAAAACATCTGACGCAAATAAGAGTAACAAGAGATCCCGTGTGTGCTTGCAGGCTCGAAGAGGAATCGGCGCAGCAGAGCGCGGATGCACATGCCAGCTCAAAGCAGCTGAAGTGGGGATTTTCCACGATAGAGGAAGAAGAGCTGCATTCGTTCAAATGGGCCGACACACTGAAATTCGTAAAGAAGGCAGGGAGGCCCGGAGAAAGAGTTGCAGCGGAAGTAGGGGTATAGGGGTAAGAAACGGGGTATGGCAGAAAGGACCCATGAAGGGGCCTATGCTACTACTACTGCTACTACTATTCATTTTGCACAAAGTACAAAAAACTTCTGTTTTTTTCGTTAGATTTGCAGTGCACACAGCCATCCTTCGATTGTTTTTTAATATTTTAGCCCACTTAACTTCGTGATAAAACAAAAATCGCTTTTTTTCTAAAAATGGCTTTTTTGTAGAAATTATTTTTAAGTCATAGTAAATATTAAGGTGGTTAAAAATTACCAAACGAATTGTGTTTAATATTTTGACCCTTACCAAAACAAAAGTATGAAAGAAGCTAAATTTAAGGTTTATGTGCATCCTAAGCAACACTTAATAGTCAATTTTACTATAATAATGATATTTTCTAAAAAAAATCTATTTATAGAAAAAATTTCACTATTGTCACTTAGTGTGGTCACTATTACGGTTAAAAAATTGAAAGTTACATGCAAAAGTAATATAGTCCACTACATAACTATATACCATTACCAGAACCACGAAAAAACTTTACAGGCGGAGGCTTAATACATAGATATCACATTTAGTTGTTTAGTATTACTTTTACGAGGTAATGACTCAGTTTTGGAGCCTACAGGGTCGCCTATCTACCATGCAGTAAGTGATAAATGTGTGTTTAGTGGAAAAACGTTGCCTACGAGTTAGCGCTACTTCACTGACGTTTTTTTTTAAATTACTCATTAAATCCCCAAATCACACAAATATCAATATTAAGTTGATGAAACATTAAAACCGGAAAGACATGTAATTTGGAAATGTTAACCTCAAATAATTCAGATTTTTTCTTAACATTTTAGATAAAACTAGATAAAAACTGGGCGAGGGGCGCGTTTTTTTTTATTAAAAATTCAGCATTTTTAATCAGTAAAGTGCTATGCGTTTATAGTGGTCAATAAAATGGTAATTATTAGGTATAGGTTATGATATAAATAATATTTCTTTTTTCTGTCATGTCTTCACATATCTTATGGTGTAAGTCCTGATATTATAGAAAAAGATTAACATATTTTTAATTAATAATGTAGGAAAGAGGAAACCTATAAAACCCTATAAAGTCAGAAATATTACTTTATGTGGTATACAGGACGTCGGCATAACGTGCCCGTTTACCACCCGCGACGACATAACTCCTATATCAAGAGTAATAATTACGGTCGCGATGTAGTTGCGTATAACCGTTCCAAAGCATTCCCAAAAACGGTGTGTACCTCGAGGTATAGTAGTACTAAAACCGTCGCCGTGATACAACGCCACAACTCTATTGGGGATAGGGCGTAAAGACGGCCACCATGTCGCAACTGATTTCGTTGCTTGGGATGATGTACTAAATCGCTCTCTCACAGGAAACGAATGTTTTAAGAGTAAAAAAATGAGAATTAATGTTTTAGCCAAAAATTAAAAATGCTAAATTTACATTATCAATCGTCTTCTCCTCTGCAACGGACGTTGGAACATTTATAGGTGGAAACATTTTGGGCATTTAATTTTGCTAGTTTAATGGCATATTTTGTTATTGTTTCAACACCCTGTATGGTAGTTCTAATGCATATATGGATTTAATTTTGATGAATTTAAAGGTCGTTGTGTCCATTTTTACGATTGAATCAGAATAAACGCTATAAAATTCCGTTTAACAATACTTTAATAATAATATAAAATATTTTATTACCAACTTAATAGGACCATAAATTTGTTCAGTACTCTCATACACATAAAACTTGATTCTCGTTTGGGACGGAATATATAAAAGGCTCTTTAAAGACTAGCCTTGCAAGAAACTTAAGTTTTGGCTTTTGCTTATTCACCAAATGGTAGTCTGCATGCAATCATTTTACTTTAATATTATTGATATTTTTACAGTTTTATAGTAAAAAAGTGAGTAAAAAAGTAAATAAGATAGGGATGGCAAAAATTAAAATTAAAATTAAAATACATAAAAAATACGAAAAATAAAACACAAAGTGTATCACATCGTTTTAAAGAAATTTTTAAGCTAAAAATCAAATAAAAAACTTTGTGTTATTTCTCAGAAACTAAAAATGACAGATAAAATCGAGTTTGACAATAGGATTCTGATTTAGAAAGTCAACAAAGAAGCTATTTGGACCAAACAGATACTTCCACAAATAAAAAATTGGTGCTAGAAAGTACGGATAGCCCAGCATACAATAAATTAATTTGTGTTGAAAGGAAATGAAAATATCTCGAAAACTGTAGCTTTGAAACTTTGAACGTTATAACAAAATTTTTGGGTAATATTTACAATAGCTACTTTACTTCTAAAGTTATGATTTTTTTTATATTTTAACATTTTTTCAAATGACTGGGAAACTAAAGCTCCCACGAATTTAGACTTTTTAACAAAATTTGTAGTCCATATTCATGGATACCTAAGTCTGAAAACTATATATCGCTTCTTTCTTTTGTTTCAAAGTTACAATTTTTTCAACCCACTACCACCCTCCCAAAAGGTAATCAGTTTATGGTCAGTCGATAGACGATTTTTGTACCAAATTTCATTAAAATCGTTTAAGGCGTTCTTGAGTTATCGTGTATACAGTCAGACAAGAGACCGAAAGACAACTTTTTTTTTTTCGTCGATTAATTTGATAAAATTAGGAAAAGTCAAAATTTCACGATTTTAATTGTCTCCCATACCATATTAGTATGGTGGACTAAAAAAGTTATCCGTGGAAACCTCAAAAACAAGACGAAATAAAAACAAAAGACATCCACTACCTATATGCTATAACCATATAACTATGAGATACTATAACGGCACAAGTGTCGCAAAACAAAAACAAAGAAGAAAATTCAAAATCGCGGTTGGCTTTGGCACTGTGTGGGACACCAGGTCATAGACGACATATCTACTGCGCATGCATTAACAGTGTCATAGGGACCTTACGATAATTTAATGACTAGGTATTAATTTGAGTGATAGTGACTACGACGTCATCTGTCCGAAAACTTTGATTTTATTTAATTTAATATATTTGTTATTTGTTGTTTTCTATTTCACTGATAGTATTAAAAATATTTTAAACGCTATAACCTCTTTTAATAATTTTAACTATGTCATTAGCTATGTAGTACCAGCAAAAGTAGCTTTAAAATCGTTTCGTGAAATAGGAATGCTAAAATTAAAAGAAATAAATTTTTCAATTAAAAAAAATACAGTAGATAATGATGGTTTAGACCTTAACGTAAACAATGCTATGTCCTACTTAGTAGGTAAAATAACGTGTAACTTTCCTGATGACTTGAAAACAGCAACAGTAACTCCAATAGAAAGGGTTAAAAATACCTTGCGGTGTTCAGAGTTTCGCCCGATAGACACACCCTGCCAAAAAAACCGCATGATAACTCTTAGAATCTGTTCAAGTCTTCAACAGATATTAAGAGATTTGACTAGCTTGACGAGATTTGACCAGCCAGATTATTTGCCTCGAGAAAACTTTTGAAAACTAATCAGCCTTTACCATATTTCACGAGAAATAATTTTTTGCTCTCAAGAATTGAAAAGATTTTAAGAGATCCTATGAGGGATGTTTCACAAACCGCATGAAAAACATATTAAATCTGGTAAAATCTTGTCAAATTTCTCCATGAGATTTGATGCGGTATTTTTGGCAGAGCATTACCAGTATATGAAAAAACACTAGAGCTTACATTAGAAAAACAAATCAAATCTTAGAGTACATTGAAAAAAATGAAATACTTCATCCTCAGCAATCTGGTTTCCGCACATTACATAGGTCTTCAATTTGTTCTTTCTAAAAAAAAAATAAAAAAGATTAACACGCCAGGACGAACCCGTACGATGCCTATATGTGAGTGTTTCAGAGTTGGAAGTCGTCAGACTGTGCGATGGTGTTAAATGATGTCTGCATTGAGGCTGACTAGTGAATCCACTGACGAGCCCACGCTGGTCACCCCGGGTGAAACATCGTTTAATTGTTTTTCTTTTCGCTTTGGTCTTTTGTGTTTAGTCTTTTACAATAATAATTAAGTCAAATTATTATATTATTAAATCTCAAATATATGAACAAAACCACGTTCGGTTTAAATAATACCCGTTTATTACCCACTTTTACAACCCTACGATCCGGACCCTTGTCTAAAAAATATAATTTAGCAGTAATTTAGTAGACTGTGTCGCTGATCTATCATCCCGCGTTTTGGATTTCGCAGGTAGTACGCCGGCCATCCTTTTGAATCGGAATGTTGCCCCTTTGCATATTGTTTGTTCAGTGTCAGTAATCGACCTTAATTATTATATTAAATTGACAGTAGATATCTATATCTTTAGCATTTTCATGAACCTTTTGCTTTTTAAGGAACCCTTGGGGCCTTAAACTAACTAGGTAAATCTGATGTGAGGAATTAAAAAAAAAACAATCAAAGCTATGGGTAAAGTTACAAAAATATTTTTTAAAAAATCCTCCTCCCCACCACTCCTCATAGTCGTGAGGCGGCGCGGATTACCGCTTAAAAGTGCAATTTTTTAGTTTTTTGTCGATATTTGAAAAACTCAACATTTTTTTGGAAAAGAAAAATTTTCCTGTAAGTCTGTAGCCAATAATAATGTTTCGCTTGCCGTCGGCCTTTTTTCACAAAAATTTAAGATAAAAGTTGGTGTTTCATTTTTTTTTGTAAGAATTGAGATCACTGATCACTGATGTGAAATTTTATTTATTCTCATCTTTAAAAATATGTTTCCAAAATAGATAGCACTAATTTGCTCCAAAATTTACCCAAACAAAATGTTCAAAAAAAAGCTCACAAAAATGTTCACGCAAAAAATTTTAGATCTTTTGCACGAGCTTTTGTTTGAGCATGTTCGTCTGTGTAATTGCCACTTAAGATATCGCAAGAATATATTCAATTTTTTTTATCCAATTTATTGTTTTTTTTTCTTAATTTTTGTCATCAAATTTACTTAAACAATTAAAAATTATTTAAATTGTTATTAAAATTATTATGAAATTGATATAAAATTAAGAAAGCTATCTACTAGTAAAAAAATTTTTATGTTAATTTAAGGGCTAAGTAGAGTATCCATTGAGCTAAGCTTTGTCTTTGTAATTATTTATAATTACAATAAAGACGTTTTCTATTCTATTCTATTATATTCTATTTTAATGAAAAATTATAATGGAAATTGGTTTTTCGTGGACCGACATCGTGTCACACAGTGAATGTCCACAGAAACAGGAAGCCGTACCAAATGTTTGGTGCAATATATTGTTTAAATGTTTAATTTTAGTTAATACCCTTGATTACTCACGCAACGTAATTTACTGCGGCTATCAATAGAACAAAACCAAAGCCTTGATATTACAGTCCATATATAATGGACAATAAGATAATGTTAATGTTGTTCTGTTTAAACATTCGAGGGGCAAAAGGTTTCATTTTCAATTCAGCGGCGTCCCGTGAAGTTTCAAGTAAGGGAAGCAATTTTTAAAAACTTACCCTATTTGTAATGCAGTTCGATTCTTGATTTTGCAAATTCGTCAATGACTCCATCATAAAAACGTGGTTGCGCTAACAAGCTTTGAGAAGGTTTATTTTCAATGGACAAAAGCGATATTTGCAAAAGTCTCTCCTGACCTGTCGAATTTTCCCCCCGATTGCTCGAGAAAAAAGTAGACAACCAAATTGCTGGTGATAACCCTGAAGTCTTTGTTGGAGAAAAAACGAGAAATTGCAGAACGTTCCTTGAAAGACATTCTAGAATCCATCCACCAGAGAACAGGCTGAACAGTATTTTGGGACAGACACAACAAACGCATGACTTACTTACCGCAACAACCACGATATTGGAAATACAGAAGTGAAGAACAGTATAAAAGAGTTTCCATTTATAAAGAAGTTTTGGAGAAAATAATTTCAGACATAAAATCAAGGTTCAATAACGAGACTAAATATTTTTGACCTGAACATATTCATACCAAGTTTTACAGAACGGGAAGTCAAAATCAAGGCAAAATTAACTAATGTCGTTTGCAAATACCATAAACTGTCTGATTAATCCAAAACACAAATTCTTGAACTTTTAATGGGAGAAGTCAATATTTGGAAACAATATTGGTCGGAAGTAGGCAAATGCTTAAATTAAAACATATATGATAACGTTGTCGAGGCAACGAGCAAGTATGGCGACATTTTAACATTCTTGGGTGTTTGCGAATAAGTAATCCTTCGTCAGAAAGAAGCTTCTCCTGCCTCAGAAGATAGAAACCATAGGTACTTAAAAACACTATGACGGAAATTCTTCTGTGGGGCTTACCGTTGCTGCATATCAACAGATATATTGAAATAATTTTGTTTTGAGATAAGCATCTTATATTTGAGATATTGTAATATAAAAGGTAATGTTTCAACTTAAAAACCTTCTTAGACCTCAAAAAAAGTCTTATTTAGCTATTGGGTTTTGTTTGTCGTTTCTTTGTTATCTATGTTTTTTATACCTGAAAAAAATTTTAGTTATTCAATCGCCGATTTTAGCGGGGTAGGGGACTAATTACCCCCCCACCCACCTTAAGTTAAATTTTTTTACGAAAACATTTACAAAATCAAAAGTATGGCCTAAATTGGGGCGCTATAACACCTTTGATATTTACGGTATTAGTTTAATGTTGTGTTAAAAATGGCATATTTAGTGTCATTTTCTGCCGACAGTGTGTAAAATAGTATTTTTGGAGAAGGTGAAGTCACAACTAGTGGCTAAAATACTGCTTTTTTTACAAGCGTTGGTTAAAATAACGAGCGCAGCGAGGTATTTAAAAACGCGAATTTGTGCGAAAGTAGTTTACACTATTTTCTTTTAATAACTTTATCAAAAAATCCAAGAAAAACAGGAAAATACTTTTAAAAATCTCGAACGAAGCGCACTTCTCGCAACACACCATCTTCACACAATAAATCCAGGCGGCTGGTAAATAAAATAACAATGGTTTCCATAGCGATGTATCTTTTTACTCGTTAGCGTTCATTGTTGCGATATTTTAATCTTTGACAGTTTGATAATTCGATGGTGTTTTTAAATGATTTTTTTGTAAATACTTGGTGAAAACTGACGCAAGTGGCTCAATTTTTAGGCAAGAATATTTATATTTTTTCAATATTACTATTTTTCGGTATTTCTCTTTAATTTTTGGTAAAAAACGGACAGAAATCCTAATTTTTTTGCATCTGTAATCAAAAAAGTCATGCTTCAGTTATTTGCAGACAGTTACTGAAATCATGTTTTTCATGAAGGTATAAAAAAATACTTTTTTGCATGACTTTTGAAAAACTTTTTTAAACAATTTTTCGGAATCACGACCGTATAAAAAACGTTATAATATGCAAAATGCTTGCCTTATGCGTGCAAAATGTTGTGCATTTTGCACTTGTTGTATAAAAAACTAAAATCCTAAATAACAAGCAAAATAAATAATGTAGAAAACATTTTCTCGAGAAATTCAAAAGCATATCAATAGGTATGTAATGTGATTCTCTTTTATTTGTCAAACTCAATATAAATTTAAAGCAAATTATAAAAATGCAATAAAACTTGTGTAACAAGTAAATAAAAGTAAAAGTAAACATAATTAAATTTTTTGTAAATCCTCACAAAAAACTAAAGTATAAACAACAAGCCTACTTACTTCTTTGATCTTCAGTACTTTTAAGGGCTGCTGCCAATATTCGTTTGCTTCTAGAAGTCATATTGTTGAGAATATTTTACACCACTCTCAGCACGTGTTGTCAGGGTTGCAAGTAAACAAATGGATAACTCGCTTAAAGGCAACTCAAAATACTTAGTTGTAGCTATGAAAATATTGCCGATTTAAGAGATACCTACATTTGCAAACTTCAGCTGCGACGAATTGGGTTGCTGTATGACTTATCCAGTTATAGCATCAGGAAGGGTTCACTTTGAGCAATAATAAGAAGTGTATAACTCGATTTCCCAAAAAATTAAGTTACCTAGTTGTAGTTAAATAAAAGCTTTACTTTTATTGTAGTTTTTTTTTCGTATCGAAACCGCCCCCCACTTTTCAAATGGCTGGGACCGCCACTGGGGTATCTCATTTAAAAAAAGTATCGTCGCCACTCTAGCTCCGCCTCCTTACTGACGGGTGCGATGATTAGCATCCAAAAAGATAATTTTTTGTAAACCATCCAATTATGTGAAAATTTACGTCTCTGCCTCTATTGGTTTTGGAGATATTAGGGTGGATTCGAACATTTGGGACACTCTGTATATAGATTTGGTGTGTCTTGTTTTTACTTGTCTTGTTCGTCCGACAGACCGAATTGATCCCTTCGGTTCGCGAAATATTGTACGGTTATGAAAGTTGTCTGATAATCGGAGCTGTCCGTTAACAGAGCTTTCACTATATAGCCCTTCGATAAATATCTCTAGATGTTTATTATCGACCTTTACGATTTGTTTGTTTTGCCATATAAATTAATTTGTCCCGAGATTTTATATCTTCACATATTTCCGCCAAATCTGCACAACGAGAGATTTATGTGCCCGCCAGCGCCCACTATAATTATTTCTCCTTTTGAAAGCCAATATTTTTTCTTTGATAATATTTATAGTTTTCATTTTCGCAATTAGTTTCTGTGTGACCGTGAATGCGACAAAGAAAGCACCTCAAGGATTTAGAGAACAGTGAAAAATGTTGTATCTACATCATTTTTTTTTGTCTTTATTTAATCAGATAGCCAGCATTATGCTTACGGACTTTTTCTCCAGATTTTAAAGAACAAGGTGGCCATGGAACACAAGTATCATAGGTAATAATATTGGGCAGTTTATTTCGATTTCCCCATATCTTCCATACAAATTTAAACTTAAATACCTTAGAGAAGATAAGAGATAAACCAAAGGCGTTTGATATTTTTTAAGGATTCAGAAAATGGGATAATATACAGGGTGTTCAATTTAAAAAAAGGTAGGTTTGTGATTTTATGTTTGAGACACCATTTTTCGAAATCGCCTTTTTTACACAAAATGATCCTATATACGTTTTTTTTTTTGAAAAACCCATTGTTCACCCAAAAAAATTCATTATTCCAAACTTTTGAGGCCAAGGGCGGATCGAGGGGGAGGTGTCATGGGGGTCGTGACCCCGCCCCCTGGGCGGTTCACATTTTTTTAAAAATATCTAAATAATCAAAAAGAAATTAACTTGGACATCATATCTATGCCCGTGTGCACGGGTTCGGCTTGACATGTAAGCCGAACTTAAGCTTTAGTTTTGGTTTGCAATGGTGTCGAATATCATGTAAGTAGCACTTAAGCTGCAGTTAAAATAAGCCGTAGAATTCCTTCGGCTTAAGCGCATTTTGAGGTTATGAGAGTTATTTTTTGATTATGTTTTTAAACAAAATCTATTAATTTTATCAGGTTATAAAATTGTTCCGTTCTCTTAAAATCTTTCTGTGATTAGTGGTCTGTGCTTTAAATGGAACTTTTTTGGAATGACGAAAAAAGTGAAGAATTAGACTTTGCAATTAATGGTATACCACGAAGAATTGTTCAAAGAATTAATTTATTTCAACACTTTTAATAAAGATACCTTTTACAAAAGGTTTAATGTCCAAAAAAAAACAATGTTTTTAAAACTTTGTACAATAACAAAAATTCAAACTTGGATGAGCATCCCACAAGGAACACACAAAAGATCAAAGCGAAAAGAGAAATTATTAAACGATGTTTCGCCCTGGGTAACCAGCCTGGGCTCATCAGTAGTTTCACTGGTCACCCTCAATCCAGACATCATTTAACACCATCGCACACTCTGACTTCCAACTCTGAATCACTCACAAGTAGGCATCGTTCCGCATGGTACTTATTATAAATCACCTGATACGGGTTCGTCCTGGCGTGTTAATATTTCCAGTAGGATTATGCTCCTAAGGCAATTAAAACAAAAAAGAAGTTAGAAAGCCTTTAATTCAGTTACGTCAACCGAAAAGAAACTAAAAAAATAAAAGATCAAAAGACCTTGGGTGGAAATAACGAAAATTCAAACCCATTGTAAAATGATATCACTTTACTTTTCTATTAAGAAAAACCTAAATAAACAAAATTTTAATATATTACGAAAAATCCTGATAAAAATACCATTTAATAATTGTGGAAAAGACACATCAAAAAATAATATTGTCAAGTCGATTCGATTGATGTAACTACATTCATTTGTAGCCACTTGCACCAACCCAAACCTAGAGCACACCTGAATAGGCTTCCCCTAGTTCTAGGGAAACCCTAGCCCGTCACCTAAATTGAAATGGCTTGCTTGGCAAATTTTAAACGTACCCCTAGGTAGGTGAGCAAAACATTCGGCAACGTGGAAAATTCTGTCAAAAAAACGTCATTCCTTAGGTTCTCTGCCATATCTCTCTGCCTCCGTCGCCCAAATTTTTTAGCAAGTACTTAAGCAGGTGAAAAATTGTTTTCCTAAAGATATATGGCTGACATTGATTTTTCAGATTTTTCTAATTTATCGCAATGTAAAATGTTACAGAGATATTATGCATACAGGCAATATTTTTATGCCTACCTTTGTGTGTGTGTGTACATTTTGGCTATGTAGTTATAATATGTTTTGTATGGTAATGATATTCTTTCAGCGGTATGGTAACAAAACCAATATCCTATTAACCCTGGATTTATAAATTTAAGGCTTATTTTGTGCTTAATTTTTGACCTCTGTCTTTTAGTATGCTGGAAGCAGATAGAGATATAAAATTATTACACATTAAGCATTAAAAATTGTGTTAATGGGCCTTTGCTGTTCGACGGTGATGCATACCTGATCCTTTTTCTTTTGCTAAGGGAAAAGGAGACATAATTATAGTATAAGTATATAATCTTGAACGTTGAGTTTATAAATCCGCAGGGCCTACCGGTCATGAGGATACTCCATATGATTTTCAATCTGCTCCAAAATTAACATCACACTTGGTTTCGTTAACATAAACCTTTTGAAAAAAGTTAGGTTGTCCATATTCTCAAAATGATTGGACCTGTTATAAAATTGACGCGCAAAACCATTCTCAATTGTTTCTAACAGCTCCATATCATCGTCCCATGCCTCCATATCCAAAAAATTCATTTTTGCAACACAGCCACAAAAAAAAGATTGTGGTTAGTTAAATTTTGAGGTTATTTTATCAACAGGTAAGGGCAAGGTAGGAGCTAGGGACCCAAAATCGACTACCTAGATTCAGAGCTAACCTAACATGTTTAGGTCTCACCTTAATGCTTCAGCAAGTGAAAACTGATACCTACCTAAATTTAGAGGATTCCTAGGGCTAGGTGTATTCTTAAACGTTGGTGCAAGTGGCCATTAGGCTCATCATCATCATCATAGGCAATCACTCGATACCGAGTATGATTTTCCTCTATTCTATATCGTCGCTATCTGTTTTGCGTTTGATGGCTATGTAAGCCAATTCTCGAGCCGCACACCCTTCCACAGTCCCTGCACACCCAGTCTCTGGCAGCAGCCGGGTGTTGTTAATCAACGATTCTTCCATTTTGTCGCTCCTTTCTACGTTCTCTCTTTTCCGTTTCTAGTCTACCTCGTTGCTTTTCAAAAGTTTGTGCTTCCTCATGCACTGTTCAGTGCTATGTAGCCCTATTGTTTGCCGTGGTCTCGAAGTTGTTTATATCGATGTGACCCTTCATCATATTGCCTTTGGGAACGTCCTTGTACCTTTTTTGTTGACCACCTTGATTTCTCTTTCCCTCCTTCGGTTGTCCATAAAATATCTGCCTTGGGAGACGTGTTTCAGGCATGCGGATAATGTGACCAGTACAACGAACCTGGTGCTTGAAGATTGTTGTTTGTTCGTCGGTCTTGCTATTTGATTCTCAGTATTCATCTTAAACAACTTTGATGATATTTTTCTAGTCGTTTGATATGCCTTCTGTAGGTGGTCCACGTTTCGCATCCGTATGTTAGAGTTGGTATTATAACTGTGTTGTAGACATGAAGCTTGGTCTCCGCATTGACGTCGTGATTGTTGAAGACTCTCTCCGAAAGCCGTCCGAACGCTGCGCTAGCATCTTTTAGGCGATGCTGTGTTTCTGCGCCAATAGTTGCATTTGATGATAGGTGGCTCCCAAGGTAATGTTCCACGTTCTGCCGAGGATGACCATTTATGGAAATGTTTGGAGCTTGGGGATTCGTACCTGGTTCTGGTTGGTGAAGAATTTGCGTTTTGGCAAGATTGACCTCTAGGCCAATGCTTTTGTAGGCTTGATTAAATTCGTTGATTACCAGTTGTAGACCTTCCTCTGTATCGGCCATTACGACGTTGTCATCGGCGTACTGCAGTTCGATTACCGAGGTTGTCGAGACCTTAGTTTTTGCTCGCAGTCTGCCTAGGTTAAGTAGGCCACCGTCGAATCTATATAGAATTTTCACTCCCGGCGGTAGATCTTCCTCAACAAGGTGAAGTATGGCACCTAAAAATATAGAGAATAGGGTGGGCGCAATAACTCACCTTTGTTTAACGCCTGTCGTAATCTGGAATGACTCTCCTGGTCCATCGTTGCTCAGGACTGTTGCATTCATATTGTCGTGTAGTAGCCTAAGAATTTAAATATATTTTTGAGGGCATCCAGCTTTTGCCAGTATTTTCCAGAGAGGCTCATAACTGTCACCTACATAAGGCGGTCATTTTTGTGAAATTTCTGACGGGATATTATCATTCTACCTATTTTTACTTCCGTGGATAAAACATAATAGCATTTTTGAATTTTTTTTAAATTCCAATTAAATGACCACGGGGTCAATTTTTAATGGAAAACCTGAAATAATTATATTAATTTGTTTTACGTAACATTCGATCCCAGTCAAATTTATCGAATTTTTGGTAAAATGGGTCACTGATCTTAATTTAAATAATTGGATGCCAATTACGTAATTCATGCATAAAATTAAAGTATAGTTTTAAATACATCGGGATTGAGTTGAAAACCTAAATTTAGTTTTAAATATTAGTGAAGGGGCATGGCTCTTTAGTCACACAATCAAGTGTTACCGGCTGTTTTGTTCGCATCCGTGTAGAAGAGGTTGATATGACGTCATCTTTCAAGATGGCGGTAAAAAATCATAACGCGCAACCAGGCCATGATTATACTCGATTCCATATCACTCGAGGACGAGGATTTCACAAAATTTACTCTTAACGGCCCAATTACATCGTTAAACCGGCAACGCTGTTGGGTCCGTTTATTAGGCAATTCTTTTTCCGCATGTTTCTCGGAAACGGGACTTCCAAATGGCCTGAAATTTTGCCTAAATTGTTTATTGGACTATGTTTTTCCATCAAATCTTGGTACTTTTTTAAAATTTTGTTTATTTTTTGAAAAAAACTGTTTTAGCTTTTGTGGTGTTTCAAAATTGGCGCGCCCATATCACGTCAGAAACAGTCAGAAATATCCTTTATAGAGACCTGTAAAACTAAATTGGAAATATTTGTAATTTTCCAAATAATGGACACCTAATTTCAAAAACTCTCTAGATTGTATTAATAAGCTTTGTAATCCTCTTCCTCTAATAAAAAACAAATTGAGTATTATTTTCCTCTAAAGCTAAAACATGCGGAAATGTAAAAACATGGACTATACTGGTTACCTATCAATATTAGTTATATGCCTAGCATCAAAAAGTACTTAAATGGTTATATTATAGATACCGCCACCATCAAAATTAACCACCCACGTCTTTTTTTTGTGAGCTTACCCTAGGCATAGTTTCTAGTGTTCTCCTTTCCTAAATGTATCCGGCTAAGAGAGATCTAGCATATATACCTAGGTAACACCCCTTACCAGGAAAAAAAAATTATGCCATGCAAACATCGAAATTGGTCGACTCACTGTATTTGCAACTAACCAATGTCAGTGTGTCTGCCTGACATTCTTCATAACCTTAGTTTTGTCGTTTTGTTTTGGAGTTCGTCGGCCTGGTTTTTGTGTTTTATTTAATTATTAAATAAAAAGTGAAAAGCTACTTTTTAGAACCCTTAAGTGGTCTGTGTGTATGGCCATTTGACTAGTTGTCACTGCTCTCAATTCGATCACCTAGGTGATAAATAAACAATCCCCCATAGGGTCACTGGATCCTGAGACCTGCGGTCCCAGCCGCAGGTTTTAGGATCCAGTGACCCTAATCCCCAATGATTCGCGGCGCAATCTGTGAACAGGAGAATACAGTAAAGAAACCAGAGATAGATAATGAGTGGTAGATGACGTATTGAAATCGATTGACAAATTTATATTATCTCTGGATTGTTCTTGCGCCGTTAAGGTCATCCGACATCGCAAAAAAACAAGATTTTTGCCATTTTCTCTTTAAAAAATCTTAATAATTCCACGTTTTGTCAGACCAACTTCAAATGTACCTCAAACTATTAGGCATGTATGCCAAATTCGATACTTAGAGTTTGATGCAGTAAAATTAACAAATTGCAAAAATAACATATTAAAGGGCGCTATTCATCAACTATTTAAGCGAAGACAACCAAATTTGGCAATGAAGATAAGAAAGTCAAGTACAACAATTTTGGTGCAAAAATTTTTTTTCAGCTGTGACGTGTTTTAAGATGGCGGCTGATATATTAAAATGGGGACCTATAACCACATTTTATTTTATCCAATTTCGTAAAAGAGTAAAAATAACAAGGTGGCCCTCAATTCTTGTTGACTTATCTTCGATTGCTATTAAAAAAAAGTTTAGTTGGTGCATAACCTCGATTGTCCTTGAAAATACCATGTAAAATTGGAAAACCCGCTTTTTGTAGCATTTTTTCCAATTTACCACTACTCAAAATCTTGTGTGCCGGAGATCATATTAACATCTTAGCCATAAAAAAAACACTTCATGGTAAACCTCCCAACCATTTTTTTGATCTGGCGTTCCAGATGTTGGTGTAACAAAACGTTAAATTATGGAAATTTTTTTAAAGAGAAAATCTCAAAAATCGTGTTTTTGCGATTTTCAAGGTCATTTGCGATCGGATGACCTCAAAGGTGATTTTTTTGGAGTTCTCGTCCTCGAGTTATATGAAATCGAGTATAATCACGCACCGGTTGCAAGAATTGTATTTTTTTATGATTTTTCGATCGCTATTTTGCTGCTAACTCTTTTACATGTAACTTAAATGACTTCTTTGGCTAGACAAGTGAGTAGAACATAAAATTCACAGTTTTGAAAATAAAAACAACAGGCATATAGGTCATTTTTACCGAAGTATAACATAAACTTCATCATAAATTTCATCTCCAGCACTTAAAGTTTTTGCGTAGTTCTAAATTGTAAAAAAAACACTACAAAAAGCTAGTTCATCAACATCATGCATCACATTAATCAGAGACAATTCAACATTAATCAGAGACAATTCAACAAAAATTGATGGCCACCTTGTTATTGTTACTTTTTTACGTAATTGGATAAAATAAATTGTGGTTATAGGTCTCTATCTTGAGATATCAGCCGCCATATTTAAACGTGTCACAGCTGAACAAAATTTTTTTTAGCAAAATGGTTGGACTTGACCTTCTTATTTTTGTTACCCAATTTGGTTCTCTTGGCTTTAATAGTTAATGAATTAGTTAATTTTACTGGGGTATTTTTCAAAGTCTTGAAGCATCAAACTCTAAGGACCCAATTTGGCATACATGCCTAATAGTTTGAGGTACATTTGAAGTTGGTCTGACAAAACGTCGAATTATTAAAATTTTTTGAAGAGAAAATGGCAAAAATATTGTTTTTTGCGATTTTCATGGTCATTCAAGGTTGGATGACCTTGAAAGTAAATTTTTTGGAATCTTCGCCCTCAAATTATATCGAATCGAGTATAATCAAAATAATAATAATAAATAATCAAAAAGTTTTGTGAAAAATTTGAAAATCATTACTCTGATCTATACGACGTGAACATAAGCACTCCCCAGGGTAGCGTGTTAGGCCTTCTCATATTCCTACTGTACATTAATGATCTGTCAGATCATATAGCAGAAAAAAATCTTTATTTTTGCTGATGACAATTGTATTGTCATTTATTCCTTAGATCCACAGGATGCATATGAGAGAGCTAGTCAGATTCTAATTGATTTTGGTTAGTGGTGTAAAAAGAATTATCTTATTATTAATTACAGTAAGACAGTTTGTGTTGAGTCCTTTAATATCTACCGATCATGTTTGTTTGAAAGTTTGAGACAATGATGTGTTTGAAATTAACTCTGTGTTTCGGACTTCCATTGTCTATATTTTATTTATACACGACGTTTCGATCAGTATAATCTCTGATCGAAACGTCGTGTATAAATAAAATATAGACAATGGAAGTCCGAAACACAGAGTTAATTTCATCTACCGATCATCTCACGACTTTTCTTTCCATGTAAATAATACAAATATTAAAACAATCAACGTCGCAAAATTTTTAGGTATCCAAGTAGATCAAAACTTGTCATTCACAACTCATATTGACCAGGTCTGCAATAAATTAGGTAAAGCTTATTATGCACTGTCTACTCTAAAAACGGGTATTGGGCAAAAATTCCTCAAAGACAACATATTATGCACTAGCACATAGCCACATGTCCTACAACAGGGACAGGGGACAGGATTTGCGAAGTTAACAGAGTTTTTATTCTTCAAAAAAGAATTATAAGATTGATTTTTGATTTACCATACCTCGCGAGCTGTAGAGACTTTTTTAAGCACCATAAAATATTATTTTTAACATCAATTTACTTACTCAAACTACTCACCTTTATTCATAAAAATAAACATTTATTCCAAAAAGATAGCCACCAGTACAACACCAGACAAAAATAATGACCTCAATTTACAAAAGCATAGCCATACTTTTTATAAAAAGTCACCAATCTATGCTGGATGCTTTTTATTCAATAATCTACCCGAATCAATCAAAACAATAACTCCACACAAATTATTTTAAAAAAAAACACTCAAAACCTTCTTGACTACAAATGTGTTTTATGACTTATATATGAATTTATTAACTTTACATCAACTTAATTGGAAATACTTTTACATATATTTTTAAAATATTGTCTGGCTTTCCATTTACACTTAATATTTGAATTATAGCTATTTTATTATGTACAGTAAGTTTATTTTCGGTTATATTTAACCTTTTTAATATGTCGTATTGTGCCTTTGTTTATTAAAATCTTAAAACCTAAATTAACAAGTTTAATTTGGGTTGAATTCCTACTCTATTATTTTTATTTTATTATATCTATGATTTTAAATCTATTTATTTTTGTCTGTTGTGCTATCCTATATACATTTAATTTGTCATATCTTGGTTTTTTGCTTTACATTTCTGTTTTTTTTTAACAAAATTTTTTATTTATTTGGTTTTTATTCAATTTACAAGTTCAACTTAGGATGAATTCTCTCCTATACATGTATGTCTATATTTTATTTTATTTGTGTTGTGATTTAAGAGTATTATACATTTTTAGCTTAAGTTTGACATGTCTTATCTACAAATTGTAGCAAAAAGATAAATATTCTATACTATACTACTACTATTATACTATACTAATCATTCCCTGGTTGCGAAAGTTGTATTTTTTATAATTTTTGGCCGCCATCTTGAACGATGTCGTCATATCAACCCCTTCTACTTGGATGCGAACAAAACACCCGGTAACACTTGATTGTGTGTCTAAAGAGCTATTAATCCCACATAGTCACAAAACTCCTTCATATAAAATCCCACGGGATAGAAATTATCGACATATGCCTCTACACTATATTCAGAAAACATCAAAAAAATTAAATCGACTTAAATTGATATACACAAAATAATTTAAAGTAAAATACTTTTTGTTTTTATATAAAAACTTTTTTGTCGGAGTTTATAGGCGTTTATTTTTTTATTTTTGCCAGTCAAAGACTTTACTCAAACACCTGATTGGTTAACATACATTTTATTATATTGTACATTTTTTTAGCTTTGCGAAGACTCTTTGTTCAGAAAAATATGTTTTTTAATAAATTGAAACCGGAAATACTCAATCTTGTTTTTTTTTTGTATGCTTCTCCATTTTTTAAATTTTTTATGAAGGTCTTTTAAAAACCATTAGAACTACAAAAACTATTGTATGAAACTCGCGACTAAACTGTGCTTTTTTTAGTCGCGTTTCTAAATCACTAAGAGCACTATTTTAGACACGAGTTTTAAAAACTACTATTAAAACCGTTTTACGAAATTGCAAAATTTTGTTGTAGGAAAGGTTCATAATTAACATCTTAATGCTAGAAAATTTGCCGTTATTATATCCAAAAATAATCCTTGCATTTGATAATGAAGGCTCATTAAAATAGCTGAACTTGAGCCAAGGTAAACAAAATAATGTCAAATTACTCTCAACAGTTTAGAACCAAGCCAACAAAAATTTTGAATTTAAAAATATTTACTAGTTTTGGCTTATTTTAAACATTTTTTATAATGCTCAGGCTGAGTGTGGCAAGAGATTTTTTTATTAAAGATATGACATGATATTGGGAGTTTCGTAGGATGTAAGCGTTTGATTCCACAAGGCAACAAATTTTAATTTTTTTTAATGGTCGTGGGTAAAAATAGAGTTTTTCGATTGTTTAACTTAATGAAATCAGCGGCCCGCTTAGGTCTACTCGTATAGAAAACGAAAAAATGCCCGCTCAAACTTTAAAAAAATCTGGAAACACAAAAATGTTGTAAAAAATATTCCTGTTTTCTTCACAAATTAGTGTTTAATCATTGTTTAATTGTCCCACTTTATAAACAAATTAGTTGACACATTGTTGGGCCAATCCAAATCATTAGCAGTGAGATTTACTAAGATCTAAGATAGTACCCCCCGCAGGTCTAAATATTTACACCTGTGGGGGGTACTAAATTTTAAACCCAATTTTCAAAAAACATTTATCCATAAAAAAAAGACACAAAGTTATTGATTATTTTGTATTATTATTGCAAAATACCACTGAAAACCTGCTTTTTTTTCTCAAAATACACCATAATTTAGAAGAAAATGCCCTAAAACTAATTTTTTTTTACAGGTTTCAAAATAGCAAATGGTGAATACGCCAGAAATTTGGCACATAATAGCTTCATTATTTGTGTTTAAGGTTATAAAGTTGGTGATTTTTTAGACCACCTCAGGGGGGGGTGGTTTAAACTTATAGACCCCAGAAAGGATTTTTTGTGGCATTTGGTAAAAAGTTCGTTAATAATTTCCCTAAGTAACCATTTTTACAAGGATTAGTTTACCTTATTTAATATTTCAAGTTGTTCATTACCCAATAAAACACCTCCTATTTTGTCCAGAAAAACGCCATATTTTGAGCCCGTTCTCAGCACAAAAAATATATTTGTGAGGGCACTACGAGGCAAAACAAACATAAGTGAAGGTCACTGATTATGCACGAAAAATATACCAAACGAAAAAACAACTATATTAATTTATTTAAAAATCGAAAGTAAAACATTGAGGTTATCTAAAAGATTAGTCAAAAAAACTTTCCTTACACAAAGTCCACTCATTTTAAAGCTGTAGCTTTCATCAGTAGAGGTTGGTACAAGCCAAGGTGCAAGCAGAGGTGAAAGATCCGAACTCGCTAACATTTCGACAGTGACAGAAATGTAAAAAAACTTGCATTTAAGTTTTTTAATACATTTCATAAATACAAACACCTTTTAAATAAATAAAAAATTAATCAACTCCTTATTTTATTATTACCCATCTAAATCATTGTGTGACATCAAGTAATAACTGTAAAAATTCATTATCAAGGGTAAGTTTTAATTAGAGTGACATATAATCCCAATTTTAATTTGTTCTACAGAGTGTTTAGTATTTAAATCCCGAATGGGTTTAAATATTTTAATTTTCTTTTCTCCTGATTTGAAACTTTCTTCTTAAATCCAACAAAAGATTGTTGTTAAGATGATTATTCAGTAAACAAATTTATTAAAACTATTTTTATAAATCAAACTATGTCCGAAAGTCAAGGAGGTTTGGTTTAAAATGCTTAAAACCAAAAATTTCACTTAAACCTAGGACCGTTCTAAAATAGACTAAACCTTTTTAGTAAATCCCACCGTTTATGTCCCGTAGAAAATAAGTCACACGCTTTTTATCAAATATAGTTTATTTTGTATAAAGTCGGGGTGGATCAAACCAGATGGAGGCTTACCTATCTGCTTTATTTTGTCACTAATTTAACCTCGGTCATGATCTTTCAAACGAATTTAAAAGCCCCTGAGCGTCAGGCTATTCCTACAGAATAATTTATTAGGATAGTTTCTAGCATTCAGCATCTCGTGCCAGTCTGTCACGACAATCTTGGCTCCACGACCACAGAAGAAATATAAGCGATAGAAGCATGTTTTTGCGTTCCACGTTTTCATTGGTCGACTCAAGGTTACATGAATGTGAGGTTATAGATATATTTTGATTTTATAAACTTTCTCCCCATTACAAATTAAAAAAAAAAAGAAAATAACCAACCCAACCTAAACCAACTTTACCCAACGGACCAACCCGGTCCAACCCAGAGCCTTACCCTTTTGGCAATCTAACCAAATAAATACTGTTAGGGTGCGTTTGAAAAAAGGTGATGGTGAGAAAGATTTAAACACAAAAGCCCTAACCTCACAAACATGCAACCTTGAGTTGGCCAATAAAATCGTGGACCGCAAAGTGAGAAATAATGCTGAAACGGTTTAAAGATTTATTATATAGGGGGGCCAAAAAATTTCTCACTTTTTCAACGCGCTATAACTTTGGACCAAATCAGCCGATGTTTGAAATTTGTGGTCGTTTTTATAGACAAAAGATGAAACTTTTCTGACGCGACTTAAAATTTTACACATGTTAAAAATCCAAGATGGCGGAGAGCTTTAAAAAATTGGTAAAATTCACCCCCCCTCCTGCAAAAAAATTTGTGTGCAACACTGGACTTGATTTCTGTCAATGAGGCAAAATCACCATACTTCCTTCGCCTACCGAGATATCACTTATCTAAATTGGTTATAAGATAAAAATTTATACAAATTTTAAATCAGGAACATTTAGACCGAAAATTGTAATGTCTGTAGGACGGTGAACTGTTTAGTGCTAACATAACTTGCGACTTACTCGTCCGATTTTAAAAATTTAGACTTGTTGATAAGACAAGACATCAGTCCTTGATAATCTGAGATATATAAAAAATCCGAGATGGCAGAGAGCCTTAGAAAATGGGTAAATTTCACCACCCTGTGAAAAATTTTTTTGCGATCCTGTACTCGATTTTTGTCAATATCATACATTCTTCGCCTACCGAGGTAATAATTATCTAAACTGGTTATGAGATAAAAAAGTTTAAATCAGAAGTATTTAGGCCAAACACTGTAATGTCTGTAGGAAGGTGCACTATTTAAGGCTAGGATAACGTCATCATAATGTCAACAATTGGGCGACTAAGTCAAATGTATTTATGAAAACAATACAATTTTTTGTAAATACTCCTGGTCTAAAATGTTTATAACTCTTCTATCTCATAACCCAATCAGATAAGTGATACCTCAGTAGACGAAGAAGGTATGGGGCTTCTGCCTCATTGACAAAAATCAAGTCCAGGGACGCACACAAATTTCTCGCAGGGGTGTGAAATTTACTCATTTTTAAAGCTCTTCGCCATCTTGGATTTTAAATATACCCAGATTAGCAAGAACTCATGTCTTGCCCTACCGACAAGTCTAATATTTAAAAAAATTTAATGAAAGGTGTTTGTTTATAGATAAATGTTAACTTTATTAAAAAACACGAAAAAAATAACGTGATTTATTTAAATAAAACACACAAAGCGCATTTCGCCCAGCTTCGTTTTGTGATGTGTTTCTTATTGTACTTTTTAAACGTCTGTAATTCCTGGTGGGCTTCTTTAATACAAAATCAATATCCCGTCAAAATAAAAATCTTCCAAATAGCAGTCTTGGATCATTTTGACCACCTAACGCCCTGCTCTTGTCAAATTTAAAACAAAACATTCTAACCAAAAAATTTAACAGCCACCACAACGCCAAGGACTTTGAGAACTGGTTTTTAAAGTTTTGGTTGGGAAATGCTTCTTTCCTTTACCAACAGCATGACAAAAAAGAGACAGAACGAAAGCAACGTCGATTTTCCGGAATTCTCGGACATACCTCTCTTTAACTGGGTACAAGTACCCTCCGCAGCACATCTGGGTGGGGAAGGAGGCAAGAGCAACTTTAGCAAGATTAATAGCTTAGAACAGGAGCATCCTGCAAGGTATTTTATAATAACCAAACCTTTAGTGTGCCAACATACCACAGGCTACTAAAATACAACTTTGAAAAAACGTTTCAGGTTCTGTTTCCAAATAGGAAAGAATGGGAGGGGAATATAAATCATCGTGCTGACCACGTTTGGTACACAGACGGATCGAAAACCAAGGACGGCGTGGGAGCGGGTGTATCGGGTTCAAGAGCTGCCATTTCAATTGTACTCGGTAACCTTGCTACCATCTTACAGGCCGAGGTTTAGACCATAGAGAAAGTAATAGCTACGTGGGAGTGACCGATACTGTGTTATACCTGGGGAACATTGTTTATCGGCGACACGAGCACCGCCAGTGGCTACAGGAAGGAAATACTTGTACAGCCAGACGCATAATAAAGTAAATATGTTCTTTTGGTTAATTTTTTACAGACACATACTTATTTAATAATAAAAAGATATGAAAAAACTTAACAGGCATTCGCGAAAGGTTTTAGCTCTCTCCAAACCTTAACCAGCTTTGTACTGTTCCATGCAGCCAAAAAACTTTCTTTAGCTTACAAAAAGTTTTTTGGACCCTTTAAAAGTGTAAAATAAGAGGAGGGGGTTACACTTATGTTGAGGAATATTATCAAATATTAAAGGTAACAACATTTTGTTATGTTATTTTCTTTTATTAATTGGGAAAAAATCCCAGTGATGAAGTCTTACAGATTTTATAAATGTTTTAACCATAAAGGTATAACTTAAATAGAGACATTATGTTTACCATAGTTGCGAACAGACATAAGGTAAACAATTTGGCGACAATGCCAGATTGCGCTGAAAGTTGTATCTCTACACATAATGTTTTTAAAAAAATATTATTTTTATAACTTTATCATTTACATGCAATTATGCAAATTCTCCGGTTTGTTTTTTTTAAACATGGAGAAACCCCTTATTATTATTAAAATATATAAAGAGATTTAGGTATATTATATAATTGCATTTAAATTTCATTGAATCTTCACAATTTTAAATTAATAAAGAATTTATAATGTGGAGGTACGTGTTATGGTACTTGAAATATACCTCATTTTTTCGATCGAAATATCATATAAAATACCTGATATTTTCGCCAAAAGAATAATTCTTTTAATTTCCCAATATATATCGGGAATAAAACCTACAACAATGTGACAACCTCGCATTTGTGGCGGGTCAGCCATATAAACGTGTGTACGCTGCTCCATTCATAATTTCTCTACAGCGTTGTAGCTTTAGCATAATCGAGGTTTTGGTATATTTTACAGATTAATCGAGAGTTTTTTAATATTTTTTCAATAGATTTTTAAGTGTTTGTGGCAAAAATGATGTGACAAAGTGCGTGGTGTGACGAAAACTGGAGAGGTTTGTTATCATATGTTTTTTCGACGCCATCTTGTGATAGGACGCCATAGGCGTGCAACTAGCGTTGCAATAAATATAAAATGTAATTAATAAATATAGGAAAGAAATAAGTTTTTTTGGGATATTTTTGCGAATTTGTGATAAAAACAATATGGTAAGCACTTATAATTAATTACATTATATTTGGTATAATGAACCAATCCCAGCTGCGACATTTTTAAATATCCTATATGAGTATTTTTGATACTATCTATAGTCAGCTTATTTTTTCTGCTGAGATTTGGTTATAAATACTACAAGCGTTCCCGGTATAAATATAAATTTTTAAAACATTATTATGTCAGACACAGGATAAAGAATGTGTGTTTGTTACAACTTTTTATTTATAATATTTACATAAGTAGATACTCCACATAAGATTTTTTTGTATTTATTAAAATCGTAGAGATACTTTTGTACGTATTAAATAAAAATTATAGTAGAGTGTATAAATTCCATTCCAAAAACCGCTTGCCAGGCTTGACAGACAGAAATTATATTTCGACATTGAAAAATGTTGTATCTTTTTACATGATCATATAGAAAGAGATGGACGGGGCAAGGTAGGTGTTTGCTTCATACAAGCATTACTTCCACTCTACTGCGACCCTATCTTTCTGTTAGTCTCTGTAAGTTATTAGGCTTACACCACAAAGCTCTGTGCCAGAGAAATAGCCAACAAAGGCATCTCTAACAGAAGCATCAAAAACATATCATATAGTCAAGGTATCATGAAAGCAATAATCTTAAATAAGATCCAATCACTTAAAACTACCTTCAATCTCTGCTAAGAATCTGTGAAACAAACAAAATCACTCTTGTATTTTTCCCGGGCCACACAGAAATTGAAGAAAATAAAAAAGCCCACTCTCTTGCTAATGCAGGAGCGAAACCTGCGTTCTTAGTGCCAGAGCCCTGCTATGGACTAACTAAAGTCACGGTCAATAGTGAGTGACTTAAAAGAAAAGGAGTGCAGCACTGGCGCTCAACTCCAAAGCCTTTCTGAATAAGTCAGACAAACGTAGAGTAATGCAGCTGCTGCAACTAACAAGGAACAGTCTGAGAATATTCACGGGTCTGTATACAGGCCAGTGCCGACTCAACCAACACATGAATAAAATTGGAGCAATACAACGATTTGCAGATTCTGTGGAGCAGAAGGGGAAACGCCGGTATATATCCTATGCCACTGCGCAGGACTAATGAGAACAAGTATTTGGCCCTGGATTGAAAGTGCCCCAAGATATCGAGGTAGTCTCACCAAATAGACTGATTTCCTTTATCCGAGAAGTTGGAATAAGTGACAGGTATGAGCCACAGTAGACCTCTTTGATCGCGGTGTAGGGTGCAATATTGCACACTTAACAAACCTAACCTAACCTGGGAAAATAACTGTAAGGCTAACCTTGAAAACTGTTTAAAAATGTGTTTTTTAGTCACGTGCGAATAGCCCTTAATTCCATCAAACGAAAAAATAATTGACGTTGCTCACCGCGAACGCAACGTTGCTGATAAAAACGCAACTAGTTTTTCTCCAAACTGATTCTTGTTCTGTGTCTAAAAAAGCAAAACTGCACGAACGCGCGATGCTAATGACTCCAAGAACACATTGACCTTCTCAGAGCAAATAAACGAAACATAAAAGATGTGCCAGTAACTTCTTAACCTTGTGATATTATTTTCAGCCGCAATTTTTATCTGTGCCGATAATGGAGAACGCGCATGTTGTCTTTTATGCGTTAAAATTGTACGCTTATGCCCATTTGCTCTGCGATTTGCTTAAGTATTGAGGAGTAAAGAAATCCATAATTTTTAAGTAATCCCTAAATTTTATTCGTTTGCTCTGGTCAAAAAGAAAGTTTTCCATAGCTAGGAATTAAATCTTGTTATAAGTTCAACCACTGGATGGCGTTGATTGTCATAAAACCATTATTTGTTGTTATTATTTATTATTATTATTATAATTAATATTTATTATTAATTATTCTTTCCGTCAGTTTTTACATTAATTTTTTCAGCTTCAGTAAGGGTCATTTAAACATATCCAGGGTGGATTCTTTAAACGGAACGGTGCTTCTAGCGGGTTGGAATTTGGTTTTATAAAAAATCCAGAAACACGTAAGCTGATATTTTTAATTTCCTTTAATCGTGATATCTTGATTTTTTATGTAGTTTTGTTTACGCCCAATGAGCATTTTCAGAAACTTCTGGTGACAGATATTTATATAAAAATTATAAAAATGGTTCCATTGATACCCTAGGGTATTTTCCTACAAGAATTGAGTTTGTATAATTGTTTTATTAAAGGCTCTATATTGATGGTATCCTAAAGTAACATTAAACTGGCGTTAACAATATTTCCACGGACATCTTTATAAAAATTAAAGTCATCGGTAACAAATGTTATATAAATTGGTGCTAACAATGTTTCCACCAACATATTTATAAAAATATAAGTCATCAGTGACAAAAGTTATATAAATTGGTGTTTGAAATCTTTCGGTCAACCCACCTATAAAACCGTAAGTAACTATTAATTAAAGATATATAATAGATTGTTTTTTAAAATGTTGCTATCAACCCCCTGATAAAACTTAATTAACCAATAACAAATTTATATAAGATAAGATTGAAAATATTTCGAGAGACACTTATAAAAACTTGGGAATTCACACACAATAGTTATATAAATTGGTATCTGTAATATTCTTATGAACTTATTCATAAACCTTTTTTGCCCATAAGGTTTTTTCTATAATGTTGTTATTAATTTCTTTATGTAGTGATTATAATACAACTATTTTTAGAACAAAAAAAAACAATTTTAATTTATTTTGGTAATTATAATAACATAACAAACAAGATTTTTTAAGGCTAATTTTGTGACATCAAAAGGCGCGTTTTTTCGACATCAAAAGGAGCGTTTTTGCGACATCAAAAGGAGCGTTTTTGCGAGATACCATACCATTATTATCTTGTTTTAATTACATCAATCTGAGAGAGATAAGAGATCCAAATTTTTTGAGATAGTTGCCGATGACAGATATCGAGATCGAATGCATTTTACACCCGATTCCCACCAGTGTTTCCGATGCGCAGTCACCCTGACTCAAAAAACTCATTAAGTGGTCCGACATGAACTTGTATAGGCAAATCTCGCTTAGACAACGTGATACGTGTTTTGATTTGGTGATAGATGGGAACCGTGTTTTAGAAAAAAAGAACAATATACAACAATATAGCAACCGTGTCAAGGGCGCAAAAACGCACCGTGAAACGTCGAGCGCTGATACTGCTGGTCGGCGGCAAATGTGAACACCCCGGAAAATACTCGCCTGTACACCCTTCGACCCCGCAATCTAACCTGAGATAGTTACCTCTGACAGTTATGCGGGCTTGAAGTGTGTGGAGGCGGGTATTTTTCCTGGTATGTGTAGTATGCTAGATCTCTCGAGGAATGCATTTAGGAAAAGAGAACAATGGTAACTATGTTATGCTCGCAGAAACGGACCATCCGTGTTCAACACTGCGCCATCTGCAGCCCTTTGTTCCAAGTAGCATCATTTTTTAAAAGGGTCATAAAATAGTGTTGACGAGGTAAACAGTAGTATAGTTGTATTGTTTTTTTATAGAATTGTCGGAAATTTTCGCCATTTTGGATTACAAAAATAGGTTTTTGGCCTAAATAAAAACGTTATTTATGGGGTTTCAACATGTGTTTCAATAGAAATATTGCTTGTTAGAGTTAAGAACAACATACAAAATTCAATATTTGTCCCAGAAAAAAAAAAAACGCGTATGAAAGAAAAACTGATATTTAAATGAATATTTTTTTTCCCCGTTTTCTCAAGTATTTTTGGAGCCCATGAAATTTCCGTGAGTATATTCGAAAACTATACAGTACACACGGGACGCAGCTGATTTTCATAGTAGGATGACTTGAAGAACAGCTTTTATTTGACTATAGTATATAAATATTCATATTCCTGCTTCAGCATATCTCACTTTCATTTTTATTTATTTTAAAAGATTGCTAAACACCATTTTATAAATTTTTTTATTGTAAAAAGAAAAAGAATAATACATAACAAGCAAAGGGAAGAAAGATGGAAAATTTATATTTCTAAATCCATAAAAACCTTCAATTTGTTATGTAGCGTTGTTAGAAAAGTTGTAAAACCTTTTTATAATAACCTCTATACTTGAGGGCTCATAAGGAAGTTTTATAAAATCTATATGTTGTTTTTCTATCCATTATTATGTACCATAAATTTTTATAAGCTGGTGTTGTTTTTCAAGTCTTTTTTACTCATTTAAGAGATATATTGGAGTTATAAAATTATCACCAACACTAAATAATATAACTTTTGCTTATTTTATGAAGGTTTTATATTATTTGCTGTAACTTTTATATAGACAAAAATTCTCATTGGGCGAGGTATGGCAAAAAACTATTTTTTTTAAATAGGTCACACTGTATAGTTTGACATTTTTGAATTCTAAAAAAAAATTATCTTTTTGACAATACCACACACCATAATACTCTATCTCTTATGGTTTCCAAGAGGCATTTAAACTTGCATGGAATTGTTGTCTATGCCCTGTTTTACGGGGGATATTTGAATGAATATCGAAGTTTTCCATGCATACACATTTAGATAAAAATGTCTTTATTATCGTAAAAGATCCTACTGTGTGGTATTGCTGAAGAGAGAATTGTTTGCAGATTTCAAAAATTGCAAAATATACAGTGTGTCCTATTTAAAAAAAATATAAAAAATTGCCATACCTCGTAAACTAAATGACATAGACAAAATGCAAGATAGCACGATTAAAGGAAATTACAAATCTCAGTTGACGTGTTTTTGGATTTTCTTATTCAACCAAATTCTAGCCCGCTAGAGAAAAGAATCCACCCTCGAATATATTCTCAGTATAATTAGTTAATTGAAGAGACAGTTGTATTGTTTCTAAAAAAAAAACAGTAATATTTATTTTAATTAAACTAATAAAACAACAAAAACACTTGCATAAAAATATGTGACCATAAAAACTTGAAGCCATCATCCATTGGGGCATCATGGAAATTAAATTGAATGTGGGCTTGTCTCTGCATTGACTGGTCCTAGTTAATTTGTAAGTCATATACCCGAAACGTCCTCCATCTAACTCCAACTGTTCTTGTATGAGTGGCAAAATATTTCGAACTGTTGGTTTGGTTAGCCTGAAACGTTGAAGAAATCTAAATCGAAATCTAGACCCTTCTGGCAAAACCATTTCCATTTTTATTTTTTTTACCGTTTTCGAGTTGACAAAAAATGAGATTCGAATTCTCTCCTAAGGATGATTTAAGGCTCGATATCTGGCATCTTAAATTTAAGTATTCCTTAGACTACAAAGAAAAGCTGAGCAAACTAAATCAGCTACTTAGGACCGATAAGAGATCCTTAGCGCAAAGAAATCCTTAGAGCAAACGCAGAGCAATTGGGCATTAGATACTTGTTCCTTTTAAAATAATAATCGTACTGCTTAGTGCAGGAAATCGATGATTAGAAGTCACCTATAGTTAAAGTTATTTGACAATTCTTCGGCAGTCATGCTGGTTTGCGTAAAAGTGTTGTAAACTATCTTTAGCCAGATTTCACATACTTAGAATATGATAAGAATATTCCTCTTTTTTATGCTTGTGAATATTCGGGTCATATATAGGGAATAGTTTGCTGAGGGAGTATTTTACTTGTTATATATACAGGGTGTCCTAAAAATCCGAGTCTAACCTAATATCGCCAGAACTAAAAAGACAGAAATAAAATTTCACATAATAAAGTGGTTTACAAAAAAGTATCGTTTTAGATGCTAACTGAGCCGCCATTCATTAAGGGGGCGGAGCTTGGGCGGTGACAATACTTTTTTTAAATTAGATACCCAGTATATTTTCTAAAATTTGAATTCTCTTCTTCATTCTCTTTCTAAATATACCTAACATGTTACCTTTCCCTCTAACAGTTTTTAAATGACAAAACTTTTAAATGAGAGCAAAGATTTAGACAAAGAATCAACGAGGTCCATGCAGCTACAACCCTCCTTCGAAAACTCAATTTTTTTTGGTGACACACTTTTTGGTTCGGTAGTGCTACTATTAATGTGTGCGGGGTTAGGCTGCACATGCAGCTGCACCCCGTATTTTAAACTTTGAAAAAATCAGATAAGGAGATGGGTACAATTTTTTTTTGACGCAGATGATTGACCCGTAATTAGCCCGTAATGCTGACATATTTTTTTTTGGGTACCGCTGTTATTAATGGATGCGGGGTGAGACTGCACATGCAGCTGCACCCCGCATTTTAAACTTTAAAAAAAATCAGTTGTGATGATCAGTCCAATTTTTTTTCGGTAGATAATTAGCCCGTTATTCCTGCATTAGTAACATATTAGGTGTTTTTGGAAACAGAAGGAACTCCAATTTTCCAAAATATGCTGGGAATCTCATTGAAAAAAAGTATCGTCGCCGTTCTAGCTCCGCCTACCTAATGGCGGGTGCGATGATAAGCATTCAAAAAGATACTTCTTTGTAAACCATCTAACGGTGTAAAATTTTACTTCTCTGCCTCTTTTGGTTTTGGAGATATTAAGGTGGACTCGAACTTTTGGGACACCCTGTATGTGACTGTAATATTACGTCAAATATATATACAACATTCTTGTTACATTTTTTGAAAACTTTTCCGAACATTTCGCACTAACTATAGAGAACGTTTCGACAAAACGCCAATGGCGTTCAAGGTACATTACAGAAATACAAATTTAAGGTACACGTTAAGGTACCTAACAATAATATGCTTGTAATATTTTTAGTATGCCCATAGCACAATTTACGGTGTATTTTGTCGACAATCTGACAACCAAGACAAAAAAGTTATTAACTACGTTTTTACGTTGCACCGAATACGTTATGAACACTTTGAGCTTTTGACATTTGCCTGATGTATTTTAAGGTTAATTTTTTTAATTTAATTAAAACAAAAGTATGATTGTTTTTCACAAACAAAAACTAAACTTTTTTGCACTCGACGCGCGTTTCGCTAACAACGTTAGCATCATCAGGAGACGATAAACAATGAACTAAATTAATCTACTCTCTATCTTCTATACAATCCTTTAGTGGGCGGAGATAAAACTAATAATTTGTGATTAATCACGATTTTTAATCCTATCTCCCATCAACCAAAGAATAAAGTGTACTAAACGAGATGGGTCCCCTATCTTTATTTAAACTATTTCTGGATTTAATGATTTCCATACTTTCATATGCATTCAAAAGTCTTTTGTTTGGTACACTTTTTAGAAGTTTTAGGTTATCTAATGTGAATCTATGATTGTTTTCAAAAGCATGCTCGGCCACACTTGACTTTTCTGTTCTTCCGTATTTTAAGTGTGCTAAGTGTTCTTTAAAACGTGTTTGAATAGTGTCTCGTTTGGCCAACATATTTTTTGTCACAATCCATGCAACTAATTTTGTAAATTCCACTTTTTTCTAGAACTGTAGTTTTATCCTTGGGATTTCCTAGTAAGCTTCTTATAATTCTACCTTTTTCAGACAAAAAGATACCTGCGAATCAAAATTTGTATCAATTCTTTATAATCCTAATTATACGAAAGGATTACACAAAGTATTTAATAACACCGGTCTTAAATTAGTATATCAATCCGGTAACAGAATAAGAAGCTTACTAGGAAATCCCAAGGATAAAACTACAGTTCTAGAAAAAAGTGGAATTTACGAAATTATTTGCATGGATTGTGACAAAAAATATGTTGGCCAAACGAGACGCTCTATTCAAGCACGTTTTAAAGAACACTTAGCACACTTAAAATACGGAAGAACAGAAAAGTCAAGTGTCGCCGAGCATGCTTTTGAAAACAATCATAGATTCACATTAGATAACCTAAAACTTCTAAAAAGTGTACCAAACAAAAGACTTTTGAATGCATATGAAAGTATGGAAATCATTAAATCTAGAAATAGTTTAAATAAAGATAGAGGACCCATCCCGTTTAGTACAATTTATTCTTTGGTTGAGGGGAGATAGGATTGAAAATCGTGATCAATCACAAATTATTAGTTTTATCTCCGGCCACTAAAGGATTGTATATAAGATAGAGCGTAGATTAATTTAGTTCATTGTTTATCGTCTCCTGATGATGCTAACGTTGTTAGCGAAACGCGTGTCGAGTGCAAAAAAGTGTAGTTTTGGTTTGTGGAAATCAGCTTATTGTCGGTGTCATCAGTCAGTTCGATACGAATGCGATACCCGTTTCATGCAGTTGTATCCTGATTCGATCCCAAAAAAGCGGTATTGAACTTGGGCAGGGCAAACGAAAAAAAAAGTTTGGTTTGGTGAGTCGTATTTAAAATGTATTCAGTTTTACCTGAAAACGTAGTAAGTGATTTCCGATCTTAGGTCCGACCGATACTATGGAATTTTGTTAGTTTTTTGCAATTAGCTATATTTTTATATTTTTGTTTTAAGACTTACGTAGTAATAGTAGTAGAATAAGGGGGAGCTCCCGGTCCTGCGACTAGGCTCTACGCGAGCCCTTTTCGCCATCCCCCAGAGCTTCCCCCTCACGCTCCCACTCCACCATGGTCGAACCTTCCCGTCCTTTGGATAAAGGTCAGCATATCCAACCATTTCAGCGTCAAAAGATGTTCCGGCTCAAACACTTCCTCTCTGAAGATTCCCTCTTTGATTCCTCTGTAGGCTGGACACCTTGCAAGATAGTGCTGTGAGGATTCTACAAAATGCTTAAGAATCGTATGTTTTAGAACTTAGAATACTCCTTCGTAAATTCCTTACATTTGGCGACTCATTTGAAAAATTTGCCTTTAGAACTGTCATTGTCAGTGTCAAAAGACTAGTCATCAGCAATTCGGAAGAGAGTGGGTGTACACTTCTCTCCACATTAAACTGGTACAGCAGAAGTTAGCAGCTCGTTTAATTTTTAAAATTTTTATAGTACCGCATTATCTTCCTATAAGTAACAATTACATAGTTTATACCAGCCCGTTAAACCGTTTAAATTTCAAACCGCATGTATGACCCATTTTAAGAGGTCCGATGCGCTTGAGCTAAAATTGTTTTAAATATTCGGATTAGCGTTTGCAAAACCGTTTAGAAGTGCGTATAACCGTCAAACCGTTTTTGAAGCCAATACTGCCAACCAAAAAGTTCAAAGTCGATTCCGATGTGAAACCAGGTATGTAAACTATCGGCATCATAAAAGTGGTACGTGATAAACATAGGTATTTTTTAAATTGTATGGTTAACTACCGGATTATATTTTGTGACAGACTGGTATAAAAGCAAGATTGCTTTCCAAAATAATTTTTATATTACAATAATACGCTAACGCATAAAACAAGTGTAACAAAAATTAAAGAACACAACTGTAACGAAAATTACAAAACAATAGAAACAAATTATTAGGTATATAAATTTTAATATCTAGTCATTGCGCCACCTCAATTATACCGTTTAACCTTCTTGATAGAGAATCAACCAAAATTTCAAAAATGTTTTCATTTTCAGCAATCACTTCTTCATAGGCATTGACTATAAACTGGACCAATTGATGTTGATTTCCCGGCACAATATTAAAGCTTTCCAGCTTTTTTGAAATTAAACCCCAGATATTTTCCATAGAATTGGCGTCTGAGGTTTTCGCAGGCCAAGGAAGAACTTCAATATTTTGCTCCCGAAACCAAGTTTGAAAAATTCTGGCCGTATGAGCAGGGCAGTTGTCTTGTTGAAAAATAAACTGGTCTTGATAAAGTTCTCTGACGGCTGGAAGCATGGTGTTCTCTAAAATATCCACGTAAAGCTGTGCTGTGAGCCTTCCATTGATTCGAAATAAAGCGCGTTCTTTGTGGACGATACACCCGAATTTGTTTTCTATCACTACAGGACTGCAAAACTTTTTGATCAGAAAATATTACCTTTCGCCAAAACTCTGGATCCTTTAGAGAGTTATTAAGGGCAAAAAGTAACCTGGCCTGTTTTTTTTTGCATTCGTAAGTTTAATTTTTTTAGCAGCTACACGACATCTTAAATTAGAGCCTTTCCTTACGCGATTTCGTGCCACTCTTACACATCCTGGAAAAGGGTTTTCTTCCATAAAAGCGATAAGGTCATAATCATGTTCATCAGTTGAAACTTTTAGTAAACCAGTCCCTTGTTTTCTCTCTATTGTCTGATCTTCTTCCCATCGTTTTTTAATTTTTATAATCGTGGTTTTACTGCGTCCATAATGTCTAACCACGTCCCTAATTGACCATCCTAGTTGTAGTTTTTTCCAGGAGTTGGGCTTTATCAAATAAATAAATTTGTGGAGGCATTTTTTATTTATTTGTCAGACTGAAATACAGAATGACATACTTTGAGAGTTTAAGAAAAATACAATATTTGGTGACTTTTTTTGTAAAAATAGACCAAGGTATTACAACAAAAAGTATTGTGTACCACTTTTATGATGCCGATAGTGTACCCACTATACCAACCAGTCGGCTTTTGGTTGCGAAATGCGCATTGGCGGTAAACCGCAATAAAATAAAAACGGTTTACGGTCCGTATAAACTAAGTAAATGTCAGAGACTCCTGACAACTAGACAGTGGTTGGTCTATTCGACACATAGCTGTTCATTATGAACCAACACCGTTCTTAACTAAAAAGCCTGTTAACTCCTACCGCGTCAGTGCCCTTTAGCCTAATGTGGCTGCCATTTTTATAACCAAATTGACAAGTAAAACATGGATTTTCTGTCAGTTTGGTGTCAATATGGCCCCGATCATAGGCCAAAGGATACTAAAACGAAAATGAGTTAACTGGCTTTTTAGTTGAGAACGGTGTTGTATGAACTATCTACCGAAAGGAAGGAACCGGTTTGACAAAAGTTACTAGCCTATCAGACCACAAAATATGTACCTACGGGTATAGAAGGCGATCTGGCGACTTAGGGCCCTGTTATAAGTTTTTTGCTACTGTTGTGCCTCTAGTGACTTGGTCCCGAAGCTTAAATTGGGGTATCGGCGCCGGCGCCAGGAGATTTGAATTCGGGTATTTTTTAAAATATTCCAGTTCATTAGAAGCAACAACATTATTTTGGAAAACCTAATTTGTCAATAATTAACTTTATTTTCCAAAGTATTGTTGATTCTAATGACTATAAATTTAAAAAATAAACCAAATGCGTCGTATTTAATATATTATATTATTCTTTTAAGGTAGGCTTTATAGGTACATATCGAATCTATTGTATTTATTAATAAACTATTTATTCTGCTTCCCACGCCGGCCTCAAGAGCAACCGTTTCTTTTAAGACTTCCGAGTTTCCTTCTTTTTTAAAAAATTTGGTGTAACTGCTTACCCATAATTGCATTTTTTTTTGCCCTATCAGTCTTATTAGAGCGTTAATAGACATCAAAATTGGTGATACCTAGGCAAAATCGGTTATTTGTCTCCCGTATCCAAAAATAACCGAATCAAAATATGTTACTTACGGAGGCGTAGCAGAGCACGCTTGGTTATTTTTTCTAATCAACCAATATTTCTGAGAAATATAGGTTTTTATTTTTTTTGTAAAAGTAAATTGGTAAAAACAGGAATTGTTGTTTTCTTTTCTATTGTATTTACATTGGCAGTTTCCCAGACAGCACAACTTAGTCCAAGGGATGTCCAGTGGAGTGAAGTTTCTGGACAATGCAGCTGCATGTCCATTGAATAACCAAATCCGAAAGAAATTTTGTCCAGGATATATCCATTGGATAATACAAATGTCAAAACGTTGGACCCTTCTAGGATATTCCAAAAAGGTCCAAAAGCGTCAATAATTTTAATTTATTATACTTTAACCACTATAATTAATTCAATTGCCAACCAGTGGACAAATCATTTTGTCCAACAGATACCCATGGTAAATCCAAAGTGTCTTTTTATTGTTCTGTGGACTAAGAAAAATTTTACAATGGCTCTCCGTTGGTCCAAGAAAATAGTTCCAATGTATATCAATGCAATGGACACGGATGTCAGTCAAAAAACTAAAAAGTACATCATTTTTGCTGGACACAAAATGGACTTCCGCCGGATATAGTTTTTTTTTGGTACAATGGACAAAGAAAAATCGTTATCCATTAGATATCCAAAAAATAACTGAAAAAACCCAGTTCTTTAGTTTTTGTGTCATCCACTGTATCAGCAAAAAACTTTGTCCAATGGATGTCCATTAATGGTTAATGGACAATGCGGACGGTTTTGGACAGAAAATGGCTATCCTATGGACAACGTGTGCTCTCTGGGTTATTATTAGTTATTGGTGGTCTACTAACTCTCTACTATTAAATATGCTGTTTTTCCTCTGTAGGTTTTTAATTTTGTTATTTTTTTAAATTTTATTTATTTCGTTAACTTGATCTGGCTTTTTAATTGCTTTAGGCTAGTAACTTTCGTCCAACCAGCGCTTTCCTTTGTGCTTTTGTTTATTTAATAAAACATTTTTGCTTCCTTGAAATGTGGTTTTTATGTTTAGTAACCTTATGTTTTGAATTAATAAAAAATAAACAAGCCGTCTCCTTATAAAAAGATTATATATGCTGAAAATATAACCTAAACTGACAAAGTCAAAAAGTCAGTGTTGTTTTTCCTCTGGTATGTAGAAACCTTGTCCATTACTTACCATTAAAGACTGTTTCAGACTCTGTAAGGATGGAATTACTTACCGAATTAGAAGGCTTCATCCACAGTTTTTTGAATAGTTTTCTGGTTTTAAATGTCGGGTGCATACTCTAAACCTATAAAGCGTTTCAGATGGCAAACCATTGTCTTTGGCGGGCTTGATCTCTAGGGTGTGGAAACCGATGATGCAGAGGATCACTGGGACACTCTGGGACATAATACTTGGGCATATTTTTCCAATTGTACTTATTACAAAAATCCAAGAAATTACTGTAACAGTTTAAAAAAGACAAAAAACACACAAAAGTAAAAAACTTCAAAAAAAAAGAACGAAAAGACGATGACATTGATGGACATTGATTAAGATAGATGTCATCGGCGCGATTTGTCGGTTAAACTAATTTTGAATATAAATACTAAACTGCCTGTGATACTTTTGTGTTGGTCTATTATTGTCAAAAAGCGTAAAAAATCGTCAGACCGTTAGATCGGTTTTACGAGATCTCACGTTTACCTCATTATTTCGTAAAATAAATGTTAACAAAAATTTACCATCTTTTGTCGGCTCTTAATCTGTCTATTGTTTATTGTTTAACCATTTTTGCAGTTACGATTTTGTCCTACGTGAGATTTTTTTTACAATCAGATACTTTGGACGTTTTATTTCTATTTGAAAAAGTGCACAATATATTGTTGATATTATCTGACTTACCTTAAATATTTTTAACACACATTTAAAAAGTGTGTAACCAAAACCGTGTGTTAAAAACCAATTTAAATATTTTCAATGCTTATTTATAAGTTTTCATGATATATTCTTATAAATTTATGATATTTTATAATTTTTGACTAGCAAAAGTGAAACCAGCCAGTTCGTTATAAAAGTACAATATTTTAAGATCTTTAATATCCCAATTCCTCCAAAAGCATTCTAAAATAAAAAAATGACGGCACAACTCAGCAGTGGTAGTGGTAATAGCAGTAGATGTAATATAATATGGATTTACACAGGCAAACTAAACTATAACCTAACCTAAACTATAAACTACGACGATCTAACTTATTTGTCGCTAGAGAATGAGTTTTTAAGTTTCTATGAGATTGTAAAAGCTTACAATATTTCATAAGTCAAAAAGTATTTACGGTTTTTTTGGAAGGATTTTATAAGTTTTAAGATGAGCCAAATTTTTTGTAACGAATATCTGCTTCAAATCGCATATAGAATATGGCAGGTAAGTTCTTATTAATTTGAAAGTGTCTATGACATTTTTTGAGGCTTTTTTTTGTAATAATTTATAAGATTTCATGAGCCGAAAATAGTAGTTTTCATAACTATTGGCTAAAATAGTGCTTTTTTTACAAGCGTTGGCTTAAATAACGAGCGCAGCGAGGTATTTAAAAACGCGAGTAAAAAAAAGCACAGTTTAGCCGCAAGTTGTCAACACTATTTTTTTTAATACGATTATCAAAAAATCCAAGGAAAACAGGAAAATACTTTTAAAAATCTCGAACGAAAAGACCTTGTCGCAACACACCATCTTCACACTATAAATCAAGTCGGCTGGTAAATGAAATAACAAAGGTTTCCATAGCAATGTACCTTTTTACTTGGTGACATTCATTTTTGCGACATTTTAGTCTTTGACAGTTTGATATTTTGACGATGTTTTTTAAATTAATTTTTAGAAAATACTTATTAAAAACTGGCGATAATGTCTTAATTTTTAGGCAAGAATAATTAGATTTTTTCAATATTACTATTTTCAGCTATTTCTCTTTAATTTAGGGTAAAAAAACGGACAGAAATCTTTTTTTTGCACCCGTGATCAAAAAAAAATGTTTTGTGCATAGGCAACCAAAAAAGCCATGCTTTAGTTATCTGCAGACAGTTACTAAAATCATGTTTTTGATGAAGGTATGAAAAAAGATTTTTTTAGTAGACCTATTAATTTTATAAGTTTTTATGAGATTGTACAAGGCATTTTTTACAAGTTTTTATGAGATTTTATCAGTCAAAAATATATTTCGCTCGTTTCGACAGATTATGTGGCTAAGTATAGTTTTTAATTAAATTTTATAGAAAGTAGTCGAAAGAAAAAGAGAGTTTTACGTGGTAATGGCTATAGCTTGGACCAAATAAGATTATAAAAGATTAATAATTTGTCGAATTATAAAATACTCTTAAAAACTCATACAAATTTTGGATATATTCATGCCCATAGTATAGATCTTTTTTAAATAGGGACATATAAAATCTTTAAAATTTTTTGAGTCTGGCTGATCATAAAACCTCCCGAAATCCTCATAAAAATGTGCCGTTACAAACCCATAATATATTATAAAAAAAGAGTTTCATCATAGAAACTTATTAAGTTTAATGAGTCGATTTGATTATTAAATCTTTTAAAAAACAGTGCACAACAAACAAACACAAATATATAAAACCATATAAAATCTTATACATCTTACAAAATTTTATAAAAATCGAGTGTGTTTTTTATGAGATTTAATGCTATTTTCTGCAGGGTACCTATCCATTATAATGTAAATTATAAGAACTTAAACATAGTGAACAAGTCTGCGTCTGAATATCAGCTAGGTCTGTTAAAAAATTGCCTTATAATTTACTATCATGCACTGGACTGTGTAAATATATATCATAAAAGGTATAATAATTATTAAATAAAAAGCGATTTTATGAAAAATAATACAGCGAAATATTTATAGTTAACGACATCCCAACAAAAGCCTTTTTGCATTTTTGATATTGGGCGGCAGCGAAAACAAAATAAATAATAATAATATTGTCCACGGTCGATTCAAAAATATAATTGATGAATATGTAATTTTCGGGCACTCTAATTAACAAAATATGACGTATTATTGTTTGTTGTTGGCTTTGTGCCTTTATTGCAATGCAGAATTTATTCAGTTACAAAATATATACACCGCGTCGTTACCAGCGTTTAGAGATACACTCAGTGCGCACTGGGGCATAACCTGATACTATATCCAGTTTTTTTTATGGTCTGATATTTTTTCTTTGTTTTTAATACCTTTTTGCAAAAATAGAACATTTTTTTTCTTATTTTTTATAATAGAGTTTATTTAAATTTTAAAAAAGCACTTGAGGTTCACTCCTGCACACACTGCTTGATAAGTTTTTGTAATTTTTATACATAATTCCTAAAAAAACAAACAAAAATTAAAAAGGAAACTAAAATGACGCTATCATTTTGTTAATAAAAAAGCGTTTATAGTACCCGGGTGAAGTTTCAATATGGCGGCCAGTCAAATGTTGTGCTCACCTTTGAGTATAGAAGCCTTGAATACACATAAGGTGATTCTCCATGTTTTAAAAAGCAGAATTTGCTTAATTGCAGATTTATAAAAATTTTTTATAAAAACATTACGTGTGAGTGTACAACTTTCAGCTTAATCTGGCACGGTCGCCAAATTGTTTACCTTATGTCTGATGCAACTGTGGTAAATAAAATGTCTCTATTGAACTGAATGCAAGTAGATAATATAATAAATTCTTTAGTAAAAAGGCTTAGTGCAATTACTGTATTTAATTTTAAAATCAGAATAAGATATTATTTTACTCAGAATAAGGTTACCTCATAGTTGATTCTATATGTAAATAATTATTTGTTTCTATAGTAAAACTGCCTATTCTTCAATTTGGACTTGCTCAATAATATCACACCTATGGACTCGCACGAGCTTTACAAGGTGCACAGAGAAATGTTACTCAATTATTATATTTAATGCATCGCGCGCGAGTTTATCACTATAGAGCCGACACAAAACGAAACAAGAAAAGATTTTTTTAAAATAAGTAGATGTATTGATAAACTTGCAGAAAACACGGATAATATACCATAAAATCAATTATTTTATGTTGAAAGAGTAACTTTGAAAAGATTTGAACCTTATAAAAAAATTTTTGCGTTTGCGAAAACCAAAATCTGATAACCGCATATCATCAGCTGCTTTACTTCTAAAGTTATGATTTTTTTTAATATATTTTAACACTTTTTCAAATAAGTCGGAAACTAAAGCTCCCACGAATTTGGACTTTATTACAAAATTTGTGTTCCATATTCATGCAAATTTGAATCTCAAAACCGTATATCGCTACTTGCTTTTGTTCCAAAGTTACAATTTTTTTAAATATTTTATCCTCCTTTTCCCCCTTTCAACCTCCTCCCCCACCCTACCCAGCAGTTCATGGCCAGTCGATAGAGGATTTTTGTACCAAATTTCCTTAAATTTTGTAGAAAAATACAATAAATAAGGTGTTTTGGAATCTTAGTAACCCATTTTTGATAAAATTAATTTCACGATTTTAATAGCCCCCATTACAAATGGATTGAGTAATACTTATAGTAATATTTTAAATAAATGTAAAAATACGATTGATTCGACTCGGCATTTGGCTTAGCATGGTATTGTCTTTGTGTAATGTAATTGTCCTATAGAAACTAAGGTATCTTTGAAACTCGAGAGAGAATACGCAACTCTAGGTCTTTATATCACAAACATACGCACACTTACACCCTCTTACGTACACTTACACACCCTTAGTTTTTAGTTAATGATAATTTATCCAATAAACTTAAATTAATTTCAATGTTTGTGTTAAGTGGTTGTACCAGATCATTGTTGGAATCATGGATAGGTAATAGGTATTAATAAAAAGATCTAAGATTAACCTCACAATTTATATGATAAGATCATTTGAATAATTAAGACATTGACAATAATTAAATAAAAACTAATCTTTTAACTTCTTGCTGCCAATGTAAAAATTTTTGGCGTATATAAATTTGTTTTATTTAAAAAAATTTTAATACAGGTATGTTTGTTCCCAATTCTTGAAAAAGTGACAATACTTGGCTACGAAACATCGCCGAAAATTCAAAATTTTTTCTTTTATCCACCCCTACAACCCACGAATCAAACCGCTTTAAAATGCAAGGGGACGAATCGTATGAAAATAAACTCAAAATTCGCAATTAAACGCGGAAATGCCCTGAACCTACCTTTATCGCACTCGTGTATAATTACAGATAACGTCATCTCTCTCAAGTCAGATAGCACAACTGTCTCTCTTTAAGCCGATCTGGCCTGATCTTCAGGCTGCACCGAGAGAGAGACAATGCCTATCCACACAGTGCAAGTGCGAGAGAGATATAAGTACATGACATTGCCTCTTTAAACTGCAAATTTTGAGTTTATTTCTAATATTTCGGCAGTATGCTCGTTTCTCCTCGATTCAGTGAGGATTACGCTATAAAATCGTCACTTCGTTTACTCTGAATCATTTTACATTTTCCCATAATTTTAATTTTTATTAGCATTACGTCTTATCGAAAATCGCTTTGTTTACCCTACAACCACCATTTTTAAAGTGCCATCACGTGATTAATGGCTAACTTTGACAATTTGTTAGACAGCCCTATCTGTTAAATTCTGAACGTCTTGCACCATTCATTGTTGCCGTTTATTTCATAAATAAGATACGTACGAGTTATTGGTATAATATTGATACGACTTTACCATCCAACACGAGAAGCATTTTAGTTTTATCAAGGTTTTAGCGTAGCTTTCCTAAAACTCTAATAAAACTTAAATTGCTACTAAGTCAGGACAAATTGTTCGTAGCATTGAAAGTTTTATCGAAATAATATTCAACGTTCTTTCCGTTTAGCTCACAAGCAACTTTACCTATTAAGAAGCTTATTTGGCAAAGCTTTAGACGAGAGAAATTTTAAGTAACCTTACTGCCCCCGGTAGAAGTAAGTACTTTCGAAATTATTCACTTTACTTTGCCTCAAAAAGGATTTTGAATCTATTTCATGGCGGAAAGGCTTAATGGAAGTTAAGAAGTTTCGATAAGGTATAAAACTGCTCATAGGAAGCTTTCAAGTTTTAGAGCCCCAGTATACCATTTTAAATATATACAGCATTCACACAAGAACTACTAAGAGTGAACTAGAGTTTTGAACCCTCATCGTTTTTTACAACGTTTTCTTATATACTAGCATATGTTCACTTAACCACGAATACACTTGGTTGGCTTTGCCCTTTTACAGTTCACATCTGTTGCCTCCGAAAAGTATGGTTTTCCAAATTTCCTTGATGGTGACGCTTCGTTAAGAAAATATATTCTGGTTTCTCTATATGAATGCTGTTTCTTTGAACTTCCGCTTGAATAGATTTTCCTCCTTGGCGACGATCTTTGCCACTTTCATTCCATATGACTGAAGTTGATTTTCCCAGCAATGTTGAGCTATTTTTGATCCAGTTGTGTCCTCTTGCCGAGTTTTGCGATTGTGTTCTGTTAGGCGGACTTCCATAGGTCGGCTGGTTTTTCCGATATAGATATCCCCACGCTCGCATGGTAAAATGGATGAATCATTATATTTGGACATCCCGGTTATCGCGGTTAATATTAATGATACAAAAAATTTTTTTAAGGTAAGATTTTAATAACTTTGAAAACTTTGACAAATGCTGTTACTTCAAATCAACTTTCTTATTTTAAATTGAACATTCTGTATTTTTTTATTTTGTTAAGTTTTGTTTTCCTTTCTTATTTCAAAAATATATTAATTGTCTAGGTGCGGTAAACAGTTTTCGAGATATTGCATGTTTTTGGGAGATTTTTCCACTCCGGTTAATGCTCTTAATATTAAAGATAAAAAAAAAGTTTAAAGGCAAAAGTTGTTAAGTTTTTTATGGACTTTATACATATTTCGCTAGAAAATGTCAAATATAATTTTTATGTCAAATGTTTAAATAACTATACTAAATTAGGACTACTCTATTCGTCCCACAGTTTTAAAAAAAATTTGACAAAATTATTAAAATCTTACATTAAAATTTTTTTATCTCTAATATTAACGGCTATAACGGGAGTGTCCAAATTTAATGAATCATCCTGTACCTGGTAGATGAAGTTATTGCTGTTGTGTCGATATGATTTAATTTTTGTTAATTGACTTTATATTGTCGTGGTCGTTTTGAAGACAGTCCGAAGATGGTATTGGTTGCCTATTATTCTTATCTTTTCTGAGATACCTTTGAATTATAAAGGTCGCCTTCTTTTCAGCATTTGCGTCTGTCGTCCTTTGTGTTGGCGTGGTCTGAAGAGTTTTGTTGATCGTGTAGTTAGAGAAAACGTTTTTTCGCAGATTCGATCGAAATTTTGCCTTATCTTTATTTAGAGCTTCTTCTGTATTGCAGATGTAGAGTGATTTGATTTGAAGTTTAGATATTATCCAGTATGAGTTGGTTATGGTTAAATCCTTTTTGGTAGCTAGAACGTCGAAAAAAGGGAGATGACAATATCCTTCATCTTCCAGTTAATGTGATGCAGTTTCTTATGCTGTTGACATGATTGAAGAATTGTTCTAGTGTATTGTTGTCCTTTTTTCAGATGAAAAATAAGTCGCCCATGTATCTTAGCCAAAGTTTAAGTCTCTGCCATGATGTTAGCAGAGCTTTTTCTTCAAAGATTTCCATAAAGATGTTGGCCACTACCGGCGAAAGTGGAGATTCCATGGATAGGCCATCTTCCTGTAGAACATACCTGTCCTTTTTCTGAGAGTAATAGTTCTACAGACAGCATTTCAACAAGTCTATACTAGCGTTGATTGGGAGATTCATTGAAACCCAATTTTGGCGCGTAATCTCTTTCATCTAAAGACATAAAAATTAAGATTGTGGGTAAAACACATGCCAAAACAGCTGGCCAGCTAACACTTGCCTAACATTGTGTCTAGCACAGGGGACCGTAATGACAATTTTCGTTTTTTTAAAGTTTTGCAAAAAAAAACACAAAATTTAGAAAAATACAATAATTATAGGATATGGTCGGGAATTTTAATAAATCCTTTTGCATAGCATTCTAATAAAGTCTAATTTTGCTCGGTTTATCAAATCGAATTGAAATTAATATATACAATAAAATATTAACCTGGTATGCACCACCACAAAAATATTTCTAATAATTTAATTATAACTAAAAATGCTATAGAATTGGTCTTACCAATTGACAAAATAACCCATAATTGTGTGCACTAAATATTTTAATAGAAAACAATATATTTTTCTGCTGCGACCCTGTTTTTTTTAAATTGTTAATACCTTTTCGTTACCAAACAAAATATCCCAGAATGCCAAAAAATGACGGCATTTGCGATAGATACCATATCATGACCGTACTTTGATAGAAGATCCATGTCGGAAGTAGCTATTAGCTCAAATCGCGGCTCTATCTGTTGGTTAGTCAACACTAGTGTTGATTCTCATAACCGAGTATCTTAAACCAGGTCTCAAGGCATACACACACCCATATAAATATACTGGACCCCATGTATATGGATAATTATTTTAATGAAAATTATTTGTGTGTATACCTTATCTCAAAAGAAATATTTGATACATTTTTTGTCTTCTAATCCTTCCGTTCTCCACAGATTTTTTCTATCCATTTTCAAAAACGACAAACACATAAAAGACCTTTTCTGAGAATGTTAAATCATTTTTCTCGTAGTTTTTAGCCTTTTTGGATTGTCTACAGTACACTTTAAAAAAAAAATGCCAAGAGTACGCGGTCGCCAACAATTTCATCATTTAGACGAGAAAGAACGCATCGTGGGCATGAAAGAGGCTGGAAGGTGGTCCAATGATGAAACTTATAGACGTCGTGCGGGTTCTGGACACCCCAGATTATTATAAGGTCGTGATTTACAGCACCTCAGACATCTTGCTCTCAGTAATTGACGGGACAATATACGCCAAGTAAGAGATGTTCTATTTGCAGCTACAGGACGAGTGTTTTCAAGGATGACAGTTAATCGAAGGTTGCTTGGTATGGAGCTGAGGACTTACCGTCCACTTTGGGTGCTACCTTCGACCTCACAAAATAAGGCTCGCCGCTTGGAGTGGTGCAGAGCTCGGCAAAACTGGAATGACGAATGGAATATCATAAGCTTCAGCAACGAATCCAGGTTTTTTTTAGGCGGCCATGATGGACGCATGAGGGTTAGGCGATTTAGAGGTGAGAGACGAAATGTAGACTTTGCTGTTGAACGTGATACAGCAAGACAGCAAAGTATTATGGTATGGGGTGCTATATGTTTAGGAAGCAGATCAACTCTAGTCCTTATCCACGGCAATATGACTGCTCGGCGATATATCGTTGAAGTGTTGCAGCCAGTTTTACATCCCTTCCTACAATCCAGACCGCATATTGCTCGTGAAACAATGGACTTCTTACATGAACTTGGCATAGAGACTTTGGAATGGCCAGCAAGATCGCCTGACTTCTCGCCTACCGAACACGTATGGGATATGATAGGGCGCAATCTTAGTCGATTATCACGTCCCCCTGGAAACTTAGATCAACTTATATAGATCATCTTATTTTGTCAATGCCCAATAGAACAAACGAGTGCATAGATAACCATGGAGGGGCCACTCATTAATAATTTTTTGATAATTATCATGAAGGAATCTTCTTGGAAATGAATTACTAAGAACATCCTAATGTATTAATATATAAATAAATTACTTTAAAAATATTTGTCCTTTCTGGTGTTGCATTTTTTTTGTTCTCAAATATATAAAATAATATAATGGACCTGCCTGTGTTATTTCCCTATGATAAAAAATGTCTCGATGTGAAATATCAATTTGGCTTAGACTTAATTACCAAGTGAGCTCTAATGCGCACGCGTCAGATCGAAGATTAGAGCCCTAAAGAAATGAGACGAAAGAACGTCAGAAACTCGCGCAGTCATGGCTATTTGTGGGACGATTTTCTTGCATCTAGGACCTCGATATCATACAACTAGGTGTATGACTCCCTTTATTTACTGCCTCTTCAAAGATGTCTACTTCGATCAAGGTTATTAAGAGCAATAAAGTTTTATTTTTATTGCAACAACGCGGAGACAAGTCGGGCAACTTTACTAAGTACGGCAATATGCTTGTGGAAGTCGTATAACAAAATACAAGATCGGAATTATCCAGAATTACACAAACTACTTAGGAGAAAAGTGGAAAACGTCGGTAAATCACGATTTATTCCAAACCATAACCGAAATAAAGGTACACGTACTGGCATCCGGATTGTAAGCAACGTATCTCAAAAATTTTGGCAAAAAATATTTATATTCATTTTTAAACTTAGAATTCCACCTTCCATCAAAAATATTAAATTATATGTAGGCCATAGAATAAAATTGTCAAAAGTATTTTTTGTCAAATAACACAGCTTTACTATTTGACTTATTACATGTTCACTTTATAAGTTATTTCTATTTACTCAACAATGTTAGAAATGTTCATTTAATTTAATTTTGTGTTAAACAATTCATTCAAGTTTATTCAAATCAGCTGTTTAGGCAAAGCATGGCATGGGCAGGCTGTTAATTCGTCTGTTTTGGTATAGATGGCGCCAGAGCCTTTAACATAGATTGTTCTTTCCCATTATTTTTGGACCGCCATTTTAATAATATCCCGTTGATTGACGTTTTAATTTAAAAAACTAAATTTTAAGACGATTTCGGCAAGCTGTGGTTCATGGTTTGCTACCCTGTTTGGTTTGTCAAATACTTACTAACCGATTTCGGATACAAAAATGGTGACCACCACATCACCGTAGCTTTCGTATCCTTGTTGGTATGTCAAATTTGTGAAGACGTGTTCGTACTAGTGATTCAGTAGCATCCACAAATAGGAAAAGTCGATTAAAAATAACTTCTTCATTTTTGACAACGTATTGGAACGTTCATCACGTCTTTAACTACTATTTCTGCAATGCTTTCATGGTTTCCAAACATTACACTTACATTACCTGTACCATTTGATAACAGCTTTTCACCATTTGCTATTGCAACATCTGACGGAGTTGACGTATAATTTGACATCCAATGCTTCTTCATAGACATATGTGACGTAGCTCCTGAATCAATTACCCATTCTTTCTTGGTATTTGATGTCAACAAGGCTTTTGTAAGTACTCTTTTTGCCTTTTGAACTTCATTTGTAGATTTTTTTTATCTTTGTTTTTGAGACAGTTCAATTCTTTATTACCATAATCTCCGCAGCCAAAGTATTTTAGCCTCTTACTGTCAGGGTTTTTGCCACTACCTTTCGAATCTAAAGCTGAGTTATCATTTACTTCTTGACAATATATTTATCATTATTGTAGGTTAAATCCATGACTAAAGGTCCAAATTCACTTCCAAAACCATTTAGCATAACAAAAGCAGTAAATTCATCGTCAACATTAACTCCGAGATCAGCTAACTTGTATACTGTTGACACTATGTCAGCTAAATACTACACTTCCATTAAACGGAAATCTTCATACTTTAATTTAAACAAATGGCTTTCAAAAGCTTTATGTAAATTATCTCATACTTCTACAGTTAGCTTTCACAAACAAACAAATTTTTGCTAAGGCTTTGTTATCTTTGTCTTTCATACCTGTATAAGCATTATCAACAGCAGAGTACTAGTGGTTCAGTAGTGGATAAATCGCCACAAACCTTACAGAATCAAAGTTATTTTCATAGCAAATTTCCATGAAACGTAATTAACTGGACCTTCCAGCTTGTCTATATTTGGTATTGACGTAAAAATAGTCGGTACAGAAGTAATTGTTGGTGTGAATGTCGTCGTTGTATCCATGTTAATTAAATAGAAACGAGTAACTTTCAATATTTCTATACTTGTAAAGACTCCAATTAGCTCTTTATAATTGTAAAATTAGTGATTCTTACTTGAAACAGCTTCCACTTCTTATTTCTTGAAGATCTGAGCCCATAACCTGTGAAGACTTCTTAGTTTAATTTGTTTATAACAGCATAGTACTAGTGGTTCAGTAGACTCCACAAATAGGAAAAATCGATTAAAAATAACTTCTTTATTTTTAACAACATATTAAAATTTATTAGACGTTCAATGACAATATTTATGAAACAATCAAAAATATAACCTTATTATAAAAAACTGTCTTTTCCCAAGGTACAGAGTTACCAAACACTTTGGTACATGCTAAAATCATAAGATTTACCAAAATTGCATATCGTGGAATGTAGCACAGTTCCGTGGTTTGGTATAGTGCTATCTCCCTCTATTTTCATTTTGCCCTGCTATTTAAATGTAAACAAATTGATTTGAAATTTTTGTTATGTTCAGTCAAATGGCATATTATTTACATTTACCGAAGACGCTGAGTTAGCCCAAAGGTTATTCAAAGGTGAATCTGTCTGATGTTTACGTTTGTTGGAGGGCAGCAGCTTTTTTTAGCCATCTGTTAAATCTTCTTCAGCGAAATGAACTACTTAAATACATCATCAACATCATACATTACTATGACGTCACAAGTACCAACTGGTTAACCAAATGGTATACCAAGAAAAGCTTGCCGAAATCGGGTTTAATATTTTTAAAATTATTTTTTAAATTGATATGTAAATATATTTCCTCGGGTCTGGACATTCCACGTCTGTTGAAGCCCATTCCAAAATCTCCAACATCTTTGGGCAGCATACACGAATCGATCAAGTTTGTCCCCCCTCCCAGACATCTTTTGATAAAACTTTTGAAGTCACCACTTTGCACGCCAAACATTATATTTTGCACATCCGAGGAACTGTGGCCATTTTTATGTAAGGAATAAAGAATTACCAAAAATTGACTTGAGAAAAATTTACACACCTTGAAATTTCTCTCCCCGGTAAAATACCCAATCTTCTTAAAGTGATTAATCACTTTCCACCTCGGTATGCAATGTACTGTTTCTTGTCAAAAAGTTTACACACCGAAGTTTAAACAAAGTTTTCCAGATATACGGCGTTTATGATTTGAACAGCAGTTTATAAACTGTGAGTTTTATAGTTCGCCCGCGGTTGGTCAATTTTACAGCTGCTTTATTTTGGAAAGAAATTTTACGAGTGCCACGTACCCTGAAAATTTACAAAAATAACTCTAATGAGTCTTTATGGGCACGTTTGCAGCAAAAGAGCGGGCCACCACTTAAGAGTGTTCTTAATGTTTTGCGAGTATGGTGCGTCTATTTTTTGTACGAAGTTTGAGGTAAAATTGTAGGTTTATTAAAGCTTTTTATAGTTCATGAGTTATTTCTGTGTGATCTAAAGGCGCAATTACACAGACGAACATGCTCAAACAAAAGCTCGTGCAAAAGATCTAAAATTTTTTGCGTGAACATTTTTGTGAGCTTTTCTTTGAACATTTTGTTCGGGTAAATTTTTGAGCAAATTATTGCTATCTATTTTGGAAACATATTTTTAAAGATGAGAATAAATAAAATTTCAAATCAGTGATCAGTGATCTCAATTCTTTAAAAAAATGGAACACGAACTTTTATTTTAAATCTTTGTGAAAAAAAGCCGACGGCAAGCGAAACATTATTATTGGCCATCAGTTTTTCACATGGATTTGGGTTACTTATAATATTTTTTCTTAGGGTTTTTCCCGGATTTTTTTGCTCGGGGATATTCTTGCGAGTTTTTTTTATTTCCAAGCTTTTTTTTCCTAAATTAAAAAAAAACCCAGGAAAATTTTTCTTTTCCAAAAATTTTTTAACTTTTTCAAATATTGGCAAAAAACTCAAAAATTGCATTTTTAAGAGGTAATCTGCGCCTCATGACTATGAGGAGTGGTGGGGAGGGGGATTTTTTTAAAACATATTTTTGTAACTATACTTCACCCTTAGCTTTGATTGTTTTTTTTTTAATTCCTCACACCAGATTTACCTAGTTAGTTTAAGGCCCCAAGGGTTACTTAAAAAAGCAAAAGGTTTATGAAAATGCTAAAGATATAGATATCAACAAAGTGAATCTCTATCAATTTAATGTAATAATTAATCAAGGTCGATTACTGACACTGAACAAACAATATGCAAAGGGGCAATATTCCGATTCAAAAGGGTGGCCGGCCTACTACCTGTGAAATCCAAAATGCGAGTTCTACGCGTCAATAAAATAAAACGAAATAAACAAATTAAAGCGTACTCAAGGAAATTTTTTTGTTTTGCGTCGTAGAGCACTTTCTTGGAAAGATTTGTCCTAAAACTTTCATAAAAAAACTGCGTTGACCCTGGTTTGTTGTCATGTAATTTTGTGTGTCAATGTAAATTTGACCAAAACCCCCTCTCACTAGTCTACGGTTTTTACCTTCTCCTAACCCAGCAACAGCAATAAATAAGTGCCAATTATTATTCTTTTTATTCTCGTTTTTTTACAACCCCAAAAAAGTTACAAGTATACTGGCATATCCCCTATAAAAATCAGATCAATCGAAGTTGCTTATGAGGTAAAACGTGAATTTCGACATCAAATCGTTTTTCCGTCGGAAGGCACTTAATTAAAAATACCTTGTTTTAAAACTTAGTCTTTCTATTTTCAGTTAAGTTCAATGAATTCCCATAAAACTATAAAATTTAAATTTGTAAAGAAATTTTTATACCCCCAATTCTTCAAATAAATTTTGCTCAACATTCTCTCCAAAATTTACGTGTGTTTTTTTGTACGAGATTTTGCTCGAACATTTCTTTGAACATTTTGCTCAAGAGGCTCGTGTAAATGTTTGTCGGCATTTCAACATCAAAGGAAAGTTTGTCTGTGTAAATGCGCCTTAATATACCTGTTTTTATCTGATCCTATGATCTGACAAACTTATAAATATGTATAAAATTTTATAGTCCTATCTTTAACAAAATCTTTAACAAAACTCTGCATGAATCAAAATTACTTTCAATATAAAAATAACTACTACCAACAATTAGAAGGAACCACAATGGGTAATAGTTAATCACCTTTTATCGCAAACCTCGTTATGAGCAAATTTGTATCAGATATAAGTAAGGAATTTGAGTATTTCCCCAGAGTATGGTTCAGGTATGTAGACGATGTGTTTGTAGTATTCAACACTAAAGTAACTAGTGTTGAAAACTTTATGGAAAAAATAAATAACAAATTTCCCAAAATTAAATTTACTTATGAAACAGAGAACAACGGTACACTGCCATTTCTGGACACTTTAGTTATAAGAAATAAAAATAAATTGGACTTTGACCTATACAGGAAAGGAACGGCCACCAACAGGTATATTCCAAATGAATCTTTTCATTGCTTACAACATAAGCTTGCAAGTTTGCACTTTTTGACATATAGATTAGTAAATTTCCCCTTAAGCAAAGAAAGATTTGAAGCAGACAAGAATAGGATTAGGAATATAGCTGGCGAAAATGGTTACGACGAAGGTTTAATAAATAAGCTGATAAATAGACATTCTTTTCAAAAGACCTTTCGGAATTCCACTTTTTTCAGACAAAAAGATACCTGCGACTCAAAATTTGTATTAATTCCTTATAATCCTAATTATACGAAAGGATTACAAAAAGTATTTAATAACACTGGTCTTAAATTAGTATATCAATCCGGTAACACAATAAGAAGTTTACTAGAAAATCCCAAGGATAAAACTAGAGTTCTAGAAAAAAGTGGAATTTACGAAATTAGTTGCATGGATTGTGACAAAAAATTTGTTGGCCAAACGAGACGCTCTATTCAAATAGGATTCAAAGAACGCTTAACACAACTAAATACGGAAGAAAAGAAAAGTCAGGTGTGGCCGAGCATGCTTTTGAAAACAATTATAGATTCACATTAGATAACCTAAAACTTCTAAAAAGTGTACCAAACAAAAGACTTTTGAATGCATATGAAAGTATGGAAATCATTAAATCCAGAAATAGTTTAAATAGAGATAGAGGACCCATCCCGTTTAGTACACTTTATTCTTTAGTTGAGGGGAGATAAGATTATAAAGCGTGATCAATCACAAATTATTAGTCTTATCTCCGCCCACTAAAAGATTGTATATAAGATAGAGCGTAAGTTAATTTAGTTTATTGTTTATCGTCTCCCGATGATGCTAACGTTGTTAGAGAAACGCGTGTCCAGTGCAAAAAAGTGTAGTTTTGGTTTGTGGAAAACAATCATAACTTTGTTTTGACCAAATTATGTATTTTCAAGTATTTTATAGGTTTATGAAAGCAAGTTTTTCTAAGAAATTTTATAATCAATTAGATACATTTTCATGAGTCTTTCGAAAGATTTTACGATAAACCAGACTCATAGAATTTTAAAGATGTCTGTGAACATCTCCTTGTATTAATAGAGGTTTTATAGCCAAATAAACTTACCAAATTTTATAAGGTTTTACTTGTATATCTTTAAAAAAGTAAATGCTATAAGTTTAAATATTTCCACAATTTTTATGGCTTTTTTAGGGGGTCATAATATTATATAATTTTTCATAATAAATTTACTTATTTTCGAAAATCTCACTTGCTAATTGAAAGGGACAAATCTTATAAAAATTCCATTTTTTTCGAAGACTTGAAAACTAATTAAAAAAGCTAAACTTAAAATACTTACTTACTTACCTAGTTATATATTGTGTGTACAAAAACATTTTTTTTACTTATAAAATCTTATAAAATGTTTTATATATTAGCAATGCGTCACAAAATAATTGACTGAACAAAGCCTCACAAAATCTCATAGAACCTTTTGAAAGTAATAAGATCTTACCTGCCTAACCTATATGCCCTTTAAAACAGATATGAAGTCTACTAAATACTGTTAAAAAAATATATTGTTGTAGGCTTTTATAAACTTTGCATTATTCAATCTCATAGAAACTTATCAATGCAACATCTCTCCCAGCTTCTGGCGACAAATAAGTAGTTATACAAGAACAATTTTCTAGTAGATATGTAGAGCTTGTGCAAGCCCAAGGTGTGCTATTATATTAGACACTTAAAGTAAATATTTCAACGCATCGGTATCGGTATACGTAACGCGTTCGAAGAACGGGTGTGATTACAGAGTCTCGTTGCGTACGGAAGGATGTACGTATCGTTAGGGACCCCCGAACATACGCAAAGATTTCAATCAGCAGTTCTGTCATCGCAACCTTCAAGAAAGCGGCCATCGCTCGAAACATCGCATAAAAAAGTCAAAAATGTAGTACTACGATTACTACTACTTCAACTGCTAAAGTTGTGCCGTAATTTTTTATTTTAGAATGTTGCAGGTAGATCTTATAGAATCTTTTTAGCCTTTATGAGAAATTTATTTTAAAAATCATAAAATATTTAAAACTTTTATTAACCAACTGACATGATGAAGTCCTATGCGATATTTGTGTTTCACTCTAGCTAGTCAAAAATTAAAAAATATCATAATCAATCATGATCATGAAAACTTACAAATATTTTATGTTGTTTTTTAGAATCTTTTATGAGCATTTAAAGAAGCCATTACATTAGAGTATAAATTCAACGTCAAATTTGACAGTTTTGTAAATTTTAAAATGTAAAGTAAAAATATAGTATTTAATTCAATTAACCAATTTTTAAAAGTAATATCTACATTATAATGTTCACAAAGGATAAAGCTTTAAAAAAAATCATTTTTGAGGGAGTAACGCACAGAAAAAAAAATCGTGGGAGGTAAAAAATTACTTTTTAAAATTGTGTCCCGCCCCCCTTATCTTGAATTTATTTAAAAAGTCATTTTTAACACTTGCCTTGTAAAATTTAAATTTTATAATGTCCAAAACCATTGGCTCTAGTAGCCAATCGAAAAAATCTCATTTTTTTGTAAATCACCCTATTCATCAAATAACAATAGATAAATCTCAAATTTGATGTAAAAAAAACGCCGCTAGATTCACCTGGGTACCGATTCTGGAAGTCATAGGAAGAGATCGTTCGCCTGAGAGAAGAAAAGTAAATTCAACCAATAAACGCGCTTAAAAGCAGTGACGAGACGATCGAATAATCAACAAACTCTTATGGGCACGCGTAGAGCTGCCTCAAACAACAATTTTTGAGCGAAGCCGTTCTCTTGACTAGACCCAGTAGTTGGGAGTTGTAGAAAAGCTCGTGTGAAAAATGTCACTTCTATTATTACAGAGCACGCTATTGGACGAACGACCGATCGATATTTTACTTGCTTGACCGTCTTTTAGAGTAGGACTCGCACAGTGGTCGATTTTTGTAAAAACGCGGACATTATAAAAAAAATCCACATAGTAATTTAATCGTACAAAATATTTACTTTTAATAAACAGACAGGATGATCGTGTGAATTTTCAAATTTATCTTAAAACATTTTTAAGAAGAAAAAGATATATATTCATTAATTAGCAAAATTAAAGTAAAAATGTTAGTTTAGAAAAAGAAGATATATTAAAAAGAATGCGAACCGAAACTTTTAAATGAAACATCCAGTATATTATTGCGTTTTTGCATTTTGATTTTAAATTCTAAACATTTTTTTATAACGTACTCTATGTCGATCTTCAACTGTTTTCGAGATATTAACAGTTGAATACTGTCATACTCTGGGTCTTCTATTTGAAATTTGATTTTCAATACTGATGCGTAATGTCAAACTCGTAAAAAGCATAGTTTATTCTTTGGCCAACTATTCGCCTAGTGTCTTGACAACCATATAAGGGCACATTTAGATACACTTTGAATTTTTTAATTTTTTCATTTATGTCCGCGTTTTCCGGAAAATCGACCACCGTGCGTCATTCGAATGACTTTTGTGCGATCGGCCGGTACCAGAATACGGAATTTTGGATTTTAATAGAAGTGGTCACTTCTCAGGGTATGATAGTTCTCTTACGCCCAGAATCGAGCCCCTGGTACGTGTGCAACCAATCATGTGTCTTATTTTCGTTTGACCATACCTGAAAAACGTTCATAAAGTTGACTGCAAAACTATTTTAAGGTATATAGACACGTACTAACTCTGTTCCTTTTACAATTTGCCATTTTTGCTTTTACGACACCGTTTCTACTCTGCGAAATCGGCTACAAACTTCCTAGTAAAAACATTTTAATAATACATATATATGTGTGTTGGCTTATGAAACGGTCTTCTTATACATCCCGTTGCTATATTTTTTTGAAATGAGTTTAAACGTTAAACAAATACTTTCGATACAACTTATTCCTGCACTGAAAAAAAGGATCTCTTAAGTCAAGACAATTTTACCTTGACGTAAGGGAATCGGCTCTTGAATAGGGCCAACCCCCTGAGGTCCTAACTTAAGGGAATGATTCTCCTGAATGTTCACAGTTAGGAGAAGAAAACAGTATCTTGTTTCAAGAACACTAGTTAAATTCGCAAGTTAAACGTCAAGATATGATTTATAAAGAAGTATCTTAATATAAAGAATCCCGTTTCTTGGGTGAAGAAACCAGTTTCTTGGATAAAGGAATTTGATGCTCTTGGATCAAAAGCATATTTTGTTTAAAAAAAACAAAATTAATTATAAAAAATAATTTATTTTAGTATCGCATAAAATTTTTAGAGTATAAGAAAACTCTGCCTCTTCCACAGCTGTTGAATGCGTCATGTGAACTGTCTCTATATTTGGCAAACGATGCAGTTTTCAGTGAGCCCTGATATTTTTAATTTTTTTCATCCATGTTTGCTATCTTCGCATCTGAAACAATAAAAGCATTTTAAAATCTAAGAGGTTGCGACCAACAATTATATATTATATAGATCATCTATTAACTCACTCCTTGATGCCACTTTGGTGAAAGTGAGGGTTTTGCTAAGGGATGTTTGTCTTAATTTGATCCAAGTTGCGAGCATGAATTGACTTTCAATTGGTCCTACTGGTTAAACCTGCCTTATGTAATATACCTTTTTGTACTTTGAATAATAAGGCTTGGTTTAGATACATGTGAGGGTACATGTCCCAACTAGCAATTTTTCGTTGTAACAAGGTTGCATAACGCAACGCAACGTTGCGTGACAACGATTTTTAACCGGCTAAACAACCCGAATTTACACTAATTTGGGGAATAATTTCAAACGCTGCGCGACAACTTGGAAGGCACACGTTACCGTTACTTAAACGTTGCGGGCAACTGAGATGTGAACAGTAGGAGTTATTGTCATCGTGTAGAATTCTAACTACAAATAATATTATGAGTCACTTATAAATAAAAAAAATTGTAGAAAATGGAGAAAAATATAAATCAACATGTTTTATTTTTATAGGAATATATTATATTATTTTCTTTGGTGATTTGCTGTCGTCATTGACAATTTCTCAACGCACGTCAGTATACTGTTGAAAGTCTATCCTGTAGCCCGAAAAAAATGAATGTGCTGCTCTCTTTTGAAACAATTTTTGAAGAAAAAATTCTGTTCCTTTTTTTTTTAAATAAAATTTTGCCAAACTTGCAAAAACTGAATTTAAATTGTTCCTTACTTGATAAGAGACCAACTCAAGATCATAATTCTACAAAAACGAGGACAAATAACTTGTATAATCAATTTTTTCCCTGAATAAAAATCGATTGACGAAAAACAGTATGGCGCTCATGGCGGCGCTTTTTTAGTTATGTGGCAACTAAGAATCTAACTACTACGCAACGAGCGGCTTGGGGTGAAAACTGGAGGGTCGTATTTCACAATTACGCTAATTTATCTGTAACTAAATTCAAAGTATTCCGCTATTATTTAGCATGCGCAAAGTGACCGGGTCGACATCTATTAGCGCACTTATTTCTTAGCTCAAGTTACCTGCTTTAGCGCATTTCATGGTAACCTCATTTGGAAAATCCGCCGAGCAACTAGCTATATTCTCTCGCTTCATGACAAAACCCCAAAAAAAAATGTTTTTGGTTCTGTTATTTATTGTTATTCATTTGACATTTTACGGACCCACGACACAAAAGCCAACGCCACCTAGATAACAAAATTCTGATCTAGGTGGCACAACGTGAAGTTGCGGCGAAATGTTGTCGCACCGGCCAGAAAACCCATAGTCGCTATAGATACGTTCAGTAACCGTTGCGCCCGATTGGACCAAGCAGCTTCATCCCACTACCGTAGCAAAAAGGTTTACTACTAGTTGAGTTTTTACTATAGTTGCATATAAACGTTGAAATAACGTAAAATTGTCGGTACACCGCACAGCAACTAGTATTCAACCCCCACGCAACGTTCCACCCTGGTCATTTCATGACTCCGAAGCTATTGCAACTAAAAAATGCTACTTGGAGTAAGTTAAGGCTAAGGAGCATACAATTATTGATGTATGTCTCTTTATTTTTATAAGATAAGAAGCAAAAAGGGCAGGCACAAATTTAACACTGAAAATTTAATTAATAGGTAAACCAATCTTATAACCTACCTCAATAACTCCATATAAACCCCACAAACAATCTGTCATAAATTGATGAAGTCAAATGCATTACATTGGTGCCAAAATACCTCAAAGTGGAGTTTTTCTAAGAACCTGGGTACTTGTTACAGGTAACAAGTCCTTCTCAAAATTTGCTACGCACCATCTCCGATCCAGCATCACCTGTCGTTAACAGCCAATGGGATTTGCCCTAAGCAATTTGTACTAGTTATAAAGGCAGGTTTACCCAACTTTTCGTATTAATGATTCATATATTTAGTGCTTAATTTTATACCTCTGTCTCTTCCTCGGAAAAAAAATAAAAAGTGTTTTCTAGGGTGTATAAATAGAAAATCGGATTGCTCTAGAGGCTTAATTGGTGAGTATAATTAAAGAGTTTAAGTCAATCTATGGCTTTCTCCAAAGAAAACCCGCTGACTAGGTATTATTGGACTTTATTTTTTAACTTTTTGCATAAAAGTTAAGCATACAAATGTTCATGTAGGTATTCCGTGTTCTGGTATTTGTAAGTGAGACCATTTGTGGGCAAAGGCTCAATTAATGTGTAGTTTATTTTAGAAGGGGAGGTATAAGATGCAAAAAGAGGTCATTTATTTAAATAACGCACCGATTCATAGAAAATAACGCCACAAAATTTTAAAACACGAAAAAAATTCAACAACGTAAACAATAAAAAACAAAAGATTAAAAGATCTTGGGTGAAAATAACGAACATTCAAACTTGGATGAGCATCTCACAAGGAACACACAAAGGACCAAAGCGACAAGAGAAATGATTAAACGATGGTTCGCCCTGGGTAACCAGCTCAACATTGGTTGAGTTACTGATCACCCTCCCCATATATCATTAAGCACCCTCATACAGTTTGTTTTCCAATAGAATTATGCTCCTAATACAACTTTAACAACTTCAACTGAAAAGAAACTAAAGAATAAAGATCGTTTAATCATTTCTCTCTCATTAAACGATGTTTCGTCCTGGGTAACCCGAGTTGGCTCATCAGTGGTTTCACTGGTCACCCTCCCCATACATCATCATTAAACACCGTCATTCACTTTAAAACAAGAAAAAGAAGTTAAAAAACCTCCAAATCAGTTACTTCAACTGAAAAGAAACCAGAAAACAAAAGATCGAAAGATCTTGTGTGGAAATAACGAAAATTCAAGCTTGGATGCGCATCCCATAAGGAACATACAAAGGACCAAAACGAAAAGAGAAATCATTAAACGATGTTTCTCTCTGGATAACCAGCGTGAGCTCATCAGTGGTTTCACTGGTCACCCTCCCCATACATCATTAAACACCATTATACACTTTGATTTCCAACCTTGAATCACTCACAAAAAGGCATCGTTTCGCATTGGCACTTATCCAAGTTACCTGATACGGACTCGTCCTGGCGTGTTAATATTTCCAATAGGATTATGCTCCTAAGGCAATCAAAACAAAAATAGAAGTTAAAATCCTTCCAAATCAGTTACTTTGGTCCTTTGTGTATTCCTTGTGGGATGCTCATCCAAGTTTGAATTTCCGTTATTTCCACCCAAGATTTTTTGATTTTTTGTTTTTTAGTTTCATCTCGGGTCTTCGAGTCTTTTTTTGTTTTAATTGCCTTAGGAGCTTAATCCTATTGGATATATTCACACGCCAAGACAAATCCGTATCAGCTAACTTAGATAAGTGCCAGTGCGAAACGATGCCTATTTGTGAGTGATTTAAAGTTGGAAATCAAAGTGTATGATGGGGTTTAATGATGTATGGGGAGGGTGACCACTGATGAGCCCACGCTGATTACCCAGGGCAAAACATCGTTTATTCAGTTCTCTTGTCGCTTTGGTTCTTTGCGTGTTCCTTGTGGGATTCTCATCCAAGTTTGAATTTTCGATATTTCCACCGAAGATCTTTTGATCTTTTGTTTTTTAGTTTCTTTTCAGTTGAAATAACGAATTTGGAAGTATTTTAACTTCTTTTCTTTAAACGTAAACAATATGGCGAAACCATACCTCGTCAAAAATGTAAACTTTTCGATGATGCCGAGTTGTGCAAAAATTTTCAGAGCAAAAAATGTTGATGTTGTTTTTGTGCATTTTTCTACTAGTTTCTTCATTAAATGGGATAAATTTTCAATCTAAACGACCCCAAAGCGTTTAAAAAGCTCCAAAATTATTTTTCCTAGTACATCGGGCAACGTTGCTATTTTTTGTATCATCGAGCATGACTTTGTTAGTGCGACCGCGGTTTTGAATTTTCTTTTTGTTTCTGAAAATTATTTTCGTTTCACATTTTGCGACACTTGGGTCATTATGGTATTTGATAGTTATATGCTCACGCCTTATCAATATTAATAATGCCTACTAAATTAAAAATTCAGGTTCAGTAACAATTCATATACCGACATTGTCAGCACACAGGTGCCGACATAAATTAAAAGATGATACATATTCATGTCCTTCATTTAAATATCTTTAAGGCCTTTACATGTTTTTACTGGATAAATACATTATTATTGTTTGTTTTACTGCTACTTACACCGGTCGAACTTAAGGTGGACCTCAGCTTAAGGAGAACTTAAGGCACCCAACTTTTACGTATTTTGATAAAGTTTTTGTTAGTTTAGTGTTTATTAGATTTTTTTGCCGAATTTCTAATAGGCATAATTGTTGGCCTTTGTTTTCTCTTTATTTAATCTATTCTCCCAATTAGAAGTTCGGAGCCGTTTCTTAACACATAATTTGATGATGATTGATACAACTGATGGCAACAATGTTTTACAAATTGGAAGACTCGTGCCTTAAAGGGTGTCTAAGAGTCAATCCAGCTACAGTCGAACTAGTCTCTTCACAAGAAAGAGAGCTCTTCTAGACTCCAAGTTAAATTGGCTAGAGCATGTAGTCAATAAGATTAAGAGAGCCACAAACGCTCTAAGGGTATGCAAAAGGGCTTTTAGGTTTTACACGCCTGACAGGGAAGTTTGGAAGGAATGGATGTGTGTCCCTTGCCTCCCGAATGGGACAGTCTGGTACACAGACTGTTCAAAAATGGTGCGCAGGAGTGTGCAGTAAAACCACGGGGGCAGAGTTCCACTTTGCCCTAGGCAGATTTTTCAGGCTAAGGTATACGCCATTCTGATGTATGGATATAAAAATCTGAAAATGTCCACTTCAGGCAAGGATATTTACATTTGCTGCACTGTCTGCTATCAGGTCGGACAGGGTTAACTCTACCCTTGCCTGGAGTGCAAACGTGTCAAGACAACTATGGCAAGACACAACAAGGTCGATCTCCTCTGGGTCCCGGGACATGAAGGTATACCGGGAAATGAAAACGCCAATAGAATGGCTAGACAAGGATCAGTACCCTCTCCATACAGGCCGATCAACTCATTGTTGATTGATTGTCAAGTTGATTGGCCTATGTGGAGAAGGATCATCAACCGATACTCTAGGTCCGGAACCCATACCAGGTATTCCGGCATGCCAAGTCAAAACGGCTCTGAAAAGTTACTTAGAAAGGCGCTCTGAGGAGTTCTGGAATAGCACGCACGACATGAGACAGGCCAAGCTCTTGATTGGTGAGGTGAGCGTCAAAAAAAGAAAGTTCTTGCTCCACCTAGGCAGCAAGGATGTGAGACTGGCAAGCCTAACGGGACACCGTATTTCTACATGCATTCATTCAACACATAATTTGAAAATAAAAATGCCAGAAAAGTTGGATTGGAATCATTTAACAGTCATGTCAGTATGTCATGATGGTTATTAAACACGAAAATGAAGTGTGTAATGTCTACGACCAAAAATATCCATCTTAAGTAAACAACCTTTATAACCTGAAGTTTCAATGACATTTTATCTAAAACGTCAAAATAAATAAGGTTACTAAGGGACTTTTCATATGTCTTTTTAAAAACAAGGTTTTTTTTTCTGAAAAATGCGTAATATGTCAATTTAGCGGGACTTATTTTTGGTTAGGTACTAAAATTATATTGAATTTATTTACGTTTAATAAATATTTATTGTTTTAAAAATATAGAAAATATAATTCACATTTTTACGTCAATTAGTGCTCCTATAAAATAACGCTCCATCGCTTGTCACGCTATCTCGTGGTTTACGTCTAAGCTTTATTATTATCCTAGTAAATGAGTAATTAAAATCGTGTTGAGATGGTTGTAAAACTAGTATTATTCGTTGTTCGTATGGAAAATATATTGATTTTGCTTCTTCTTTCTTTTGGGAAATCTTAATTTTTTTATTTTCTCTACTTTTCAGCTTAGCCGGGTATTTGATGGTGCAAAACACATCCAATATAAGGTGAATGAATGAATGAAAAGTGCTTTATTGTCGAAGAAGTATCACAATAAACAAATCTTATTCACAAAGCTTATATATAAAAACAAACAATTGATACTTAAAGATAATAATCATTACATATCAATTGTCCTTAATTTTTAGTATTAGTTAAATTATTAGTATCTGCAATCGTCATGCGGTGAATGCAAACAAAAACTAAGACAACCTTAAATATGAAGTAACAAATTTTGGTTCATATTTAACTTTTTGATCCTGATGATGGTATCTACGAAACAAAACGTCGACCTAAAATTTCGAAAAGATCATTGTGATTTTCTAAAAAGATTGCCACATACATGTTCTTACATAACTCAATTATCTTATAAATTAAGGGGGATATACTAGAGAACAGAAAAATGCAACACCAGAAAGGATAAATATTTTTAAAGTTATTTATTTATATATTAATACATTAGGATTCCTTCATCATAATCATCAAAAAATGAATAATGAGTGGCTCTTCCATGGTTATTTATGCACTCGTTTGTTCCATTGGGCATTGACAAAGTAAGAAAATCCTCCTTACGTCATGACAGAGTTCATCTTAGTTTTCAGGGGGACGTGGTAATCGACTAAGAGTGCGCCCTATCATATCCCATACGTGTTCGATAGGCGACAAGTCAGGCGATCTTGCTGCCCATTCGAAAGTCTCTATGCCAAGTTCAGGTAAGAAGTCCATTGTTTCACGAGCAATATGTGGTCTGGCATTATCTTGTTGAAAGATCACATTTGGGATAGTTTGTAGGTAGGAATGTAAAACTGGCTGCAACACTTCATCGATATATCAGCGAGCAGTCAGATTGCCGTTGATGACGTTGGTCGGTACTCGACAGAAATTCTCTCCGCTTGAGCCGTGATCTTTGGCACATAAGCGTGACCGAGGTTTTCTGTTGTTGTGGTACACCTAGCTGACGAGTCCCTAATAAGGACGAAACGGCGTCGTCCTAGGTTCCAGCCTCTGTGTGAGCAATCGAAATCCAAGAAGTTCATTTTGCACTGAAGTACAAAAAACTCTTGTTTTTTCGTTAGATTTACGGTGCCACAGCCATCTTCCATTATTTTTTTTTGTTTGATTTCAATCATTATGAATTTTTGATGAAAAAAAAACGGACGTTTTAGGGTACAGATATAAAAATTATGGATGTGTGTTCAAACTTGGTATGCGTTTATAGTTCCGGCGACAATACAATAATATGGTATTATTAGGTACACACTTCCTTCTAACGAGGGAAGTAGAAGGGGAAAAGATTTAGTTTGTTTGATTTAAATCAAAATTGGCATACAGGGGTTTTTCAGATTCAAAATGGATGATTTAGGGTAAAAATCTAAAAATAAAAAAATACATTTTTATTAAAAAATATTTTTAAAGAGCAAACTTTTATTAAATGCTCTCAAAAGTAGAAAATAATTTTTTTTCTTTCTTGTACCATAATAAGCTGAGAATGGGTGAGATTGCCGTGCTTTGAAAATGTCCTTAGGTTATAGAGTAATACAACTCTTTCTTAGGTGAATCGTCGATGTAACCGATATACAATACCTAAAGTTAAAATTTTTAATTTGCGCCCATCGCTTTTATTATGGCATAAAAAAGATAAAAAAAACATTTTCTACTTTTGAGAGCATTTAATAAGGGCTTGTCCTTTAATAGTAGTTTTCACAACTAGTGGCCAAAATAGTGCTTTTTTCCAAGCGTTGGTTTAAATAACGAGCGCAGCGAGGTATTTAAAAACGCGAGTAAAAAAAAGCACAGTTTAGCCGCGAGTTGTGAAGACTATTTTTTTAATACCTTTATCAAAAAATCCAAAAAAAAAACAGGAAAATACTTTTAGAAATCTCGAACGAAGAGCGCTTCTCGCAAGACACTATCTTTACACTAGAAATCAAGGCGGCTGGTAAATGAAATAACAATATGGTTTCCATAGTGATGTGCCTTTTTACTCGGTGACGTTTATTGTTGCAACATTTTAATCTTTGACAGTTTGACATTTTGCCGATTTTTTTGAATGATTTTTTCGTAAATACTTGGTGAAAACTGTCGAAAATGGCTTAATTTTTAGGCAAGAATAATTAGATTTTTTTCAATATTACTATTTTCCGCTATTTCTCTTTAATTTTAAGTAAAAACCGGACCGAAATCTTTTCTTGCACCCGTGATCAAAAAAAAAGATTTTTTTGCATCGGTAACCAGAAAAGGCATGCTTTAGTTATCTGCAGACAGTTAATAAAATCATTTTTTTGATGAAGGTATAAAAAAAAAGTTTTTTTTTATTTTAATTTTTTTATATATCTAATATATTTTATATCTACATCAAAAATATTCTTTCCAATTGCCTGAAACTCAAGATTGCTCAGTTTCGGAAAAATATATAACACAGCCCAAACACCTTAGAAAGTTGAAACTTGTTTGGCGCAATTTTCTATCGAAATGGCTGCTCCAAGTGAGTATGGACGTCAGGCAAAAGTATTGTTCGACAAATCACTTAAAATGGTATTTTCCAGGAAAATATATATTTTTCAAGAATTGGAAAATATGTTGAGCTAGTTTTGTTGCTTCCCTGCCATTTATACGTCGAACCGTTTTAAAGCTACATAGAGGAAAGCAGCCGAAATTCGATTACATATTCTGTATTGGCGCAATGCAGGGTTTAGAAATGCAAAAACCCGTCACAAAAAATTCCTTGCTTGCATTTTTTCAACATAATTGGTACATTATACAGGGTGTTCCAAATTCGATGCTCACCATGGGGATCTCCTAAACGGTAGAAGATACGAAACGGTTTAAATAAGGGCAAACTTGCGCAATTTGACGCTTTGCTGAAAACCAAAAAAAAAGTTTACAAATTCGGGTAGTTCTGAAAATGGGCGAAAAAAACCGAAATCTTTATTTTTAGTTTTTATTTTTCTGCGCCCTTATTCTTAAAGCTGTCAAAAAACGCTTAGAATTTTCTATAGGCACTTTTTTAAGATCTGCCTAATGAGAGGTCTGTCTTCGATATTTGACATTTCAGTGTGACAGGAGCACTGTCAAGTTTATTTTTTCTTATGGACACATGCTTTTTTGCTCCTGCCGTTTGGTTCATAAAGGATGACAGATACTTTACAACTTTATTTAGACAAGTACCCGACGTTTTGAGTAAATTGATCATCATCAGCCGAAATTCAAAGGTAAAAAAATAAAGACAAAAACGTATTTTTAAAATATTAGGATAAGTTATTTTGTTTTAACAAAATGTCAAAAAAACTGTCATTTTTGGGTTTGGGCGTAATTTTTGAAATATTAAAAAAAGTACTGCAATCGGGTTTCCAAAATATCTTGAGTAAGTTAAAAGCAAAACTTAAATTTGACCTGATGATGGCCAATAAACCCAAAACGTCAAGTGTCAAAAAAAGGTTGAAAAATATTATCTGTCATCCTTTATGAACCACACGGCAGGAGACAAAAAGAATGTGTCGATAAGAAAAAATGAACTTGACAGTGCTCCTGTCACACTGAAATGTCAAGTCTCTCACAAGGTAGACCTTAAAAAAGTGCATGTAGAAAGTTTTAAGTGTTTTTTGACAGCGCAGAAAAATAAAAACTAAAAATTAAAATTTCGGTTTTTTTGGCCTCTCTCCGGAACTATCCGGACTTTGTAAACTTTTTTTTAGTTTTGAGCAAAGCATGAAATTGCGCAACTTTGCCGTAGTTTAAACCTTTTCGTATCTCCTAGCGTTTAGGAGATACCCATGGTAAGCATCGAATTTGCGACACGCTATATACCTAGTGGTACTTTTTATGAGAGCTAACACGTCCATTTGACAAAATTTTTTTCGCTTAAGCCGTAATCTTTGGCACCTAAGCACCTGGCTGATGAGTCACTAATAAGGACGAAACGGCGTCTTCCTAGGTTCCAGCCTCTGTGTGGGCAATCGAAAATGAGGAAGTTCATTTTGCACTGAAGTACAAAAAACTCTTGTCAGCCATCTACGGTTTATTTTCCATTTGTTCTAAAAATAAAATGTCAGAAAAAAAAAGAATCCTTTTTAGCGATATTATTTAAAACGCTATTTTTCACAAAACTTGTTTGCAATAATAAAAATATAAAATACATATTTGCAACGTCAACAAACTTGGCAATGCAACGACCTAGGTCAACAAATTTTATTTTAAGCTATGATTTTTTATGGCTTTCAGTCGGCTTTAATATATGATAATTACCGAAGGTATGTGTCTAATTTTAGACGCAATATTGATCCTTTTTTCCTGGAAAACGGTAAATTACTCTTCTTTGAAAGAGCACTATTTTTACAAGCTTTTATTTAACTCGCAATGTACCTATCTATGCAACGAAATAGATATATTTGTTCGGGTGGAATCTTGCAACTTAATTTTGACCAACTTCCCGACATCCGATCGGCTTTAAACCTGGCATGCATATACAATGAGTTTTAGGCTACTGCGAACATAGGGGGAATCAAGTCCAATTTACTCTCCGTGCCGTACGACCGAGGTGCATTCGAAGCACGCTGCAGTGTTATCTTTTGGAAATTTATTTTGTTTTTATTATTTTGTTTTATTTCTGCCTTGACCAAATTCCGGTTTCATTGACTACGTTCCTCATAGCACCGTAGTTAAAGGCGTACTAAATACAAGGCGAACGGCGATCGGAAGCCTGAGTGTGGATTGCTCCACTGATAGGTTTGCGGTGTCCCTGCATGTACGTACACTGGCAAATTGGACTTCTTCCGGCCTATGTTCGCAGTAGCATGAAGCGGTCTGTATAGTTGCGGTGACAACACAAGAATATAGTGTGATGAAATTGACAGCTCACCCCTACTCGAAGTGCGTTGAGGGGGGTACAGTTGAAGTACGCCCGATTTCGTTGAAATTCGATGTGTTGAGGCACTTGGGGATAGAGATAACGAATTTCTAATCAGATTTTGAAAATTCACCTTTTGCTAACCAATTGTAACTAACTTATACTTTTGGCATGCACTTATAGTTCCAGTGACAATACGATAATATGTTATTATGATGCACCCCTCCACCCTACGAGGGGAGAGGAGGGGCAAAAACAAGAAAGTTTGACCGATTTCAATCAAAATGGTATACGGGGGCTTTTGGGGATAAGGACTACGAATTTTTGATCAGATTTTGAAAATTCAATGTGGCGGATTTAAGATTCGGTCATCCCTTGCTAACCAATTTTAACTGACTTATGCACATCCGATTGTGTTCAAATTTGGTAAGTATGCGTTTATAGTTCCGGTGAAAATTCAAGAATATGGTATCCTCAGGTACCCACCTCCCTCCAACGAAGCAAGTAGAGAAGGAAATGGATTTAGTTTCTTCGATTTCAACCAAAATTGACATACAGGGGGTTCTTAAGGAAGGGGATTATGAATTTTTTATCAGCATTGAAAATTTCAATATGTAGCGTACAAATCCAAAAATTATGGGTGTGTGTTTAAATTTGGTATGCGTTTATAGTTCCGGCGACAATACAATAATATGGTAATAAATTACGTTCACACTCTCCTCTAACGAGGGAAGTGGAGGGAGGAAAACAATCAGTTTGTTCGATTTTAATCAAAATCGGCATACAGGGTTTTTCCGGGAAGAGAATATGAATTTTTGATCAGATTTCAAAATTTCAATATGGCGGATAAAGTTTTTTTTAATCAAAAAACACTTTTAAAGAACAAGATTTTTTTTACCTTTTCTTATACTATATTAAAATCGATGGGCACAAAATTTTAACTTTACTATGACAAAGAGAGAACGAAAGAAGAACTAAATTCTTCTTCTATTCGAATGATAAAAGTAATACAATTGTTTCTTAGATGAATCGTCGATGTGACCGATATACAATACTAAAGTTAAAGTTTTTAATTTGCGCAATCGCTTTTATTATGGTATAAGAAAGATAAACCATTATTTTCTACTTTTGAGTGCATTTAATAAAATCTTGTTCTTTAAAAGTTTTTTTTAATAAAAATTTATTAATCATATAAATCGGATAGTACGCTTTCCTGAGAGCCGAGAGAAATGTCTTAAGGCGCATTTACACAGACAAACTTTCCTTTGATGTTGAAATGCCGAAAAACATTTATACGAGCCTCTTGAGCAAAATGTTCAAAGAAATGTTCGAGCAAAATCGCGTACAAAAAAACACACGTAAATTTTGGAGAGAATGTTGAGCAAAATTTGTTTGAAAAAATGTTGGTAATAAATTTAAATTTTATAGTTTTATGGGAATTCATTGAACTTAACTGAAAATAGAAAGACTAAGTTTTAAAACAAGGTAATTTTAATTAAGTGCTTTCCGACGGAAAAACGATTTGATGTCGAAATTCACGTTTTACCTCATAAGCAACTTCGATTGATCTGATTTTTATAGGGGATATGCCAGTATACTTGTAACATTTTTGGGGTTGTAAAAAAAACGAGATTCAAAAAAAATAAAAATTGGCACTTATTTATTGCTGTTGCTGGGTTAGGAGAAGGTAAAAACCGTAGACTAGTGAGAGGGAGTTTTGGTCAAATGAACATTGACACACAAAATTACAGCAGTGTTTGACAGCGCTGCGTTCCGACTGTCTAAACCTCCCTATCCCCCCCCCCAGGGAACAACTTACTACTCTCCAGAACAGTTCTCTAAAAATATCCACCTGCATTTTAAAAAGTAATTACTTCGAAGACATTTCCGTTTTCTTTTTATAATGAAAGAAAACCAAAAAAGTTAAAGAAAAGAATTAAATGTTATTACCTCCATCATTAACTATTTTAACATTGCATATGACAAAACTGATAGCCAATAATAATGTTTCGCTTGCCGTCGCCTTTTTTTCACAAAAGTTTAAAATAAAAGTTGGTGTTCCATTTTTTTAAAGAATTGAGATCACTGATCAATGATGTAAAATTATATTTATTCTCATCTTTAAAAATATTTTTTTAAAATAATGTTCAAAGAAAAGCTCACAAAAATGTTCGCGCAAAAAATTTCAGATCTTTTGCACGAGCTTTTATTTGAGCATGTTCGTCTGTGTAATTGCGCCTTTAAATGCTTAATAAAAATTACGCAAAAGCTCGTGAAAAAGCTTGTCGAAAAGTTCGCGAGAATGTTCAGGCAAATTGTCTTTGAAGAGAAGTTGGCACAGAAATTTATTAAAAATTCGAAAGACATATTTTATGGGAAATCATTGAAATCTAAATTAAATTTTCAGTTTTATAACAATAGGTATTTTTAATAAAGTGCTTTCCGACGGAAAAACGATTTGATGCCGATATTTACTTTCTACCTGATAAGTAACTCCGATTGATCAGATTTAGGGGGAAGGGGATGTGTTAGTTTACTATTCTGGGGTTGTAAAAAAAAAAATGCTTAAAAGTAAACGCCATCAACGACGTTACATAGCATCGAAACTAAACTAATAGATATAATAATAGGTGTCCCGACTCAATTTCGGACAGCCAATTTTTAAGAATTTTTAATAAAATAACTACTAAAAAATAATTAAAAAGCACTTTAGAGCAGAGTTAGATTGGTTCACGCAGCGTCCGACAGCGCCGCATTTAGATTTTTTTAACCCCCCCGCCCCAGGGCCCTAAAAAAACTACTCTCTAAAATAGTCAAGCAATAAAAATGTCATACATAAACCAATGTTATTTATGTAGGAAATAAATAGACGCAGCACAGTAAATTAAAATTTTTCATGTTTTCTGATTTACTTCAGATTTTCACAACTTTCTTAAAACTGCTATTGCGTGCGAACAGTATCACTTTACGCATATTATATACAGGGTGTTTCAAATTCGATGCTCACCATGGGGATCTCCTAAACGGTAGGAGATACGAAAAGGTTTAAATTAGAAACAAGTTGCGATGCTTTGCTCAGAACTAAAAAAAGGTTTACAAATTCATGATAGTTCCGGAGATCCGGAGAAAAAACCTAAATCTTCATTTTTATTTTTAATTTTTGTGCGCCGTTATTCTTAAAGCTGTCAAAAAACACCTAAAACTTTTTACCCGCACTTTTTTAAGATCTACCTAGTGAGAGGTCCGTTTTCGAGACTTGACATTCTTTTTTTCTCCTGCAGTTTGGTTCATAAAGGATGACAGATAACATTTTGCAAATTTATTTTGACAAGTCACCTGTCTTTTTGGGTTTATTGACCATCATCAGCCCAAATTTAATTTCATAGTTCATAGTTCTTTATTGCCATGTTATTTATACATATAAAATACATATATATACAGGTATCGTCAGCCTAATTGAATATTATAAAGTTATAGATTAATAAAATAAATAGGTAACATATTAATATAAATATAAACATCCATTGGAAATTGTCATGGTATTGTGGATTTCTTTTTGCAATAGACAACGTACTAACATTTAAGTGTACAAAAAAATTATTTTATATTTTGACACACAGGATTAAAATAAGATAGGAACAGCATTGTTACCTGATGAAAACAACATAGATTAAAATAGGTATAAAAAGGAACAAAATATCTGTACAAGCGATTTTCCTAAAATAAATCAACATAAAACATTAAAATGTAAATAAAATAATTCGTTTATACAGAACGACAAAATGGACATAGACACGTTTATGTATGAAAGAAAAAACAGAATTCAAATTAGAGTTTTACCTGGTTTTCTTGTTTAAAAACTCTTCAATGGAGTACGGTTCAATCTCACAGATGTACTCAAAACAATGTTTTTTAAACGGTTTGACATTCAAAATGTTTTGAAACTTTTTTGGCAAATGATTGTACAACTTTAACGAGGTGTAGATGGGGCCTTTTTCTGTTGTTTGTAATCTATGATGTGGGTAGATGTATAGTTCATTTTGATTTCTAATGTTGTATGTGTGGTTAGAGAGGTATTGTTTGAACATATCGGGATTTCTTTTTAAGAAAAGAAGGCACTCGAATATGTAGACGCCGACAACAGTTAAATATTTGTTTATAATAAAAATACCACGACAGCTTTCTGATACTCCCATTTTAAACATTAGTCTAATTAATCTCTTTTGAACCTTAAAAACATCTTCCAGATGACTGCTACTACCCCATAGCGTGACGCCGTACCTTATGTTTGAATAAAACATTCCGTAATATATTGATCTCATAGAATTAGTGTTTCCAAATGTCTTTACCAACACTCTAAAAGCGTAGCACGTTCGACTTAGTTTTTTACATAAGGTTTCGATATGAGCGTTATATGTTAGGTTTGTATCTAGTGTTATACCCAGTATTTTTGCAGTTTCTACAAACTTAATTTTGTCGTCCTTAAAGGTAAGTGTGTCGAGTTTATTAATATTAATATTTGAAAACAGCATTAACTTTGTTTTTTCCGCGTTTAGTACTAGTTGGTTTTTTTCTAGCCATTCATCAGTTTTTGTAAGTGTAGTCGTTAGTTTGTCTTGCAAGTCATCATGCTTACTTATTGGAACAATTGTATTTCCGTCATCCGCAAAGTTTACCATGACGCTTGTTTTTTCGTTTGTGTCTATTAGGTCATTGAGGTAGATAAAAAAGAGAATAGGCCCCAATATGCTCCCTTGTGGAACGCCGGTAGTTATCGACGCAGGCTCCGAAAGCACTGTGTTGTTGTCTCTACTTATAATGGTCCGCTGATATCGTTCAGTAAGATATGAATGAAACAGATCCTGTGGAACACCTCTGACCCCATACGCGTTTAGTTTCATTATAAGTATTTTGTGATTAATGGTGTCGAAAGCTTTCGAAAGGTCCAGCAGCACACCACAGGCAGCAGATTTTGATTCCAAAAAACTTAAAATGGTTTTATTTACGTCTAATAGTGCTGTTTCTGTGGAACGTTTTGGTAGAAATCCATGTTGAAAGTTGTTAAATAAGCAGAACTTTTGAAAATAATTTAGCAATCTATGGTGAAGTAAGAGTTCAAAGAGTTTTGAAAATGACGATAGTAAGCTAATTGGTCTGTAGTTGCTAAAATCTTCAGGATTGTCTTTTTTGTAGATAGGAATGACATGCGCTAACTTTAGGGCGTGCGGAAAGACACCTGTTTCCATACTAGTGTTAAACACGAAGGCTAAAGGTTCAGCTAATTTAACTTACTCAAGACGTTTGGGAAACCCGATTGCAGTACTTTTTTAAACATTTTAAAAATTACAGTTTTTTTGAGATTTTGTTGTAACAAAATAACTTAACGTAATATTAAAAAAAAAATTTCTTTCTTAATCTTTGAATTTGGGATGATGAGAGTCACTTAACTCAAAACGTCAGGAACTTGTCAAAATGAGGCTGTAAAATATCTATTATCCTTTATGAACCAAACGGTACGAGAAAAAAAGCATGTGTCCATAAGAAAAAATTAACTTGACAGTGCTCCTGTCACATTGAAATGTCAAACCTCGAAAATGGACCTTTCATTAGGTAGACCTTAAAAAAGTGCCTGTAGAAAGTTTTAAGCGTTTTTTGACAGCTTTAAGAATAAAATAAACACTAACAATAAAGATTTCGGTTTTTTTCGCCTACCTCAGGAACTGCTGGGAATTTTTAAACTTTTCTTTTTGTTTTGAGAAAACCGTCAAATTATGCAACTTTGCCTGAATTTAAACCTTTTCGTATCTCCTACCGTTTACGAGATCCTCATGGTGAGCATCGAATTTGGAACACGCTGTATACAGGGTTCGACAGTTCTTGTCTAGGGTACCGAAATAGCGTGTATTTAAAAAAAAGCGCAATGGCTAGTAAATGAGAGCCAAAGAAATAATAAACTTGACAAACCGATACGCAGCTGCCGATGTCACCCACAATTAACTAAAAGATTCCTAAAACAAAATTATGATTGTTTTCCACAAACCAAAACTACACTTTTTTGCACTCGACGCGCGTTTCGCTAACAATGTTAGCATCATCAGGAGACGATAAACAATGAACTAAATTAATCTACGCTCTATCTTATATACAATCCTTTAGTGGGCGGAGATAAGACCAATAAATTGTGATTGATCACGATTTTTAATCCTATCTCCCCTCCACCAAAGAATAAAGTGTACTAAACGGGATGGGTCCTCTATCTTTATTTAAACTATTTCTGGATTTAATGATTTCCATACTTTCATATGCATTCAAAAGTCTTTTGTTTGGTACACTTTTTAGAAGTTTTAGGTTATCTAATGTAAATCTATGATTGTTTTCAAAAGCATGCTCGGCCACACTTGACTTTTCTGTTCTTCCGTATTTTAAGTGTGCTAAGTGTTCTTTAAAACGTGTTTGAATAGAGCGTCTCGTTTGGTCAACATATTTTTTGTCACAATCCATGCAACTAATTTCGTAAATTTCACTTTTTTCTAGAACTGTAGTTTTATCCTTGGGATTTCCTAGTAAGCTTCTTATTGTGTTACCGGATTGATATACTAATTTAAGACCGGTGTTATTAAATACTTTGTGTAATCCTTTCGTATAATTAGGATTATAAGGAATTGATACAAATTTTGAGTCGCAGGTATCTTTTTGTCTGAAAAAGGTAGAATTCCGAAAGGTCTTTTGAAAAGAATGTCTATTTATAAATAAATAATATTCACATTAGATAACCTAAAACTTCTAAAAAGTGTACCAAACAAAAGACTTTTGAATGCATATGAAAGTATGGAAATCATTAAATCCAGAAATAGTTTAAATAAAGATAGAGGACCCATCCCGTTTAGTACACTTTATTCTTTGGTTGAGGGGAGATAGGATTAAAAATCGTGATCAATCACAATTTATTGGTCTTATCTCCGCCCACTAAAGGATTGTATATAAGATAGAGCGTAGATTAATTTAGTTCATTGTTTATCGTCTCCTGATGATGATAACATTGTTAGCGAAACGCGCGTCGAGTGCAAAAAAGTGTAGTTTTGGTTTGTAGAAAACAATCATAATTTTGTTTTAGTGCAACCAAAGGTTCCAAATTCCCAACATAGTAAAAGATTCCTAAGTAAAATCCCGTCAAATTTAACGATAATGTTGCCTTCAAAGGGCGTAAAATATTAATTATGAGCATTTTTTTATTTTAGGTTGAAATTAGAATTCGCTAAATTAATTAAAATGCCCATTTTTCCACAAACTTTTACTAGCGATTGACGTTACTCTTTCAATAAAGCTGCGAAATGTTTGAGCCTGACCTCCCATAACCAGTTACGCTAGAATCCCGAGTCTACGAGAAAATTTATCGCAGCAGTCTCGCATTGTCACGAAATATGAGGCGTTTTCTCGCGTTGAAATTATTTTGAAATATTATTTGAAACTATTTAGATGTGACATCATCATTTAGAACCGAGAAAAAATGAGTAGTTCAAAACGCTGACGTAGTTTAGTGTAACCTCACTTTTTTTTCGTTTTTCTGTTTATTTTTTTGGTGTTTAAAATTAAAATGGATCAACTACTGGTTTATCTAACAAAACCTTCGAGTGTACAGCCCGTTTTAGTAGCATAGATGGCCAGCAATGGAAGCTACATGGATAGTGAAGTTTTTTTATTTACTGTTCTTTTAAGCCCAGAAAATCATATAAGACCACAGGGATAACATGAAGAATGGCTAACAAGATATCTAGAATACGATTTTTCATACATTTTCACGCAAAAACAAAAAAAAATCGGTTAAAACAAGAATGTAGAATTTTGACGTATCTTCTACGCACGCGTCAGTTTTGAAACTAGAGTGGATTCCGTTTCAAAATATTTTTAACCCGTTTCGATCTGACGTCACCGTTGCAACGCGAGAAAACAAATGTTTCAAACTTTTTAAAAACATTTTAAACAATTTCAACGCGAGAAAACGCCTATGTTGTTGAAATAAATTTAAAACAAAATTATACTTTTTTAAAAGAATTAAAAAAATTAAAACAACGTAGCGCAGTCTTTTAATCTGCAACCATCTCACACACTCTTTTTACTTAGAACAGTTTTTGTAACCGTGTTCACGTCTTTAAAACGAATTTAAAGCTATTATTAAATTTAATAACAAAAGTGTGTTTTTTAAAAAACGAGACTTCCCCATTTTACAAAAATTGCCGAGCAAACGGGGCTCCTCTCCCCTCTTCAGATGTACACTATCAGCATCATAAAAGTAGTACACAATACTTTTTGTTGTAATACCTTGGTCTATTTTTACAAACAAAGTCACCCATTATTGTATTTTTCTTAAACTGTCAAAGTATGTCATTCTGTATTTCAGTCTGACAAATAAATAAAAAATGCCTCCACAAATTTTTTTATTTGATAAAACCCAACTCCTGACAAAACTACAATTATGGTCAATGGTCAATTAGGGATGTGGCTAGACATAATGGACGCAGTAAAACCACGATTATAAAAATTAAAAAACGATGGGAAGAAGATCAGACAATAGAGAGAAAGCAAGGGACTGGTTTATTGAAAGTTTGAACTTATGAACAAGATTATGACCTTATCGCTTTTATGACAAAAAAGGCAAAGAGTGGGGTTGGATTTCTGCTAGAGGTCATGGTGCTCTATGTCGAATCAATGGAAGACTCACAGCACAGCTTTACGTGGACATTTTAGAGAACACTATGCTTCCAGCCGTCACAGAACTTTATCAAGACGAGATTATTTTTCAATAAGACAACTGCCCTGCTCATACGGCCAGAATTTGCCAAACTTGGTTTCGGGAGCAAAATATTGAAGTTCTTCCTTAACCTTCTGAAAAACCCAGACGCCAATCCTATGGAAAATATCTGGGGTTTAATTTCAAAAAAGCGGGAAAGCTTTAATATTGTGCTGGGAAACTTGGTCCAATTAATAGTCTATGCTTATGAAGAATTAATTGGTGAAAATGAAAACCTTTTTTAAATTTTTGCTGATTCTCTACCAAGAAAGTTAAACGGTATAATTGAGGTGAATGGCGCAATGACTAGATATTAAAATTTATATACCTAATAATTTGTCTCTATTGTTTTATAATTTTCGTTACAGTGGTGTTTTTTAATTTTTCTTACAGTTGTTTTATGCGTTAGCGTATTATTGTAATATAAAAATTATTTTTGAAAGCAATCTTTGATGTCAATATTTTCACATTTCAGTACGAGTCTGTCACAAAATACAGGGTTCCTAAGCAAATCCTTAAGGGGCCAAGCAGCCGTGTATAAGACGCAGACAAACGGAAAAGCACATTAGGCAGAAGAGGATGGGCATGGGGCGATGTTGTCACTACATCTTACACGTAGTAAATCCATTCCAGGTTGTTGTTTTCTAATGTTTTCCATTTTCATACCTTTAGGACTGGAATAAAAATTGTTTTTGCTCGACTTTAATACCAAACTGATGAAAGATATCGTAAAAAAATATTTTTCGGCTTTTCATTTTGTAACCATTGTCCTTACACACTGTTTACAGGCTGGGGACTGAGATACATGCAAATGCCTAACCTGAAGCGTTCATACACGGCCGGAGAAATCGACTGAGATATTTCTGTAGAAACTTTATCAAGCAAATAGGACGGGTTGACGCCTTCAAACGTCCAACCCGGGTTTTGCACTATGATTCGAAATCAAAAAAGTGGAACAGTCAGATGTGGGACCGTGCACAAATTACGTAACGGTGATTTTACCAATTTTTGACCCCCTCCCTATGTAATGTTTTGTAACGGTTTGGCACGCCACTGCCCTAATATTACATAACGATTTCAGGACCACTACCCCCCCCCCCCCCAAAAAAAAAACTTTTCACTTATTTTCATGCCAAATTTTCTTAGTTTCACACAAATGCAAACGCTGTCGAAAACCCCCCTCCCCACTCCGTAACGTTTTGTAACCCCCCCCTCCCCCCTATGACCATTACGTAATTTGTGCACGGCCCCTGTAGTCCCAGTGGAGGAGGGCGAGAAAATTGATATTTTTTTCTTAAAAATTATACTCTAGACCTATTTCTTTGCGTTCCCGAAATTACGTAATTTTTGAAAAAAAATTGTAAGCGGCGCCATTTTTATTTCGTGCTTTGTTTTTCTAACATTTTTGCGTTCGGCTAATTTAATATTTTTGACTGCGGCGCCCTTTATCTTCTCACTCGAAACCAAGATCCCCCGTTTTAGGAAAACTGATTCCGTCTCTGTTTCTAAATTTTTTCGAATAAAAGTAGAGTATGACCATGGGGGAAATAATTTTTGCTACGGTATAACGAAAATTTCGAGAAAGTTGAAGAAAAAAATAAAAAAAGTGGCAGAGCTCAAGTTTTTCGTAAAAAAAAAACGTTTTTTGTAAAGAAAAAGAGCAAAATAAATCTTTTCACCCCTTTTTGGGTGTTACAGATATTGGCAGTCCCTTATTTTTCACTTTTACCCTCCCGCTAGTTTTGAAGAATTGGTTCGCTACATGTTTCGGGATCATGTCATAAAACATTTTGAAAATATCAAATGTAGTGTAGGGCCAGCTTTATTTAAAATCAATAATATCGCAAGCAAAAAGCTCTGCAGGAATAACAGCGCCGTTTATTGATTTCTTTGGCTGCTAGTGCTAGCTGCATGGTTTGGCCGTTTCCGGATAGATGTCACTAGTAGAACAGAATGGAAAGAAATTTAATTAAAAGCGAAGATATTTATTTCTAATGTTAACAACCTCACGAGTTTATCGCTCAGTATCGTAAATAATGGACCCTGCCGCCTCCTTTAAGCAAGAAAAAGCTGTGGTTTGGACCTGAATCATCTCATGGTGTGGCCGCCATCTAGCGGAATTTGCAGACATCTTGTCAACGGTTATTATTGCAACTATGATTTATGCTCACAATGAAAGAGTGGCGACAATTTTTGCTCATGAAAGCAGTCCGGAGATAATAACAAACTGGCACCATTGCTCAATATACCTGTTTCTTTTGTACGCGCAGAACTTTCTATGCCATTTCTGTTTGATTTATTGAAATCCTATCCCTAAGGAAAATCTTAGGAACTCTGTATAATCCGGTAGTTAACTATATAATTTAAAAAATACCTATGTTTATCACGTACCACTTTTATGATGCCGATAGTGTACAGAGTGCAAAGGGGCGCCTGCTCTTCAGGTCTTACATAAAAACTATTTTGTGGTATTTTAGTTGCATCATTTCAGTGTCAAATAAATAAAATCAACCTTAAGATATTCTAAGTGAATAATTAAGAAAAATTATAACTACGATCTCCTTCACGCCCGCGTCTTCGAATAAAACAGACTAATGGCCACTTGCATTAACCCAAACCTAGAGCACATCTAAATAGGCGGCCCCTAGTTCTAGGGAAACCCTAACCCGTCACCCAAATTGAAATGGCTTGCTGGGCAAATTTTGAACGTACCCCTGGTTAGGTGAGCAAAACATTCGGCAACGTCGAAAATTCTGTCAAAAAAACGTCATTCCGTAGATTCTCTGCCATTTTTCTCTGCCTCCGTTGCCCAAATTCTTTAGCAAGTACTTAAACAGGTGAAACATTGTTTTCCTAAGGATATATGGCTGACATTGATTTTTCAGATTTTTCTAATTTATCGCAATGTAAAATGTTACAGAGGGGTTATTGCATTTTTGCTATGTAGTTACAATATGTTTTGTGTGATAATGATATTCGTTCAGCGAGGTGGTGCGGTATGGTAACAAAACCAATATCCTATTAACCCTGCATTTATAAACTTGATGGTATTGTTAAGGCTTATTTACTTAACGTTTAATGCATAGTGCTTAATTTTTGACATCTGTCTTTTAGTATGCTGGAAACAGATAGATATAAAATTAATACACATTAAGCATTAAAAGTTGAGTTAAGGGCCTTTACTGTTCGACGGTGATGCAACCCTGACCCTTTTTCTTTTGCTAAGGGAAAAAGAGACATATTTATAGTATAAGTATATAATCTTGACCGTTGAGTTTATAAATCCGCAGCGCTTACCGGTCATGAGGATACTCCAGCTGATTTTTAATCTGCTCCAAAATTAACATCACAACCTTTTGAAAAAAGTTAGGTTGTCCATATCCTCAAAATTATTGGATCTGTTATAAACTCGACGTTATTAACATCTCCAGGTCATTGTCCCATGCTTCCATATCCAAGAAATCCATTTTTACAACACAGACACAAAAAAAAGATTGTGGTTAGTTAAATTTTGAGGTTATATTATCAATAGGTAAGGGTAAGGTGGGAGCTAGGGACCAAAAATCGAGTACCTAGATTTAGGGCTAACTTAACACGTTTAGGACTCACCTAAACGCTTCAACAAGTGACAACTGACACCTACCTAAATTTGGGGGATACCTAGGGCTAAGTGTATCCTTAAAACTTTGGTGCAAGCAGTTTTCCTGATTGCTTGACAACGTTGCCTAGCCGGCATCTCTCTTCAGTGCATTTGAATTGAATAGCGTTCTTACTCAACACATGCATTTAGACACCCTCGACGAGAACTGTCCATTATTTCCCTGTATATTAAATTGCGGAGGCACGGAAAAAGTATTTTTTCCGCACGCACACGAGTTTATGCACTGTCCGCGCGCGGTGTAGTAAATAAATAAAACAAAAATAAGCGTCATCCATGCCTTGATATTCTGAGGTCAGCTACCTGTTCATTTTAGTCGATTAATAGACCTTCCGTCCGTCCATAAGCTACCGTGATAAATGGGACTTGAATTATAATTGCAGACCTGAGTTCTGCTAAAACAAATGAACTCCTGCGGACCCAGACTCGGCGTGGGCGAGATACCTTCACAACAGTATCGATAGCCATTATTAAGTAAGGTCTTATCTAATGAATTTTATTAAATTCTACGTACGTAATGCATTTTTAAAAAATGCTACATACCTTCATCAAAAACATGATTTTAGTAACTGTCTGCGGAAAACTAAAGCATGGCTTTTTTGGTTACCGATCCAAAAAAACTTATCACGGGTGCAAGAAAAAGATTTCTGTCCATTTTTTACCCAAAATTAAAGAGAAATTGTAATATTGAAAAAATCTAATTATGCTTTCCTAAACATTAAGCCATCTCCGCCAGTTTTCACCAAGTATTTACGAAAAAACTATTTAAAAACATCGGCAAAATATCAAACTGTCAAAGACTAAAATGTCGCAACAATGAACGTCACCAAGTAAAAAGGTACATTGCTATGGAAACCATTGTTATTTCATTTACCAGCTGCCTTGATTTATAGTGTAAAGATGGTATGTTGCCAGAAGTGCTCTTCGTTTGAGTATTTTCCTGTTTTTCTTGGATTTATTGATAAAGGCATTAAAAAAATAGTGTTAGCAACTCGCGGCTAAACTGTGCTTTTTTATACTCGACTCGCGTTTTTAAATACCCGCTGCGCTCGTTATTTAAACCAACGCTTGTAAAAAAGCACTATTTTGACAACTACTATTTCACGGATAAGTAACTAATCTGGACGGAAAAAAATGTTTGTGCTTTTTTTAAACAATGTTTTCTGGAATTAAACCAGTTACAAATTGTGCAAAAATTTTACTTAATTGTATCAAGAGAACCAAAAAAAATGTAATTGTAAAGTTATACAGGATTCCTAAGATTTTCCTTAGGGATAGGATTTCAATAAATCAAACAGAAATGGCATAGAAAGTTCTGCGCGCACAAAAGAAACAGGTATATTGAGCAATGGTGCCAGTTTGTTATTATCTCCGGACTGCTTTCATGAGAAAAAATTGTCGCCACTCTTTCATTGTGAGCATAAATCATAGTTGCAATAATAGCCGTTGACAAGATGCCTGCAAATTCCGCTAGATGGCGGCCACACCATGAGATGATCATCTAATCTAATTACAAATTAGATGTTTTCAGGTCCAAACCTCAGCTTTTTCTTGCTTAAAGGAGGCGGCAGGGTCCATTATTTACGATGCTGAGCGATAAACTCGTGAGGTTGTTAACATTAGAAAGAAATATCTTCGCTTTTAATTAAATTTCTTTCCATTCTGTTCTACTAGTGACATCTATCCATGCAGCTAGCACTAGCAGCCAAAGAAATCAATAAACGGCGCTGTTTTTCCTGCAGATCTTTTTGCTTGCGATATTATTGATTTTAAATAAAGCTGGCCCTACACTACATTTGATATTTTCAAGGTGTTTTATTACATGATCTCGAAACATGTAGCGAACCAATTCTTCAAAACTAATGGGAGGGTAAAAGCGAAAAATAAGGGGCTGCCAATATTTGTAAAACCCAAAAAGGGGTGAAAAGATTTATTTTGCTCTGTTTCTTTACAAAAAACGTTTTTTTTACGAAAAACTTGAGCTCTGCCACTTTTTTTATTTTTTTCTTCAACTTTCTCGAAATTTTCGTCATATCGTAGAAAAAAATTATTTCCTTCATGGTCATACTCTACTTTTATTCGAAAAAATTTAGAAACAGAGACGGGATCAGTTTTCCTAAAACGGGGGATCTTGGTTTCGAGTGAGAAGATAAAGGGCGCCGCAGGCAAACATTTTTTAATTAAATTAGCCGAACGCAAAAATGTACAACAAAGCACGAAATAAAAATGGCGCCGCTTACAATTTTTTTTCAAAAATTACGTAGTTTCGGGAACGCAAAGAAATAGGTCTAAAAAGTATAATTTTTAAGAAAAAAATATCAATTTTCTCGCCCTCCTCCACTGGGACTACAGGGGCCGTGCACAAATTACGTAATGGTCATAGGGGGGAGGGGGGTTACAAAACGTTTTTTCGACAGGGTTTTCAACAGCAAATTTGGAATGAAAATACGTGAAAAGTTTTTTTTTTTTGGGGGGGGGTAGTGGTCTTGAAATCGTTACGTAATATTAGGGGAGTGGCGTGCCAAACCGTTACAAAACATTACATAGGAAGGGGGTCAAAAATTGGTAAAATCACCGTTACGTAATTTGTGCACGGCCCCACATCTGACTGTTCCTCCTTTTTGATTTCGAATCAAAGTGCAAAACCCGGGTTGGACGTTCGAAGGCGTCAACCCGTCCTATTTGCTTAATAAAGTTTCTATGGAAATATCTCAGTCGATTTCTCCGGCCGTGTATGAACGCTTTAGGTTAGGCATTTGCATGTATCTCAGTCCCCAGCCTGTAACCAGTGCCAACCAAGCCAAAAAATATTTTTTTTACGATATCTTTCATCAGTTTGGTATTAAAGTCGAGCAAAAACAAATTTTATTCCAGTCCTAGAGGTATAAAAATGGAAAACATTAGAAAACAACAACCTGATGTTACTACGTGTGAGATGTAGTGACAACATCGCCCCATGCCCATCCTTTTCTGCCTAATGTGCTTTTCCATTTGTCTGCGTCTTATACACGGCTGCTTGGCCCCCTAAGGATTTGCTTAGGAACCCTGTAGAATAAATTGTACTGGGTCAATTCGAGAAATAATTTTTCTCCGTGTGCATTTATATTGGTTCAAAAACAATAAGAGCGTGAGTCTATAATGTTGCCATGATCGGTCATCCGCATTTTTTTTTAGAATTACTGATTTGAAAAAAGTACATTCAATATATAGAGTCCGCCAATTTTTGTTACTCTAAAAAAAAGACTCGTGTTCATTGAAACGTCGAACTAGACGTTTGACAAACAGTTTTTGACTTGAATAAATTTTGTTAACTTCCCTTTATTGTTCATGTTAAGTTTTATGGAAATCGGGTACGCATATTTTTAGTCAACATCTAGAGTAAGAGAAGGTAGATGGGGGAGCCATCATAAAGTTCCTCAAATATGGCAAGGTTTTGTACATCACCTTGAATGGTTTGGTAATTATCCTTGCCGTCCAAAACACAGTCTCTATCAAATTGAACTAATGTTTCTAAGTATTTTTTAAACCTTATTTACTAAATTTAAAAAAAAATGAAGACATGCGAGGCTTATTCTGAAAGCACACCAGGGGGGCAATTCCAGTGGGCTATCGTTATGAAATAACGATCGCTATCGCCATTATTTTCACTGTTACGGCAACATCGCTTATTATTAATTAAAAAGAAGGCTTAAATGGCACGCAACCAGCAATACTTTCCCAAAACAACTGTCAAATGCCGACAGTCAAGTCAAGTTTGTTTAGATTTTTGTTGCGGCGAAATTTCGGGAAAATAATAATTTTCATGAGCTTTTTGCACGCAATATGGACTAAAAATCTGATCACAATGTGATGGTGGTCAACCGTTATTGAATTTTGTTTGGAAAAGCCACGTTCTCTGTGAAGAAAAATCCACATGAGCCTTGTGTGGAAGTGTCTCCAGATTTTTTGTTTGGGTAAGTACTTATATTTACTTTATCTTATATTCTATTCTGTTCTTTTTGGTGCTTAAAGAACACTACTTACATAATGTAAACAAAAAGATATAGTAGGTCCGTTTTAAGTTCAGTTTATACATTTTGAAAAGACGTGAGCCAGTGGGCAGAAAACCGAAAAATAATTTTACAAAATATTCATACATTATAAGAAAAAAAAGTTGGAAATTCAAGAATGCAGGATTTGTTTGATCCAAGGTTATTACACTGACTTTTTATTAAAAAAAATCTGACATCAACTAATATCTACCTATATATCGAGAAAAAATCAAATATTATTTATTTGGACAGTTTATGTTTGTATTTTTTGAGGTTATAGCCAAATTACTAAATATTATGCCTTGTATAAATAATAGTACTTACAACAGACCGCATTGAGTACCTAGTTGAAGAGATGCACGATCAAGTAAAAATTTAGCATCCCTTCTCATACTGTCCCCCCTTCTTCAATTATTTTATTTGCACAGGATAGTAGATCTTTTGAACTCCCTCCCTCTGACAGACAGATAAGGGTCATGTACCTAACTTTTATATATTCAAATTGATTTTGCTAAAACAAATTTTGATGTACACATTTTCTTTTTTTAAGGTTTTCAAAGTTTTAATGTTTTAATGTAATATAATTTACTGTTCTTTTTTTAGGTCAACTGTTGAAAATCTCCAAGAGCAGGCTCACCCATGCTGTAGTGCTAATAAGAGAGAAAATAAATTATGAAGTTTGGGAATAAACACTTACCGTAGCTGCTCAATGTATATTGATAAATTATCCATAGAAATCAGTTTTGGTAAGTTTTCAATTCCAACACCTGATTTTAAATTTGTAGGTACACCTATTGTCAAGTAATGCAAACTATCCTAAGATTTTGTCCCATACAGTCAAGTATTGTCAAGTATTATCGAGTTTTCGTACACATATTGGAGGTGTTGGCCTCTCTGTTTTAGATTCTGAGTTTTAAAATTGTTTACTGAAATCTAGTAAACAAAAAAATTTGTGTAAATATAATATTTTTGTGTAAAAGTAGAGTATTGTGGTTTTTGACGAAACATCATTTTAAGTTTCACAATTATGTCAGTAATAAATAGTCATTTTTAAATATTTAACCTTTGCGTTTCTACATAATTTTAAGACCAAGTTTCTCACCTTTGTCAAAATCAAAATGCATAAAACTTTTAACTTTTCAAACTCTCTACTGTTGATCAAATTCCTGTCTTAAAAACTCTTTTATTTTTTATCTACTGTTTTACAAAGTTTACTAGTTCTTATCAGTAAATTATTTAACCCATCATCACACAAAATTAGTAAAGTTTAAAAAATTGAATAATAATAAATTGTAGTTTTACTCAGAAATCATTTTATTGGGATAATTTCAGATAATTTTGTTTTTTAACCGGTATCAGAGGGTTTTTACCTCGACTCCCCCTTCCTTTGGGACGCCACTGGGTAACCATATACACCTATATAACAAATCTTATGCATTTTTGTTAAATAACGTTTAAAAAATTGGATTATTTAATTCACGTTACAAATTTTATGCAGATTTTATGGATGTCACTAATAAAAAGAATAAGTAAAATTGATAATACAGTACCTAAAATATGTTATAAAAATCTAAACTTTTTACATGAAAAAGTTAGCTCATTTTTTTCCTCGTATTGAAAGGTCATTCATTCATTTTGATTCAGGCCTAGATGAAAAGATTAACTTTAAATTTGGCACAAAATTGGAAAAATATTGGGAAAAAACAAAAAAAAATAGCATATGGTATTGCTATTGTCTGAAGTATTAATTCAAGTGAACTAACTGGTTAGCTGATTAGACTATAGATTTGCATACATCACACCTATAATAAATTACTTTAAATTTAATTTCAGATCAATGATTTCTCGTAATTATTAAGATGTATGATGAATACATTTAAGCAGGCAGCACCCCACCCCACCTACGAACTAAACATTTTAGCAGGACAAAACACATATGGTAAGCTACCTTCACATTAAAAAGAAAACATTTTAAAATCCAAAAATTCATCACTAAAATTAAAAAAATTGGCTACTGTCGTTTCAACCACACATAAATTTCCACTTCTTTATTGCTGTAATTTAAGTTTTTGTTTTCTACTATTTTTATTAGCCACCAAAACTTAAATATTTCAAATTTTATTAGTAAAATTCAAGGAGGAATAAAGTTTTAAGGTCACTTTTTATGTCCACAGGATATTTAAAAAAAAAAACATTAAATAACAATTAAAGATCTTGGGGTAACTAGGGGATAAGCCACACTTATTTCGTTAATTTACAAGAAAAACTTTTTCCACTTGGATCCCAACTTGTTAGATTTTCTGAACTTGTTCCCTTTGTTTTCCCAAGGTTTTTAATTATTATTCACTATCTTGATAGTTTTTTTGATCGACAGTTTACATTACTTTTTCTAAATAATATATACAAGGGCCAAATTCATATCGTTTTTTTTAACAGGCAAGTTTTTTTACGACCTTAGCCAGAAAGTTGTTTTATCCTCTCCCTTAGTTTCTAAATCAAAGTGCGTTGGACCAAATTCACACAAGCATTGACCATCACTTAAGTTTCTACTTTACCTTAAATATTAAGATGTGGGGTAAACAAAAGATAGTCAATAATAAAATTTTCAAAGTAGAATGTAATGTAAAACTTGGTCCGTACTTTTCTAAAAGAATCTAAATTGGCAGACAGCAATAAAACTGGTGGCCAAAAAATTGGTGAGATATAGTCGATGTAAGTCTAATAAGTCGGATTATACTCTTGTTCAAAGGGTGAGGTGATTAAAAGTTACTATTGGTGTAATTGATTGATTTTATAAACCAAACCTGAAAGCTTTACATTTTGAAATACATCTTATTTTTTGTTTCAGATTAGCAGTGCCCAAGCTGATGAAATAAAAGATGCAATCCACCAATTATTGAAATATTACAAAACAATTTGTAATTCTAAGTAACATTTAAACCAATAAGTAAAATAAATCAGTTTTTTTATCCCAAATTTTATTATTTTTTAATAGCAATGTTAAGAGTGACAAAATCAACTCAAATCAATTTTTTCTTTGTAATATAATAAATTGGTAATATTAAATTAAAAACTAGTATAAAGTATTAATCTAGCCAAAAAAATAAATTTATCTAAATGCATTGTAAAAAACTTGCCATGTCAGTCAGTAAAACTTTAGAGTTAATTTAAAAATGCAGCATAAATTTAAGGCCCTTTATTTGAAGTAGGTACTAAGTAGGTTTCTTAAATTATATTACTCAGGTATTAATAATTAAAATAATTTGCTTAATTAGCCAACTGCTATATAAATATCAAGCTATGCTATGTGTGTGTGGGAATAAATATCATTTAGGTAATTTAAAAATGGATGTAAAATAATGAAGAAATATCATTTAGGTAAATATTAAATCACATCAGTCCAATTTTTTAAAACATCTTCATCAATTCTTTTTTATAGCAATCAGAGCTTGAAATAACTTAATACTGTACTTAACTTACCCCACGAAACCAATCTAAAGGCTCTTGAAAAAAAACTCTGCCTTATTTTAAAAAGTTTGCAATAACTTAAAATAATATATAGTGGCCCACACTTTTTCGATGACTCCCCCAAAAAATCTGCGAATTTTTTTGAAAAAGTACTAAAATCGTAGTTACAATAGGTCCAATGTTCTATAACTATCACTTAAGTGACATTTAAATTTTTTGATTTAAACAAATGTGGTCTAACAGAATTAAATAATAAAATTTTATTTCTGTACTATATTTTACACAACTTTTTAATTCATTAAAAGTTTTCTTATTATTTTTTAATGGGAGAACAAATAACATTTAGCATACATGTATATTGCATCAGTTTCTTCTGAAAGTTAGTTTCACTATGTCTATTGAACATCGAATCTTTGTCTAGTTTCATTTAGTGCCTTGGAAGGTTGGTCTGTGTTTTACTTGAATCTATCCATAGTTAATTTGTGGCCCAAGTTGTGGTCTTGTGTGGTACTATCCTACTAGAATGATTCTTACATGTAGCTCCATTCACATACCCTAGCATGTTATACCTAAAAAAAGTATACACTTTAAGTTTTATCAAAATAGTACTTATCCAAAATCTGATCACAACTTTAAGTAGTTATTTTTTCTTTGGTGAACTGCAAGAATCTAAGTCAGTAGTTTTCATTTTAAATAAACTATCTCAATGTATCACATTTTTGCCAAGCCTCAACTAGTTGGGCCATGCTTATCTATATTCTATCATAAGGGCTTGCGATTCCCTTTACAGAAGAGTATAAAATATAAACCCAGCTTAAAATAGCAGTGATGTACAAGTTTGGGATAAGTAAAACAAATATTTCCCCATAACAAAAGCTAGTTTTACTTACTGTGCCGTTCTTTGTGGGCTCCAAATATGGTGTGAACTTATTTTCGTCTTCCATTCGGGTGGTTGGAGAACACAAGATCACAGGAGAAACTAGGCAGCATGAATTATAAAAAGTATTTTGTTTCCCGATGTCTGCAACCATCGCAGAAGAAATCATGTTAATTTTTCTCAATCAAATCAAAACTTATATTTTTGTGCGAGTCTAGTTGTCAAAGTTGAATTGACACGGCCGCGGCCATTGTGAAATAACAAAACAAACCGCGGTGTTGCCGCGATAACGAATTCGCTACGTAACGATATCGGTATGAGCCACTGGAATAGCCCCCCAGGTGCTCTATAGCAACCATGCTAGACTTCCAAATTTACACCTCTTAGGTGAAAAAATCAATGGTAGCAAAAAAATTAGGTTAAAATAGAGTTATAATTACCTACATCCTTACTGTTACTATACTCTCGTCTCTGCTATCGTGATGTTGGCAGCAGTTACTGACCCAGGTTATAAAACGCAAGTTTGACCTTTGGAAAGTTGATGTTGTTTCAAACGTATTTGCCAGCTGTCTCTTTCTTTTTCGCTTTTTGAAAAATTTCAATACTGTACATATATATGTAAGTAGTTAAATAAAATATTATATATGTTTTAAAATTTAATTGTTATCTAAAGCAAAATAGAATGTTAGCCTCCATAGTTATTTTTTTTACGTAACCTAACGTATTTTTTTGCAAAGGTAAAGAGAAACGCCTAGCCGGGAGTCGAACCCGGAACCTTCCGTGCGGCAGGCAGATACGCTGCCCACTGCTCTCTGGCAGCCGGCTTTAATTTTACATAAATGTTACATTGTAATACGTAATATTTATATAACATTTATGTTACGAATATATATAGCATTTACATAAAGTGTACGTTATTTACTTGTAAGATATATAAATATTATGTCAAAAAATTTATCCTAATTTTAACTTTCGATTTACTTTCTAGTTACTAGTTAATCGATAATTAGATGTTATTTACATAAAAAGTAGGTAACTTTGTGCATCGCATTATGCGTTACATATGTACATTAATTCTTACCTTGTTGTGACTTCCAGTTTACCTAGAATTTATGTAACAAAATAATCATGTGATGTAACTTTTACGTAATATTAACGTAACTATGTTGGCCAGGAGGTTTTTTAAACAAGAAACCAAACTCATTACCCTTCTTTGCGTTGCACAGTCGGAAAAAATTAGTTTAAAGTTAATACGAAAGAAGGTTAGTAACCTACTATTGTTTGCAAGGTACCTATTATGCATTTACCTAATAATATTTAATTTGTTTCTCCAAATACACTTTCAAACGTAGTTTAAATTTCCATGAATACATCTCTGTTTCGGTGCTAGAGTGCTGAAATTTTGCACATCTACTAATGATTATTTTTTTGAAGTAAAGCTTTTTTTCTAAAAAATCTCTCTGTAGCGCATTTGGAAGTTAAATTTTAAGCTTGGATGCAAAATCTCATATCTCTAGTGTTCTTCATTTGGCTATGATTTCTATAAAAATAAAATTGCTATTTTCCACAATATGGCAAGCACTGTTTAAGGTATCTGAAACACTGAATTCTGATTTTATTTTCTAGCTGTAAAACTTCAATTTTTGAGTGAATTTCTTATTTCAAATTCACTTGGTTTGGCTAGACTTTTATTTCAACCATAAACAAAAACAAAATAAAACCCAGATTATCAGTTTATTTAACACGATAGTTGCTGGCCCTGGTTAACCTTATAAATATAGTTATAAATAAAATAACCTAAATGTTAATTTTTCAAACAAACGTTGCCATATTGTGGTTGTGCTATGTAGTGGGGTTCCCTTCTCCTAAGCAAACATGCAATAATAAAATTACTGATAAAAAACATAAAATTGACAGGTCTCAGGATCAAGATTTTTGTAAAGGCATTTTAAATACCTTCAAAAGAAGTCCTATCGCCACTTCTCCTATCCTATCCAAAGTTTGGTTTATTTTTTTTAGGAACTTTTTGGAACAATAACTCCCTGATAACAATACATTGACAACTTTCGTTAAATATAAAAAAAAACTGTGTGAAATACGTAGGTACCTATTTATGTAGGTCTCCGTAGTGCAGTAGGTAGCGTATCGGCCTACCACACACGGAAGGTCTCGGGTTCGAATCCCGATGATCTTATAATGGATGGAAAGTCCCAGCATAGGAAAAAAAGGAAATGTTTAAAATACAGACGGATCAAAAACTGACGAAGGCAGTGGGGCAGGAATATTCGGGGAAAGACCTAGGATCGTACCCGACAGTATTCCAAACAGAAATCTTTGCCATCCTAGAATGTGCAAGAGAGAATAATAGAATGGGTTACTTCGGTCAGACCATATCTATATACTCGGATAGCCAGGCAGCCCTTAGAGCGCTTATGTGCCCGAAGGTAACCTCAATGCTAGTGTGGGAATGCCTTGATGAACTACTGAGACTGGCGGAACATAATAAAATAAAATTAGTATGCGTGCCGGGACATAGAGGTATACAAGGCAATGAAAAAGCTGAAGAACTTGCAAGACAAGGATCGTCAAAAAAATACATCGGACGAGAGTCAGCCCTAGGGGTACCAAAGTGTACAATAAGATCCCAGGTCAAACTCTGGATAAGGGAAAAACATGAAAGCCACTGGCTGGGAAGACAGTGGCTAAGACACAGCAGAGCCTTTATTAAAGGCCTAAATGCCAAGCTCACCAAAGACTTGCTAAAGTATAGTAGGATGCAAGTGAGAACTATAATAGGAATTATGACCGGCCATATGGCAGTTAAAGTTCACCTAAACAAGATTGGCCTGTATCACGGAGACCTGAGCTGCAGAATATTCAATCAGGAACCAGAAACAGTAGACCATGTAATATGCCAATGCGAGGCACTGGATCGCAAAAGGCATCTAATATTTGGGGTAGTTAAACTAGACCTGTTCAAACTTGCACAGGAGATAAAATTAATGGAGTGGTTAGCCTAGGAACTAAGAAGGTGCACAATAAGCCCGTAATGGCTGCAGTGCAGTGACTGTGGCTTATCACCTAGCAGGTTGGAGTCACAATCGAGGGGTTTTAGTCGGTAGGAATCCGACACTACCCGGGCTCTCCTGGTAGAGGAGAAATTACTCTGGCAGGAAAGTAGTTCGGGCGTCTTATACAAGATTTCCCCTTGATAACCTTGAAAAAAAAAATGTTTCAAATTTGTAATTACCTCCATAGAGTCTGTGGTCTGTCCAAAAAGGAACAACACAGGCAAAAAGCTAAGTTAAATAAAAGTTTATAGAGAGAGCGCCAAAGAAAACTTCAACAGTTTTATTTAGCTTGAATGTCACTTAGCGTTATCATTTATAACGAGGGGCAGAAAGTTTATTGGTGAAAATTATATATGAGGTCAACTTGGGTCACTGAAATTAAAAAAGGTTCTGATATAGAAGATTTTGGTCATGCAAGTTTGTGAAATATAAATTATTTTGCTACTTTTTGATTTACACATTTATTTGAGTGTAATATAACAAACCTAAATTTTGATATTTGTTGAGTAAAGATAGTTAATCTTAAATCTTTTTAGGGATGTGTTTCTAACATTAATAAAATTTAACAGACCCAAATGAGTGTTTAAAAAAAATATTATTCTTAGTAATATATATAATAATAAAAAGACACGTTTGCTTACACAAGTGTAAGCCTTCTATAACACGATCTTGGAAAATATTAAAAACAGAAGATTGCCCAAGATGTAAAGAAAATGTTTTTTATACCTTGATAAAGAACATGATTTCAGTAACTGTGTGCAGATAACTAAAGCATGACTTTTTTGGTTACCGATGCAAACATTTTTTTTTTTTTTTTTGATCAGGGGTGCAAAAAAAGATTTCTGTCCGTTTATTAAAATTGAGGAGAAATATAGCGGAAAATAGTGATATTAGAGTTTTCACCAAGTATTGACGAAAAAATTATTTCAAAACATCGTCAAAATATCAAACTATCAGATATTAAAATGTCGCAATAATGAACGTCACCGAGTAAAAAGCCACATCGTTATGGAAACCATTGATATTTTTTCCCGCTATTACTGATATTTCATTAGCCGCCTTCATTTATAGTTTAAAGATGGTGTGTTGCGAGAAGTGCTCTTTGTTCTAGATTTTTAAAAGTATTTTTTTGTTTTTCTTGGATTTTTAGATAAAGGTATTAAAAAAAATAGTGTTAACAATAAAAAAATAGTGTTAACAACTCGCGCCTAAATTGTGCTTTTTTCTGCTCGCGTTTTTACATACCTCGCTGCGCTCGTTATTTAAATCAACGCTTGTAACAAAAGCACTGTTTTAGCCACTAGTTGTGAAAACTACTATTTTACAGCTAATCTATGGCTGTGGACCCGTTATGGCAGCTACGTGTTTCCTGTAAATCACATGTCACAATGGTATGGCAATTTTACTCCCAAACAGCAACCAATTCAATATTATGCAGTGTGTCCAAAAAGTCTCGAACTATGGGTTTATTCAATTATAAGATCATTTTAAAACTTATCTTTTTTTAAATTAGAGACCCTTTATATTATTTCATTTTCTAAATCCTTAAAAAATAGGATTTAAAAAAATAACAAACACTTTGGGTCTATCTTTTATCTTTTCCAAGATACTTAGTGTAGGGGCATATGTCGATAATTTCTATCCCGTGGGATTTTGAATGAAGGAGTTTTGTGAGTATGTGGGATTGATAGCTCTTTAGTCAAACATTCAAGTGTTACGGGATGTTTTATTCGCTTCCGTGTAGAAGGGGTTGATATAACGTCACCTTTCGAGATGGCGGCCAAAAATCTTAACAAATACAACTTTTGCTTGACTTTAAATGACCTAGAAAATCGCAAAAAATAAGATTTTTGCTATTTTCTCTTCAAAAAATCTTAATAATTCGACGTAAAATTAAGATATTGCAAAAATAACATTAACTATTAAAGCGAAAAGGACCAAATTTGCTAGGAAAGATAAGAAGGTCAAGTACAATAATATTTTTAAAAAAAATTTAATTCAGCTGTGACGCGTTTTAATATGGAGGCTGATATATCAAAATGGGGACCTATAACCACATTTTATTTTATCCAATTTCGTAAAAAAAGGAAAAATGACAAGGTGGCTATCACTTCTTGTTGACTTATCGCCACTTACTACGAAAAAAAAAGTTTAGTTGACGCATGACCTTGATTGACCTGGAAAATACCATGTACAAGTGAAAAACCAGTTTCCCAGGACCTTTTGATCTTTTAATTTTTAGGTTCTTTTCGGTATATATACATACAATATATCTTGGTTGTCCAGGTCTACTATACAGACCGCTTCAAGCTATTGCGAACATAGGGGGAATCAAGTCCAATTTACTCTCCGTGCCGTACGACCGAGGTGGATTCGAAGCACGCTGCAGTGTTATCTTTTGGAAATTCATTTTGTTTTTATTATTTTGTTTTATTTCTGCCTTGCTCGAGAAACAGATGGGTAAGTTCTTAATTGAAATAATACATTTTTAAAACCAAAAATGGATGTCTACGAAGTTGCCGAAAAAGTGCAGATGGTCAAATGGTCAAATCGTCATAACCCAACACACGTTCGATATTGGTCGAGGGAAAATTTGCATTTGTATTTTGACGTAAGAACACAGTATCCCCAAAAAATAAATGTTTGGGGGGGGGGTAATATAGGGGAACACGTAATTGGGCCATTTTTTATTAACGGCAATTGCAATTTGAATGGTCCTAGGTACTTGGATCTACTGCAGCAGCACATTATTCCAACTGCTAGGCAGTTGTTAGGTGTAAGATTTGGTGAAACATGGTTTCAACAAGATGGTTGTTCCGCTCACAATGTTGGCCTTGTTAGGGACTATCTTGATAATGTATTTCCTAATCGGGTTATAAGTACACGGGGAACTATTTTATGGCCAGCTCGATCTCCCGATCTTGCTCCTAATGACTTCTATCTGTTTTTGAAGAAGCTTTTCAAATTATCACCCCTAACATGCTTTGAAACGTTAGAAGGGGTTTTTATAGTAGGCTCGGATATTGCCTAGCCGAGCAAGGAGGACTTTTCGAACATTTGCTTTAATTTTTTTTTGACTGGGAGAATCTTTTTGGTTTTTAGAATGTATTATTTTATTTTGAGAACTTGCTTTTATTTCGTTTCTCCTTATTATTTTCATTGTAACACGTCGTCACTGATAAATCTGAGCAGTTGACAATAAAACGCTCTTATTTATCAGTGACAAAAAATAAGAAAATTACGTTATAAAAATTTGCGTATTTATTGACCAAATTCCGGTTTCATTGACTACGCTCCACACAGCACCGTGGTTAGAGGCGTACTAAATACCAAAGGAAAGTCATGCAAGTGGTGATCGCAAGCCTGAGTATTGGTTGCTTCACTGATAGGCGTGCGGTGTCTCTGCATGTACGTACACTGGCAAATTATACTTCTTCCGCCCTATGTTCGCAGTAGCTTGAAGCTGTCTGTATAGTAGTTAAATATAAGTGATCTCAAAAACAAATAAATTAAAATTAGCCAGACAAACTTAAAAAGAAACTAAAATATGAAGTAAAACATTTTGGTTCGTATTTAACTTTTAATGGTACATACGAAACGATATGTTGGATTAAAATTTCGAAAAGACCATTGTGTTTTTCTAAAAAGGTTACCACAGACATGTTTTTACAGAACTCAATTATCTCTTGCATTAAGGGAGATACAGATTAATAACTACAAGGGACAGAATATATCTGTTAATACCATTTTTTAATGCTTAAAAAAATTAAGACAGTAAAGCGAAGACCGCAAGTCTCTATCTCCAATAACAACGGAGTTTCCCGTGGGAAGGACATGCGGATATGTGTGTTGTCGAACTTTTGTTAAATTTCCGACAAGGTGGCGTTACGCTCAGTATACCCAAGACACACCCAAGCGTGTTTTTCTGTTTGAGCTTTCGTTTATTAATTTTGGGTAGCTTTTACCATCTACTTTCTCGAAACGTAGTAAAGCAGGTATAAATTTTGGTTTGGAAAACCACAGTAAACTAATTTTATTTCCAAAATTGAAAACAAAAACTAACAAAACACCACAAATAACCGGACCGTTAACGTAAACCTGTACCAAGAAAGCTTTTTTGAACCGTCAAATTGTGTTAAAACAAAGCAGCAACAGATTTTGTAGCTAAAATTTAGTTGCAAAAATATTTTCGTAACCACGTTTTTGTCACAATGTTTCAATAAGCCTTATTTTCAAAATATCTTTAAAAATCCAATTTTTTATTATTCTGACAAAAAAAAAGCGAAAATAAACCTACCAAAATAGCCTATATCTTGCTGTTTCTAAATTACTATAATTTTGGCTGTTATTGTCCTTTTATGACTAACAAAGCAATTAAATGTCTATTTATGCTGAAACACAACTCGTAAACAGCTATTTTGTAGCTGCGAATGCGGCGCCACCTACCATGCATCTTCCACGCAATTTTTACGGTTGGCCAAGGGACCTGAGATGGTCCACTGGAAGATGGGATCAGCCTTGTTGAATTTCTTCGTTGAAAAGCACGCCAAAATTAAAAACACAAAATAATCATCGATGAGCTTTCAACAAAAGCATACTTGTGGATTTGAACACAAATTGGGCTGAAATAAAAACAAAAGAAAACATAACCTACAAAAATAAATAAAAAAAACTTAAATTGGCGTAACTTTTTTATTAATTTTTATCCATGGCAAAATAATTTCTTTATAGGGTGAACTCTCCTATTTTCTTATTAAGTAAATGGTATGTGCTGGAGCACAAAGTATTATAAAGTTCACCAAATTTATTATTCTATTTCTGTCTCCACGTTTATAAAATCATATACCATTTTTTATAATTTCAGCAAAATCCCTTAAATTTACTGCCATAAACAATTTACCTGAAAATCAGTTATCTTTTGGGACTTAAAGCAAATCTCTGTCAGAAAGCCAATTTTGGTCTTTATAATAAAATGGCAAAGCAATGATGTTGTGTCACCAGTGTTTGCCATAACATCTTAATATAGCTATAAACAGGGTGTAGCTTCTAGCAGACAACAGCAAAAACTATAAAGGATATAGATGTCTCTTTGAAAACATTTTTACAGCAGAATTCTGACCTTATGTGGTGCTTGGAAAGTTATCGTTGTCGGCGAAGTTATCGGGCTGTAAGTTGGCACGACCAACTAAGTTTAAACTTAGTTTAACTTAAACTTAGTTTGTTTCAAGCCAAGTTCTAACCAGAATAAGGTCATCCCGGACGGTAGCGCTACCTAGGGATTAAACTTGATAACTATTTTCTTACAATTACGCAAACTCGAATCACATTGACATTTGACGTTTGAAAAGAATTTTAGTGTGGTAGTTTTTGACGTGTTTCTTGAAATGGCTAGTAAAAAGCAAGATGCTCAGGATCAATCGCCAGCAAAAAAAAGAGAAGACTAGAAAAAAAATCGAATCTTCGTTTAATAGTGAGAGTGGGGAAATCTTTTGACACGCTTCGACATTAAAAAACGTAAATAATACATGGCAATAAAAAATTGGGAAACGGCAGATATCGGTTAACTAGTAACTATAAAGTAAATGGAAAGGTAAAAATGGGGTAAAATTTTTACATAATTTTTATATTTCTTACAAGTAACATCAAGGTAAACTTAACGTCACGTAAATAACGTACTCTTTAACAGTTATGTAAAATTAAAGTCATATTGTGTATATAATATTTAAAAACTTCTAATGTCACAACAAGATAAAAAGTAACTTCCATGTTCTGCATAATACCATGCACAAAGTTCCCTTTTTATTACGTAAATACAATTTAATTAAAGAAACTTAAGTTATGTTATCTAAATATTACGTAAATATTATTATAAATTTTTTATGTAATTTTTTTTCTTTAGATTTACGTGAATACTATGTTAATGTAACCGACGTGTTTGCTGGAAATACAAAATAGAAGAGGACTAAAGCGAACTTTGATATTTTCTTTTACTTTTATACTCCTTACCTTTGTATGGGAGATTCTATTTGCCACCTTATTTGATTGACTAAGTACCGAACATTCTCTCTGGTGTAACGAAGTCGTTTTAAAAAGTCTTTTAAACATGATTCTTGTAACCTACGAATTTAGGCATTTGAGAAAACTGAGTTTAAACCTGTTTCCAAACTTGGTTTAAGGCTAAAGCAAAATGGAGCAGAGCTTCCGAAAGCTTAACCCTAGGTTAAACTCCAAACCGAGTTTAAACCGCCATTGAGCAACTGGGTCATAATATGTATATCAGATATAGCAATGGCCTAGGCCAGTGACACACGGCAGCCTTAATGTCGTCCGCAAATGCGTTTAACCTGATCTTGACTGTTCAATCACCGGATGTTAATCAAAATTCAGCCTTATTTGAATTAGGAAGGCTTCGCGCTTGGCACAATTACACGCAACGGAAGCAGAAAGTTATTGAAAACAATCGTGATTTTTAAATGCCATTCTTTTCTTAGATTAAGGAAAGATTCTTGCTATTGGGGCCAAAGATCGCAAAATGTATAACAAAGATAACATTAAAGTACAAAGAAAATTATTCTCCGCTCCGCATTCTTCCCAGGCTAACTTGATTAGGAGATTTATTACTGCTACGATTTTTTTTAGGAAGATGCAAGGGCCGTCATAGTGTCTCAAAATTAGAAGCCGATTGAAAAAAATTGTACAATTTATTTCTTTGACAAAACCTGTCCATTTTGGCAAAAAAATCAAGGTTATAATATATTTTGCTTTCTAAACGTTACTATTTTATCAAATTTGTGTATGAAGGGTTTGAATATATTAATATATTCTCTTCGGGTATTTGTTCGAGGTCTTTTGGCAGATATAGGTACTGCTGGCGCCGTTGTCTGGTATAAACCATTTTCCTAGATTATTATATTATTATTATATAGCATTTATTGTTAAAATGGTTTCACAATGGTTACTTACATATTATCTAGTAAGTTATACCTTATAATTATAGTGAACATGTGCATTCTACATTTTAAGGAACAGAAAATAAAGCTCCAAGATATTTGTTACCCAAAAATTAACCTAACCAATTCAACAACAAACACAGAATTCATACATTCACAAGAGAAACCTTGCGCGTGGAAAAATGTATGTATTCATGGAAGTGTTGAATTAATAAAAGAAAATAATAAATTTAGTACATTTATGAATAAATAAAATGACAAAAAATAAAAAACATAAAAATATTGAAAAATAATTTTACTAGGGAATCATACCACTGTATTCCAAGCCGAAATATGCGCACTCGAAAGAAATGTGCCTGCGAGAGAACCTGAGAAGGAGATTTTCCAACAAGAATATCACGATCTTCTCGGACAGCCAAGCAGCAATAAAAACCTTAGCATGTCAACATATAAACTCCCAACTAGTGTGGAACTGGCTACAGCTCCTATTCTGGCTACAAAGCTTGTGTCGTACCTTTTTAGAAAACAGGCGGTAAGTGTTAATGATGTAGTTCCTGAGCAAAATAGTATAGACCATAGGGTTCTGTCCTAGGACCGTTGCTCTTTCTAATATATGTCAATGACCTCTTTGACTGCATAGATCCTATTAAATGTGAAGCTTTTGCTGATGACAATTCTTTTGTTTGCACTGGTAGAAATATGGAGGAATTAATTATTATGGTTAAAGAAACAATGGACAAAGCTCAAAGCTGGTTTAGTACAAACCAACTCAAACTTAACAGTGATAAGACCAAATAAGAACTTACTCCAGGTTATTCGGCAAAATTTCCGGGTGTGGTAATAGATGATCAATTGACTTGGAAGCAACAAATTAAATTTATTAGAGGTAGGTTGTCCTCCGTGATTTTTCAACTGCGAAAATTGAGATGTCTTCTTAATTTTAAAAATTCTAAGATAAGGTAATTTTTTCCTTTTTCATTCAATCATCAATTACGCGGCTGTTCTTTGGGGAAGCTTATCTGACTCAATTAAAATATTTCGGATGCAGAAGAGGGCTATTAGGGTTTTGACAAATGCAAGGTATCGCGATCATTGTCAGCCTTTGTTTAAAAGGCTTTAAATCGTGCCTTTACCTTCACTTTTTATATTCAATATTTTACTTGAGATACATAGCATTAAAGATTCTTTAATAACGCATGCTGAAGTCCACAGCTATAATACACGATTTTCTAAAAATTTCGTGACTAAAAAGTTTAGACTACACAAATCTCAAAGGAATTCTCTAGATCTAAATCTATATAATTTACTTAGAAATAGTTATAAGGATATAAAACTTACAACTATGTTTCAAGAACATTGTTTTTATTCAATTAATGAATATAGAAATAAAATACCAACGCTTTATATATATATAATATAAAATGTGCTTTTTTGTAATTTTGTTGTTATGTAATCTTTTGTTATGCAAATTACATTTAAGTGTTTTTTAAAGATTATTTAGTATTTCTTATACTTTTTTTCTCTACTACTGACTCTCTGTAAACCTATTTATTAATATGTAAGCGGTAAAATAAACTTAACTAAACTAAAGTAACCCTAGCCAACCACAACAAGTTAACATTTGCGTGGGTGCCGGGGCACACGGGGGTGGTTGGCAATAAAAATGCAGATATCCTAGATGGAGAGGATCTGAAAAACAGTTGATAGGACCTGAATCCGTGTTACGTGGCCTCCTAGAACGATGAACCAGAAACAATCACAAAGATCATTGGAACCAAACACCAACAACCCAGCCAAAAAATGGTGAATCCATCGACATCACTGGTCGAGGAGATACTTAAGCTCTCGAGAGGCCAGATCAGAATAGTGTCAGGACTCTTAACCACTCACTGCGCCCTGACGAAGCACCTGCACACAAAGTGAATTTTCCAGGAAGATTCCATTTATGGGCTGTGTGATGAGGACGGCATATCGCCTTTCACATCATCTTTGAGTGCTCGGCACTAAATTACTGGAGATCTCGGTATCTTCTAGAAGAGGCATCTCCTCAGGAGGGAAGCTTTTGTAAAGAGGCATCTCTTTTAGGTGAAAGAACACAGCAAAGGATACAATAAGCAATCAGCTGCTGTGCCGAAATTAAGTTTTAAAGAACCGAAACTTTTTTCGGCATGTTTTGCTTTAAGAGTTGTGCGTAGAGAGCTAGTGTATCATTTTGCACGAACTGTGTACTTTTCTTTATTTGAGTCCAGAGCGAGATACGGTATTGCCTTCTGGAGTTTCTGCTCAGAAACCCTTTTGAGGCAATGTTAAAAATTCAAAAGCGGGCGGTTCGAATTTTAAACAACGCAGAACCTATTGTAAATCAGTCAATCAATCTATCAATCAATTTTTAAATTTCTCGGTCTCACCGTGGATCAGAAATTAAGTTTTAAAAAACACATTATCAATCTTAAACCGAAACTTTCTTCGGCATGTTTCGCTTTAAGAGTTGTGCGTGGGGAGCTAGGATATCATTCTGCACGAACTGCATAATTTTCTTTATTTTAGTCCTGAGCGAGATACGGGTTTCAGCTCAAAAACCCATTTTTGAATTATAAACAACGCAGAACCTAGGGAGAATTGTAAGCCCTTGTTTAAGAGATTATTTATTTTAGAACCCGTTAGCCTAATTCACAAAAAAGAATAGATAAAAGCTCTACTATCGAGGCTGTTGGCTGTTGACATCATTGGTAGGCGCGTAAACCGGCAGATTGCTAACTGTCATTTGCACTTAGCAACACCAAGGCTCCCTTTAACCAAAGAATCAATCATATACAAGTGTATAAGATTATATAGTTATCTACTACTTGCACTGAGAGACATTAATGATTGTAAGACATTTAGAAAATCAATAAATGAATGTCTTGAGTCTCGTCCTTACTATGACTGCGATGAATTTTATCAAGACACCTTTTAAATCATGTTATACTGTATTTATTTTCTTTTCTATTAATTTTTTGTTTTTAATACTTTTTTTATTTGTTATTAGCTATATATTTTTCATTTTTACTTTGTCAAGTGCTGTAGTATACTTTTATAATCTATTTTAATTAGTTTTATATCTTCATGTCGTTTTTAATTGTATCTTAATACTTTTATTTTATTTTTACTTTTTATCGACTCTTTGATAATATAACTTGTGCCTTACAAATTTATTCAGGACTAATGGATGTAGATTTTTAACGTTCGTTTATTTTTCGCTTTTGAGGCTTAGTTTACAGCTTTGTCTTTATAATGTATGTGGCAACTTTATGATGTACTCTTTACATAAAATCCGCTTCCACTAATTAATCTGGTTCCAATACTCTGCGTAAATCTTTACATTGAGGTAAGATTTATATCTCCGCGTTCGGAAATTAATGTGTTTGTTACCGTACGTTTCGAGAAAATTGACCTACCTCGCCGTAATTTTTAAACGACCCAAACGATCTTTGGGTCAAATGTATCTCGCGCGTACACAGCGATGCTTTACTGGTGCAGTTCAAGGGAAGATTGGTTTTTGTTGTTTTTGCTCGAAATCATTGATCTTTGGGTATAGTCTGCAGCGCCTACACACTAACTAAACTGGTGCGGAAAATATAACCCGGTTGTTTATCCAGTTATCCAACTTTGTTTTTAATTTAAAGTTAACGTACTAGAGGGTAATTCGAGGCGAGATGGACTTTTGAAAAACCTTTAACAAACTCCTTATTTGTTTTTATTTTATTCTGAAAAGTGCGTACTAAGTATAACTTCTGGTGATCATAGATAAATAAATAAATATTTCATTTGCCTCAAAATATAAATACAACAATAACAATAAATTTACGTATAACTGGTTTTAGAAATTCATGGCAAATAAAATAAAAACAACCCACTACCCTACCGGTCCATCTCTTCTAAAAGTCGAGGAAAGATGAACCAGCAAATTATCACGTAGCAACCCTCGAAGAAGGGAGATTTTATTTAAAACATTGTATAAAACCGGTTTTAGGTGCGTATAAACGTAGTAGCTGATTAAAAACTATGCAAATTTACGATTGCTTTTTACATATCAGCTTAATTTTCTTCTTAATTCTATTCTTATTATAATTCCAAATACGTGTTGGATTTTGCTTTCTTTAGTGTAAAAATATGTTTTATCTAGGTAAAACTACATTTTTATAAAGTAGCAGTACCTTTTATATTCAAATTCCCAGTAGCGTGAATATACAATACAATACTATACGATACGATACAATACAATACAATACAATACAATACAATACAATACAATACAATACAATACAATACAATACAATACAATACAATACAATACAATACAATACAATACAATACAATACAATACAATACAATACAATACAATACAATACAATACAATACAATACAATACAATACAATACAATACAATACAATACAATACAATACAATACAATACAATACAATACAATACAATACAATACAATACAATACAATACAATACAATACAATACAATACAATACAATACAATACAATACAATACAATACAATACAATACAATACAATACAATACAATACAATACAATACAATACAATACAATACAATACAATACAATACAATACAATACAATACAATACAATACAATACAATACAATACAATACAATACAATACAATACAATACAATACAATACAATACAATACAATACAATACAATACAATACAATACAATACAATACAATACAATACAATACAACACAATACAATACAATACAATACAATCCAATCCAATCCAATCCAATCCAATACAATACAATACAATGCAATACAATACAATACAATGCAATGCAATGCAATGCAATGCAATGCAATGCAATGCAATGCAATGCAATGCAATGCAATGCAATGCAATGCAACAGACAGGTAGCACCACGAGAAGGAGAGGTTGGCATTTGGTTATGAGAAGCAGAGCAGATAAATAAACTCCTCCAATCTGTCTCGAGTCAAATCATTATAAATAATCCCTTAATTAATGTCGAAATATGAAAAATATCACGAATAAGTACATTTTTTACTGTCATCATATGAAAGAGTTTATCCCACACAAGTCATTACGAGTTTTTTATTTTTATTTTGCCAAGCAAAGAAACGTTCTCAAAATAAACCCAAGGTAATTTTTCAATACACAAGAATTACTTTTCATTCCGCCGACCTCCCGCAGATGTTGTTAGGAACTGCTCAAACAAATTTTGTTTTTGACGTCATTTAAACCGCATATACATACGAATACAAACAGTTTGAAACTTTATACTATAGAGTAAATCAAAACAAGGAGTTTTAAAAATGGAGATAACACAGTGGCGCACCGAGGGGGAGGGGGGGTTGTTTGGTTAATATTGTTGGTCATGCTTTTAGTCATTTAGAAGAAAAGTTCCCTAGGATCGGTGACGCTAAAATTGAGGGAATATTTGTGGCAACCAGATCTGAAACCTTTTCACATGCGAAACTCGATTTCATGACTCGAGGGAAAAAAATAGATTATTTGGGAATAAAAGGCAGAAAATTATATAGACCTGGTTGGTCAGGAAGAGCCCTTATTCATAAAGAACAATAAGTAGAGAATCGAGCTTTTGGGTAGGGCTAACGCTCTAAGTTCTTGCCTGAAGATAATCATGTTCTTGACTGTTGAGACTTGAGGTAGGATTACAATACCTTAGCTCAAGAACCTTATTAAATCCAAAAATATGGTCTCAAATAAAATAAAAAATGTTTTCGCGCTCTAAAAACTGTGTGGTGGTGCCTATACCTAGAGGCCCTCTATACGATTTTTGACAGTTATTGTTTTACCAGAGGTGAGCAACTGAATTTGACAGTTGTTAGGGAAATGCTTGAAATTGTGTATTGGCAATGATTGTTGGTAACCCCTGATAATAAATAACTTGTTAACTGTCAGATTTTTGATTAAGAAACGTTAGGTTTAAAAATGGAATTTTGCTGTATCAAAAACTGTAAAAATACGTGCCTCGACGAACTTTTGTTGTACTGTTGTCCAACGGAGAAAGAAATTTAGGAAAAGTGGAAAGAAAACATGCATTTACCAAGCTAGAAGTAGTTATAAACATTATGTTTCATATTTTATCTACCGTGTGTATTCACTGTTTATTTTTTTTTGTCAAAGCTTGACATATTTTACTGTCCAAAAAAAAATAATCTTTCAAAAACTGTCTAGGAAATTATAAAAAGAGACAACAAAACATCAGTCCATTTCATAAAATCCGTTTTACATGCATATATGAAAAAAACTAGATAGAGAGGGCAATATGAGTTGCCACCTCTGATAAAAAAACAACTGTCAAATGTATAAAGGGCCTCTACCTATATCTACATATAGGTAACTTCTCATTTTTGTCATGCACGCTACAAGACCTAGGAATAAACCCAAGTAATTTTCTAAAGAAAAACTTCTTGGTTTAGGGTCTTACATAATCAAGATAATGATGGTTTTGACTTAAGACACGAAATCTTTCAACGATAGCAATTCTCATAGTACAAAAGAAATTCTCTTCCAACCATAAAATTGATGGCAAGAGAACATTTGCCCTTTAAGCAAGAATCCTTTTTTTTCGAAATGCATGCAGACCTAAGTAAAGGCCGTCTGATAATTGCTGATGACATAAAGTACGTGTGTGTATCGATGAAACGTCGTAAATAATAAATAGGGTTGTATGAGACACTGCGGTGAAATCAATAAGGCGTTTCCACCTGCATGTTGTAACTTATATGTCAATATATACACGGCGCCCGGCGAGATTTTCTCTCTGACAAGAAACATTTGTTTGTTTGTTTTTATATCCAGTTACGAGGATCTAAAAAAGCCAATTAAAAAAAATACTTTCCTAAAATATTGTTAATATTTTCGACTTGTATTGGTCAAATTACAAATCCAACTGTATCTTTTAGCGGTGGCGCACCCAGGAATTGGCTTCAGGGGGGGGGGGGTGTAAGGATAAATAATAAAAAAAACTTAATTTGTAGTAAGAATGTGACCATAATTGATACAAGGAAACAGGTGCTTATACAGACCGCTTCAAGCTACTGCGAACATAGGGGGAATCAAGTCCAATTTACTCTCCGTGCCGTACGACCGAGTTGGATTCGAAGAACGCTGCAGTGTTATCTTTTGGAAATTCATTTTGTTTTTATTATTTCGTTTTATTTCTGCTCGAGAAACAGATGGGTAAGTTCTTAATTGAAATAATACATTTTTAAAACCAAAAATGGATGTCTACGAAGTTGCCGAAAAAGTGCAGATGGTCAAATGGTCAAATCGTCATAACCCAACACACGTTCGATATTGGTCGATGGAAAATTTGCATTTGTATTTTGACGTAAGAACACAGTATCCCCAAAAACTAAATGTTTGGGGGGGGGGTATTATAGGGGAACACGTAATTGGGCCATTTTTTATTAACGGCAATTGCAATTTGAACGGTCCTAGATACTTGGATCTACTGCAGCAGCACATTATTCCAACTGCTAGATTTGGTGTAAACTCCTAATGACTTCTATCTGTTTTTGAAGAAGCTTTTCAAATTATCACCCCTAACATGCTTGGAAACGTTAGAAGGGGTTTTTATAGTAGGCTCGGATATTGTCTAGCCGAGCAAGGAGGACTTTTCGAACATTTGCTTTAATTTTTTTTTGACTGGGAGAATCTTTTTGGTTTTTACAATGTATTATTTTATTTTGAGAACTTGCTTTTATTTTGTTTCTCCTTATTATTTTCATTGTAACAGGTCGTCACTGATAAATCTGAGCAGTTGACAATAAAACGCTCTTATTTATCAGTGACAAAAAATAAGAAAATTACGTTATAAAAATTTGCGTATTTATTGACCAAATTCCGGTTTCATTGACTACGCTCCACACAGCACCGTGGTTAGAGGCGTACTAAATACCAAAGGAAAGTCATGCAAGTGGTGATCGCAAGCCTGAGTATTGGTTGCTTCACTGATAGGCGTGCGGTGTCTCTGAATGTACGTACACTGGCAAATTAGACTTCTTCCGCCCTATGTTCGCAGTAGCTTGAAGCGGTCTGTGTATGTTTGTTTGAAGACTTATACTAATGCATAAGAAGTGTGCGTTAGGTAAAAAAAAAGTGCTGAAAAGTTGCCGGAAAACAGCAAATCTTTATTAAACCGCCACATTTTAAATATTGCTTTAGAACCAATCAGAAGGCGGCTCTACAATGTTGCCATGAACAGTCCTCCGCAATTTTCACGTCCCTGAAGCTAGCAGAGCAAGGTGAGCAGAACAATTTTTTTATAGTGCATAATTAGGTGCTAATTAAATGCTAATTAAGTGCAATACAATAAAAAAATACAGCATGTTCTGCTAGTTTGAGATGAACTCGGCAAGTGCTAATTAAATGCCCCATTTAAAAATTTAGTGCTCCTTTTTTTTTAAAAAAAATACAGCATGTTCTGCCAGCTTTTAAGTCATGCAAGTGGTGATCGCAAGCCTGAGTATTGGTTGCTTCACTGATAGGCGTGCGGTGTCTCTGCATGTACGTACACTGGCAAATTAGACTTCTTCCGCCCTATGTTCGCAGTAGCTTGAAGCGGTCTGTATGCGCGGACCTGTGGTTTGATTTTCGAATCCATACGAAAATATCCGCATACGAGTACTGAATAATTGACAATTTTTATGTCAGTTTCTCTCTATATCGTTTGAAATGAGACGCAAAATATAAGCCGGTATGTGTGGACCGCGTTCGAATTCGACTGGTTTAACGCAATATTGCACGAGTGGGTGGAGGGCATTCGTGTTGTTTCGCATGAAAAACCGGCTTTTCCTCCTTTTCTATATGGCATGTGAAGAGACGGAAGTAGTCGCATGCGAATAATTTCATATGGTTTCGAAAATAGGACCCCTGGGCTCAAATGTAAAATATTTGATTAACCCAAAATCATGCTTTAATACACCGTAGACAAAATTAAAAAAATACACTTAAAATGACATTTTTGATACCAAATCGCAGGCAAAATATTTTGATAAAATTACATAAGAAAAACCATTTTGTCACAAAGTTGTAAAAGTAAGCGCTGTAGGCGAAAAATTTTTCAATTTATGATTTTTTAAAGATTTTTGTTAAAAATTAAATTCTAGGCTCTGGTATTTTATTGTCTATATATTTTACTTCTGCTGATATTTGATTGTGTCAATTAGAACCAGGTTTCGGTGCGCCGCATCTTTTAGCATTATTCTCACTTATACACTGTATGTATGTATTCAAAACTGGTGGTTAGCTCTCTATCAAGGGCTGAACCATGCACTGCGGCCTCTGATGGGCCTATTGTGCCCAGGTATCTACTGAGATTTTAAAGATCGCAATTTAAATACACACGGCCCCAGAAACTAAAAATTCCTGCAGAATAAAAAACTTGATTTAGGCTTATACAGAGTGTCGATGTCCTAAAAGTCTGCAATAATGGTTTTTTTAGGAGAAATACGTGTTTTTTCAAAAAAACACTTATATAGGATCTTTTTAGGTGAAACAAGGGGTCTCGAAAAATGTATACCCTTTGATACAGCGTGTCCCAAAAATAAAACATGACACAAACTTATCTTTTATCTTCTTCAAGTTATAAAAGTTTTACCCCATATTAATACCTATTATATTTATTTTCCTATCTCTTCCACACCCACTTAAACTTGAATATCTTGAAGAAGATAAAAGATAGGCCCGAAAAGCTTTTAGCATTATTCTCACTTACACAGTACGCGGTGGTTTCCTATTTAATGAAAATCAGTCTCGCTCCACGTGCCATTGTCAAATTTTATCGAATCTGACCAATGAGGTTGCTGGATGTCGGCGTACCATACCTTCAAGGAGAGAGGAGAGGCGTTACTTTAAGTGTCTAATAATGCAAATAGGAGACGTAACAAGTAAACTAAAATTGAGATTGACAACTTTTGCGAACTTTCTCTAAAAACCACGTCTAAGTGGATTTTTTTTCCCGATAAATTTGAAATATAATCTGTGTGTAGAAAGAAAAAAAAACAAAGTGAATCTCGTGTCCGCAAATATAAAATAAAGTAACACTCGCGGCATATCGGACAAAGCGATTTTGTTTCTCACTTTATTACGACTAGGCCTCCAATGTCTAATAGAGAATACAGACTTGTTTCATCGTTATTAGGAATCATCAGGGAGTCATAGGATTGTACCTGGCAGTTGAAGCTACACAGGCATCCTGCACACTCCCTGACATGCTAGACTCCAAACAGAGAAAACCACATCAAAATCGGTTTACTGGTTCGAGAGATACATGCGCACAGACACACACAGACATATTTTTTCATTGTTCGACTCCAAGGGCCCCTATTATCTAAATGATAGAAATTCCGAACCCAGGGAACCAAATTCTCTGGCTACTATGCACCTTATTGGTCCAAATCTTCGGTGTAAATCGGTTTTTCTCAGTGTTGCCCGATACCGATCGAAAGTAATTCTCTTAGTCAAGACCAATAGAATTACTTTCTATCAATATCGGGCAAAAGTGAGAGAAACCGATTTAAGCCGAAGATTTGGACCAATGAGAAGCATAATAGCAAATGAATTTGACTACCTGGGAGTAGAATCTCTATCAGTTCGAGAATAAGGGTACAGGGGTCAGAGCAGTGACATCATATAGCGCTTAAGGTTTATGTCCTTTCGGATCCAGAGTAGAGTAGTGACGTCACGAATCTACCCGCGGGTGCTCGCGCAGACAGTGATTATCGAGCAGGCCATTTGCTTGAAAAATAACATTTTAACCGCAATTTTTGTTTATTTACTACAGTTTCAGTATTTTTGAAATTGGACAACCGAGCTGTTTGAAAAAGAAGTGAGTCCACAAAGAGAAAACAGAACAGTAAGTAAGGTAGTCTAGTGGTTTGCACCTAGCTTTCAAAATTATTTTTGAGTTGCTTACTTGCTCCTCTGTATAATTGGGTACATCTCAGATACATAATTGCTTATTTTGAACAAACATTACTTCCTCCTCGAAGGTAGTAAAAGAATTGAGGAACAATTCTTCAATTTCAATAAACTTTCTTTTTCGCTCCATTTTTTTTCTGTTTTGACCCACAAAAAAAAAACAGCAAAAAATAAGATAAAAATGTAAAAAATAGTGTTATGATATTGTTTTGCTCTAAATGATCTACTCTCGCGATTTTGCGGGAGGAGAGAGATTGATCTGTTTCAAATTCGGAGTAGCAGATTCCGAAAACCGCACCCGTTACTCGCAGCAGGAGGACATAGTCGAACCTCCAAATCATTTTCGGATCGATCCTAGAGTAGACAAGAGTAGTTTTAGAGCAATAAACAAAAGCGCTAATAGATTCGCCTACAAGTAAAAGTTCAAAGTTCAAGAATTGTTCTCCAAATTGCGCATTCAGCAATTCACTGAATTTCTGTTTCAACAACTTGTTATTGTGTAAAAATGTGTTGCATCTGTTTTATTTAATTTAAATTATTAGAGATTATCATATTAGCTTAATCTCATTTTTTTTCTGGTTCGTTAGCCTTGATGTGTTATTTTAAATACAATTTTTAAATATTTACCCAGAGATAAACGTAAAAATGCGGCAGGATTTTTATATTGCTGCCGCATAATAATTTGAGGTTTATGACTTCTGAAAATTTTTACTGCTATAATATTTTGTAATTTGTGTAAAAACAAAACAAACTGCATCAGTTTTTCGAATAATTAATTTTTTATGAGAAATGTGTGTCTAATGGATATTTTACATTTAATCCATGGATTTCTTCATGAATTAATTTATGCGCAGTGCAATAAAGTTCTGGTTCTACCGGAAATAAAGTACATAATTAAAACCTATTTACATACACTAAAAAGTAAAAAATAGTTTTACAGATTTATGTTTACTAGAGTGTAGTTCAAGTAAAAGTTAAGAGAGGGGATTTCGGGCATTTTTCGTACAAATTTTGAAAAAAGCTCGGACACGTCGATTTTTTTTTCCAGGGGGACACTTTTTGACCGCTTCGGACTTTCGATAGGATGCACCCCCTAAGGAGGATGATTCTCACCCCACTTATTTAAATAGGGAACATGGGTCGAGTGGCACCTTATTCGAAAGGTCTTTCAATTCTCTATACAATTCAGTGTTTTTTTCGAGATATTCGCTTTTGAATTCATCATGGGAGAAAAATCAAATAACTTTTTCGACTTGTTTTTTTCAAAATTTGACTTTTTCCTCGGACCCGTCGATTTTATTTTTTGAGTAGTCTATTTTAGCCATCTTGGATTTTTGGCATTTGTCACCCCTCCTGAGGGGTGATTTTCGCCCCACTTATTTTAATAGGGAACATAGGTCGAGTGGCACCTTGTTTGAAAGGTGTTTCAATTCTCTTTACATTACAGCATACAAACTCGAGAACAGACACGGAATAGAACTTGATTTTCATTTTTTTTAATATCGTTTTTGGATTTTAAAGTCACTCACTTGTACATGTGTCTTTGAAGGAGTGCTCTTCAGATAGGAAACGTAATAGAAGGAGAAAATAGATGAGATAAAATTTTCTCCATGATACTTACCTATTGAACGTATTTCACTTTTCATCGGCGCTATCTAAATATGGGCAAAAAATAATCTAACGATTTACTGATAAATTATTAAATTTGCATTCTTTTTTTGTTTTCTTATTTTTCATACTTCTCTTTTTACTAATAATTATTGTTAGTTTGGATTCGAATTAAGAATAGGTACTGTACTTACATAATTTTCGGACATGCCTTATTCGGTCGACGAAAGAGTTGCTATAGTTGCCCTATTTTTCGGAAATGAACAATGTGCAAACACAGCAGCAATCTTGTTCAATAAACAGCACCCTGGCAAAAATGTCAGTAGAAACGTGGTTTTGCCGATCCTCAGCAAGTTTAGGGATACGGGTTCCGTATTAAACTGTACGGAGAGAAGTTGCCGGCCAGTGAGAAATGAAGCCAATGAGGTGGGAGTCTTGGGCGAAGTGGCCATTAATCCCAGGTCGAGTATTAGGCGATTGTCCGAGTCGTCAGGTATCAGTCCTACTAACGTATGTAGGATACTAAAAGGAGGCAAATTCCATCCATACAAAATCAAGCTTGTTCAGAAACTCAATGAAGATGACTTTGACCGACGACTGGAGTTTTGCGAAGTAATGAGCTCATATTTTTTGAATAGAATCGTGAACCGGCACAACTGTCGTTATTAGTCAGATGCCAATCCTCAGGAATACGTTGAAATACACACACAGGTACCACAAAAATTGAATGTATGGGCAGGAATATTTTTTTTTATAGAAGGGAGTCCTATCTCGATTTATTACAGAATCCGATACTTCCTCGAGTTGTAGACTTAATAGAAAATGACCCTACCTATTCTGATGACCTGGCACATTTTCAACAAGATGGTGCTTCTCCTCACTATTCCAGGGAAGTGCGTGAGTTTCTGAATGCACATTTTCCAAGATAGTGGATTGGGAGACGTGGACCGATAGAATGGCCAGCACGTTCTCCAGATCTGACTCCTCTTGACTATTTTTTATGGGGTTATCTGAAATCTAAGGTATACGCGACACCACCAGCTAGTCTAGGGGATCTCCGCCAACGTATAATAAACGAATGCCGTGCTATCACCCCAGAATTTTTAGAAAACGTACGGGCAAGATTTGAGGAAAATCTCTACTATTGTATGGAGGAGGGAGGGAAGCATTTCCAACAGCGCTTGTAGTGATGTTTTTCTATTGTACAAGGATGACAAGCAATAAAATATATTTTCATAGTTAAGTTCATTGATATTTTTTTTCCTACTCACGTGTGGAAAAGTGCACTTTTCCGCACTGTTTTGTGTGCGGGAATTGGCGCTTTTCCGGACTATTTTTTTTTAATTTATTTTTGTTGTAAGTTCAACGCATAATGAATTAAATTCATCATTCATCATTCATCAACCAAAATAACACTTGATTTTTTTAAGAAATTTTTTTTTTCTAAAAAACTGACGATTTCTGCGTTCGTAGAAAAAATTTTGTAACTAACAGTTGCGAAAAGTGTCTTTTCCGCCCTTGAAAGCATGCCCGAACTCCGCTACGCGTCGTTCATGCAACTGCCATCGCGTGCAGAAAATTATCACTTTCCGCACTTGTTAGGTAAAAAAAAAACTATTTCATACTGGTTGGTATACGAGAGAAATTTGTCAGTCAATATCTTATAAACTAAAATCGAAAAGTCAGTTGAAAAGGTCAAATCTCGAAAAAACGTGGCAAAAAAATACAATTTCATTCTACGTCCAAGTCAACTTTCAATGTCTAAAAAATCAATCAAAGAACTTTTGAAAAAAATAATGTGTTGTAAAGAGAATTGAAAGACTTTTCAAACAAGGTGCCACCTGATCTATATTCCCTAATAAAATAAGTGGGGTGAAAATCACCCCTCAGGAAGGGTGACAAATGCAAAAAATCCAAGATAGCTAAAATAGACTACTCAGAAAAATAAAATCAACGGGTCCGAGGAAAAAGTTAAATTTTGAAAAAAACAAGTCGAAAAAGTTATTTGATTTTTCTTCCATGATAAATTCAACAGCGAAATATCGAAAACCAATTGCACGATTTTTGAAAACAACACTGAGTTGTATAGAGGATTGAACGACCTTACGAACAAGGTGCCACTCGACCTATGTTCCCTATTCAAATAAGTGGGGTGAGAATCACCCTCCTTAGGGGGTGCATCTATCGAAAGCCCGAAGCGGTCAAAAAGTGTCCCTCTGGAAAACAAAATGGATGTGTTCGAGCTTTTTTCAAAATTTGTACGAAAAATGCCCTAAATCCCCTCTGTTACCTTTTACTTGAAACACCCTGTATAAAGTGAATTATTTAAATGGAGCGGTGCTTCTAGCGACCTTAGGAAAGGGGTTTTTAAAAATATCTAAAAGCGAATCTTTAATGATTTTTAAGGGACTTTCTGCCCATGATAAAAAAAAAATTGGAGGAGGTACCACTTGTGGCACCTTTTTGGAAAGCCTGTTAAAAAAGATATTCGAATAAATACATTTTTTTGATATCTTTCAACCCATGTGTCAAAAATTGTAAAAAAAAACTATTTTTTGTTAATTGTTTTAGGCTCAAAATAAACTACATATTTCATTATTTACTAAGTGAAATAGAGGAACTACCACACAAGTATATCATTGGCAAAAAAAAATATTTAATCAAATTTCTCTCTTAACAAGCTTTCCGAAAAGGTGCCACAAATGGTCCCTCTTCATGAAAAAAATGTTGGTAGGTCAGTGAAGGCCTCCAAATGGGCTGCCAATAATGTTCTTGTGTGGTATTTTCTTTATTCAGAGAGAGAAATATATAGAGATATAGAGAAATATATAGTTCATTTGCTATGCTAAAACAATTGACAAAAAAAAAACAGATTTTTTAAATTTCGTTTTTAACAAGATTTCCAAAAATGTACCACAAGTGGTGACTTCTCATTTAAACAAATACTTGGTACCTGGGCCTCTTGTTCGGGGCTCCAAATTTTTTTTATCATGGGCGCAAATTTCGATATAAATTTCTGGCGCGATTATTAAAGATCTAAAGTATTATAACCAATGCCTCACAAAATCTCATAGAAACTTATTAAAGTAATAAGATCCTATCTGCCATAACTTATACGCCTTTTGAAACAAGTATTAAGGCGTACAAATTTTTTTTTTGCTCACCTGAACTTTTCAAATTTTATAAAAAAAACCCGCTATAATCACATCGTCTTTCGTAAAAAAATAAATATTTTTTGGCTTATAAAATCTTGTAGGCTTTTATATATTTACTTATAATATTTATATTTACTTATAAATAATGCCTCAAACAATCTCATAGAAACTTATCAAAGCTTCTGGCGACAAATAAGTACTTATTATAGAATTTGGCAGGTAGATCTGCTTATAGAATATTTGAAACTTTTATAAGGAATTGTCATATTAAAAATCATAAAATATTCTAAACTTTTATAAAGCAACTGGCTGATCAAATATGATTAACTCCTATGCGGGATTTATGTTTCACTTTCACTTGTCAAAAATTATAAAATTTCATAAATTAATGTTTTACGTATTTTTTTTAATAATTTTTTGCAAGGTTTTTTTTAGCAGGGTACCCACCATTCAAGGGCTGGGGTATTGAACCGTAAGCGCCGATTTACAAGTGATTGATTGGTTAATTGATTGATTTACTATATTATATAGTAAATAAAACTATATACAGCAAGGTAAGTTTAGGGAATCCCTGACACTTGCTGTGTTATTTTACCTAAAGGGGGTTCGATGCCTTCGCTAGGTTCAGTGATAGATCCGTCCCTCTATGCTTAAATAGGGCGATTAGAACTAATCAACAGTAATGGAGTAAATGTCATGATTCACCGCTGGATCCCAATTCCACCCAGAGGTACCAGCTTCGTTAAATTACGGGTGGAACCTGATGTTCTTAGAGGTTTTCATTTGGAAACCCCAGAAAAAAGAAAGTGTTAGGACTGGCACACTGTCTGGGAATGGGGACCTGTAGTAGTAGTAGTAGAGAAGGGGCGGCGCGAAGCCTGGCAAGTAGGCCTCCCTGGGGCCTTTCTGCCTTACCCCGAGCCTGCCCCTAATCCGCCGCCTGCACTACTGGTCTGGCAGTCTGCTCTTCTGGTTTCACTATTCTTTTTGCAAAATCCAGTATTTTATCCCATTCGAGCGTGTGCAGGTCCGCCTCATCCAGGGTCGGGGAACCGAATACCTGGTATCTCGTTCTCTGGTATGCCTCACAGTTCGCCCGAAGGTCCGGCAGGTCGAGTCATTTTCCACCGCGATCCGGGTCATGTGCTTCCTTAGTCGGTTGTGACCTGTTATGGTTCCTGTCCGCAGACCAGCGTCCCTTCGTGATTTCCCCAGAAGCCATTTTTGTCTGGCTACATCTGGACCCTTCACGAAGTCCCTGGTCTGTCTGCATCCTGTTCCTCCTCTCCAAGCGTTCGCCATGGCATCGTTGGCTCATTTATTAAGTCGACTTTGCAATTGCCTCTTGGTTGTTCCTAGGAGTGGTTCCGGCTCTACATGGGTGCTTGCTCCATTCCTGGCGAGCTCGTCGGCCTTCTCGTTCCCCAGCACCCCCATATGTCCCGGTACCCACATAAGTGTCACTTGTTTGCCCTCTCCCAAGGATTCTAGTGAATCCGCACATTCCTCCACCAGGGTGTTGTTGAGCTTGGGCGACCTTAGTGCCTTTGGAGCCGATTGGCTGTCGGAGCATACATAAGCATGCTCCTCCGTAGACCTGTTGTATATTAACAATGAATTTAATTGTTGATTTTTGGCTAAAATGTAACAAAGTTATAATTGTTTTCCACAAACCAAAACTACGCTAAACAATTGTTTATCGTCTCCTGATGATGCTAATGTGTTTAGCGAAACGCGCGTCGAGTGCAAAAAAGTGTAGTTTTGGTTTGTGAAAAATAATTATAACTTTCTTATAGTGCAACCAAAGGTTCCAAATTCCCAACATAGTTGACTAAAATGTAATTTTTGGTACTTAGTATTCAATTGTTCTGGAAGGTGATTTGAGTCTTTTAGCTCTTCCCCTCTCTGCGTACGCTATTGAAAAAACGCTGAACTTGGAAACAAAAAAAAATGCTAATTCCAACAATGCCGAAGGCACTGAGCAGTCAAACAGAAAAAATATGATAATTGTAACATCACTACCGAATAAGATTTTGGTTAAATTCCAAACAATTTTTTTAACAGCGTTTATAAGACGCAAAAATTAAATTTATACTGTAATTTTCGAACAATTTTGTCCTAGCTGCACAATTAAAGCATCTTAATGGCAATAAATCTAAATTAATTTTTTTCATTGAATTATTTTTCTCCAGTATACCTATAGACAAAAAGCTTAATTAAACTTGCGCAATATTTAAAAAATTGGTTTCCTCACCATCTTCAAAGCGACTTTTAAATTTTAAACAAATTTGTTTTAAAAATGTGGGGCTTGACGGAATCCTTTTGTGTAGACACAGACCTTAGTCGGAAGCTTTTGTTAGATTAATTTGCTTGATGAAATGTCTTTTTAACAGGCCGAATTTTATTATTGTTCTCGTTCCACTGTAAATACCAACTGTTGATATTAAAAACTAAATTATTAATTAATCTACGTAAACAATTCCGGGAGCACATAAACCTAATGTCGAATTATGCAAGAGATTTTATTAAACTTTAAAGCACAAGAATAAAAACTAATGAACATGGAATAATATAGAGTTTCTTTGAGACCCAATTTTTTTTTTTAATTAAATAGACTATTAGGTTTGTATATTTAATTTTTTAGATATTCAAATAGATAGATTAACCAAGCCTTGACATTAACAAGATATATCGGAAAACAATATCTTCTGATCAAACCCGTTAACTTTGGGAAAATAAACGTCATATTAATAGACTATTGTTGTAATCAATATCATCCAAAAAATAAAGCCATTCTATACATTCTGTGACCTATGTGTGTTAAGTAATGCCTTCGATGGCAGTACTTTGAAATTTTCCAAGTATCGGAAACAAAAGTAAATAGTATTAAAAAACTAAAACCAAAAACAAATCGACAGGTCCGAATCAAATTAATCCCTACATTTCTAAAGGGCTAGCTGATTTCATAACTCAATCTCTTAAGCATATTTTCAATCTTCCAATTAAAAGTAAGGAATTTCCTGACGCCTCTAAAAATACATAAATCACACCAGTTTATAAGAATGGGCACAAAAATGATATTAGGATCTATAGACCCATTTGCCTAATCAATATCTTGCCAAAAATAGATCTTCCAGATTTTTTAAAACCTAAAATTTCTAAACTGCAGCACCTTTCTATACTATCACAAATGGCAGCCGAAGCAATTGCAAATAAAAGTCAGATGGATGTCATATAGATTGACTGTGACAAAGGTTTTGAAAAGGTAGACCATGAGTTGCTGCTTGATAGGCTTATTGAGCTTGTAGTATCAGAGGATGCTTAACATCTTATAAAGTCATACTTAACAGGTAGGGTCTAGAGCGTAATAGTCGGTGCAAGCAACCTCGGGAGTTCCGCAGGGAAGCAAACTGGGCCCTTTATTATTTTTATGCTTTATAAACTCATTGTCCGATAGCCTAAAGGACTCTGTAGGACTTTTTTTCCCTGTAGAAAATGTCAATATGATATAGACAATGTTAATAAGTGGTTTAAAAATAATAAAATGTCTCTAAATGTCAAGAAATATCTTGTTGTCAGTTTTACAAGAAATACAACTTAATGGTAAAAACGTAGAAGATTAGTGAGGTGAGCTTGATCGTCAAACAGAAGCTAAGGAATTGGGTTTTTCTTTCCAGGCTAACATGAAGTTTAATAAATATTTTAGTTATATTATTACTAAAGCAATAAAATCACTTAGCTTTGTGATTAGGAGTAGCGAACATTTTAAGATTATAAGGTACAATAATAAAGTTGTTTGTTGCGCTGGTAAGGCCACAACATGAATTTGGATGCCTGTAGAGGCGATACATATTGATGAAATTGAAAAAATGCAAAAAACATGGAGATGTGTTAAAAATAATACATATCCATGTAAAATTTAGTACATAAGTATGCTTGATAGCTTTAAAGTAAAATGTCTTGTAGAAAGAAGAAAAAAACGAGCTGTGGTGTGTATTAAATAATATAAAGTATACTTAATTAAAATAATTTTAGATTTGGGTAGTTTTTATCCTCTACTTTCTCGGAACTTAATTAAGAATGTATAAAATTTGGCTTGAAATGAAAAATTACAGTTTTCAATTAGTAACTAATATTATTTTAAAGAATAAAAATTAAAACTAATAAAATATCCTTAACGTCAAATAACGGAACACTGGAGGTACCTGAATAGTGTTAAAGTTATCGTTGTCAGTGAATTTATCGGGATGTACATTAGTACGACCAAAAACTATCTATTAAATAGTTTTTTAACCGTAATTTATTTCCTTTATTAAACCACGTCGTGTAAAGAAGTTTTGGGGATACAAAATGATGACAAATTATGCCCGATCGATAAGTTTTGTCCCAAACAATCAAAGGTTTATAATTTACTAATTCTTAAAATTTTCTATGGTTTACATTGATCCAATAAATATTGGCAATCATGCACCATATATAAGCATTTACTAATATAAATAATCGATACTTTTGTAAGTTTAATTATAAAAGTCAGGTAGATGAATTGCCCTGTCTAAAATAGTATTTTTTTTATTATTTACGGAAAGATCATCAAACCCAGTCCGGTGGATGTTCGTCGGCTCGACTTTTCAGCCGTTCATTGAACTAAAGGTTTTTGCCTTATTTTATGTGACAATTTCGGTGGCTGTTTAAGTTCCGAACAATGACTGCAAAATATTTAGCAATTTATGTATTTTTTTAGGATGAGTGCAACAGCTTCCGAACAAAATTCGTCACTGAAAGAGCCATTTCTTTGACACAAACAAAACTATGCAATTGGATGCAGCGTCGTGCAGTGAAATTTCAAACCAGCAAAGCAATTTTTAAAAACTAACCCTAAGTTTATTTTCAATGGATAAAAAGCGATATTCGCAAAAGTCTCTCCTGATCTGTTGAACTTCTTTCGAAATTTTTAATTTAAATAGGACAAATATTGCCCCGAGGGGTGGCTCGGTCGTCATTTTTTGTACACCAGAAGGCATTTTGTACCAGATTTTTCTGTAAAAAAATGCCTCAGAAGGCCATAAATTGCCTTAAAATGCCAAAATCTAATTTTCTTTTTGGAATTTTTCATAACTGCCTTTTTACAAATAAAATTTGAAACGTCAAAATTGCACTGCCATCTTGGATCCGCCATATTAACCTTTTTTATTTCTTATCTGATTTAACCGAAACTTTCACTAAATTATAAAACATTTCCAAGACATCTAACTGTGACAGAAAACTAACAAATGTCAGTCTCCAACTTGCGTCGGCCATATTGAACTTCGTTATTTTTTGTCCGATTTAAACAAAACTTTTGGTGCAGATAAAGCGTTTTGAAAAAAATCCAATTTTGATCCAAAATTGACATATCGATACTTCCGAGCGAAAAGGAAGTAACTGACAAAACTTAACTTTTCAGGGTGAGCATTTAAATTTGTTCAGTTATTTTTTTTACATTGATACCTGAACTCTTGTTTGAAGAAAATATTTTTTGATGCAAGATAAAATAAAAATTTGAGCTTTTTCAGATTTTGTTAACAGATTTACTTAAAATCCTTTACTTTCATTTTTGGTGTCAGTTACGTAAATCCAAATTGGATACTTCTACGGTAAAAAAGAAGTAAGTATGCTTACGATTTTTTACCCGGACATTTTTGAAATTATGGAATGGTAAGTGGCTTTACGCTTTTAGTTTGCTAACTCACTATCCGATTTAAAAAATTGCAATTTACAATTAAAATCTCGGGGGGGGGGGGAGAGGGGGGTGTAAGGGTTAATTGTACTTTGCTAATAGGTTAGGGAGGTGTCAGATCCTTAATGGATCCAATTTTTTTTTTGTCAGAGATATGTAGATAAACTTTACGTAGCTTTGACAACTGAACAATAGATTATCTTAGCGGGCCGTTTTATTTTTGATTAGGACCAAAATTAAAATACTTATTGGAATAAAAAATTTAATTTCCATAAAAACATTACTGGTATAAGTCAAAGATATAAACAGACTACAGCTAAGATAATAACTCGTAAATGTTTGACATTTTTGTGCACAAACCTTTCTGAGAGTATGATCTTAATAATAATAAAAATAATATAAACCAACACAATCATTTTGATCAGTTTTATTTTACATAACATTGTTATCATTATTACTACTATCAGCGATGGTACTATGTAGTCTCGCCTTTCTCAACCATATGAAGTATGGTTTGCTTAAAAATCACCAAACACTGAGAGCAACAGTATCAAGCCGTGTTGCTTTTCCGAAATCTGGGACGTAACTGGCGCGTTCGGAAGATTTTCTCCGTGTAAAAGGTGTCAAAACGTGGACAATATTCGGACAAAAAAGAAGTGTAAGGCTTTACAATTTCACCCACAAGGCGTAAGGAACTTTACAATGTTTTTATACTGACACTCAGAAAAACTTTGCACTTACGCTCGATTTGCAAAAAAAAATCATTGTTTGAGGTAAAAAAATTAAATTTTTGCCACGGACTACCAGAATACAGATCAAAATGAATCCAAAAAACCAAAAATGTCAAAATTGTCAAAATGTCAGTTACTTTTTTTTGAACGGACGTATCGGTATGTCAGTAGCCATCTTACAAGGGCCATATTGAAATTCGTTATATTTTGCCCGATTTGAACAAAACTTTCTTGCACCTAAACCGTTTTTAACAATATCCAATTTTGACCCAAAACTGACATATGTCAGTAGCCATTTTGCGTCGGCCATATTCAACCTCATCCCATTTAAACAAAAGTTTCTTGCTCATAAGGCGTTTTTAACAATATATGATTTTGACACAAAATTAATATATGTCAGTAGCCATCTTGCGTTGGCCATATTGAACTTCGTTGTTTTTTTATATGGCCGACATCTGTCAGTTTTCTGTCACAGGTAGGTGTCTTGGAAAAGTTTTATAATTTGAAGGAAGTTTCGTTTAAATCAGATAGGAAATAAAAAAGTTCAATCCAAGATCCAAGATGGCAGTGCAATTTTGACATTTTAAATTTTATTTTTAAAAAGACCGCTATGGCAAATTCAAAAAAGAAAATTAGATTCTGGTCGGTTTGCAAATAAGGTGAGTATAATAATTCAAAAATTGTTCAAAAGTGCGATTTTGACAACTTTGACAAGAGTTTTCGGGTACTTCTAGGAGTGGTAGAGAGTTGGCGCAATGAAACAAAAATCTTGTTAGGACGAGTAATACAACATATAAAAAAATCCACCGAGTGCTAATTTCCATTTAAAAAGGGCAATATCCTTTATCAGAATTCATTAAATTGTAGCCCTTATTATTATGGGTGCCGATATCAAAAAGAGGTATGTTCGAGAATTACGGAAAATCGTCGTTGTTTTCATTCTGTTTCTGTTTTGTCATGCTATTGGTAAAGGAAAGAAGCATTTCCGGACCAAAACTTGAAATTTTCGGACATACTCTAGCGTTGCTCACATAACAATTAAACATTCTTGTAATGTCATAGTCATATACTTAAAAAACAAAGAATGTGATAGGTTTGTTACAGTTTACCATTGGGAACATTAATAAGACGTGCCGGTAATAAGTTACGTTCTAGCTCATACAGGTGATATAAATGTGATAGAAACGTGACGTGAAACATGACTTTAATACGACCAGAACGTTTTTTTTTAAAGAATTATAGTAATATACGTAGGCACTGACTATAATATCCCACATAGCAGGTACATATCCCTATTGAATATTTGATGGATATGATTTTGTGATTCAAAACATGTCCAGATCGCCACGAGATGGATATCCTAAGATATGCAGTGGATATATCTCCACATGAATATCCACCAAATATGCATTAGTCTTCCACTAAATAACTTTTTGCTGTCTTATATTTATATTAATATTACCTGCAACATAGAGAACATATTGATTTCAGTGCCATCTACCTACAATAGATGACATTAAACTAAATTATAATTATAAATCATGTAAATCGCGTTCTTTTCACAAGTTAAAAATATTCTTTTTGGGAATATTCATAGAAATAACTTGATTATCACGTTATCATGAGAATATTATTATCTTATTACCAAAGAAAAACAATTTCTTAAAGAATATTCAACAAAAAATAGGCCTGGAATATTCCTGTCATATTCGCAATAGAATATTGCAAAAATCACTTTGAGGGAATATTCCTATAACATGAATATTCCTCCAATGTTATGTGGGTGACTATTTCCACCAGCTCTCAAAGTCGTAGGCGTTGCGGCGGCTGTTAAATATTTTGGTTAAAATTTTTTGTTTTTAATTTTACAAGAGCAGTGCCTTATGTGGTTCAAATTGGTATAAGAGTCATCGTCATCTTGCTGTTTAGAAGAATTTTATTCTGACTAAACTTTGAATATTTATTAAGGGAACCAAATAAAAACCGTCGCCGTTTAAAAATTGAAAAATCACAAACGTTAAAGGAAGCAGTAAAATTGCTACTCACAAATAGACATTGTGTGTTGATTTTGATTTCTTTGTGTTTTTTAATAAAATAAACAAATATCTACAAACATCTTTTATTCAATTTTTTTTCAAATATTAAACCTTATACCTAACTAAGTAAAACTCGTCCTTACTATATCAATATGACAAAGATAGCTATACATAATAAACAACAAGTCAAACAAAAAAAGACATATCTTTATTTTTGAAATTTTCAATACACAAAAAAGCACTACAAGTTGCATATCCTCTCGTCTCGATCACAACTACGTGTACATTTGAATGCATAAACGTTTTGGATCTGTTCGAGTAAAAAGTTCGATCGTCCAAGTACTAAACACCTTTTGCGGTGTCGAGGGCGCAAAAACAGAACCAAAAAATCACAATTACAATTAACTACACCTAATTCGCACAATTTGGCTTTTCAGATTATGTTGTTCGTAATATATCCTTGCACGCATAAAATCTAACCGAAACATTTGACAAGATTCTTTAATATTTTATCAGGTGTTAATTATTTTCTGTGCGCTATATGAAACAGACTAAGACAAATCCCAGAAGACACATGAATTTTTACAGGGAAGAACTAAAGAATCGCATAAAGCCCTATTAAACCTTATAGAAACTAGCCAAGTTTTATGAGAACCGGTGCCTAGTCTTTAGGTGGTGTAACATGTGTAAATTAGTGTGTAATAACACTTTATTTGACCTTGAGTATATTATGAAGGTCGCGTTTATACAATTTTTAAATTTAGTTTTAAAAATAGGCTTTTTCGTGAGGAATTGCGGATCGTTTGTGATTTGTGTTCGTTGGGGTAAAACACCGAAAAATACTTTTAAGTTAATTAGCGAGGCGGCGTATTTTCTTGAAGTAGCTAAGCAAAGAGTCAGATGACTTTCGAGAATGTCGCCAATTATTTTTTCTTTAGAAATTGTGAAAATTTTGTTTTGTTCAAACGTTGTAAAGTTAGGCACAATGGTCGCAATTCTTCAGAAACGACAGAAAATCTCACTCGTCTTAATTCGGGAAAGTGGTGATTTTTACTCATTGCCTCATTTAAATAAAAACACAGCGTCCTCAATATTTATTTAAACGTTGTAAGAGAAACTGCGTCATTTTTTTTAATAACAAATTGTAAATTTAATATTTTAATAATATTCTACAGGTACCAATAAACGTTAAAAAGGTCGCGATTCTTCAAAAACCGTCAGAAAATCTCGCCCTTACAAAAAATCTGACTATTTTTAAACACAAGTTTATACTAACTAATTGTTTGTCAGAACTTATTTGCCAATATTCCTTAAAATTTAATTTCTTAATACTGTTCCAGTAAATAAAAAAAATATTTCAATTTTAATTTTTGTAAGCAGTTTTTGTGAAAATAATGTTTTTTATTTAAACATGTATGTTATTAAGCTTATTTTTATGCGTAAACAAACCTTTAAAACTTCTAACATACAAAACCATAGAAGGCCATAGAATATTTCGCTGTCACTGTTCAGAAAAGTCACAAAATCGCCACTTTCCAGAATTCTGACGAGTGAGATTTTCTGTCGTTTCTAAAGGCGCAATTACACAGACGAACATGCTCAAATAAAAGCTCGTGCAAAATATCTAAAAATTTTTGCGTGAACATTTTTGTGAGCTTTTCTTTGAACATTTTGTTCGGTTAAATTTTTGAGCAAATTATTGCTATCTATTTTGGAAACATATTTTTAAAGATGAGAATAAATAAAATTTCACATTAGTGATCAGTGATCTCAATTCTTTAAAAAAATGGAACACCAACTTTTATTTAAAATTTTTGTGAAAAAAAGCCGACGGCAAGCGAAACATTATTATTGGCTGTACTATCAGTTTTGTCACATGAATTAGGTTTATTTATAATATTTTTTTCTTAGGGTTTTTCCCGGATTTTTTTGCCCAGGGATTTTTTTGGGATTTTCTTGCGAGTTTTTTTTATTTACAAGGGTTTTTTTCCTAAATTCAAAAAATAACCCAGGAAAATTTTTCTTTTCTAAAAAAATTTTGAGTTTTTCAAATATCGGCAAAAAACTCAAAAGTTGAACTTTTAAGCGGTAATCCGCGCCTCACGACTATGGGAGTGGTGGGGAGGGAGATTTTTTTTAAACATATTTTTGTAACTTTACTTTACCTTTAGCTTTTATTGTTGTTTTTTAATTCCTCACACCAGATTTACCTAGTTAGTTTAAGGTCCCAAGGGTTGCTTAAAAAAGCAAAAGGTTCATGAAAATGCTGAAGATAGATATTTACTGTCAATTTAATGTAATAATCAAGGAGCAACATTCCGATTCAGAAGTCCAGTCTATTACTGCTAAATTATATTTTTTTAGGCAATGGTCGGGACGGTAGGATTGTAAAAGTGGGTAATAAACGGGTATTATTTAGACCGAACGTGCTTTTGTTCATATATTTGAGATTTAATAAAATGTATATAGGTTTTTTAATTTGACTTAATTGATATTGTATTGTGTTTTAAACTAGGAAGTAAAATAAAGAGATATTCTTTTAAACGTAAATTTTTATCATTACATTTTACAGGCAACAGCAATAAATAAGTGCCATTATTATTTTTTTATTCTCGTTTTTCTACAACCCCAAAAAAGTTACAAGTATACTGGCATATCCCCTATAAAAATCAGGTCAATCCAAGTTGCTTATAAGGTAAAATGTGAATTTCTACATCAAATTGTTTTTCCGTCGGAAAGCAGTTAATTAAAAATACCTTGTTTTAAAACTTATTCTTTCTATTTTCAGTTAAGTTCAATGAATTCCCATAAAACTATAAAATTTAAATTTGTAAGAAATATCTATACCAACATTTCCCCAAACAAATTTTGCTTAACAGTCTCTCCAAAATTTACGTGTGTTTTTTTGTACGAGATTTTGCTCGAACATTTCTTTGAGCATTTTGCTCAAGAGGCTCGTGTAAATGTTTGTCGGCATTTCCACATCAAAGGAAAGTTTGTCTGTGTAAATGCGCCTTAAGGAATCGCCACCAAAGTGTCGAAAATTCTCACCATGTAAAAGGAGACAGAATTTGTGTGACTTTTCTGAACAGTGACAGCGACTTATTCCATGGCTATCTATGATTTTGTATGTTACACCTTGTAAAGGTCTTTTTTTTTGTTTTAAGATATACAGTGAACCAGTGGGATGTCTGACACGATCAAGTACAGCGAGGGCATTCTTACTTAACTGACTTACTGTTCAAAAAGCGATAACATCTTTTGGAGATTTAATCCGATATCGGACTTCATATAGGGAACCGACTTTAGCCATAGAATATTTCGCTGTCACTGTTAAGAAAAGTCACAAAATCGCCACTTTCCAGAATTCTGACGAGTGAGATTTTCTGTCGTTTCTGAAAAATCGCCACCAAAGTATCGAAAATTTTCACTATGTAAAGGGAGACAGAATTTGTGTTACTTTTCTGAACAGTGACGGCGACTTCCATGGCTATCTATGGTTTTGTATGTTACACCTTTAAAAGGTCTTATTATTTGAAAACTTTGTGGAGCATGGTTCATTATCATTTGAAGAAAAAAGCGATTTGTTTTGAGTGCAGAAATTCTTTGTTTTAAGTCAACCGACGCATTTCGAGACTACTGTCCCATTTTCAAGGGTTGAATGTCAAACGTCTAAAAAAAAAGAGAATTTTTTTTGTAAAATGACAAACTGACATACATATTAAAAATTTAAACCAAGATACATATTAAAAATTGAGTCTACAAATAGTAAAATTACAAATTTTAAAAATTATAATTCCAATATTGATATTTTGTACTTACTCGGTGACTAATGAGTTTTAAACCTCTCACGAAGAGCTGTGAGTTTTTATTTTTCAACATTTTATGACATAAAATCTTGAATATTTTAACAATTTTCGTGAAAAATTGATCAAAAAACCATCTGAACAAGAGAAACGTTGAGGGCAAGGTGTGGTTATGTTGAACAATCACCTAATTTTCTGAAAGTTTACCAAATCAAGGAGTTTATATTAAAGACGGATTACATACGGATCCGCAGCAAAGATGGTAATGCTTTTGAGGAAGGTGATGGGGATGACGGAGGGAAATTTTGAGAGGAAAAGAATGTTTGAAAGTATTACCTGTTTTTATGGTAAAAATCAACTAAATGTTGCAAAGTCTATTTAAAAGTGCATAGAAAATCTCGTTCATTGAGGCTAACAAATACTCCCATGTGTGATGAGGAATTACTTATGACGGGGACGTGAAGAGAAAAGGCAAGGAAATTAAAGGGGATTAAAGGTCTGTTTACACTTAATGCCATATATTTTTAAATAAAAATAAGGTTTTTTCACATAAACTGCCTACAAAAATTTAAACTGACATGTTTTTTATTTACTCAATTGAGAAACTAAGTTAAAGGAATATTAGCACATAAGTCCTAAAAGAAAAGCAGTTAGTATAAGCTAGTCTTTAAAAATCGTCAGATTTTATGTAAGGGCGGGATTTTCTGACGTTTTTTTGAAGAATCGCGACCAATATACCAAAAGAAACAATCCGGATTGGAAATTTTCAAATTTGTCTCCTTAATGCGTTGCTTTTTACGTAAATTATTAGGAGGGATTGTGGTTGCGTGCACTTAAATTTTATTAATCAGGATTAATGAAACAGGAATGTTTCTTTTTGTATTAGTGCAAGTTTAATTTGTTGATGAGCGCTTTCGGCCATTTGTTTTTTAAATTTTTTGGTCTAAAATGGATATAAAATTTTATACATTAGGTAGGTGTGACTCATATAGGGGTAAACACATAATAGTTGAAATTACTTACAGTATATGGTTTCTATCCGCGCTTGTTTAGGAGTGGTTGTGTGCATATTTTGTCCAATTGTTGTATTCGGTTTTTCAATCGTTATTGTGTTAAAAAGTTTTCTCAAATCTTTTCTGTTCAGTCTTAAAGCTAAAATAAACGTGATATTATGACATTTAGAGCGCTAAAAAGTTTTAAAAACGACGTGTCAATGGTTAAAATTATGTAAAGGACGTATCACTACACATTAAAAATTTATACAATAATCTATCTTTTAAAATGTACATACCTTAAATTATATCTTACAGATCGCGAGCGTGGTTCCAGCTTGAAGGGCTTGGTCTAAATCATATTTTTTTTATTGTAAATTGTTAATTTTGTTTCTCGAAATTTTTTTTAAATAATTTTTGTGTGTTAGATTTTTTAAGGTTAGACTGAAGAAATTCCAGAATTTAAGGTATGCAGCAGTTGTACGACAGATTGATTGGAATTTGAAGCTAGACAAGAAGCGAATGAGATGAAAGGTCTTTATGAACTATAACGAGTCACAGTCATACCTGCGGTGATATCTTGTAAAGGTCTATTTGATAAAGAGCTGCTGTCTTATCTTCAAAAACTGGAAGAATCGATAGTTGCCCTGATGCAGAAATCTATCATATTTTCAACTTGTAATACAGTATGAAATGTCCATACGTTGGTGCAAAGCATCCCGGTCTAAGAATAAATAATAAAATCCGGCGTTGCTGCGAAAAAAAATAATGATCATAAAAATAACCGCATTACGGAGACAAATTTGAAAATGTCCTGTTCGAAATGCGTGGAATGGCCAAAGCTCCCTTTTACATGCAGATTTTAATGAGGTAATGTAAACCGGTTTTCTAAAATTTCGATTTTTTCCAAAGAGCAATCAAGGCAAAAAAATTAATAATACAACACCACGATCTTGAAAGCAGGCACAAAAATAATAAAAATTATAATCTATCGCCCCAAGCAGAAACTTCATTTAAATATGAGACAAGTGAACTGTCTACCTACCATAAGTTTTCTCACCTACTCAAGGTTATAAGTTCGACGCGCCGACGGGGTTCGAACCGACAACCTGTAGTTTGATGGACCAATGCTTTATCCACTGTACCATGCGCTTATAAAGGAATAGGTTGAAACCGTGCAATATAAACGTTTGGCGAATTCTTATGGTCGACTGAAAAGTGCTAAACATGATTAATGCTTAATCAGAGAATTTTCGCATTTGGTGGATATATATGGACAAGCATATCACAAAGCAAGAGTTACCGGGCTCGTTGCCGGTCATCGATTCTTTGTCAAGTGTTTTTTTTAACATATTTCCCTAATGATCTCCCTATAAATAGAATCATTGCAAATGGGATTTTCGAATTCTTATGATGGCAATACGTTGACAAATCATTATAGACATCTTTACTTGTCCTTAGTAGAAAAATTAACTAACTGTAAGTGAAGGGAAAATTAAGTTAGTTGTCACATATTGGTAAGTATATAAATCACTAACAAACTCGGATCTATGTAGGTCGTTTTACTTGCAGCTTTTAAATTCATCACTTGGGGCTAAAAGAAACTTCACTTACCACTAACAAAAAAAGCTAAGTAGACACTTCATTTGTGATGGTTTTCTGAGTGTACTGTGACGGCACAAGGATCGCAAAATGCATAATAATAATAACTTTGAAAAACAAAGATAACAATATGAAAATCGGAGTTGACCCTGGGCAAGTTCAAAGGCGAAAAATCTACTGCGGATGCCTGACGCAATCTGCTGGCACACAGTGCAGTTTTTGGCTCTGCATTTTTTCCAGGTTAGCTTAAGACTAGACAACTATTATCGCTTGGGCTCTTTTTCGTAAAATGCAAGAGCATCGCAGTTACAGTATCTCATATTTATGAATGAATGAATGAATGTAGAAGTGCGGGAGAAACAATTTTCATGTACGTAGGTAACCTTACTTGGCTTGCTGCACGCCAACTATCCATGGTTTAGCCCCGGAAGCCTGCCTCTTTCGCAAAAGAACACATTTTTCTGGGTTGCAACCTTCTTACATTGCCTGGCACCAACAGATAGTTTTCAAGGACGATTCTTCGTTTCTTCGTTTCAAGGACTTCGAGCAGGTGCTCTTCCTGAGCTCCTTGGCCAATTTGTTTACATCAGCGGCATCCTTAGACATTCTTGATGCGTTTGTAGAGTGTCTAATGGGTACTTGTGCAGTTTCCTGTCGGGCCTCTTGTGTTAAAGAAGACCAACTGGGTCCTTGAACAGTTGCTTGTTGATCCTTATCTCAGAGGTTCCACTGGGTACCTGTTCGGTTCCCTGTGTTACCTCCTGGTTGTCGGAGGGTCCTTCTAGAGTTCCCGTACAGACGAGTAAATCGGCTAGAATCACTTCTCCAGCACTTCGGGGAGGAGGTTTTAAAGAACAGGGTGCGCTTGTTTCCCTGAGAAAGGTTTTTATTGTGTTGCCTCATCCACGCGAGCCTGGCGCTTAAGCCGAGGTTTAAGCCAAGTCTCCCACATTCGCCACGATCAACCAGTCAGAGCTGCGTTCCCCTAGGCGCTCCCTATCTCCATCACACCGACCACGCGACCCCAAAGAGCTGCGTTCCAGGGGGGTGTGGTATGACGTTCGCCTACAAGATTTACTCCCCGACTTATTCAGTCGGGTCCACCCCCGCGACTGGACGCACCTATTGAGAAATACCCAAGTGGAATTTAGAGAAGGGATCTCTGGGTCCCTTTGAGCCAGGTTAACGCTTGTATCTTGCGAATCCAACCCAAAACAATTAAATAAATAAATAAATAACGCCTTTATTTTATACTCTGCGAGATTCAGCATAGCTGTTATTAACGGAGTTTTACAAAAAATGTAATTACAGCAAACAACTTATCTAAAATATAAAAATAGAGAAAAAAACCAAACGAAAATCATAATAGAATTTCTAACAATATACACCATTCAATTTTATCAGTTTAATAAAAATAAATTACCACAATGTATAGAAAATTAACAGTATTTTGTTTATTTTTTGATTTGATATTTGTTATTTAATAATTGATCCTAGCTTAGTTATGAAAATCTACTCCTAGCAGAAATTTTTTATAGTCTTTTTTAAAAGATATTAAGGATTTATTTTTTAGTTTATGAAACTGATTTCTATTCAAAATCTTAGGAGCATTACATGAAAAAGAATATTTAAATAATGCTCTCTTAAGGCGCATTTACACAGAAAAACTTTCCTTTGATGTGGAAATGCCGACAAACATTAACGCGAGCCTCTTGAGCAAAATGCTCAAAGAAATGTTCGAGCAAAATCTCGTACAAAAAAACACACGTAAATTTTGGAGAGGATGTTAAGCAAAATTTACTTGAAGAAATGTTGGTATAGAAATTTATTACAAATTTAAATTTTATAGTTTTATGGGAATTCATTGAACTTAACTGAAAATAGAAAGACTAAGTTTTAAAACAAGGTATTTTTAATTAAGTGCTTTCCGACGGAAAAACGATATTATGTCGAAATTCACATTTTACCTCATAAGCAACTTCCATTGACCTGATTTTTATAGGGGATATGCCAGTATACTTGTAACTTTTTTGGGGTTGCAGAAAAACGAGAATAAAAAAATAATAATGGCACTTATTTATTGCTGTTGCCTGTAAAATGTAATGAAAAAAATTTACGTTTAAAAGTATATCTCTTTATTTTACTTCCTAGTTTAAAACACAATACAATAATAATTAAGTCAAATTAAAAAACCTATATACATTTTATTAAATCTCAAATATATGAACAAAAGCACGTTCGGTGTAAATAATACCCATTTATTACCCACTTTTACAATCCTACCATCCCGACCATTGTCTAAAAAAATATAATTTAGCAGTAATAGACTGGACTTCTGAATCGGAATGTTGCTCCTTTGCATATTGTTTGTTCAGTGTCAGTAATCGACCTTGATTATTACATTAAATTGACAGTAAATATCTATCTTCAACATTTTCATGAACCTTTTGCTTTTTTAAGCAACCGTTGGGGCCTTAAACTAACTAGTTAAATCTGGTGTGAGGAATTTAAAAAAAACAATCAAAGCTAAGGGTAAAGTAAAGTCACAAAAATATGTTTAAAAAAAAATCCCCTCCCCACCACTCCTCATAGTCGTGAGACGCGGATTACCGCTTAAAAGTGCAATTTTTGAGTTTTTTGCCGATATTTGAAAAACTCAAAATTTTTTTGGAAAAGAAAAATTTTCCTGGGTTTTTTTTGACTTTAGGAAAAAAAACCTAGGAAATAAAAAAAACTCAAAAGAAAATCCCAAAAAAAAGCCCGGGCAAATAAATCTGGGAAAAACCCTAAGAAAAAAATATTATAAGTAACCCTAATCCATGTGACAAAACTGATAGTAGAGCCAATAATAATGTTTCGCTTGCCGTCGGCTTTTTTTCACAAAAATTTTTAATAAAAGTTGGTGTTCCATTTTTTTAAAGAATTGAGATCACTGATCACTGATGTGAAATATTATTTATTGCCATCTTTAAAAATATGTTTCGAAAATAGATAGCAATAATTTGCTCAAAAATTTACCCGAACAAAATGTTCAAAGAAAAGCTCACAAAAATGTTCACGCAAAAAATTTTAGATTTTTTGCACGAGCTTTTATTTGAGCATGTTCGTCTGTGTAATTGTGCCTTTATGTTTCGGAATGTGAAAAAGCATTCTGCGATTCTGTCTTGAATTGAATTTGATGATATCAGTTTACTTTTCAAATAACCTGGAGCTTCAGTCTTTAAAAGTTTATACAAAATGCTTGCAAAATGTAATTCTTCTCGCTGTTCTACCCTAAGCCATCTCAGTTCCCCAATGTGTGGCTTAATGCGATCTTTCCTTCTTGTATGACAGACAAACCTTACACATGAATTTTGAATTTATATGCATAAAACTAAAGAGCTCCCTACGCATATAATAGGGCCATAAAAGACAAACGCACTTATATGCAAAACAAGCCGATATTCCAAATCAAGAAAAACGTTTTATACTTGAAGCTATATATACGCAAAATGTTACCGGATTCAAACATAGTCATATTGCAATTATACAGAAGTATACGAACGCTTATAAAAGCCGAAGAACCGAACGAGCAACCGTATACTCAGAGGTCATATTTTTAAATTCAAATTCAGTGGATTCTGATTGGAATAAATCGTGTACTAAAATTAGTTGTATTTTGTGGCAAAATTGTGGTTTCGAAAGTTGTTAAAACTGCAAATGCTATCCGTTGTTTTCTCAAGTTTTTTACCTACTCTATTTCAATGGTTTATACTTGGTCGGTACTGTATAATTTTCTCGATGACTGCAAACAATTATTATTATTAATGTCGATTTTGAAACACCGCTGAATTTCGTAATCTGATTTTGCTGCTCATAAGTACTGGTTTTCACTTTGCAAGGTGAAGACTGCGAAAAATGAAATCAAGGTGGAGATGATCTATGGCCGTTCCGCGTGAGCGAACGAGCCATTTTGAATGTATTTTTAATATTTTAAATATTTAAATTTAAAAAAATTATTATGTTATTTTTTTAAGCAGTATGAGATTTGATATATTTTTTGTTTTTTTATGTAATATTTATTTTATATATTTTTTATGTTCGTTTAACAAAAAATAAAAGAAGCCACAAACTAATTATTATTATTATTTTCTAAGGGATCGTGCGAAGACTGCGAAAAATTAAATCGAGGTGGAGCTGATCTATGGCCGTTCCGCGTTAGCGGACGAGTCATTTTGTGTGTATTTTTTATTTTGTAAATATTAAAATCCGACAAAATTATTAATTAATATAATTATTTGTATCCAGTTTTATATACATATTTTTTGTTTTTTTTTTATGTTATATTTATTTCATATATTTTTGTACTTTTTTTTAAGAAAAATTAAATAATTTAAAAAAAGCCACAAACTAATTATTAATATTTTGTAATATGATTGTGTCAACACTGCGAAGAAAAAGGACCGGCCATTGTATATGTATTTTTTATTTTTTAAATATTATATTATTTTTATTATATACTTATTTTAATGTAATATTTATTTTATATTATCATATTTTTTAAAATAGCAAAATCTTATTTTAATATATGTACTAATTAACAATCTAATTATCTATCGGCCCTTATGCATTAATAAAAATTCGACCATTAAATGCGAAATACCTGGATTAATTATACCAATTGCTTGGAATGCACCTAGATTATACCAAAAATACTGTTGCTTTCTCTGCGAATGGGACAGTCGAGCACGATCGGATCACTATAAAAAGAAAATTTGACAACCAAGAGAGACTTGGTTGAGCCAGAAAAACAAATGTAACCAACGAGCCATTAATTCCCCCAGATAAGATTTTACTAACGCCACTTCATATAAAATTAGGATTGATGAAAAATTTTGCGAGGGCTATGGATAAAGAAGGTCATGCTTTTACTTTTTGAGATAATTTTCTTTTTTTTTTCAAGGTCAATAGTCGATCATTGAGATAAAACGCTTAAACACAAATCAGTGGTTAGTATTTTGTTAGTACTAGTAGTACTAGTAGTTTCGTTAGCGCTCCTACAGTTTTCAAGAAATTTCAAAATTTAGTTTCAAGGTCATCAGCCGCAATTTCGTTCAGGATCACAAAAGGATCCTAATTTCAAGGTATTTCGTTAGTGCCCTTTAGTTCTTCAAAAAGCGTCGACTTTCCTTTATTTCTCAAAAATTTATCGCGTGAAGTTGGCAGCAATTGGTAGTGGTTCGTTAGTGCTTTTTAGTTGTCCAAGCAGTTCAGTTAGTGCTTTTCTAGTTTTCAAGATATTGGACATTTTGGCTGCTAACATTAAATCAAAAATGTCGACATGTGCAAAAACTGGGAAGCACCAACGAAACGGTTTGGACAACTAAAAGGCACTAACAAAACACTAGCGATGGTAAAAATTTGGTGATGAAATTCCCTATATCCGCTGCTAACTTCACGGATTGACCTTGGGTAAAAAATGTCGCATATCTGGAAAACTAGAAAATCTGCTTAGACAACTAAGAAGCACTAACGAACCACTATCAATTGTGAATTTTTTTTGATAAACTTTGACATACTGGCTGCCAACTTCACGCGCCAGTGCAAGGTTGACCTTGACTTTTAAAAACGCGATAACTTTTAATAATAATAATAATTTTAATAATTTAAAAAGTAAAGTCGACGCTTTTTAAAGCACTAAAGAGCACTAACGCAATACTTTGAAATAAGTATCATTTTGTGATTCTGACTAAAAGTGCCGCTTGAAAACAAATTTTGAAATATCTTGAAAATCATAGTAGCACCAACGAAACTACTTACAGCAGATGAATACTAACAAAATACTAACCACTGACTTGTATTTAAGCCTTTTATCTCAATGATCGGCTGTTGACCTTGAAAAAAAGGTCAAATATCTCAAAAAGTGAAGGAGCGCTAACATAACTTATTAAAGCACTAAAAAACGATTGACAAATACTTGGCGATAAAATTAGACACATTGGCTGCTAACTTCACGGACCTTGTCGTTAAAAATTATTTCCTTGGATTCTCATCTAGATTTCATCCCGGAAAATTATGGTGCTGTAAGTAACGAGCACGGTGAGAGGTCCCATCAAGGTATTTTAAACATGGAAAAAAAGGTATCAGAGAAAATGGAACTGTAATAGAAGGGTGTTATTTAATTGCTTTTGTTAAATTAAATTTAAAATTTGGAATTTGTGCCCTAGAGTATTATTTTTTTTAATCTTATTTTGCTGCGCATAGGTGGTTGTTTTCACTTTGCAAGGTGGTGAAGAAAAATGAAATGCCGGTTCGCATGAGTGGACAAGACACCTTGCTTGCATTTTTAAATAATAAAATCTGACATAAATAGATTTTACCGTTCAGTAGAAATACATTAAACCCTATAATAAATAATTTATTAAAGCAGTTAAATAGCTAAATAAAATGCTAACATGTTCTCTATTAAGGCGCATTTACACAGACAAACTTTCCTTTGATGTTGAAATGCCGACAAACATTTACACGAGCCTCTTGAGCAAAATGTTCAAAAAAAAGTTCGAGCAAAATCTCGTATAAAAAGACCGGAAATTTTGGAGAGAATGTTAAGCAAAATTTGTTTGAAGAAATGTTGGTATAGAAATTTCTCACAAATTTAAATTTTATAGCTTTATGGGAATTCATTGAACTTAACTGCAAATAGAAACACTAACTTTTAAAACAAGGTATTTTTAAATATGTGCTTTCCGACGGAAAAACGATTTGATGTCGAAATTCACATTTCACCTTATAAGCAACTTCGATTGACCTGATTTTTATAGGGGATATACCAGTATACTTGTAACTTTTTTGGGGTTGTAAAAAAACGAGAATAAAAAAATAATAATTGGCACTTATTTATTGCTGTTGCCTGTAAAATGTAATGATAAAAATTTACGTTTAAAAGAATATCTCTTTATTTTACTTCCTAGTTTAAAACACAATACAATAATAATTAAGTCAAATTAAAAAACCTATATATATTTTATTAAATCTCAAATATATGAACAAAAGCACGTTCGGTCTAAATAATACCCGTTTATTACCCACTTTTACAACACTACGATCCCAACCCTTGTCTAAAAAAATATAATTTAGCAGTAATAGACTATACTTCTGAATCGGAATGTTGCTCCTTTGCATATTGTTCAGTGTCAGTAATCGATCTTGATTATTACATTAAATTGACAGTAAATATCTATCTTCAGCATTTTCATGAATCTTTTGCTTTTTTAGAGGAATGAAAAAAAACAATCAAAGCTAAGGGTAAAGTTACAAAAATATGTTTAAAAAAAATTCCGTCCCCACCCCTCCTCATAGTCGTGAGGCGCGGATTACCGCTTAAAAGTATAATTTTTGAAATTTTTGCCGATATTTGAAAAACTCACAATTTTTTTGGAAAAAAAATTTTTTCCTGGGTTGTTTTTTGAATTTAGGAGAAAACCCTTGGAAATAAAAAAAAACTCCCAAGAAAATCTCAAAAAAACCCCCGGGCAAGAAAATCCGGGAAAAACCCTAAGAAAAAAATATTATAAGTAACCCTAATCCATGTGACAAAACTGATAGCCAAGAATAATGTTTCGCTTGCCGTCGGCTTTTTTTCACAAAAATTTAAAATAAAAGTTGGTGTTCCATTTTTTTAAGAATTGAGATCACTGATCACTGATGTGAAATTTTATTTATTCTCGTCTTTAAAAATATGTTTCCAAAACAGATAGCAATAATTTGCTCAAAAATTTACCCGAACAAAATGTTCAAAGAAAAGCTCACAAAAATGTTCACGCAAAAAATTTTAGATCTATTGCACGAGCTTTTGTTTGAGCATGTTCGTCTGTGTAATTGCGCCTTTAGCTTTACAAAGCGCCCTAGGCAAACGCAGTTTGGATACACTTTCCTCCCCAGGAACGTAAGTAAATAACAAATTCCTACGACCATATAAGAAAAAGATGGATTTTACACACTTTGGTTCCTTAGTCACTATTAAATTTCGTATGCAGAAATATTTCGGCATATGTATTAATATACATCTATCAACGCTACTTTTCCACAAAGAATTTGTTCACACATACAGGGTGTTCCAAATTCGATACTCACCAGGGGGATCTCCTAAACGGTAGGACATATGAAATGGTTTAAATTAGAGCAAAGTTGCGGAATTTGAGCACAAAACCAAAAAAAAGTTTACAAATTCCGGGTAGTTTCGGAGATAGGCGAAAAAAAACCGAAATCATTATTTTTAGTTTTTATTTTTCTGCGCCATTATTCTTAAAGCTGTCAAAAAACGCTTAAAACTTTCTACAGGCACTTTTTTAGGATCTATCTAATGAGAGGCCCATTTTCGAGATTTGATATTTAAATGTGACAGGAGCACTGTCGGGTTTTTATGGACACATGCTTTTTTTCTCCTGCCGTTTGGTTCATAAAGGATGACAGATAGTTTACGACCTCATTTTGACAAGTACCTGACGTTTTGAGTTAATTGACCATCATCAGCCCAAATGCAAAGGTTAAAAAACAAAGCAGAAAACGTATTTTTAGAATGCCAGGTAAAGTTACTGGAGACAATGATGTATTTGAAATTAACTCTGTGTTTCGAACTTCCATTATCCACTACCTTCTTCAGGTGCAAACTACTCGTCGAGTTTGCACCTGAAGACGATCAGAGATTGTACTTATCGAAACGTGGTGTATAAATAAAATATAGTTAATGGAAGTCCGAAATACAGAGTTAATTTTGAAATTATTTTGTTTTAATAAAATGTCAAAAAACTGTCATTTTTCAAATGCAAAAAAAATGTCATTTTTAGAATGTTAAGGAAAGTACTGCAATCAGGTTTCCAAAATACCCTAGTAAGTTAAAAGCAAAAATTAAATTTGCGCTGATGATGGTCAATAAACGCAAAACGTCAGGTGACTTGTCAAAATAAGCTTGCAAAATGTTATCTATCATCCTTTAGGAACCAAATGGCAGGAGAAAAAATGGATGTGTCCATCAGAAAAAATGAACTTGACAGGGCTCCTGTCACACTAAAATATCAAGTCTCAAAAACAGACCTCTCACTAGGTAGATCCTAAAAAGTAGAAAGTTTTAAGCAATTTTTAACAGCTTTAAGAATAAGGGCGCAGATAAATAAAAACGAAAAATGAAGATTTCGGTTTTTTCCGCCTATCTCCGGAACTATGCGGAATTTGTAAACTTTTTTTTTAGTTTTGAGCAAAGCATAAAATTGCGCAACTTTGCCCTAATTTAAATTCCCATAGTGAGCATCGAATTTGCAACACCCTGTATACGGAAAAGTAGTTTTAATCAATTTTGTACAAGTAATTACAGAAATTATTGTAAATCTTGACTGTTTGTAGGAAAAATAGCGTACATAACTCGTAAGAAAGTGACTTTCTAAAACACGTGTGAAATTTGCCACTTTCCACACTTGTTATGTGATATACCCTCTAGTTTTAATTTAATTTATATACGACGAAACAGGAAAAACAAAACACCCCAACTGGAAAAACGAAAAGATGTTTTTTTTTCTTCTTCGGGACTCGACTGCTTTCTCGATTTTTTGTAACAAAAAAAAAGGCCTTACTATACTGATTACCTACGCATAGCTCCAAAAATACCTTTTTAGGGTTCAATTCGTTCAGTTCCATAAATAATAAAAAGTGTATTCTTGTTCCATGACGTACCTATTAAATTGCTTAACAAGATTTTTTTCGAAAAAATATAATCATTATATTACAAGAAATAATGATCTTAACCTTTACAAGCGAGCTCCTTGAACTTAGTCTTGTTTTTTTTTGTTAGTTAAGCACACCTAAGTTAAAAAGTAGAAAGTTATAGCATTGTTAGTTTTAATACGGCCAGCAGTCTACTTAAAGGTTTGTTTTAAAAGCTCTTAAAACGTATAAAACTAGTATACAGGGTGTCCCAAAAGTCCGAGTCCACCCCAATATCTCCAGAACCAAGAGACAGAGAAGTATAATTTCACTTAATTATATGGTTAAAAAATAGCATCTTTTTGGATGCTAATTGTACCGAAATTCATTAAGGGGACGGAGCTAGGGCAAAAATTATACTTTTTTTTATGAGATGTCCTGTATACCTTTAAAATTTGAATAGAGTTTTTCAGTCTGTTTCCAAAAATTCCTAATATGTTACATTTTTCTGTAACGGTTTTTAATTTTCATTCGAAATTAGTTGAAAATTATAAGCGTATCAGAGTTTGAAATATTTTTGAGGGGGGTGTAGCTTGATAACTGATATTCGATCCGAACAGCCAGAAGAATTCTCGAACCAAGGCATAGATATAACACTAGAGGAAGTAAAACACGCAATATCTTCAGCTAAAATCAGAAAAGCGGTAGGGCAAGACGAAGCATACACTGAGGTTTTAAAGCTAATAAAAAACGAAGATTCAAACCCAACCCAAACTGCTTTTAATAACTACAAGAGGTACAGAAACAAAATAAATGAACTTATTGATAAGCAAAAAAAGCACTTTTATAGAACAAAAATACTGAATGCACAAAATGACTCTAAAACTGTATGGGAAATCATCAACGAGTATACTAACAAAAAACAAACACGTCATAACATCATAACAACAATAATAAACAACGATAATACTATAAAAGATCAGCAACAAATCACAGATATATTTAATAATCACTACTCGACACTTGGGAAAAAAACGGCTACAGATATTGAAAACAAAAGCACACAAAATAGGAATAATTTTCAATTTCCGCAGAAACGTAACCCATTTAGTCTTTTTTTAACTCCAGTATCAGAACAAGAACTTAGCACCGCTCTTATGACATTAAAAAATCATTCAGCGCCAGGCTATGATGGAATCACAACAGCAATTTTCAAACATTCCACCAAATTTTTGACAAAACCTATAGCTTGCCTGATAAATAAAATATTCGAAACGGGAATCTGTCCAGATATTTTTAAAATAGGAATCATAAAACCAATTTTTAAAAATGGAGAAATAATTCAAGTCGCGAACTAACGGCCTATAAGTTTGACCACCTGAATGACAAAGATATTCGAAAAAACTCTTAAGACTAGAGTTATGCGCTTCTTAGAACTTCATGACTTATTAAACTCGCGGCAATATGGCTTTCTAAATAAAAGGAGCAGAACAGACGCAATAGCGGACTTAACAAAACGGATTTACGACAGCCTAGATAACAACAACTCATACGCAGCCATATTTCTAGACTTGGCAAAAGATTTCGATACTGTAAGCCATCGAAGGCTTTTGTCAAGGCTAGAACAAATTGGAATAAGAGGATTGGGCCTTGATTTAATAAAATCGTACCTAACTGACAGAGAGCAAATGGTACAAATTAAACCTTCCATAAGCAGCAAGAGGACAGTTACATATGGAATTCCATAAAGGACAGTTCTAAGACCTTTGTTGTTCATAATATACATTAACCAACTTCTAGAACTAGGCTGTCAAAGTGTTATCATATCTTACTGTGACGACAGAGTATTATTCATAAAGGCTAAAACTTGGAAAAAAGTCGAACAAATAGCAAATTCAGATCTACAAAAAGTGGTTGGCTGAATGGACGAAAACCTGCTCACATTAAATTTACAAAAAACTGTATATTTACCTTTCGATTCAGGTTGAACTCAATTTTAGACAAAACAAAACATGGATAATCCCTATTTCCTCTACTTCAAAATATCTTAGAATTACTATGGACTCCCATTTAAATTGGCGTGCTTACACAGATATTTTAACAAAAAAATTAAGATCGCTCATGTACGTTTTCAAAAAAGCAAAACAAATCCTGAGCATAAAATATCTCAAAGCTTTATGCTTCTCTTTGGTACAATCCATAATAGAGTACGGAATTATTGGGTGGGTAGGTACTTATCCCGAACACATAAACTCTGTAGAGATAGCACAGAAAAGAATAATCAAACTCTTATTTGGTCTTGACACTCGTTTTCCCTCAAACGAATTATTTCGTTATACGCAACTTCTGACAGTACGACAAACGTTTTACAAATTATCAATATGCCAACTACAAAAAAATAACTCTATATCAATGCTGTCAGAACATCACGAACACAATACCAGGTTTCAAGCAAATCTAAACGTTGTGACCAACAGACAAAACAGAATGAAAATTATGATTGTTTTCCACAAACCAAAACTACACTTTTTTGCACTCGACGCGCGTTTCGCTAACAACGTTAGCATCATCAGGAGACGATAAACAATGAACTAAATTAATCTATGCTCTATCTTATATACAATCCTTTAGTGGGCGGAGATAAGACTAATAATTTGTGATTGATCACGATTTTTAATCCTATCTCCCCTCAACCAAAAAATAAAGTGTACTAAACTGGATGGGTCCTCTATCTTTATTTAAACTATTTCTGGATTTAATGATTTCCATACTTTCATATGCATTCAAAAGTCTTTTGTTTGGTACACTTTTTAGAAGTTTTAGGTTATCTAATGTGAATCTATGATTGTTTTCAAAAGCATGCTCGGCCACACTTGACTTTTCTGTTCTTCCGTATTTTAAGTGTGCTAAATGTTCTTTAAAACGTGTTTGAAAAGAGCGTCTCGTTTGGCCAACATATTTTTTGTCACAATCCATGCAACTAATTTCGTAAATTCCACTTTTTTCTAGAACTGTTGTTTTATCCTTGGGATTTCCTAGTAAGCTTCTTATTGTGTTACCGGATTGATATACTAATTTAAGACCGGTGTTATTAAATACTTTGTGTAATCCTTTCGTATAATTAGGATTATAAGGAATTGATACAAACTTTGAGTCGCAGGTATCTTTTTGTCTGAAAAAGGTAGAATTCCGAAAGGTCTTTTGAAAAGAATGTCTATTTATCAGCTTATTTATTAAGCCTTCGTCGTAACCGTTTTCGCCAGCTATATTCCTAATCCTATTCTTTTCTGCTTGAAATCATTCTTTGTTTAAGGGGAAATTTACTAATCTATATGTTAAAAAGTGCAAACTTGCAAGCTTATGTTGTAAGCAATGAAAAGAGTCATTTGGAATATACCTGTTGGTGGCCGTGCCTTTTCTGTATAGGTCAAAGTCCAATTTATTTTTATTTCTTATAACTAAAGTGTCTAGAAATGGCAGTGTACCGTTGTTCTCTGTTTCATAAGTAAATTTAATAGTGGGAAATTTGTTATTTATTTTTTCCATAAAATTTTCAACACTAGTTACTTTAGTGTTGAATACTGCAATCACATCGTCTACATACCTGAACCATACTCTGGGGAAATACTCAAATTCTTTACTTATATCTGATTCAAATTTGCTCATAAATAGGTTTGCGATAAAAGGTGATAAACTATTACCCATTGTGGTTCCTTCTAATTGCTGGTAGTAGTTATTTTTATATTGAAAGTAATTTTGATTCATGCAGAGTTTTGTTAAAGATAGGTATTCTAAAGTCTGTTTGTCTTCTAGATTGTTTTTTCTTAGTAGTTCCTCCAGGTATTGTAAGGTATTGGGGATCGACACACTAGGGAACAACGAACTAACATCAAACGAGATTAAAATTTCACCTTCTTGGAGTGAAATATCTTTAACTTTGTTGATAAATTCAAGGGAATTTTGAACAGAAAAACCATTTTCCTTTATCGGTAAATTTTCAAACTCGTTTGCTAGCCATTTAGAAATGTTGTAAGTAGGTGATCCTACAGCAGAAACTATAGGTCTAACCGATTTTCCAGGCTTGTGGATTTTCGGAAGACAATACAGTTTCGGCATAGTGGGATTGCTTACTTGTAGTTTATATTTAATATTGTCAATAATAATATTGTTACATTTTTTAATTGTGTTTTTTACTTCGTTAATCCCAATCCCAACATAGACAAAACAGAGTTTTAGGACAGCAGACCTTCACTTATATTGGCCAAACAGTTTTCAGTAGAATACCAATAGAACACAAAACCAGAATTGATCAAAAAGTCTTCACAAAAAATCTGTGCAAATGGTTTATTTCGACTAATTTTTCGATTTCAAACTAACAATTTAAAAATATACATTTGTTTGAACGTTTAAGTGCGTATTATTTTTTTTTAAATGGCAAAGATGTACTGTCAAAAGATCGCAATTCGGGCTTAACCTAAATGTTGGAAAAACAAAATGGATGGTCATATCCAAGGAAAAAAACATCTGAGTCATGTTAGAAGTAAATGGGCGGCAATTCGAATGCGTGGATTCATAAAAATACTTGGGTTGTCTCCTCAGTGAGAACTGGGACAACATGCAAGAAGTTTGTGCAAGAATTAAACAGGCCAGATCATCTTTTATCAAAATGAAATCAGTGTTGCGTAGTCGCGATCTTAATACCACTCTCCGAATTCGTGTGCTTCGGTGTTATGTTTTTAGCATCTTATATGTGCAAAAAGTTAGAGGCATTCGAGATGTGTTGTTATCGTAGAATACTAAGGATATATTGGATAGACTAAGTAACTAATGTGGATGTTCTCCTTAGAATAAATAAAGAGCTAGAAGTTTTATTTACCATCAAAAAACGGAAACCTGAATATTTTGGACATATTTTGAGAAATGACAAATATAAATTTTTAAAATTGATAATAGAAGGCAAAATTGAAGGCAGAAGAGGTCCAGGTCGTAGACGAATATTATGGCTTAAAAATCTTAGACAATGGTATGGTGTTAGCACTACGACACTTTTCCGAAAAGCAGTGGAGAGGGTGCAGATGGCGCTGATGATAGCCAACGTTCGAAGAGAGAGGCACTTGAAGAAGAAGAAGTGTGGTTTGACGTCAACCTGCACTCCCCACCATATTTTAAAAAAAAACAGGATTTCTAGTGGATTTTTAGAAATTCTTGTTGGTGATATTACGAGTTCGAAATTAGATCTTAATTTTGGGATAGTTCCGTCCGGCTGCACCCCCTCATTTTGAATATAAAAAAAAACAATAAGGAGTGTGGTTCGAAATTTTTAAAAATGGTTCAAAATTAGTTCGAAATTATAAGTATATCAAATTTCGAATATCTTTGGGAGGGGGGGGGTGTGGCTTGACTGGTTGCTAAAACTATCTGTTTTTTCCCGCTTTAGATCTAATTTTAGGTCGCTCCAAACTGGTACGTTTGATGCAGGCTGATGCTCTCTATTAACTGTTTAATAAATTAAATGAATTCTGCCTGTAAGCCCGCCGCATTATCATGTATGTCTTGTTTCCTACATGTTCCTTATAACTGCGTCCACCTTAACGATGTAGTGAATTTTTAAATAGGCGAAACAATGGTCGTGTGTCCTTAAACCAAGCCACTATTTATTAAACCTATTTATTAATTATTTGCAATCAATTTTTGAAGCTGATGAGGATATAAAGATATACAATCTATACAGGGAAAAAACAACTTATCGAATATCGAGGCCCAACGTCTTGATCCAAGAATAAATTAGAGTCGGTATTCCTTAAGAGAAAGCAAACTTGCCAATACAAATTATATTATCAGTTTGAGACTAAAATTCTTAATATTCTTAAATTCTTCATAGTAAATTAAACTTTTTTTAACTACTGGGTTTACTTTGCATTTATGTTATTCTCGTTATAAGAATCAAGTATACTTACATGACTAATTAGGGTGGATTAAAAAGTCGTTACGTTATACTTTTAAAAAAATATATCTTTAGAGTCAAACCCCAATTTAAACTTACTTTCTCGATATTATCTCTAGTACATTATCTCAAAGAAACAGCAATAAATATATAAAATTTAAACTAAATTTAAACACACCTATCCTAAACTATAACCTAAATTATACTATGATGGCCTAACCACCACCAATACTTAATAGCACATCTTGGAGTGTACAAGAATAAATTTCCTGAATAAATGATAAACAATATCGGAACAAGATAATTCGTAATTCGTTCAATGAAATGTTATTCTTATAATAAGATTTAGCATGAGGTAATAGGATTCCTGATTTGTTTTATTGTTTCCAAATTGATTTTATACAATTTATACAAACTTATTCTTAGTACAAAAACGCTCCTTTCATTTTAAAACCTCACTTGATTATTAATTTAAACTTGAAATAAAATTTTAAGTTTAATTAATTTTTATTTAAAATTAGATTAAGGAATAGCTTGCTGCTTTACCCAAACTATACATACAAACTTATAAATATGTCAGATACCCGGTTCAACGAAAACTGCGGAAAACTGCGACCCATAAATACTTAACCATAATATGAGATACTCTAATGGCCCAAGGATCGTAAAATGTGTAACAATAATAACTTTGTAAAACACCCCCTTTGAGGTGTAAATTTTACCCTTGCATTTTGAATAAAGAAAGTAGGTCGAGTGATACCTTGTTTTAACCCCTTATAGAGCAAAAGGCAAATTTTGTCCAAATTGAACTTTTTGGCTTCTGATACATTTTGGCCATATCATAATTCAAATATTTTGTGGAGGGGGTTAGTTTTGGGGTGGGAAATTATTATCTCAAAGAACCCTCCGGCTATATTATTTTTTGAGGTACTCTGGGATATATTTTTCCCACCAATAAAACAAAATAAGAATAATATATTATAAACTTTTATATATTTGAATTTTTATAACAAAAAATTGAAACTACAAGTATCCATAGTTGATCCTAAAACTAAATTTTGCAAAACATTTTCCCAAATATTTACTTACAATTCAATTTTTTAGATTTCAATACCTTTCACGAAAAAACGAAAATATTTGTATACAACTAAAAAACCAATTAAAACTTAAAATTGAATACCTACATACCTATCTAAAGTAGTTGTTCCTAAAACTTATTTTGCAACAAATTTTTTCTAAAATCACCTTATTATGAAAATCAGCGAAACATCCCTTACAGAGTGCAACATTACAAGGTTTACAGATTATGTTGCTCCTTTTTTCTTTAGCTTTCGTGCTACAGTGGCCACATCTTCGATAACTATGGCTCTGACAACATATGTCATCATTGCTGCTGTTTTTGTTAAAGATATAATTTCCAGTCACAATGTCAAAATTTGGATTTCGAATTTGGAGATAGCTGTTCACCTAAACAACATCACAGCTTGTTTAACAAACTCACGGTGGGATTTACTAAAAGGGTTCAGTCTATTTTAGAACAGTTCTAAGTTTAGGTAAAATTTTTGGTTTTAAGCATTTTAAACCAACCTACCTTGAGTTTTGGACATAGTTTGAATTATAAGAAGAATTTTAATAAGTTTTTTTATTGAATAATCATTTTAACACAATTTTTTGTTGGGTTTAAGAAGACAGTTAGAAGTAAAGAAAATTAAAAAATTTAAACCCACGCTTATTCGTTAATTTTTCCAATTAATACTTGATGTCACACAACGATTTAGAAGAGTAATAATAAAATAAGGAGTAGATTAGTTTTGTATTTATTTAAAAGGTGTTTTTATTTATGAAATGTATTAAAAAACTTAAATACAAGTTTTTTTACATTTCTGTCACTGTCGAAATGTGAGTTTAAAAATATTGGCGCTGCGTTCAATCACAAACAGCGAGTTCGGATATTTTACCTCTGCTTGCCCCTTGGCTTGCACCAACCTCTATTAATAAAAGCTACAGCTTTAGAATGAGTGGGCTTTGAGTAAGGAAAGTTTTTTTGACTGAGCTTTTAGATAACCTCAATGTTTTACTTTCAGTTTGTAAATATATTAATATAGTTGTTTTTGGTTTTTTTGTTGGGTATATTTTTCGTGCATAATCAGTGACCTTCACTTATTTTCGTTTTGCCTCGTAGTGCCCTCATAAATATATTTTTTGTGCTGAAAACGGGTTGAAAATATGGCGTAAATTAATCCTTGTAAAAACAGTTACTTAGGGAAATTATAAATAGAAAAAAAGCAGTTTTTCAGTGGTATTTTGCAATAACAATACAAAATAATTAATAACTTTGTGTCTTTTCTGTATGGGTAAGTGTTTTTTGAAAATTGGTTTTAAAATTTAGTACCCCCCACAGGTGTAAATATTTAGACCTGTGGGGGATACTATTGTAGATCTTAGTAAATCTCACTGTCAGTGTCCAGAGAAAGTTGTATGCAATTTCTGTAAAATTGTATATACCTGCCGTTCTATGCATAGGTATATATATAAGTATTACATAATTTTCGATTTGTTAGCTGAGAACATCGTGGCCGAAACTTTTGCGACTTCTTTTGGTTACATTGTAGTCTATACATTTTGCTACCAAAATTCGAATGGTCAAATGGAAAACTACATTTTTTCTATATTATGTTATTCTATACCAATAACACTTACCTGATTTTTTTGCAAAATTTCGAAAAACACATAAAATATCAATAATTTTAAAATCGACTGTCAAAAAGTTTAAAAAATGCAACGCCTCAACGGACAGTGGGAAATAATCTTCCCACTTAAAGACATAACCTACAATCTCGCGCGCAACAGGTCCTGTACGCGACTGAGAGCCGTTTCATGGTCGCCTAGCCGGTTCGCGCGCAGTCTAAAGGCGCAATTACACAGACGAACATGCTCAAATAAAAGCTCGTGCAAAATATCTAAAAATTTTTGCGTGAACATTTTTGTGAGCTTTTCTTTGAACATTTTTGTTTGCAAATTATTGCTATCTATTTTGGAAACATATTTTTAAAGATGAGAATAAATAAAATTTCACATCAGTGATCAGTGATCTCAATTCTTTAAAAAAATGGAACACCAACTTTTATTTAAAATTTTTGTGAAAAAAAGCCGACGGCAAGCGAAACATTATTATTGGCTCTACTATCAGTTTTGTCACATGGATTAGGTTTACTTATAATATTTTTTTCTTAGGGTTTTTCCCGGATTTTTTTGCCCGGGGTTTTTATTGGGATTTTCTTGCGAGTTTTTTTTATTTCCAAGGGTTATTTTCCTAAAAAAAAACCCAGGAAAATTTTTCTTTTCCAAAAAAATTTTGAGTTTTTCAAATATCAGCAAAAAACTCAAAAATTGCACTTTTAAGCGGTAATCCGCGCCTCACGACTATGGGGAGTGGTGGGGAGGGAGATTTTTTTTAAACATATTTTTGTAACTTTACCTTACCTTTAGCTTTTATTGTTGTTTTTTAATTCCTCACACCAGATTTACCTAGTTAGTTTAAGGTCCCAAGGGTTGCTTAAAAAAGCAAAAGGTTCATGAAAATGCTGAAGATAGATACTCACTGTCAATTTAATGTAATAATCAAGGTCGATTACTGACACTGAACAAACAATATGCAAAGGAGCAACATTCCGATTCAAAAGTCCAGTCTATTACTGCTAAATTATATTTTTTTAGGCAATGGTCGGGATGGTAGGATTGTAAAAGTGGGTAATAAACGGGTATTATTTAGACCGAACGTGCTTTTGTTCATATATTTGAGATTTAATAAAATGTATATAGGTTTTTTAATTTGACTTAATTGTTATTGTATTATGTTTTAAACTAGGAAGTAAAATAAAGAGATATTCTTTTAAACGTAAATTTTTAGCATTACATTTTACAGGCAACAGCAATAAATACGTGCCATTATTATTATTTTATTCTCGTTTTTCTACAACCTAAAAAAAGTTACAGGTATATTGGCATATCCCCTATAAAAATCAGGTCAATCGAAGTTGCCTATAAGGTAAAATGTGAATTTCTACATCAAATTGTTTTTCCGTCGGAAAGCACTTAATTAAAAATACCTTGTTTTAAAACTTAGTCTTTCTATTTTCAGTTAAGTTCAATGAATTCCCATAAAACTATAAAATTTAAATTTGTAAGAAATTTATGTACCAACATTTCTCCAAACAAATTTTGCTTAACATTTTGCTCGAACATTTCTTTGAGCATTTTGCTCAAGAGGCTCGTGTAAATGTTTGTCGGCATTTCCACATCAAAGGAAAGTTTGTCTGTGTAAATGCGCCTTAATATTTAAACTAGCCAATGAGATTTACTTTGCAGTATAGGGGGGATATATATGTGCCGATACCCTATGAAAGGTTAAAGGTCTTTTATGCACTTTAAGGAGTTAAAGTGCACTTTTAATCCCCCATTTTAGAGATAAAACGGGTACTTTTAATCCATCAGGGATTAAAAATAATTTTAATCCTTGGGGATTTAAAGTAAATTTTTTCAAATTAAACAATAATTTTATTAAAATTTTATTTATTTGTTAAAATGTATGAACCAAAAAAATAATTAGCATATGCGTTACTTACATCTAGTTTTTATTATGATATATAGGAGCACTTTTTCATCCGTAAAATTCTCTGCCTGCTGTTCAGCGCACCATTTTCGGTAATCACGAAACTGTTTCTTGTAAACCTCGCGAGATTTTTGCAGAAGAAGGATAGCGATGGCCTCTTCCGCGGCCTCTTCAATGTTCATTTTCAAAAAAAATGCTGTACGATATTTCTGGACTCACCGTTTCGTGACGCCGTTTGATAACAACACCTGACTGACATTTGGTTTGTGCCATGGCAACACTTCCATGGCATAATAAATTTTGAGTAAATCCACCATGCCAACAACAATCAATGACAATCAGTAATACGAGCTGTCAATCTTGAAACTAGAGTACCATTAAGTGGTCTACTGTTAGTTTTGTGATTTTTGTTTTTAGTTTCTCGCATTATAAATTGTATAAAATAGTATAGAAACCTCGTGACTAAAGTGTATTTTAATCCCTAGGTTTATAATGTACTATTAATTGACTTTCCAATCATATAAAAATTTCCAATATCCTATAGTTTATTTTTTCAAATATTCACTTTCACAGTTGCATGGACCAATGTAAAAATAGTTGTTATAAAGATTTTTTTTGATTTTTTGGGAATTCTTTCCTAAGACTGAAGACAAAGTCCAGAGTTCGATCCCTCTCCTGGCTTTAAAAGTTTTTTTTTTCTGGAATTTCCACTCTAGGATCAAATGCCCAGTGTTGCCCAAGTGAGAGCCAAGTGTAACGTTTTTTGGGACAAACACAAAATATCCATGCACCTAGCCGGGATTGGAACCTGAGGTCTTCCGTGCGGCAGGCAGATACGCTACTCACTGCGCCAAGGCGCGGCGGCGGCCGGCTTGAAAAGTTAGGCCCCAAGAATAGTCAATATTTTTTTCGAAAGGAAACCGTATTTTATCCATTTTTTTTTCAAATTTAGATATTGATCTTCGGGCGAATAAACAACTCGCCAAATAATGGTTAAATCTAAAATGGGAAATTTTTCTCTATAAAAGAGCAAAACAAGCAAATATTTTACTCGTGGAATAATCTACTCCGAAAGAGGCGAACACGATCTGTTGTGGTACAAGAATCATTAAAATCACCTCACGACTAAAGCTGCCAAGCCTATTTAAAACGAGCGAAGGCAATGACTACACGGCGGTTCCTTATTAATATAATCTTCTTTGTTAAAATTTTTGATTTGACACTTCTAGACTATTAATTTTATTAAACTAATTACACACCATTAAATTTTTGGAATGTGATTTGCTCTTTTTAATTAGTTAAACAAATCCTAGTTAAGTACTTTGCCATCGCTCACATCCTTTAAGTGATACAGCAGGCTGACCTAAAATAAAATATAGAGTTGTTTCCCTTGAGCGAAGAAGCATCCTTAATGCAATGCCACAGCAAAAGATTATTTGCGCAGTACATAAACTGAACAGCATATGTCTTCAGACATTTGCAAGGCAATTCGGAGACCATCCCAGCAAACACAACTCATCGACATTGAATCGGGCCAATGTCGACAACGTCGGCAGTGTGTCGGCATCAGTTTTCAGTCAATAATCGGCAACTGACGGAGGTCCACATTACTACAGTCGACTTTATGCCGACACCACTTTAGGAACGACGATGGTCCGATTGAAACTTTGTTTAATCGGCCAAAAATCGGCCCAATTTACTATAGTCAACTTTATGACGAATCCCACTTTATTTGCTTTAAGGCCGACGACGGTCCGATTGGAACTTTGTTTAATCGGACGAGAATCGGCAACTGACGATGGCCCGATTTACTATAGTCGACATTATGCCAACGCCAACCTTATCTGCGTTAGGGCCGATGATGCTCCGATAGGAACTTTCTTTCATCGGTCTGGAATCGAAAACTGACGTTGGCCCGATTTACTATAGTCGACTTTATGCCGACGCCTACTTTATCTGCTTTAGGGCCGGTTTAATCGGACGAGAATCGGCAACTGACGATGGTCCAATTTACTATAGTCGAAATTATGCCAACCAAAACCTTATCTGCTTTAGGGCCGATGATGATCCAATTGGAACTTTCTTTAATCGGTCGAGAATCGGCAACTGACGATGGCCCGATTTACTATAGTCGACTTTATGCCGACGACCACTTTATCTGCTTTAGGGCCGACGATATTGGAACTTTGTTTGATTGGTCGAGAATCGGCAACCGGAGATCGTCCTATTACGTCACCTTAAGATTTTTAAACTTAATAGTTTCTTCCTAGTATGTAGAGATGGCGGTAATGTCACTATGTTCCCGGTACAGTGGAAGATAATATTATTTATATAATATAAAGGAAGCAATTTTTAAAAACCTACCCTATTTGTATTTCCGGGTGTAATTCGATTCATATCGCACGACGCAGGTACACTGTACACACCGATAGCTGTTTTAACCTGCAAATAACCAAACCAATGATAGCTTCCACGGCCGCCTAAAGCACGCGACGGCGACTCGATGCTTGATGCATTCAGAAGGTTTAATGACCTCTCAACGCACACGAAAGCTGTCATACTGCTGCTGCCAGCGTATTATAGCTGCAGGCTACAGAGAACCTAGTAGCGGGGATAGCTTTTATTGGATTTTTCTAGAGTAGTGAAAAACTACGCGCACACGAAACGCGGGCAGACCAGAGATGCGTAAATCGATCATTTTGTACTGAACCTATCGATCAGCGATTCGTTTTTAGAATGATCGAATCTTTTCGATCGATCATTCAATCAATCATTTGAAATTAAAGAAAATGGTGGCCACAAAAAAAAAAGTTCTATTCAGAATGCAGCTAAATACAAAATATTCTGCTGACCAAAAAATCTATTAGGGTGTGAAAAAAAGCAGATAATTTAATTTTTTATTGTATAAAAGGAATCTTAACGTAACACTTTTCCCAAAAAAAACAAAACGGTAATCACGGTTTTTGTATTTTTTAATAGTCCCGATTCCTGATTTTAAAATAAGTTACAGTTTACGCCGCGCGCAGGAATTCGAATCAAAGGAACGATTGAACGAATAAGCGCCGATCGACCTACGTCATGAGTAAAATTTCCAATGATACCTTTCTTTGTTTTCGTCACCCGATAATAGCACTGGCTGAGAATTAAACGAATATGCTATTCCGATATTAACTCTCGTCTATGTCTTGCTCTATTTAACTTATTAGCTTATTGGCTGTCTCTTTCAAGATCCACTCACGTAGCTCCATGCTTTCATTCAACCGATTGAATCAGTCTGTCCGTCTGTCTCTCTTCGCGTTGATTTTCATTTAATTCATTTTGATTTATTCTGTCTTTGTCGGTCATTTGACTGATTGAATCATATCGAGCAAACATGATTCGATCATTCAATACTCGCAAGTGATTCGATCATAGTGAACGAATCGTTTTTGTTTTTTTTAACATTTTTAATACAATCTAAGATCATTATGTTTTTCTAGGCGACGACTATAATGGTTAAACTTAAATAGAGACATTATGTTTACCAAAGTTGCGATCAGACATAAAGCAAACAATTTGGCGACGATGCCAGATTACGCTGAAATTTGTATTTCTACACGTAATGTTTTTACATACCCATTATTTTCATATCTTTTTTATGATTTATCTGCAATGATGCAAATATTTCGGTTTGTTTATTAAAACATGGAAACACACCTTATTTTTATTGAAATATATATATAAAAAAATAGGTATTTTCTATAATTGCATTTAAATTTACTTTTATCTTCAAAATTTTAAATCAAAAAAGAATTTATAATGTGCAGGTACATGTTATGATACTTGAAATACAGGGTTCCTAAGCAAATCCTTAGGGGGCCAAGCAGCCGTGTATAAGACGCAGACAAACGGAATTAGGCAGAAAAGGATGGGCATGGGGCGATGTTGTCACTACATCTTACACGTAGTAAATCCATTCCAGGTTGTTGTTTTCTAATGTTTACCATTTTCATACCTTTAGGACTGGAATAAAAATTGTTTTTGCTCGACTTTAATACCAAACTGATGAAAGATATCGTAAAAAAAAATATTTTTTGGCTTTTAATTTTGTAACCATTGTCCTTACGCACTGTTTATAGGCTGGGGACTGAGATACATGCAAATGCCTAATCTAAAGCATTCATACAAGGCCGGAGAAATCGACTGAGATATTTCCGTAGAAACTTGATCAAGCAAATAGAACGGGTTGACGCCTTCGAACGTCCAACCCGGGTTTTGCACTTTGATTCGAAATCAAAAAGGACGAACAGTCAGATGTGGGGCCGTGCACAAATTAACGGTGATTTTACCAATTTTTGACCCCCTCCCTATGTAATGTTTTGTAACGGTTTGGCACGCCACTCCCCTAATACTACATAACGATTTCAAGACCACTACCCCCAAAAAAAAAAAAAAAATTCAGTTATTTTCATTCCAAATTTTCTTAGTTTCACACAAATGCAAACGCTGTCGAAAACCCCCCTCCCCCCTACGTAACGTTTCGTAACCCCCCTCCCCCCTATGACCATTACGTAATTTGTGCACGGTCCCTGTAGTCCCAGTGGAGGAGGGCGAGAAAATTGATATTTTTTCTTAAAAATTATACTCTTTAAACCTATTTCTTTGCGTTCCCGAAATTACGTAATTTTTGAAAAAAAATTGTAAGCGGCGCCATTTTTATTTCGTGCTTTGTTTTTCTAACATTTTTGCATTTAATTTTAATTTAATTGAAAAATTTTTGCCTGCGGCGCCCTTTATTTTCTCACTCGAAACCAAGATCCCCCGTTTTAGGAAAACTGATCCCGTCTCTGTTTCTAAATTTTTTCGAATAAAAGTAGAGTATGACCATGGGGGAAATAATTTTTTTGTACGGTATGACGAAAATTTCGAGAAAGTTGAAGAAAAAAATAAGAAAAGTTTTTTGTAAAAAAAATGTTTTTTGTAAAGAAACAGAGCAAAATAAATCTTTTCACCTCTTTTTGGGTGTTTCAAATATTGGCAGCCCCTTATTTTTCGCTTTTACCCTCCCGCTAGTTTTAAAGAATTGGTTCGCTACATGTTTCGAGATCATGTCATAAAATACCTCGAAAATATCAAATGTAGTTTAGGGCCAGGTTTATTTAAAATCAATAATATCGCAAGCAAAAAGCTCTGCAGGAAAAACAGCGCCGTTTATTGATTTCTTTGGCTGCTAGTGCTAGCTGCATGGTTTGGCCGTTTCCGGATAGATGTCACTAGTAGAACAGAATGGAAAGAAATTTAATTAAAAGCGAAGATATTTCTTTCTAATGTTAACAACCTCACGAGTTTATCGCTCAGTATCGTAAATAATGGACCCTGCCGCCTCCTTTAAGCAAGAAAAAACTGTGGTTTGGACCTGAAAACATCTAGTTTTTCCTCGATCATCTCATGGTGTGGCCGCCATCTAGCGGAATTTGCAGACATCTTGTCAACGGTTATTAATGCAACTATGATTTATGCTCACAATGAAAGAGTCGCGACAATTTTTTCTTATAAAAGCAGTCCGGAGATAATAACAAACTGGCACCATTGCTCAATATACCTGTTTCTTTTGTGCGCGCAGAACGTTCTATGCCATTTCTGTTTGATTTATTGAAATCCTATCCCTAAGGAAAATCTTAGGAACCCTGTATACCTCATTTTACCTGATATTTTGGTCGAAAGAATAATTTTTTTTATTTCCCAATATATATCGGGAATAAAACCTACAACAATGTGACAATCTCGCATTTGTGGCGGGTCAGCCATGTAACCGTTTGTACACTGCTTCATTCATAATTTCTAGTCGGCGTTGTAGCTTTAGCATAATCTAGGGTTTTAGTATATTTTACAGATTTGGACAGTTTTTAATATTTTTCCATAGATTTTTAAGTGTTTGTGTAAAAGTGATATGACAAAGTGCATAGTGTGACGAAAACTGGAGATTGCAGGTGAAAACAAAACATTTCACAAGTTAGTTACCATATGTTATTCCGACGCCATCTTGTCATAGGTTGCCATAGGCGTGCAACTAGTGTTGACATAAATAAAAAATGTAATTGATAAATATAGGAAAGAGATAAGTTGGGATATTTTTGGGAATTTGTGATAAAAACAATATGGTAAGCACACTAATTAATTACACTATATTTGGTATAATGAACCAACCCCAGCTGCGACATTTTTAAATATCCTATGAGTAGCAAAAAAATTTAAGAGGTAGTTTTGATAATATCTATAGTCAGCTTATTTAATAATAATTATATATAATATAATTAAAACTTTATAACAGACACAGGAAAAGAATGCATGTTTGTTACAACTTTTTATTTATAACATTTACATAGGTAAATACTCCACATATGATTTTTTTTGTATTTATTAAAAATGTAAAGATACTTTTGTACGTATTAAATAAAAATTATATTAGAGTTTATAAATTCCATTTATTTTTACACAATGAAAAACTATCATATAATACCTATAACAAAGGTAACTTCCTTTTTAAAAACACCACTATTTTTAATCAAATTTGATTATTTTTTTCACATTGGTTTTTTGGTAATTTGCCTAAACAGTGCGGAAAGTGATACTTTTCTGCACGCGGTGTCCGTTATTGGCGAAAAAGGCACTTTTGACACGTTTTTAGTACAACAATTTACTCTATGTTATTTCTTTACATAAATATTTTCACAATGACAAATATAATACCTCGGTATCAATTATTAAGTATAGAAAAAAGATTGTATTTCCAAAAATATTTAACAAGCCTAAAAATAAAAACCAAACCTTTTACATGTATAAATAACGAGCCGCTTCTGGCCGCAGGTAAAAGTGGCGTGGTATTGCCTGGGCCAGCGTTGCCAGTCGACGATAAAATGGTTTTCCCTGAGTCTAATGACTGATCGCGTTTCAAAGTGATCTATGAGTGGCTTGATGGGTCTATTTTAGTTGAATGTCTTTGAGGAAGACGCACTGATTTCTTTGCTTCCATGGACCGTACGCTGCTGTCTTTTTCTCACAAAATGGTACATTGTAAGTGCAGCATCAATATGTGTCAATGTGAGCAGTAGAGCCGATTGTGGCTGAAATAGTCATTGCAGTTCACTACTGCTCTACGATAGGAATAGTAAAACTGCTATTTTTAAATACATTGCCGTCGAGGTAGTCACAGCCAAGTAGCGGCGTCAACCTTTTTAAAACGTCGGGGGTAAAAGCCGCAAAAGCTTTATTGTTATTTCTTTGTTGCGGAAACGTTGTCAGTGCTGTTTTGTAGCTGTTGATAAAAATAAGTCTTTCATGTGCCTTTAAAAATCCAAAAAGCTGTTACCTACACCTTTTCTCTAAGCAGGAGAGTATAGAAACTTAATAGCTGCACTATTCAGCGGTGACAACGTTTTCAAAACGTTGTGGCAGAAACAGCAGAAGCATTATAGTTATTATTTTTGCTGCTAAACCTTCGTCCGAGTTATTTTGTTTCTGAACAAGAAACAATTGTGCTTTAAAAATTCAAAAAGCAATTACATTTTTTCCTAAGATTAGAGAAAGAAAGGATACCTGGTCCAACAGCAACTCCTTCGCTAATAATAACCCCTGTTTATTTGGAAAATTTTACGACACCCGACAAACCAAAACAATGAGTTGGAATAATTGGCGTAGCGTTCTAAAGGTTAGAGAGGGAAAGCGACGGAGATATGTAGGGTGTGACGCAGCCGCGAATAGATTAAGGAACTATAGATCCGCCAATAATTATGTTTCGCGAAAAGTGCGGTTATGTTTCCGCGTGCAAAGGAACTGCCAACATAATACTATTTAGGTTGGCAATACTCTAGAAATCTGCAGCTCCTCCTCTTACCCCTTCTACGGTTATCCGTCAATATGACAAAATTGACAGAATGTCAGTTATGACTCATAACTATGGGTTCCATTTTGGAAATTAAGGTTCGCCAAGGTTTTTAAAAAGTGATATTGTGATTTTTCCTGTTCAAAAAATTGTGATTTTATCCGTTGATTACAAAGGTTGAGAAAAAAAGAGTTAGAGTGTGCTGTGTTCAAAGCTGCGGAGACCGTGCCATGATCCCAATAAAAAAAGATATCGTTTCCCCAAAGGCAATCCTGTTTTTTCAGAAGTATAGTGAAGCCCTTAAACGCGAATAAACTAAGTGCTTATGAAATATCTAACAGATTTTACGTGTGTGATAAATATTTTGCTCCAGAGGATATTTTGCAGACTGGTCGCAGAGATTTTTTCTAATGTGTTCATTTACCATAAATTGCCCTACATATATACAGTAAATTTTTTGAGTTTAAAATTATTTTTTTTTGTCTCACAAATTTCTTTTGGAATACATAAGTGTTGCATTTATTGTTTTTTTATTAAGTAATATTTAAAACACAGACGAGATAATATTGTAATATTTTATTTATTATCAAAAATATAAACTAACATGTTTTGAAATATATGACATATTCTTTTATAATAAAACAACCAGAGGTTTTGTACTACAAGTGCATTATTACGGGTAATTTGTATTTATTTTTTAAAAATATGCTCTTTTGTTTGAATTTAACATAATTAACAATTTTGTTTTGTGTCTGGCAAAAAAGCATATTTTGAAAAATTAAACACAAATTGCTTGCAATTTAAAAAAAAAGAGATAAATAAGCGAGCACCATTTAGTGGTCATATTAAAAACTAACAAAAAATCAATAGTACGGTTGTCGCGAATTTAACCGTGAGCCATCTAGTGGTCATATTGGTCACGTGCAGATCTGCGCAGACTCGCCAAACTCCAAATAGTTCCGAACCGTTTAACACGTAACAGTCGTATCTATTGAAGCTCCTTAACCTATGAACAAGCCTAAATGAACAGGTGGATGGCAGAGCGAGTGTCGGTTTTTCCGGGGTTATTCTTGAACTGTGAGCATGCATTTGATGTGCTTCGGCTGTTGAGTGGTCCTCCATTCCTCTCTTGGCTTCGAAAATTAGCTCCCAAGATTTCTCAGATAATAATATAACCAAAGTGTCCTTAAGCTTCGGGTATCTTTTCTTTATTTAATCTCTGAGCATCCAGCACTTAATCTGCTGTGTGTATACATGCCGATAGTATAGCTACGGGCCGATGATTCCTATTTCGTTCGGCAACATATCGGGTACCGTATAAATTTCGTTCAAATGCATTCCCTATTATTTCTGGATATTACATTATTTGCTTTGTATACTTGTCAAACAAATAAAAAGAATTGGCGATGTATTGTAAAAATGATATAGATATACGGGAAAAGTGGGTGGGGATAAAATGGGCAAACATTTTAATTTTTAACGAAAATTTAAGCAAACTGCAGGTGCTTAAGCAATTTAATCAAATCTAAAACACTTTTAGATTGGTTTTATTTAGTTTTTATTGCAAAACCTACATTAGATGTTCTGTAATTTTTATGTATACGGCTTCTCTCACCACTAGTTTTTCAAACTAATACTTTTATATACCTTCATCAAAAACATGATTTTAGTAACTGTCTGCAGATAACTTAAGCGGGACTTTTTTGGTTACCGAAGCAAAAAAACTTTTTTTGGATCACAGGTGCAAAAAAAGATTTCTGTCCCAAAATTAAAGGAAATAGCCGAAAATAGTAATATTGAATTGAAATTCTTGCGTAAAAACTAAGCCATTTCCTCCAATGTTCACCAAGTATTTACGGGAAAATTATTTTAAAACATCAAAATCAAAATATCAAACTGACAAACATCAAAATGTCGCAACAATGAACGTCACCGAGTAAAAAGGCAAATCGCTATAGCTTGGTTTATAGTGTAAAGATGAAGTGCTCTTCGTTTAAGATTTTTCTTGGATTTTTTGATAAAGATATTTAAGAAAATTGTATTAACAGCTCGCAGCTAAACTGTGCTTTTTTTACTCGCGTTTTTAAATACCTCTCCAACGTTTGTAAAACAAGCACAATTTTAGTCACTAGTTCTGAAAACTACTATTATACGACATTTGCGCAAAGTGTCTTTCCCTTCCTTAAAGCTTATCTAAGCTATGCGTCGCGTCGCGTCGTTTGTGGCCCAAAGAGTACAAAATTATTCGTTCATTATACCTACTTACAATGTTTTTATACGATTTTAATAAGTATCATAAATTGAAGTTGATTCAACTTGGGAAACTCAAAGTTATGAAATCTCAAAATACAAATTTATTCAAAATTTGGTAGGTGACACGTCTTTCGCCTACATAGGCATCTTCAGACCTACAAATTACGATATACTAGTAAGATAATGCTTATTGCACGAATCGTCAAAATTTAAGAAAGAAAATAGGAATTACCTGGTATATAAAACGTCACGGTAGAGCATTGCGAAAGTTACAAAATAATAAAATAAAAAACATTTAAACAAACAAGTGACTTGTTTTACATTTTACAAAAAAAAAACAAATGAACATTTTTAGGTTGGGTAAAGGTCATAACCAAAAAATAATTATAAAAGTTATACAATAAGCTTCAGGCTAGTGCGAACATAGGGGAAGTCAGGTCCAATTTAGTCTCCGTGCCGTACGACCGAGGTGGGGTCGTAGCACGCTGCAGTGTTATCTTTTTCAAATGTATTTTGTTTTTATTAATTTGATTTATTTTTGCCTTGCTCGAGAAACAGATTGGTAAGTTCGTAAGTGAAATAATACATTTTTAAAACTAAAAATGGATATCTACGAAGTTACCGAAAAAGTGCAGATGGTCAAATGGTACTATCAAGGACTGAGAGTACTATCAGACTCAGACTACTGAGACATATTGAAGAACTTTTTTTGGAGAATTTTGTAAATCGCCCAAAACCTAGTTTATCAACGATTCATGGGTTTGTCCAGAATTTTGAAAAGTTTAGTTGTGTAGCGCCAAGAAACCATAAAAACCCACTGTTTTGAATGACGAGCACGAAGTACGAGATGTGATGATTTGCGCTGCAGTCGAAAAAAATCGAAAGTTAACTAGCCATAAAATTGCCGAAGCAGTTGATACGTCTTCAGCCACTGTCTTACGTGTTCTCAAAAAGAATGGTTATCATTCTTACAAAGCATCAAAAACGCATAAAATTTTACCGGAGGACAACTATCGTTGTCTGAATTTTGCGAAACAATGATGAAAATGGCTAATCGTGACGAAAACTTTCTGAGATTTATTCTTTTTACAGATGAAAGCACTTTTCCATTATTGAATCGTCATAACCCAACACACGCTCGATATCGGTCGAGGGAAAATTTGAGTTTGTATTTTGACGTAAGAAAACAGTATCCCCAAAAACTAAATGGTTGGGGTGGGGGTATTGTAGGGGAACACGTAATTGTGCCATTTTTTATTGACGGCAATTTGAATGGTCCTAGATACTTGGATCTACTGCAGCAGCATATTATTCCAACTGCTTGGCAGTTGTTAGGTGTGAGATTTGGTGAAACATGGTTTCAACAAGATGGTGTCCCGCTCACAATGTTGGCCTTGTTAGGGAATATCTTGATAATGTATTTCCTGATCAGGTTATAAGTACACGGGGAACTATTTTATGGCCAGCTCGATCACCCGATCTTGCTCCTAATGACTTCTATTTATCAAAATAAAGTTTACGAGCATGAAGGGGCTAATAATTTAGAAGAACTTCGGATTAAAATTGAAGAAGCTTTTCAAACTATCACCCCTAACATGCTTGGAAACTTTAGAGTATATATTGTCTAGCCGAGCAAGGAGGACTTTTCGAACATTTGCTTTTATTTTTTTTTGACTGGGAGAATTGGCTTTTAGAATGTATTATTTTATTTTCAGGACTTGCTTTTATTTTGTTTCTCCTTATTAATTTCATTATAACACGTTGTTAGTGATAAATCGGAGCAGTTAAAAATAAAACGCTCTAATTTGTCAGTGACAAAGAACAAGAAAATTACGTTATCAAAATTTGCGTATTTATTGACGAAATTCCGGTTTCATGGACTAGACTTCACATTGCACCGTGGTTAGAGGAATACTAATCGCAAGCTGCGAACGGTGATTGCAAGTCTGAGTGTTGATTGCTCCAGTAATAGGTGTGCGGTGTTCCTGCGTGTACGTACACTGGCAAATTAGACTTCTTCCGGCCTATGTTCGCAGTAGCCTAAAGCGCTCTGTATATTATAACATGGCCAAAATGTAAAAAAATAAATTTCTGTCAGAAAAAAAAACCTTATCTGAAAACTGCAAATTTGACAACAACAACAATCTAGGGATTTCTGTCAACTTTGAAACCTGGTTTTGTTCAGTGGGTCTTTAGGTTAGGTTTTGTCTAAATAAAAACGGAACGCACTGCATTTTTAAGACTATATAAAAGTGGCAACTTTTACTAACAAGTTGTCCAAAACTGCACTTCCGTAACTCTAAAAAATAACTTATTAGGTTATACTAGCCTAGGGTAAACTACTAGAGACTCTATTATTGTCTTTCTTGTGTTTCTTTTTTCTTGACAAATCCTCATTTTATATTTTTAATTACGAACTCTGTAAATAATAACAGGAAAAAGTTTCCAATTAAAAACGAATTTCGTACTTATAGTTCTTTTTTTTTAAAGCAGTTTAGTTCTCAACTTCCTTAAACAGTCTGGCGAAGCAAATTAAAAACTACTTACCTCAAATAAATTCCTAAAATCCAACGTTAATAAATTAAAAATAGCGAGTTTCCCGTAAGTTTAACCAATAAATAATACCGCGAGCAGGTAGGCTACAGGGTGATCAATTTTAAGAAAGGAAAAAATTCTGGACCACGTGCAGGTCACTACAATATATAAATATTTTCTTCACTAGTATGCAAAGTCATACGACGCGACGCGTAGTCGAGTTGAGACAAGCAGTTTATTACAGGACACTTTACTCTAACGTAGTCTAATTTAATGTACCTCATTCATTATAAAAGCAGGTCGATTTTTACCTGCTTTTTGAGCGAAAATTTCTCGCTCAGATGGAATTCTCCCTTGACAAAACTGAGAATCTCCAATGTCAAAACTGACAATTGCCCTTTTCAAAACTTAAAATCACACGTTTGTACCAACAGGTTTTTATTGTCGATGTATCGTTTGATTTTTAATTTGTTAAATAATCTTTAAAATTAATTTCGGGATGGTAAAATAATCAGAAAATCATTCTTAGACATGATTTTCGATAGTTTCCCCATCCCTTAATAAATTACTACAGAGAATTCACCTCATTGGCAGCTTTTGGAAGCTCTTCATCAGACATAAATTAACTAGAATACTAGGTCGTGTGTTCATTTTTAAGTCAAATATTTTTGGTGAAAGCTGTACTTAATTACAATTTTGATTAGAGTCCGTTACGCCGCGCAAAAATATGACACAAATCCTATCAAGCTTTAGAATGTTCCTTATTTGACTTAACGGCGCAAGAACAATCCAGAGATAATATAAATTTGTCAATCGATTTCAATACGTCATCTACCACTCATTATCTATCTCTGGTTTCTTTACTGTATTCTCCTGTTCACAGATTGCGCCGCGAATCATTGGGGATTAGGGTCACTGGATCCTAAAACCTGCGGCTGGGACCGCAGGTCTCAGGATCCAGTGACCCTATGGGGGATTGTTTATTTATCACCTAGGTGATCGAATTGAGAGCAGTGACAACTAGTCAAATGGCCATACACACAGACCACTTAAAGGTTCTAAAAAGTAGCTTTTCACCAAAGGAAAAATTATTAAATAAAACACAAAAACCAGGCCGACGAACTCCAAAACAAAACGACAAAACTAAGGTTATGAAGAATGTCAGGCAGACACACTGACATTGGTTAGTTGCAAATACAGTGAGTCGACCAATTTCGATGTTTGCATGGCATACATTTTTTTTTCCTGGTAAGGGGTGTTACCTAGGTATATATGCTAGATCTCTCTTAGCCGAATACATTTAGGAAAGGAGAACACTAGAAACTATGCCTAGGGTAAGCTCACAAAAAAAAGACGTGGGTGGTTAATTTTAATAGTGGCGGTATCTATAATATAACCATTTAAGTACTTTTTGATGCTAGGCATATAACTAATATTGATAGGTAACCAGTATAGTCCATGTTTTTACATTTCCGCATGTTTTAGCTTTAGAGGAAAATAATACTCAATTTGTTTTTTATTAGAGGAAGAGGATTACAAAGCTTATTAATACAATCTAGAGAGTTTTTGAAATTAGGTGTCCATTATTTGGAAAATTACAAATATTTCCAATTTAGTTTTACAGGTCTCTATAAAGGGTATTTCTGACTGTTTCTGACGTAATATGGGCGCGCCAATTTTGAAACACCACAAAAGCTAAAACAGTTTTTTTCAAAAAATAAACAAAATTTTAAAAAAGTACCAAGATTTGATGGAAAAACATAGTCCAATAAACAATTTAGGCAAAATTTCAGGCCATTTGGAAGTCCCGTTTCCGAGAAACATGCGGAAAAAGAATTGCCTAATAAACGGACCCAACAGCGTTGCCGGTTTAACGATGTAATTGGGCCGTTAATGGCCGAGTTTGCAATTTTTTTTTATTTATTCATTTATTTTACAAAAAATATAAATTCCTTGGGCATACTAATGAACCAATAAGAGGTTTGTACGAATATGCCAACTGAAACAACTAATATTTACAAATGGTAAGTTACCCCATAAAAATAAAAGTAACACTCGTGGCATATCGGACAAAGCGTTTTTGTTTTTCACTTCACACACTGTTTCTTCCTTATTAGAAATTATCAATAAGTCATAGGATCGTACCTGGCAGTTGAAGTTACGCAGGCAACCATGCACACCTCTCGAATTTAAAACAAAAAGTTCGTAATCTGCGGAGATGTGGTACCTGCGAGCGCCACCTATCGATAACTGGCGTATCTATTGATGTTCACGGAGGAGGGATTTCATCAAACACGTTAGCCTCACGTAGAGGCAGATTACTCTTCAAATACTCCGTTAACAGTTACTTAATTAAAAATCTGGTCACATTAATACTTCTGCAACATAAAGTTATCTATAAATTGCTTGATAAAAGTTAGCTAAAATGTATTACCTAATTATAACGTATCTGTCTAAGCTGACTAACTGAGATTTCATCAGTTTACAGCGAGACATTTCTAATTATCATCAACTTGCGAACGATAAAAATGTTTTCGTGCACAGTCACCCGGTATAATGAGGAAAGACCTGGTTTGGAGTCATTAATGCACATTTGCATCTTCCTCCTTTTTTTTGTCCGGTAACTGCAGACTCGGCTGGGCGTCTCTAAAATCCTTCAATCGCAGTAACATACCGCTAGAACCCGAAACGAACCCAGCATTGATGACAGAACCCAAAAGGAACCACAAAATTTTTTGCTCTCTTCGAACATTGGCTATAGAGGCCTGCATAACTTTTGATGACGTGATTTTTATTTGTTATTATTATTATTATTAATGATTTTATTGTTGCAAAAATAATTAGATACAAATCATTTTACACCTACTATATAAATAAAAAAATAAGCATTATTTGGCAACAAAAGGTAAAGTTCACACTTTTTTTATTGAAAAACAATAAAAAAGCAACGCTTCTCCACTTAACCTGTAAATAAAATTAATTTCTATTACTACTACGAAGTAAAATAAAATACCATCAAGTTATTCACAACTTTTTTACCCTGTTTGAATTTCCAAAAAATTACATAAAACTTGAATAGACCTAATTGATTAACAAAAAAAATAAACCTATAAAACGAAAAAAATACAAAATAAATAAATAATAACAAAAAAAAAGTAAATAACAAAAATAACATTCTAAACAGCAGGGATAATTTATATACCTGCCTATAAAAAATTTTACTTAAATTTTGCATTGTGCAGACGTATGAGTTTACATTGCCTCATTGTTGTATCAATCAAAAATTTGAATTTAAAAGATGCTTTTTAAGTTTTTTTTTAAATGTTAAAATATTAGGATGTTTTATATTATCAGGTATTTTGTTATACATTTTAGGTACAAAATAGGTAAAGCTCCCTTGAAAAATTTTAGTTTTGTGCTGTGAAATCGAAATTTGATTTTTTATGCGCGTATTTTTATTATGTATTGAGTTCCTGAATATAATTTTTTTATAGAAATATTTGGGTTCCTTAGTTTTCAATACTTTATGAAAAAATGATGAAGAGTGCAGAAATCTTCGTTGTTCCATATTTAACCATCCAAGCTGTTTTAACGAGTCCGAGACATATTCCCTTCGTTTTAGACCACATATTATTCTGACGCATGCATTTTGTAAAAGCTGAAGTTTTCTTGCGTCACATCTTCGAATACATTGTCCATAGACCATATCGCAATAATTTGCATTAGATAACACTAGAGACTCACATAGGACTTTTTTAGTGTACTTGTTTAAAATTTTTCTGCTTGAGAAAATCAGCTTAAGGTTACAGAAACCTTTTTTAATGACCGATGATACGTGTTTCTCGAAGTTAAGTGAAGAATGTAATATAAGCCCAAGAGTTTTTTCTGCTTTCGATAATTCTAAACTTTGAGTTTGGACCTGTACTTTAACTTTACGTATGCAGCGTTCTTGAACTAATTTTTTACCAAACAGCATCACCTTGGATTTTTTAGCATTAATGGAAAGCCCATAATTCGATGATAATTTAACGATAGTTTCAAGGTCATCATTAATCTTTTGGCAAGCATCTTCTATTTGGTCTTCAGAAAAGTTTAAATAATATTCTGAATCGTCTGCATAGTAATGAGATGCACAATATTTCACTGACTTGGGCAATTGCGAGGTATACAAGGTAAATAACAAAGGAGAAAGTACCGAGCCTTGAGGAACTCCTGATGGTACTATTGACTATCTGGAAAGTTTATTTTGACCCAAACTGACCGCCTGAGTCCTCCCGCCTAAATAACTCCCGACAGAATCAATTGCGTCCTTTGAAAATCCAATAAAATCAAACAACGCTAGTAGCAAGGTACGACTGATTCTGTCAAAGGCCTTTGAGTAATCCAGCATTACCAGTACGGTCAGTTTGTTATTATCAATACCCCTTAATATGTCGTCTGTTACATTTGCTAGAACGCTCGCGCAACGGTAGTTTCTGCGAAAACCCGATTGCTGATCTGGCAGTAACTTAATTTTTTCAACAAAAATACGGATTTGTTGTTCCATGATTTTTTCCAATGCCTTAGAGATTGTACAAAGGATGCTGACTGCTCTTAGATCTTCAGTTTTTCCAGGATTTGATGTTTTTGGAAGAGGTATAACATTTGATTGTTTCCAGAGATCCGAGAAGACATTAAATAAAAGACAGAAGTCGAAAATTTGTTAGATTGGTCTAAGTATGATTGGCCAACATCGCAATAACATTTCAATACTAATGGAGTCTACTCCTACTGCTTTTGATTTAATGGATAGTAAAACGCGATAAATATCATCCTTGGAAACTACCTTAAATTTAAACTTTTCAATATCGGGATTTAGACTGTTATTTTTAAAAAAAAATTAACTAACTCTTGATCCGGAGGTGCACTTTAGTTTGACACCTGTAAAAAGTAATCGTTGATTTGGTTTGGGTCGCTGAGATGTTCTGGTAGAGTAGAGTTCTGTTGGAATTATAAACATCCATTTTCTTTAGGTCTTTCCAAAGAGTTTTCTTATTAGAGGTACTAATTTTAAACTCTAAATATGCTTTTTTTTCACGTTTTATTGCATAATTTGTTTCGTTTTTCAAATTTTTGTAAAAAGTAAAAGGGTTAGGATTTTTTGTTTTTTTGTATCTTATTAGGGCTTTGTCTCTCTCATGCGCCAAAAGCTCAGTTTTTACATAGAAATAAATAATTAAAATACAAATAAAATGAAATATATAAAAAAAATCTTATAATAGGCGTTTTATTACATTTTAAAATTAATTATATTTCAAATTCTTGGTATTAACCCAAAAATGATTTTCTATCATGCTTTTAAAAAAATGTATAAAATAGGCTCTCATGTATTATTTGTTAAATTTATGGTAGTTTGGACAAGGTTTTCGCGAATTTGAAACTGCGATATCCTATTTATTATGCCTTAACTTTATTTTTATTCCATTCCTAGTGAGATACGTGTCTTAAAAAGTTCCGCAGGAACTGTAAAGCGTTTCTTGTTCAACAAGCGTTCTACTCAATAGAATCATTTTTTACATATAGCTTAAACTAATATAAATATTAATCTAGTTCCTATTTGCGTTTATATAATGTACGATGTACTTTTTGTGTTTTTTTTTAATTTTTATTTGTTAGTGTCGTATTTTATACACTATTTTAAATTTTTACTAATTTTTTAATTTGTATATTGTTTGTCTTATATTTTTATATAAAATTAATATGTGTGTTTCTATAATGTACGACGTATTTTTTAGTGTTTATTTTATTTTGGTATACTAGTGTCGTATTTTATAAAGTATTTTAAATTTTTATTTATTTTTTTAATTTATATTTTGTTCGTCTAACATTTTTATTCATTATAAACTCAACTTACTAAGTTCTAAAGATACTGCTATATTGGCACTTATTAGGAGTTGAACAACAACAAAAAAGTAATTGTTTATATAAAAATAATAGCAGTCAAATAATTTTTATAATCTTGCAATAATTACTATTGTAAGTAAACGAGTATACTTTGGTATTATTTTTGTAATATAAACCAACCCACTAACTAAGTATATATATATAGAATGTTTTGATTTGATTTGATTGCGAAAAAGGGTTTTATGTTCATCACTCCAGACAAAATTTATATTTTAATGTAATTTAGTTCATTCTAGCTCTGAGTTTTGATCAGTAAACAAGTAAAATTTAGTATCTGTTTATATTTCGCCTTGAACAAACTTAAGAGATCAATTGGTGAATTTGGAAAAAATACATATTATGCTTATTTCAAAATCAAATTAGGAGATCAAGATATTGGGCTCCGCTCGTTGTTTGCAAAATATGTGAAGAAGGTTTAAGACAGTTAACCAAAAATAAGAGAAGAAGACTTCCTTTCATTTTGAAACATATTTTGTACCCAAACAATATTAAATCAGCTATCAGACCAGCTCCTCACAGTAGCTGGGTCGAAAATTTGTGTAGTACAGAAATAAAATAATCGGAAAAATTTTAACCGGGCCCATGGGCCCTCAAAAGGGCCAAAACAAAAAGTCAACCAAATTTGACGGCGTTACTGAGTAAACTGTTCATTATTATCCCAATGTTACCCAAAAAAAGAAATTATTAAAAACAAAACATATTAGTAGTATATGCTATAATGCGGAATATTTCAATTATTATTATTCACTTGCCCTCGTATATACTCGCGTTGTTACTCCTTAAAAGTCATTAACCTCATGGTCCGTAAAATGAAAAGCAGACATGCGCTAACTGGTGTCCGGGAAAATACCGGCTTTATATTCAGTTTTCATCTAGCATTTGTTTAATGCGGAACGCAGTGTCGTAATAGCGTACTAGTATTTCTGCTAATGGCGCTTAAGCTTTAAGATTGTAAGTGGGGACTGTAATAAATTTAAAATAGTGACAAAAAATTGCCAAACCGTTGAATAAAATTGAGTTAATCAGGTGCTACAGTTAGAAATATTGTAGCCAGTAAAATAGAGCATGTGTAGAAACGAGCTTCTTTGCCAACCTTATCGCGCGAGAGAATAATTAAACGAATTCTTGCATATAATCGCAAGTATCAGAACCTTAATAAACCTATAAAAGGGAAAATTTCAAACTTTTTACAAGCTAAGTTAAATAATTTTGTGCACTGACATAGAACGTTGCTCTTGTGCAAAGGATAGAAAGGTACCGAAAGCAGAATGGTCCTTTTTGCAAGATCAAAGATTTTGCCGTAAAATGAAAATAGGAGGAGTCGACAAAATCCTAACGAAACAAATTAAAGAACGAGAAGAAAAAAAACTTGGTTTTAAAATGGGTGCGGAAGAGAAAGAGCCAGTGCCAAATACAAGCGGTATTTAAAATACAATTAAAGAGAAAAAGCCAACGCCAAGTACGAGCGGTATTCAAAATTCAACTAAACTGCCGCAAATATTTATGGATACAGCAATAATTCCTCTTCTTTTTTTTGTTTTGGAAAAACAAAGAAAAATCTCGTTACCCAGTACACATCAGCAAATGAGGTGCAGCCTAACTCAAACCACGAAAATCTAATAGGGCAGTACCTAAAATAGTTAACGCTGTTTTGGAAGATTTAACATGATTTCGAAAGAGGATGAGTCAAACCTAATTGATAAAAGTAAAATACGCCGCGAACTAAGCAAAAACCGAAAAAAGCTTCAACAGCAACATGAAAACAAGGACATAAAAGGCTTATATTGCGACGGGAGGAAGAACCAAATAATTTCTATTAAAGAAAATAAAAAGATAATCCAACAAGAAGAACACATTTCAATTTTAAAAGAACCTGGTAACATTTACTTCTCCCGTGTGTCTATAAAGGGCTCTGCTACCGCAGAAAATATAAAGAATGAGCTTCTTCAATGCTTAAAAAAGGATGATACTGATATCAGTAATTTAACCGTGATGGGTTGTGACGGTACAAAAGCGAATACTGGATGGAAGGGAGGTATCATTCGATTAATAGAAAACGACCTTAAAAAGCCCCTTCAATGATGCATCTGTTTGCTTCATGCCAATGAGCTACCCTTGAGGCACTTATTGTAAAGTTTAGATACCAAAGGACCTTACAGCTTTTCGGGACCAATTGGCGCTCTTTTGAGATACTGTCAAGACATGCCAATTGTAGAGTTCAAACCATTAAAAACATCCCTTCCCCAGAACCAGACAACTTAAGGACAGATCAGCAGTACTTGTATAGGATTTGCATAGGTATTCATAATGGAACCATTCCTTCTAACTTGGCAGAGACAGATCCAGGAAAGATGTCACATGCACGCTGGCTTACTACAGCCAACAGAGTACTACGGCTTTACATTGCCACTAAAAATCCATCTCGCAACTTAGTTATTTTAACCAAATTTATTTTAAAGGTTTATTCACCTGTTTCGTTCGAAATTAAAATCAAACCACATATTTGCGATGGAGCGAGGCACTTGTGGAAAGCTATAAATGCTTCAAGAGGTTTCCCGGAGGACGTCAAACATATAATCGAAAAAGTCTTTTCCGACAATGCATATTTTGCCCACTCCGAAAATTTACTTTTGGCTATGCTAAGCGACCCACGTCCATACATAAGAGAGTTAGCTGCAAGAAGAATAAAAAAATGTAGGATGCAAACTAAGAAAACGATCAGAGTTTTTAGGGTACAATCTATACACTTAGATGGTGACGATTACATAGATCTAATAGATTGGCAGAAAACTATGATCACGGAACCACCGGTAACGTTTAACTTATCAAACGAAGATTTAGATAATATTGTGACTGAAAAAGGGGAAAAATTTTGATAAATTTCCGTGTCACACAACGGTGTGTAAAATTAAGTCACCGAAGCTTCTACCAAGGTTTGTGGTGAATTATCCAGAGACGGCTATATTAGATCAAAAGTAGAGGGCCGAAAAATTTTACCAAAATTTCATAACAAATCGCAATATTTTGAAAAACGAAATGAAAAATAAATTGCTATGGACAAAAGGGCGGGAGGGCTCCCAAATGGGAGGAACTCCAAGTGCAGATACCTCCGCGTGGTGAGTTCTGGGTTGATTTGGTGATATTTAATACCTCTCTAAATTAAAAATCAGTAAATCAAGCGAAAGGCTGCATAAAAATTTGAAAATAAAATCAAACCACATATTTGCGATGGAGCGAGGCACGTGTGAAATGCTATAAATGCTTCAAGAGGGTTCCCGGAGAAAAAAGTCTTTTCCGACAATGCATATTTTGCCCACTCCGAAAATTTACTTTTGGCTATGCTAAGCGACCCACGTCCATACATAAGAGAGTTCGCTGCAAGAAGAATAAAAAAATGTAGGATGCAAACTAAGAAAACGATCAGAGTTTTTAGGGTACCATCTATACACTTAGATGGTGACGATTACATAGATCTAATAGATTGGCAGAAAACTATGATCACGGAACCACCAGTAACGTTTAACTTATCAAACGAAGATTTAGATAATATTGTGACTGAAAAAGGGGAAAAATTTTGATAAATTTCCGTGTCACACAACGGTGTGTAAAATTAATTCACCGAAGCTTCTACCAAGATTTGTGGTGAATCATCCAGAGACGGCTATATTAGATCAAAATTAGAGGGCCGAAAAATTTTACAAATCGCAATATTTTGAAAAACGAAATGAAAAATAAATTGCTATGAACAAAAGGGCGGGAGGGCCCCCAAATTGGAGGAACTCTAAGTGCAGATACCTCCGCGTGGTGAGTTCTGGGTTGATTTGGTGATATTTAAAGCCCTGTTCTCACTATGCAACTTTTCTATGCATCAAATAAAAGAAGAAACAGTCTGCTTGTGTCTTATTTTAACCTGTTACTAGAAAATTTGATGCATGGAAAAGTTGCATAGTGAGAACAGGGCATAATACCTCTCTAAATTATAAATCAGTAAATCAAGCGAAAGCTGCATAAAAATTTAAAAATGAATACTTCGGTTAAAAATGATTTTTTTTGTCTAGTTTTTTGTACCCTAAAGGGGCCTATGTGTCCGGCTAAAATTTGTCCAAAAAATCCAGTTTTATTTATGAAACCCCAAGACGTCAATAGAACTTTTCCCGGGTAGCGCGTTTATTTTTAAAACTTTTTTAAAAAATCGACGCTTTTCGACCCAACTTAACAGTATCTACTTTTAGTACTTTGGGCGGTATATTTATTAACTATACCCCCCAAAGTACTAAAAGAAGATACTGAAAACTCCACAACTTCCGACTCTCTACAGGCTATGGAGAGTCAACCTCAGGTCAAAACCAACCGAACTGAATGATTCAGTAATAAATTTGGGATTTTCCAAAGACCTTTCTGAAGTACTTGGATCTAAAAATTAACTCTGTGTTTCGGATTTCCATTGTTTTTTACAATACAATATTTTACAATCTCTGATCGAAACGTCGTGTATAAATAAAATATACGCAATTAATTAATTTCAAACACATCATTGTCTCAAACTTACAAACAATATTTGAATCTAGGTTGGAACAAAAATATTTGCTTGCTCTCTATAATAAGGCCTCTTTTGTCCCGAACCTTCAATGAAATGATGAAGGATTCGCATTTTATTTAAATCATTTATGAATAATATTAAGAAATTTGTTGAATACAGGCTCTCCATATCTGAGTTCTACCCAAGCAGTTTGACCTAAATTTTGGATGATCGGGTCTTTATTTTTTACTTTTTTACGACGTTTCGAATGTTCGTGTATCGGCAATTATCATCAGGTAAATACTAACAGAAACCAAGACTACCTAATCTTATATACTAGCATGTGTTCAGTGAAACATAAAACCAAACTGTGTTCAGTGAAACATGAAGTTTACACGAGGTTGGTTCAACCGCTTTGCAGTTAAAATCTGTTACCTCCGAAAAGTATGTGTTCCCAAATATCCTTGATGGTAACATTCTGATTCCTTCATATCAATGGTGTTTCTTTGAACTTCCTAAAGTAAACTGAACTTTAAATAGATTTTCCTCCTTGGCAAAAATTTTCGTCTCTTTCCATTTAGTATGATATGTCCCCTTGTTTGTGTTCTGTAAGGTGAACTTCCATGGTCGGCTGGTTTCCCCGATGTAGATATCCCCACACTCGCATGGTACTTGGTAGTTGGCAGTTTTTGGTGTTGCGGCGATATGGTTTATTTTCTGTTAACTGACATCTTATTGAAATTAACTCTGTGTTTCGGACTTCCATTGTCTATATTTTATTTATACACAACGATTCGATACAATCTCTGATCGTCTTCAGGTGCAAACTACAATCAATTCCTAAGGCTACGTACTTTTATGTACTGTGAGAAATCACTCAACCTTGAAGTTTAAGAAGTTGGCTCCGTCCAAGGAGGGGCTTCCAAATATTTGGGATTTCAACACTTGGTTTACTGAAAATACCCTGATTCTGCCCAATAAAGGCAGCTTCAAGGAATTTTCATTTCTTCCAGTGTGACTCCTTGTGCGAGACCTTGGCTTCTGCCCACTTCATGCATGCATGTTCGGCGATTCCTGATTTCGTTATTTCACCTTTTTGGGTATTCGTCTAAGGTTCCTTAAGCCTAACAGATAGTGGTCTTTTAGTATCGCCTATGTATGATTCACCACACTCACAAGGAGCTTGGTAAATGCATTCCTTATTTTGTTTGTTCTCCGGTTTTGTTTTACTAAGAAGGCTTCGAATTGTATTACTAGATTTAAAAGCTGTTTTAATATTAAAGTTTTTTGCTACTCTTCGAATTTTCTCTGATACTCTTGTAATATCTGTCCTGTTTGTTGAAATTTAGAAATAATATCTCTTATAAGTTTAAGGCTGTAACGATTCTGCTGCAATTTGAACGGCTCTGTTATACAAAGTTTTCATTATGCCTCGTTTGAATGATTTGAACCTTGATTTAAATATTGTCCTGTGTGAGTGGGTTTACGATAGACTGTTGTTCTGACTGACTTCTTATTGTTGTGGTGGACAGTTCGAAGAAGGTATTGGTAAGGCCTATTCTTATAATTCCATACATTAGGGGAATCTCAGAAAGATAAGAAGAAAATAAGTAATCTCATCTCGGTCCTAAAAAGATTTTATGGTCATCGAGGCTCCTTAGTCGTCTCGACTTGGTAATCACTTTATGTTTACCTTAATTCATATTCATGAATCGTAAATTCACATTTAACGGTGTTTTAAATGCGGTTGTAGCACATTATATTAACAAAAAAAACGGCTCGCGGATTTATTATTTTTTTGTTTACACGTACGAATATGGGTACGTATGCGGCGGATACAAATTTGCCCCTGAAACAGTTTTAAATTTTATTTAATTTAACGCTTAGCGCTTTCCCAACTAACAATTTGTCGACGACTCAACGTTGTGTACCACGTGCCAACGTTGCGTCACAACGTTTACTTTTATTCAAACACGACCGACCCTCTTTTGCACTAATTTGGTGGATGATTTTTTGGTTAAGTTGGTTAATGCGATCGCGACTAGTCAGTGATCTGTTAAAGTAGTAGTAGTAGTAGTAGTTAAGTTAAGTGGATTTTGGAATGCAATTATTTATTTAAAAATTATTTATTACCTAGTAGTGTTACTATAGAGACGGCCCGTTGGCCTGGTAATTAGACTTCTTCTTAGCCCGTTCCTTACCCCTATGCTTCTACTTCCACTGCAATTCTCTGTCTGGGCCTCCCTATCTTCTTTACGAAGTTCAATATGTCGGCCCAGTTGAGCGAGTGCAGCTCTTCTTTCTTTATTGTGGAAAATCCTCACTTCAGCTGCCTTTATCTAGCATATGCATCGAATTCTGCTATTTAGTGTTGCACCGATTCCTCTTCGAGCCCGCAAGCGGGACACACGGGATCTCCTGATACTCACATTGGCGTCAGATGTTTCTTCAGGCGATTGTGCCCAGTCAGCATCCCTGTCAGCAGTTCAATGTCCTTTCGGGTCTTGCCTAAGAGCCATTTAGGTATAGCTATACTATAGACGTCTTCAGTTCATTGTTAGCCCATTTGTTGAGCTCACTCTGTACCTGTTTTTTCCGCTTTCTCAATCCTTGTATTCCCTCAAGACCTGACGCACTTTAACACTCTTGTCTCGAGCCAGTGTTTAAAGTGCTTCAGCGCACTCCTCCACCAGACTACTGACTATTTTGGGTACACTTTTATAAGCTTGAGAGCAGCATATGTATATGATTTATTACCGAAACTAATCAGGGGTCAAAGTGGTTAGGGAAAACATGAAAAATCTGGAAAAGTCAGGGAATTTGTATGCTGTCAGGGAAAAGTCAGTAAAAACTTAGAAATTACCTAAAAATCAGAAAAAAGCCAGGGAATAAGATACCCATAGTGTTCAACTGTTTATGATTTTTTTAGAAATAAACCTGGTACAACCAAAATATTTAGAATGTTTGAAATTCTTTTCAACCGTGCGGTATAGTGTAAAAAAAAGTAGCACAGATATTCGTATTTTTGTCCGCACCAATGAGGATATAAAAAACGTGCCAGTATATTTGTTGTCTAATTCCGTCCTTATTGCACCGGCTCTTACCCCCATTTTCACACACCTAGGTTTATGTGTCCATTAACTAAAACGTCCATTAACAAACGAGAGAGAAAGGTATGGGTAGAGTTTTCGTCTTTATCGCACTTGTTGTTAAAGAGAGTTTTAATAAAGGACACAAAAAAAATAGTCGGTGCAAATGAGGGTTAGAGACTCTTGTTGCCTGTCATAATTAAAGGACGTAACAGTTCTCCTATTCTCCTCCAGAAATCTAAAAAAAGTCAAATAGAAAAATTTATTTTAGTAGGGATTGGATTGATCCTAATGCGAAAGCCCGCCTGATTGGGTAAAGTAGCTTAAGCCAGTACACAAAAATCGAAATCAGTTTTCGTGTGTTCTGTGTGATCAAAATAAGCCATTGAAACTGTCTAACATGAGCCGCCGGGCAGTCAAATCTCACTTTGAATGATCCAAACACAAAAATAAAGTTGTACTTTTTTAACAAACGCAAAAATTAAAAGGGCTCGTTAAAAATATGACAACAAATGAGCACCAAAACTATGAAGAGAGTGTGATGAAAAACAAAAATTATGAGGCTAGTACCTCAAAAAAATCTTATAATATTTGCGATACTCCGAAAAATGTATTTATGACAGATTTTATTTAAAACAAGACGTTGTAGATGCCGAGATATTGTGGTGCTTAAGGTCGTAGTTACAATCTGGGAATTGTTTTAAGCAACACGGTACGCGAAATCAATTTAACTATGTTGACCTGATTTTTTTGCAAAATTTTACGTCGTCGAATTTGTTTTCCATGACAACGTGGAGACACAGAGATTTTTTAGCACCGGGTCAAAAATTTGGGGTTAGGTTACTTATTTTTACTTTTCGCGTTCCGCGCCGCTAAAAAGCCAAGTAAAATACTACAATAAAAGAAAACCATTTATTGCAGAATTACCTGCATTTACAGGTGCATTTGTAATTGAATTGGAAACACTTCCGATAGCTGATACCGACAACAGGTTAAATTAAAAGCATGCAAATTTCAAAATCGGCTACTGGCGCTAGACGAAATAATCGTATTCTATTTTAAACAGAGGCGTCAACGACTAGCAAGAGTCTTTCTTTCCTCTAAATGGAGCTTTACTGACCTGTTTTGTTAGTACTCAAGTATCCGTGTGTTTTTGAAACTGAGGTTCTAAAATCTATCCTTTGCACTCCAAGATTTCACTAGTACACTTCAGGCCACATAAAATGCGTACAGCAGAAGTTAGCTGCATCTCTGTTGAATTTAAGTTTTGCTAATTGCGTTGCTTATTGCAACTGACTTTTGACATTGTAAACAAAAAAATAAGAAGACTGGCCAGACTTTACTATGCTTTACAGTTTCTTCTTCTTGATACTTTCTTCTTATTCTTACAATTGTAGCCTTGTTTCATCCATAATGGGCCGCTACTCTTCGAACGGACCAACCACCATCTAATTTTGCCAAAATTTGGGCTTTTTCAAATTCGTTTAGTTGGGGCATTTTTTAATAAGCGTTTGACAACAGCAAAACTTGACGGTGACATTTCTTTGTCAATTTGAAATACCTAAAAGGGTAAGCCCTGTTCTCACTATGCATCAAACACATGCAACTGTTTACATGCATCTTTTTTTTGAAGCATGGAGCTGTGGGGGTGTTCACACTATGCATCTTTTTTTTAGAGGAAATGCCATTTTTAGCCAACATAACAAAATCACTAATTAAAAAAATCAAAAAAGTCCTAGATTTTTAACTGCTTTGTTTCCTTTTTTCTATTCCCTTTTCTAGCGCATTCGCTAAAAGTTTAAGTATGCAACCAGCAATATTTTCACGACTGAATATTTGGTGTTCTTGAAGAATTCTAGAAATAAAGAATTATTCCAGAAATAAAGAATTCTTGGAAAAAAGGAAAAGTCGAAAATTCTGGATTGTTCTAGGATAAGAAATATTAAATAAATAGGATTGATAGGCTTGGAGTGGGTATTAGAGCTTGCAGATTGTGAGCATTGGCAAACAAGAATTTTTAGAAAGTTTTAAGGTGACTAAAAAATATTGAAAATAAAACTCATAAACTAAAATTCACAGCTGATCAGCAACTTGACAACATAAAAAAACGGTTGGTAATCAAAAGATAACTAGAAATTCCCCAGCATGCATGCAACTTTCTGATAAAAAATAGAGCATGTTCTATTTTAGCGCATCTTGCAGCATGCGTCTTTTTTCGACGAATTTCATAGTGTGAACACACAAGATGCATGCATCTTTCTGAGAAGCATGAAAAAGTTGCATAGTGAGAACAGGGCTTTACTGAGTTGCGAGGCCCACAATACACTATATAAAATCGCACATAATTACGCCGCAATAATTTTAATTTAAAAAAAATGGTTGAATCAAAATAAAAACTAAATTCTGTAGGGTTATAGGCGCTGAATGTTTCTATGCGAATTCCTAGTAATTCCAGCGAGCCAGTAGAGTTCTTTTGGTTCTTTCATAGACGCGGGGTAATGCCCGCGCAACGCTAGGTCTTTTTCGGCGGGCGACCGCACATGCAGAGTGGTTTCACATTTGTTTTCGAACAATGTTTTTGAAAACACATTTTTGAAAAATAAACATAACCTTGAATGGTTTTCTGTCAGAAAACGTAAAAATACTCTTTTGTTCCACTGCGGCCCGATTTAAAGTTTGTTGACAAAAAACCTGCAGTTACCATGGAATGGTATAAATTCTGCGGTCTATAGGCCAACACTTAAACTGCGTGTGTCTCTCAAATTCAATGAAGTGTGATTGATTGATCGGTTTTCTTTTCCGGAGTGCACAGGCTTTTAGAAAAAAGGAAACTTAGTTTTATTTTCGCTAAAGTAAATAAATATAAAAAGAAAAAATGTAATCCAGAGGAGATTGTGAGTATTTCTGTATTTTTCTGTAAATCGGGTTTGTTCTAAACCGCAATTATTTTGAGGCTTTTGGGCTAGATGACAGCACCAGAGATTTTATTTTGAGGAAAAAATAATTGAGAATTTTGAAAAATCCTTGAGATAATTTTGTTAAGCATTTAAAAATGATCACCCCTGCAAAATTTCGGCTAATTCTGATGTTTAGTTTTCCCTGTGCACTCTAGCAAAAGATTAAAAAATTAAATAAGAAGGCGTTGCCATTTGTTCTTTTTTTACTTAAAATTTGGGGAGAAACTATAGCCTTAAATACTGTAGTGACTGTTAAACCCAATTATTTTGTGTTATTAAGAGGTTTACGGTTAGAAGGTTGTGGCTACCTAGCCGTGTTGTCTTGTATTAGTTGTCAAGGTTTGTCGAATGCGTTAGAAAAAGTAAATTTGCTTGAGTTTTATAGTTTGGCGTAGATGAATTATTAAGGTATTACAACAATGTTAAAGGTTTGGCGAATGCGTTGGAAAAAAGTAAATTTTCTTGTAATTTTTAGTTTGGTGAAGGCGGTGGCAACAGTTTTTTCAAATAATAATTTAACTAATAACGGAAAAAAATAATGAGACTTTGAGACTAAATTTGAAAAAGAGTAACATGGACAAAAATGTCAGGAAATTTTCAGGGGAAACCTGAAAAATCACTTTGAATCCTGGTAATAAATAAATTATTTAACTGAAAAGTGAACTATTTATATAAAAAGTAAATAAGTTATTAACAAAAATATTTTTGGTTCCTATTTAAAATAGGCTCTAAAGTGAAGGAAATTTGAGCTTATGTAAAAATAAAACCGAATTGTATAGCGAAACCTCAGTAAATTACAGGGTGTCAAACAAAGTTTCAATTCTTTTTCTAAAAATGATAAAATTTAATTTAAAAAAAGCCAGTTAAAAAACAAAAATTTGATTAGAAAATTAAAACTTTCCAAGATATTAAGGTCTACCCTATATAATTTTTTGCTAGTTTGACCAGAAAATCTGTCTATTCACGAGTTACCGACCACTTCACACACACAAATGCCAGATGCAAAGCAAATTGGAACTTTTCTGCTAGTGGCACAGAGCGCTATTCTCAAGGACCGCGCACTTGAGTGGAAACGAAAAAGTTGTTGTCCCCAAAATGTTGAACAGTGGGACGTCTTTATGTATTTCTTTGATCTCGCACGAATTTTCGACGACAAACAATGTCGATTTCAGCCCCGCTTTAAGTGATCTTTACCGAAAAAGTTTTGTGAAAAAATAAGGGCTACAAAATGGGAAAACCATTGACAGGTGACCAAGGGTAGATGCAATCACTTCACTTCACAGAGGAATTCCAGGTTTGGTGTTATCGTAGAATGTTTAGAATATTTGGAATGGACATAATGTGCTCAGATTGATAAAGATTTTCAAGACCTCTGCCGTGGCTTAAAAATGAACGACAACGATATGGTGTCACTACTACGGTACGGTGAACATAGTGCAGATCGCAGATAAAAGAACACTACTGGTAGAGTAAATATATAATTTAGTTGAGAATAAACTGGAGTTTAGAACTTCCATTGTCTTTATTTTTTTATTTTTTCACAACGTTTCGAATGATTACGTATCTGCAATCGTCATCAGGTGAATCCTAACAAAATCTAATTCTCCATCACACACCTCAATTCTTCAATGATGTCAACAGCATAAGAAACTGCATCCAATTCACTCTGGAGCAAGAAGAAAGTTGAGAGCTTCCTTTTCTGATGTGTTAATCATGCCATTCTTTTGGACAAACTTTACATTTATGGGTTTGAGGGGGTTGTCTTAGATTGGTTTAGATCGTATCTGAAGGACGATTTCAGCGTGTTGTGGTGAACTCTGGTTACTCTCAGCCTGGAGACATTGAATGGGGTGTACCTCAGGGTTCCGTGCTTGGTGGTATTCTGTTTTTAATCTATTTTAATGACTTAGCTCAACTGAAAGTAAATGGTAGTTTTACAATTTTTGCTGATGACACCACAATTTTATAGAGTGCAGCTAGTGCCATTCTTCTTAAGTGCGAAAGTAGTGTGACTCACTCTTAACTTTAGTAAGACCAATATCGTGTGTTTTGGTTGTTCCTTGAATGATTTTTACATTGGTGACTCTAAAATTGAAAGTCGGGAGAACAGCAAATTTCGTGGGCTGACTATTGACAGCAAACTTAAATTTGATACCCATATTTCCCTCTTAAGTAAAAAAGTTGCCTCCGGGTGTTTTGCTGTCAAGATCACTATAAAGAAATTAGGTGTTCACTTTGCTAGGACCGATTACTTTGCGTTGATCGAATCCCATCTATGTCACGGAATTTCTTTTTGGTGGTCAACTAACAATCAACTTTTAGGGATTATTTTTAATCTTCAAAAACGTGCTATACGTTATCTTAGTCATACTCACTTTAGGGACTCATGCAAACCACTTTTTAGGTCACAGCGTATTTTAACTCAGACTTCCCTATACATTCTAAAGTTAGTTTCTTTAATCTTTATCCATCGTAATAATTTTCTGCGTCCTAAAACTCGTTGCAATACTAGGTCACAGCGGAAGTTTAACCTAACACTTCCGATTCCCAATTAACACTTATTCACACCATCTTCTAACCAACGATTATTTAGGAAAACAGTTAAAAAACTTTTGGTTGATAAAGCCTATTATAGTCTGCAAGAATTTTTCGACAACAAATTTGAGTAGGTTGGATCATTAAATAACTAAGTAACAGTTTTTATGTTCAACATAGGTTAATAAAACTCAAAATATTGGTTTTTATTATGTTTTGTTGTTTTTTTTTGGCTTGGCTGTGATACCTATTTTAGCGTGTTAAAGATATTTTATTTCTTTATTGTTTTTATTTATTTAACACTTTTTAATACTAAACGATCATTTCTCATAGCATAATTTTTGAGAAATTTTTTAGTTGTGTATGTCTTAGTTGACTATGATACTTATTTTATTATTAGTGTCCAAAATGCTCTAGTTTTCTTTTTGTAGATAATAACCTCTAAAATGTATTATTTTTTCATAGTCGCTCATAGGCTTATTTTCAATTATACCTTTGTCTAACTTGACCATTATTTTCTTATATTTCTAACTTTAACGCTTTGTCCACACAATGTATATTTTTAAGAAAATAAAGAATATTTCTATTCTATTCTATTCTATTCTAGTCATCAAAAATAATTCAACCATAGTCACTTCCGTATATAGCAAACCAACTCATACTGGACAATATCTTAATTTCGAATCAAACCACTACACATAAAACAAATTGGGAATTGCAAAATCACTCATAGATCGACCCACCTACATCTGCAATACATACAGCTTTAAATAAAGAAAAGTCAAAAATTGGATCCGATATATGAAGGAATGATTTCTCCAACTACAGGATCATTGCAACTCTTCAGACTACACCAACACCAAAGGCTACAGATGTAAATACTGAAAGAAAAGCAATACTTATAATTCCAAACGTCAAAGGAAATTTAGAAAAGATAAGAAGGATAGGCAACCAATACCATCTTCCACCACAGCAATTAGAATTCAATGGACAAAAACTAAACCACAACGCCACGACACTAAGAACTGTATCTACCAGGTACCATGCGAGTGTGGGGATATCTACATCGGAGAAACCAGCCCACCTATGGAAGTTCGACTTACCGAACACAAATGCAACATTATATGAAATAGAAAGAGGCAAAGATCGTCGCCAAGGAGGAAAACCTATTCAAGCGAAAATTTAAAGAAACAGCATTCATCCTGAGGAACCGGAAGGTATTTTCTCAAACAAGCTTCACCATCAAGGATATTTGGAAACCCACACGTTTTGGAGGTAACACCGGAGAAATGAGACTGCCGACCAGCTGGCGACCGAAGCGGCCTCTGCCCTCTTTATTAGCCCCGAACCAGCCCTTGAAATAGCATACAACCCAATTAACACTGCTATCTCAGGCTGGATGGAAAACAAGTTCCACCAATACAGGGGAGAATTGCCGGAACTGGAACATTCCAAAGAGTTCATTACAGAACCGTGCAGGAAGAGGGCCGGGAAACTCATTGAGCTCAGCAGGCAGGACATCCGGACAATGGTTGATCTATACGCCGGACACTGCAGGCTGAAAGTACCATTACACAGAATGGGTCTAAGTGAGGACACATGTACGCTCTGTATGGAGTACGATGAGACGGCCAGACATGCGCTGTGTGAATGTCCGGCCATTGCTCGTCAGCGTCAACGTATTTTCGATAAACCACAGATCGACGGACTGGATCTGAATGATGCTTTACCAAAGCAAGTTGCGAGCCTCTTTAAAGGGCTGAATATTCTGTAGCAACAAAAAAATGTTAAAAGTGAGCCACAATAGACCCAATAGTGGTCGCAGTGGACAGTGCCATACTGGCACACTCACAAACGAATCAATCAAATCAATCAATCAACAGGTTTTAACTGTGAAAGAGCGGAGCCAACCAAGTGTAAACTTGGTCTTACCTTTTTGTTAGTATTCACCTGATGATGATTGGAAATTTATAAGCATTCGAAAAGTAAAAATAAGGACAATGGAAGTTCGAAAATCTAGTGTACTCTCAAGCTCAACATTGTCTACCACCTTCAAACAATAGTTAAAAATATGCCATGGTGTTACTACTACAACACGTTTTAAGAAGACAAAATTATTATTGTTTTCCACAAACCAAAACTACACTTTTTTGCACTCGACGCGCATTTCGCTAACAACGTTAGCATCATCAGGAGACGATAAACAATGAACTAAATTAATCTACGCTCTATCTTATATACAATCCTTTAGTGGGCGGAGATAAGACTAATAAATTGTGATTGATCACGATTTTTAATCCTATCTCCCCTCAACCAAAGAATAAAGTGTACTAAACGGGATGGGTCATCTATCTTTATTTAAACTATTTCTGGATTTAATGATTTCCATACTTTCATATGTATTCAAAAGTCTTTTGTTTCGTACACTTTTCAGAAGTTTTAGGTTATCTAATGTAAATCTATGATTGTTTTTAAAAGCATGCTCGGCCACACTTGACTTTTCTGTTCTTCCGTATTTTAAGTGTGCTAAGTGTTCTTTAAAACGTGTTTAAATAGAGCGTCTCGTTTGGCCAACATATTTTTTGTTACAATCCATGCAACTAATTTCGTAAATTCCACTTTTTGCTAGAACTGTAGTTTTATCCTTGGGATTTCCTAGTAAGTTTCTTATTGTGTTACTGGATTGATATACTAATTTAAGACCGGTGTTATTAAATACTTTGTGTAATCCTTTCGTATAATTAGGATTATAAGGAATTGATACAAATTTTGAGTCGCAGGTATCTTTTTGTCTGAAAAAGGTAGAATTCCGAAAGGTCTTTTGAAAAGAATGTCTATTTATCAGCTTATTTATTAAGTCTTCGTCGTAACCGTTTTCTCCAGCTATATTCCTAATCCTATTCTTTTCTGCTTCAAATCTTTCTTTGTTTAAGGGGAAATTTACTAATCTATATGTTAAAAAGTGGAAACTTGCAAGCTTATGTTGTAAGCAATGAAAAGAGTCATTTGGAATATACCTGTTGGTGGCCGTGCCTTTTCTGTATAGGTCAAAGTCAAATTTATTTTTATTTCTTATAACTAAAGTGTCTAGAAATGGCAGTGTACCGTTGTTCTCTGTTTCATAAGTAAATTTAATAGTGGGAAATTTGTTATTTATTTTTTCCATAAAATGTTCAACACTAGTGTTGAATACTGCAAACACATCGTCTACATACCTGAACCATACTCTGGGGAAATACTCAAATTCTTTACTTATATCTGATTCAAATTTGCTCATAAATAGTTGTAAATGTTGGCCAAACGAGACGCTCTATTCAAACACGTTTTAAAGAACACTTAGCACACTTAAAATACGGAAAAACAGAAAAGTCAAGTGCGGCCGAGCATGCTTTTGAAAACAATCATAGATTTACATTAGATAACCTAAAACTTCTAAAAAGTGTACCAAACAAAAGACTTTTGAATGCACATGAAAGTATGGAAATCATTAAATCCAGAAATAGTTTAAATAAAGATAGAGGACCCATCCCGTTTAGTACACTTTATTCTTTGGTTGAGGGGAGATAGGATTAAAAATCGTGATCAATCACAATTTATTAGTCTTATCTCCGCCCACTAAAGGATTGTATATAAGATAGAGCGTAGATTAATTTAGTTCATTGTTTATCGTCTCCTGATGATGCTAATGTTGTTAGCGAAACGCGCGTCGAGTGCAAAAAAGTGTAGTTTTGGTTTGTGGAAAACAATCATAATTTTGTTTTAGTGCAACCAAAGGTTCCAAATTCCCAACATAGACGTTTTAAGAAAGCAGCGGATACGGTGCAGATGGCGATGATAATGGCACTTAGAAGAAAAATACTGGTAGGGTAAATATGGAATTTCATGCAGTTGCTGTCTAGTGAACTTCAAAGAAAGTCTAGATATGAGAGTTCCAATACAGATTCTGAGACATTTTTTTTTTTAATTTTGAGCGATTTACGCTAGTCAGTGAGTTTAGAATTAAAAGTAAAGACAATATATTACAATTCCTTTATTCTGACACAAAGGCAGGAATTTAAGCTACAAATTAACTTTTAGGGTACCTCATCTGTTCTTTGCAGAAAATACTTGATTTTTGTGGAATTTTTATAAAATCCGCGAAGAAGGAGAACTCGAAAAAAGGACATCAAATTCCTAATTTAAAAAGTAAACAACACAAGCGAAAAAGCAAACAAAAAAATAGGGTAATGCATACGTCAAGTCGGACCAGAGATCAAATTTACCCAAGGAATATAAATTTACCTAACCTTTATGCTTCTTAGATTGCTCCATCCGCTCGTTCAAAATTTTCCACTTGTTCTTTGGTGATACCAATTCCCTATATGTTCTATTCTCCCTGCGTTTTTCACACGAGCTCTTCTACAAGCCTAGCAAACCTAGTATTTCTTCAGAAATAGCATTTTGACTCCTACGGCACCCAAGTGCATTAAGTTTAATCCCCGGGGGAAAGTGCGGTAGAAATTCTGTAGATGGCGGACCTATCCGACGACTCGTGGTACCCATGGAAATAAATGACCAAAACAAAAAAAAACCAAAATCATAGAACGGTGATTATTGATCATACGGTGATGTAAAGAAGAAGATGGCTGCCTTGTTTTGTTTTAGGCGTTTGTTTTTTGAGTTTGCAGTGTTTGTTGGTTGTTCTATCCCATTAGAAACCCAATTTTAACGAAGAATTCCGAGAGAGAAAGAGTTTTGTCAAAATTAATAAAACTTTATTTAAATTATAAAAATATATATCTAGAAATATTTTTCATACAAATATAAATACGTAAAAAAATAGCAATTTCCACAAGAGAGCCGGTCGGGCTTCTTAAGGTTCTACTTGTCTTTGTTATAGTCATAACAATCACTAAGCAAATGCATCTAACCTCACTTTTTTGATGATTTGTTTTGCTTACTTTCATTTTTTGTAGTTTATTTTATAAGGAAAATTTTATTTTTGGAACCTAAATAACACTTAGCAACTTGTCTTTTGCTTTTAATTTTTCTGTATAATAAAAAAAAATAAAAAAAAAATAAAAAAATATTGATTTCATTCTTGTCAACATAGATGGGCGCCATACTAAAAATTTGGAATTCGCGCATGCGCACTTATATTTATCATAGTAATAGTCGTAATTTTAGTTATAAAAGTTGAAAGTTGCCAGTTTTTCCTTGTGACTGTGACCAAACCTATGACAAAGCATAATCAAAATCATTGCTTAAACACACAAAAATTAAGAAACAGTGGTTTTAACATTTTACGAAGACTGTAACAAAAATTAAACCAAAGATTAAAACTATGCCTATAATAGGGCTGTCTAATAAGTTGTCAAAGTCAGTCATTAATCACGTGAAGGCCCTTTAAAAATAGTGGCTGTGGGGTAAAGAAAGCGATCTTCCATAAAAATTATGCTAATAAAAATGAAAATTTTGGGAAAGTGGAAAAAGATTCAGATTAAACAAAGTGACTATTCTATAGAGTAATACTTTCTGAATCGAGGAGAGATGAACATTTTGCCAAACTGTTAGCAGTAAACTCAAAATTCGCAGTTTAAACACTTGCACAGTGTGGGCAGGTATTGTCTCTCTCAGTTCAGCCTGAAGTTTGGGCCAGATGGGCTTGAAGAGAGTCATTTGCGCTATCTGATTTGAGAGAGATGACGTTATCTGTAATTACATGGATGCGATAGAGATAGGTATTTGAGTTTATTGTTAAAATTTCGACAGAACGCTTGTTTCTCCCCCATTCAGAAAGGATTATTTTATAAAAAAAATCACGTCTTTTACTACTTTGCCAATTTTTTTATTATTTTTGTTAGACTGTCTTATAAGTTCTGTACTTTTTAAAAATAATGTTCACATTTTCACGGAATCGCCCTTGACCACTCTAGCTTTGGCAAGATGTCAATGAGAAAAAATAATTGCGTCTGCGGTTCCTTCTTTTTTAACCTGCGTCCACTCGAAGGCTGAAATTTTCTTTGTTGTGTAATGGGGCAACATTTAAGTAGTCGTGTAATTCTCGAATGATATTGGCATTGAAAAAAGACTGTATTTGGAAATAGTACAGGGTTTTAAAAATTAAAAGAATAAAAAGAAAAATTTTATTTTTCTTTTATTAAAAGAGTTTTAGAAAGGTAATGAAATAAACTTTTGCAAATATGTCAAAAAATTACATTTATGTGTGTATTCAAATGTTTTATGCATTTACAAAAACCGTTGTATGTTTTTTGAGAAACTTTGTATATTTTTTCTGCAACTACAAAAAACTTCTATCTATTGTCTGTAAATCAATCTATTATTTGATAAATTCTATTAAGAAATAAAAAAAACTATGGGTTTTTTCGTATACTAACTTCTTGCATAAAATAAAAACTGCTAATAATTTAAGTTAATCAGATTTCGTTAACTTTTTGCCAATTTTGTTGACGAGGACACTCTGCAGATACTAACAATAAGCCTCCTTTTTCTCAAAATGTCAAAAAATGACATTTCGTGATAATTACATTTTTATGCATTTTAAAAATCCCGTTGGCGTTTTTTTTAAACACTCTGTATATTTTTTTATTATAGCAGAAAATCTATTAAGAAATAAGAAAAATATTGCATCTTGGGATTCTAGTGTAACACCTTTTATGCATAAAATAAAAATTAACGAATGTAACAATAAACTAGAACATACATCAGAAAAACTAAAGTAGCACTTAAAATTTGGACCAATGTGGTCCAGCAGCAACAATCAACTGCATGCGTCATCGCCATTTACCAATGCCTTCACATAATTCGTCTTGATTTGTGTTAAACAATGTTCTCGTAAGCAAAATTAACGTAAAGTTTTATAATATACAAAAAAGTTGATGCACTAGAATTCCAATATTTTCCTTACTACATTGGTTAACAGATTCTGTCAAAACAAAAAAATTTACAAAGTAGTTTAAAAAAAAGCCTACGGGTTTTTTTAAATGCATGAAATTATAAGGCATCCACCATCTTGGATTGTCACAAAATGTTATTTTTCTCACATTAAGAAAAAGAAGCCTTATTGTTAGCATCTGTAAAGTTTCCTTGTCATTAAAATTGGCAAAAAGATAACGAAATCCGGTTCACAATTCAGTTTCAGTTTTTATTCTATGCAGAAACTTTGTATACCAAAAAAACCCAGAGTTTTTTTATTTCCTAACGGAATTTATCAAATGATATATCGGTTTTTCAGAAAATAGAGGGTTTTTGTAGTGCAAAAAGAATATACAAAGTGTCTAAAAAAACCCTACGGTCTTTTAAGATATAAAACTTTTAGACATTCGCCATTTTAAATCTTTGATAAATGTAATTTTTTGATATATTTTAAAAAAAAGTATAGGTCATTACCTTTCCAAAACTCTTTTTTGAGTTAAAAGTCGACAATAAATAAAAAATTTGGCATTTGTGTCCACCCTATATATACACGTGTTTCACACTTTATAGGGCTCATCAGTGCGCCGTAAGTTTTTATAAATGAAAACGAACGATCATGCCTGTATTTGTTTAATTTACATCTTCTTAAGGCGCATTTTTACAGACAAACTTTCCTTTGATGTTGAAATGCCGACAAACATTTACACGAGCCTCTTGAGCAAAATGTTCAAAGAAATGTTCGAGCAAAATCTCGTACCAAAAAACACACGTAAATTTTGGAGAGAATGTTGAGCAAAATTTGTTTGAAGAATTGGGGGTATAAAAATTTCTTTACAAATTCAAAATATATATTGTTATCGGAATTCATTGAACTTAACTGAAAATAGAAAAACAAAGTTTTCAAATAAGGTATTTTGAATCAAGTGCTTTTCGACGGAAAAACGATTTGATGCCGATATTCACATTTTACCTCATAAGCAACTTCGATTGATCTGTTTTTTATAGGGGATATGCCAGTATACTTGTAACTTTTTTGGGGTTGTAAAAAAACGAGAATACAAAAAATAATAATTGGCACTTATTTATTGTTGTTGCCTTTAAAATATAATAATAAAAATTTACGTTTAAAAGAATATCTCTTATTTTACTTCCTAGTTTAGTCTTTTACAATAATAATTAAGTCAAATTAAAAAACCTATATACATTTTATTAAATCTCAAATATATGAACAAAAGCACGTTCGGTTTAAATAATACTCGTTTATTACCCACTTCTACAACCCTACGAACCCGACCTTTGTCTAAAAAATATAATTTAGCAGTAATTTAGTAGACTGTGTCACCGATCATCATCCCGCGTTTTGGATTTCGCAGGTAGTAGGCCGGCCACCCTTTTGAATCGCAATGTTGCCCTTTGCATATTGTTGGTTCAGTGTTAGTAATCGACCTTGATTATTACATTAAATTGACAGTAAATATCTATATCTTCGGCATTTTCATGAACCTTTTGCTTTTTTAAGCAACCCTTGAGACCTTAAACTAACTAGGTAAATCTGGTGTGAGAAATTAAAAAACAACAATAAAAGGTAAAGTAAAGTTACAAAAATATGTTTAAAAAAAATCTCCCTCCCCACCACTCTCCATAGTCGTGAGGCGCGGATTACCGCTTAAAAGTGCAATTTTTGAGTTTTTTGCTGATATTTGAAAAACTCAAAATTTTTTTGGAAATGAAAAATTTTCCTGGGTTTTTTTTTAGGAAAAAAACCCTTGGAAATAAAAAAAACTCGCAAGAAAATCCCAAAAAAAAACCAGGGCAAAAAAATCCGGGAAAAACCCTAAGAAAAAAATATTATAAGTAAACCTAATCCATGTGACAAAACTGATAGTAGAGCCAATAATAATGTTTCGCTTGCCGTCGGCTTTTTTTCACAAAAATTTTAAATAAAAGTTGGTGTTCCATTTTTTTAAAGGATTGAGATCACTGATCACTGATGTGAAATTTCATTTATTCTCATCTTTAAAAATATGTTTTCAAAATAGATAGCAATAATTTGCTCAAAAATTTACCCGAACAAAATGTTCAAAGAAAAGCTCACAAAAATGTTCACGCAAAAATTTTTAGATATTTTGCACGAGCTTTTATTTGAGCATGTTCGTCTGTGTAATTGCGCCTTTAAGAAGGTGAACGAAATGAAAATGAGGTCGATTTGTGTAAATATTGTTTAACAACCCGCACGGTATTTTCGCCATTAAGTAAACAAATTGTACCTTACAAAAGGTAAATATTGTGGAGCAACATGTAAAGGCGCAATTACACAGACGAACATGCTCAAATAAAAGCTCGTGCAAAAGATCTAAAATTTTTTGCGTGAACATTTTTTTGAGCTTTTCTTTGAAAATTTTGTTCGGGTAAATTTTTGAGCAAATTATTGCTATCTATTTTGGAAACATATTTTTAAAGATGAGAATAAATAAAATTTCACATCAGTGATCAGTGATCTCAATTCTATAAAAAAATGAAACACCAACTTTTATTTTAAATTTTTGTGAAAAAAAGCCGACGGCAAGCAAAACATTATTATTGGCTATCAGTTTTGTCATATGGATTAGGGTTACTTATAATATTTTTTTCTTAGGGTTTTTCCCGGATTTTTTTGCCCGGGGGTTTTTTTGGGACTTTCTTGCGAGTTTTTTTATTCCCAAGGGTTTTTTTCCTAAATTCGAAAAACAACCCAGAAAAATTTTTCTTTTCCAAAAAATTTTTGAATTTTTCAAATATCGGCAAAAAAACTCAAAAATTGCACTTTTAAGCGGTAATCCGCGCCTCACGACTATGAGGAGTGGTGGGGAGAGGATTTTTTTTAAAACATATTTTTGTAACCTAACTTTAACCTTAGCTTTGATTGTTTTTTTTTAATTCCTCACACCAGATTTACCTACTTAGTTTAAGGCCCCAAGGGTTGCTTAAAAAAGCAAAAGGTTTATGAAAATGCTGAAGATAGATATTTACTGTCAATTTAATGTAATAATTAAGGTCGATTACTGACACTGAACAAACAATATGCAAAGGGGCAACATTCCGATTCAAAAGTCTAGTCTATTACTGCTAAATTATATTTTTTAGACAAGGGTCATAAATTCATCCTTTCGATAATTCTCTTCCCTAAAAACCCCTGTATGCCAATTTTGATTGAAATCGAACAAAATAAATCTTTTTCTTCCTCCACTTCCCTCATTAGCGGGAGGGGGTGCCTAATAATACCATATTATTGTATTGTCGCCGCAACTATAAATACACACCGAAAACTGAAATTGAATACCAAATTTGAGTTGCAAGATTTGAGCCGTACATACAAACATACATAAATAAAAGCTTGTAAAAATCGCCAAAAATTTCAATATTTAAAAAATCGGAAACGCAAGTTCTACGCGTCAATAAAATGAAATGAATTTCTTTGTTTTGAATCGGAGAGCCCTTTCTTTATGGAAAGATTTGTTCTAAAACTTTCATAAAAAAACTGCGTTGACCCTTGTTTGTTGTCATGTAATTTTGTGTGTCAATGTTCATTTGACCAAAACCCCCTCTCATTAGTCTACGGTTTTTACCTTCTCCTAACCCAGCATCAGCAACAAATAAGTGCCAATTATGGTATACTGGCATATCCCCTATAAAAATCAAATCAATCGAAGTTGCTTATGAGGTAAAACGTGAATTTCGACATCATATCGTTTTTCCGTCGGAAAGCACTTAATTAAAATACCTTGTTTTAAAACTTAGTCTTTCTATTTTCAGTTAAGTTCAATGAATTCCCATAAAACTATAAAATTTAAATTTGTAAAGAAATTTTTATACCCCCAATTCTTCAAATAACTTTTGCTCAACATTCTCTCCAAAATTTACGTGTGTTTTTTGTACGAGATTTTGCTCGAACATTTCTTTGAACATTTTGCTCAAGAGGCTCGTGTAAATGTTTGTCGGCATTTCAACATCAAAGGAAAGTTTGTCTGTGTAAATGCGCCTTAACCCGGCTTTCTGCGAATGTAAAAATTGCGCTTATTGTTTTACAAATTATGAGTGTATGCACCAAGATGTTATTGAGACCATGTCATACAGAACGCAAATATTTTGGCGTTAATTGCAAATCTGTTTACGTAAAAGGAAAAACAATAATTTATCACGTACGAAAAGAAGAACTTAAAACGACCGGCAAAGCTTTTGCTGCAGCGCTGTGGTAAAAAAATTACATAGGGTGTTATTATTTGGCAAATTTTCGCCGCCGTAAAAATGTTTTGTCGATCAAAAAAAATTTTTAGGTCTTCAAATCGATAGTATTTGGCGTTACTTCAGCTCAAGGACACATTAGATAAAAAAGAGCTCCTAAATATCTATTATGCATTAGCATACTCAAATATTTGTTTGAAAGTTTGAGACAATGATGTGTTTGAAATTAACTCTGTGTTTCGGACTTCCATCGTCTATATTTTATTTATACACGACGTTTCGATCAGTAGTTTGCACCTGAAGACGATCAGAGATTGTACTGATCGAAACGTCGTGTATAAATAAAATATAGACGATGGAAGTCCGAAACACAGAGTTAATTTCATACTCAAATATGTCCTACAATATCATTTTTTGGGGAAATGCAGCTTATGTAAGTCGGGTGTTAATACTACAAAAAAGAATAATTCGATTAATTTTTAATTTAAAATCACGAGGAACTTGCAATCCAGCTTTCGAAAAAAAAAACAATATATTAAAATTTCCAGCTATATTTATCTTTAAAAGTATAATGTTTATAAAAAATAATCTATCTAGATTTACTAAAAACTGCGACACAAATTCTCACAATACAAGAAATGGAAATGTTTTACGAATAAACACCACATCTCGAATGTCTAACTTTGTGCACATAGCCTCAGTCAGTATCCATGCTTTCATGCCATAATATAAGATGATAAAAACATAACACCGAAGCACATACACTCGGAGAGAGGTATTAAGATGGCGACTACACAACACTGATTTCATTTTGATGATCTGGCCTGTTCAATTCTTGCACGAACTTCTTACATGTTGTCCCAGTTATTATTGAGGAGGCAATCCAAGTATTTGTAGGAATCTACACGTTCGACTTGCTGCCCATTTGCTTCCAACATGCCTCTGATGTTATTTTCCTTGTATATGACCATGCATTTTGTTTTTTCAACATTTAACTTAAGTCCGGATTGCGAACTTTTGGCAGCAATTTGATTCAACAACTCTTGCAGGCCTTCCAGCGCGTCTGATATTATGACAGTGTCGTCGGCTTATCGTAGGTTGTTGATTTTTATGTCGTTTATGGTCAGACCCTCTTCGCTATTATGAAGTGCATTCTCTATCATTTTGTTACTATACACATTAAACAACAGCGGAGACAATATACAACCTAGGCGGAAACCTCCTCTTATTTAAACTTCTTCGGACAGTTGGCCATTAACCTTTATTTGAGCACCCATGTACTTACCCCAGTTTAATACGTTCGCTATAGATGAAGCAAGGTTTTTTATTAGCGTTTTCATTGCACCTTCCTCCAGAATGTGGTGTAGTCTTATAGTGTTGCAAGTTTTTTTCTGTGTGCAAAGGTTCTCTGTTTTATACAATTTCTCGCAAGGGTTAGAATCTTAAAGGTCATCTTCGAAAAATCAGGAATTTTGGGCATCGCTGTTTGTTCTGTTTTGGCACAAAAAAAATATTAAGCGGCATATTTAACAGCAGAAAATTACAATATATATCGTGAGGGTAAATTGGCTTCAAATTTTTGAGTTTTAGTGTCTAGGATTGATTAAAGTAAATGGTGAAGTTAGGTTGATTGCTTCCAAATTTTTTTTTCTGGCGCCTAAACCATTTTACAAGAATTTTATTTTATCCCCACCATCGTTTGCTACTTTCTTCCCAGAGATTAAGGCTAAAATAGACTCTTAACAACTTCAGGTAAATTATTTATAAAAATAACAAAAGGAACAAGGCGCAATACACTATCCTGTGTGACACCTAATTTGATATTGATTAAATCAAAAAATTCTTTTAGACTTTTGTCTTCAGACAAACCATCTCAGAGAGACCCACTTATTTTTTAGTATACGGTATTCAAATAAACACTCTCAGGGCTGAACTTTTAAGTTGTTATTAATTGAATCATAAGAACTCAAAACCTGTTGCACCCCTTCGTCTTTAGCAGTGGCGTGCGGAGACATTTCAAGTAAGGGAAGCAATTTTTAAAAACTTACCCTATTTGTAATGTAATTCGATTCTTCGATAAATTTTTGAAAGTTCGTCAATGGCGTCATCATAACAACGTATAAGCTGACAAGCTTTGAAGAAGTTAATTTTCAATGGAAAAAAGTGATATTTTCGAAAGTCTCTCCTGACCTGTTGAATTAAGACACACACCACAGATTCACACAATATCCTCTTAGTTAACAACATTATTCCCGTCAGCTGAAGTTGACGGTATTTATTTATTTTATATATTTATTTTATTTACACCACCCAACAGGAATTAACCCAATTACAGAGTAAGGAAGATACAGTAATTAACAATAACAGAGTCAAAGGATGACAGTGAGATACAAAATAAAATACTAACTACATCTAGCATAAGAGCAGAAATAAAAATTATTAAAATCAAATCTTTGAGCACTATCGAATGTTTGAATTTAAAACTTCTGGATAGTTCAGTTGTGATAATGGAGTATCCCAATTAAATTATCTGTTTTTTAAGAGTGAAAGACACTCCCTTGCACTGGATTGAGAGGAAGAGAGTTTTCAAGACACCATGTATATACCCTATTTAGAGCAGCTTGAAGGTTTTCGCAATCATCGATATTATTTATTCTACAGATAAGCTTTAGGTCATCAGCGTACAAGAGGCAAATAACTTCCAAGTCTTCAACAATGCTATTGATAAACGTAAAGAATACCGGGCCTAATGTCGAACCTTGGGAAACTCCAGATGTAGCCTTTATACTAGAAGAGGTTCGACCATAGCATTTTACATACTTAGACCTTTTAGTTAGGTAAGAATGACAAAAATTAGATAAATTATCCGAGATGCCAAGGGTCACAAAGTTATGGAGTAGAATACTATATTCTAGCCTGTCAAAGGCTTTAGAAAAGTTGTTGGATACTAAAACGAAAATGAGTTAACTGGCTTTTTCGTTGAGAAAGGTGTTGATCCAAGGATTCAGCCATAAGGTGTGTAATGGTAACTAAATTTGTAGTGATAGATTTTTTTTCATGCATTTTGAGAAATTGTTTATTATGGTAATTGGCCGATAGTTTACAATAAGATCTTTGTCTTCTGGTATTTGCATGTCCAAGTTCGTATTGTCGTTCATATCGCACGACACACGTACACGGTATACACCAAGAGCCGTTTAAATCTGTAAATAACGTACTCCAATTATAGCTTCCACGTGCGCCTAAAGCACGCGACTGCGAATCGATGCATTCAGCAGGTTCAATGACCTCTCGAATGCAGGCATACTGCTGCTGCCAGCGTATTATAGGTGCATGCTACAGAGAACCTAGCAACGGGGATAGCTTCTACTATTAGTGTAGGGGCATATGTGGATAATTTCTATCTCGTGGGATTTTTTATGAAGGAATTTTGTGACTATACGGGATTGATAGCTTTTTAGTCACACAGTCAACCGTTACCGGGTGTTTTGTTCGCATCCGTGTAGAAGGAGTTGATATATATGACGACATCTTTCAAGATGGCGGCCAAAAATTATCAAAAATATAACATTCGCAACCGGGGAATGATTATACCCGATTCCATATAATTCGAGGACGAGGATACCAAAATATTTACTTTTAAGGTCATCCGACCTTAAATGACCATGAAAATCGCAGAAAACAAGATTTTTGCCATTTTCACTTCAAAGATTTTTAATAATTCGAAGTTTTATCAGACCAACTTCAAGTGCACCTAAAACTATTAGGCAGGTATGCCAAATTGAGTCCTTAGAGTTTAATGCAGGTTGAAGCTTCATGACCTTGAAAAATTCCCCATAACATACTAAAGGGCGATATTCATTAATTATTAAAGCCAAGAGAACCAAATTGGGTAACAAAGGTAAGAAGCTCAAGTCCAACTATTTTGTTAAAAAAAGTTTTGTTCAGCTATGACGCGTTTCAATATGGCGGCTGATATCTCAAAATAGAGACCTATAACCACATTTTCTTTTATCCAATTACGTCAAAAAGTAACAATAACAAAGTGGCCATCTATTTTGGTTGGCTTATCTCTGCTTAATATGAAAAAAATAAATAGTTGATGCATGACCATGATTGACCTTGAAAATACCAATTAAAATTAAAAAACCCGCTTTTTGTAGTGTTTTTTTTACAATTTAGAACTACGCAAACACTAAGTGCCATTTAATTTTAAACCTCTCCATATTTTTTTTTTGATCTAGCGTCCCAGATGTTTATACTATACCCCGGTAAAAATGACATATATGCCTGTTGTTTTTAGTTTCGGAACTGTGAATTTTATGTTCTACTCACTTGTCTAGCCAACAAAGACATTTAAATTACCTATAAAAGAGTAAGAAGAAGTTAGATATACATTACCATATTCTGGACCAGGTGTTATAGAAGTTATTTTCCAAAATAACGGTCGAAAAAACATACGTTTGTGTGGTCGTGATTTTACTTGGTGTCATATAACTCGAGGACGAGAATTCCAAAAATATCACTTCTGAGGTCATCCGACCTCAAATGACCTTGAGAATCGCAAAAAACACAATTTTTGACGTTTTCTCTTTAAAAGAATATCCATAATTTACACCAACATCTGGAACGCCAGATTAAAAAAAATAGTAGAAAGGGTTAAAATGAAGCGTTTTATTATGGATAAGATGTTAATTTCATCTCCGGCACTTAAAATTTTTGCGTAGTGGTAAAACTTTACATGGTATTTTTAAAGTCAATCGGGATTATGCAACAACTAAACTTTTTTTTTCATAGTAAGCGGAGATATGTCAACAAGAATTGATAATGATGAAATATGGTTATAGGTCGCCATTTTGATATATCAGCCGCCTTATTGAAACACGTCATATGTAAACTAAATTTTTTTTAACAAAATTGCTGGACTTGACCTTCTGATCTTTGTTGCGCTCAAATAGTTGTTGAATGAATGAATTTGTTAATTTTACCGGGGTATTTTTCAAGGTCAGGAAGCTTCAAACTGATTCATACTCTAAGGATCGAATGTTTCATATATGCCTATAAGTTTAAGGTACATTTGAAATTGGACTGACAAAACGTCGAATTATTAAAATTTTTTGAAAATAAAATTGGCAAAAATCTTGTTTTTTGCGATTTTCAAGGTCATTTAATGTCGGATGACATTATAAGTAAATTTTTTGGAATCCTCGCCCTCGACTTATATGGAATCCAGTATAATCATGGCCTGGTTGCGAAAGTTGTATTTTTATGATATTTGGCCGCCATCTTGAAAGATGACGCTATATCAACCCCTGCCACATGGAAGCGAACAAAACACCCGATAACACTTGATTGTGTGACTAAAGGGCTATCATTCCCACATTGTCGCATTAAAAATCCCAAGGACTTACACATGCCCCTTCACTATATTGAATTTTTTCAGAATAGTGGAAAGCCTCACGCACACGTCTCACGGGCCGACTTTCTGCTGTGACTAGGTTTGAGACAGTAATTGTTTCCTATTTCTAAATTTACATTTAAGAAGACGATGTATTTCTAGGGGAAGCACAAGCTGGAATTTAGGCAATCCATCTGAGGTCGACCCAGTAGATATAGGCCTTGAATTTCGTAGGGTTTTACTTATTTTTTTAAGCAAACAGTATTTAAATATTAAGCCAGAGCTCTTAGGACGGTTAATAAATATCGCAATGGGCGATGGCGAACTAAAAATACTGCAAAAGTGTTAAGACCATCCGGAGCAGATAAAAGGAAAACGATGAGAGCTTCGTAAGTTTTTCCCTGGAAACCGTATAAATATTTAATGGCAACTTGGAAAACGGACACGCTATCATAAATAGTTTAGGAGATGCCTACATGTTAGTAGACTAAACTTTCTTAAAGGCAGTTTTAAAAAGAAATGAGAATTTATAGATATGCGGAGATCGAAATAGCTTTTTAGGCGAATATATACAGGTAAATTTTAGCATACTTAGAAAATTTTTAGTGTTATGGAATTTAATAACAAAAAAATACCACAGTATAGATCAGGTTTTTTGGAATAAAGCGTTGTTATGTTTTAGATGAACTTAATTTAGTTAAGATGAAACTAAAACCACCACCAAATACACAATAGTAACCTACCTACCATAAGGATACCTTTTCTCCGAAAGACAACGGGATGTCAAAATGGGATAAAATTTTGTTTTGAAGAAACGGACACATTATCATAAATAGTTTAGTAGATGCGCATACTAAACTTTTTTAAAGGCAGTCTTAAACAGAAATGAGAAATTAAGACTATAAAACCTTAAAAACAATAATTACCGTATATAAATATATATTGCCATATAAACAAAACTAATCAATTATGTCAAGATATATGCGTCGTGACAACTGAACTTATTAAATACAATTTGGTACAAATTGGTTTGGGCATGGTTATGTTCGATGGTACACGGTAAAAAAATTGAGTTAAAGCGAGTCCATAAGAAATTTATTGAAAACCATATTAAATTATGGGTATTGCAAAGCAGAACAATTAAGTGAACACAATCGATAGATAAATGTTCAAAAATATAACAAATTTCCATCTGCGTGCGCATTCACATGCGTTCGCAGGTCAAGAATCTGACCCAGAAAAACACCCCTAACACCGTTTTAAGTACTAAATCAATTTTATGTTAAAGCGATTTAAGAAAGTGGTTTATCGCTTTAAAACCTATTTAAGGGTCGGTTTTACAGAAATAGCCACCCCTGGTTTTACCGAAAGATCTGTTGTGAACTTAGTTTTTACTCCACCATACCAATATGGTCTGGCGGACTATTAAAATCGCGAAATTTTGACTTTTCTTAATTTTATCAAAAATGAGATACTAAGTTTCCAAAACACCTTAATCGACAAAAAAAATGTTTTCTGTCGGTCTGTTGTCTGTTGAACATGAAATGATTAACTTTTGGGTAGGGGGGAAAGGGGGGATAAAATATTTAAAGAAATTGTAACTTTGGGACAAAAGCAAGTAGCGATATACGGTTTTCAGATTTGAATTTCCATGAGTATGGAATACAAATTTTCTTATAAAGTCCAAATTCGTGCGAGATTTAGTTTGGAAAAACGTTATAATATATTTTAAAAAAATCATAACTTTAGAAGTATAAAATCTTGGTTATAAGGTTAAAATGTTTTAAAGCTACAGTTTTCGAGATATTTTAATTTGCTTTATATTTTTAAAATATTTTGACCAAAACCCAAATAACGGGAGTAATTAAAGACCATTGGATAGTAAAAAGAGCTACCGCACTATAATAAACATAAAAAAAGATGGCTACAGGAAATTTTTTAGAAAGAAAACGTGGGTCAGGACGAAGAACATAAACTTAGGGAAGAGGTTGCCCAGATTCAGAAAAATCTCTTCTCCACAGCAGGAAAAGTTATGCATACAGCAGGCTTTCCTGCATCTAAAACAACCTCTTGCAGCAAAATACAAGAAGAACTTTTAAGCTACTGACGCTGTGTCACTAAAATAATTTAGTTAAATAATATCCCTTAAAATATTTTTAGATGTGCTAAAATACACTATAGTAGGCCACGTTTTTTGGTAAATTTAAAGACTGTTAGGAATTTTTGGTTGAAAGAAATTAATACCATCTTATGTCTTACACACTTCACGCTTTGAACAACTACAATATTTGCTCTTTTTTTGGATAAAAATGGCAAAATAAATATCATATGCACGACACCACTTAAGATGACACAGAGATGATAAAAAAAAATTATTAAACAATTGCCTTAAATTATTTTCATTTTTCTCTAAAATATGTTTTTATGCTGTCTCTCTTCAACAACTTTTTTATTTTAAGAGACAAAAAGTGTTTTTTAGCAGACTCTTTCTGAACGCTTAAAAAACACTGAAAACTTGAAAAATGTTTTATTCTAGAATTCGAAAATTTGGAAAAAGCGCTTTAAAATGTGAGCAAAATCATGGCATAAAAATGTTAACAAAAACTTCACCCATTAAATTATACTAAAATATTTGAAGCCTTAAATTACCATCATGGCTTCACCGTAAGGAGTCGAGAATGATATGGAGCTACTATAGGGCACTGAATTATTTTTTTTATTACTGCTCCTTACTTGTTGCTTTTCGGTTTGTTCTTTGTATGTTAATGATATAATTTTTTTATTGCTCAGTTTTTAATTACTTAATTTAATTTTGAATTTTGTGGTTTCTAATAAACATCGTTTTTTATTTTAAATGAATCTTGATTTATATATTAGATTGTTAAACACAAAGTAGATAACAGTGAGCTCACCAAGCATTTATTTACAAAATTAATTAATTTATGACTTATTCGCAAATTAGGGTCGTAGTTACAATCTGGGGAATATTTTTTAGCAACACTGTACGGGAAATCAATTTAACTATGTCGACCTGATTTTTTTGCAAAATTTTACGTCAGTGAAATTGTTTTCCATGGCAACGCGGAGACTTTATTTATGTTTATTCACAGTGGGAAACCAAATATATTTTAGCACCGGATCAAAAATTTGGGGTTAGGTTACTTATTTTGACTTTTCGCGTCCTGCGTCGCTAAAAAACCAAGTAAAATACTAAAATAAAAGAAAACCATTTATTGCGAAATTACCTGCAAACAAATGCTACCCAACTACGTATTAAAGTAACTTGGTGTAATGTTTAAGGTTGCATTTACAGGTGCATTTATAATTGAAACGAAAACACTCCCGCTAGCTGATACCGACAACAGGGTAACTTAAAAGCATGCAGATTCAAAAATCGGCTACTGGCGCTAGATGAAATAATCGTATCCCATTTTAAACAGGAGCGTCAACGATTAGCAAGAGTCTTTTAAACCTCTAAATGGAGCTTTACTGATCTGTTTTATTAGTACTCAAGTATCCGTGTGTTTCTGAAACTGAGGTTCTAAAATCTATCCATTGCACTCCAAGATTTCACTAGTACACTTGCACATAACTATGCCGCAATAATTTAAATTAAAAAAAAATAGTTTAATCAAAATAAAAACAAAATTATGTGGGGTTATGGGAGCCGAATATTTCTATACGAATTCCTAGTAATCCCAGCGAGCCAGTTCTCTTGGTTCTTTGATGGACTCGGGGTAATGCCCGCGCAGCGCTCGGCCTTTTTCGGCGGGCGACGCACATGCGGAGTGGTTTCATATTTGTTTTAGAACAATGTTTTTGAAAACACATTTTTTAAAGATAAACATAACCTCGAATGGTTTCCTGTTAGAAAACGTAAAAATACTCTTCTGTCCCACTGCGGCCCGCTTTAAAGTTTGTTGACAAAACACCTGCAGTTACCATGGAATCGTATAAATTCTGCAATCTATCGGTCAACACTTGAACTGCATGTGTCTCCCAAATTTAATGAAGTGTGACTGATTGCTAGGTTTTCTTTTCTGGAGTGCACAGGCTTTTAGAAAAAAGGAAACTTAGTTTTTATTTTCGCTAAAGCACGGATATATAAAAAGGAAAACTGTAATCCAGAGGAAATTGTGAGTATTTCTCTATTTTTTTTGTAAATCGGGTTGGTTCTAAACCGCAATTATTTTGAGGCTTTTGATAGCACCAGACCTTTTATTTTGATGCAAAAATAATTGAGGGTTTTGAAAAATCCTTCAGATATTTTTGTTAAGCGTTTTAAAATGATTATCCCTGCAAAATTTCAGCTAATTCTGATGTTTTGTTTTCCCTGTGCACACAAAATATTAAAAAATTAAAGAACAAGGCGTTGCCAGTACTTTTTTTTTACTTAAAATCTGGGGAGAAACTATAGTCTTAAGGAAAAAACGGAAAATGTTACAGAAATCTACCTACTTTCATAAGTCATTCAAATTTTTATTTATATTTTTGCAACAAATAACAAAAAAGTTTTCCCGGGTGGATCTTTATAAACGGTCACCCTGTACCTTAATTATTGCCCTAAAGAATTATTTGTCCACCCCACGGCCTTCCGTTTAAAAAGTTTTCACATAAACGTAAACTTAGATTGTCTCGATATAGGTACATAAGTAATACCTATAACTTAAAGAATGTTTTGTTTTTCTTTCAGTTACTGAAATATTTGAGTTCTAGGTTTTGTCTAGACGTTACAAATTAGCAGAAAACTGATTTTATCACTGCAGTTTTATGCCTTTGTTTAATGCACAGCAAGTAGGTACCTAATGGATTACGGATTAATTTATTTAATTGAATTAATGCCCGTTGATGTAAGTGGATTATTATTTAATTTTGTTAGTTTCTCTAATTTCAGTTATATTTATCTTCTTTTCACGCTTTTACCGCAAATACGGGGTGTTTCGCAACGTATGTATAAAAATGTCGTTGTTTGAAATGAGACTTTGCTCAAATTTGTTCACAAATTTTCTCAAGAAAAATAACCAAAAATATGCTTAAACTTTTTTTCGCTTTGAGTGTACATTCAAGCTTGTCAACGAAGCACCAAACAAGGAACATGTCGCGTCACAATATTTTTATGGTTACCTTGCCAAAAAAAATCATTAAATCTCATAAAAAACGCACCTGAGTGTTATCAGTTTTTATAAGGTTTCTACACTTTTGTGGGGTAAAATTTGAGTTATGTCTTTGATTTTGGTAAGATTTTGCGCTGTATCATCTATCTTTTTTTTTACCTGATCCTATAATCTGACAGACCTATAAATATATATAAAATTTTATAAAAATAATAAAAGAACCGTTTTCTAAGAGATTTTGTAATCCAAAAGACTCGTTAAACCGGTCATCATTTTGTGCACACCAAAAGGCAATGTTAACATATTTTTCTGAAAAATGCCTCACAATGCCATAGATTGCCATAAAATGTATAGAATGCCTCTAAATGTCTCCGAAATGCCTCAAAATAATGCTTCAAAATGCTTCACAATGCCACACAATGCCATTGGCGTATACACCGTAGGGCATTACCGAGCCACCCCTCGCAATTTTTAATGCTTCTCTATTATCTGGTATTTTTCCTGATTACTGGAAAATAAGTTATTTAACTCCAATTCATAAGAGTGGTGACAGAAGCAATGTTGGTAACTATAGAGGTATAAGTATACAATCCGTCATTTCCAAAATTTTTGATAAGTTATTCTGTAAACATTTTTCCTAGCATTGTAAAAAAGTTATGTGTGACCAGTATCGGTTTTCTCAAGGTGGATCCACTGTAACAAAGCTGCTAATTTATCGACAGGATTTGTTGAGTGCCTTTGAGAAGTTTAAACAGGTGGACATTCTCTACACAGACTTTTCAAAGGCATTCGACAGTCATGACCATCTTATTAGAAAATCTCAATCATATTTATAGTGAAATTATGGTGCACTATAGTCTTCCACAAGTATGTTGGGAATTTGGAACCTTTGGTTGTACTAAAACAAAATTATGATTGTTTTCCACAAACCAAAACTACACTTTTTTGCACTCGACGCGCGTTTCGCTAACAACGTTAGCATCATCAGGAGACGATAAACAATGAACTAAATTAATCTACGCTCTATCTTATATACAATCCTTTAGTGGGCGGAGATAAGACTAATAAATTGTGATTGATCACGATCTTTAATCCTATCTCCCCTCAACCAAAGAATAAAGTGTACTAAACGGGATGGGTCCTCTATCTTTATTTAAACTATTTCTGGATTTAATGATTTCCATACTTTCATATGCATTTAAAAGTCTTTTGTTTGGTACACTTTTTAGAAGTTTTAGGTTATCTAATGTGAATCTATGATTGTTTTCAAAAGCATGCTCGGCTACACTTGACTTTTCTGTTCTTCCGTATTTTAAGTGTGCTAAGTGTTCTTTAAAACGTGTTTGAATAGAGCGTCTCGTTTGGCCAACATATTTTTTGTCACAATCCATGCAACTAATTTCGTAAATTCCACTTTTTTCTAGAACTGTAGTTTTATCCTTGGGATTTCCAAGTAAGCTTCTTATTGTGTTACCGGATTGATATACTAATTTAAGACCGGTGTTATTAAATACTTTGTGTAATCCTTTCGTATAATTAGGATTATAAGGAATTGATACAAATTTTGAGTCGCAGGTATTTTTTTGTCTGATAAAGGTAGAATTCCGAAAGGTCTTTTGAAAAGAATGTCTATTTATCAGCTTATTTATTAAGCCTTCGTCGTAACCGTTTTCGCCAGCTATATTCCTAATCCTATTCTTTTCTGCTTCAAATCTTTCTTTGTTTAAGGCGAAATTTACTAATCTATATGTTAAAAAGTGCAAACTTGCAAGCTTATGTTGTAAGCAATGAAAAGAGTCATTTGGAATATACCTGTTGGTGGCCGTGCTTTTTCTGTATAGGTCAAAGTCTAATTTATTTTTATTTCTTATAACTAAAGTGTCTAGAAATGGCAGTGTACCGTTGTTCTCTATTTCATAAGTAAATTTAATAGGGGAAATTTGTTATTTATTTTTTCCATAAAATTTTCAACACTAGTTACTTTAGTGTTGAATACTGCAAACACATCGTCTACATACCTGAACCATACTCTGGGGAAATACTCAAATTCTTTATTTATATCTGATTCAAATTTGCTCATAAATAGGTTTGCGGTAAAAGGTGATAAACTATTACCCATTGTGGTTCCTTGTAATTGCTGGTAGTAGCTATTTTTATATTTAAAGTAATTTTGATTCATGCAGAGTTTTGTTAAAGATAGGTTTGTCTTCTAGATTGTTTTTTCTTAGGAGTTCCTCCAGGTATTGTAAGGTATTGGGTATCGGCACACTAGGGAACAACGAACTAACATCAAACGAGATTAAAATTTCACCTTCTTGGAGTGAAATATCTTTAAATTTGTTGATAAATTCAAGGGAATTTTGAAGAGAAAAACCTTTTTCCTTTATCGGTAAATTTTCAAACTCGTTTGCTAGCCATTTCGAAATGTTGTAAGTAGGTGATCCTACAGCAGAAACTATAGGTCTAACGGATTTTCCAGGTTTGTGGATTTTCGGAAGACAATACAGTTTCGGCATAGTGGGATTTCTTACTTGTAGTTTATATTTAATATTGTCAGTAATAATATTGTTACATTTTTTAATTGTGTTTTTTACTTCGTTAATCATTTTTGGTAAGGGGTTCTTTGGGACTTGTTTGTGGGGTCCATTTTTTATTAGGTTATCTACCCTTTCGAAATAGATCGAAATTTGTATCAATTCCTTATAATCCTAATTATACGAAAGGATTACACAAAGTATTTAATAACACCGGTCTTAAATTAGTATATCAATCCGGTAACACAATAAGTAGCTTACTAGGAAATCCCAAGGATAAAACTACAGTTCTAGAAAAAAGTGGAATTTACGAAATTAGTTGCATGGATTGTGACAAAAAATATGTTGGCCAAACGAGACGCTCTATTCAAACACGTTTTAAAGAACACTTAGCACACTTAAAATACGGAAGAACAGAAAAGTTAAGTGTGGCCGAGCATGCTTTTGAAAACAATCATAGATTCACATTAGATAACCTAAAACTTCTAAAAAGTGTACCATACAAAATACTTTTAAATGCATATGAAAGTATGGAAATTAAATCCAGAAATAGTTTAAATAAAGATAGAGGACCCATCCCGTTTAGTACACTTTATTCTTTGGTTGAGGGGAGATAGGATTAAAGATCGTGATCAATCACAATTTATTAGTTTTATCTCCGCCCACTAAAGGATTGTATATAACATAGAGCGTAGATTAATTTAGTTCATTGCTTATCGTCTCCTGATGATGCTTACGTTGTTAGCGAAACGCGCGTCGAGTGCAAAAAAGTGTAGTTTTGGTTTGTGGAAAACAACCATAATTTTGTCTTCGACAAGGTTCACACATAGGTCCAGTTTTGTTTAACTTGTTTATCTCAGAGCTCAGTGGTGTAATTTTATATTCAAAGCATCTTGTTTTGCAGATGATTTTAAATTTTAGAAAAAAGATTGAATTATTTTTTGATATCCAGCTTCTTCAGAATGACCTTAATAATATTTATGGTGTAGTAAAAATGGTCCGGGGTTGAATGTAAAAAAATGTTTTGGTATTAATTTTTCTCATTTAACTAAGACTTTTTAAAATAGATATGTTATTAATGACACAACACTGGAGTGTGTCTCTAAAATAAGGGATGTTGGAGTAAATTTTGACTGTAAAATGACCTTTGTAGATCATTTGAATAAGATTGTTAGTAAGGGCATGAGAACTCTTGGTTTTATTACCCGTAATAATACACAGCTCTCACCTTATTGTTCTCTTGTTAGATCTATACTTGAGTATGCATCAGTAGTGTGGTCTCGATATTAAAAATGCCACATTGACAAATTGGAAACAGTTTAAAGAACATTTCTAAGATTCCTAGCGTATAAAGCCAATATAAATATTTATAACAACTATCCCATAAATTATGATCTGGTATGTGAACCTTTTCAGATAGATGACTTGGAGGTTAGAAGAACATACACTGATATCTTCACTTTTTATAAAATTTTGAATAGTTTCTGTCACTGTCCAGCTATCCTTCAGTCCAATAATCAAAGAAGGCAGGACTCTCCTATGTTTCGTATTCCTTTTCATCACGCCAACTATAGCTATTTTTCTCCATTAACTTGTCCTAAGATTATTTAACAACTATAGTCTTGATAGCTTTGCTAGTAGTCTTCGACCATTTAACACAATATGAAAGGAAACTATTTAATCCTAACTAACTAAGTGGTTCGGTTTTTTATTATTTTTTTAAAGTTATTTTTGTTATTATTTTTGTATTTTTTATATTGATTTTTGTTAAAGATTTTATCTAAATTAATTTCTATGTTAATGTTACTATTTCTAATTTTATTAATATTTTTTTTGTAGAATGGCCCTAGAAATAAATAAATAAATAAATATAATGAATTATCAGCCTGGTCTTGGTAAACACACAAGTTTCTATAAGATTTCCTATAGATTCTATAGTAAGACAAACCAACAAAATTATATAGGCTTTTATGTGTCCATCTTTAAAAAAATATATGCTATGGGTTTTCATAGGGTATTTTATAATCTAACAGACTCATAATATTCTATACTATAGGTTTACAGGTAGGTACTAAGTAGAAACGGATTTTGAGAAAATATTTTTATATTACTTGCAGTCAACGTAATACTCTGCAAAAGTTCTGACTCTTACATTAGTTGTGAAATACCATGAATAAAAAAAATGTATGGTACCGGTGCCAACTAAGGCCCACCTAGTTTTCAAGGCATACATTTACCAGTATTTTTAAGTCTTTCTTTATGAATTTTATTTTAAATTTATAAAATATTAAATACCTTACGTACGCAACGATTTCAATAAGCACCCTTCAAAAAAGCGGGCATCGTTCGAAACATCGCAAAAACAAGTCAAAAATATGTGTATATTGGCTTTATTTCGAACGCCTTAGGTTACCGATACTGGTGCGTTGAAATATTTACACTTTCACTTTCCTATGCGCAACACTGACTTTTTGACTTTGTCATTTTAGGTTATATTATACCTTGATATTAAAAAAATGCTTAGTAGAGAATTTTCGTTTCAACGAAAATAAATAATGCAAAACCAAAAATGGGGTCTGTTAGGAACTCAATATGATATATTTTTAATTTTTTTAGTTCTGACAGTTTTTTGATTATATAATTAAGAAAAACACACATTAAATTTCTTCGGTAAAAATGCATACTTAAAGCAAATAAACATTTTATCGATAAGGAGTTTTTACGTGACTTAAAGCTAAATCTATTATCCCTCAGTGCTGAACAAATACACATAAATATGAACAGATTAAAATTCAATATCGCTTTAAAATAAGATATTAATGCACGTCAGTTCTTTTAGGATACCTAAATGTTTTAGTTCATTAAATAATGCAGAATTTTTTGTTACCGTATCCAGGTCTGATGAAAAAAACTCACCAGCAGTAATCACAGAACTATAACAAACAACACTGGACATGACATATGAATTCCCATGTAACTGGAAAATAGCAAAATTGGTCCTTATACTATGTTGGGTTTCGGACAAAAAGATACCTGCGACTCAAAATTTGTATTAATTCCTTATAATCCTAATTATACGAAATGACTATAAAAAGTATTTAATAACACCGGCCTTAAATTAGTATATCAATCCGGTAACAAAATAAGAAGCTTACTAGGAAATCCCAAGGTTAAAACTACAGTTCTGGAAAAAAGTGGAATTTACGAAACTAGTTGAATGGATTGTGACAAAAAATATGTTGGCCAAACGAGACGCTCTATTTAAACACGTTTTAAAGAACACTTAGCACACTTAACATACGGAAGAACAGAAAAGTGATGTGTGGCCGAGCATGCTTTAGAAAACAATTATAGAATCACATTAGATAACCTAAAACTTCTAAAAAGTGTACCAAACAAAAGACTTTTGAATGCATATGAAAGTACGGAAATCATTAAATCCAGAAATAGTTTAAATAAAGATAGTACACTTTATTCTTTGGTTGGGGGGAGATAGGATTAAAAATCGTGATCAATCACAAATTATTAGTCTTATCTCCGCCCACTAAAGAATTGTATACAAGATAGAGTGTAGATTAATTTAGTTCATTGTTTATCGTCTCCTGATGATGCTAACGTTGTTCGCAAAACGCGCGTCGAGTGCAAAAAAGTGTAGTTTTGATTTGTGGAAAACAATCATAACTTTGTTTTGGTCCTTATACACAAAAGCGGAAAACCGTACGATGCTGAAAATGCATATATGCTTAATTAACACGATTGCTAAAACATATGAAGAGATAAAAAACAGAATAGCGTACGATATGGAGACAAATGGAGGTTTGTCCTCTCTAAAATACGAGTCTAGGAAAGGTAAATCTACTATGAACGCACTAAAAAAGGTGTTAGAAATAGCAAACGGAACAAATCCTAACAAGAATAGAAATGAGTTAGAAATGCTTTTAACACTGCCTCGTGGCTGAAAATAGTAGAAAGGCTGACAGACACTCGTAAACCCCAATATCTTATAAATACCGTAATAAGCCACTTCACACGCATACTTAACGAACAAAATAAAGTTATAACATTAGCAGGCATCCCCCAAGAATGGTATTAAAGCTCTACTCTGAAAAATATACTATGACTATTTACTCAGACTAAAACTCCCTAAGGGCGTGGGCTTAGTAGGATACGCGGATGATCTAAAGGTAATAGTCAGGGCTGACACAGCGATACATCTTATTTTGAGCAAATGAGGCAACAAGACTTATTAATGAATGGATACCAAACAACCACCTAAAATTAGCACCAGAAAAAACCGAGACCATGATACTAAGCGGAAAAAGAGACGGGCAAAACAGTGAATTTCGACTAAATAGAGTACTCATAAAACCGCAAAAAACGTACGATATCTAGGATTCCACATCGGTGAAAACTAGAAATTCTGAAAGCATTTAGAAGAAACCACTAAAAAGGCAACTAAAAGACTCGCTGAACTACAAAGACTCATGCCCAACTTAAGCGGGCCCAGTACGAGCACGAGGAAGTTACTATATAATGTAAGTCATTCAATCGTCACATATAGTGCAGTGATATGGAGTCTAGTACTGCGCACAACATTATTCGGGGTTCTTTAGCAACAGTAAATAGAAGAGTAACGAAATCAGAAGTTTCTTGTCAAGTTGCTGCAAAGAAGCCTTTTCTACAGAAGAACAAAAACAGACCAGAGTGATTTTGGCACTGAACAACGTTCTTCGTGATAATGACTTCTAGGAGAGGGTGGTTTTCACTGACGAAAAAATTTTTCAATCATCTTCAAGTAGCAGGAAAATTTTAGTTTATCGTCCACCAAATTTTAGATTTGAACCCGAATATACAAACCAAATTAAAAAAGCTGGACATTTTTCTGTAAACATCGAATCGAAGGAAGATTCAATAGTGAACGATATATTCAAATCCTTGAAAACGTTATGCTGCCATCTGTTCAGGCTTTACATGAAAATAATGACTTCGTTTATCAGCAGGACAACTGTCCAGTACACACGGCCAATGTTGTTCGCCAATGGTTTCAGAATAATAATATAGAAACACTTCCTTGGCCAGCTAACAGCCCTGACCTTAACCCAATGGAAAATATATGGGGTCGGATCATTAAAATAATATACCAAAGGAATTGGAGACCACGCAGCTTGTAATAGAGAAAAATGGTGATCTTATTAAATACTAAATTATTTATTTTAGTTCTTTTTTAAGTTAATATAATTAGTATTATGTTTACCATCGTTTTTGTTCTAATCCCAGTTTCCTATTCGTCGAATTGTTTTCAATCCAGCGCTGTTTCCATCGTATTATTGTTATTTTATCAACTCCAAAATGGGTTACCGCCCTCTTTATAGAACAGCCTTCGTCCGTTACTCGAGTGATAAGTTGATATTGTTCAATAAAGACTTTACTAAAACATTATTTTTGCTGATTTTTTAGTATTATGAAAAATTTAATATAAAAATAAGGTTGCCTTTAATTTAAGTAAAAAATATTTTCAGTTTTAGAGACCTTTTTTAAACAATATGACAATTTGTCGTACTTTTGAAGTTTTTAGGCATTTTAGCCGGTAGCCCGGCACACATTTTTAGAAAAGTCAATTTTGTGACTACATGTATGCGTTTTTTTAAAATCAAGTGTACGTACCGTTAGGGACCCACGAACGTACGCAAAGATTTCAATAAGCACCCTTCAAAAAAGCGGGCATCGTTCGAAACATTGCAAAAACAAGTCAAAAATATGTGTATATTGGCTTTATTTCGAACGCCTTAGGTTACCGATACTGGTGCGTTGAAATATTTACACTTTCACTTTCCTATGCGCAACACTGACTTTTTGACTTTGTCATTTTAGGTTATATTTTTGGCATATATAAACTTTTAATAAGGAGACGGATTGTTTATTTTTTATAAGACCAATAAAAATAAAAACTACATATCAAAAAAGCAAAAATGTTTTATTAGCTAAACAAAAGCTACACAGTAATTGGTCTATTCGACTAGCTGATAATGAAAGAAGCAAGTCTACGATAGTAACCATAATAAATCGATTTCAAGAAGAAGGAATTGTCCCTCGAAAGGAAATGCCAGATCAAGTTAACGAAATAAATTTTAAAAACAAATTAAAATTAAAAACATAAAAAACAACTTATTTTTACCAGCGCTAATTCTAAATAGAGCGCCATGTCCTGTAGCCGATATCCAGCTACAAACATTTACCGAAAATCTTCCTCCACGGTCTTTGCTTCCAGCAATATATCGTTCTTCGTATCGGGTTTTAAAGATCTTCTCATCTGTGAAAACCACCTGCTTCCAAAATTCTTCGTCCCACAGAGAATAATTCAACGCAAAAATTAATCGGGCTGCTTCTTTTCCTCACTTAGCTTAATTTTTGTAATTATGGATCCTGGAAAATTTGATTAAATTTTTACTTCTTTTGCTTTGGCAAACGCATGATTTTCCACAAAATTGATTGCTTCTTGGTCTTCCTCAGGACTACTAACTTTTGTCAAACCGGTGCCTTCCTTATTCGGTTGATACTTCCCTCCTATTGAAATCGGTTTTTTATGTTTACTATCGTAGACAACCACCGTCTAGTTTTGCTAAGATTAGAGCTTTATCAAATTCGGAAAGATGCGGCGGCATTTTTTTAAATTGGGATGACACTGACATGCAAAACATGATGTTGTCAGGAGTCTATGACATTGTCACTTATAGAAAGACAATGCCGTACTATAAAAATTTTAAAAATTAAACATGGTGCTAACTTCTGCTGTACCAGTTTTATGTGGAGAAAAGTGTACTTTAAGTGTCTAATATAAGGATCTTACAATTTTATTCACCATCAGTAGACGTAAACTAATAATGGCTCGCAGACTAATTCCTATCATGACTTAAAACTCTTGGATAATGATGTGGTGTTAGTTCTACTACAAATGGCATTGATATTGGAGTTAAAGAAGAAGAGGATGATGATCACAAAAAAAACACTAAATTTTTGACTCTAGGCAGGGGAGAACAAACACACACCTAACGGAATAATTTTTTTTTTTTATATAAACAGTTAAGCCTTATTTTTTATGGCTTTATGGTAAGCATATCGATTTACTTTATTTTTAGATGACGCCGACGGCATTATTTGACGCTCTCTTTTATAATTTAGTATGCAGTCACTGACTTATCTACTTGAGGTCTCGCAAAATCGCTGGTGGCATTGAATTGCCTAAAAAATCCTTATTGTTATTCAAACCGTGCTTCAGCTGCACTAAGTGTTTAGTCTATACTGTCGTCGATGGCTTGTTTGGTGTTTTAAGACACAAGTCGAGAACCGAATAATTAAAATAACCGAAACACAAAATTATGATGCTTTCATCGATCATTATTATAGAACTTATTTTACTTAAAATAAAAAAAAAGGAGTAATCTGTTTCGAAAGAGACGACTATAGATTTTTATAAATCATATAGATACCAAAGAACTAGGTTTATTTATTTTTGATAAAAGGTTCGGGCCGTAGGTTTCCTGCAGACTGAACAGTGTTGTGTTCCATGCAGCTGTCAATAACACAGCTGCCTCTGAAAAAAATCGGTTGTTTACTTTCTTACGCGAGTTTTTCTTAATTTTCGTAAAAATTTTCCTTGATGCTTTTTACCGAAAAATAATTTTTATTAACTTTGGCAGCTTCATTGACATCAAAATTTATACTATCCATACTCAAAAGCTAATTTGCTGAATTTTGTTGGTTATACCTTTTAAGGTTATTGTTTATTTATTTGCATAAAATTGTATGAAGTGTTAATAAACCAAAATATGGAAGTCGTATTTTTTTTATCTTAAGTTAAGGAAAACAAAGAAATGGTTAGAAATGGTGATACTGAGTTACAATTAAACTTTATAAGACTGGGTGGGGTACAACTGTACCCCAGGGGTAATATTTTTGTTGTAGCTTAAAGGTTTCAAATTACTGTTTTTCCCACAGTTATATAAGTTATATAAGTTCAAAAGGTATCAGCTTTTATCTACCGAGAGTCTTTAATTAAAAAAAACCTATATAAATATGTGGTTTTTAAACTATTCGCTGATTATTACTTGTCTTTTGGCTGTCGCTTTTTTGCAATTTTTTAAACCGATAGAAAAATGTGGTCTTTAGATTATTAACAAAAAATAGTAGCTGAGTTTAAAAAAAGTATCGCCTTTTGTCTATTGTGTTTCTGTAATTTTCTAAAAAACAAAAACCTATAGAAATATGTCTTTTTTAGACCATTCGCTGATTATTGTCTTTTGGCTGTCGCTTTTTACAATTTTTAAACCGATAGAAGATTGTGGTTTTTAGATTAATAAAAAAGTAAGTTATCTAAGTTCAAAAAAAGTATATTTAAATACTGGAGAACAAAAAAAAACACCAGAATGGACGAATATTTTTAAAGTAATTTATTTATATATTAATACATTAGGATACTCTTAGTAGTTGATTACGTTTTCAAGAAGATCCCTCCAATGATAATCATCAAAAAATTAATAATGAGTGGCTCCTCATTGTTATTTATGCACTTGTTTGTTCTATGTCAGGCGATCTTGATGGCCATTCCAAAGTCTCTATGCCAAGTCCATTGTTTCACGAGCAATATGCGGTCTGGCATTTTCTTGTTGAAAGATCGCATTTCGGATAGTTTGTGGGTAAGGATGTAAAACTGGCTGCACCACTTCATAGACATATCGCCGAGCAGTCAAATTACTGTTGATAAGGATTAGAGGTGACCTGCTTCCTAGACATATAGCACCCCATACCATGATACTTTGCTGTCTTGCTGTATCACGTTCAACATTCTACATTTCGTCTCTCACCTCGAAATCGCCAAACCCTCATGCATTCATCATGGCCACCTAAACAGACCTGGATTCGTCGCTGAAGCTTATGGTATTCCATTTGTTATTCCAGTTTTGCCGAGATCTGCACCAGTCCTAGAAGCAAGCCTTATGTTGTGGGGTCAAAGGGGGCACCAAAAGCGCACGATAAGCCCTCAGCCCCATACCAAGCAATCTTCGATTAACTGTCATCTCTTACTTGGCGTATACTGTCCCATCGATTTCTGAGAGCAAGAAGTCTGAGATGCCGTAAATCACGACCTTGTAATAATCTAGGGCGTCCAGAACCCGCAGTCGGATCATTGGGCCACCTTCTCCAAACTCTTAACACTGTTGATTAATTGGCATTAACCCTTCTTGCAAAAAATTAGAAGGCAAAAAATTTATCAAATATTTCTTTTGAGATAAGGTATACACACAAATAATTTTCATTCAAATGATTTTATCCATATACATGGTGTTGCATTTTTTTTGTTCTCCAGTATATTTACTTTCACGTCAAAGCTCGCATCAAGTTGTTTGTATTTTTGGATTTTTTATTAAAGAATGTTTAAAAATTGTATTTTCTTATTAAAAAAGATTACAGTATACTGCTTTATGGGTAAGTGTAAAGACAGTTAAGAAAATAAATCGATATAGCTTCATTCTTTACGGCTTGTCAAATAACGATAAACACAAGTTGACCGAAATCTTCCTAAGAGAGGTTAGCACGTTACCCGATAATAGGTTTGATATTTTATTTTGCAGACAGTTTCATACGTCCAGATAATAAGCAATACAAAATGAAGGGAAAATTTAGCGCCCTAATAAATTCACAGTAGGCATCAAAGATCTCCCCACTACTCACAAATGAATCGGACGAAAGGATTTCCGAATAGTCAGTCAAAACTCCAGTTCCTCGGTAGCTCAGTTGGAGGAGCATTAGACTGATATTCTAGAGATCCCGGGTTCAAATCCTGGTCGAGGAAAAACTTTTTTCTGATTTATTCCTTTACCCTTTATGCCACAAATCCTTTTAATAAGCAATACGTTTCTCGTTTACCGTTCTTGTGCTAGCACATCCACAACTTTCCACCCAAAAAAAAAATATATAAACGGAGATCTAAATCTTAAACCAGTGTTGTGTTGGTGTTAACGGTCGCTACTGAAAACCCATAACGAGAGGTTATTGCTTAAGTAAATTGCTGTAAATACCTTTTCAAGAGGTATAAAATAATAATCCGCTATATATTTCGGAATGTTGATCAAGTTAAGGTGCCCAACAAGAAGCAAGGCCAGTTTCTCAACAGCGGTTTAACTTAAGTTAAATTTACCCAGATTTAAGCAAAAAATCTGTATTTATATAAGTGTTTTATAACGTGACTTAATTTTATAAGTTCAGGTTGCTGAGAACAATATTTCAAAGGGTATATAGATTAGGGCAGGATGGCAGTTATTGTTCCCACTGATGGGCAGCCAGAAAAAAAAGTGCGCTCCTAGGCATGACGGTCGGTTCGAGATGCAGTAGATATTGCTATCTCCTAGAAACGATTTTTCGGTGCCATAGGTTTTCTCTTTGTGACATATGTGGCAACACCTAACCAAAGACACCTCACAAGTGTTATTGGGGGTTTCGAAGTTGCCTTCACGTTGGTTTGGGGGTTATTGTGAGACCTCCAGTAGTACTTGGATTGTAAACAAAGAAGGCATCAAGTAGAATAACTTGCTGCCGTATTTTGAAACTTGTATCATATTTTTATAATCTGCAGGAGTTTTGACCTCTAGGATGGATGGTATGTGCTCCAATTACCATTCTAAATATCTTAGTAGATAACGTGGGCACAAAATTTCTATAGCTTAGGCACAGGAAGCAGAGCAAGGCCGTCTCAATCTAAAATCTAGGGCAGGTAAGATCTTGCTTAAAGAGGTTTCTATAAATTGAAAAGCGTTATCCATTTTCTCAACGAGACTTGAAATTTAAATGCTTCAAATAAAGTTTCAAAATACAAAATTTTCTATTTTGAGACTGTATGACTTTGAGTTGAAGCAAGTTTCTATGAGATTTGATGGAGATTTCTTTATAATATTTTATAAGATTTCCTGAGACAAAAAATATTTGGTTTGTGGATATATAATAAGTGTATAGCTTTTTTAATTAGTTTTCAGGTGGTGGAAGAAAATGTAGTTTTAATGAGCTTTGTCTGTATCAAAGACATTACCTATGTAGTAAACAAGATTAAAAAAGAATAGTATATTTATCATATTAACCTATAAAATAATATGGATTGAGTGAATACATTCAAACTCATCTTTTAAATATGGATACATAAAAGCACATAAAATTTTGTGAGTTTATCTACTGCATTGAATCTATAAAAAGACTTATGAAAACTTGTGTTTTACCAACCCATAGCCAACTATTATTAAAACAAGATGCGCATAGGAACCTTTCAAATTTTATTAGTCTGGCTGATCATGAAATCTCCCAATTGTCTTATAAAAAATGTGCTTATACAATCTCATAATACGTTATAAAAAAAGGGTGTAATTATAGAAACCGATTAAGTTTTTATAGGTCTGTTTGATTATAAAATCTTTACTTCATAAACCTATGAAATATTTGAAAATAAAGCATTTGTAGTATAAAATCTTATACATATTTATAAGTCCGTCACATTATAGGATCAGGTAAAAAACAAATATATGAAACCGCACAAAATCTTACCAAAATCAAAGAACTAACCCTTAAATAACTACAAACTTTAATAAACCTAAAAAATCTCACAAAAGTTTATAAACCTTATGAAAACTGATAAAAATCATACAGTATGTTGTCTTCCGGGACAACATACTATCATACGAAGGCCGCCAAAGCTTAACTTGTTTAGAAATCAGATATGTTTTTATGAGATTTAATGCGATTTTTTTGGTAGGGTAGATAACAGAACAAAAGACGATCTAATACTTCCATACATGATGAGTATTTTTTGAACACTCCGCCTATAACATTTGTCATTGCATATGCCACCAACACAGTTCCTTATTATTTATCAAGTGGTGCGCAATTTATTTTGTTTGATAAATCATGTTACTGCACCCATTACATTAGTTAATCAACCGTAGATTGTTTACTTTAAGTTGCCTAATATTAAAATGAGAGCTGTTTTTCTTTCCACACCTACCAAGAAAACTTATTAGTTGTTGTTATTGCTCATATACAACCTAGAACTGTTGAGCGTGGAAAGCAGCGGTATTTTTTTTGTCGTTTAGGTACACTTTCGCTAAAAACTCCGCTTTTACAATTTTTCAACAGGCATGTAATCTTTGAAAGTTTGAGACAGTGATGTGCATTAAATTATCTCTGTGTTTGTACCTGAAGACGAAAGAGATTATACTGATCGAAACTATAAATAAAATATAGACAAAGGAAGTGCGCAATTTCACGCATCTAATCTGTCATTTGAGCGGCCTTTGGCCCAGTCGGTTAACCGTTTTTTCGCGGGTGCAAACCCCGATCATTCCCAAAACACTTTTTATATCTTTGATAAAACTTAATAGGCTAAAAAGCCAGGCAAAAGTGTGGTCCAACGCCTCCATTCACGCCGGTCGGTAACCAGACCGGATGTGGTCGGTATCCCGTGGAGGCAGCCCTAGTCACACACTCCCCAAGTCGGTAGACTACTGAAGGACAAAGCGACCAGATAAAAAAAACCTGGTCTGGACTTTGAAGGTAGTTGATGACCCGTCCGATTAAGTGAATAATGCCTACGATACTCAAAAATGTGATTATAAACAAAGAAGGACAGAAACAACACATGTAAAGGCGCATTTACACAGACAAACTTTCCTTTGATGTTGAAATGCCGACAAAAATTTACACGAGCCTCTTGAGCAAAATGTTTAAAAAAAAGTTCGAGCTAAATCTCGTACAAAAAGAAAAGAAGAAATTTTGGGGAGAATGTTAAGCAAAATTTGTTTGAAGAAATGTTGGTATAGAAATTTCTTACAAATTTAAATTTTATAGTTTTATGGGAATCCACGGAACTTAACTGAAAATAGAAAGACTAAGTTTTAAAACAAGATATTTTTAATTAAGTGCTTTCCGACGGAAAAACGATTTGATGTCGAAATTCACATTTTACCTCATAAGCAACTTCGATTAACCTGATTTGTATAGGGGATATGCCAGTATACTTTTTTGGGGTTGTAAAAAAACGAGAATAAAAAAATAATAATTTGCACTTATTTATTGCTGTTTCCTGTAAAATGTAATGATAAAAATTTACGTTTAAAAGAATAAATCTTTATTTTACTTCCTAGTTTAAAACACAATACAATAATAATTAAGTCAAATTAAAAAACCTATATACATTTTATTAAATCTCAAATATATGAACAAAAGCACGTTCGGTCTAAATAATACCCGTTTATTACCCACTTTTACAACCCTACGATCCCGACCCTTGTCCAAAAAAATATAATTTAGCAGTAATAGACTAGACTTCTGAATCGGAATGTTGCTCCTTTGCATATTGTTTGTTCAGTGTTAGTAATCGACCTTGATTATTACATTAAATTGACAGTAAATATCTATCTTCAGCATTTTCATGAACCTTTTGCTTTTTTAACCAACCGTTGGGGCCTTAAACTAACTAGGTAAATCTGGTGTGAGGAATGAAAAAAAAACAATCAAAGCTAAGGATAAAGTAAAGTTACAAAAATATGTTTTAAAAAAAATCCCCTCCCCACCACTCCTCATAGTCGTGAGGCGCGGATTACCGCTTAAAAGTGCAATTTTTGAGTTTTTTGCCGATATTTGAAAAACTCAAAATTTTTTTGGAAAAGAAAAATTTTTCTGGGTTGTTTTTTGAATTTAGGGAAAAACTAGCAAGAAAATCCCAAAAAAACCCCCGGGCAAAAAAATCCGGGAAAAACCTTAAGAAAAAAATATTATAAGTAACCCTACTCCATGTGACAAAACTGATAGCCAAGAATAATCTTTCGCTTGCCGTCGGCTTTTTTTCACAACAATTTTAAATAAAAGTTGGTGTTCCATTTTTTTAAAGAATTGAGATCACTGATCACTGATGTGAAATTTTATTTATTCTCATCTTTAAAAATATGTTTCCAAAACAGATAGCAATAATTTGCTCAAAAATTTACCCAAACAAAAACAAAAACAAAAACAAAATGTTCAAAGAAAAGGTCACAAAAATGTTCGCGCAAAAAATTTTAGATCTTTTGCACGAGCTTTTGTTTGAGCATGTTCGTCTGTGTAATTACGCCTTAAAGTTATAAAAAATGTAGCTTTTTAGGAGAAACGCAGGGGCGCCTTGCCACCCTAATATGTCAAAATAGTCAAGCACATTTTGCTACCTGTACCAACAGTACTACAATGTTTGTTCCTTGTTGTTGAACAAAGAAGAACTAATAATTTATTTCTTGTAAGGTAAAGTTTAACATAAGGTTGAAGAAGATGGAAAAAAACACTAACGGTGGGATTTACTCAAAAGGTTTAGTCTATTTTAGAACGATCCTAAGTTTAAGTGAACTGTTTTTGTTGTTTAAGCATTTTAAACCAACCCTCCTTGAGTTTTGGACATAGTTTGATTTATAAGAAGAATTTTAATAAATTTGTTTATTGAATAATCATCTTAACACAATCTTTTGTTGGATATAAGAGGAAATTTCCAACTCAAGAAAATAAAATTAAAAAATTTAAACCCACGTGGGGTTGGCTGGCACCTTGGCTTGCACCAACTTCTACTGATGAAAGCTACAGCTTTAAAATGAGTGGGCTTTGAGTAAGGAAAGTTCTTTTGACTGAGCTTTTAGATAACCTCAATGTTTTACTTTTAATTTGTAAATAAATTAATATAGTTGTTTTGGGTTTCTTGTTTGGTATATTTTTCGCGCATAATTAGTGACCTTCACTTATGTTTGTTTTGCCTCGTAGTGCCCTCATAAATATATTTTTTGTGCTGAAAACTGGTTCAAAATATGGCGTTTTTCTGAGCAAAATAGGAGGTGTTTGATTGGGTTATGAACAACTTGGGATATTAAATAAGGTAAATTAATTCTTGTAAAAGCGGTTACTTAGGGAAATTATAAACGAACTTATTACCAAATGCCACAAAACAATCCTTTCTGGGGGCTATAAATTTAAACCGCCCCCCTGAGGTGGTCTAAATTATCACCAACTTTATAACCTTAAACACAAATAATGAAGCTATTATGTGCCAAATTTTTTGCGTATTCACCATTTGCCATTTTGAAACCTGTCAAAAAAATTAGTTTTAGGGCATTTTCTTCTAAAATATGATGTACTTTGTGAGAAAAAGCAGTTTTTCAGTGGTATTTTGCAATAACAATACAAAATAATCAATAACTTTGTGTCTTTTCTGTATGGATAAGTGTTTGTTAAAAATTGGTTTTAAAATTTAGTACCTTCCACAGGTACTACCTGTGGGGAGTACTATTTTAGATCTTAGTAAATCTCACTGTAAGTGTTTAAAGTTGCCCTGTTTATTCCCACAGAAAAAAAAAATGTGGGAATAAACCAGACAACTTCAAACACTTAGTGTTTTTTTCAATCTTCTTCAACCTTATACTAATAATGTAGATTATGATAAATTCATAGACCGATTTCAGATTTTTCATATTAAAAAATTGTTATTATAATCGAAATAAATATAAATAGGTTAGTTATAAAATATAATATAAAATTATAAAATTCCTTATTATGAGTTTAGTCTCTTATTCTGATATGCCCCCCCCCCAAATCCAAAATGATGTGTACTAATCCTAATGGTATAAAAGTGACCTAAGACAATTTCAAAATTATTTTGAAGGTTGGGTGTGTGTTTTGCCTTAAATTAAAAAAGTACGAAATGTTTCGGTGCGGTACGGTTCATCAGGGCCGAAAAATATTGCGCTTGTGTAAAATTAAAACTACTAGTTCTTCGGTGGAACGCAGAAACTGAAAAAGTGCACCCCAATGAAATAACAGCACCGACTCAGTTGGTGCGCACCACACTGAGCAAAAAATGGGTATCTGAGCTCAAATATGATTTGTTTTAACTCAGAACCGTGGTTTAAATAGAGGATAGCCCAGACCTTGACTAACTGCAAGTTTCGAAAGGCCTAACTTTGGAGTCTCGATAACCTACTTTATGCTTTAGTTTTATAGATACAATAGAATTATATATGCCAATGCATTTAAATAGACTGGGCTATCGTTTGGATCTAGTTCCAGGCTTTTTGGTTTTTGACGCGTTCACCAAAAAGTTTAGGACCAGTTGCACTGACGTATTTAAGGATGACTTAAGCTAAGTGATCCTTGGAAGAAAGGCTTTTACTAAATAAAACTTATAAGGGACGTATTCGTAATCTTTTCTCAAGGCTCTCTTGTTCCTTCACCGATAAGAATTTATGTTATCCAAAGACATTGCCAACGACTATCAATAAGGTCCTAATAGAGCGCATCTGCTGCATCACTATACATTCATTGCGTTGGAAAAAAAAAAACGGAATTCAACCGCACTTTTATAATTTACGACGCATAGTACATAAAAATTTTCGGTATTTGCGGTTACCTTGAAATATATCGATTAATTTTGCTGAGAAGAAGATTCAATCTTCGGACAATTTCGGCAAATTCCGTTTTGTTAGATGCACAATTGGGGCGGTTACCACTTCAAACTATCATTAGACTAACCCGAAGGTGGCTTGGGAGAATACATTTTTCTGGTTTGGATTAATCCACGAATATGCATAGTCATTGCTTTGAAATTTACTGCCCAAGCTAACAACGCGGGAGAGTCCTAATATTTTGTTAAACTAGGATTTTATACATAATTGTGAGTTCTCTTAAACTTAAAAATTACTTGAAGCAATTAAGGGAGTATCTATTAGGAGGCACTGGTAAAACGAATTTTTCGAGCTCCAATTTTGTAGCTCAGAGCTTTGCATAAGCTTGTTTTTCTCGGTTTAGTTTTACCAATGGAAACCGCTATAATACTAATTAATTTAACCGGCGCATGCGCAAAATTTCTGATAAGATATTTTAAAGTGTTATCAAAGGTTTCTCCGAGACGGCCTACCAAGATTGTCAGATTTACCTGGCCACTGCAAAGACCCATTATTTTTCTGATCACGAATTAGTTATTATAGGTATGTTAGCTCTTCTAAATATATGCAATTAAAGCGAAATGGTTTCGCAAGGCGCCAGGCCACTTGCATTTTTGTTTACATGTTCTATGCATGCAGCACAGCATCTAGAAATTGGAAAAATGCAAAAATTACAAACAAAACGTGAAATGACACAAGATCTGGCCGGTTTGCGTGACTTAGCAGGCTTAGCTTGGATAAAATTTGTGTCGTTGTTGTTTATGTTTTAAACCTTATTTAAAACAAAATGTTGAAAGAGATGAAAACGAGGTATGGACAAAAAATAAAGATTTCACTCAGTGGTATAATGTACTCGTTCCAATTTCCGTCAATGACCCACTTTTTGTCAATGACCTACTATTCGACAATGACCCAATTTTCGTCTGTGACCCACTTTTCGTCAGAATTTTTTTTGCTAATGCCAGCGATCCCTATAAATGCTAAAACAATAGAAATTCGATTCAGTCCTGGTTCAATACTTAAACGTGTAGGAGGTGTGTGTGTGTGAGCGAACTGTGAACTTCCTTAAGTTTTTCACAAAAAAAAACATTTAAATCCAACATTTTTCCAACAGAATCTAGATGGATCAAATAGGTTTTAAGATTTGTTCTACATTCTTCGTAAAAATAATTTTTAATTATTTTTGACGGACTTTGCGCCCATGATAAAAAAAAAAATTGGGGTCCCCAACTGGAGGGCCAGGACCTGCCAACACTTGTGGCACCTTCTTGGAAAATTTTGTTAAAAATTTAAAAAAACTCATTTATTTGTATATGTTTTAGCTTCGAAATAAACTACATATTTCTCTATTTACTAAGCGGAATAAAGAAAATGCCACACAAGAATATTATTGGCGGTCCATTTGGGGGCCCTTACTGAGGGCCCGGTGCCTACCAACATTTTTTTCACGAGGACGTACTTACCATTTGTGGCACACCTTTTTGGAAAGCTCGTTAAAAAGAAATTCGATTAAATAAATTTTTTTGACATCTGTCAATGTGTTAAAAATTTTACGCCAATAATCCTTGTGTGGTAGTTTCTTTATTCCACTTAGTAAATAAATAAATTTGTTGTTTATTTTGAAGCTAAAACAGTTGACACAAAATAGGTTTTTTCTAAAATTTTTGACTCATGGGTTGACAGATGTCAACAAAATTTACTTAATCGAATTTCTTTTTCAATAAGCTTTTCAAAAAGATTCTACAAGTGGTACCTACTCATGAAAAAAATGTTGGTAGACTCTTGGCCTTGAGTGAGGGCTTCCAAATGGGCCACCTATAATGTCCTTGTGTGGTATTTTCTTTATTTCGCTTAGTAAATAGAGAAAAATATAGTTTATTTTGAATCTAAAACAATTAACAAGAAAAAAGTTTTTTAAATTTTTGACACATTGGTTGACAGATGTCAAAAAAAACTAGTGCCTTAGGTTTCTTTCTTAACAAAATTTCCAAAAAGGTGCCACAAGTGCTACCTTTCCATAAAAAAAATACTTGGTAGGCCCTGGGCCTCCAGTTAGAGGCCCCGATTTTTTTTTATTATGGACAGAAAGTCCGTAAATAGTGCTTTTTTTTACAAGCATTGTTTTAAATAACGAGTGCTGCGAGGTATTTCAAAATGCGATTTAAAAAAAGCATAATTTAGCCGCGAGTTGTTAACACTATTTATTTTAATATCTTTATCAAAAAATCCAAGAAACCTAGGAAAATACTTTTAAAAATCTCGAACGAAGAGCACTTCTCGCAACACACCATCTTTACACTATAAATCTAGGCGGTGACAATTTTTACTCGGTGACGTTCATTGTTGGAACATTCTAATCTTTGACAGTTTGATATTTTGACGATGTTTTTAAATTACTTTTTGTAAATACCTGGTGAAAACTGGTGGAAATGACTTAATGTTTAGGTAAGAATAATTAATTAGATTTTTCCAATATTACTATTTTCCGCTATTTCTCTTTAATTTTGGGTAAAAAACCGACAAAATTTTTTTTTTGCACCGGTGATAAAAAATAGTAGTTTTCACAACTAGTGCCTAGTATAGCCTACCAACATTTAATAAGTGTTGGTTAAATAACGAGCGCAGCGAGGTATTTAGAAACGCGAGTAAAAAAAAACAGTTTAGCCGTGAGTTCTCAACATTATTTTTTTTAATACCTTTATGAAAGAATCCAAGTAAAGCAGGAAAATACCTTGAAAAATCTCGAGCGAAGAGCACCTCGCGCAACACACCATCTTCACACTATAAATCAAGGTAGCTGGTAAATGAAATAACAATGGTTTCCATAGCATTTTGCCTTTTTGCTCGGTGACATTCATTGCTACGACATGTTAATCTTTGACAGTTTGATATTTTGACGATAAATACTTGGTGAAAACTGGCATATATGGCCTAATTTTTAGGCAAGAATATTTAGATTTTGTCAATATTACTATTTTCCGCTATTTCTCTTTAATTTTGGGTAAAAAACGGACACAATTTCTTTTTACACCCGTGATCAATAAAATATTTTTTGTTGTATCGGTAATCAAACATGCCATGTTGCTTTAGTTATCTGCATACAGATACCAAAATCATGTTTTTGGTGAAGGTATAAAAAAAATCATTATAAATTCGCTTTTAGCTTTTTTTAAAACCTCATCTCTAAAGCCGCTTGAAGCACCGTTCCATTTAAAGAATCCACCCTGTATATATATATATATATATATATATATAGTCTTAACCATAAAGGCATATTTATTTGAATGTCTTTGGTCATAACAAAACTTAGAGGAATTAATTTATTTTTTTAAATAATTTAATGTCTCAAAAAATCTATCTACGCCAATACCACCCAGCCAGGATGACACCGGCTTTATTTAAGTTGGTTGATGGATTAGGTCCGAAGCTAGTTAGTGGTACTAGTAGTAGAAAAGGCCGAAAGTCCAAAAGCTTTTTCTTTTTTATTTTAAAGAGTGGACCCATCAGAGATATTTAAATATACACGTTATTCACCTTAAATATTTCCTAAACTTGACATGATATTATAACAATCAAAGTAAAAATGAGAACACCAACGGTATATATGATTCCACCGTCGATCTGTAAGGAAAAAGAAGAACGTGACCTTTGGCTTCTGCACCGAACAATACCTCATTTTAAGTGCATGATTGCATCTCTGCAAGATTAGCATTAACATCTATTATCTCGAAGATAATCAAAGGATCGGTTACCTTTCTAGGTTAACAAAGTTATGAAATGAACGCTCACGAGGAATTAAATGGTTTAATATAGTAATATTTTAAGTGATCACGATACAATAATATACTTTAATGAGTTTCGTTGATCACAAATTCTATAGAAAGGTTTTAGTTTGTAAAAATCTTTAGATTCTTCGATCGCTTTTTCCAAATTCGTCAATGACGTCCTTTTAGAAACGTGGAAGCTCTGACAAACTTTAGAGAAGTTTTTTTCAATGGACAAAAGCGACATTTACGAAAGTCTATCCTAACCTATTGAATTTTTCACGAAATGTTTTATACGTTTATGGGTTGATAAACCCTTCATTATGAATACACAGACCACACATTCACACACAATTTTCTCACTTAACGTCCAATATTTTTAGCGTTATTCCCGTCAGCTAAAGTTGACGATATTTGCATGTTCAAGTCTGTATTGTCTTCCATATCGCACGACGCATGTAGACTGTAAACACCGACAGTCGTTTAAACCTATAAATAACCCACTCCAATGATAGCTTCTACGCACGCCGAATAGTGTAATGGCATATGTCGATAATTTCTATCCCGTGGGATTTTGAATGAAGGAGTTTTGCGACTAAGTGGGATCGATAGCTCTTTAGTCACACAATCAAGTGTTACCGAGTGTTTTGTTCGCATCCTTGTAAAATAAGTTGATATGACATCATCTTTCAAGATGGCGTCCAAAAATCATAAAAGATACAACTTTCGGAACCGGGGTCTGATTATACTCGACTTCATATAATTCGAAAACGGGGATTCAAAAAATTCACTTTTAAGGCCATGCGACCTTAAATGACCTTGAAAATCGCAAAAAAACAAGATTTTTGACATTTTCTCTTCAAAAAATTCTAATAATTCGAGGTTTTCTCAGTCCAACTTTAACTGTACCTCAAACTATTAGGCATATATGCCAAATTCGATCCTTAGATTTTAAAAAATACCCCAGTTTTTTTCATCAACTATTAATGCGCAGAGGACCAAATTTGGTAAAACAGAAAAGAAGTGCAAGTCCAACAATATTGTTTAAAAGGGCAAATAGGTCAATTTTACCGAGGTATAGCATAAACATCTGGGACGGCATATCAAAAAAAATGGTAGGGAGGTTTAACATAAAGTGTTTATTGTTTAGATGTTACTTTCATCTCCGGCACTTAAAGTTTTTGCGTAGTGGTAAATTGGGAAAACATCATAAAAAGCTATTTTTTCACTTATACATGTTATTTTCAAGGTCAATCAAGGTCATGCATCAACTAAACTTTTTTTCATAGTAAGCGGCGATAAGTCAACAAGAATTAATGGGCACCTTGTCGTTTTTGCTTTTCTATGAAATTGAATAAAATAAAATGTGGCTATAGATCGCCATTTTAATATATCAGCCGCCATATTGAAAGGCGTAATAGCTGAACCTAATTTTGTTTAACAGTATTGTTGGACTTGATCTTCTTATTTTTCCTGCTAAATTTGGTTCTCTTCGCTTTAATAGTTGATGAATACCGCCCTTACGTATGTTATTTCTGCAATATATTAATTTTAGTGGAGTATTTTTCAAGGTCGTGAAGCTTTAAACTGCATCAAACTCTAAGGATCGAATTTGGCATACACGCTTAATAGTTTAAGTTAGATTTAAAGTTGGACTAACAAACGCTCGAATTATTAAGATTTTTGGAAGAGAAGAAAATCTTGCTTTTTGCTATTTTGAAGGTCATTGAAGATCGGATGAACTTGAAAATAAATTATTGTTCTCGAATTGTATGGAATCGAGTATAATCATATCCCGATTGCGAAAGTTGTATTTTTTATGATTTTTGGCCGCCATCTTGAAAGATAACGTCATATCAACCCCTTCTACACGGATGCGAACAAAACGCACGGTAACACTCGATTGTGTGACTAAAAAGCTCTAAATCCCACATAGTCACAAAACTTCTTCATTCATAATCCCTCGGACTTACACATGCCCCTTCAATATAAATCCCGCGACTGCGACTCGATGCTCGATGCATTGAGCTGAGCAGAAATGGCTTTCGACGCACACTGGGCAGGTTCTTTTATTCAGCAAATTGTCCACCTGTTCCACTATGAGAGTTCTTAATATATTTGGCGTAATGTTGGTGGTACTGAAGTCAAAAGAGTTGTGGGGTAACTAGTCCTCAACCGTTTCGAAGATACATCTTCCTTAGAGAATGAGAACGAGCTAATTATATTTAAAAGAAAAACTCATCAAAAAATTGAGAATTATGTGGCCAGCATAGTGTCCATGTCCATGTCCAGGAGCGCTTTTGAACGATTTCACCTTGTTCCCAAATTATTTTTTGTGGCACACCGATCCAAAAACCGTCAGATGGAGATTTAATATGTCGTATGTCAAATCCAGTATTACACCACTTCTGGAAAGCTGCTGAATTAAAGAACTTCTCTATACTACTGCTGCCTGCGTATTATAGCTGGAGACTATAGAGAAACTATAGCCTAGACTGTTACTTGATCAAAAAGGGCTCCCGTTTCGATTTCTTGCCGAAATTGGTTTGACCACAGATTCTAAAAATGTATGTCCTCAGGACATATGATCTGCTTTGGACGGTATTTTAAAAAAAATCGTACTTTTACAGGAATTTTACCGATTTTTATGAAACAAACTTTATAGTATTTTAAATATATCGGAATTTTTAATAACAAAAATTAAAAAAAAAAAAATTTTATGTAATTTTTTTTTTCTTCAAACCGCTAACTTTTTTGGGAGGTTTTTTGATTTTTTCTCAAAAACTGTTGGGTTTACGAAAACCATTTTTATTACAAACAATTTAAAGCTTCCTGAGGGGAACTCAGAATGTGTTCAACTTTTACGATAGGTCAAGTACTTTACGAGTTATAGTATATATATACTATTGACCCACAACTATTGTCAACCCACTAAAGTTAAAGGTGTTATGCATGGAAATAAATCTAGATAAGACAAATTGTCAAAAATCAGTATTGTGTCAAATATGGCCGATTAAAATGGCCGACGACGAAAAAATGTCTGGTTTTTTAGGTTAGTTTTCTCAGTGAGAAAAAAATCTGACAAAAAAAAATACGGCCAAATTATCAGAAATTTTTTATCTTTTATATGAGATTAAAAGTTTGAATCTGGCAGCAACAGTTTTTTTAAAAAAATTATAAAAACCGGAGACCTGCTTTGTATCAAAATAAAAGCTGTAATTTGACACTTTTTTTTCTTCTTATATATATGAAAGGTACATCTTTAGCAAACACATCGAGGTATCAACTATAAAATTCGGTCGAGAAGTAACAAAGCTATATCGCAGCGAAATCAGTCTGTTTTAGTATTGATTATCTATCTAAAAGGTGTAATTTCACACTTTATTTTTTGGATGTCTGTGACTTTGATAAATTTTATCTGATATTAATATATTTTACTGATTTATAATAAGAAAATTTCGTTCTAAATTGGATTTGACATTTCTAAAAAATTTAAGATGGCGGATATTAAACAAAAGGACTAAATTTACCTCCAGTCCAAAGAAGAAACGAGAGCAGAACTGCAATTTTCAACAGTTCTTTAATCCGAACCATATTTTCCAAAGCATTTAAAACTAATTAATTCTGGAAAGATTTCAAACATATTTAAAACAAAAAAAAACACTGCGAGAGAGACCGTAGGCAACTTAGATGAACAGAAAAATAAGATGAGAGTGACTGACTCGTCCATGTCTTCGACTTATTCCAATATTGTGTAGGCAGGTGATTTCTCAGTGTGCATGCAATAACCGAACAAGATAAAAGTCCCGTTCTGCTATACTATTATTATTTGGACATTAATTCCAAGGAGGATTTTTTCATCACTTTTTGATTTTATCTACTGTTGCACTCTGGCTATATGTTGGAACATACAAATAGATTTAATTCCATACATTACCATACCTATCAACATGTTTATGTTAAAGCTTGCAAATCAAAATAGACTTCCTTCATCCAATTTACGTTTATTTTAACTATCTTCAACATAGTAATTATTACTTGCGAACGTTACAATATGTATAATAGATGACATTATGGTGGATAAACGACCTATGCTACATATTTTTATTTTTCCTTACGTTGTGTATTTTTCCTTACGTTGTGTATTTTTAACTTTTTATAATTAGTTTTATTGTGCAGTCATATTCAACTATGAGCCACCAGAGCTAGAAACTGGGAACTGCATCAAATTCACTCTGAAAAAAAGAACAAAGTTGCCAGCTCCCTATCCCGACGTCTTAGTCACCAAAATGAATTCCATATATCCACTTATCCCTCTCCCCCCCCCTCCTTGTTGCGTGATGTAATTTATCGACGGACCCTAAGCTGGTGACCTAACGGTCTTTGCTACTATAAAGTTGACAGAATTAAAGTTAATGCTGTCCTTTATTAAAGGGCGGAACAAACATGATAAAAGTCGACATTGTTTTTACAGCTTTAATTTTGTCATTAAGTATAATCAGTTCTGATAAAAATACACTGTGCTCCCTTTCTTATAGTTGGATAAGAAACAAGAATCAAGAATTTTATTTAACTACGTTTTGTACACAAATACAATTGTAGATAGGGATAAGATTCAAGAATCAAAAACTTTACATAGCCACGTTTTGTACACAAATACAATTGTAGCAAGTCAGAAAAAGAGAGCAAATTATGTAACATAGGAAAGCTAAAAAACAATTGGGTAAATAATAAGTCTTCATAAAAGATTTATATTCCTGTACAGAGTAGAATGCTTGACTCGCCAGGATACTCCTAACTTTCAGTTTAAACATTTGTTTATCTAAGATTGTAATATTTGTAGGTAAAATATTATAAAGACCAAAATCAAGTGAGTTTTTTTAGTAAGTTCGAGACTAAATTTAGGAGCCCTAATTAGTTCTGCCGATTTTGTGCAATAGTTATGATAGTTAGCGTTTGTTTGGTAAAATGTTTTATTTTTATGTATTGTAACCAGCTGATTTAAAACGTATAAACAGAGTAAGGTAAAAACCTTTAAATTCTTTAAAAAAAGGCCTGAAACTCGCACAGACAATACATCTTATTGCCTTTTTTGTAATTTAAATACTATGGAAGAGTCAGAAGGGTGTTCCCAAAGATGAGCACCATAGGAGAGATGGGAGTTAAATAGAGCATAATACACTGTTAAAAGAGTGGGTCTCTCAAGAAAAGTCTTCAGTCTCTTAAGAGTAAATATTGCAGAAGCTAATTTTCCAGATATTGATGCTATATGCGGTCTCCAGCTTAATCCACCAACTAAAGCGTTTGCGCTTTTTCTAAATTCAATTTTAAGTTATTTTGAGTAAACCAGACTTCCGCTTTTTGACTTAGCAGGTTTTTTTGATTAAGAAGGCTCACCTCATCTCTACCGCTACATTTGAGAGACGTATCGTCACAATAACACACACAACCAAATTGGTCCATATATTGAAATAAGGCATTTATATAAATGATAAAAAGAAGAGGACCCAATACTGACCCCTGTGGAACTCCATTGTTTATGTCAAACGTTGAAGATTCTACTCCCTCCACATTGACCTTCTGCCGTCTCGTGGTTGGGTAAGACTCAATTAGTTTTAAGCTTTTATTTTTAATGCCGTATTTATAAAATTATTAAAGCAATTAACTGTGAGAAATGCAATCGAAAGCCTTGCTCAGGTCGCATAAAGTTATACTAGCGTCATCTCCCCGATCAAGGCAACCGACAACCAGTTCAACCACTCCACATAAACGTGAAAATTTAAGTTAAACTTGCCTGAAAATATGCAATGATTTGTTCCAGTCATTTCATAATAGAGTCTTTTTGGTCAGTACCTTTAACGGTGAAGTTATTGCTTTTGTTATGCTTAATTTTATTTTTAATAACGATAACAGAATTCTCGCAGTAAGAGTTTTTGGTCAGATCCACTTTTGTAGTTGACGTTAAATATAACCTAACTTTTTTTGTTAAATATAATCCTGTTTTTTACCGATTTTCTTGGAGTTAAAGAAGACGAAGGCCATGACAAGCACCTTTTCAGTAAATTTAGCAATTTTATAAATAGGTGTTTCAAAAATATTGCGATTACAAGTAAATAAAAATAACGATGACTATAAAGTTATTGTGCCTTAAATACCGGACAGGTAAACAGTTAATAACCAATACGAAATGTATTTATTATCTCGCAGTCGCAGAAATTACGATAACTTTAACGAAGAGACAAAAACACTGACCAAAAAGACCCTATTTTCAGTTAACCTTAAGAATTATTTGTTCGTAATACAAATGTGATGATTTTATTTGTCTCAGAGCAGTCGTGAATAGAAAAACACCGAAAAAAGAACCGAAAACGACTTCCCTTTGAATGTGACATCGTTAGGTTGAAAAATTATGATTACAGGAACTAGCAAAGGAAAAATATACGTTAAATTTTTTACGATATAAATGGAGAGATATGTTTGCTTCGTTTTTTGTCGGAGCCAACATACGTCTTACTTTAGGAAAAATAAAGAATAATGTGTAGAGAAAGAACGAGACAAAAAGAAAATAAATAAAATTTGGGAATTCTAAAATTAAAAAGAACTCAAAAACGCATACAAGGAACCAAGTTGGGGCTGATTGATGTGGAGCAGTAAAACGTAAGCTAAAAAAGTTCTTGCACATATTACGCGCTAAAAGTCAAAACAAAGCGTTTTAAACGAGGTCCGCTTTTATTTTATCGTGTATGCGCTCTCCGAACATCTGACTACGTACCCACGACCTGTTGTCACCAATAAATTCTGCACTTTTGACAAACACAGACGTAAAACGACAAGATTTGTTTACCAAAAGTTGCGTTTTTCCACAACGTTACGGTGGAAATTTTGACCTCATTTCACCAAAAAAGCACCAACGGTGGGATTTACTAAAAATTTTCAGTCTATTTTAGAACGGTCCTAAGTCTAAGTAAAATTTTTGGTTTTCAGCATTTTAAACCAACCCTCCTTGAGTTTTGGGCATAGTTTGATTTATAAGAAGAATTTTAATAAATTTATTTATTGAATAACCATCTTAACACAATCTTTTCTTAGATTTAAGAGAAAATGTTCAATTTAGAAGAAAAGAAAATTAAAAAATTTAAACCCACGCGGGGTTTAAATAGTAAAGAGTCTGTAGAATAAATTAGCATTGGGGCTATATGCCACTCTAATTAAAACTTACCCTTGCTAATTAATTTTTGCAATTAATACTTGATGTTACACAACGATTTAGATGAGTAATAATAAATTGAGGAGTCGATTAATTTTGTATTTATTTAAAAGGTATTTTTATTTATGAAATGTATTAAAAAACTTAAATGCAAGTTTTTTTACTATCTCTGTCGAAATGTCAGCTTAAAAATATTAGCGCTGCTCAATCACAAACAGCGAGTTCGGATCTTTTACCTCTGCTGGCACCTTGGCTTGCACCAACCTCTACTGATGAAAGCTACAGCTTTAAAATGAGTGGGCTTTGAATAAGAAAAGTTTTTTTGACTGAGCTTTTAGATGACCTCATTGCTTTACTTTCAGTTTGTAAATAAATTAATATACTTGTTTGGGTTTTTTGTTTGTTATATTTTTCGCGCATAATCAGTGACCTTCACTTATGTTTGTTTTGCCTCGTAGTGCCCTCATAAATATATTTTTTGTGCTGAAAACGGGTTCACGGACGTTTTTCTGGACAAAATAGGAGGTGTTTTATTGGGTAATGAAGAACTTGGGATATTAAATAAGGTAAATTAATCCTTTTAAAACGTTTACTTAGTGAAATTATAACCAAATGCCACAAAACAATCCTTTCTGCGGACTATAAATTTAAACCACTCCCTTGAGGTGGTCTAAAAAATCACCAACTTTATAACCTAAAACACAAATAATGAAGCTACTACGTGTCAAATTTTTGGCGTATTCACCATTTGTCATTTTGAAACCTGTCAAAAAAGATTAGTTTTAGGGCATTTTCTTCTAAAATAAGGTATATTTTTAGTGATATTTTGCAATAACAATACAAAATAATCAATAACTTTGTGTCTTTTCCGTATGGGTAAATATTTTTTGAAAATTGGTTTTAAAATTTAGTACCTCGCACAGGTGTCAATATTTAGACCTGTGGGCGTACTATTTTAGATCTTAGTAAATCTCACTCTAAGTGTCTATTTTCGAATGGGGTCGACTTACCTAAATTATCACAATCCTTATATTTAAGAAAACGCCGCTAAGTGCTGTTTAACATTCTTTTTAACACTTAAAACTGATGTCTATTTACAAACAGTGTTCGCTTTTTCTCTAAGAGCGTAATTTACGGCGATTAATTTTAATTTTCTTCAAAATCACGCATTTAAATTTAAACCACAAATGGATGTTCTGTTGCAAGCTCGAGAGATGCAGTTGTCATTATGTTAGACAAAATCAAAGGAAAAAGTTTATCGTTTCCTGATGTTTCTGGTATATGATTCCTTGCTTCAATAAAAATAAAAATTATTCTTGGTGAAAGGATACATTGTGTTTTAACGTAATCAAAAGAATAAATGAACTATTTAGATTTTAATTTAGCGGCGTTTGAATTTTTTGAAATAAAGTATTAAGGGCCAGTTTTACAACCAAATATAAATTTCATATTAAACCATGGCTTAATCTTCAGTTTATTCCTTGGATTAAACCATTGGTAAACAAGTTGCTCAATTTTAAAAGTTTCTGTTGGATTAGCTGTAGGATAAGAAGCACAACAAGTTTTTTTCTAATTTAAAAAGACAACATTTTCTTGGCATATTGGGTTGTAGTCCTGTCCCCATCTTATACCCCCGCAAAAAAATCTAGGTCTCGAGATTTTGATTCATATTTTTGGATGATTGTAGCAGAAAGTTATCTTGGGAAGACATTGATCACACGGGTCAAAATATTTTAGTTACCACCCTGTATTTTTGTGGTAAAAAGCTTAAAATTTGCATTTTTGTGTGTGTTTCACTTGTGAAAAAAGGGCAAATATCAAAAAGTACTTAATTGGTCAATCGAAAAAATAAAACCACCGATCGAATGATAATTTCTTTTTGCGTTTTATAGATCAAAACCGAGATAATAGCGACATAAAGCTATTTGTAACTCATCGCGATACACGTATCCGCATCTAGCGAGATCCAAGCACATTGATTGGTCAGAAACTTGTAGCACGTTCGAAAAGAGCAGATATATGCTAATTTAAGGTGTTTCTGAACGCAATAGGTGCTGAGATACGATACGTGTGCCGTAACGATACGTGATACCTAAAGCATCTCAACACCTATCGCGTTCAAGAACACTTTAGATTAGCATATATCTGCTCTTTTCGAACGTGGTACAAGTTTCTGACCAATTAATGTGCTTGATTCTCGCTAGATGCGGATACGTATACCGCGATGAGTTACAAATAGCTTTATGTCTCTATTGTATTTTTACCGGAACTATAGACGCATACCAAATTTGAGCACAATCGGATGTGAATAAGGCAGTTAAAATTGATTAGCAAAACATGACCAAAAATCGTATACCAATTTTGGTTGAAATCGGACAAACTTAGGTGTTTTCCCCCTTCCACTCCCCTCGTAGAGGGGGAGAGATGCCTAATAATGTTGTTTGAAGTTGGTAGACAATGTTGAACTTGAGACTAAACTAGTTTCCAACTTCCGTTTTCTTTATTTTTTTACTTTTTCACAACGTTTCGATTGCTTATGTATCTGCCATCGTCATCAGGTGAATACTGTCGATATTGTAAACTAAGACATAGCTCGGAGCCCTTTTTTGATATTTTTCCGAATAAGCTTAAATTATTAAATATACCAAACAACACAATCAGTCGCGACGACGTGTTTGGCGACTCCACGCTCTATCCTCAATAGAGTTGTGAAGTCATATCACGGCGACGGTTTTACTACTACTGTACCTCGAGGTATTCACCGTTTTTGGGGATGCATTGGAACGATTATACAACTACATCGCGATGGTAATAATAACTCTTTATATAAGAGTTATTTTGTCGCGGATAGTAAACGGGCACGTTATCCCGACGTCCCGTTTACCAGATAAAGTAGTATTTCTGACTTTATAGTTTTTTTATTTTTTCTTTTTCTCACATAATTAAATGAAAATATGTTAATCTTTTGGAAACTACGTCAGAAGACACACCATAAATTATGTGAAGACATGACGGAAAACAAAAATATTATCTATATCATAACCTACACCTAATAATTACTATTTTATTAACCACTTTTCTGAAGTCACAACATCTTAAATTTAGAAACGCTGATTAAACTGATTAAAAATTCTCATTTTTTTTTAAAGAAAAAACGCGCGTCCCCCATTTTTCACCTAGTTTTATCTAAAATATTGATAAAAAATCCGAATTACTTGAGGTCAGAATTTACAAATTAAATGTATTTCCAGTGTTAATATGTTTTATTGAGTAAATATTAATATTTTTACTTTGATTGGTATAAACTTAGATTTGAATTCCATGTTTAATAGAAGTAAATAACATTACGGTGCACTGTGGGCCACAAACCCCTTAAAATGTGGAAAAAGGGTTAGGTTAGGTTTTATATAATTCTTAAAGTAGATTTGAAGCTAGTTTAAAGTTTGTGTAATGATGTTATACAGCGTGTGCGAAAATAATGGTACCATATGAAAAAATTTTATTATCGACTTTATCAAAAAAAACTGTTCTTCATAAAAAGTTTTGCATCCCCTGAAAAGTCTAATACTGTAAAAATATTACAGATGTAATGTACAGGGTCATAAAAAAATAGAAATTCAAAAATGTATTCATAAAAAGTTACCAATTTTACGTCAAAATGTAAGGCAACTTGTAAAGTAATTATAGAATTATCGAAATTATGAAAACTTAAAAAAATATTAAACTTAAAACAACTTTAACACCCTTAATCAGAGTTACTTTCACTTTATTATTATCAACTTTCTATGCACCATTTTAGAAAGAGGTTCGTAACTACGCCACTGTTTAAAATTTTTGATAAACTTTACAGGGACATACAAACCTACCCACCTGCCAAAAATAAATCAAATCACATCAAAAGTTATTAACCATAAAAAGTGTGGAACTTTAGTTTGTCCCACATTGTAGGTAAAATACTAGGCAAATAGAAATGGCAGTAAATCAACAAGTTGCAAAAAGTTATAAGATCAAAGAAAAAAACTAGTTATGAAAAAATATGTATCTATATGTAGAACATTCAGATATTGTTGGTCAAATTAGTACTTCGTTGCAAACATTTGCACCAATTTGTATTAATTCCAAATATTCTCGCATCACATAGAAAACTATTAGCTTAAAAACATCACCTGCTTCACCGCTATTCATCGCAAAATATTTTGTAATTCGCGAACTACAAGTTTCGACTGGTGATAAACTGCAACTATTTGATAAAAATTCGCTGCTAACAATGACAAATCCGCCAAATTTTGTACGCGGCAAAGCATCAATATGATTTCATTGATTTGGGATGCTTCATAGCCTACTTAACCATGATATAAACAAATTGGGAAGATATTTGCAGCTTCATATTTTTGAATAATTAACTATTTTAAGGGGTTTCTAGCCAACAGTACGGCGTCGCGCATCCACTTGAGGGTGCATTGATTTAAAATGTCAGTAAAGTAGCGATAACTCGAAGGCAACGTTTTTCCACTATATGCACATTAATTGCTTACTGCGTCGTTCCCTCGTAAAAATAATATTCAAGAAACTAAATGTGACAACTATGAAGTAAGCCTTGGAATGTAAAGTTTTTTCATGCTTCTAGTAATGGTATATAAAGAGTGGCCCATAACTCGTCCGATTTCAAAATTTTTTGTTTTATTGGAAAGCTAAAGCTAAGCTTTAAGCTATAGGATCCTGTCACCAGGATTGACATTTCGCTAAAATTTAAGATGGTAAACGCCAATTTTTTGTCTGCGCCACTCTCTTTCCCGACTAACGTGTTCAAAAAGATATCAGTTTTTAAAATTGGTCATTAAATACGAAAGATGGAATAAAATTAAGAGAGTGAGTTCTTGGCCTCTTATTAAAAGTTGTTGGGTGTTTTTGACATTACATTGACAATATATCTAAATCCACGTTTTAGCAAAACCAAAAAACTACTTCCTTGACTACTGGCTACTGACTGTACGCCTAAACACAAGATTCATTTTTTAGAGGCCAAAAACTCACCCTGTTAATTTTATTATATCTTTCGTATTTCATGACCAATTTTAACAAGTGATACCTTTTTGAATACGTCAAGATAGTGTGGCATTTTAACTGACGTTATTCAGGAAAGACAGTGGAGCACATACAAAATTGGTAGAGAAGGCGAAAAATTGGCATTTTTCAAAAGCGTCCGCCATATTGAATTTCGGCGAAATGTCAAACCTGGTGACAGGATCCTATAGTATGAAGCTTTAGCTTTACAGTAAAACAAAAATTTTTGGAATCGGACCAGTGGTAACGAATTTGTACCCCAAAAGAAAATGTGCGGTTTTTTATGGGCCACCCTATAGTTATATAGTTGGATATATTACTTTTGAGTATAACTTTATACTTTTACGCCACTGTGGTAATTTTTTAACCGACTATAATTGTTACTTGGGATAACAAACAGTACGTTGGAAAATCTATTTGCAAGTCTTTTTAAGAAATCGCACTAATAGCCCAATATTCATATTATTATTAAAACAAATAAAATTTAAAAGCAAAAATAATTAATTAAACATATCTTTTAAACACTTTATTCTAAATATGCACGAAAAAATCCAGTAACGCTAACAAAAAAATGCAAACTGCATTGTTAACTGTGCAAATACTAAAACTGTAAAATAATACGAGAGGCAATGAAACGTGTTTTGTTATTTCGAGGGTAAAATTTCAAAGTGCTAAATGTAAAAATATTCGCAGCCAGCAAATTATATTTGCCTGACCTACCATAACACCGCTAGGTTATGGCTTGTAAAAGTTGAAAAATTAATGCGAATTGTAAATAAAATAATGGAGAGGTTTTGCTACATTCAGCGACCGAGTGTAACGTAAAAACTTAAATAATATTTGAAGTCCGGACTTTTAAAAAAATTAAAACTTGATTATTATAACAAAATTATGATTGTTTTCCACAAACCAAAACTACACTTTTTTGCACTCGACGCGCGTTTCGGTAACAACGTTAGCATCATCAGGAGACGATAAACAATGAACTAAATTAATCTACGCTCTATCTTATATACAATCCTTTAGTGGGCGGAGATAAGACTAATAAATTGTGATTGATCACGATTTTTAATCCTACCTCCCCTCAACCAAAGAATAAAGTGTACTAAACGGGATAGGTCCTCTATCTTTATTTAAACTATTTCTGGATTTAATGATTTCCATACTTTCATATGCATTCAAAAGTCTTTTGTTTGGTACACTTTTTAGAAGTTTTAGGTTATCTAATGTGAATCTATGATTGTTTTCAAAAGCATGCTCGGCCACACTTGACTTTTCTGTTCTTCCGTATTTTAAGTGTGCTAAGTGTTCTTTAAAACGTGTTTGAATAGAGCGTCTCGTTTGGCCAACATATTTTTTATCACAATCCATGCAACTAATTTCGTAAATTCCACTTTTTTCTAGAACTGTAGTTTTATCCTTGGGATTTCCTAGTAAGCTTCTTATTGTGTTACCGGATTGATATACTAATTTAAGACCGGTGTTATTAAAAACTTTCTGTAATCCTTTCGTATAATTAGGATTATACGAAATTGATACAAATTTTGAGTCGCAGGTATCTTTTTGTCTGAAAAAGGTAGAATTCCGAAAGGTCTTTTGAAAAGAATGTCTATTTATCAGCTTATTTATTAAGCCTTCGTCGTAACCGTTTTCGCCAGCTATATTCCTAATCCTATTCTTTTCTGCTTCAAATCTTTCTTTGTTTAAGGGGAAATTTACTAATCTATATGTTAAAAAGTGCAAACTTGCAAGCTTATGTTGTAAGCAATGAAAAGAGTCATTTGGAATATACCTGTTGGTGGCCGTGCCTTTTCTGTATAGGTCAAAGTCCAATTTATTTTTATTTCTTATAACTAAAGTGTCTAGAAATGGCAGTGTACCGTTGTTCTCTGTTTCATAAGTAAATTTAATAGTGGGAAATTTGTTATTTATTTTTTCCATAACATTTTCAACACTAGTTACTTTAGTGTTGAATACTGCAAACACATCGTCTACATACCTGAACCATACTCTGGGGAAATACTCAAATTCTTTACTTATATCTGATTCAAATTTGCTCATAAATAGGTTTGCGATAAAAGGTGATAAACTATTACCCATTGTGGTTCCTTAAGCTTGCAAGTTTGCACTTTTAACATATAGATTAGTAAATTTCCCCTTAAACAAAGAAAGATTTGAAGCAGAAAAGAATAGGATTAGGAATATAGCTGGCGAAAACGGTTACGACGAAGGATTAATAAATAAGCTGATAAATAGACATTCTTTTCAAAAGACCTTTCGGAATTCTACCTTTTTCAGACAAAAAGATACCTGCGACTCAAAATTTGTATCAATTCCGTATAATCCTAATTATACGAAAGGATTACAGAAAGTTTTTAATAACACCGGTCTTAAATTAGTATATCAATCCGGTAACACAATAAGAAGCTTACTAGGAAATCCCAAGGATAAAACTACAGTTCTAGAAAAAAGTGGAATTTACGAAATTAGTTGCATGGATTGTGATAAAAAATATGTTGGCCAAACGAGACGCTCTATTCAAACACGTTTTAAAGAACACTTAGCACACTTAAAATACGGAAGAACAGAAAAGTCAAGTGTGGCCGAGCATGCTTTTGAAAACAATCATAGATTCACATTAGATAACCTAAAACTTCTAAAAAGTGTACCAAACAAAAGACTTTTGAATGCATATGAAAGTATGGAAATCATTAAATCCAGAAATAGTTTAAATAAAGATAGAGGACCTATCCCGTTTAGTACACTTTATTCTTTGGTTGAGGGGAGGTAGGATTAAAAATCGTGATCAATCACAATTTATTAGTCTTATCTCCGCCCACTAAAGGATTGTATATAAGATAGAGCGTAGATTAATTTAGTTCATTGTTTATCGTCTCCTGATGATGCTAACGTTGTTAGCGAAACGCGCGTCGAGTGCAAAAAAGTGTAGTTTTGGTTTGTGGAAAACAATCATAATTTTGTTTTAGTGCAACCAAAGGTTCCAAATTCCCAACATAGTTGATTATTATACTATATTAAAACCCATAAAAATGTGAATTTTGCAACAAGGTGATTACTTTTATGCTCGCAATTATGGAAAAGTTGTAGTTTTACCAATGTAAATGTTTCTTCTTTGATCTTGATAGATGATGCCGTTACGAATTAAACGTAAATAGTAGTAATTTTTCAAATACATCTCAGGCAAGCAAAAGCACTCATGGAACATGATGTATTAATGTTAACTCATAGTCAATCAGCTTAATAAATCTTTATTAAAACTCTATTTGTTTGGATTGGAGTTAACTTCAATTTCTGAAAATTTGTGTAGGTTTATGTGGTTTGGAAAATTCTTTAAAAGTAACTTTTTATACTAATAAGTGTACATGCTTAATCTATATTTAAAGAGACAACATTATTTTTAGGTCATTCTGTTGGTCTATCAATCAAAGACGATTTCAATTATTTCCCTTTATGAATCCTATTCATTGACTATAATAATATTCAATTCAATTCAATTTACTAATCCAATAATCTACTACACGAGTATACAGATTAAGACAGATATATTCTTGGTTTCACCGCAGTACGCAACAAAATAATCGTTAAAAAACAAAAGATCAAAAGATCTTGGGTGGAAATAACGAAAATTCAAACTTGGATGAGTATCCCCCAAAGAACACACAAAAGATCAAAGCGAAAAGAGAAATCATTAAAAGATGTTTCGCCCTGGGTAACCAGCGTGGGCTCATCAGTAGTTTTACTGGTCACCCTCCACTATACATCATTAAACACCATCATACACTTAGTTTTCCAACCTTGAACCACTCACAAATAGGCATCGTTCCGCACTGGTACTTACTTATCCAAGTTACCTGATACGAATTCGTCCTGACGTGTTAATATTTCCAGTAGGATTATGCTCCTAATGCAATTAAAACAAAGAAGAAGTTAAAAAACCTCCAAATCAGTTACTTTAACCGAAAAGAAACCAAAAAACAAAAGATCAAAAGATCTTGGGTGGAAATAACGAAAATTCAAACTTAGATGAGTATCCCAAAAAGAACACACAAAAGATCAAAGCGAAAAGAGAAATGATTAAACGATGCCTATTTGTGAGTGGTTTAAGGTTGGAAATCTAAGTGTATGATGGTGTTTAATGATGTATAGTGGAGGGTAACCAGTAAAACTACTGATGAGCCCACGCTGGTTACCCAGGGCGAAACATCGTGTGTGGACTTGCACCACATCCAAATTTTTTGGTGTTTTTGTGCGGGGTTCTTCATGGTGACCACCGTTTTTTAAACAAAAGCTTAACAATAACAACTTTGCTCTTTCGGAAAATATCCAAATTCCAGTGTTAATTAAAATAGCTAGCTATAATTATTATTTAATTTTTTTGTAGCAGAGACTGATTTTGTTTGGTTTTACAATAATTCTCTTATAATGCCAAAATCTTCTTAAACAACGACCTTCTGTCTTTTATTAGCCTAAAGTGTCGCATCGGGATTGTAAATTATAAGTTTTAATTCTTGTTTACGTTTGCCGTTAAGGTCAAACGGCTTTTATTTTGCATTTTATGCAGAACATTTTCGTGGTGTTTTAATTGCTGTTTGGAACTTGGCTTAGAAGCTTTATTAAATTCGTGATGATATGGTATGGACGCCCCCGGTTTATCATAAAAGGCAAATAGAAAATCGCCCAACGTTGTAAAACCAGTGTGAGCCGTAATGGCTCTAAGGGTTGCCATAGACGCAAATTTTTTACTAAATTTTAAAAATCTTTGACAACAGAGATTGTTGTATTGGATGATGCCAAACAACCTTTTTGGAACAGCTTAAACAGTATAGTGTTATGCTCAAAAAAACAACAACAAAAATGTTTAGTAACTCTAGCAAAAAAATTAGTTACAGCATCAAAAAATTTAGTAAATTGACATTCTAGAAAAAAAAAATATGCTGTTTTAGCAAAACACCGTCAAATTTGGTACAGAAGAACACTTAGACCTCATGGAATGTGGCTGAATGTCGACAACTAGGCAGTCTTGTGCGGAAAAAGTGGATTTTCCCGGCTAGGAGGGAGGAAAATTTTTCCTACCTTACCGCATCTGAACATGTTGAATGATAGAGGAGGGAGGTGAAGTGATAGCTTTACTTCGCCGTACCGCTCAGAAAAAAGAATAGTCGTTTTTTCTCAAATATTTCTCAAATAATTATGAAAGTAATGTTACAGTTTTTTAAATTAGTGAAAGATAATTCGGATCCAGCATTGTTATTGCATCTGTTGAATGCTGCAGGAGAACAAATATTTAAAACTTTGTTATTCATTTGCTGTGATGTGCTCGGGGTATCATTTTCCATGTCTCACTGTAGGTGGGATTGGTAGGAATATTCCCTGATATTATGGGGTTAGCAACCTCGCATTTTTTCTATAGAGACTCGCTTATGTATCCTTCGGCCACTGTAAAGGAATTCCAGCCTCCGTGTTGATTGAGTGTAAGTAAATCTCTACCTGCATTCACTAATATGGTGGCAGAAGTTTTGCGAAATGCATGACTAGTATATAATAGCTCCTCTTGTTCTCCAGTTTCAAAAATTCTGCTCTTTTACTAGATATTTGTGCCATGATATTTTTCCCTACAACCTGAGACGAGCACCTCCCAATTTGATAGGTAAGGTTGGTTACTCACATTTTTCGGTATTAGTGATGCGTATTTCCTATACAGATTCAGCACAGGAACCCGTCCCAATATGTCATACGTTCTTCTTGTCTTGGTTTTTGAATTTGGTATTCTGACGACCAACATGTCACGCCGATCATCAATGTCACTAACGATCATGTTGATCGACTCATCGCAACAGCAGGCTCCCGCTATTCCAATAAGTAACGCCACCTGAAAATAATAGAACATTGAGTTAGTTTCCCGATAATATGCAATTTTATAGCCCAACAATTTACGAAAATAAAAACTAGTCTAGCTACCTTCATGTGCAAGAAATATTAATCTGAAGCCTCGCTCATGAATCCGTTGATTTCGTCTCTTGTGAAAGTAGAGGTTTTCTTTGAATGAAAACTTTGAGAGTGGCGCTTCAAAAGGGCAATAAGCTTGGGGTATTTTATGTCAACATTTTCCTTCAAACTAATGCTAATGCTAATAGTGGAAAATCAAAACCATTTAAGTAAGTTTACGTACGTAAGAAAACGCTCGCTCAATCGGCAACGACTGGCGCGATTGAATCGAAAGCTGAGGGGTGATTTATAAACGAGTCGAGTTGAGTGGCACATTCTGAAATGTTCTTTAAATTACCTGTCTCTTAATAGTGGGAATTTTTCTTCAGCAAAGCCAAAGAGCTTATTGCAGTCTTCTGAGCAGTTAACCTCATCATCATTGATATACAAACACAAAAAATAAGTCAACAGGAGGAGAATGAAAATATGTAAGTATTGTTTATAATTTATTGGTTTCAATTTTTGTGTTGTTTTAGTTTGACAGCTTTGCAGTCGCTGCATCGTAATTTAATGCATAATGCCTAATGCTTTTTTTATTTCTATTTCTGTCTATTTCAAATTTTTTTCAAAGAAGACAAAATTGTGCATTATCCATTAAAACTTGTCTAAATTTTTTGCTTACTTCTGTGAACTATAAACATCAACATTGATAACCCATAGTTCATTTTCCTTGCGCGCAGCAACTCTAGACTGCAGCTTAACCTAAAAAGTCAGACAAGAAGAAAGTTCTAATTTTCTCTTACTAAAATACAGTTCTTTGGGGTAAATTGTTGTTTTCCTAACACCCAACCAAACAAAGTACTATTGTTTTGTTACTATATGGTATTATTGTTTTTTTACAGTTTCAAACAAAAAACTGCCCAAAAAGTCTTAAGAAAAATGATAGGCAAGGTATTTAGGGAACAACCTGCATATTGCCACCAAAGTGTAGCTACACGGGACCAAAGAATAGCTTGAGAACACATCAGGATTTGTCATAAGAAAAATAATAGGCAAGGTATTGAAGGAACAACCTGCATATTGCCACCAAAGTATAGCTACAGGGGACGAAAGAATAGCTTGAGAACACATCAGGATTTCTATAAGTTGGTTTATTAATTAGAGGTAAATAATATATTGGTCATTACTCAAAGAGGGTCTCCAGTAAAAGTACAAGTTGTGTTTATTTTGTAGTAGAAATGATCCTAAAACTAGTGGCTTAATTGATTTTTTTATATCACTTTTAATAACTGAGAACTTTAATTCTAAAAATTAAAGGTGGTCAGTATTTGGTCGTTATAACCTTAGATTATAACCATCTGTTTATCTTTTTCAAATCTATTGTAGGCTGGTTTTTGAAGGTTAAGTGCCATATAGAAATGACAATAATAACATATTGTATTGATTAACTTATGTCAGTATTGCAGCATGACATATTTTGTAAAGGCTTGTATTACCCAAAAGATTAGATTACACTCTTTATTTTATTGAAGTTATATTTTTACCCATAGGGTGTCGATTGTGTTAAGTACATTAAATAAATAAATATAATTAATATTAGGTTTAATCAATAAAACAGATATTACATAACTCAGTAAAATTTGATATTATACAATACATACACTTAATTTTTTTTTGAATACAGAACTTACAATTGAAATTGCAAAAGCTAGCCTATAACATTAAAAATCAAATTGCAAAAGATAGACTACAGCATTAAAAAAGTTAAGTCTAAACATATCTGGACACTAGAGCTAAAGCTTAATTAAATGAAAGTTAATAAAAAAAAACGTACCAAAGTCACACAAAGATTTCTGTTCCACAGACCTACTAACAACGTTTTCTAAAAAGATGACTATGCAGTAAACGTAAAGTTTGTATCTTTAACTATCTATACTTATTAACCTAGTAGTAAAAGGGAGGGGGGGCTGGTAATGATAGAAAAAATTGTCTGACCCTCTCCTATAACATATTAAAATTTGAAAAAATTTAATGGATGCCCACGCTGCATAATAAATTGGAAGGAGTTCTTTCTAGGCCTTTTTATGTAAAATAACTTCTTGAGTCTCTATGGTTTTATCAGAATAATGTTCGTCATAACTAAGAACAATAAAAAATAAGTACCTTATTTTGTGAAACTCATTCTTTATCAAAAATGTAATTTGTAAAATTCTTTTTTTTGCATTGTTTCAGCCTGCAGTAGGGTGATGAGTTCTGGAAAACTGCAATGTACTTTTTTAGTGTGTTTGTTAAATGATATTTTTTATACACCAAATCAAAGTGCCTGTACTAATTTTAAAGAATAAAAAAAATATATAAATTTGTGTTCCTTATTGTTGCAAATTGGACCGCAGGGTTAAACCTGGTTTGACTTGTAAAAGCACTAGGTTTAATATTGCGGTGCAATATGCAACGAATATTTGTATAAATCACTACATTTAATCCACATGCCTATGATACAAAAGTGGTAAAATCTGGATGGCCGAAAGTGGTAATCTCCTGTGGCTGATGTTCGGAATGAAGGCGGCACGCCCCAGGAAGCACCATACTTCAAGTGGGTATCCGACTCGTGGTCGCCTGGAGGAAGCGCGCCGCTTCGGAGGGTACTTTCGGCCCGAATCCGTCACTTCGGAAAGCCTTCAGTTTGCCGACTTCGGTCCATGGGGATTTGGTTTATCGGGAATCATTATTTGTTGTCCGTACACTACAGCACAAATAGCCTTTAAAACCATGTTATTCATGGTACCTTTGAGACTCAAAAGCCCATCAGCCGAAAAAAAAAACAAAACTTTTTAAACAAAAAAAAACTTAGGTTAGAAAGTTTAAATCTGAACCCGTTCGGTAATGCGACTTGCTCGGATTAATCGACGATCATCTGATCAAAAATTCGTCTGATCTGCGATCTATATACCGAACTTAGCTATTGTTTGCATGTTTTATTTAATTGTTGTCAAACAACCATACTTTACCTCACTGTACCGCTTAGTGATCCTTGCCGAAAAGCGGGAATTGAAAAAATCGGCCGGAAGTATTATTTTGTTAGTGCATCTATTATTAGGTAGTAAATAAAATCATATACATTCCTCTGGAGTAAAGTGCATTTTCTTCCTTGGTGTTTTAATGCCCTCCTAAAGTCGGGCATCAAACAAACCGCGGGATTAAAGGTAGCACTTTCCTCCCTTGGTATCTAAATAACTATTTATTCAGACCGCTTTAGATTACCATTTTGGCAGAGGTCAGTGAATTGTTATAAAATACGGGGGTTGTTTCAACTATTCGGCAAATGTTTTTCAACAGAATAAAAAATATTATTCTAATTTTTGAAATTACTACAAAAGGCAGTAGAAAAAATAGAACACATGCCTCTAGAGTAAAATGCATTTTCGTCCCTTGGTATGTAAATAACTATTAAAACCTGTCAACACCCATTTATGGCCAACTTGACCGAATAGGGGAGCGAAAACCCAACAACTACCCGGCAAAGTAAAAAATAATCCTTTCGGTAACTGTCCTGTAATATGAAACTTTTCGTAAATAAAACGGAAAGTACCTGTTTTCTGAAAGGTTAATAGTAGTTTACATAACAGGCCAAATAAATATCAGAAATTATTAAAAATATCAAACGCGAACACTCTTAATGACAATGACGTTCTATCTAAAACGCCAAAACAAATAAGGTTACTAAGGGACCTTTCATATATCTTTTTTATCTTAGGAGCATAATCCTACTGGAAATATTAACACGCCAGGACGAATTCGTATTAGGTAACTTGGATAAGTAAGTACCAGTGCGGAACGATGCCTATTTGTGAGTGGTTCAAGGTTGGAAATCTAAGTGTATGATGGTGTTTAATGATGTATAGTGGAGGGTGACCAGTGAAACTACTGATGAGCCCAGGCTGGTTACCCAGGGCGAAACATCGCTTATTTATTTCTCTTTTCGCTTTGATCTTTTGTGTGTTCCTTGTGGAATACTCATCCAAGTTTGAATTTTCGTTATTTCCACCCAAGATCTTTTGATCTTTTGTTTTTTTGTTTTAGTTTCTTTTCGGTTGAAGTAACTGATTTGGAGGTTTTTTAAATTCTTCTTTATTTTAATTGCCTTAGGAGCATAAGCCTACTGGAAATATTAACACGCCAGGACGAATTCGTATTAGGTAACTTGGATAAGTAAGTACCAGTGCGGAACGATGCCTATTTGTGAGTGGTTCAAGGTTGGAAATCTAAGTGTATGATGGTGTTTAATGATGTATAGTGGAGGGTGACCAGTGAAACTACTGATGAGCCCACGCTGGTTACCCAAGGCGAAACATCGTTTATTCATTTCTATTTTCGCTTTGATCTTTTGTGTGTTCCTTGTGGAATACTCATCCAAGTTTGAATTTTCGTTATTTCCACCCAAGATCTTTTGATCTTTTGTTTAAGTTTTTTTTAGTTTCTTTTCAGTTGAAGTAACTGATTTGGAGGTTTTTTAACTTCTTCTTTATTTTAATTGCCTTAGGAGCATAAGCCTACTGGAAATATTAACACTCCAGGACGAATTCGTATTAGGTAACTTGGATAAGTAAGTACCAGTGCGGAACGATGCCTATTTGTGAGTGGTTCAAGTTTCTTCTTAAGTTCTTAAAAATATAGAAAACAAAATCATATTTTTGCGTCAACTAGTGCTCTTATAAAATAAAGTTTCATCGCTTTTCACGCCATCTTGTGGTTTACGTCTAAGCTTTATTATTATCCTAGTCGTATTGCGATGGTCGCAAAACTAGTATTATTCTGTGGTCTTAGGTAAAAAGAATTATTTTTTTTGGCGTCAGTTTATAATATTTTCTAATTTAAAAAATAATTAAAAAACAAAAGATCAAAAGATCTTGGGTGGAAATAACGAAAATTCAAACTTGAATGAGCATCCCACAAGGAACAAACAAAAGATCAAAGCAAAAAGAGAAATGATTAAACGATGTTTCGCCCTGGGTAACCAGCGTGGTCTCATCAGTAGTTTCACTGGTCACCCTCCACTATACATCATTAAACACCATCTTACACTTTGATTTCCAACCTTCGTCGTTCCGCACTGGTATTTACTTATCCAAGTTACCTGATACGAATTCGTTCTGGCGTGTTAATATTCCCAGTAGGATTATGCTCCTAAAGCAATTAAAACAAAGAAGAAGCTAAAAAACCTCCAAATCAGTTACTTCAACTGAAAAGAAACTAAAAAACAAAAGATCAAAAGATCTTGGGTGGAAATAACGAAAATTCAAACTTGAATGAGCATCCCACAAGGAACACACAAAAATAATTGTGAGAGCAATAATTTGTATTAAATTATTTTAGATTTTTAAAAAAATCGAATCTATACAATGAATATGTAATTTATACAAACATTTCAAGACAGGGTATATAATTTCTGCCCACTCACGTCACGAGTAGAAAACGTTGTAATTTTATCCTCATTAAGCCTGGAACAAATTTGTAGGTAAGATTTACGAAATATTGCTTTATAATGTCCTTCTGGGATTCTATTGTATATATACTATATTAATGCATTTTTTAATAAAATATGCTTTACCAAATTAGTATATTATTATTTCCTTTCCGTATGTTTGATGTAGATTTGTATAAGTGCACCAAATCTGCTATTTTTGAGCAGTTTTTGTTAGATGTTATCAACAAAAATATGCTGATATAATATCTGGACCTAAGTATAAAAATGGCCAATCTCCATTTTTGCCAATATGGAGTTAATACCATCACTCACATAAGCACATTCAAAACTACAGGTAGAAAAAAGGCCATATTCCTTGTATGATTGTTTGCCGATCTAGTTCAATTTACTTTGGCCTATCTCCCATATACATACACATAAAAACGAAACTTTAACTAACGATTATTCAAGACACGAAAAATTAATTTTGGCCCATTTTTTTACGCATTTCAGTTGTCAAAAAATTTTTATGGCACTGCAATTCCGCCTCCACGAAAGGCCAAGAATCGGATTCAAAATGGCCGCCACTTACGTTCCCACACACTACTGCATTTAATGGCAAATGGCGGATATTTCAAATTTTTGCTTTATGGTGTGAAGTGAAAGATTAAATTTTTAACAGTACACTTTCATTTTTTTAAAGCCTAACTTATAGGATTTATCAGTTATTTTTAAGCTAGACGCATTTTTAGAAATAACATTGATGATTGATATCTAGAAAGGTGAGGAATGTCGTTGTAATGTGTGTCACATAGTCTTTAGTTTATAAAATATATTTATATATATATATATATATATATATATATATAGGTGAGCATGGAATTTGAAACACCCTGTATATATCTTAAACCGAGTCTTGAACATTCTTTTTTAACTTTTTTTTATGTGAATGGTTTGCTATACTATGTATTCACCCTAGTTCTATTATACTTTTTTGTGAACCAATATCAAATGTCCATTTTGAGTTTTTTACAGAAATACATAATTGTGCTATATATATATATATATATATATATGTGTATTTTTAATCCTTTGAAAAATTCCAAAAGCACAATTATGTATTTCTGTAAAAAACTCAAAATGGACATTTGATATTGGTTCACAAAAAAGTATAATAGAACTAGGGTGAATACATAGTATAGCAATCCATTCACATAAAAAAAAGTTAAAAAAGAATGTTCAAGACTCGGTTTAAGATATATACAGGGTGTTTCAAATTCCATGCTCACCTAAATGTATCTCCTAAACGGTAGGAGATACAAAAAGGTTTAAATCAGGGCAAAGTTGCGCAATTCGATGCTTTGCTTAAAACTAAAAAAAAAGTTTACAAATTCCGGATAATTCCGGAGATAGGCGAAAAAAACCGAAATCTTTATTTTTAGTTTTCATTTTTCTGCACCCTTATTCTGAAAGCTGTCAAAAAACGCTTAAAACTTTCTACAGGCACTTTTTTAGGATCTACGTAGTGAGAGGTTCATTTTTGAGACTTGACGTTTCAGTGTGACAGGAACACTGTCAAGTCCATTTTTTTTTCTCCTGCCGTTTTTTTCATAAAGAATGACAGATATCATATTGCTAGCTTATTTTGACAAGTCCACTGATGTTTTGGGTTCATTGACCATCATCAGCCCAAGTTTAATTTTTGCTTTTGACTTACTGAAGATATTTTGAAAATAACAAATAACTTTACTTAATGTTTTAAAAATACGTTTTTCTTTGTTTTTTAATCTTTGTATTTGGTCTGATGATGGTCAATTAACTCAAAACGTCAAGTACTTGTCAAAATGAGGTTGTAAAATATTGGTCATTATTTATGAACCAAACAGCAGGAGAAAAAAAGCATATGTCCATAAGAAAAAATAAACTTGACAATGCTCCTATCACACTGAAATGTCAAAATGGACCTCTCATTGGGTAGGTCTTGAAAAAGTGACTGTAGAAAGCTTTAAGCGTTTTTTGACAGCTTTAAGAATAAGGGCGCAGAAAAATAAATTTAAAAATAAAGATTTTGGTTTCTTTCGCCTATCTCCGGAACTACCCGGAATTTATAAACTTTTTTTTAAATTTTAAGTAAAGCGTTAAATTGCGTAACTTTGCCCTAATTTAAACCTTTTCGTATCTCCTACCGTTTAGCAGATCCCCCTGGTGAGCATCGGATTTGGGACACCCTGTATATAAAAAAAAATGTTTATTTAATTTTTGTGAAATTTTGGTAGATAATATAATATACGCTATGACACATCATATGAAAGGATTTTTAAAGGCCTTTGCAACAAGCTATTACTTGCCTCTCTAGTTTGAGTAGTTTTTAAGGAAATACCTGGGAAAATACCATTTTTTTAAGTACCTGCAAAAGCAAATAATTAAAACAGGGTACCTTATCCAAAAAATTTAAAATTACGTATAACCTTCCCCCGCCCCCGTATACTTTCAGTTTCTTAACTAACCAAAAAAATTATTTTTAAAAATAGCTTGCTACTAACCATTTTTTTTTTACTTTGGTTTACAATTGACTTTATCTTTTTCTATACTCTGTACCATCTCTCTACTCATACACTACCCTCCTAGCGCAGCCAAAAAGTACACAGCGTTAATTTTAGTACATTTACTTAGTTTACCCCATGTAAAAAGGACTATGCATGAAAAAAACCTTAAGAATAAGTAACATGCAAATCAAAAATAACTTACTAGCCTAAATAAAGGGACTTCCAACAGATCGCCAGTGTTATTTGGTTGAACGTTCAACTTTATCAGGTTTAAAATGCACCTCATACACCTAACAAAAAAACTTAAAAAAGTAGATTCCTTGTCCGTGAAAAATAAATAAAAAGAAAGGTTCGTGTCTATCGGACACACACTTTGCTTTTCAATTCATTAAGACCAGGCCTCCAATATCTAATAGACAGTCCAGAAACCTACAGGTTTGTTTAATCCTTGTTAGGAATCATCCTTGGTTGCTTATGTTATGCTTCATATGCCAAGTATAGTCCTATGTTACCACGATGATTCCTAACAAGGATAAAACAGGCCTGTAGGTTTCTGGACTATCCATTAGACAAGATCTAAGACCTGGTCGTAATAAACTGAAAAGCTAAATGTGTCTCCCAAAGCCACGAAAATTTTTTTTATTTATTTTTCATGGACAAAAAATCTACTATTTTTAAATTTTACTTGGCTTTGGTTTGCGCAACAAACCTTCTTCGGACAAAATAAATAATAATCGATTATAATTATAATTTGATTTAATTTTGTCGTTGATAGTACGCTTTATCATTTTATTTTTCTTTTAGGAAAAATTTTTACAAGAAGAGAAGTTACAAAAACAAGAGATCAAGAGATCTTGGGTGGAAAAAACGAAAATTCAAACTTGGATGAGTATCCCACAAGGAACACACAAAGAACCAAAGCAAAAAGAGAAATGATCAAATGATGTTGCGTCCTGGGCAACCAACATGGGCTCATCAGTGGTTCCACTGGTTACCGGCCCCAGAGGGAAGTTATCTTGTACAATTTGAGAGTTTTTTCAAAGTGAGTATCTCAAAAACGAAACCTTTAAGAGAACTTCAGAACCAGGTATCACTCGTCCCACTTTCCCTGTTTCAAAAGATGGTGTTAAAGTGTACCCCTCTGAACAAAATATCGACACGTTCGTGGATTTTCCAAAATCGTACTTTAAATATGTAAAAACGCCTCTGATTCGTTTTCCTTGGAACGCACTGTATACCTACAATTAAGCTAACATTGTGAAATTAACCTTGCAAATATCTTGATTACTAGGCAGTTTTTTATTAAAATTTCTTGCGAAATAAAACAACAAATTTATACTATTTCTGATATTTTACCGTTTACAATATGAGTCATGAAATATTGTTATTCGACGATAATACGGGGTGATTCAGAATTGAATTTAATATTTTAAATCTATAAAAGTCGACTAGAACAATATTTACTGGTATTAGGGCATCTACTCTCATACTCGCGGATAATCTAATGGAAATAGTCAGGGCTGACATAGCCATACATCTCACGCAAAGAGCAAACGATGCAACAAGACTTACTAACGAATGGATGACAAACAACCACCTAGAATTAGCACCAGAAAAAATGGAAGCCGTTATACTAAGGGGGAAAAGAGACCGACCAAACATTGAGTTTGGACTAAATGGAGTCTTGGAATCCACATCGGTGAAAACCAGAAATTCAGAAAGCATATAGAAGAAACCACTAAAAAGGCAACTAACAATTTCTGAAACGTGCTCAGTACGAGCAACAGGAATTTACTATATAGCGTAAGCCATTTAATCGTGTCATATGGTGCAGTGATATGGGGTCTAATACTACGCAAAAAGAAGTACAAAAACATGCTGATAAGAATGCAACGGAAAGTCTTACTAATAGTAGCCTGTGGCTATCGAACGATATCAACGGAAGCTATTCAGGTTATAACAGGAATCCCGCCCATAGATCTAATTGTCGAATAAATTGTATGTGAAGATAAAAATGGCCACAGTAAAGAAAACAAAGAAACTGCAAAAGAGAAAACACTGGAATCCTGGCGAGTGAGATGGGACAGAAATACCAAAAAAGGACAATCAACGAAAATAATTATTCCAAACAATAACGGGACATGAATCTTTTAGATACTTACACAAAGCGAATAAAGAAAACGGACGATATATGTCGGTACTGTCAAAGAATAGATGACGCAGAGCATACGTTAATTTACTGTCCAAGATTTGGGAACTACCGCCAAACAACAAGGCAAGATCTACAGATAGAGAATACGACCATAGAGAACTTCTGCAAAGAAATGATACAACACGTATATAAATAGAACCAGAGGCAAGATATGATAAGAATGATACCAAAAATTAAACACATAGACGAACGCACCTAAAAGACCAAAATAATGAACAAAGAAATTGTGATATATATTCCTGAGAATGGTTCCGCTATTTCGACCAAATATACAGGGGAGAGGTTTAGTCCGTAGGCGTCCGGCACATTCGGCAGACCAAAAGAGGTCGGCCAAAAAAAAAACATGTGGCATGTACATCTCAACTAACATAGCAACAGCTAATTGGGTAAAGGCTTAGCTATTTTCCTATAGTAGTAGTGTTATCGTTAGAACAATAATTGGGGACTCAACTTTGGAGTACTCATGTAAAAGTGCCCCCTACGTATTAATCACCCACGACTTCTTAGTTAAAATATTCCTTATCGCCATGGATCAATATCAAGTTCCCGTCCACCCAAGGGTCCTTTTCATTCGTGTATTTGTATTAGACTTTTAATACTTATTTGCCTCAATAAATTTAGGCCTCAATGAAGTAGCCGACGTTCAACGCTACAACTAGAAAATTGCTCTAAATTTCACTAAAAAAGTTTGCGATATCATAGTTGCATAATGGTATGGCAGTGTAGAGGAAAAAACTTTTATGACCACTTCTAAGTCGCATCTGTTTTAAAGTTTTATTTTCTACTATCGGGAAATCATGCTCGAGCGGCCATTTTTTTCGTGGGACAGAAAATCTGCCACTTATGCAAGGATGAAACAAGAAATAAAAAGGAAGTTTGGATGACCAATAAAATCCTGGAGTTGATGGATAAAAGATCAGTGTCATGAAATCAATAGAGCAATAAAAAACAAGATAAGGTCACCAAAACAAGACTGGATAACACAGCAATGTTAAGAAATAGAAGATCTAGATGCTAAACATGACACTCTCAATTTACATAAACGCATAAAGGAAGCGCCCGGATTATTTAATGAAAGACGAAAATCATACCGGATATCAAAGAAAAACTAAAAGAATGGTGTAGCTACATAGAACATCTCTTTACCGATAACCGATCCGAACAGCCAGAAGAATTCTCAAATCAAGGCATAGATTAATACCAGAGGAAGTAAAACACGCAATATCTTCAGCTAAAAATACAAAAGCGGTAGGGCAAGACGAAGTAATCACTGAGGTTTTAAAGCTAATAAAAAACGAAGATTCGCTAAATACGCTGGTCAAACTTTTTAACTTGATTTATCGTAGCGGTAAAATCCCTGCTGACTGGCTAAAATCAACTTTTGTTACGCTGTCTAAAAAATATTCAGCAAAGAAGTGTAGTAATTAGATTACCGCCTAATCAGCCTAATGAGCCATATGTTAAAAATATTTCTAAAGATTATTCATAAAAGAGCTTATGGGAAATGCGAATTCTTTATGGGCGACACGCAGTTTGGATTTCGTGGTGGATTCGGGACAAGAGAGGCCTTGTTTGGCATTCAAGTCTTAGGTCAGCGGTCTAGGGATGTGTCGGTGCCAGTATATGCCCGTTTCATAGATTATGAAAAATCATTTGATCGAGTAAAACACGAAAAACTCATAGAATCGCTAAAAGAAGTTGGTCTAGATGACCGAGTTCTAAAGATAATCGCCAATCTATACTGGAATCAGACTACTCAAATGAAAGTTGATGGCCAACTGTCCGTAGAGATCAAAATCAGAAGAGGAGTTGTGATTACATAATCCCCAAAACTACAACAAAAACATATCATCAACTGCAAGAAAACGGCAGAATTGTAAGTGTGCGCTTGCTTTTTGCAATAAACATGACGTTAATTTCACATTAAAATTTCCTTCGCACTTGAATTTTGACTCTCTACTTGTAAAGCTTCACACTTTTTGATCGCATATATAATGAATACTAGCCATAACCAACAAATTTGGCGACTTTGTACGGGCCGCTTAAACTGCTTTTAGATAAGAACGGTTTGAAAATGTTGTCGTATAAACACCACTAAAACCGATTTAAGCACTAAGTCGATTTTATTTTAAAGCGATTTAAGAAAGAGGTTTATCGCTTAAAAACCCACTTTAAAAACCGCTTTAGCGGTTTTCCAAAAAAATTTGTTGTTAACTAAATTGTTCTGTTTGTTTTTTCTTTAAACTGACATATTTAATGACATTTAATGAAGGACGTATAAACCCTCGGAGAAAGCGATTTTATTTAAAACCGTCCTTATATAAAAGCGACTTTAGGTGCGTATAAACGTAGTAATGGTCTGCTCTGTTAATCACTTTGTCATGTTAGATTTTCTGTTACCAAAAAGAAATTTTGGAACCAATCCACTCCTTTTTCGATTCCATCATATAAAACAGGGTTTCGATGACGTATCAAGAACATGGTTGAGACATAGCAGTGTGGTATTTGGTACCTAACTTTGAAGTCGTGGCAACGTAATAATAACCGGAAAATTGTGCCCCGCTTAGGGAATTACTACGTTGCGGTATGGTATACAGGCACGTAGCGGGGTCTAGTTGCGGTTACTTTCAGGTAATTATATGTGCTGCCTGTTACGTCGTGACAACTTTGAAGTTCAGTTGGATGGGTATCTAAAAATTGATTTTAAGCCGAAATTGATAAGATATTGTTAACTGCATAGACGTCAAAATACACTGGAATGACACACGTAAGGCCATTTTTCTTAAAATACTCCAAATAATCCGTAAAAATCAATAAAATCTGGGTAAACCGGAAGAAGAAAGAAACAATTACAATTTTGTTGATTTTATGTATCAGATGTCCCTTAACACGCGGTTTTTTGACGTCCATCAGCCTTCAAAGCAAACTTTCCTCAAAATAGTCCTTTAAATATCACCCTTGGTGGTTGCTATCATCTAAAAGTTAGTAAGTATTTAATATTTGAGGCTCTTAATGGTGACATACACCCAATGAGGGTTCCAAAATCAAGTCAGTATACCTTGTTTTTTCTTTATACCACGCTCGTGTCACTCTGTAAAAGTTTTGGAGCCCACAAAAAAAATGGGGTGTGTAGAATAATATCAATTTCATATCTTAACAAAATCGGGCTAATACCGGTCTGATGACAGTTTTATCTGTGATTCCCAAAACAAAATGTAGTCATTTCTAAATTTGGTACAATTCTAAAAAAAAATTAATTTAAAAACTTCGTTCGGAACAAATTTAAGCCAGTCGTAGAAGAAACAAATTTAATTTCTTTGGAAAGACGCTTTTCTTAAATTTTTTATTGTCGGAGAAAAAAAAAATTCTTAAAAAATTAATTTGAGTGTCACATATTTGGAGGTATGTTCACCTCCCGAAAAAATAATGCAGGGTGGATTTTTTTAAATGAAACGGTTGTTCTAGCGACTTTAGGAAAGAGGTTTTGAAAAAGCTATTGTAGGTCCTGGGTTCCCAATTGGAGGCTCAGGATCTACAATAGCAAAAGCTACACAGTAATTGGTCTATTTGACTAGCTAATTATGAAAGAAGCAACTTTGCGATAGTAATCATAATAAATCGATTTCAAGAAAAAGGAACTGTCCCTCGAAAGGAAGACACCGGTTTGACGAAGGATACGAAATAAATAAAATTTAAAAAAACAGTAACCAAATTAAAAACATATATTATTTGCGATAAGTCCCCAAATGTTCTTCATTGAATTCGCATCAGGGTATTTTGCGGGCCAAGGCAAAACTTCAATATTATTATCCTGGAACTATCGCTGCGCAATTCTGGCCGTATATAAACTGAACAGTTATCTTGTTGGAATATAAAATGATCTGGATAAACTTCCACTGTAAATCGCCCATTAATTCTAAATAGAGCGCCATGTCCTCTAGCCGATATCTAGCTCCAAACATTTACCGAAAATCTTCCCGCCCGATCTTCGTTATATCCAATATCCGTTATATCCCAATATATCGTTCTTCGTATCGAGTTCTTGGTAGTCTATAAACCAGAGTTTGTTTTTTTTTTATCGCTGTTGGACTTAAAGATCTTCTTATCTGTGAAAATCACCTGCTGCCAAAATTCTTCGTCCCTCAGAGAATAATTCAACGCAAAAATGAATTGAGACAGCTTCTTTTCCTCACTTAGTTTATTTTTTTTGCCCCAATACGACACCTTAGCCTCGAACGTTTAATCCTCCTGCATAATGTTGTTTTGGATCTTGGAAAATTTGTTTAAATTTTTTACTTCTTTTGCTTTGGCAAACGAATGATTTTCCAAAAAATTGATTGCTTCTTGGTCTTCCTCTGGGCTAGTAATTTTCGTCAAACCGGTGCCTTCCTTTCGGTGGATAGTTTTCTCCTCTTGAAATTGGTTTTTATGTTTACTATCGTAGACTTGCTTCTCCCATAATGAAGATCTACTTGCCGAATAGACCAACCACCATCTAGTTTTGCAAAGATTTGAGCTTGCAAAGATGCGGTGGCATTTTTTAAAATATTAAAAATTAAAAAAACTGCTAACTTCTGCTGTACCAGTTTTATGTGGAAAAAAGTGTACTTTTTTTACTAAAATGTAAAAAAGTCACTGTCAAGTCATTCTGACATTTATAGGGCACTGAGACGCAAGCAGCTTTGATTTGATCACAAAGCTTATTAATTATTATCTCATAAAAAAAGATTTCTTCTACTTGTTGGATAAAACATCGTAGGCTACTCGTGTGTTATATTTCCTAAGTCACTTGAGAATTTATAAATCTTTCTCGCGTGAATTATTTTCAACACACCAGTACCATAAATAACTATTATTCATACACATCTAAATAAGAACAAGAAAGTATTATTAAAACAATATGTCTTGTTCAAAATATAAACAAAGGCTGATGAACTATTTGGTAGGCTATGTAATAAATGTAATAGAGTCTTTTGTAGGGACTGTGAGAAATGGAGTGCTACAGAGGTACGCTTCATTGCATTAGTGTCCAAAAAAATACCATTTCTCTGTAGTTGTTGTGCAACAGAAATATGCCCTAGTAATCAATTTATAGATAAGATTTTTTGTTACAATAGAAAGCTCAGTGAAAGAATTATAGAAATAGAAGAAGAACATAGAGAAAATAGCCTAGATCATAAAAACCAATTAAACTCCTTGACTGAGGAGATCCGTGAAAAAGATCTACAGCTTAACAGACTTAGAAAACAGACAATGGAATTTCAGGATGTCACATAACATTAAACATATTTTTCATGCCAAACTGACACAAGTTGGGAACCACTCTATGTAATTTAATTTGTGAGTTTTACTGTGACTTTTTTTTATCTTATGTAATAAGTGATATAATTTGCAAATTTTACTGTAATCTTGTAATTTTTTTTTTATTCTGTATGGTTTTATTGTGACTCATTGCGACTTTTTTAATGTTGTAGGTGTTACTGCTTTTATACAGTGTGTGTTAATTTAATATAATATAGTTTTAACTTTAGCTTTAATACTTAAACATTTACATTTTAATATAAATCTAAGCAAGGATTTTGTCATTGAATACAAAATGTACTTTGGATAAATAAAGCTACTTTTGAATTGAATTGAAAAAGTATTTGAACCCAGGTCACAGTCTATCTTTTTACAAAATTTCATCCAAATCGGTCAAGCCGTTTTGGCGTTATTGAAAGGCAAAAATATTGTTAGAGGCTTAAACTAAGGAAAAATATATCAGGCTTTAGTTTTTAACAAATAATACGAGGGCCATAATATTGAATTTGCTTGATTTGAGTTAAAATCGCGTATAATTTTACATGTAAACGTGGTATAACTGTAACTTGTAAGCTGCAGTATTTTATCTCGGAAATATAGATGTTGATATTAATGGCTAAATGTCTGAATTAATATTAATGTAGGTACCTCTTCGCCGAACGTCCAAAAAGGCAGGCGAAGCAGGGAGGTCGTAAACTCGGCCATATATAGGAAACTGAAACCATATCTGAAATCTGGATCAAGGTGCAAGAATTGAAGTCAGTATTGTGTAGCCGCGACCTTAATACAGGATTGACCACAAAAAATGAGACTATTTGAATTGCCTATAATTTCGGAACCAATGATCCTATTTTAAGAAAGTTTCCAAAACTGGAAAAATATAGTTCAAAATTTACAAGGCCAGTGTCAAAAATTACATTTTGTAAAAGTCCAAGATGGTGGACAATGTAAAAGTTGCAATATTTTACCCCCTACCAAACTTTTTTGATGTTCGCTACTGTCTCAAAAACGATATTTTTTTTTTAAAGCTTTGTTGTTTACAAACATCAAAATGTATTACTTTCAAAAATCGGTAATAAAATAAAGACGATATAATAATTGAAGTAAGGGCTATTTTTACTGAAAAGATCAACTTTAATGTGCGCTATTTTAAAATCTACAAAACTGTCAAATTTGACGTTAAATTTTGAATGTCTAAAGTATTTTTTGAATGCCTCATTTAAATAGGTTTAGTCTCTGTCAAGTTACAGTCCAAGTTAAAACTTCGTTTTACTTATCTTAAACCATACCCAGCTAAACATGGAAAAAGTACACCACACATAATACACATGTCTGAGTTATTCTAGCTAACCATGTGAATAGCTGCAACTCATTTGGGATGGGCTGCAGTAACTTCTGTCTTTTGGTGTGGGGGGAACCAACAAAATATTTCTTCTTAAAATTTACCTGGACTTTGTACTACCACAACTCCAGACTTTTAACCCAGGTGTATGGATTGTGGTAACTTATTTTTTGGTTGGAAAAACCATTGCATGTGTAAGGGATACCTTACTTTTACCCACAGCCTTGTTAGTACAGCCTTTTGAAATGTATTAAATTTTTTGAGTTCTGGTAATTCAGTTTGGGGTTGCAGGAACTCACGGATGGTTAGCCGAACAGCTGCGGAAAGTACCAAGGTAGTCTTTGAGCTGAATCGCGTACCTGTTTTAATTTCATTTACGATTCGGCAGCCTGCGGCACAAGATCTCGGAACGTGAGTTTGTCGCAAGGTCCGCCGCACGGTCCATCTGATGTAAGTGGTCGGACGATATTTTTCTTGGTTGAATATAATCGAACATATGTGTCGTGCACTCGTGGCTTGCCCATTAGCGTTTTCTTTCACTGGAGTGGCTGAGTGTGCAAAGAATAAATACGGTGCTTCTTCAATTTAGCTGTGGAGTGGAGTATTTGGGTTGTGGGACTCAGTGTTGGAGTAGTGGCAATCCTAAGTCGAGTTCTAGTAGCCCAGAATTTGGGTTTTGGTAACCTAGAGTTCAGTGGTGGTAATCGAAAGTCGAGTTCTAGTTGCGGAAAGTACCAAGGTAGTCTTTGAGCTGAATCGCGTACCTGTTTTAATTTCATTTACGATTCGGCAGCCTGCGGCACAAGATCTCGGAACGTGAATTTTTTGCAAGGTCCGTCGCACGGTCCATCTGATGTAAGTGGTCGGACGATATTTTTCTTGGTTGAATATAATCGAACATATGTGTCGTGCACTCGTGGCTTGCCCATTAGCGTTTTCTTTCACTGGAGTGGCTGAGTGTGCAAAGAATAAATACGGTGCTTCTTCAATTTAGCTGTGGAGTGGAGTATTTGGGTTGTGGGACTCAGTGTTGGAGTAGTGGCAATCGAAAGTCGAGTTCTAGTTGCGGAAAGTACCAAGGTAGTCTTTGAGCTGAATCGCGTACCTGTTTTAATTTCATTTACGATTCGGTAGCCTGCGGCACAAGATCTCGGAACGTGAGTTCTTCGCAAGGTCCGCCGCACGGTCCATCTGATGTAAGTGGTCGGACGATATTTTTCTTGGTTGAATATAATCGAACATATGTGTCGTGCACTCGTGGCTTGCCCATTAGCGTTTTCTTTCACTGGAGTGGGTGAGTGTGCAAAGAATAAATACGGTGCTTCTTCAATTTGGCGGTGGAGTGGAGTATTTGGGTTGTGGGACTCAGTGTTGGAGTAGTGGCAATCCTAAGTCGAGTTCTAGTAGCCCAGAATTTGGGTTTTTGTAACCTAGAGTTCAGTGGTGGTAATCGAAAGTCGAGTTCTAGTAGCTCAGAATATGAGTTCTGGGAATCCAGAGTTGAGTTGTGGTAGTTTAAAATCGAGTTAAAGCATCTGAAAATATGGGATATGGTAGGCCAGAGTCCAGTTCTGGCAGCTTGGAGTTAAGTTGTGGTAATCCAAAATGTGGGTTTATGTAGCCCAGAATAAGGGTTGTAGAAGTTTTAGTTTTATGAGTCTTCCGAACCACAAAAAAAATTTAACCCCTAATCGGGGCTTGCATGACTTATGAATGGAAGATCATCAGAACTCAGTTGATTGGGCTGTCGTAATACGCAGGTCTGAGCTGTCCCCTATTTGTAACACGCTTAAGGACTAGGAAAACCCTTGTTTGACTTATGCCAACCCAAAAGATCCTTTGTATTGTTAGTTCTTTACCGATGTTAGAACGTGATACATTTTGGGTTTGGGTTGTTTGAAAAACCCTTTATTATTAAGACACACACCACGCATTCACACACAATCTTCTTACCTAACTGTCCATTCGCATTATTTCCGTCAGCTGTAGCTGACGGTATTTGTATGTACAAGTCCGTATTCTCTTCCATATGTAACGACGCAGGTACACTTCCGGCTACATAAAATACGTACGCCGACTTTATATCATGTACGAGTATTATGGGCCTCGCAACTCAGTAACCTTTTACGTATTTCATACGCTTATATTTAAAAATGCCCAAAATAAACGAATTCGAAAAAGCCTAAATTTTGGCAAAATTAGACGGTGGTTGGTCAGTTTGAAGAGTAGCGACCCATTACGAAAGAAGGCTACAATTGTAAGAATAAAAAGAAAGTATCAAGAAGAAGAAACTGTTCGACGAAGGCTTGATCCAAGTCAGTACGCCTCAGTAGGATCAGCAACTGATCGACCTTCTTGAAGACCATCAATTTGCGATGGCCTCAGAGTAGAAAATTGAGGCACATTTTCCTGGATCCATAAGAACGACGCACCGACGCCCAATGAGCATTTTTGTCTATATAAAAGTTACAGCAAATAATATAAAACCTTCATAAAATAACCAAAAGTTATATTATTTAGTGTTGGTGATAATTTTATAACTCTAATATATCTCTTAAATGAGTAAAAAAGACTTGAAAAACAACTGTTCAACAGCTTATAAAAATTTATGGTACATAGTAATGGATAGAAAAACAACATATAGATTTTATAAAACTTTCTTATGAGCCCTCAAGTATAGAGATTATTATAAAAAGGTTTTACAACTGTTCTAACAACACTACATAACAAATTAAAGGTTTTTATGGATTTAGAAATATAGATTTTCCATCTTTCTTCCCTTTGCTTGTTATGTATTATTCTTTTTCTTTTTACAATAAAAAAATTTATAAAATGGTGTTTAGCAATCTTCTAAAATAAATAAAAATGAAAGTGAGATAAGCTGAAGCAGGAATATAAATATTTATATACTATAGTCAAATAAAAGCTGTTTTTCAAGTCATCCTACTCTAAAAATCAGCTGCGGTCCCGTGTGTACTGTATAGTTTTCGAATACACTCACGTAAATTTCATGGGCTCCAAAAATACATGAGAAAACGAGAAAAAAAATATTAATTTAAATATCGGTTTTTTTTTCATACGCGTTTTTTCTTTCTGGGACAAATATTGAATTTTATATGTTGTTCTTAACCCTAACAAGCAATATTTCGATTGAAACACATGTTGAAACCCCATAAATAACGTTTTTATTTAGGCCAAAAACCTATTTTTGTAATCCAAAATGGCGAAAATTTCCGACAATTCTATAAAAAAAAAACAATACAACTATACCACTGTTTACCTCGTCAACACTATTTTATAACCCTTTTAAAAAATGATGCTACTTGGAACAAAGGGCTACAGATGGCGCAGTGTTGAACACTGATGGTCTGTTTCTGCGAGCTTAACATAGTTACCATTGTTCTCTTTTCCTAAATGCATTCCTCGAGAGATCGAGCATACTACACATACCAGGAAAAATACCCGCCTCTACACACTTCAAGCCTGCATAACTATCAGAGGTAACTATCTCAAGAATATAGTTAGATTGAGGGGTCGAATGGTGTACAGGCGAGTATTTTCCGGGGTGTTCACATTTGCCGCCGACCAGCAGTATCAGCGTATGCGCTCGACGTTTCACGGTGCGTTTTTGCGACCTTAACACGGTTACTATATTGTTCTCTTTTTCTAAAACACGGTTCCCATCTATGCGTTTCTCATTCGTGGGTCTCCCGAATCAAAACACGTATCACGTGGTCTAAGCGAGATTTGCCTATACAAGTTCATGTCGGACCACGTGATGAGTTTTTTGAGTCAGGGTGACTGCGCATGGGAAACGCTGGTGGGAATCGGGTGTAAAATGTATTCGATCCCGATATCTGTCATCGGCAACTATCTCAAAAAGATTTGGATCTCTTATCTCTCTCAGATTGATGTAATTAAAACAAGATAATAATGGTATGGTATCTCGCAAAAACGTGCCTTTTGATGTCACAAAAACGCTTCTTTTGAGGTCGCAAAAACGCGCCTTTTGATGTCACAAAATTAACCTTAAAAAATCTTGTTTGTTTTGTTTTTATAATTGCCAAAATAAATTAAAATTGTTTTTTTTTGTTTTAAAAACAGTTGTATTATAATCACTATATAAAGAAATTAATAACAAAATTATAGAAAAAACCTTATGGGCAAAAAAGGTTTATGAATGAGTTCATAAGAATATTACAGACACCAATTTATATAACTATTGTGTGTGAGTTCCCAAGTTTTTATAAGTGTCTCTCGAAATATTTTAAAAACCAATCTATTATATATCTTTAATTGATAGTTACTTACGGTTTTATAGGTGGGTTGACAGAAAGATTTCAAACACCAATTTATATAACTTTTGTCACTTTATAAAGATGTCCGTGGAAATATTGTTAACGCCAGTTTTATGTTACTTTAGGGTACCATCAATTTAGAGCCTTTAATAAAACAAATATACAAACTCAATTCTTGTAGGAAACTTCTAAATACCCTAGGGTATCAACGGAACCCTTTTTATAATAATTATATAAATATCTGTCACCAGAAGTTTCTAAAAATGCACATTGGGCGGATAAGCCATTCTAGGCTTAGATGTCACGTTTCTGCCAAGAAAATCTTACTTAGTGCGAAAAAGAAACAAGCCAGGTTAATTGTCGCACTATTCGCTACAAATATGAGCTTTAAGAATAAGTTTTTATAATAAAATGCTGAATTATTAAAAAATGTTGTTTTATTCACATTAGCCTTATAGGAAGTCTCCGTATTTTTGTGTTTAGAATGTCAAAAGATCTAAGCAACGCAATTAGCAAAACTTAAATTCAAGAGACCCTCAGCTAACTTTTGCTATACGCATTTTATGTGGCTGGAAGTGTACACTGTACACACCCATAGCCGTTTAAACCTAATGGAAATAACCTACTCCAAGGATAGCTTCCACGCCTGCCGGAAGCACCCGACTGCGACTCGATACTCGCAGCAGCATTCAATAACCTCTCGACGCACACCAAAGCAGGCATACTGCTGCTGCCGGCGTATTATAGCTGAATGCTACAGAGAACCGACCAGCGGGAATAGATTCTATTGGAACTTCCTAGAGTAGTAAAAAGCCGCGCGCATACGACACGCGGGCAGAATTTTTGCTGTGACTCGGTTTGAGTCATGGCCGCATTTGTTATGGGCTTGATATTTAAAGTAATTTTTAGCATTTTTAATATAATCTAAAGTAATTGTTCCGTATTTCAAAAACTACATTTAGGAAGATTATGTTTTTCTAGGGAGATCACTGCTTCCCTTGCTTGCATGGACCGCACGGCGCTAAAATGATGTTTCACATTTTTAGATCTTAAATTATTTTTTCTTTCGCCGAATTTACCGTCATTATCCGTTTTGTCATGCAGATTCCCGATTGCGAGTAATTAATTAGGAATTACAAGAATCGCGGAGCTAAATCGGAAATTAAATTAATTCGAAAAAGTCAGCTTTTATCAGACATAGAAATCAAGAGGGGAATAGAACGAATCTCGACCTGTGCTTGTCCAAATTTTAGCAAACAGCAGAAGTGCCGTCACTGTTATGGTAGCTCCTCTTAAAACCATTCTTCGATCGCCATAACTAAACCAAACAACATTTTTTTCTAGTTGAACGGATTGAAATACTTGTCTCTTGGGAAAGAACTTCTATCATGGAGTGAAATATTGTTTTTTAAATTTGTAGCAAGTGTTGAGCATACTCTTATTGATAGATAAAATAAAACCGAGATATTAGGAATCTTGTTCGAAGATCTATATCTAAGTTCTATATTGGAGGAAAAATATATAATGCTAAAATAAATTCAATTATGACGAAAGAATAAAGAACAAGATAATTTGGGATCTTGTCTCAAGCGGAGTTTTTTTTCAGTGTAAAAAGAAATCCTGTCGATGGCGCCCTCTGTGTGAATGATCAAAACAAAGAAAATACCTACTGTAGTTAGCAATAGGTTGAGGTAGCATCGATCCTACAAGAGCCATACAGTTTCACTGCTGCCATTGTCATTACGGTTACAAAATTACCACAGTGCCGTAAAAATATAAAGTTATACGCAAAAGTAATATATTCCACTATCTAACTATTATCCTTACTAGAAGCACGAAAAAACTCTACAGTCCGTTGCTTCCTTTATAATTGTCACATTTAATTTCTGTAAGACTTTTATTAAATTACTGATTAGCAGTTGCATGCAAGTACCAGTAAAAGTAAAAATATTAATATTTAGTTAATAAAACATATTAAAACTTGGAAGACATTTAATTTGGAAATCCTAACCTCAAATAATTCCGATATTTTATCAATATTTTAGATAAAACTAGGTAAATATGTAAAAACTGGGGGAGCGCGTTTTTTTTTATAAAAAAAAGTCAGCATTTTTAATCAGTAAAGTCCTATGTGTTTATAAATTTAAGAGAATGGACTTCAAAAAAAAAATATTTTATGGTATGTGCTTAGAAAAAGATCAACATATTTTCAATTAATAATGTGGGAAAGAGAAAACCTATAAATACTCTATAAAGTCAGAAATTCTACTTTATGTGGTAAACAGGACGTCGGGATAACGTGCCCGTTTACTACCCGCGACGGTATAACTCCTATATCAAGAGTAATCATTTCCATCGCAATGTAGTTGTATACCCGTCCCAATACATTTCCAAAAACGGTAAACACCTCGAGGTATAGTAGTAGCAAAACCGTCGCTGTGATATGATGCCACAACTCTATTAGTCCACCACGTCGCGACTGATTTTGTTGCTTGGGTTATCACTCAGAGGGCGCCATACACAGGATTTCTTCTGCTTGTGCCGTAATCTTTGGTACATAAGCACTATAATTGTGGTACATCTAGCTGACGAGTCCCTAATAAGGACGAAACATCCTCATCCTTCATTCCACCCTCTGCGTGAGCAGTAGAAGTTCATTTTGCACTGAAGTACAAAAAACGCTTGTTCTTTCATTTGATATTTTTGTTTGATATTCCCCTCGTCGAACATACTAAATTACAGAGGGAAGGCATGGGACGTCCTGTTGAGTATAGGAAGTTCCTTCTTCCCTTTGTAATGTAGGCTTTGAGTTATGACATTTATCTTTTATTTACGTATCCGCATACTCATACCTAACGCGTTCAAAACAAAGCGATAAAGCATTGCATTCTTGATATGTTTATGCTTCGTTTCAAACGAGGTTCGATTTTATGGCGAATGCGATAGTGGAACAGCTGACTGCACTCTTTGCGTCCACTGCCACGCACTCATAAATAGTAGTCAGCTGTTGGGTCATCGCCTCCACCATAAAATCGAGCCTCTTTCGAAAAATAATTAAAAATCATAGTGTCTTTTGGCTATTACTACTAACTAAACTGCAGAAAATTACAAAAATTAAATAAAAAACAGCTGTTTGCACTTTATAAAATAGTAAGATTAGGTTGCTGATTGTGACGTCTAGCTATCATAAAAATGGTCTCCAAACAAGTAGGAGGCGCAATCTATGCCCCTCTCCTATATCTGTGCTTTCAAATTAATGTTTTGCGATGCGGAAGTGAAACATATTTCTGAGACGCCCGGCAGCAACTTTTTATAAAATCAATTTGAAAGTTTTATTTGCCCGACTTAATTACGCTAGCATTTAAAGTCAAAATTAAATAAGAAATTTAATTGGGATCACTACTACTGGCGGCGCTGTCGATTCAATCATTGCCCTAGAGCAATCGTCAGAGAAGAGCAAGCGGGAGCGGCTCCCACCCAGGATAGATGATCACATGTCCCAAGGAACAATTTGTCGACGTTTTAACGTTTCCAAAGGCGACTTAACGTTGCGTGAGAACGGCGTATAACTAGAGTCGCGTGCATCGTCTACACATCGTTGCCGAAGCAACTACGCACAGCTTCCCAAACTTAGGGTTTCAAGACAAAAAATATACATTATACAAATTTGCGATTTTATAATCTTCACAATAGCCTTGATCAACAAAACTTGTTTTCGAAATCGTCTAAGTGGAATTGAGGGTACAGTCGACTAATCAATAAATACTATAAAAAAAAATGTACTTTCTTTTTGATTTAATAATCAGAACATTTTAAACTAAATAAAAATATAACAACTACTGCAAGTAAAAAAGGGCGTTTCCCCCCTTCCGGCGCGCCCCCTTCCCTCGCTGAGTTGTTAGGAAGAGTACCCTCGATACTATTCACCAACTATAAATGCTTTTTAAACTTTATGAATTTCAGATGATTTCAGTATCAGTATCTCATTGCTTCCAATATTAAAAGCTTACCAAAGGTAGCCATGATTTTAAGTTAAAAAACAATTGCTCTTACAATGACAGATTCACTCCCGCACTTTTCATTCTTGTTTAGCAACATGCAAATTGGTTTAGAACAGAAAAAATGGTGAAGCTAAATTCTCATGAAGAGAGCAGAAAATCGGTTTGTTTTTGTTGTTTCAATAAAGCCCGTAAAAAAAAACTATAAAATTAGTGGCAAACTGTTGACGTTATTAGAAAACAAGGGTGTCAACTTTGATCAATACGATGAATGTAAGTAAGCTTGCCGTTATATGTAGCGAATGCTATACAGACCGCTTCAAGCTACTGCGAACATAGGGCGGAAGAAGTCTAATTTGCCAGTGTACATACATGCAGAGACACCGCACGCCTATCAGGGAAGCAACCAATACTCAGGCTTGCGATCACCACTTGCATGACTTTCCTTTGTTATTTAGTACGACTCTAACCACGGTGCTGTGTGGAGCGTAGTCAATGAAACCGGAATTTGGTCAATAAATACGCAAATTTTTATAACGTAATTTTCTTATTATTTGTCACTAATAAATAAGAGCGTTTTATTGTCAACTGCTCAGATTTATCAGTGACGACGTGTTACAATGAAAATAATAAGGAGAAACAAAATAAAAGCAAGTTCTCAAAATAAAATAATACATTCTAAAAACCAAAAAGATTCTCCCAGTCAAAAAAAAATTAAAGCAAATGTTCGAAAAGTCCTCCTTGTTCGGCTAGACAATATCCGAGCCTACTATAAAAACCCCTTCTAACGTTTCCAAGCATGTTAGGGGTGATAATTTGAAAAGCTTCTTCAAAAACAGATAGAAGTCATTAGGAGCAAGATCGGGAGATCGAGCTGGCCATAAAATAGTTCCCCGTGTACTTATAACCCGATTAGGAAATACATTATCAAGATATTCCCTAACAAGGCCAACATTGTGAGCGGAACAACCATCTTGTTGAAACCATGTTTCACCAAATCTTACACCTAACAACTGCCTAGCAGTTGGAATAATGTGCTGCTGCAGTAGATCCAAGTATCTAGGACCATTCAAATTGCAATTGCCGTTAATAAAAATGGCCCAATTACGTGTTCCCCTATAATACCCCCCCCCCCCAAACATTTAGTTTTTGGGGATACTGTGTTCTTACGTCAAAATACAAGTGCAAATTTTCCCTCGACCAATATCGAACGTGTGTTGGGTTATGACGATTTGACCATTTGACCATCTGCACTTTTTCGGCAACTTCGTAGACATCCATTTTTGGTTTTAAAAATGTATTATTTCAATTAAGAACTTACCCATCTGTTTCTCGAGCAAGGCAGAAATAAAACAAAATAATAAAAACAAAATGAATTTCCAAAAGATAACACTGCAGCGTGCTTCGAATCCACCTCGGTCGTACGGCACGGGGAGTAAATTGGACTTGATTCCCCCTATGTTCGCAGTAGCTTGAAGCGGTCTGTATAACACTGAAGCAAGGAAGCCTGGTTGAAATGGTGTATTATACAAAATTGCAAAGTTTCATTCATCCTATATACTAAAACAATAGAAGTCTTTATATTTTACCTATTAGTTATTTTTAATATCTATCGTGTATATTCACTGTTTGTTTTTCTTTTTTTTATCAAAGCTTGACATATTTTACTAACCAAAAAAATCAATCTTTGAAAAACTGTCTGGGGAAATTATAAAAAGAGACAACAAAACATCAGTTTAATTCATAAAATTCGTTTTACATGCAAATATGAAAAAAACTGGAAAGAGAGGAAAATATGAGTCGCCCACCTCTAGTAAAACAATAACTGTCAAAAATCGTATTCAGGGCCTCTAGTCTAAACGAATTTGCACGCTGCTAAAGAAGAATGTAACGCGCAGGAGAAAACCCGTGATTGTAAGAGCAATTGTTTTTTAACTTCAAATCATGGCCAACTTTGGTAAGCTTTTAATATTGGAAGCACGCATAATAAATATGCCGAAATCATCTGAAATTCATTAAGGAAAATGTATAAAAAATATAGTCATTTATACAGGAAAAGAAAACAGTATGGCGGCAACAATTATTTCATGGTTTACTGAAAACCTAACCGTGTTGCGATTAAGGAGGTACCGTCTATAATTGTCAGATACAGTTATATTTTGAAATTGGCCGCTAGTGCATTGATTATGTGGCCAACAGAATCGATGAATGAACGTAAAATAATCATCTCTAGTTAATTGTCAACGTTCTGGCGTCGTTGAGCCGTTGTTCGTTGAAACCCCCACAATATTTCAATTAAAATAAACGTTGTTAGAGGATGGCCAAATTTACCCTAGTTAATAACAACGGTGTGGCGTCGCTTTCTCGTCCATCATAAAGGCCGTTGCACAAATGACTAGTTTTTTTTAATTTATGCAATGTTAATTTTCGTATATTTCTTAGTTATGGCAACCAAGGCAACTAGAAATTGTTACTTGGAGCGGCTTAACGCAAATAATTTTGGAAAAACTATACACATGTCGGTAATTACCATGATGAGCCAGAGTAAATGACCTCAAACGAAAACCAGAACAAAACCATCTATGGTACAGCTCCTGAACTAGGTTTTTCTCTCTAAAATTCAACGAAAAATGCTTCGAATGCAGCAATAGGGAATTGCTGGAGAGTTTTTTTTTAGCCAGGCACTATTATGACCGGGCAGTATTTTGACACTAGGGAATTATTGAAATACGTTCGCACCACGAAAGTAAAAACAAAAGTGGAATGATAATACCCCCTGAGAAATTTCACAAAAATGACCGCCTTATGCAGGTGACAGTTATGAGCCTAAAACAACTTAGTCACATCAATCGAATCGATTTGACATTCTTTTTTGTTTTTGCTGTTTCTTTTCCACAATCAGTAATTGGTATTTTTTACCATGATTTTTCATAATATATCAAAATTTGGTTTTTTTAAATTTTTGTTAGTAGAAAAAGTAAAGTTATATCATTTTTAGATGGGTTTCAAGTCCCCCTATAAACATGATATATATTTGCCTGCTTTTTTTATTAGCCACACACTTGTTTGAACCAAAAAAAAAGTTACTAGGATGTTACTCCGTTGTTTTTCTAGTCAAAATAAAGTGTTTTCGTTTTTTTTTCGGGTTTTTGCTAAAAATATAGTGTTTTGATTTGTTCAGTGCTGTTATACAACCGGAATAACTAGTTTTTTGCCTCCCATAAGTGATGTGCGATAACCCTTTTTATTATTAGCCTCAGAGTTAGGGGAATTTTGTCAATACCAACTTATTTAGGCTCACAAATGCCAAGTACATGTAGCGGTCATTTTATTTACAGGATATTATCATTCCACTTTTGTTTTTACTTTCGTCGTTCGCACTTGATAGTGCCTATTTAGCGCCGACTTTAACACAGGCTAATTCTGGCCCTGAAAGGTGCAAATTATAGAATTATTGAACGCGCTTCTAGCGAAACGGTGACGACACGAATTTATTTCTAACCTAAAAATATATACTGCCCGTTTTCGAAATTTTGTGTTGTTTTTTCCATATTCTTATATTTCAAAAAGTGTTTATATTATTATAAGAAACGAAAGCCAGCAAAGAGCCGAAAGAATGGGTTAAGGTAAAAAATGGCGAATAGTTGCCGAAAACGTCAAATATAATTCCTTTGCCAATAAGGACAGGCCCAAACTTATTGATGACGGCACTAAAAATGTGGTCGTTCTTACTTTGTTGTATGCGTAGAACTACGGAGAAAAAGAATTAACTTCCCGGGCCTATTTCTTGAGTCGTAAGAGAAGAAACGATCCCTCTAGAGAATGGATTAATTCAGAGGAATGATCCCGTTCCTAAAAGGAGTTGTTTTTTCTTGAAACTCTTTCGAAATTTAAGGTTATAACCATATAACGATGAGATACTATAAAATAGAACATATAGCGAATGGATATCACCAAAGAAAAAGTGGCAAATTTTGAACGAGTGGATGGAGCAATCTGAGAGGCATAACGGTGAGGTAAATTTATATTCCCTGGGTAAATTTTATCTCTGGTCCGACTTGATGTATAACCCTCCTTTTTTGTTTACTTTTTCTTTTGTTTCGTTTTATATAAAAAATTGTTCTATGTCAACTTCTAGATTGGTCCAGCTTCGCGGACTGTATAAAAATTCCACCTGCCCTTGTGTCAGAATAAACGAATTGTCTTTTTTTAATTCTAATCTCACTAAAAAATGTAAGAAAATTGAAAACAATAACATTGGGATTTACTTACTTATCTAAAATAGTACCCTTTACAGGTCTAAGTATTTACACCTGTGAGTGTTCCTCATTTTGAAACCAATTTTCAGAATACACTTACCCATGCAGAAAAGACCCCAAGTTATTGATTATTTTTTATAGTTATTGCAAAATACCACTCAAAAACTACTTTTTTCTCAAAATATACGATATTTTAGGAGAAAGTTCCCTAAAACTAAATTTGGCACATAATAGCTTCATTATCTGTGTTTGAGCTTATAAAGTTGATGATTTTTTACACCACCTCTGGGGGCTGGTTTAAATTTATAGCCCCCAGAAAGGATTGTTTTGTGGCAAATGGTAATAAGTTCGTTTATAACTTCCCTAGGTAACCGTTTTTACAAGGATTAATTTACCTTATTTAATATCCCAAGTTATTCGTTAACTAATAAAACACCTCCAATTTCGTCCAGAAAAACGCCATATTTTGAACCCGTTTTCAGCATAAAAAATATATCTATAAGGGCACTAGGAGGCAAAACAAACATAAGTGAAGGTCATTGATAATGCGCGAAAAATATATCAAACAAAAACCCAAACCAAGTATATTAATTTATTTACAAACTGAAATTAAAACATTGAGGTTATCTAAAAGCTCAGTCAAGGAAACTTTCCTTACTTAAAGCCCACTCATTTCAAAGCTGTAGCTTTCATCAGTAGAGGTTGGTGCAATCCAAGGTACAAGTAGAGGTAAGAGGTTCGAACTCGCTGTTTGGGATTTGAACGCAGCTAATATTTTAAAACTGACATTTCGACAGTGATAGAAATGTAAACAAATCTTGCAATTATGTTTTTTAATATATTTCATAAATTAAAACACCTTTTGAACAAATACAAAATTAATTTACTCCTTATTTTATTATTACCCATCTAAGTCCTTGTATGACATCAAGTATTAATTGAAAAATTAATTAACCCCTTAATAAATCCCAATTTTAATTTGTGTGTTTACTATTTAAACCCCGCGTAGGTTTAAACTTTTTAATTTTCTTTTCTTGTAAATTGAAGCTTTCTTCTTAAATTCAACAAAAGATTGTGTTAAGATGATTATTCAATAATCAAATTTTCTAAAATTCTTATAAATCAAAATATGCCCACAACTCAAAGAGAGTTGGTTTAAAATGCTTAAAACCAATAATTTCACTTAAACTGGAGGACCGTTCTAAAGTGGAACTTAAACTTAGGACCGTTCTACCGTCCAGTTTAAGTGAAATTATTGGTTTTAAGCATTTTAAACCAACTCTCTTTGAGTTGTGGGCATATTTTGATTTATAAGAAAAATTTTAATAAATTTGTTTATTCAATAATCATATTAACACAATCTTTGGTTGGATTTAAGAAGAAAGCTTTAATTTAGAAGAAAAGAAAATTAAAAAAACCCACGTGGGCTTTAAATAGCAAACACTTTGTGGAACAAATTAAAATTGGGGTTATACGTCACTCTTAGTAAATCACACCATAAAAGCCGATATCAACCCCTTTTGTCGAAACATAAAAAAGTGACGTTTCCCCAACCGTTAGGCCTTTTTAGCTATGAAACTGTTAATCGCTTCGTTACCCCTAATTTTTTAGATTGATCGGTTGGGATATGGGAATGGAGTTCCTATAATAATATGTTCTATTTTCCCTGAAAAATGTGTAACAATAGTAACTTTGAAGAACTTGGAAAATGCAAGGGCAGGGCTATTTAGTATGTCAAGAAACTATTTTTTGATAGAATGGGATGAGTCATCGTCGGATTCTTTTATACTCTTTTTTATAAATAACAATTGTTTTTATTCGGGCCAAAATCTTGATACAAATGCTAATGCAGCGAGACGTAGACAAAAAAATCGACTTAGTCCACCACCTGTTCATTTGTTTATGCAGAATTTTTTGCCACGTATTGTTTTAAATGAAATTCGATTCAGACAGATCGTTTTACATCTTACTTACTTGACTAGCACGTTGAAAATTATGAAATAACTTTATGTCATATCATATCATTATCTAATCTATGACTTTTTGTGAAAACTTTCTGCGTTTTTAAAGGATTCGAATTTTTTTTTGTGCATTTTGTGTTGAAAAATTTATTTTAATTAGGTCATAAAAATGACCAACATTTTTAAATATTGGAATTTTGTTGCGGCTTTTATACTTTCTAATTTTATTTTTAAAGTAGAAAGTTAAGTGTTGCTCCTAGATTAAAAAAGGAACATATACCTGGTCCAATGAAAACTACTTCGCAAATAATAATCGCTGTTTATTTACAAAATTTGCCAACACCCAACAAAACCAAAAGAATGAGATGGAATAAATTCCACATCGTTCTAAACTTCAAAGAGGGAAAGCGACGGAGATATGTAGAGTGTGATGCAGCAAAATACGGTCTAGTAATTTTGCCCCACTCTTCGGTCTGTGCGTCTATTCTTGAATCGAGAGAAAATTTGCTCCCAGAGAGTCAAATTCTCTTGCTACTATGCATCCATATCTTCAAAATCTTCGGTTTAAATCGGTTTCTCCCACTTTTGCCCGATATCAATCGAAAATAATTTTATTGGTCTTGACTAAAAGATTTTTTTTCGATCAATATCCGGCAAAAGTGAGAGAAACCGATTTAAAACGAAGATTTAGCTCTCGATTCAAGAATAAATGCACTAATGTGGACACAAAGATAACAGGTGATTTTTGTTGTATTAGGGCTTGACAAATTAAATTATCCTTTCCGATTTTTCTTTTTTTTTTGTTTAAATGATTGATGCAACACCCATTTTTGCTTGTATCTTTTATTATAACTTGTTGTGTATAAGTAAATATAATTTATTTTTGGCCTGCACGCGTTGATCTTTCACCACATAGAAATTAAGTTGATTCTTGATTCCGTCAAGAAACTCATCGGATGAGTTGGAGTTAGTTCGTCCTCGTAGTTCAGAAGATTATGTAGTCGTTATTTTTCCTGTTTTGGAAGCTATTTTATTTTGTAAATGATCTTTGCCAGGTATTTTTGGGAGAGTGATTATTTTGTTATTTAGAAAGAAAAACCTGTTATGCGTACTATATGCAATAAATCTGATTGCAAATTTAAAACTATAAGGGTCTTGTTTTTTCGGTTTTTTCATTATTTAATAATGAGCCTATTCGATTAAAAAAAAAACGCACAAATGCAACTACCTATGACAAAAATAATGTAAGTATTATCACAGGGTATTTAAGTAGGGCCAGAAAACAAGAAATGATTAACAAATACAATTTTTATAACAAAACTATATGCAAAAATAATATAATATATCCCCAAATGTGATCCATCAAAAATATTCAATAAAGGAAGCAGACTGATATCTTTGTGTCGTCATCAGTGTAGCTATTCTTGAGATCAAAGAAAACAAAATAATTCCCCATATAAAAATTAAATATTCCTGTAATGTAATAGAAATAGATATGTTACATTTTACCATTGGAAATATTAATAATAAATGCCGGCAATGAGTTCTAGCTCATACAGGTGATATAAATGTGATAGAAACGAGACGTGAAACATGACTATAATACGACCAAAACATGTTTTTTAATGAATATACTTAGACACCATAATTTTTATAATTGCATGGAATATGACTTTGTGATTCAAAACATGTCCAGATGGCCACGAGATGCATATCCTAATATATGGAGTGGATATATATCCACATGAATATCTACCAAATATGGATATAGGTATATTACCATTATGTTGATGTACTATTTAGGATTAGTTTATTTCTTTGTGAGAATATTCATAAAAATAACTTTATTATCAGGTTATCATGGGCATATTATTATCTTATTACCAAAGAAATATAACTATCACAAAGTCCTAATGAATATTCAACAAAAAATAGGTCTGCAACATTCCTGTCACATTCGCAATAGAATATTTCAAAAATCACTTTAAGGAAATATTCCTATAACATAAATATTCCTCCAATGTTATGTGGGTCCTTACAAATGCACGGTACTCATTGATCGATGCCGCTGATTTCTCCCACAAATGACACTAATGACAATATTATAATAGAAATTGACATCTTTTATTTATCTCACTAAAAACCTGTAGAAAAAAATTTCATCAAAAGTTATGTTATTAGTGTCATTTTTGAGGGAATCGGTGGCGTCGACCAATAAGATCTGTGCGTTTCAGGGCCCGTATTCTTCAAATTCGGGGAAAGGAGTGTTTCCGGAAATTAGAAACGCACCTCATTGGCCGAATTCTCATTTTTTTGTCACATTTCTGTCAGTTTTGGCACTCATGGCATTAGTTGTGAGCGATTTTGCTCCTGCCTTATACGAGAGGAACAAACTGACGGCCAAACCGCTCACGAGTCATTAGTACCAACACAGATAGAATAGTGACAGAAAACTGAAATTTCGACCAATCAGGTGCATTTCTGATTCCCAGGAGTATTTCCTTTCCCAAAATTGAAGAATACCGGCCCAGGAAGATAATTTTTTTCTCCCTGATTTCAAGAATAGCTAAAAAAATGGGCGGAGCAAATAAATTACTAGACCGTGCTTATTCCAGAGACCGGGTAAATGAACTGGTGAATGGCGGAGAAAGCATCGGTTTTGCCGCGGTCATTCTTGAACTGTGAGTATGCGTTTGAAGGGCTTTGGCTGTTGAGTGATCGATTCTTCTCGCGGTTTCGAAAATTAGGGCCCAAGATTTATCAGATAATAATATGTTTAAAGTAGAAATAACGCCATTCATTAATTGCGCCTGCTTTAAAACCAAGGCAGTCTTTGGAAACAAATAATTCATGGATAAAAATCTAAAATTTCATTTGATACCATTGCACGGATCTACACTGAAAAAATGTCTCTGTTATTATCATTTAGGTGATCTATATTTCGTTGATTGAATTAATAAACTAGTGTTTTTAAACGGAATTAAAACAGCTCATTTACTTGTGCAGTATCTTCGTAAACCAAAAAGTTCTTATGAGAATAGTTCAGTCAAAAACATAAACCTTCACCCTCGATGCATTCTTATACATTCGTTGCGTTGCCTAGAAGTTTATTTTGTAACATATCTCTCTCATCTAACCCAATCATGGAATTTTATAAAAACCCATCCTTCCTTAGGAAGTTGTTACGTAGTGGAAAGTTTTCGGGCTTTAAAATAAAAGCCACAAGGTCATTTGCACCAACGTGTCAAGTGGCCCCTCAGTTAGGTTGGCGGTTAGATTGTGAGTCGCCAAACTTTGACTAGATGTCGCAAATCACATTCTAACCGTCTACCTAACTAAGTGTCCTCTTAACTCATTGGTGCTATTGCCAATCAATGCGCTCAACCGAATATACCCTTGTAATAAAAATCCGTTCTCTTAAATTAAAATCACAGTTAAATTACTTTCCAAAATACATTTTTAAAAGAAGTAAATGGTGTTGTTACTAAATATTACCAAGTACTTGGCTGAATCATTTGTATTAAATAGATGGTATAATGGAGTCAACAAATTGTGTAGCTGCTCTATATCATTGACAACTAATTTACTAGTAGCAAACTATATATTTTTTATCTCTGGTACTTTTTTCCGTGTACTTCATTAAAAATGCAAATGTAAGCATTGGGTTTTGTGTTGTATTTGTCCGTCCATTCCGCCTTGTTGCGCATTTTTTATATTTTCCGGTAAATCCGTAGCGCGAAAATGAAAAAGAGTTTTTCATATGCATATATGTTTCGACTAATTATAGATGTTATCAGATTGGCTGTAATAAAAAATAGAGTGCCTTTACTATCCATCAAAACATCTTCAAATTTTGAATGATATCCACAAAGCCTTAAGCGCCCTATACACACGCAGGTTCGAAGTAACTTCACACTTAATTTGTTTATACGGTTCTCTTAAAGCGCTTTTATATAAAGACAGTTTGAAAATGTTATCGTATAAACACCACTAAAATCGATTTAAGTACTAAATCGACTCTATTTTAAAGCGATGTAAGAAAGCGGGTTGTCGCTTAAAAACCCATCTTAGGATCGTTATAAAAACTTTAAAAACGTACAGTAAAACACTACATCAAACAATATTTACTATACTTATACACTCAAACAGTCAAAATTGTTGGTGAATTTTAATAAGGCATTTTTTTATGGCATCCGTGTAAGAATAGTTGTGTGGGTGTTAAAAATCTCTATTGAGTGCCTAATATCCATACATACAAACGTAAAGAAACCTTTTTAGTGTTAATATCATTTAGACAAAATGAATTTTACCCTTTTCAAAAACCATTCATGCGTACGCGCTTTACACTGCAACTGTCATTTGTTATTCAAGATTCGGCGGTCAGTTGAACAACGGTACAACGGTTTTATACACGAAAATAAAAATAAAATGTGCTTGGTGAAAGAGGGGAATTCCTCCTTTGATGGAATTGTAAAATTGGGTAAGTTTAGCTTTTTTTTCTTCTATTTTGAGCTGTGGCTAAAATTACGATTAGTATTGTACCCTTTACGACAGTTTATGATTCTGGGCTTTTTGTCCCTTCTGTTGGTTTACATTAAAGGTTAAATGGTAAAAAGTTTTTTTTAGACTGGCTAAAGTTATGACAATTATGCGCCATTTGTTAGCTAATGTTAGTAAGTTAAATACTGAGGTTAGTACCTACCTACTAAATGACTGTCATAACTCTAGCATTTTCGCCTGTCAAGTACCTCAGTAGGGACCAGCATGTCAAAAATTATCACTATCCCTTAAACGTTGATTATCATATTGGTTACACACTCTATTTCTTAAAATGTCAGGCTTATTTCTCTCCAGTTAGAACGACCGTTCACGATCGTACTTACCGGACATAACCCATTAAAGAAACATCTCCCCTGTGTGATTGTGGAGAATGACTATTGCTATGTTTTCATGAGTATTGAGTTCGTTTTAAAAACTCATTGTGTCTTTTTCTTTAATATAGCGTGTTCTTTATCAAGAGCAAGAAGGACATATCCAAGACACCAACGAACACTAAGACACCAACGAACGCCAGCTAGGGCAATAAGTTTATTCTGAAAATGCAAATACATCTGCCTGGGCTCTTGAGAGCTCGAATATGGTCACGGTTTACGAATGCAGTGAAACACAACATATTTATTGACTGCACAATGGAAGGACATGGTAGAAGGTCCAATATCACAAACCTACTGCACTTGTAAAGTTAGAAGTAGAACCCTTGGAGTTTCACTATCTCAGAAATATTACGCTTCTGGCAGTTCTCGATGCAGCTAATAGAAACTAGCCTCAAATTGTAGACTAGAATTTTGTAAACAACCCATTTTATAATTATTTTTGTTTGGGTGTAAATTTACATTAATAAATGGTGTATTTAAATAAAAGTGCGATTTTACACCCGACAAAAGGCCAAACCACTCATGGGGGTGGCTACTTTACACCCCTGGTTAATTAGTTTTACCATCTCTAGTTTTAAATATTATACACTCCAAGTTAAGTATCTTTTACACCCTTTTACACTCGAAAAATTCTTAAAGTTTACACTCAAAACGCTGGACCTATATGTACCACCTTGAGTGTAAACTGAGTGTAAAAACATGAACTCAATTTCTTACTGTGGCGCTTTGGCGCATTTCTTCCAACCTAAAGAAATACTCAACCATGGTTTTCCGAAAAATATGTTCTTAACTAAGTTGCTTTATTTGTTTTTCTTTAAATTGACATATTTAATGAAATTTAATGAAACACCCATAAACGCTTGCAGAAAGCGATTTTATTTAGAACCAACCTTATACAAAAGCGCTTTTAGGTGCGTATAAACAAAGTAATTGTTAAATGGTCGCTTAGTTTTATTCCACACAAACACAAAACACTGAAAGAAACCAGGTTTGAAAGTTGACAGAAATCCAAACGCCTTCGATTGTTATTGTTGTTAAAGGACCCCGCTTACTTAGCACTGCTACTGCCTTTCGGTTGGAATAAGCTGGACGTTTGATATATTGTAGAATTGTTCTCCCTAATCAACGTCTAAATGGACCTCTTTTTAATCCGACCCACGGTTTCACAGATATGTGTGATGAAATTTGGAGGTTTCAGATTTTAGGGATTTTTCACTAAAACCAGTTTTTTTTTCCTATAACTTGCTACTTCCAATACACCAGTTTTTAGGTAGACAACCTATTGAATGCACCCAGCATACAAATCGTCGGCATTGAATCGGGCCAATGTTGACAACGTCGGCAGTGTGTCGGCATCAGCGACTACACGCTGGCCCGATGTTGGACAGATTGCGATTTTCAGTTTTCGGTCAATAATCGGCAACTGACGGAGGTTTACATTACTACAGTCGACTTTATGCCGATATCACTTTAAGACCGACGCCCACTTTATCTGCTTTAGGGCGGACGACACCGACGCCGGTCCGACTGGAACTTTGTTTAATTAGACGAGAATCGGCAACTGACGATGGTTCGATTTACTATAGTCGATTTTATGCCGACACCTACTTTATCTGCTTTAGGGCCGACGACGGTCCGATTGGAACTTTGTTTAACCGGATGAGAATCGGCAACTGACGATGACCTGATTTACTATAGTCGACATTATGCCAACGCAAACCTTATCTGCTTTAGGGAGGATGATGGTCCGATTTGTTTAATCGGTCGAGAACCGGCAACTGTTGATGGCTCCAATTACTATGTTCGACTTTATGCCGACGACCAGTTTATCTTCTTTAGGGCCGACGATGTTCCGAATGGAACTTTGTTTGATTGGTCGAGAATCGGCAACTGACGATGGTCCGATTTACTATACTCGACTTTATGCCGAAACGCACTGCTTTATGGGCAACAGACGATGGTACGTCACATTAACATTTTTAAACTGCTTAATAGTTTCTTCCTAGCATGTAGAGATGGCGCTAATGTCACTATGTTTCCTGTGGAGTGGAAGATAATATTATATATATAATGAGCAAAGATATTTCAAAACTACAATGCGGACTTGACAAAATGGACCGATGGACCTTCGTCAATCGTTTACCGATATCGAGCCGAGACCAGCTTGCCTACGTTAGACCCACCAAATTACGCAGATATATGGGCGGATGGTCGGTACCATGTGGTTTAACCATATGGGACCTTAATCGTAGGGCGACGGCATGCCGATGTCAGCAAAAAGTAAAATTTATCATTAGTCCGATGTCGTAAATCGACGTCATGCCGAAGAGTAGCAATCTTTTGAATATTTTGGAGGAAATTGGTCATAACTCTAGATTAGCCATACCAGAAAAGAAAACATTGTGAAAAAGAGTTGCGATTGTTTTCTTTTTCGTTGGTTAACTTAAATTCTTCTTGGAAAAGAACGACTACGAATTAACTAAAAGATGCCTTTATTAGGGGTCCTAGTGATCGCAGGAACTTTTTCTGAACAAAAAAAAATATTTTTTGCAGGTACTTTAACTGTAAAGGAAATGCACAAGATTTTATTTTTATTTTTAGTAGTCACTGGATTATGTTCGTATTTTGTTCTTCGCATTGTTAAAGTGTAGTTAATGGTTTTTTATTGATATAAAAACATTTTCCAAATGGCAAGAAATCATAAATAAACATGAGGCAAGTAATTTTGTTTCTTGACAGGTCTGAGGAGAATACTTTTATAAAATTGCTGACACCATTTTTTATTCGCCGTTAATTTTAATTTTTTCCTTTTAATTACAGGACTGGGTTGACCACAAAAAATGAGGCATTTTCAATCGCCTACAACTTTAATATATTTTGCTAGGTATTGTTTACATTAAGTGAAATGAAAGTCTTTACTTGGGTCATAATTTGACAGAGGCTAAGCCGATTTTAATGAAACTTAGCAAATAAAAAGGCCAATACTTTAGTAAAAATAGGACCTGATTTAATTGCTTTTTAATGATTTTAGTTCACCACCAAGCTTTCAAGAAAAAAATAGTTTTTAAGCCCATGACGCTCAGACAATAAATATACTAGTTTATGGTAAGACGTTTTACATTCTGAAGTAATTATTCCAAAATTTTAAGGTTATAATGTTTGAAAATTTTCCGAATTGGATGTAAGGCGGACCTGTCCGTCCAAAGCACTAATCTCTCCTCTTCTGTTCTTAGCACAAGTGTGGTTTAGTAAATTTTATCATGTTAGGGTTTCTTTTGCCCCAAATTTGGACGAAGGGCAATTTTTTTAAAATAATATAATAGCCAAAATGACGCAACGTGTAACAATAATATCTTTAAAAAACAGTGAAAATAATGTCAAAATCATGGCTGACCCTGGACAAGATCATCGCTAAGTCTTTTTTTTCGGAAAACACCCTTCCTTTGTTAAGATAGAACAATCTTGCGCAAAAAGTAGGATACTTATTTTTAAATAGTCTTAGGATACAAAAGAATCTAAATCGATATTCAATGGGACCTTATAAAGACTACAGATCTGAAAAAAAACGAAAGAGGGGCCAAAACTTATTAAAAGGGCTAAACTAACACTTCAAACTAAATAAATATGTTTGTGTACGAATATCATATTGCTGGCCCGTCCTAGATAAGTCTATTAGGATATCAGGTGATATTTTTTTCGGGGGCCCAATAGGGTTGGAAAAATTGGTGGGTATTTATGAGTGCCTGGTAACAAGCCCTAATGGAACCCCTTTTGATAAATTTTCTACATAGTTTTATTTTAATATTGTGTAATATACACAGTACAAATTTGTCACTCTACAAAAATAAGAAAAATTGCTTTTATTTATAACGTGATTGGAAAGCAATGTTTTTAGTTCTCCATACCAATATGGTATGGTATAAAATCGTAACCTACTACCTACTACCCACTAAGGTTCCAAAACACATCGACGAAAAAAAAAGTTCTCTGTCGGTCTGTTATCTGTCTGTATACACGATAACTCAAGAACGCATTAATCGATTTTAACGAAATTTGTTACAATACTGATTAACTCTTGGGTATGGGGGTTTTGGTTTTCGTAAATATTACCCAAAAATTTTGTTATAATTATTGATTTTACATTTTACACAGTCTCCAATTTACTCCTTGAGAAAGAACTATTTTTCCGATCCTACTTGGGTTGAGCTATTTTTCCTAATATTTTCAAAAAAACAATGTTTATCCTCCCGAGCTATACAGACATTACACAGTTTCTTAATCATTGGTTTTTTGATTTTTGATATATTTTAGATACTTATTTGCTAAAGAATAGGGGTTCAAGGATAAAAGTTAAGTGAAAACACCAAGTGTGAAGTTGTCTTTGTATTCTAATAGTTTTTCTTTTAAATGTTTTACCGGTTTCGCTACTTGAGCATCGTCAGAATCAAAACTATGAGAGAGAAAATTCCAAATTTTATAAAACTACACTAAAATTATTAATAATACCCTGCCAAAAAACCTCATAAAAGATCATAGCAAACAACAGACAAAACATCATAAGTTTTCATAATCTATGCTCATATAAACTTATGATATTTTATAAGTTTTCACTAGTGAAAGTGAAACATAAAATCGGCATAGGAATTCATCGCTTATCACCAGCCGTTGGCGTATAAAAGTTTACAATATTTTATGATTTTTAATATGGCAATTCCTCATAAAGGTTTAAGAGATTTTATAAGATGTACCTGTAGCATTATAAAATAAAAAATTACGGCACAACTTTAGCAGTTGTAGTAGTAGAAGTAATGTAATAGAGATTTACAGTCAAACTAAACTATAACCTAATCTAAATTATAAACTATGACGATCCAACCAACTATAATATAATAACACTCCTTGTGCTTGCACGATATCTACATAGCTAAAAGAAAATTGTTCTCGTATAAGTACTTATTTTACTTACTTTGATAAATTTCTATGAGATTGTTTGAGGCATTGTTTATAAAATCTTACAAGATTTCATGAGCCAAAAACTATTTTTTGTTTTAAAAGTATTTACGACGGACGATGTGAATATAGTTTTTTTATAAGATTTTATAAGTTCCGTTGGGCGACGACTTAATATATTTGTTTTAACGGAAATATAGGTTAGGGCAGTTAAAATCTGATTACTCTGATAAGTTTCTATGAGATTTTGTAATATTTTATAAGATCCGGCGATACCGGGGACATACATTTTCCAAGGGTTTGTACGAACCCGGTATATCCTTAAGATGTGGTTCAGTGCGTAATATGTACATAACTGACAGGTACAAACATTTTATTTTCCATGTAGGATGAACATTAGACGTAAAATGATCGTAGGTTAGTACAGTTTGTTACGTACTATGTACGTACACTTTTTTACGTACATAGTACGAACATAAATATGGGATCATGAGTCAAAACATTTTTTTAAAAACTCTTAAAACATTATAAAAAACAAGGGTGGAATCATAGAAGCCCATAAAATGTTATGAGTTGTTTTGATTATGAAATCTCTCAGAAAACCCATTACAAAAGAAAAATTTGATTTGTGGGTTTGATTATTAGATCTCTTAGAAAATGATTTTAGAAAACCATGAAATTGTTAAAAAAAATATCTGCACTTATCAAATTTTATAAACGTACATAAGTCTGTCTGATTATAGGATCAGATAAAAAACACACATATGAAACCTCATAAATTCTTACCAAAATCAAAGACATATCTCATAAATAATTACAAACTTTTATAATCCTCAAATTTTGCCTCACAAAAGCTTATAAACCTTATAAAAACTCAAAATCAGGTGAGTTTTTTATGAGCTTTAACGCGGTTTTTTTTGGCAGGATAACGATTTTATGGCGCCAAAGATGAAAACTTTTGCAATTTAAGTTCTTTAAAATGTTTGATTTTTCTCGTATTTTTTATGAAATTATTTATATTCAGGCGAAGGTAACCTCTCAAAATCCGCGCTTTCTATGTACTGTTTTTTCTTCAACTACCTAAACTTACATAAATGATTCATTTAGTAATTAACATATAATTCCTAATCGCCTCTTGCAAAATCTACACGTTCGCCTATTATTATTTATAAAAAGATAAACAAAATTTAGTTTCGAAGCAGATGTTCTTAAAACGGCGTGTTTATACTTGTATTTGGCGTGAATCAGCAGGAAAAAGTTGGCCTTAATTGACCCTTAACTGCTGACGCCAACTTTCATCATGAATCCTTGTAGCCAACCATATTAAATAAGCAGACGCCCTATGCTGTTAGAGCCAGGATTTGCCTTCCGTCTGCGTTATCAGGCTATGTTTTATCGTACTGCAGATCGCTGCAAAACTACAAAATACAGCAAATACGGTTCTCTCGGGCCTTCGTCGGTCCGATGTCGATTGCCGCATTTGCCGTCATCGGTATGACGTCGATTTACGACATCGGACCAGCAGTATTTTTTGGTCCGCTTTGCGATGTAGGCCCAATGTATGTTTGCTGACGCAACGTTAGACTGTAGCCCGCCGTCGGACCAATGGTAAATATTACTTTTTGCTGACATCGGCATACCGTCGCTGTACGATTAAGGTCCGATATAGTTTAACCACATGGTACCGACAATATAGCTGCTTAATTTTGTCGGTCTAACGTAGGCAAGCTGGTCTCGGCCCGATATCGGTAAACTATTCAAGTCCGAGATTGGTTTCCTAAAGCGGCCCAACGTCGGCGATTGACGAAGGTCCGTCGGTGGTAGCTTAGAGCAGCCCGACAATGGCAAACTACAAAGGTCCGACAACGGGTGGATAATAAGGTCCCACATCGGCCGAAGGTCCGTCGATGATTGCTTGACACGATCCGACATTGACAAACTACAAAGTTTCGATAATACAGGGAACATAGTGACATTAGCGCCATCTCTGAAGGAGCTATTAAGTAGTGTAAAAATTTTAATGTGACGTACCATCGTCTGTTGCCGGTTATCGACCAATCGAACAAAAATCTGATCAGGCCATCGTCGGTCCTAAAGCATATAGAGTGCGTTTCGGCATAAAATCGAGAATAATAAATCGGACCATCGTCAGTTGCCGATTCTTGACCAATCAAACAATGTTCCAATCGGACCATCTTCGGCCCTAAAGTAGATAAAGTGGTCGTCGGCATAAAGTCGACTATAGTAAATAAGGCCATCAACAGTTACCGATTCTCAACCGATTAAACAAAGTTCCAATCGGACCATCATCGGCTCTAAAGCAGCGTTGGCATAATGTCGACTATAGTAATCGGGCTATCGTCAGTTGCCGATTCTTCTCCGATTAAACAAAGTTCCAATCGTACCGTCGTCGGCCCTGAAGCAGATGAAGTGAGCGTCGGCATAAAGTAGACTATAGTAAATCGGCCCATCGTCAGTTGCTCATTTTCGACCGATTAAACAAAGTTACAATCGGACCACCGTCAGTCCTAAAGTGGTGTAGGCATAAAGTCGATTGTAGTAATGTGGACCTTCGTCAGTTGCCGATTATTGACCGAAAACTGAAAATCGCAATCTGTCCAACATCAGGCCAGCGTGTAGTCGCCGATGGCGACACACTGCCGACGTTGTCGATATTGGCCCGATTCAATGCCGACGATTTGTGTCTGCTGGATATTGATTTAATCGGCGAAAGAGCATTGTTTTTGGAAAGCATTCTTCTAATTTTATTTAGTTTGTGTATTGAAAATAATATACAGGGTTCTTAAGATATTCCTTTGGGATAGGATTTCAATAAATCAAACAGAAATGGCATAGAATGTTCTGCGCGCACAAAAGAAACAGGTATATTGAGCAATGGTGCCAGTTTGTTATTATCTCCGGACTGCTTTCATGAGAAAAAATTTTCGCCACTCTTTCATTGTGAGCATAAATCATAGTTGCAATATAACCGTTGACAAGATGTCTGCAAATTTCGATAGATGGCGGCCACACCATGAGATGATCGAGGAAAAAAGTAGATGTTTTCATGTCCAAACCACAGCTTTTTCTTGCTTAAAGCAAGCGGCAGGATCCTTTATTTACGATACTGAGCGATAAACTCGTGAGGTTGTTAACATTAGAAAGAAATATCTTCGCTTTTAATTAAATTTCTTTCCATTCTGTTCTACTAGTGACATCTATCCGGAAACGGCCAAACCATGCAGCTAGCACTAGCAACCAAAGAAATCAATAAACGGCGCTGTTTTTCCTGCAGAGCTTTTTGCTTGCGATATTATTGATTTTAAATAAAGCTGGCCCTACACTGCATTTGATATTTTTGAGGTGTTTTATGATATGATCTCGAAATATGTAGCGAACCAATTCTTCAAAACTAGCGGGAGGGTAAAAGCGAAAAATAAGGGGCTGCCAATATTTGTAACACCCAAAAAGAGGTGAAAAGATTTATTTTGCTCTGTTTCTTTACAAAAAACGTTTTTCTTTACGAAAAACTTGAGCTCCGCCACTTTTTTTATTTTTTTCTTCAACTTTCTCGAAATTTTCGTCATACCGAAAAAATTTAGAAACAGAGACGGGATCAGTTTTCCTAAAACGGGGGATCTTGGTTTTGAGTGAGAATATAAAGGGCGCAGCAGGCAAAAATTTTTCAATTAAATTAGCCGAACGCAAAAATGTTAGAAAAACAAAGCACGAAATAAAAATGGCGCCGCTTACAATTTTTTTTCAAAAATTACGTAATTTCGGGAACGCAAAGAAATAGGTCTAAAGAGTATAATTTAAAAAAAAAAAATATCAATTTTCTCCCTCCTCCACTGGGACTACCGGGGCCGTGCACAAATTACGTAATGGTCATAGGGGGGAGGGGGGTTACAAAACGTTACGTAGGGGGGAGGGGGGTTTTCCACAGCGTTTGCATTTGTGTGAAACTAAGAAAATTTGGAATGAAAATAAGTGAAAAGTTTTTTTTTGGGGGGGGGGGTAGTGGTCTTCAAATCGTTACGTAATATTAGGGGAGTGGCGTGCCAAACCGTTACAAAACATTACATAGGAAGAGGGTCAAAAATTGATAAAATCACTGTTACGTAATTTGTGCACGGCCCACATCTGACTGTTCCTCCTTTTTGATTTCGAATCAAAGTGCAAAACCCGGGTTGGACGTTTGAAGGAGTCAACCCGTTCTATTTGCTTGATAAAGTTTCTACGGAAATATCTCAGTCGATTTCTCCGGCCGTGTATGAACGCTTTAGGTTAGGCATTTGCATGTATCTCAGTCCCCAGCCTGTAAACAGTGTGTAAGGACAATGGTTACAAAATGAAAAGCCGAAAAATATATTTTTTTACGATATCTTTCATCAGTTTGGTATTAAAGTCGAGCAAAAACAATTTTTATTCCAGTTCTAAAGGTATGAAAATGGAAAACATTAGAAAACAACAACCTGGAATGGATTTACTACGTGTAAGATGTAGTGACAACATCGCCCCATGCCCATCCTTTTCTGCCTAATGTGCTTTTCCGTTTGTCTGCGTCTTATACACGGCTGCTTGGCCCCCCAAGGATTTGCTTAGGAACCCTGTATTAAAATAGTAGCTGCGTGGTATTAATATTTTTGAGAGATTGTTTTAAAATGTATAACAGTTTCTAAAGAGTTGCACGAAGTCTGGTAGGACAAATGCTAAAAATGTTACTTTTTCGCACGCGGAACTGTTGCCAAAACTACGTTTCCGTAATAGAACAAAATAGGACAGCTATATTTTTAGTGGAAGGACGCTTGAGATTCTCATCTTTTATACTTTTTAAAGTTTTTATAAAGCTTGCGTACATATAAAAAAATACAAACGTACGCATCATTAATAATAAAAATAATAATTAAGCACTTTTATTGCAATAATATCAAAATAATTTAGGCTAGTTTTAGTTCCTCTGGATAGCAAACTGCTTGGGTTAATAGCCTGATTTATACATTATTTTCTTTGTTTTTTAAAGTTTTTATTGTTACACATTTTGCGACACTTGGGCCGTTATAGTATCTTATAGTATATTAGGAAGACCCTTGATCAAGAGTTTAGGGTTACTAAATAAAATTGAACGCAATTTATTCTTATAAATTTATGTAAAGAATTAATCAGTTACGACGGGCGTTATCAAAAACATGACTCGATAAACTTTATAACGTAGTAATGGTTATAAATATTAGAACACAATTCTAGACTAGGTGTCCAGCGCTGGTTTGAAGTATCATAGATATTCGCCTGACAAAACATTATTATAAAAATCATTACACGCACTTCAAGCTCTTTTACCCTCCCTAGCCCGCCACAATATTTAGCCGCTGCCGCTAACGTTGAAGGGGGTATGACAGAAAAAGCCCATGAAGTGGCCTAATTGCCAGACCCACTATTTGCCCCTCTCTCTACTACTACAACTACTACTACTAACGTTGTTACAAAAAATTCCTAAATTTTGTTCGCTGCCTACCATTGGATCACTGTTCCGTAGGTATTCTGAGTAGGTATTCTGAGCCTCTACTACTACTAGTTTTACTCCTGTTTTCTATTCTATTGCCCTCTCACTTTTCTCGACAAGGAAGGAAATAGAAGTGAGCGACATGAAGTAAAACTTTAAATCTTTCACAAACGCATCAAAGATACGCTTACAACAAGGAATCAGAAATAGCTTGAAAACTTTAAGTGTCTATATTCTCTAGTGCAACATTGTCTATCAGTCTTTTACCTTCAAACAACAGCAAGAAAGTAGAGCGTTAATATACCATCAAAATTGGTGATACCGTATACTCCTACGTTACTTACGAAGGCTTAACGGGACCCGCTCGCCCAACCAGCATTTTTTTCTATGTAAGAGCCGAAAGAACATTCTTACAAAAAAAATTGCAGGAATAAATGCCTGTATAATTTGTTTATATAGGGGCTCTGTAAGACCCTACTCTGCCGGTTATAAGTGCAAAATGGGCACCACCATATAGAGCAAATTACTTCTATTGATATACCCATAAGAATTGTATAAAATATCTGCGTAACTCTTGTGTGGTATTTATAGAATATTCTCAACACCTATCTATACTATAACTTCTGGAAACAATTATACAGTATTTTACTTCTATTGATAGAACCTGAAGTCCCAAAGTAAGAGAAGAAATGTTATTTTAATGTGGTTTGAATAGATATTTAAATAACAAAATGGGCTTTTAACTATGACTGATTTTTCTTCCACAGTAGGTATTAATGGCGATACCAAAATTATCTTAACAATAAATAAATATTACGTGAAAACTTTACCTATTTTGAAACACGTACACCACAATTTTGTTAATGAACTTACTGCTAATATATCTATATCATTTATTTAAAAAAAATTTCACGCGCCATTGAAATATCTTTGTTTGAAGCTTAAAATACTCTCTGACTAAAAATAAAAAGTGACAAAATATATACAGAAGACGTTTTTTTAAGAAAATTATGCAATATTTGTGCATGGTTTATATTATCGTTTCTATATACTTTTATGAATTATACCTTCATGTTACTGAGGTTGCTTTTGGGATAGATTATTAAATTCATAGAAAGACAGAAGATATATATAGCAAGTATGCAATAACCATACAGTAATTTTTAGTTGTAGGAATTCCCGTCCGCCTCGGTTTTCCATTATCTTTTCCAATTTGAGTGGTCCATGTTTTTATGTTCAGGTCCTTTCTTTAAGCCAGATTTATATATTTAAAATTTCTGTTTAGTGTTTGTTGTTTAAGGTTATGCGAGACTGAGAAATGACGTTTAATTTCAATTGGGCAGTTGGCCAATTATGAGGATAACATAAAAGCAAGGAAAAATAAGAGGCCATTTATTAACACAAAAGCAAGGAGTAGCTAATTGTTTTCATCCACCATAAACCACTTAAGTGCGTTTTTGTTTTATCAGGGAGATCGGATATGATGGTTATCACCTTTATGCTCTTGTAATTTATCTTCATAAAGTCAAATTACTAATTCTAGAGCTTTTTAATTTAAAATTGTTGTATTATTGGGCCTGAAACACTCTTACGCAATACTTTAAGAGCATTAAGTACTTTTCGTCCATTCTGCTCTATAGTAAAATCGTATAAATATTCTTACAGAAAGTAGCACATATTTTATAGGACATTCCTGTAATTAAAGTAACACTCGTGGCATATCGGAGAAAGCGTTTTTGTTTCTCAATTCATTACGACCAGGCCTCCAATGTCTATTATTATTATACCTGGCAGTTGAAGCTACACAGGCACCATGCACACCTCTCGAATTTAAAACAAAATGTTTGTATCTGTGTAGCCTCAACTGCCAGGTACAATCCTATAACTCCCTGATGATTCCTAATAAGGATGAATCAGGTCTGTGTCTGGATTCTCCGTTAGACATTGGAGGTCTGGTCGTAATGAAGTAAGAAACAAAAACGTTTTGTGCAATATGCCACGAGTGTTACTTTAATTTTTATTTGCGGACCCGAGATTCACTTGGTGGTTTTTTAAATATTTTGGCTTTTTAGTTCTGCGCAACAAGCCTCTTCCGGAGCGATTGCTTACTGATGCCTTAAAATTAGGGCCACGTAGTACGAAGCTCCAATTGGGGGCGGTGCTGCTGCGAACGTTACTTCTTTTTAAGAGTCAGTCACAGTGACCTTATACTTTTACAGGTTTCTTCTTTATAACCTGCTGAAAGATACAGGATTCTGTATTTACAGTCTTCTGCACTCTTCAATTTTGATGTTTTTGTTTCTCGATTTATTCGACAGGTGGCGCACACACTGAGAAAAGAGTTTGGTTATAATTACTAAATCTTATTAATCACAACAAAAGGATTTTGTGATTTACCGCTTAATAGATATTGGTTTCTGAGACACCAACCATAACTTTAGAATATAAAAACAAATATTTGGTAATAAAAATCAAGCCAGTGATTATTATTTTTTTTTTTATTAATTATAAATAACCGACTTTGTAATAATCACCAAAAATGGGATTTAAGAACTGTCCTATTTGTTAATAGTAACAAAATATTATATTAACTAGTAACAAATCTTATTAATAGAAAACAAGGATATTTGATTAACCAGATGAAATTTGTTTGTAATAAATATTTATAATTTAGCTAATAATCATAATTCGTTTTTGGTAAATATATATCAATTTCTTATTAACCCTGAGTTGTTTATTATAAATAAATTTACATTACGCATTCACTCTTTGGTTATAGTAAACAAATATATATTAAATATTAACAGCGATTTATTAACAGTTAATAAATACATGTTAACCCCACACTCTTGATTTATTAACAGTTCATAAATGTAATTTAACCATTACCCTTGATTTATTTTGGGTTTCGGGTAATTCCAAAGGAGCTTATGAAAAAACCGACACCACATTATGAGACTTACACCCGGCGGTCACGCATGAAAGTCTTACACCCGGTTCTCACCTAAGACTTTTTCGTGCGTGCCAACTTACGCATCACATGATGTCAATATGAAATGTTATGGCAGTCATGTGACGGGTCATCGGGCACGAACGAAAAAGTCGAAGGCGGGAACCGGGTGTTATTGGTGAGAACCGGGTGCAAGCCTTGTAACGTCGATTTTTTCATATTAAAAAGTGCAGAATTTTCGCCCCCCCCCCTTCTGTATGTTTATTTGAAAACCATGCGACATGGTTTTTAGCTTCGCATCTTTGGCACGGGACTTTGTGAGTATTTTTTTCATAATGTTAATCCAGAACACTCATAGTCCAAAAGTGTATAACTTTTAATTTACCAACAGATTTAATTAATAATAATTTATTATTAATTAATACCTCAATACGCAGAAAGAATGAGCTCTCGCTATCAAAGCTTTAGAGTTTCTTCAGTGTACCCTCTAATAAAAATTTAGTCAACTGTACGTCATCCCACCTAAGTAAAAATAGGTGGAATTATAAAGAAAATGACTGCCACATGTACCTGAAATTTGTGAGCCTAAATCCCCAGTAAACACAAACCTTGCGAGCCATAGGTGGTCCGCCCGCGGTTTACCGAAATGCCGCTTGCTTGCCGAATACGGCAGCCGCGGCGGAGTGCAAGCGGTAATGTCCGCTCGGCCCTTGGAGCGCCACATGCGGATTACCGCCAACACCTACACGGATAGCCGCACTGAACCGGTTGGTGAAACGCCAGTATTTTAACTAAAACGGCCGTACAGACATCGTCTTGCGTCACGCTTGATGGCCATGTCCGGCTAGAAACACAATATGCCAAAAAGAGTTAGTCACCCCTTCACCGCTTGCTGCAAACTATCGGTAAGCAAGGTGGTTTACCAACTAGTGGCTGTCCACCAGTGCCGCCAAGAAACCGCTTTCTTGCCGTAAGGATTGTGTTTACTGGGACGCTTGATTGCCTCGTCTGGCTAGAAAGATAATATATCGAAGGGGCTAGTTACCACTATGCCACCTTTCGGGATTCTGTCGTAGAGCCATATTAATTAATCAATGGCAGCACACTAGATTTCCCCGTCTGGCTAGACAGATAATATGCCGAAGTGGCTAGCCCCCTATATGCCACCTTCTGGGATTATTTTATAAATCTATCTTAACCATTCCATGCCAGCACACTTTATTGCCTCGTCTGGCTAGACACATAATATGCCGAAGTGGCTAGCCCCCTATATGCCACCTACTGGGATTATTTTATAAATCTATCTTAACCATTCCATGACAGCACACTTTATTGCCTCGTCTGGCTAGACACATAATATGCCGAAGTGGCTAGCCCCCTATATGCCACCTACTGGGATCGTTTCGTAAAGCCATCTTAACCAATCAATGGCAGCACGCCTGATTGCCTCGTCTGGCTAGAAAGATAATATATCGAAGGGGCTAGCCACCAATATGCCACCTTTCGGAATGGTTTCGTAAAGCCGCGTTAACCAATCAATAGCAGCTCTCTTGAGTGCCTCGTCTGACAAGAAAGATAATATACCGAAGCAATTAGCCACACATTTCCCACATTGTGGATTTCTTTTGTGCAGCCACCTTATATTTACGAGTAGCATCACGCTTGATGGCCATGTCAGGCTAAAAACGCAATTTGCCAAAATGAGTTAGCCACCCCTGCGCCGCTTGCTGCAAAGTATCGGTAAGCAAGTGGTTTACCGACTGATGGCTGCCCACCAGTGCCGCCTAGAAACCGCTTTCTTGCCGTAAGGCTTGTGTTTACTGGGTCAGTTGGTATTGACGAAATTCCCCTAACTCTGAGGCTAATAATAAAAAAGCAAAGCACTATTAGAGGGCAAAAAACTAGTCATTCTGGTTGTATAACAGTACTGAACACATCGAAACATTTTTAGCAAAAACACCTTAATTTGACTAAAAAAACAACGCACTAACATCCTAGTAACTTTTGGTTTAATTCAAGTGTTTATATATTACATATACTGATTGTGGAAAAGACACATCAGAACAAAAAATAATGTCAAGTCGATTCGATTGATGTGACTACATTCTTTTAGGCTCATAACTGTCACCTACATAAGGCGGTCATTTTTGTTTTCAACCGAATTGGAAAAGTCTCATATTTGGTTTTTCCAAAGCGCCGAAAGTTTTTAAAATCGAACAATCAGGTCAAATGTTACAGGGGTGTTCTCTATCTACGGTTACAGGCAATTCAAAAAGTGTGGAATTTTCTGGCTCACCCTGTATGTTTACCTTAAAACAATACAACATGGTTTTCAGGGTTGCACCATTCCCAGAGGAGAAAAACTGCAAGGTAAATTCGAAGAAGTCGAACCGCGTTCGCTGAACCCAGCACGGGACCTTGGCAAGAACGAGTCACGGCATCGGATCGTCCCAGATGAGACGACGACGTCGTCGGTCGTAGCCCCGACGGGTGCGACGCACACACGAGCATTATGGATTAAATCTTTTTCCTACTGACAATGTTCGAACATACAGTGTGTACTAAAAGTCTGGAATCATGGATTTTGTGGAAGAACTATGGGTTTTTTCAAAAAAAAATTACATGGGATCATTTTTGGTAAAAAAGCGGTGTTAAAAAGTGTATACCCTTTCATACAGGGTGTCCCAAAAATAAAATATGACACAAACTTAGCATTTTTAGATTACAAAACCTGTATATTATATCATTTTCTTGATCCTTAAAAATTAAGTTTTTCAAAAACATCAAACCCTTCCCAACTAACATTTAAAGTTACGTCGTAACGTAACCGGCACCACATGGAATTTCCCGAAAGTTGTCCCCCGTTACTACAAGGTCACAATACCAGAACGGAATGAGTGGCAAAGGGAAGAATTCCGAACGGAATTAAGCAGAGAGGCGACGGTCTGCTACACGGATGGCTCTAAACTGTCAGCAAGGCAGACAACAGGCGCAGGAGTTTACGCGAAAAGCCTAGAAGTTCAGAAGAGTTATCCACTTGGAGAACACGCTACGGTGTTTCAGACGGAGGTGTATGGCATTATCATGGCAGCAACCCTACCCGAGTTCAGAAATGGCAGGAGGGACATATACATATGCTCCGACAGCCAGGCTGCCCTTAAGGCTCTAAGTGCACCCAAAATAGTCAGTAGTCTGGTGGAGGAGTGCGCTGTAGCACTGCAAACACTGACTCAAGACAACAGGGTAACACTGATGTGGGTCCCAGGCCATGAGGGAATACTAGGGAACGAGAAAGCAGACGAACTTGCCAGATTAGGGGCCGAAACCCAATACATTGGACCGGAACCTCTTCTGGGAATAACAAGGAAACAGGTATAGAGTGAGCTCAACAAATGGGTGAATAATGAACTGAAGACGTCCTGGAGGCAAGAGTCAGGGTGCAGACAGTCCAAGCTATTCGTGGATGGTTACGAATGTAGCCAAAACTAAATGGCTCTTAGGCAAGACCCGCCAGATCAAGGTAGCTGAGGTGGGGATTTCCCACGAAAGAGGAAGAAGAGCTGCACTCGCTCAAATGGGCCGACATACTGAACTGAACAACTGAACGGGGTATGGCAGGCCCACGAACCGCCCTATACTACTACTACTGCCCCCCGTTACGTGCCTCTAAACCATACCGTGACGTAGTAATACCATAAGTGGGGAACAACTTTCCGGTTATTATTAGGTTGCCACGACTTGCCGCGACACGATTAGAGAGATCTTGGTATTGTCTCATGGTAGTAAGGAATACTTTAAAACGACCCTAAAAAATAATACGACTAAGAAATCGTTTCTGGGGGTAATTGTAACGTAAGGGGCACTTTTACGCGATACTAAAGAGTATTCTAAACTTATGAGTACCAAATTTTTGTTCTGACGACCAAGCATGCCTGCCAAGAATCGTCATCCCTCAACGAAAGGGCTATTTGGGAAACCGATTTGGAAACATTTTTATTTCGTATTTTTTTTTTAATAAATAAATAAATAAAAATTGAGGTTATGTTTTAATCCATCCATCCACACTCATCGGTTTTGGGGGTCGATGGCCATTGTTGTCATCAGTCGGTTGCATCAGAAACTCAGAAGAACAAGTTTGATGCAACCGATTAGCAAATCGTTGATATTCCAAACTCCCCCTATGTAAAAATAATGGGGGTTACTCGATGTATCAGAGGATCTTCAAGATAGCCTACATTTAAGGTGGTGTGCGAAGCCCTTAGCCGCCATGATTTCCAAAATATCATGATTCGCGTCAGGCTGATTCTTGAAGGTGCTAGGCTAACCCATTGTCGCGCGGATGCCAGTTATCTTATAGCGCTTTCGTTTATTGCTCAAAACCACTCTCGCGTGCTCTAAGATCGATCCGAAAAGGATTTGGATGTACAAGTATATGTACTCCTTGACTTGCAAGACAAGGATCATCAAAAAAATATATTGAAACAGAGGCAGCCCTGGGGGTACCAAGTCAAACTCTGGATAAGGGAAAACATGAAAACCACTGGCTAGAAAGATAGGAGAAGTTCACCTAAACAACATGGGCCTGTATCACGGAGACCTGAGCTGCAGACTATGCAATCAGGAATCGGAAACAGTAGAATATGTCATTCTACTGTTTCCGGTTCCTGATTGCATAGTCTGCAGCTCAGGTTACTCAATATCGACTGGGGACTACTCCATTAAGGAGCTGTACAAACTTGCACAGGGGACAAAATTAATAGAATGATTAGCCTAGGAATGAAGAGGGTGCACAATAAGTCAGTAATGGGAGTTCAGTGACTGCAGCTTGCCATCAGGCAGATCGATCTTTCTGCTCTCCCGAAAAATCGCGATAGTAGAGGATTGGGAGCAAAACCTTGTTATACCCTACTTTATTGGCAACATTTTTATCTTTTTTTTTTTGGTATTTATAAACTTTTTGTGGGTCAAGACAGAAAAAAATGGATAAAAAATAGAGTTTATTGAAATTGAAGAATTGTTCCTCACGAGGAGAAAGAAAGGTTTATCCAACTTGTACTAGGTTAGTCGTTTTAAACTACTTTTACTTTTTTAATTAATTTTTGTTCTGTTTTTCCTTTTTGTGTCCACGTCTTTCTCAATCGGCTCTCCAATTTCAAAAATAATAAAACTAAAATAAATAAATAAAAAGTGAGTCTGAAATGTCGTTTTTCGAGCAAATAGCGTGTTCCTGCTACGTTCAGCTAAACAACATGGGCCTGTATCTCGGAGACCTGAGCTGCAGACTATGCAATCAGGAATCGGAAACAGTAGAATATGTCAATGCGAGGCACTGGATAGCAACAGGCACCTACTATTTGGGGAAGTTGAAATAGCCTCAATATCGACTGGGGACTACTCCATAATGGCTAGAGTTCAGTGACTGCAGCTTGCCATCAGGCAGATCGATCTTTCTGCTCTCCCAAAAAATCGCGATAGTAGAGGATTGGGAGCAAAACCTTGTCATAACCCTACTTTTTTGGCAACATTTTTATCTTTATTTTTTGGTATTTATAAACTTTTTGTGGGTCAAAACAGAAAAAAATGGATGAAAGATAGAGTTTATTGAAATTGAAGAATTGTTCCCCACGAGGAGAAAGAAAGGTTTATCCAACTTGTACTAGGTTAGTCGTTTTAAACTACTTTTACTTTTTTAATTAATTTTTGTTCTGTTTTTCCTTTTTGTACCCACGTCTTTCTCAATCGGCTCTCCAATTTCAAAAATAATAAAACTAAAATAAATAAATAAAAACGTGAGTTTGAAATGTCGTTTTTCGAGCAAATAGCGTGTTCGCTAATCACTCTCTGCGCGAGCACTCCAGTTATGATGAGCTCTTGCAATGCTTTCTGCGTGCACAACTTTGTAAGTAGGGTGTCCTATATATATATATATATATATATATATATGCTATTTTATGACTCTTATTGTCTCTTTCTGGCGTCAAAGCTTAGCGATTCTGCACATGCGCGGCCATCTTCATCGGTTAACCAACCAAAATCCAGAAAGACAGCTGTGCAGTTGAAAAAATTTTTCTATTTGTTTACGTTTTCAGAAAATCAGTATTTTCTATTTTTAAATAAATAAATATATGAACAAAGATTAAAAATATCGCAATAAAAAAATTTGCATAAACGAAAACGCGTCAAACGACTATGTGTGATCAAAACAAATCAACAAAAATGGCGTCTCGATCGAAGGCCGAAGACGAAAGTCGCGAAACCTGCCGCCTCATAAAATTTTCGCGCATGTGTATAAGCGCGGAGACTTTAGATTTTGCCTACAAATTTGGCCTGGGAAAGGCCTATATTTAACCCACGAAAGTAAAAACAAAAGTGGAATGATAATACCCCCTGAGAAATTTCACAAAAATGACCGCCTTCGATCGATTTGACATTCTTTTTTGTTTTTGGTGTGTTTTTTCCACAATCAGTAATTGGTATTTTTTACCATGATTTTTCATAATATATTAAAATTTTGTTTTTTCAAATTTTTGTTAATAGATCATTTTTAGATGGGTTTCAAGTCCTCCTGTAAACATGATATATATTTGCTTGTTTTTTTTTATTAGCCACACACTTGTTTGAACCAAAACAAAAGTTACTAGGATGTTACTCCGTTGTTTTTTTTATCAAAATAAAGTGTTTTCGTTTTTTTTGCGTGTTTTTGCTAAAAGTATAGTGTTTTGATTTCTTCAGTGCTGTTATACAACCAGAATGACTCGTTTTTTGTCTTCCATAAGTGATGTGCGATAACCCTTTTTATTATTAGCCTCAGAGTTAGGGGAATTTTGTCAATACCAACTTATTTAGGCTCACAAATGTCAAGTACATGTAGCGGTCATTTTATTTACAGGGATATTATCATTCCACTTTTGTTTTTACTTTCGTGATTTAACCTCATACATATATGAGAGCACCCGACCCGCTAATAGATTCGTGACGTCACTAGCGTCGCACTATTAGTTCTTTCCTGCATTTCCACACTAGTCGTCATATCACCAGAGATTAGTTACCTGGTTATTGCAAAATTTTCATAACCTTGTGTAACGTGAAAAAATGCAGGTGCACTCATACAGATAGGCAAATTGCGTAAAACCTAAATGATTTTGCGTCGTCAAGCATCCTAGTGAGTCGAACTTTATCACAATTAGTTTATTTTACGACCTCGTGATTATTTTTTTTTTAATTTTTAATCGCTTTTATTTTATTTGCTTAATGCGTATGTGTTGTTTACTCACGATCCCGATAAAATTATTTATATCATATCTTCTAGTGGTGCATAAATTGGATTACTATTTAATGAAATAACAGTAATAATGTGAAAAGCTACCTTAAAAATTGCCTTGTACGCTTGCCCACTGCGTAACGGCGCTACGTTAGTTTGACAAATTTACTCAATGCCCATACCTGGGTGCTTATTCTTGAAAGTGAGAGATGGGAGAATCCCCGGGAGCTCCCGGAAATTGATCCCTAGCTCACGGTCCCCGAGAGAAAATATCCGTATTCTTGAGATATGGCGGGCGGGTCAATCGAGTTCCTGGGAGCACTGTTGCCGGTTTGTGCGACCAATCAAAACGCAACACATTTTGGCCTACCAAACCAACCGAAAATTTTTCTCAATGTACATAAGCTGTTTTTCGTTTGTTGTTATTTTTTACAAGAGAACTTTCTCTGCTACATTCACGTATGGTTAGGTTAGGTTTTTTATGAGTGGTGCAATTTACAGCTCCCTCCACTGCGACCTCAGAGATCTATTGTGGCTCTAATTTCACGTATGTGGCAAGCAGTATTTTAGGGAAAGAAATATCCGAGTAATCGGACGTATTTATGTTCTTTATTTATTTATTTATTTTGTCCAAAACATCCCTTGGAACGTCTTCTTGAGCGTCTTCCACTACCATATCATTTAAAATTATGTTGTTAAAGTGTTCAACATTCATGTTACCCTTGTATGATTACGCTTTTACTCAGAAAAAATAAAAACAGACAAAATCAATATAAAAATTAGGTTAGAAAACCAGGGGATCGGCTTCTACTTTACACCCCGCCTACTTCTCTCGCATCTTCTACTCCCTACCCGTCAAGAATAAGCACCCTGGGCGGGCCCTTCCGCTTAACGTGGATTCTGAGCCAAGGTCCTCGACTTACCTCTTTAAACTCGAGTGTAAACTTATTCGGTTCCACGGGATATTTGATCCGGCCTGGTTACCGACGTGAATGAAGGAGTAGGATAAGAATACATTTTACACTCATTTCCTGGAATTTTAAATTTATTAAATTTTTGTCGACAACTCAACGTTGTGCACCTCTTGCCAACAACTTTTAATTTTATTTAAACACGACCCTCTTTTGCTACCATACAATCAATTATTTTATGTGGAAAGGAAATAAAAATATCTCAAAAACTGTAGCTTTGAAAGATCTGAACTTTTTAAGAAAATTTTTGGATAATATTTACGATTTTTTTAATATATTTTAACGTTTTTTCAAATAACTTGGAAACTAAAGCCAAGACGACTTTTTACTTTACTTTAAAGTTACAATTTTTTTAAATATTTTACAACCCTTTTCCCCCCATCAACCCCCCACCACCCTACCCAAAAGTTAATCAGTTCATGGTCAGCCTATAGAGTATTTTTGTACCAAATTTCGTTAAAATAGATTAAGGCGTTCTTAAGTTATCATATATAAAGGCAGACATCAGACCGACAGAGAAATTTTTTTTTAGACGACGATAAGGTGTTTTGGAACCTTAGTAATTCATTTTTGATAAAATTAAGATTTTAATAGTCCTCCATAACATTAAGCATCCTAAGCAGTGGGGAATTTTTCTCTAGTTATAGGGATTTTTTGGTGCAATAAAAGGGAATTTCACCTAATATCTAGGAAATTTTCAACTGCTGTTTTGAGTTTAAATAAATCAATTTTATTAAATTTTTCCGTTTTTCGTCTTTTTTGTGATAATAAACATAATTCCTAAAATATCGTGTTTCGATTTTGATGTACGTAGGTATATCTAAGTTTAAATATTCAACTAGGGCCAACGGGCCACAACTATAAACTTTGGTGACGTCACACATCCCACAATATTGACGTAGTTTGAAGGCAGAATTACATTTTTACTTACAGCTGCTAACGAAATTACGTCGCAAAGGTGAGGTGTTTGACGTCACGAAAGTTTAGGATCGTGGCCCGTCTGCTTAGTTACACTTTTGACTTTTTGACTTTGTCATGTCATTTTAGAAAACAAAAGATCAAAAGATCTTGGGTGGAAATAACGAAAATTCAAACTTGCATGAGCATCCCACAAGGAACACACAAAAGGTCAAAACGAAAAGAGAAATGATTAAACGATAATTCGACCTAGGTAACCAGCGTGGGCTCATCAGTAGTTTCACTGGTCACCCTCCACTATACATCATTAAACACCATCATAAACTTTGATTTCCAACCTTGAACCACTCACAAATAGGCATCGTTCCGCACTGACACTTACTTATCCAAGTTACCTGATACGAATTCGTCCTGGCGTGTTAATATTTCCAGTAGGATTATGCTCCTAAGACAATTAAAACAAAGAAGAAGTTAAGAAACCTCCAAATCAGTTACTTCAACCAAAAAGAAACTAAAAAACAAAAGATCAAAAGATCTTGGGTGGAAATAACGAAAATTCAAACTTGCATGAGCATCCCACAAGGAACACACAAAAGATCAAAGCGAAAAAAGAAATGATTAAACGATGTTTCGCCCTGCGTAACCAGCGTGGGCTCATCAGTAGTTTCACTGGTCACCCTCCACTATACATCATTAAACACCATCATACACTTTGATTTCCAACCTTGAACCACTCACAAATAGGCATCGTTCCGAAACTGGCACTTACTTATCCAAGTTACCTGATCCGAATTCGTCCTGGCGTGTTAATATTTCCAGTAGGATTATGCTCCTAAGGCAATTAAAACAAAGAAGAAGTTAAGAAACCTCCAAATCAGTTACTTCAATCGAAAAGAAACTAAAAAACAAAAGATCAAAAGATCTTGGGTGGAAATAACGAAAATTCAAACTTGCATGAGCATCCCACAAGGAACACACAAAAGATCAAAGCGAAAAGAGAAATGATTAAACGATGTTTCGCCCTGGGTAACCAGCGTGGGCTCATCAGTAGTTTCACTGGTCACCCTCCACTATACATCATTAAACACCATCATACACTTTGATTTCCAACCTTGAACCACTCACAAATAGGCATCGTTCCGCACTGGCACTTACTTATTCAAGTTACCTGATACGAATTCGTCCTGGCGTGTTAATATTTCCAGTAGGATTATGCTCCTAAGGCAATTAAAACAAAGAAGAAGTTAAAAAACCTCCAAATCAGTTACTTCAACCGAAAAGAAACTAAAAAACAAAAGATGGTGGAAATAACGAAAATTCAAACTTGCATGAGCATCCCACAAGGAACACACAAAAAAATCAAAGTGAAAAGAGCGTGGGCTGACGAATTCGTATCAGGTAACTTGGATAAGTAAGTGCCAGTGCGGAACGATGCCTATTTGTGAGTGGCTCAAGGTTGGAAATCAAAGTGTATGATGGTGTTTAATGATGTATAGTGGAGGGTGACCAGTGAAACTACTGATGAGCCCACGCTGGTTACTCAGGGCGAAACATCGTTTAATTATTTCTCTTTTCGCTTTGATCTTTTGTGTGTTCCTTGTGGGATGCTCATGCAAGTTTGAATTTTCGTTATTTCCACCCAAGATCTTTTGATCTTTTGTTTTTTAGTTTCTTTTCGGTTGAAGTAATTGATTTGGAGGTTTCTTAACTTCTTCTTTGTTTTATGTCATTTTAGGTTATATTTCTGGCACCTCTAAACTTTTTATAAGGAGACGCCTTGTTTATTTTTTACTAATCCAAAAAATATAGGGCCACTAAAAATAAAAACCACATTTCAAGAAAGAAAAATGTTTTATTAACTAAACAAATGATACACGATAATTAGTCTATTCGGCTGATTATAATAAATCGATTTCCATTAGATGTTCTGAATGCCTGGGAATGATATTCAAACTTGCTAATTTCTTTCGATAAGTTCCCAAACGTTCTCTGTTGGATTCGCATCAGGGGTTTTTGCAGGCCAAGGGAAAACTTCGATATTATTTTCCTGGAACTGGACAGTTATCTTGTTGGAATACAAAATGATCTTGATAAGGAACTCTCACCTCTGGAAGCATTAAATTTTCCAGCATATTGACATAAACTTCAGCTGTAAATTGCCCATTAATTCTAAATAGATCGGGTTCTTGGCGGTCGATAAACCAGAATTTGTTTTTATATCGTTGTTGGACTTAAAGATCTTTTCATCTGTGAAAACCACCTGCTGCCAAAATTCTTCGTCCCTCAGAGAATAATATTCTACGCAAAAATTAATCGAGACTGCTTCTTTTCCTCACTTAGTTTAATTTTTTCTGCCGCAATGCGACAGCTTAGCCTCGAACGTTTAATTCTCCTGCCTAATGTTGTTATGGATCTTGGAAAATTTGGCTGGGCTAGTAACTTTCGTCAGAACGGTGCCTTTCTTTCGGTGGATAGTTCCCGGTTTTTTATGTTTACTATCGTCGACTTGCTTCTCCCATTATGAACAGCTACTTGCCGAATAGACCAACCACCGTCTAGTTTTGCTAATATTTGGACTTTATCAAATTCGGAAAGATGCGGCGGTATTTTTTTAAATATGAATAACTCTGACATGCAAAAGATGATGTTGTCAGGAGTCTGTGACATTTGTCACTTAAAGGAAGACAATGACGTACTATAAAAATTTTAAAAATTAAACAGGCTGCTAATTTCTGCTGTACCAGTTATATGTGGAGAGAAGTGTAGGTCCTGATTCAATGTAATTTTGACCTAGGGAATTTTTCACAAAAAAATTGGGAATTTTCGACGAAACTAGTTGGCAACACTGCTTCTAAGGACGAAATACTAGCTTTTGCATCAAAAAATTCCGAATTTTGTGTAAATGTAAATATTACAATCATTTTCAAATTTTGTTTAAAATTAACGTGTAATGGCGTCTCACCTTGTAAATCAATTTTATCGTAACAATTGTGGCAGCATGTGTTAGTTTTCATGAAAAACAAAACATTCCTGTGTCCTGACGGACTAAACTACTACACTATAATTCAATTTTACTCAATCAAAGTTGTCAATGGCAGTGCCCCGGAATTAGTTTGTTGGAAACATAACATAAAAATAGGTTAGGTAAAAATGTCTACCATAACATAATCATCATCATAAATAGTTGTGACCGTGACTAAAGTTTCCATCAACGTACAGTGGTTCATCCCTATGACAAAATTCAAAAAATTTATCGGAATTTTTATTATTTTATTTTGTCTTATACATTCCAATCTACCTAAAAAAGCTTCTTAAGTCATAAAGAATACTAATATAGTAGGCTAGTAAACGTGATAAAAACAATAAATGTTGGCATTGAGTTTCGTTAGTGTCTAAATCTCATCATTAAAGAAGACTTTTGCAGCTTGTCAATTTATGGATATGACAGTTCACAATATATGTTGATAGTCTTTATAAGTAATATATTCAGTTCAAGATAAGTGAAACGTGTTGCGTTTATCAATTAAAAAAGGGACCGTTTGTATGATTTATTTTTTTTTATGTAATAAAATTAAACTGTACTAAAGTTTTAGAAAGGAAGTCCTCTCAAGTCCTTTCTTATAAATACAGAAAAATAGATCCTAGTCTTTCTTCTTTCAATCCCTGTAGGAATCTCGTCCTACTTTGTCCAACTTTTTTAAATATAATGATTTAAGGAACTTCTTGATGTAAAGGTTGTGCCATAAGGAAAGACTATAAGAAATATTTGTTTTTAACATTATTGCTAGTCTAATCATTTCTTTGTACTCAAAATTAGTTTCTCAATTAGCAGAAACAAGAGCTTAATATTGTTTGCATTATTTGTAACAATCTACATATTATATCAAATTTCTTAAAATTTAATGTAATATATGATTTTTGACCTAGGGCTATATGGACTATTGGCTGGTAGTTGGTAGAGTTCGCATCAACTAACCCAAATGCAGCATTTTTGGTTGTTTTTTTTTAAGAGAAATTTTTAAGTTTTTCTGCTTCACTTTGTGGGCTACATATATAAGTATTGTGGCCACAAAGAAGTCCAACAGATTTTGGAATTCTCTATCAATTTTTTGCCAAAATGCTTATCACCAAGAATCACTTTCAAAGGGGCAAAATATTTTCAGATTTTTGGTTAGTTTATGATTTTATGTCGGCTGTCGACCAATCAAATTTCAGCAACAAACTGAGTTTATAAATGCGGTTTTCGGAACTCCCAACTACGAAATTACGAACGCCGAACGCGAAGTTCAACTGCGAACGTGAACGAGTTTATAAATTAAGCTTAAAAATCGCCTTGAAAAGAGATAACTTAGGGATGTCGTTAACAAAACAAGTTTATGATTGCGGAAGAGGTAGGCGGGTGTCATTTTCATTGTAAACTGCGATTTTTGTACTTATTTTTGGACATTGATTTCTTTGATTTCTTGTTGTTAGCGTCTCTTCGATGCGTTTGTAAAAGCTTCCTTAAAAAATAGTTAAAGTTGTGCTTACGACGTACACCGTAACCAAACCAATTCTTGTTCAGTAGTTGATGCATAGTTTTAGTTCATGCCTCTTGCTTCTATTTCCTTTCTTGTCTCAAAAAAATGAGAGGGCAAAAGGAGTGCAACTGTGGATTAGGCATTTATGAAAACCCACAGAAAACCAAATGGTTAGGATACGCTAGTTGCGTAGGAATACTGCAACGGTGGTCATAGAGATAGGTGAGAATCCGTACTGAGCATGCACACTGTCTGTTAAGTGTCTAATAAATTTTTGGTAACTAAATATCTTTTTATTTAGCGTAAAATTAACTCCTATATTTGGCAAAATGGCGTCCACTTTATGGGTTTGCCAGTTACAGCCAGCTGCCCCTCCTAACTTTCATAGTTTTTTCAACCATGCCAGAGAAATTTGAATTTAAAGATATCAGTTATCGTTTTGTCCTAAATAGGTTATTTTTGTTTAAAGTAATGCACAATAATATGATTTCAAGTGATTGATGAATAAGTGCACCGATGACAAAGACTCAAAATATCGATTTCGTACAAAAACTAAAAAAAAACTGTAATTTTAAGTGGTTTAAAACAATAGAACATAAAAGATAAGAAACTCACTCGACCTTAACAACAATGTGAAATGTCGCCAAACATTCTGGAACGACCAACGTTATCAGACACTAAAACAATCAAACAGGTTATAAAAATATTTATTATGTACTTAAAGTACAATAACTTATTACACTCAATAAACCCAATGATACAGCAGAGTTGATTGTCTTCTACATAATAAAAAAACGTGGTTTACACAAATTTACGTCTGCTTCCATTATACATGGTCCATCAAGGTATCCCTGAAAACGAAAATGCTGACGAGTATGTACTTAAAATACAATAAATTGTTATACTCAATAAAACCAATAATACAGCAGAGTTTATTGTCTTATACATAAAGGCGCAATTACACAGACGAACATGCTCAAACAAAAGCTCGTGCAAAAGATCTAAAATTTTTTGCGTGAACATTTTTGTGAGCTTTTCTTTGAACATTTTGTTCGGGTAAATTTTTGAGCAAATTATTGCTATCTGTTTCGGAAACATATTTTTATAGATGAGAATAAATAAAATTTCACATTAGTGATCAGTGATCTCAATTCTTTAAAAAAATGGAACACCAACTTTTATTTTAAATTTTTGTGAAAAAAAGCCGACGGCAAGCGAAACATTATTCTTGGCTATCAATTTTGTCACATGGATTAGGGTTACTTATAATATTTTTTTCTTAGGGTTTTTCCCGGATTTTTTTGCCCGGGGGTTTTTTTGGGATTTTTTTTGCGAATTTTTTTTATTTCCAAGGGTTTTTTTTCCTAAATTCGAAAAACAACCCAGGAAAATTATTCTTTTCCAAAAAAATTTTGAGTTTTTCAAATATCGGCAAAAAACTCAAAAAGTGCACTTTTAAGCGGTAATCCGCGCCTCACGACTATGAGGAGTGGTGGGGAGGGGATTTTTTTTAAACATATTTTTGTAACTATACTTTACCCTTAGCTTTGATTGTTTTTTTTTTAATTACTCACACCAGATTTGCCTAGTTAGTTTAAGGCCCCAAGGGTTGCTTAAAAAAGCAAAAGATTCATGAAAATGCTGAAGATAGATATTTACTGTCAATTTAATGTAATAATCAAGGTCGATTACTGACACTGAACAAACAATATGCAAAGGGGCAACATTCCGATTCAAAAGTCAACACAATACAAAATGTTTTAGAAAATTACATTTAAACTGTAATTTTTGAGTCAACATAAACTAAAATCGTAAAAATCAACAGTATTATAGCGCCGCAGGCGAATTTTTTAAAGAAAATTGCTCTAAAATATGCGTTTTTTTATTTGAAATTAAACTAAAATTGTAAATATATCAATGGTTTCAAAGCGCAGCAGGCGAAAATTTTAAAGAAAACGACACTACAAATACAATTTATAACACAAAATTAAACTAATACCGTAAATATCAAAGGTTTTATAACGCCGCAATTTATGCACTACTTTTGATTTTCTAATGTTTTCATAAAAAATTTAAAGCCAGGGAAGGGGGGGGGGGTTAACTACCGCCCTATCCTCCTGAAATCCGCGCTTGAGTAACTACGTACAATTTTTTCAGTTATAAAAAACATAGATAAAAAACAAACCACAAACAAAACCTAATAGCTAAATACTTTTTTTTGAGGTCCAAAAAGCTTTTTCTTGACACATTACGTTTTATATCGCATACCTCAAACATAAGTTGCCCATCCCAAAAAAAATCATTTCCAGTTTTTTTGGGTAAACCGGTCAATGACTCGCTCAATGTCAATTTCAATATGTCTTTTGATATGCAGCGACGGTAAGCCCGTCAAACGAGTTTCCGCCATAGTGTTTTTAAGTACTTGTGTTTTCAACCTTCTGCGACATGAGAAGCTTCTTTCTGAAGAGGCATTACTTACTGGCAAACATCCAAGAATGTTCTAATCAACGGAAAAATATTGCCACACTTGTTCATTGCCTCGAAAACGTTATCAGGATGACTTCTCCCAATAAAAGTTTAAGAATTTGTGTTTTGGATTAATAAAACAATGATTTTGGCTTCATGTTAAACTTGGTATGAATATGTTCAGGTCAAAAATACTTTTTTGTGTCCGAATTGATTTCTAAAGCTTGTTTATAAATAGAAACTCTATAATACTGTATTTTCAGTAGTTTTCGCGCTAAGTTCATCATGCGTTTGTATATTCTTGGTCTGACGGATTGAAGATCAAACTGTCCCAAAATATTGTGAAGGGATTCTAGAATATATTTAAAGGAACTTTCTGCAATTTCTCGTTTTTTCTTCTTCAGGGTTATTACCACCAGCATCTTTGTTGTTGTCTTTAATTAAGCATACCAAAGAAGACACGCACATCGAATTCCTATGCCAAGCAAGAGACAGCAACATTATTCCGGTTGCATTTCGTCTTAAGGCACCATTTCCAGGACAAAGAGTTCAGCGGATTCTAGATGACGCCAGTAAAGCGCTTATAGGGTCCCAAATCAGCTTTCATCGCTGGAACAAGTCCTTACTGACAGAAGAACTGAGACAACGGTTTCAGGAGATTCGAGAATATACTATGAAGGAAGATTATGAACCGATTCTGGACAAAATTACACGAACCTGCGACCATCTACGACAGACTTGGCAAGCAAAGCACCAAAGGAAATTCGCCCATCAACAGCCACAAAGCCAATCGACCACCGACGCTGTAAGAACCATCGTTAATGGGTCAAAGAAGACATTGACACCCATAGAAGAAAACTTACTTGCCAAAGGACTTAACTTTTCCATCGCTCCTAAGAAGATACCTACCATCGATATCATCACCGCCATAGAAGGTCATTCTCTTTCACGACAAGACGCCGACGAGTTCAGACATCAGGTAAGGACCATTATTGACAAACCTATTAAGCATACCTCTAATATAAGCAAAACAGAGGAAATCGCGTTGAAGAATCTTCAAAAGGACAAATCAATTAAAATCTTACCGGCAGACAAGGGCAATGCAACAGTGATTTTGGACACGGAAACCTATGACCAGAAAGTTGAAGAGGTACTTGCTAAAGGAAACTATAAACTTCTCCCAAAAGATCCGACGCAATCAACCGAAAGTAAGGTTTATAGAATTTTGAAAAAGTATTCCAGATATATTCCGGACAATACAAGATCTCAACTAACACCACATTATAGCAAGCCTCCTCATCTATACGGACTTCCCAAAATTCACAAAGATGCAATGCCCTTACGCCCAATTACAAGTTCCAGAAATTCTCCAACAAGCAATCTGTCTAAATTCCTTTTGAAAATTATTCAACCTCTGGCAGGCAAGACCGCTTCATTTGTAGAAAATTCAAACCATTTTGTTAATATTCTTAAATCTTTTGTTTTAGGAACCGAGGATAGACTTGTCAGTTTTGATGTCGAAAGTCTATACACCAATGTCCCAATAAAGGAATCGCTAGACATTATTAGAAAGAGACTGGTTGATGACGAATCCCTTTAAGAACGTACCAGCCTACCGCTGGAGGGAGTGATGGAGTTGTTGGAGTGCTGCCTACATAACTCTTATTTTCAAGTGAAAGATAGGTTTTATGCTCAGGAAGACGGTCTGCCAATGGGTTCATCGCTTTCTCCAGTGGTGGCCAATATTTACATGGAGTGGTTCGAATCACACGCGGTTGACACCGCAACATATAAACCTAAGCTCTGGCTGAGATATGTTGATGATACTTTTATTGTCTGGAACGGGATTGACCAACAACTTTCAGAATTTCTTCACCACCTAAATAACATAAGACCCACCATTAAATTCACAATGGAGTTGGAGCAAAATTGTCAAATTCCTTTTCTTGATGTACTTGTCACACGAATAGAAAGCGACATCAGAACAACAGTCTATCGTAAACCCACTCACACAGGACAATATTTAAATCAAGGTTCAAATCATTCTGCTACAACCAAACGAGGCATAATCAAAACTTTGTATAACAGAGCCGTTCAAATTTGTAACAATTCTCATGACTTGGAAATCGAAATAAGAAACATTAAGAAGGATCTGCAGCAGAATGGTTACAGCCTGAAACTTATAACAGATACTATTTCTAAATTTCAACAAACAGGACAGAGATTACATGACCAAAACCAGGCAAATGCATTCCTTACAATCCCATACGTTAAAGGAGTATCAAAGAAAATTCGAAGAGTAGCGAAAAACTTTAATATTAAAACTGCTTTTAAATCTAGTAATACAATTCGAAGCCTTCTTAGTAAAACAAAACCGGAGAACAAACAAAATAAGGAATGCATTTACCAAGTTCCTTGTGAGTGTGGTGAATCATACATAGGCGAAACTAAAAGACCACTATCTGCTAGGCTTAAGGAACATCAGACGAACAACAAAAAAGGTCAAACCACGAAATCAGGAATTGCCGAACATGCATGGTCAAAACAACACCGAATGAAGTGGGCAGAAGCAAAGGTTTTGCACAAGGAGTCACACTGGAAGAAACGAAAATTCCTTGAAGCTGCCTTTATTGGGCAGAATCAGGGTATTTTCAGTAAACCAAGTGTTGAAATCCCAAATATTTGGAAGCCTCTCCTTGGGCGGAGCCAACTTCTTAAACTTCAAGGTTGAGTGATTTCTCACAGTATATAAGTACGTAGCCTTAGGAATTGATTGTAGTTTGCATCTGAAGACGATCAGAGATTGTACTGATCGAAACGTCGTGTATAAATAAAATATAGACAATGGAAGTCCGAAACACAGAGTTAATTTCATCTTTGTTGTTGTTGTCTACTTTTTTCTTCTCCCCCCCCCCTGGTACCGCCACTGGAAAATGGGTAAAAGAAGGGACACTAAAAAAATCAAACACGCAAAATACGGTTTACGTCAACGAAAAAGATGACAAATTAGCAAGAAACGGGTCACCATCGACCGCTCTGCTTATTGGCCCAGAACCATATTGTAACAGTCTACTATTTGTTGTTATAGCTGTAGTGATAGTAAACCTTTGGAAAATCTTTTCGGCTCTCCAAAAACGTCAGATTTTTATGACACACCTTATATAATAATCGCCCCCGTAATAAGTGAAAACCTAGCTTGTATTCAAATTACGTAAGGAATACAAATAGATAAAAATTCATTTAATAAAGTCACTGGATACTAATGTATATTAGAACACCCTAATGTGCCCCTAGGTTTGTTGTTTTAATCCCGATAATACCTACCTGATAATTATAATATTGCTACATTGTCAAGTATATTGAATTTGTTCTCAATATGTTTTGAAAATTTATTTTGCATTAGAGTTTTCAATTTCCATTCAATTTTAAATTAGTTCCGTTTTTTAAGTTCTTTTTCTGCAAAATAAGAAAAATAATTTTGTGAATGACCGTAGTACTGACTAGTACATGATGCTTTGCGCTCTGATATTTTTTTTCAATGATCTATAAGACCCTTCGAACTCACCGGGATTAAGGGGGCAAGATAAAAGCAGGGATAAGGGATGTACCTTATATAGTTATTTTATTTTATATAAAAAGATATCTTTCAGAGAGCTCCTCTTATTTAATTCCGCCAGAGGTTACCTTTTCAAATCTAGTCGAAACTTTTTTACTGTCATTTGATGGGTGATAAGAGTAACTATTTAGCAAATATTTGATTTTTTAAAGTTTAGTTTTATAGAAAAATCTTGGCGCAAAAAAGTTCAATACAATCGACATGATTTTACCATTTTCTTCAGCTTATTTTATTTTTGTATAGAAACTATGTGATGCAACAAAAAAGTTGTAACATTTTTTTATCGAAATCTCAGGTTTCCTATTCTTTTTTGGAAAATATATTTTTTTAACTAACAGCCTTACGTTTATAAAAAATGGTTAGTTACACAAAAAATGCTTATGTGACTTTTTTGTCTAGAACGGAATGCTCTATAAGTCCAAATTTTTTATTTTTTAAAAATATTTTTGTGTACATTTTGGGAAAAATGGACATATTTTTGACAGGTTCTGACAGTAGGCCGTATATGGGAGATTTTAATTTTTATCAGAATAACTATTTAGGGACGTCATCTACAGAAAAATATACCTTTTGAAAAGAGTATATTTTTTTCTTAAAATCAATCAACAAGTGAACTTTGCAGCTGTTCTTGTTCCTGACCGAGTAACTTAAAAATTTTTGGTGAATTTCTTGGGTTGCGGTCAATTATGAAATAAATTACTTTTTTTTCTGACGTTTCGTTTTACTTTGTTTTAAACCAACTTCCGAGAAATATGTAACAATTTAAAGAAACTATGTTTTAAGATGCATGCATCATTTTGGATTTTGTGTTAAACATACATAAAAAATATAAAAATTGTACCTACAGATAAATGTTGCACAACGTCTTACAAAAATAATTGTTTTTAGGGGCTAAAATTTTTGGTAGGTACTAAAAGAATATTAGATTTATATTGTCGGGATTTTTACTATATACTATATATAAACTAATTGCTCTAAAAGATGATAATAAAGATTACTTAATTTGTTTGTGTCCGTTCTATAATTTACCGTCTTTTTCGTTTTCCGAATATGTATCATTTCTTTGATTGCCCGTTTTCGATAGTTAGTTTCCTTGTCTAAAATTTGTAAATTGTTAAAATTAAAGTTGTGTAGATTTTCTCAAGCATGTGAGGCCAGGTCTGTTTTTGATTCACTTGGATCTCTTATACTATATTTATGTTGTTAAATTCTAACATTTAGGTACTGTTTGATTTATCCAATATAGAAAAGAATAGAATAGAAAACCAGTTTATTAGTCCCAGAAAAAAATTACAGAGTAGTCACTTTTCTAGGGACAACTCTAATATAATAAGTAGACTTAAGAAAAAAAAACTTAACTCTAACTGACATAAAGAAAAAAAATAAATTGTAGCTTATTCAAATTTATCATATCCCAGCAAACACGGTTCCCTCGGGCCTTCGTCGGTCCGATGTCGATTGCGGAATGTAGGCCCAATGTATGTTTGCCGATGCAGCGTTAGACTGTGGCCTATCGTCGGACCAATGTTAAATTTTACTTTTTGCTGACATCGGCATAACGTCGCCGTACGATTAAGGTCCTATATGGTTTAACCACATGGTACCGACCATCCGCCCTTAACTGCTTAATTTGGTCGGTCTAACGTAGGCAAGCTGGTCTCGGTCCGACATCGGTAAACTATTCAAGTCCGACATTGGTTTCCTAAAGCGGTTCAACATCGGCGATTGACGGAGGTCCGTCGGTGGTAGTTTAAAGCGGCCCGATAATGGCTACTACAAAGTTTCGATAATGCGGGTGCTTAACCAGTCGCGCTGGTTTAAGTGGCACAAGATGTGATTCTTGTAGAGAAGTAACACCATCTTGTCAAGTCCGCATTCTAGTTTTGAAATATGGTTGCTCATTATATATATAATATTATCTTCCACTGTACAGAGAACATAGTGACATTAGCGCCATCTCTACATACTAGGAAGAAACTATTAAGCAGTTTAAACATTTTAAAGTGACGTAATCGGACTATCGTCAGTTGCCGATTCTCGACCGATTAAAGAAAATTCCAATCGGACCATCATCGGCCCTAAAGCAGATAAGGTTTGCGTTGGCATAATGTCGACTATAGAAAATCGGGTCATCATCAGTTGCCGATTCTCGTCCGATTAAACAAAGTTCCAATCGGACAGTCGTCGGCCCTCAAGAAGATAAAGTAGGCGTTGGCATAAAGTTGACTATAGTAAATCGGGCCATCGTCAGTTGCCGATTTTCGACCGATTAAACAAAGTTCCAATCGGACCATCATCGGTCCTAAAGTGTGTAGTCGCCGATGTTGACACACTGCCGACGTTGTCGACGTTGGCCCGATTCAATGATGACGATTTCTGTTTGCTGGGATAGTAAGGAGCACCAATGCACTTAGGTGCGTTACTTTACCACACAAAACAAAAAGAAATACTAAAGTTTAGTTGTTTTTTTATTGCTTAAGATTTAGGTTTTTTATCGTATATCAGGTTAGATTGAAGATTTTTGGGCGTTTCTGGTTTTAATTTTTTAAATAATTTTTTGTCATAATAGTTCGATACTTCTGCCTCTGTTATTCCAAAGGGTTGTAAAACTTTTTAATTTTTGAGTTAATTTCTAGTAAAAACGGAATGTAGAAGTATGTTTTGTGCGGATTAGTTATTTTTATTGTGTTTTGGTTATACTACTGATGAATTCTACTCTTTATGATTCAAAAAATCGTGTATGTTCCGGTATAATTTTTTTTTGTTTTTTTTTACTGGCTTCTTCCATCCATTCAGTGTTGCCAGAAACGTGATAATCATCAGAGTCTATGATAATTTTGGGTGAAAAATAATAAATAATAATGACCCATCATTATCAACCCCGAAATCTATGATAATTTAACAAATCCTCACATAAACGCCCTTTATTCTTATAATGCGTCCAACGCACACAGTAAAGACTCTTTTTAAGATTGATATAAAGAACTAGTATTGCCCTGCTCGTGACTTTTAAACAACTTTAACCACAGATTCAAAAACAAATGCTTTTTGTGGGTAGAACAATATTCTTTTTCAATTTTTGAAAATTCGAAGTAATAGTAGGTGTATCCATATAGGAACAATTATATATTAACAATAGCTAATATCAACTCTCAATCTCTCTCACTTTCTTCTTTACTATGAAACAAAAAGCATAAAAACTCTAGGTATATCTTGCGAAATTGAAATTAATAATTCAGCATGTTTGGCCACCCAAAATGCATTTGCATGTCATGCAAAAATAAAAACTATGATAATTTTTCACCAAACTTGATAGTTTCTCGAATTGAAAATGATACTTTTTTCCGGGATTCGAACTCGGGACCTTCCGTGCCGCAGGCAGATACGCTGCCCACTGCGCTAGGGTAGTCATTTCCAATAAGGTTTTTTTTAACTTGATACTGTGGTCTGTATGTGTAAATGTTATTGCTCTGTCGGTTAATGCTGTCACAACACTTTTTTTATATGTTTTAGGAGCATATGAATTATAATTAAGGTACCTCCCTGACCAAAGAGCTTTAGTATACCAATTGGTTTTAATTGTACCATTACAGTCATAGCTGATTTTTAGATCCAAAAAATTAATAGATTTGTTAACTTCTTTTTTCGCGGTAAATTAAATACATTTAATGTATAATTAATTTTATCATAAAATATGCATAAAATAGAATCATCGACGTATCTTTTGAAAAATACTGGTTTAAAATTAAGGGACTTAATAACACTTTCTTCTACATATTTCATTACCAAATTGCTATTGTTGCTGAAATTGGTGACCCAACGGCAACAACAAAAATTTGTGACATAATGGGCAACATGTTAATTACTAGCTTTGAAAAGGGATTTAGCGAAGGTGAATAAATAACAAAATCAATGAATAGCGAGCTTTCCCTCAAAAAGGCAATGGTAACCGTAGATCCGGATTTCGCACTTGTGGTGAGGGAAAGCTCGCTATTCATTGATTTTGTTATTTATTCACCGTCACTAAATCCCTTTTTAAATTTATTAACTCCAGAGCTTAGGAAATCTGTAAAGATAATTATATCTGTCTCCGTAGAGACGCTTAATTTTCCTTTAAAATGAAGGTACATCTGCCGATTCTGCAATTTGACAGATGGTTGTCTTTTACATGAATCCTGTGTCATATTTTTCCATCATCATTTTATCTCCTAATTCCTAGCACCGTACTGATGAGCACTACAAGTGCCGAATCCGGATCTACGGTTACCATTGCCTTTTTGAGGGAAAGCTCGCTATTCATTAATTTTGTTATTTATTCAGCCTCACTAAATCCCTTTTTAAATTTAATAACTCCAGAGCTTAGGATATCTATATAGATAATTTTATCTGTCTCCGTAGAGACGCTTAATTTTCCTTCAAAATGAAGGTACATCTGCCGATTCTGCAATTTGACAGATGGTTGTCTTTTACATGAATCCTGTGTCATATCTTTCCATCATCATTTCATCATTTCATCTCCTAATTCCTAGCACCGTACTGATGAGCACCACATGTGCGAAATCCGGATCTACGGTTACCATTGCCTTTTTGAGGGAAAGCTCGCTATTCATTGATTTTGTTATTTATTTACCCTCACTAAATCCCTTTTTAAATTTATTAACTCCAGAGCTTAGGATATCTGTAAAGATAATTATATCTGTCTCCGTAGAGACGCTTAATTTTCCTTCAAAATGAAGGTACATCTGCCGATTCTGCAATTTGACAGATGGTTGTCTTTTACATGAATCCTGTGTCATATTTTTCCATCATCATTTCATCATTTCATCTCCTAATTCCTAGCACCGTACTGATGAGCACCACAAGTGCGAAATCCGGATCTACGGTTACTTTTTGAGGAAAACCTCGCTATTCATTTATTTTTTTATTAATTACTAGCCCCTTTCTGGTCGAACCAAAAAAAAAATTATTATCGACACAGCTGCTCTCTTATCGACCCACGAAAAACGCGTGTGTAGACTCGTAAATAGTATTTCGATCTCGATCCAACCCTAGATATTTTCAGAGTCGAATCTAAATTGAAATTAAATACTGCAAACAAGCATATCGGTATCGGATTTAAACCGTCTTCAAAATAAACCCAACTCTAATGAAAGCGTAGCAAATATCAAAATGACGTAAAAGTCGTGTAAAAATCAATACCTTGTAATGAAATTTAAGCAAACAGAGCTAGATAAGGTGTTTGATGTATTAATATGAATTTTTTAAAGTTTTGATGATAACGGGTAATCAAAATGCAGCAGGCGATGATATTGTTGCTGTACTATCTTTGGTAAACAGAGGCATTTTTTACACACGGGCAAGATCCCATAATTACTACCATTATCCTGTTTTAGTGGCATCAAATATCTTTCCATATATTTTCTATGAACATTTAATCTCTTAAATTAAATTAAAATAATTACATTAAAATCACAAAATGTGGAAAGAGGATTTGTATGTAAATGTAATTGCCTGTATAGCCAGCATCAAGACCCACAATCAAACTAAATTCTATGCTGAGTACAGGTTTGTCTCAATTGCGCGTTTCATTTCTTCTGATCACCAACCTCTTTATCTGATCATAAACTACTTTCAGCTACACAAAGTCTGGATCAGCCTCAGATTTAGAACAACCCCCTAACTGAGCTTCGTTACCCCCTTCACAATCTTCTTCATTTTTGTCTTCACGCGACTCGACTTTTATTAAAGGACAAGATTAATTTTCCAAATTAACAAGTTTTTGAACAAATTTATCTTTTTAAGTATTTTAACATAGAATATTTTAAAAGTTTACAGCCTCAGATTTAGAACCACCCCCTAACTGAGCTTCGTTACCCCCTTCACAATCTTCTTCCTTTTTGTCTTCACGCGACTCGACTTTTATTAAAGGACAAGATCTTTTCCAAATTAACAAGTTTTTGAACAAATTTATCTTTTTAAGTATTTTAACATAGAATATTTTAAAAGTTTACAGCCTCAGATTTAGAACCACCCCCTAACTGAGCTTCGTTACCCCCTTCACAATCTTCTTCCTTTTTGTCTTCACGCGACTCGACTTTTATTACAGGACAAGATCTTTTCCAAATTAACAAGTTTTTGAACAAATTTATCTTTTTAAGTATTTTCACATAGAATATTTTAAAAGTTTACAGCCTCAGATTTAGAACCACCCCCTAACTGATCGTCGGAATCCCCTTCACAACCTTCTTACTTTTTGTCTTTACGCGACTCGACTTTTATCAAAGAACAAGATCTTTTAAAAGTTAACAAGATTTTGAACAAATTTGTCTTATTAAGTATATTATTTTTTTTAAATTAATTTCAAAGGTTTACTTTTAGCCCCTGATTAATTTTTTGTTCTTTATCCACTACAAACATTTCTAAATGTCAACATCAGAATCAAAAAGATCACAAAATATATTAAAATCATCCAATCGCGAAGGTCAGACAAGAAAGTGTTTTGAGTTGATCTGTGATTTTATATCCTACCTTTTTAATAGTAATTATAACAAAATTCAAGTCTGTCCAAGTTCAAACTGCACGGACTGTATCTCAATAAATCAAAGCAACATCCACATTTTTGTATCCAAGGCACTATATCATTATCATTACTCATCATTTTATAAAGAAATCTACCTTTTTACTGTAGATTCCCGTACCTAACACCAAAATGCATTTAACAAAAAAAAAAATGAGTAAATTTCTAATGAACGATGCTCGATTGTTGACTTTTTCTTCTTAAACGCTTCTTTCTTCTTTCTTTACCTAAGTATCCATTGTTTCATTTTGTTTCTTCAACAATTGTTGGTTTTTTCAAAAAAGTTACAAATCTTTTCACGAGGTAAAGTCAAGTTAGAAAGATCCATAACTTTTTTGTTACTTAATTGAATTAAACTATTAATACGTCACGATGTAAAGAAAGGATGGATCTTCTGTGCCAATGACAAGAAAGGTTGGAACTTTTGTGGCAACGACTTTGATTTTCTTCATTATCGCACACCATCTTTTTAAAGGGAAAATTACCTATATTTAAAACTGTCCCCATCTTGAATATTTAAGATATGTCAAATTTTTAACTGTAACATAGAAACTCCACCCAACAAGCATTTGGACGTTATATTAGGTTTTTTTCACGTAGGGCAAGAAATACCTGATGTCGGCTCCGACGTCCATCAGTCTTCCTGAGGACCAGATTTAGCACCTAAGTGGGGAATCAATATTCGAGTCGTTTCGACGTCTGGTGCTGCACAGTGTTTTGGTCAAATATTACGTAAAATTACGTAGACCCACGACCCGAAGTCTTACTATGCACACCAAGTTTAAACTTATTAGGTAAAAACTTTTATATGTCTAAACAAACAAATCCCAATGAAATGTGGATGACAATAATTATTATCTTAGTTATTTTACGTAACTGAAAAAAGTTAGTTTTACACATTCTATGGATTTAAATCTTCCAACAAAGGTCAGTTTACTGATAAATATAATTCAAATAGACATTAAAAAAACAGAAACCCACAAAAATAATTCAAAAATATTAAAAAATTAATTAGTAAAAAATTATAGGCATTTAAGAAATGCATTTTAGTTAAAATGAACAAATAAAATGTATTGTTGTAATGGCGCATCGATGCTGCGTTTAAAATGGCGTTTCAGGCGCCGACCAAATTTGTCATGAATATTCACCTATTCGGACAAGAACACCTTCTGCGACGTTGCCTTGTAGAACGACCCGATCTAGAATATTGTAGTATAATTGTTGGTCATGCATCCACGTCGGTGGACTTCGGAATAGTTACATTTAATAAATAAAAGTTTGGTAACGTCAATTTTATTACAATTCTACTTTAAAAGACATACTAAATATAACGTCTCATGAATTGGACGTTATACGGGGTGTCCCAAGGTAAGTGGTCTATTAGATTATTTTGGAAACTATACAATAGAAACTTTTAAACTTTCCATTCTAACATATTTATAAAATTCTTTCGTATTTGCAGTGTTGCCATTTACAGAAAATCTTGGCAACAACTTTGTTATTTTAAATTAAACACCCTGTATATATTTCCATTTTTGGATAAGATTGATTTGACAAGTTTTCACGTTCGTATCTTGGTTTTTCACAAGCTATCGTTTTAGACTATGTTTAAATTTAACTCAGGGTTAAAATATTCCAGGGTAAATTTAACCCTGGATTAAAAACAAAACGATAGCCTGATAGGAATGTGGAAACCGTTTTGTCCTATCTTTAACCGTTATGATGTTACGGGCTGTCAAAATTATAACATGGCTATTTTCACCTGTCAATATTTTAAAAACAGTTGAAAATATTTATAGGACCATTGACGTTTAGTACATCGATGTATAGGACATTATGCATAAAATGTACCTAGAATTTTTTGTAGAATTATTTAAAATAACAAAGTTTTTGTCAAGATTTCATGTAAATGGCAACACTGCAGGTACAAAAGTATTTTATAAATATACTTTACATGGACTTATGTTAGAATAGAAAATTTGAAAAGTTTCTATTGTATAGTTTCTAAAATAACCTAATAGGGACGCACCTTGGAACACCCAGTATGACGTCCAACATGCATTCTAAATTTATTGACGTCCGTTTTCACTTTGGTCCGACTTCGAATTTTATTCTAAAAATTACGTCGCCGTAATTAACGTTAATTTACGTCGCTGATAAAGTAAGTATCGACGTCACAACTGATGCACTAGTTGTTGGCGACGTCAGGTTTTAGTAAAAAATACGTTGTTTGGTGGACAAACCAACTGTCGACCTAAATTTAGGCCAAATGGACCATTCAGGCTAAGAGTTGTAGCAAATTCAAAAAGTAATGAACCTTGTGGCCATCTTATACCTTTCAGCACATTTACCTTAAACACCATATATTTGAGAAAGTGGCATCTTGGTGGGATTTTTTTTGCAGTATATTGACCTCGGTTTGAATCTTTTCATTGCGTTCAATATTTTCAATTACATCTTGTTACATTTTTTGTAAGACAAAGTAACTTTCTATCTTTAATACTCTTGATATTAATTAAAAAATACAAGTACGTCCCATCTAGCGCACTGATAAAAATGTTTTTGAAAAGTCAACCACATGGTGGGGTTGACATATATTTATTTAACTCAACGAACATTTTGTTGACTCAAGCTGTTAATTTGTTACTGTAAATAAATTATACTTGGCTTAAGTACTTTTACTTTCTTGATTTAAGGGATTAATTCCTTTGACTTCTTATCATTTAAGTTAAGTACATGATGGATTTGTTCTTAGAAAATATTTTTTGCCCTGCAAGTATAGAGAAAATGGTGACGGCACTTATTATTTAACACTGGAATGCCTCGCATATCTAGCTACCGATCTCTGGTCGACCACGAGCTTCTACTCTTACCGTTACCGAACGCCAGTTCAACATCTCGCCGGCATCCATCGAAGGATTTTGTATATATACTTGGAGGAGAAAAATGCAAGCAATGAGGCCCTATGTTCCTAATCATGTAAGGTGTTATTGATGATATTATGGGACTACTCTGAGAATATAATAACCACTGGCCAATATAATACTGCGATGTTGTTGATAGTGGAATCAAAGGAATGAATAAAGAATTTTGCTTTAAATGCACAGTTTAATTTAGTTTAAAAATTTCATGAAAACATCGATATTTATGTTGAATACCTAATTTATTTCTTATAAATAAATTTTTGCTTAGACTAAACAAAAATTTGTTTCATTAAAATCCAATTTTGAGGCTTGATACAAATAAATTGTGACTTTGATTTAAGAACACGTTTGTTTCAGCCTACTTAAGCAAATTTTTATTTAACTCAAATAATTTTTTTTTATCAATCCGCAAAATTTTTTAAAACATTAATGACCTAATACTGTAGCTCTAGAATGCCTTCAAATACTTGCTATAATTAAATGCAAGATATTTTATTTACCTATTTGAAGCCTTCTTTATTTTGCTTGAAATCATGCTCGTCTGATCGATGAGTAAATAACCAACAGGCATATACTAAGGGGTTTCAAGGACACCAATATGTCTTTAACCCAAATATGTGACAAAAAGTTTGGCTTTTCTCAAGAACGGTCAATGAGCCTTTATTAGCACTGTCGATCCATTGTGAGACGTGTCGATTGCGTCAGTAGTGGAAGCAACTGACAACCATCTAGCAGCGAAAATTTAGGTTATGTCTAATATTTTTGTTTGCTTGTGGAAAATTTATTTTCCTACGACCACACACGAAAGTAACCAAATCTGCACTCTATAACGCCTCCGAAAGATTTATATGTCACACGCGTATCAATTTTATTTTCGTCTCTAGGGACGAACATGTTTTCTTCTATAGTGACGAAAATAAATGAATGAACAAATGATGAAACCATCCAAACTACTTAGGTATCTAGTAGGATATGATTTGTAGAAACGTCGGAAATAGACCGAAACCAGCAGAGGTTTTAAGGAAAAGCCTAGCATCTTGTTTTCGAGGGATGAGATCTTTCTCCGGGATTGAACTCTTCTCTTGAGGGATCGTTCCTTCTCTCAAGATTCAAGAATTGGGCTCCAGGGGACACGTGTTCCTGTAAAATATTAGTGGCGCACACCAAACCTTGTGATAGAATACATCAACAGAAATCTACCTTTAATTAGGGAGTTTGTCAGACTTGAGGAAAAGGTCACTAACATTAAATTGTGGTTTGACCTTCGGTGTTGGTCGGTGAGACATGATTGCATCGTATAATCCAAAGGAAACAAAATATAAAATAATAATAATGTATCCACATAAAAATGATATTAACATTTTTTATTAACTTTTAATTGCTCACCGGTCGGTATAAATATAAATAAGTTAAGGTGACCTGAAGAGATTGCAGCAGAGCATTTTTGGGTACATAATTTTTAAACTTCGCGGACTAAATTTCATAAATCCCTTTTATTTCATATTGTGTTGTAATGTTCCCTCTTACGGAATTAATTTGTGTCCGGGAAATGACCTATTACATCACTAGTCCGGTAAAATAACATTACCGGACTCAAACTAAATTTCTAAATTTTTATAAGCAAAATGGTATATTTTTGAACAAAACTTTATTATTAATGAAAAACAAATATTTTATACAATAAACTATTAAAAATTACTTATAAATATTCACAGTAATTGTGCAATTCGAATTGTTTGAAATTACATGAGCAGCAGCCGAGCAATCTTTTTCGGGGTTACCTTTTCGCGAGGAAGAGTAACTTTGGGTTTGGTGTTGTTGGTGTAGAACTTGAACAAAGTTTTCTCTTCCCTGGATCATTCTAGCTACTTTTGTTTCTGTCTCTAAAGACTCCTCGACATATTTTTCGGCCACAGAGGTGCTCTTCCAGCCGCCGTGAAGTTTTAGCACATTAACATCTGCTCCCGCGTTTGCTAATAGCGTGGCAGACGTTCTGCGGAAGCAGTGTCCCCCCGTGTACCTTTCGGGATTGGACAAATTCAAATATTCCGCAATTTTTCGAGGCGCTCCCCCAATTGTATGGAGGCCCACTCTTTGGCTAATACATTTTCTTTTTCTGTAACCGACAAAAAACGCTTTTTCGGGAATGTTGGTGGGTCGCAGATGGCGATAAGTACGGAATATGCTTAAAAATGAATCTTGAATATCATCGTCATTTAGGTTGTAGAGCTCCTCCCTTCGACACCCTCCGGAAATACCTAGTAGCGCCACAACCTGAAACAATACAAAAAAATAATAATTTAAAAAAGGCAGAAAAGTATAAATAATAAATCCCCCTGTGTAAATTACCTATTGCGTAAATTCAGTTAAAAAAATATATTTTTATTTAATGGAAACCAAAAAACTTACCTTAATTAACAAAAATTTCTCGGTTTCTTCCTCTCTGGTAAAAATTAAATATTACGAAAATACGACGTATTTTTACAAAGTAGGAATTTAACACATTTTTTTTTTAATAAAACTAATTTAACACATACCACATCTAAGAAGTAGGCCAACATAACATTTTCGTTGACGGTATTTTCCACATTAAAAGTCTTTCTCCATTCGCAGAATGTTTCATATTCTTTTTTATATCTTACTGAAGATTTGGCTGGAATCAGTTTTTCTGTTGCGGCTGAACTTTTTTTCAAAATTGCGTCCATTTTCACTGCTATACGTGACAGAAACAAATAAACTTTATTTTGTTTCTGTTAGCAACCAATTCACAGATGACTGGACTTCAAAATTTTGACAATAATTTGATGGAAAATTGTAAAGTAATTGTTGAAACAAATATAGATGACATGACATTTTTTTGCTATATTGATTGTCGCTGTCTTCTCAAAAAAAATTATTTTTATTTCAAATTAAATAAAACAGTATGAAATAAAACGTTGTACGATACACAGCCGTGAAATGTCATTTAAGTACTCGTCTAGATAAAAAACATCTAGACTTGTACTTTAATAGACCATTTCCCGGCCTTGCAACGTAAATTACTATTACATGCAAATATAAAAAAGCTAGATCTATCAAATGTATACAGGGCTTCTAGTATTATCTAGAGGCCTTTTTTACGATTTTTGACAGTTATTGTTTTACAAGAGGTGAGCAACTGGATTTGAAAGTTGTTAGGGAAATGTTTGAAATTGTGTATTGGCAATGATAGTTGGTAACCCCTGACAATAAATAACTTTGTCACTGTCAGATTTTTGATTAAGAAACGTCAGATTTAAAAATGGAATTTTGCTGTATTAGAAACTGTTAAAATACGTGCCTCGACGAATTTGTATTGTTCCCTTGTCCAATTGAGAAAAAGTGAAAGGAAACCATGCATTTACCAAGCTGAAAAATTAATAAAAATGGCCGAATTTGCGAGGTAAGTGAGCTACAAGCCGTAGGTACATACAAACGCATTTAGCATGTACTTCGTTAATATTGTAAGCAAAAGAGTAACAAAAATATAGACCATAGGATTCTTTATATTTTATCTATTATTTACATTTTATATTTATATGAGTTGCCCACCTCTGGTAAAACAACAACTGTTGAATGTATAGAGGCTCTCTAGTATTATCTACCAATTTCTCATAATTTATATATATTATATAAATAATCAAGACTTACAAAGGACAATTCATTTGCCTAAATTTAGGGGTAAGCATATATCCCGTTATTCATAAATAGAAAAAATATTATAACATAAAAGATTGTCATTTAAAAATAAATTATTATAAAAAATTTGTGTAAAAGTCCGTGTTTGTTAGAAAGCAATTTTAATTAAAAAATGTTTGTGATAATTATAATGTTATGTAATGTTGACGTCCGCCCGTCTAACTAAAATTTGAAACAGATGTGGCATGATTAATTAAAAATCATAAATAATATTTTGCGTTTAATAATTACCAGAATTACAAAATGTTTCGCTGGCAACTGCTCAATATAAGAATTTGTGAGTTTCCAGATAAACTGAAGTATATATATTAAAAATTATTAATTATTTAATTTAGAAAAATATGAAGATATCAGTATTTATAAACACTCAATTAGCTAATAGTTTTGGCCTTCGAAATAAATTACTTTGTTTAAATTTTTACTTCCACTTACTTCCAATTCTTTTTGCTATTTTTTTCTTTGGCTATACCCATCCACTTTTTGTCAACATTCCAATTAAGCCCAACCCCTCATTTCACACACAATCTTCTTATCTTCTTAGTCACTTGATTAGTATTTGGTTTTGTTATGGTGTTAGTTATAGTTTTTGTCTTAAAAATTGCCCACTATTCATACTTGTCTTTGTTATAGTCATAACAATCACTAAGCAAGATCATCTAACCTCACTTTTTTAATGTTTTGTTTTCTTTACTTTCAACCTTTGACTTAACAAAGTTATGATTGTTTTCCACAAACCAAAACTACACTTTTTTGCACTCGACGCGCGTTTCGCTAACAACGTTAGCATCATCAGGAGACGATAAACAATAAACTAATTTAACCTACACTCTATCTTATATACTATCTTTTAGTGGGCGGAGATAAGACAAATAATTTGTGATTGGTCAAGCTCTATAATACTATCTCCTCTCAAATAAAGAATAAAGTGTACTAAACAGAATGGGTACTCTTTCTTTATTTAAACTTTTTCTGGATTTAATGATTTCCATACTTTCATATGCATTCAAAAGTCTTTTGTTTGGTACACTTTTTAGTAGTTTTAGGTTATCTAATGTGAATCTATGATTGTTTTCAAAAGCATGCTCGGCCACACTTGACTTTTCTGTTCTTCCTTATTTTAAGTGTGCTAAGTGTTCTTTGAATCGTATTTGAATAGAGCGTCTCGTTTGGCCAACATATTTTTTTGTCACAATCCATGCAATCAATTTCGTAAATTCCACTTTTTCTCTAGAACTGTAGTTTAATCCTTGGGATTTCCTAGTAAACTTCTTATTGCGTTTCCGGATTGATATACTAATTTAAGACCGGTGTTATCAAATACTTTTTTCTAATCCTTTCGTATAATTAGAATTATAAGGAATTGATATAAATTTAGAATCGCAGGTATCTTTTTGAAAAACCGGCTTTTTGTGATGTTTTTTCCAATTTACCACTACGCAAAAACTTTAAGTGCCGGGGATGAAATTACCATCTTAGCCATAAACAAACACTTTATTTTAATCTACCCTACCATTTTTCTGGATGTGGCTTCCCAGATCTTTTTGCAATAACCCGGTAAAAATGAGCTATATGCCTGTCGTTTTTATTAACTTTCGAAACTTCTACAGGTATGAAATTAACTCTGTGTTTCGGACTTCCATTGTCTATATTTTATTTATACACGACGTTTCGATCAGTACAATCTCTGATCGTCTTCAGGTGCAAACTACAATCAATTCCTAAGGCTACGTACGTATATACTGTGAGAAATCACTCAACCTTAAAGTTTAAGAAGTTGGCTCCGCCCAAGGAGGGGCTTCCAAATATTTGGGATTTCAACACTTCGTTTACTGAAAATACCCTGATTCTGGCCAATAAAGGCAGCTTCAAGGAATTTTCGTTTCTTCCAGTGTGACTCCTTGTGCAAAACCTTTGCTTCTGCCCACTTCATTCGGTGTTGTTTTGACCATGCATGTTCGGCAATTCCTGATTTCGTGGTTTGACCTTTTTTGTTGTTCGTCTGATGTTCCTTAAGCCTAACAGATAGTGGTCTTTTAGTTTCGCCTATGTATGATTCACCACACTCACAAGGAACTTGGTAAATGCATTCCTTATTTTGTTTGTTCTCCGGTTTTGTTTTACTAAGAAGGCTTCGAATTGTATTACTAGATTTAAAAGCTGTTTTAATATTAAAGTTTTTCGCTACTCTTCGAATTTTCTCTGATACTCCTTTAACGTATGGGATTGTAAGGAATGCATTTGCCTGGTTTTGGTCTTGTAATATCTGTCCTGTTTGTTGAAATTTAGAAATAGTATCTGTTATAAGTTTCAGGCTGTAACCATTCTGCTGCAGATCCTTCTTAATGTTTCTTATTTCGATTTCCAAGTTATGAGAATTGTTACAAATTTGAACGGCTCTGTTATACAAAGTTTTGATTATGCCTCGTTTGGTTGTAGCAGAGTGATTTGAACCTTGATTTAAATATTGTCCTGTGTGAGTGGGTTTACGATAGACTGTTGTTCTGATGTCGCTTTCTACTCGTGTGACAAGTACATCAAGAAAAGGAATTTGACAATTTTGCTCCAACTCCATTGTGAATTTAATGGTGGGTTTTATGTTATTTAGGTTGTGAAGAAATTCTGAAAGTTGTTGGTCATTCCTCAGCGAGAGCTTAGGTTTATATGTTGCGGTATCAACCGCGTGTGATTCGAACCAATCCATGTAAATATTGGCCACCACTGGTGAAAGCGATGAACCCATTGGCAGAACGTCTTCCTGAGCATAAAACCTATCTTTCACTTGAAAATAAGAGTTATGTAGGCAGCACTCCAACAACTCCATCTTTCCCTCCAGCGGTAGGCTGGTACGTTCATAAAGGGATTCGTCATCAACCAGTCTCTTTCTAATAATATCTATCTATTCCTTTATTGGGACATTGGTGTATAGACTTTCGACATCAAAACTGACAAGTCTATCCTCGGTTCCTAAAACAAAAGATTTAAGAATATTAACAAAATGGTTGGAATTTTCTACAAATGCCTGCAACAGGTTGAATAATTTTCAATTTGTTTTGACCATGCATGTTTGGCAGTTCCTGATTTCGTGGTTTCTTCTTCGTAAAACAAAACTGGAGAACAAACAAAATAAGGAATGCATTTACCAAGTTCCTTGTGAGTGTGGTGAATCATATATAGGCGAAACTAAAAGACCACTATCTGTTAGGCTTAAGGAACATCAGACGAATACCCAAAAAGGTGAAACCACGAAATCAGGAATTGCCGAACATGCATGGTCAAAACAACACCGAATGAAGTGGGCAGAAGCAAAGGTTTTGCATAAGGAGTCACACTGGAAGAAACGAAAATTCCTTGAAGCTGCCTTTATTGGGCAGAATCAGGGTATTTTTAGTAAACCAATTGTTGAAATCCCAAATATTTGGAAGCCCCACCTTGTGCGGAGCCAACTTCTTAAACTTCAAGGTTGAGTGATTTCTTACAGTATATAAATAAGTAGCCTTAGGAATTGATTGTAGTTTGCACGTGAAGACGATCAGAGATTCTACTGATCGATCGAAACGTTGTGTATAAATAAAATATAGACAATGGAAGTCCGAAACACAGAGTTAATTTCAAACACATCATTGTCTCAAACTTTCAAACATTCTACAGGTATGCGGTGGCACATGAATGTGGGACTAAATACCTATTAAATCCTCATTCTTGAATTTTATTATAAATGTTAATAAACAAGTGTAGTCATGCCCTACTGGCATAATTAGCAATTTTTATACTTTTTCGACTGTCATTTTGAAAAATGGCGTCTAATTTTGGAAAATGGCATCTAAAACCACTGGTCCACTGGTAATATATATCTTACTTCTGCTGTCTCTCTTATAGGTTATTTAAATGACTTTGTTGGCTTGACAAATTAGTAGAATATAAAATTCAAAGTTCCGAAACTTAATAAAAACGACAGGCATATAGGCCATATTTACCGGGGTATACCATAAACATCTGGGAAGCCGTATCAAAAAAAATGGTAGGGAGGTTTAAAGCGAAGTACTTGTTTATGGCTAAGATGTTAATTTCATCTCCAGCACTTAAATTTTTGCGAAGTGCTAAATTGGAATAAACATTCCAAAAAGCTGGATTTTCATTTGTACATATTATTTTCAAGGTCAATCAAGATGCATTGGCATCAACTAAACTTTTTTTTTCATAGTAAGCGGCGATAAGTTAAGAAGAATTAATGGTCGCCATTTTGCTACATAGCCGCCATATTGAAACGCGTCACAGCTGAACCAATTTTTTTTCAACAATATTGTTGGAGTTGCCTTTTTATCTTTCCTACCAAATTTGGTCTTCTTCGCTTTGATAATTGATGAATAGCGCCCTTTAATATGTTATTTTTGCAATTTGTTAATTTTACTGGGGTATTTTTCCATTTCTAATAGTTTAAGGTAGATTTGAAGTTGCACTGACAAAACCTCGAATTATTAAGATTTTTTGAAGAGAAAATGGTAAATATCTTGTTTTTTGCTATTTTTAAGGTCATTTAAGGTCGGATGACCTTGAATGTAAATTTTTTGGAATCCTTGTTCTCGAATTATATGAAATGGTGTATAATAATGCCCCGGTTGCGAAAGTTGTATTTTTTATAATTTTTGGCCGCCATGTTGAAAGGTGACGTAATATCAACCTCTTCTACGCGGATGCGAACAAAACACCCTGTAACACTCGATTATGTGACTTAAGAGATATCAATCCCACATAGTCCCAAAACTCCTTCATTCAAAATCCCACGGACCTACACATGCCCCTTCACTATTTACAAAATGTGACTTCCATTCTATGTTCAGCCCATTCTAATGTTTATTTGACTTCAAAAAGTACGGATATCATATGACCCGTTGTCAATGACAAAAGAAAAACAAAATGTACTCTTAACAGGAAGTTCTTGAGTTCAGACGTGTCAAATAACAGCAGAACTAAATTATATAGGAAATAAAATATAAGACTGGACTTAAATTTTTTACAAAAATCTTTAAAAAATCATAAATTGCAAAATTTGAGCCCAGGTCCGCGCTTGTACGCACCTGTTCCCTTGTATCAATTGTGGTCACATTTTTACTTCAAATTAAGTTTTTTTTTAAATTTTTATCCTCATACCCCCCCCCCCTCCAAAGCCAATTCCTGGGTGCGCCACTGTTAAAGCAAAACTCTCTGGCGCGTTCAATAAATCTCTAATATATCACGATAGTAAATTTTTTCGCGAAGCTTAATTACGACTTATGTCCCTACGATATTTTTACGTCGATTATCGTAGGGAGCGGCTCATAGCGTAAAAAAATGTTTAAACGGCACATGCTTGGTTACGTTCGGTTTACTGAGAATTAACCATATACATACGAGAGAGGAATAGAAGAGCGCCTGCTCCCTGTGCGAGAGTCAAGATTTTTTGGACCACCATTTTTATGGTGGTACGTTACATTCGGTAACGTAACCGACGCGACGGTCTCTTGAATAAACACGGTCTAGTAACTTTTTTGCTCCGCCCACCTGATGACGGCATAAAGATATCGGCCTGCTTTCTTTATTGACTTTTGTTGTTGACATTTGTGAACTTGTTATTTTTGCAGCAGTTTTTGTAATAAAAATTGTGTTTGTACAATACCATTTTTATTATTTCTGTCGTAGGAAGCTGCATTTAGGTATTATTTTAGTGAAAATAAAAAAAAAACAAGGAATTTTATAGTTTTTGCCTATTTGCACTTTCCCAAAAATCCCTGTCACAAATCCCAAACACAAATAAAAAAAATAGCTTCCAAAACGGGAAAAACAACAACTACATGACCTAACTTTTGAACGACGAGTTCAAACTAACCCCAACTCATTCAATGGGTTTCTTGACGGAATCGATTACCAACTATTGATCTCAATTTCTATTTACTGCAACATCAACTCATGCAGGCCAAAAATAAATTTTGTTTGCTTATACACAAGAAGTTATAATAAAAGATAAAAGCAAAAAATATCCCTGGCATCCATCACTTAAAAAAGAAAAATCCGAAAATTTAATTTAATTTGTCAAGACAAAAATAAGCTGCTATCTTTGTGTCGTCATCAAGTCGAAGAGTGGGTCAAAATTACTAGACCGTATCTATTCTACAGACCATAAACTGAACCTAAATTTCTTGAAGGGCACAGGTGTTGACTTTAAAGTTTGTTTTTTGTTTTTTTTATTATGCAGTTGAATAACAAACAAATAACTCAGCAAACCTAAATTAGATGATAAAAATTTGATATAAATCGATTAAAGAGGGAGAATTTTTTCTACTATTTATATGATAGGGATATTAATATTTTTTTAAATATTCATGTTACGTACTAAAAACCTTCTGTTGATGAAAACTGTAATGTAATATAATATAGGAATTATTAATAGAAACATTTAAGTGTGTTTTTTTCAAAAGTGTCATAGATAAAATTTGTAAAATTATATCTAAACTTGGTCCTTAGCATGTTACAGGAATATAAAAAAAAGAATATTTTATTCGTATTAACAGTACATGAAAAACCCCCTGTGTACTCGATTTATATCATCTAGAAGTAATATTCCCACAATATTTCTATGTTTATTGAGAACATATCTTGCATTTAAAAGGAAATCAAGTCCCTAAAAGCCTTGCATTTTCCGAAAAAAACGGCGTAGCGACAATAACTCTCCCAATCAAGTTAGCCTGGAAAAAACGCAGAAAAAAAAATCCTCTGGGCGCAACCAGACTGCGTCAGGCATGCGCAGTAGATTTTTCTCCTTCGGCCTTGGCCATAGCCAACAGATTATTTTCCTTTTTTCTAAAGTTATTATTGTTACACATTTTGCGACACAAACTCAAAGTTAAATCTGTGTTTCGGAATTCCATTGTCTATATTTTATTTATACACGACATTTCGATCAGTACAATCTCTGATCGTTTTCAGGGGTAAACTACAATTAATTGATAAGGCTACTTATATACTATGGGAAATCACTCAACCTTGAAGTTTAAAAATTTGGTTCCGCCCAAGGAGGGGCTTCCAAATATTTCGAATTTCAATACTTGGTTTACTGAAAATACCCCGATTCTGCCCAATAAATGCAGATTTCAGGAATTCTCGTTTCTGCCACTGTGACTCTTTGTGCAATTGTGCATTCGGTGTTGTTTTGACCATGCATGTTCGGCGATTCCTGATTTCGTTGTTTCACCTCTTTGGGTTAGAAAGTGGTCTTTTTGTTTCGCCTATTATGTAGGAGTCACCACAAGAAACTTGGTAAATGTATTCCTTATTTTGTTTACTCTCCGGTTCTGTTTTACTAAGAAGGCTTCGAATTGTATTATTAGATTTAAAAGTTGTTTTAATATTAAAATTGTTCGCTACTCTTCGAATTTTCTCTGATACTTCTTTAATGTATAGAATTGTAAGGAATGCATTTGCCTGATTTTGGTCTGAATTTGGTTTAAGGCTGAAACCATTCTGCTGCAGATCCTTCTTAATGTTTCTTATTTCGATTTCCAAGTTATGAGAATTGTTACAAATTTGAACGGCTCTGTTATACAAAGTTCATATTATGCCTCGTTTGGTTGTAAAAGAATGATTTGAACCTTGATTTAGATATTGTCTTGTGTGAGTGGGTTTACGATAGACTGTTGTTCTGATGTCGCTTTCTACTCGTTTGACAAGTACATCAAGAAAAAGGATTTGACAATTTTGCTCCAACTCCATTGTAAATTTAATGGTGAGTCTTACGTTATTTAGGCGGTCCAGACAATAAAAGTATCATCAACATATCTCAGCCAGAGCTTAGGTTTATATGTTGCGGTATCAACCGTGTGTGACTCAAACTACTCCATGTAAATATTGGCCACCACTGGCGAAAGCGATGAACCCATTGGCAGACCGTCATCCTGAGCACAAAACCTATCTTTCACTTGAAAATAAGAGTTATGTAGATAGCACTCCAACAACTCCATCACTTCCTCCAACGGTAGGCTGGTACGTTCATAAAGGGATTCGTCATTAACCAGTCTCTGTCTAATAATATCTAGCGATTCCTTTGTCGGGACATTGACCTATAGACTTTAAATATTAACAAAATGAAACAAAGTTATGACTGTTTCCCACAAACCAAAACTACACATTTTGCACTCGACGTGCGTTTTGCTAACAACGTTAGCATCATCAGGAGACAATAAACAATGCGCGCGCGTCGAGTGCAAAAAAAAAATAATTTTGGTTTGTGGGAAAAAAATCATAACTTTGTTTTAGTGCAACCAAAGGTTCCAAATTCCCAACATAATTAACAAAATGGTTGAAATTTTCTACAAATGAATCGAATAGAAAATGATGCCTGCAAGAGGTTGAATAATTTTCGAAAGGAATTTAGACAGATTGCTTGTTGGAGAATTTCTGGAACTTCTAATTGGGCGTAAGGGCATTGCATCTTTGTGAATTTTGGGAAGTCCGTATAGATGAGGAGGCTTGCTATAATGTGGTGTAAGTTGAGACCTTGTGTTGTCCGAAATATATCTGGAATAATTTATTAAAATTATATAAACCTTACTTTCGATTGACTGCGTCGGGTCTTTTGGGAGAAGTTTATAGTTTCCTTTAGCAAGTACCTCTTCAACTTTCTGTTCATAGGTTTCCGTGTCCAAAATCACTGTTGCATTGCCCTTGTCTGTCGGTAAGATTATAACTGATTTGTCCTTTTGAAGACGATCAGAGATTGTACTGATCGAAACGTCGTGTATAAATAAAATATAGACAACTCAAACACGTATAAAGTCAAAAAAAGTGCAAAAAAGCAGATAAAAGCCAAGGAACCGAGGAGTGGCTCGGTCGTCATTTTGTGTACGCCAAGATGCATTTTTTAAAAGAGTTTTCTGTTAAAAATGCCTCAGAGTGCTATAAATTGTCTTCAAATGCATAGAATGCCTCTAAATGCTTCGAAATAATGCTTCAAAATACCTCAGAATGCCATCGGCCCGCGACGTGTACACCAGAGTGCATTACCGAACCGTCAAAACAAAAACAAGCGTAAGTGATATTAGCAACCGAAGTACAGATATAGAATGATTTAGTTATGGCGGTTGAAGGAGAATTTTAGAGGAAGGTGGTTTAGTTATGGCGGCACTCATGGTGTTTGAAAAAAATTTGGATGCTCACACTTGTCAAAAATCGTTCTCCTCACTCTCTCAATTCTCTGGAATTAACAACTCAACCGTAATTGCTCGCAATGAGATACTGTAATTACTTAATGAGGTCAAAAAATGCGTGCGACGCTATATGATCTTTTATTATCATCATTTATTACAATTTACCCTAGGTTTTTTTTATTTAATAATTAGCCGCATATGTATTTGGTGGCAGTTTTTTCTTGTTATCAGTTGGCAGCAGGAGAAAGTGGCTTAAGTGCTGGGTAAGATCGCATATTGTTCTTATCGGTTCACGGGAAGCGTGTCAAAAATTAATCGCAAGATTTGATAGACAGTTAGACAGCTAGGAACTGTGAAGTTAAATAAAATCGTTTAATAAAGAAAAATCCCGGTGTCATCTTCCAAATAGAGAAGCTTGTCAACGCAGCAATCCAGGGCCTACGGCGCTCTAGAGATTTAAATTTGACGCACGCGCAATAGCGATTCGGATGGATTGTGGGCGTATTATTTTCTGTCAGTCTGTGGTTAAAGTGTTTTTCGTTTCTAGCAAATTATTTTCGATACTTTTGTAATTCTGATATTTCAAGGTTCGGGAAAATTATAATCGGTTAAATTATGTTCGTGTCTTTTAAAGATTGACTAAAATAAAATTCTATTAAATTATATTTACATCAAGCAACCAGGGTCATTCTGCACTTATTTTATTGAAAGCCAACATGTTTCGGAAGTATAAACTGTCATCATCAGGGGTTCTGGAAAAAAGCTGAAGAAGAAATGTTAAACTCAGAAACCCCTATGTAGCCCCTCCCCGCACCAACTCTCATTTTCAGATGAAAGGTAAAAAATTACATTCCCAAAATGTTACTGGGAAAAAGGAAAAAAATCGATGCTTGAAAAGGTCACACAGTGTGGTTCTAACTTCAGGAGACCCCCAGATATGTACAATATTAAAATTAATTTTGTAGCTCAAGCTAGGTAAGTCCTCTTCAAATGGTTATACAACTTAAGATATATTTTCCTAGGAATTATTTAAATATTTTTATTACGTTTATAATACATTATATAAAAAGATTAATAATAATACAAAAAAAAATTCACTTGTTTCTGTAAAGATCAATTTATCCTTTCTTAAAATTGATCTTTACAGAAACAAGTGATTTTTTTTTTGTATTATTATTAATTTGTTTATATAATGTATTATAAAGGTAATAAAAATATTTAAATAATTCCTAGGAAAATATATCTTAAGTTGTATAACCATTTGAAGAGGACTTACAAAGAGAACTAAATAGCGTCAGCTGGACATTATATAATTTAACTGGAAAAAAAAGGAAGAGAGCAGTCAGCAACCAATGTCCAACTCATCCACTAAAAAAAAAACCGAAGAAATTATAGGTATAATAATCTACTTACTCGTGTAAAGTTGAAAACCATCTGGAGTGGAGGAGAAAAGAAAAAACCTGACTTTATTAAGCTATTAATTTAAAAAAAAATAAAACTAAAGACCCCCGTACAACTTATGCTGGGCGGGTCAAGTATTTAATTCTCCCAGGCATAGGATATCTTCCTGAACCATTTTTATTTTATGTTAAAAAAATTTTTAGGATTAATTGGAATGCGACTGACAATCACGAAAATCAGGCCCAAAAGGACATGCTAACAAATTGACATTAGATCCCCCCTCTCCTTATTCTTATATTGGTTGGTTTAGACTTTTTGACAAGTAAGGATAAGCAAAAACAAAGGTTCTCAAACTGCTGTGATTCCTTAACAAGGTTAAAACCAGATCAAACTAAGCTTACCAAAAGCGCTAATGATTATAATTATGAATAATATAGGTATTATACATATTCCTAATTGGTTTTAAAACTTAATAAACGCCAGACAGTCGTAAAAGGGAGGGAAAGCTAACAAAGTTGCTAAATAATGTCGTAGATGGCACATCCATCAACACCAAGCCCACATTCGTATACGAGAGTGAACCAGAGAACAAAAATTCGTCCAAGTAACCCTCCCACAACCAACAAAGAAAGGAAAAGCGGTAAGCTCACCGCCCATTCTGGAAAAGGAATCCAAAATAAATTATTTATGAAAACGTAAGATCAGGAAAACAATAATGTGTAGGTGGAACTCCAAATAACTGCAGACTAATTAAAAGTTAATTGTTGTAAAAAGTAGACCAATATGTTGAAAATTGCTAGATGGCGCTTCGAACAAACTCAATATACAGACTCCACAAGGTCAAATACAAATAGTAAAGTACCATCTTAAATATTTAAATAACCGGTTTATGGAGTCAAGATGAAAGAAATTATATTTGTATCCATTATTTTCTGGGTTCTACTTTCGTTTATATTTAGTTTCATACGTTTTATTTTCTGTTCAATTATGTTTCGGTTTCCCAATTTTCATAGTGGAGTTAAATATAAATAAAAAAAGAATTTTACCAAAGGAAAAACTATTGGAGTTTTGGCCTCTTCCCACTGACTGGTTTAAGACACAGTCCATCCAAAGTGCTATAATAATTACTGTCTGTCTGTAAGCTATGTTTGTTGCATAAAGGTGTCTCAAATTATAATTTTTTTAAACGTGACTTACTTTGTATTATAAGATAGCTTATAATACAAAGTAAGGCATGTTTAAAAAAGAATAATTTAAGACACCTTTATGCAACAGTTAATTTAACTTACAAGTTAGAGATTTTGACATATTGGTAAATAAATGCTCAATTTAGCAATGTTTAACATGTATCTAATAGGATAATTACCATATATAATATGTATTTTGTATGTCACTTTTTGACAAAAGTTGTATTTTACAAGATGAATTAGTTTTTATGAGGAAATGATATGATTACTAAGTAACCAGTCGGGCTTTTTAATGTGACGAATCGATAGAGCAAAAAACAAACTATATTAGCAAAGGAATACATACCTACCGGGTGCGACTTGGGATTAGATGCAAATAAGTGTTTCACCCTTGTTAGGGATCATCAGTGCGTCATAAGTTTTTATAGATGAATACGAACGATCAAATCAACAAGTCATGAACAAATGCTTGACAAACACTAGAATAACAATAACGATTCATCATAGTAAAAACACCGACTGGTGGATGGACTGTGTCTGAAATCAGTAAGGGGTAGAACTGGTGGAGAAGGCCAAAAATCCAACAGTGGGATTTACTAAGATCTAAAATAAAAACCCCCCACAGGTCTAAATATTTACACCTGTGGGGGGTACTAAATTTTAAAACCCATTTTCAAAAAACAGTTACCCATAGAGAAGAGATACAAAGTTATTGAATATTTTGTATTGTTATTGCAAAATACCACAGAAAAACTGCTTTTTTTTCTCAAAATATTCCATATTTTAGAAGAAAATTCCCTAAAACTAATTTTTTTTGACAAGTTTCAAAATGGCAAATGGTGAATACGCCAAAAATTTGGCACATATTAGCTTCATCATCTGTGTTTGAGGTTATAAAGTTGATGATTTTTTAGACCACCTCTGGGGGGTGGTTTAAATTTATAGCCCTCAGAAAGGATTGTTTTGCGGCAATTGGTAATAAGTTCCTTTATAATTTCCCTAAGTAATGGTTTTTACAAGAATTAATTTACCTTATTTAATATCCCAAGTTGTTCATTAATCAATAAAACACCTCCAATTTTGCCCAGAAAAACGCCATATTTTGAACCCGATTTCACCAAAAAGCATATATTTATGAGGGCACTACGAGGCAAAACAAACATGAGCGAAGGTCACTAATTATGCACGAAAACTGTCTATAATGAAAAAAATCCAAAACAACTGTACCTATTCATTTATTTACAAACAGAACTGAAATTAAAACATTGAGTTTATCTAAAAGCTTAATCAAATAAAGCTTTCCACTGAAAAATCGCACTCAAAGGTCCTAACTCTACAGCACCGAACAATTTGTTGAGCCGACATGACTCCTTTGTAAACGCATCAGTTGGATTCAGGTCTGTTTTTAGCCGCATTTTTTTTCATGACCTACTTTGATCAAATATTTTTATTTGCAGTTTGCGATTGCGATGGGTTTGTGTTTGTGAAGTTTTTTCATACTTTTCATAGATAAAAACCCCTTTTAAGTAAATATAAAGTTAATCTAATTCTTATTTTATGATTATATATCGAAATGGTTTTGTGATAGTACAACAAGGGTAAGTTTTGATAAGAGTAACATATAACGTCAATTTTAATTTGCTCAACAGAGTGTTAACCATTTAGATCCCCACCTAGGCTTAAAAAAAACTTGTTTTAAATAGAAATTTTCTTCTTAAATCCAACAAAAGGGTATGCTAAAATGATTATTCACTAAAAAAAACAATAAAAATTATTCTTATAAGTCAAACTATGTCGAAAACTCAAGGAAGTTGGTATAAAATGCTTAAAATCAATAATTTCACTTAAATTTAGGACTTGTCTAAAATAGGCTAAACCCTTTTAGTAAATCCCACTGCAATAGTTTTTCTTTTGGTAAAATCCTCTTTTTTAAAAAAATATATATTTTGACACTTTTAAATGGTTGTTTCACTTGAATTATAAGTTATCACGTTAATAAGAAATTTTTGAGATTAAATGATTATTAAGTATTCTCTTATACACGTAAGTTCTTTCACCCACATATATGGCATATCATATCGTATCAAATTATTGTTTAAGCTACATAGGAAAAAGCAGAAGAAAAAAATTAGATCCCAACTTTTTTTTCTTTAACAATCTTAGGAAGGTCCACCGCTTAACATGCTAAAAGTCCCCATTCTTACTCCTTCGGGTACTGGTATTTATAAAAATGTAGCAAATTAAATATTTTTAATTAGTGTATGAAATTACCTCTATGTTTCGGAATTCCATTGTCTATATTTTATTTATACACGACGTTTCGATCAGTACAATCTCTGATCGTCTTCAGGTGCAAACTACAAACAATTCCTAAGGCTACGTACAATATCGGCATCATAAAAGTGGTACGTAATAATCATAGGTATTTTTTAAATTGTATGGTTAACTACCGGATTATATTTTGTGACAGACTTGTACTAAAATTTCAAAATATTGACATCAAAGATTGCTTTCAAAAATAATTTTTATATTAGAATAATATGCTAACGCATAAAACAACTGTAACAAAAATAAAAAAAACACAACTGTAACGAAAATTATAAAACAATAGAAACATATAAATTTTAAGTCATTGCGTCATTCACTTCAATTATAACATGGTATAGAATCAGCCAAAATTTCAAAAGGTTTTCATTTTCATCAATCATTTCTTGATAAGCATTGACTATTAACTGGACCAAGTGATGTCGATTTTCCGGCACAATATTAAAGCTTTCCAGCTTTTTTGAAATTAAACCCCAGATACTTTCCATAGGATTGGCATCTGGGGTTTCCGCAGGCCAAAGCAGAACTTCAATATTTTGCTCCCGTAATCAAGTTTGGCAAATTCTGGCCGTATGAGCAGGGCAGTTGTCTTGTTAAAAAATAAACTGGTCTTGGTAAAGTTCTGTGGCAGCTGGAAACATGGTGTTCTCTAAAATGTCCACGTAAACCTGTGCTGTGAGCCTTCCATTGATTCGAAATAGAGCACCATGACCTTTAGCAGAAATCCAACCCCACATGTTTACCGAAAATCTTCCGGCGCGAGCGTTGTTACCAGCAATATATCTTTCCTCATAGCGCGTTCTTGGTGGACGATACACCCGAATTTGTTTTTTGTCACTACAGGACTGGAAAACTTTTTCATCGGAAAATTATTACCTTTCGCCAAAACACTGGTTCCTTTAGAGACTAATTAAGGCAAATGAAGAGGCTTATTGCCAGGCCCACGGGCCGCCATTATACTACTACTACTACAACTAAGGGCAAAAAGTTACCCGGCCTGGTTTTTTTCATTCGTAAGTTTAATTTTTTTATCAGCTACACGACATCTTAAATTGCAGCCTTTCCCTACGCCATTTCGTGCCACTCTTACACATCCTGGAAATTGAGTTGATCGCTTTGCCTGGGCAACACAGTTCTCAACTAAAAAGCCAGTTAACTCTTTTTCGTATTAATATTCTTTGTTTCTATATCCGTGTCTTTGGCAAAACGAGATTAGGAATTATAGGCCAATTAGCTTAATCAATGTCTTGGCAAAAATATTTGAAAGCATCTTATTTGACGATTTATATGATTTTCTAAAACCAAAGATTTCTAACTTTCAGCACGGATTTATGAAAGATAAATCCACTGTTACAAATTTGTCAATAATATCTGAAGCTGCAGCTGACGCTATCTTGAATAAAAACCAGTTAGATGTTGTCTATACAGATTGCGAGAAAGCATTTGACAAAGTAAATCATGAACTATTGCTACACAAACTTGTAGAATTGGGCGTGACAGAGGACATTTACTATTTCTTTAAATCGTATCTTTCGGGCAGAGTGCAGTGTGTCAGAATTGGTACCTGTGAATCAGAACCTTTCATTGCAACCTCAGGCGTGCCGCAAGGTAGCAATTTGGGCCCTTTACTTTTTTTGTGTTTCATTAATTCACTGCCAGAGTGCCTGTCAAACTCCACAGGTTTGCTTTTTGCAGATGATTTCAAACTTTATCGAGTTATAAGAACAAAATCAGACTGTGATTTGCTCCAGCTTGATATTAATAAAGTAATTAAATGGTTCTCAAATAATAAAATGTTTCTCAATAAAAAAAAATGTTCAATTGTAACATTTACCAGAAAACCAGTCCTATTTCACATAACTACAAAATTCTTGATATCATAATCAAGCGTGACAGTGATGTGAAGGACTTAGGAGTTTTCTTTCAGTCAAATTTAAAATTTAATAATCATTTTAATCATATAAAGAATAAATTTATCAAGGCTCTAGGCTTTCTTATTAGAAACACAAAAAATTTTAAGATATCAACTATAATTAAATTATATAATGCTTTGGTTAGGCCACATTTAGAGTATGCATCTCAAATCTGGATGCCAATGGAAGCCACTCATATAGATTGTGTTGAAAAGGTGCAGAAAAGATTCCTCCGTTATCTCTATGTTTTGAAAAACAACACATATCCATTGAAAATATCATATAAATCCATGTTGGATGGTTTTAGGTTCAAAACTCTGTTACAAAGAAGACAAAAACATGCTGTGATATATCTGTATTCTATCTTAAATAATGTAAAATATAAAGATTGTAGCTTAATTAATTTTATAAATTTTACTGTAACAAAGATTAATTTAAGAATTCCTAACAATCAGAAAGTATTTAGTGTAGATCCAAATAGTATATCTCCTTTCAACAAAATGATGGTAGTAGCAAATGAGGTACTCAGTGAGGTCCAAACAGATTTGTTCTGTATTAGTCTTAAAAACTTAAAGGCTGTGTTATAGTTGTTATTTTTTTTTTTCTATTCTCACTTTTTCTAGTTTCTATTTTCTCTTGTAGATTTGTTATTTTGTTGCTAGTTTTTACTAATAATAGTACCTTTGCATGTAATTACTGTTTTTATACGGTGTCTGTAAAGTATACAATAAATAAATAAATAAATATGACCGGTGCCATATTGACACCAAACTGACAGAAAATCTATATTTTACTTGTCAATTTGGTTATAAAAATAGCGAGGACAGTAGGCTAAAGGGTACTGATTCGGTAGAAGTAACCTGGCTTTTTATTTGAGAACGGTGTTGGCCTGGGCAACAGATGCAAAAGGGTTTTCTTCCATAAAACTTTCAATAAACCAGTCCCTTGTTTTCTCTCTATTGTCTGATCTTCTTCCCTTCGTTTTTTAATTTTTATAATCGTGGTTTTACTGCGTCCAAATGTCTAGCCACGTCCCTAATTGACCATCCTAGTTGTAGTTTTGCCAGGAGTTGTGCTAAATCAAATAAAGAAATTTGTGGAGGCAGTTTTTTATTTATGACATACTTTGACAGTGTAAGAAAAATACAATAATGGGTGACTTTGTTTGTAAAAGTAGACCAAGGTATTACAACAAAAAGTATTGTGTACCACTTTTATGATGCCGATAGTGTACTATATACTGTGAGAAATCACTCGACCTTGAAGTTTAAGAAGTTGGCTCCGCCTAAGGAGGGACTTGCAAATATTTGGAATTTCAACACTTGATTTACTGAAAATAACCTAATTCTGCCCAATAAAGGCAGTTTCAAGGAATTTTCGTTGTTTTTTGTTGTTTCACCTTTTTGGGTATTCATCTGATGTTCCTTAAGCCTAGCAGATAGTGGTCTTTTTGTTTCGCCTATGTATGATTCACCACATTCACAAGGAACTTGGTAAATGCATTCCTTGCTTTGTTTGTTCTCCAGTTTTGTTTTACTAAGAAGGCTTCGAATTATATTACTAGATTTGAAAGCTGTTTTAACATTAAAGTTTTTCGCTGCTCTTCGAATTTTTTCTGATACTCATTTAACGTATGGAATTGTAAAGAATGCATTTGCCTGATTTTGGTCTTGTAATCTCTGTCCTGTTTGTTGAAATTTAGAAATAGTATCTGTTATAAGTTTAAGGTTGTAACCATTGTGCTGCAGATCCTTCTTGTTTGTTATTTCGATTTCCAAGTCATGAGAATTGTTACAAATTTGAACGGCTTTGTTATACAAAGTTCTGATTATGCGTCGTTTGGTTGAACCTTGATTTAAATATTGTCCTGTGTGAGTGGTTTTACGATAGCCTGTTGTTCTGATGTCGCTTTCTACTCGTTTGACAAGTACATCGAGAAATGGAATTTGACAATTTTGATCCAAATCCATTGTAAATATAATGGTGGGTCTTATGTTATTTAGGTGGTGAAGTAATTCTGAAAGTCGAGGTCATTCCCGGTCCAGACAATAAAAGTATCATCAACATATCTCAGCCAGAGCTTAGGTTTATATGTTGCGGTATCAACCGCGTATGATTCGAACCACTCCATGTAAATATTGGCCACCACTGGCAAAAGCGATGAACCCATTGGCAGACCGTCATCCTGAGCATAAAAATCTATCTTTCACTTGAAAATAAGAGTTATGTAGATAGCACTCCAACAACTCCATCACTTCCTCCAGCGGTAGGCTGGTACGTTCATAAAGGGATTCGTCATCAAACAGCCTCTTTCTAATAATATCTAGCAATTCCTTTATCGGGACATTGGTGTATAGACTTTCGACACCAAAACGGACAAACCTATCGTCGGGTCCTAAAACAAAAGCTTTAAGAATATTAGCAAAAGCGGTCTTGCCTACAAGAGGTTGAATAATTTTCAAAAGGAATTTAGACAGATTGCTTGTTGGAGAATTTCTGGAACTTGTAATTGGGCGTAAGTGCATTGCATCTTTGTGAATTTTGGGAAGTCCGTATAGATGAGGAGGCTTGCTATAATGTGGTGTAAGTTGAGACCTTGTATTGTCCGGAATATAGGTATCTGAAATACTTTTTCAAAATTCTATAAACCTTACTTTCGATTGATTGCGTCGAATCTTTTGGGAGAAGTTTATAGTTTCCTAGGAGTTTCTTTAGGGTAATAGTAATGTTTCCCACAAAAAACTTCTTGTGGTCACCGTTGCGATTAAGAAATTACTGCAGTGTCGTAAAAATATAAAGTTATACACAAAAGTAATATATTTCACTATATAGCATTACTAGAAACACGAAAAAACTTTACTCTCTGAGGTTTTCATAGTTGTCAGATTTAATTTCTTTAATATTACTTTTACGAGGTAACGACTACTGATATTAATTTGGTTACAATTCAGTAGCTACTACTCAATACAAAACTACAAAGTTATGGAGCCTACAGAGTCGCCCATCTACCACGCAGTAAGAATATAGTGGAAAAACGTTGCGTACGAGTTATCGCTACTTCCCTGATATTGTAAATCAATACACCGTCAACTAAATGCGCGACGCCGCCATGTTATTTACTTTTATTAAACATGGAATTAAAATCAAAATTGGTAACTATTAGGTATAGGTTATGATGTAGATAGGAAGGTGGGAAAGAGGGAACCTATAAAAACTCTATAAAGTCAGAAATACTACTTTCTGTGGTAAACAGGACGTCGGGATAACATGCCCGTTTACTACCCGCGACAACATAACTCAGTAATTTTTACCATCGCGATGTAGTTGTATAACCGTCCCAATGTTTTTCCAAAAACGGCGAATAACTTGAGGTATTGTAGTAGTAAAACCGTCGCCGTGATATAATACCAGAACTCTATTAGGGATAGGGCGTGAAGACGGCCACCACGTCGAGACTGATTTTGTTGCTTGGGCACCATCTACCCATCTACCTTGAGTGAAAATGTTTTTGCAGTTCTATACTATCGTTATATGAATTTAATATTCTCTGTAATATTTTTTTTTCAAGTATGCCATCTCAGACGACCTTTCCCACATCCAGGGGAATTTTGGGTGTTTCCAATTGCGAAATAGGCACGTTTAAAAATACCGGCTTTGAATGTTTTTAAAATTTTCAGATCAATGGTTTCGATGAGGATTATTGGAATAATTCAAAATTTACATTAACGTACACCAAATTTATTATCAAGCAAGCATTAATAACTCGATAATATCCAAATCTGTAAATCTGCCAATGTACCATCGCAAATCATGTTTTACCTGATGGACTAAATGAACTTTAGTTTGGTAAAAACATTAATAATTTTTGAATTCGTTCTGGTTCACAATATTGTCATTATGATTAATGATGTATCTGTTAATGAATCTGACTTTAAGCCGACCATAACAGGATGTATGGTATTTTCGCCGAGGTAGACGCCATTGCTAGTGTTCTTATGGCCAGGCTTATAGTCGACACCGAGATATAGGTCATATACAGTCACTTAGGGTCGTAGTTACAATCTGGGGAATTGTTTTTAGCACCACTGTACGAGAAATCAATTTAATTATGTCGACCTGATTTTTTTGCAAAATTTTACTTCATTGAATTTATTTTCCATTGCAACGCGGAGACTTTATTTATGTTTATCCACAGTGGGACACCAGAGATTTTTTAGCACGGGGTCAAATATTTGGGGTTCAGTTACTTATTTTGACATTTCGCGTTCTGCGCCGCTAAAAAACCAAGTAAAATACTAAAATAAAAGAAAACCATTTATCGCAGAATTATCTGCTAAAAAAACGCTACAACTACGTATTAAAGTAACTGGGTGTAATGTTTAAAATTGAATTTACAGGTGCATTTATAATTGAATTGGAAACACTCCCGCTAGCTGATACCGGCAACAAGTTAACTTAAAAGCATGCAGATTAAAAAATCGGCGCTAGACGAAATAATCGTATTCTATTTTAAACAGGAGCGTCAACGACTATCAAAAGTAATTTCAACCTTTAAATAGAGATTTACTGATCTGCTTTGTGAGTACTCAAGTATCCGTGTGTTTTTGAAACTGAGATTCTAAAATCTATCCTTTGCGCTTCAAGATTTTACTAGTACACTTGCACATAACTATGCGGCAATAATTTAAATTTTAAAAAAATAGTTGAATCAAAATACAAACAAAATTATGTGGGGTTATGGGCGCGACCGCACACGCGGAGTGGTTTCATATTTGTTTGAGAACAATGTTTTTAAAAACACATTTTTGAGAGATAAACATAACCTCGAATGGATTTCTGTCAGAAAACGTAAAAATACTCTTCTATCCTACTGCGGCCCGATTTAAAGTTTGTTCGTATAAATTCTGCGATCTATCGGCCAAAACTTGAACTGCGTGTGTCTACCAAATTCAATGAAGTGTGATTTTTATTTTCGGTTTGTTTGTTTGTTCTAAACCGCAATTATTTTGAGCCTTTTGGGATAGATTCAGAAGTTTTTGTTAAGCATTTAAAAATGATGACCCCTGCAAAATTTCAGCAAATTCTGATGTTTAGTTTTCCCCGTGCACGCTAGCAAAAGATTAAAAAATTAAAGAATAAGGCGTTGCCAGTTGTACTTTTTTTTACTTAAAATCTGGGAAGAAACTATAGCCTTATAGCGTATTCCCTGGGACTTTTGTTGAAGATTTTATGAAACCTGTTTGTTAACCCCAAAAATGCTGGAGTGAAAAAGTAGGGCTAGGGTGGCAATTTTTGTTTTTAAATTCAGACGGTTGAAGCTAGAGCAATGAAATTTGGCACTTTTATTGGCCGTCCGGCAACGTAGCCTTGTGTGTCATAAAAATTACATATGCGGCTCCTAGGAGGCGACAGGGGCCAGAATCTCAGTCAGTTGGTAACTCATATTATTACCTATAAGTCTATTATGCAAACAAATATTTCATGGCTGTTAACAAGGATCCTAGGTTAGGCGTTAAAAATTTTGATTTATTTAAAAAATTATATTTTACTTATCTGTCAGTCAATGTCAACAAAAATGCAGCACCAGTGGCAGTTGACCATTTCTCAATTTTGAATACCACCAACTTTTTCCCAGCCCCTAGGGGCTGTTAGGGGGCGAGACCTTATTTTTACCATTTTAAAATTCCAGAAAACACTCCACATGCATATTTAAAACTCGTGAATTTGGTGTAACAAATATTATGAAATACAAAAATCTCAAACCTCAGGAGTGACCCCTAAATAGGGGCTAAAAATTTTAAATTTTGAACAAGCGAAATTTTTTCGCAATTACAAGTTCGAATAGAAACACTTACATTTTTAGAACTTATATTTTTTACATCCAACTTTGCCCCAGCCCCTAGGGCCGACAAAATTTTTAGCTCCTAATTTGTTAACAGCTATAATTTTCTACCAAGCCAAATTTTCTACGTATGCCCCCTAAGTAAGTGTAGAAAAATAGTAAATATCTAAAATGCGCTTCTGCCTTCCTGGAGGCACAATTTTTTGCAGACCCTTTTTTGCTGCCGGTATTATTTTCTTCTAATAGTGGAAATAAACCAACATCAATAATAAGGATTGATTTACGACTTACGCAGTGGCGTAGTGAGTATTAGTAGTAGTAGTAACAAAATTAGTAATAAGTTTCGGGGAAGAGGGGGGGGGTTGTCCTAAGCCCCTCTCTTCCTACGTCACTGGACTTACGTGAGTAATTGTTGGTTAAGTATGATTTTATTACTTGTGTTTCAAAGATTTCACGCTGAAATTATAGATTTTTGATATCTCTGCCACAATTAAAAATTAATTTTTTGAATCGAAACGCGTTTTGTGCATTAGAGGTTTTCTGATGGTTATTCTGGACTTTTGTTTTCCCATTTTTTCTCACATTAAAGCAAGCTGGATTTTTTTGCACAAGGTTTCGTTCCTATACACAAAAATGGCACAGCTTACTGCCTCGGAACATATATAATCATTTCGAATCCGGCATCGTTCCGCCTTTGCAATTAAATTAATGAACTTTTATTGCACCCTTCGCTAATGTATCTAAGTGTCCAACATTAGCATACTTACACACACTTTTCGTTGAAATTTAAATACCCATACTATGGGAGCCAGTAATATCAATAATTGAGTAATAGAGAAACGTAAAATTAGGAGTCATGGCTTCTGAAGGCATAGGTAGGCAACTTAGTCAAGCTACAACCCCTCCCTCAAGTTGGATATTGTAAAATTTATGTACTAATTAGTTTCTTTTTCAACAATTTGGACTTAATGAATAACGGAGTTATTCGCACTTAAAGGAAGAGGTGTGGCCTGGCGCTAAGCGGCACTCCCCCCCATGCTTAAGAGATAAATTTAATGAAAGTGGATATGTCATAATTTTGTACTAGTTATGTACTCTTAAAGAAGGTTACCTTTAGTTGGCAAAAACCATCGGTTCCTAAGATTTTTGTTTGTTTGTTATGGGGTGTGTAGCTTGATATCAAGGTACATCCCTCTCCGCCTAGGAAAGAGATTCGACCAAAAGTGACTATGCCAGAATTTTGTACTAATTATGTACTAATTTGCCTCCTTCTAAAAAGTTGCCCACTCTCAAGATAACTTAATTTTTTTTTTTTATGGGGTGTGTGGTGCTCTATATCATGGCATACCCCCTCTGCCTGGGAAAAGGATTTAAAAAAATTAATTTTGCCATAATTTGCTACTACTTATGTACTAACTTCGTCCCCTTCTAGAAAATTGCCTACTCTCAAGATAACTTGAATGTTTTTTTTATTCTGTGGGGTTTGTAGCTTGATATAAACATAACAAACAAACAAAAATCTTAGGAACCGATGGTTTTGTCAACTAAAAGTAGCCTTGTTTAAGAGTACATGATTATGACATATAAATTTTCAGTATACCTATCTCCTAAGCATGGGGGGTACAGCTTAGCGCCAAGCCACACCTCCTCCCCCCTTCTTTAAGTGCCAATAACTCCGTTATTCATTAAGTACAAAAATTTTTAAAAGGAGGCTAAATTAGTACATAATTAGTACATAATTTTTATATTATCCAAATTGAGTTTCGTTAAGGGGGGGGGGGTGTAGATTGGCTGAGCTTAGCTAGGCTTACAGTACTAGGACTCTCTGATAATTCCTTATAAGGATGAAACGGCCAAGGTTTTTGGGCTATCCATTTTGCATCTTTTGGAGGCGTGGTCGTACTGAATTTAAAAGCAAAATGTTCGTGCGACAGCCATTGAACCACTATTTTAATTTAAATTTGTTTATTTATTCTGTGACCTAATCGAAGACCTCCTTAGATATAAATGTAATATTTTCCTACTAGCATGCATAAAGGTGCAATTTTATGCACGCATTTGCCTGCGTAAAGTTGCATTTTCCGCATACCGTGGGGGAATCGATTTAGCCTGTGTCTTTCACGCACGGCAGCGGGCGGAAAATAATTTTTCCCGCACGCATTTTTTTTTATTATTTAAAGTAAAATTTAAATACCTATTTTATGCAAGTAGGAAAAATTTGCCGCCCTTGACGGCTTGCCCGAACGTCTCTCCGCGTCGTGCAACTGCCGTGGCGTGCGGAACAGTATCACTTTCCGCACTTGTTAGGAAAATAACTATTACAGATTCCTATTTTCCAATCGCATGTGACGTGCATTGAGTAAGCTGCAATCAAAAATTTTGTATGAATTTCCAATTTTTCTGCAACATGACAACCGTTCTAAAATTTCAACGGATTTAAAGTTGAAATTGGTAAAGAATTCCGGATTTGCGTCGCAGATTGTTTTCGCCGATCGATTTTGCCTTTTTATTGTGGATATATTTACAAATAAAACTTTTTACTGGAATTTCGTTTGGGGGTCATTTCGTATAAAATCAACCCATAATGGTGGCTTTGGATTTTCATCTTTCCGATTCCGATCATTTTTGGTATACTTATTCTATTCATAAAGGAGATAAAAATCAAAATTTGGAAAATTTTCGGCCCAGTGGTTTTTTGTTGTTAATTTTTGAAAATTATAAAATTACCAAGTTTTGTTATTCAAGAGAAAGCTGCAAAAAGAGTATATTTTTTAATATTTAGCGTGGTGATACCTAATACCAAAATCTAACATTTCAGTCGAGGATCCCCCATTTTCCGGCCCTTGAAATTAAGATGGCGGCTGTCAAAATTAGAAAAAAATGTGTTTTCTACGCTTTGAGAAAAATCAAATCGAAAGCAATTGGGTAATAGTGAGGAGGTCACACTTAATACAAGAATATAGAAAAAGTTGACATATGTCACTTCAAAACAAAATGGCGATGATAGTGATGATTTTATTTAATGTCTCGTATTAAAGCTACTGAACGGCTCGGCTTCTTGATCTCACAATAAAGAAATCTAGAGTTTATAAGCGGGTACAAAAATGGCGCTTCATATGTCAAAAATAAATGAGACCTTATTGACCTACATGCAACATTAAAAAAAATATATTGTTTTTTAGTAAATGCTATTAGCGATGAGTTCATCTTTGCTAAAATTTTAAAAACATTTAATTTGATATTTCATATTCAAAATAGCAGGCAAACTATTGAGAAAAAGCATATAACTATGAGATAATATAACGGTCCTCCCACTCCCCTTGCTTTTCTCGAGAAAAATACGTACCGATAATAACTCTTCCAATCAAGTTGGCCTGGAAAAAACCCACAGATGAGGAGTGTAATGGGCAGGCACGTCGATTGCGTCAGTAGTGAAAGCAACTGACAACCATCTGACAGGAAAAATGTAGATTTATGTTTAATATTTTTGTTTACTTTTGGAAAATCTATTAAAAGAGTGGACACTACCATAAAAAAAATTAAAAAACTGTTGTCTAGTGTTTCCCGTAATAATAACGCACGCAATAACATGGCAAAACCATACCTCGTCAAAAATGTAAACTTTTTGACAATGCCCACTTTTCTCAGGGAGTGGGTTCGGCACTTGTGGATTGAAACCCTCGAGTAAGGTTAAACTTGCGGTTGGAGATGTTTTATCCATAATGTAATAAATAAATTCAATTAAATAAAATCAAAGTTTTCGAACAGATGATGTCGTTGTCACTGTCACTCAAATTAATGCCTTGTCATTAAATTATCGTAAGGTCACTACAACACCAGGCATGGATTTGTCAGTGCATGCGCAGTAGATTTTTGGTTTATGGCCTGGTGGCCCAAACAGTTTCAAAGCCAACCGCGATTTTGAATTTTCTTCTTTGTTTTTCAAAGTTATTTTCGTTACACATATTGCGGCACTTGGGTATCTCATAGTTATATGAGAAAAAGTAATTTTTTCCTTCTGATGTGGTATTCACCCTACCGTCATGAAATATATCAATTTGTACTAAGTCGAGGACGCTTGTCTTAAAAATTGCAAAAAAAAATGACACATATCATTTGCAAATCAAGATGGCAGTGACTAAAATTAAGACACGTCATTATTTTTCTGCACGTTAGTAATTTCGCACGAACCATAGCAGTTTTAGGATAAGTTTAATTAATTTTAAATACTTGTGCAAAAAAGCAAATTTTAATGTTTCAATTAAGATGGTAGATAATTAAGTAAAAAAAAAATGTTGTTTTTTTTGTTTTTTTTTGTAAATTAAATAAGACATTGCCATTCTAAAAAATAAAAAAATGCGACATATGTCATTCACATATCAAGATGGCGGCGACTAAAATAAAAATCAGCTTTATTTTTCTCTTTGTTTACATTTTTTCACAAAGAAAAGCAATTTTAGGATGAGCTAAATTAGTTTTATATTTTTCTGGGAAATGGAGGATAAAATAAAAAAAATATAACCTTTTGCAGTTTCTTTTTACTAATTTACTCCAATTTATAGAAAAATAAGAATATTTGTAAAACTACGATTAATTCTCTAGTTTTTTGTGCCACTTTAACAGTGGGATTTATTAAGATCTAAAATAGTACCCCCCACAAGTCTAAATATTTACACTTGTAGGGGCTACTAAATTTTCAAACCAATTTTCAGAAAACACTTACTCATACAGAAAAGACACAAAGCTATAGATTATTTTGTATTGTTATTGCAAAATACCACTAAAAAGCTGCTTTTTTCTCAAAATATACCATATTTTAGGAGAAAATGCCTTAAAACTAATTTTTTTTGACAGACAAACCAATAAAACATCTCCAATTTTGTCCAGAAGAACGCCATATTTTGAACCACTTTTCAGCACAAAAAATATATTTATGAGGACACTACGAGGCAAAACAAACATACGTGAAGGTCACTGATTATGCACGAAAAATATACGAAACAAAAAACCCAAAACAACTATATTAATTTATTTACAAACTCAAATTAAAACAGTGAGATTATATACAAGCTCAGTCAAATCCCACTCATTTCAAAGGTGTAGCTTTCATCAGTAGAGGTTGGTGCAAGACAAGGTACAAGCAGAGGTAAGAGATCCGAACTCGCTGTTTGTGATTTGAACGCAGCTAATATTTTGAAACTGACATTTTGACAGTGACAGAAATGTAAACATAACTTGCATTTAAGTTTTTTTAATGCATTTTATAATCCAAAATATTTTTTAAATAAATTCCAAATTAATCTACACTTTATTTTATTATTACCCATCTAAATCGTTGTATGACATTAAGTGTTAATTGGCAAAATTAATTGACTAGGGTAAGTTTTAATTAGAGTGACATATAACGCCATATTTTAGTTTGTTCTACAGAGGGTTTACTATTTAAACCCCGCGTGGGTATAAATTTTTTAATTTTCTTTTCTTCCAAATTGAAACTTTCTTCTTAAATCGAATAAAAGATTGTGTTAAGATGATTATTCAATAAAAAAAATGTATTAAAAATCTTCTAATAAATCAGACCATGTCCAAAACTCAAAGATGGTTGGTTTAAAATGCTTAAAACCAAAAATTTAACTTAAACTTGGGACCGTTTTAAAATAGACTAAACCCTTTTAGTAAATCCCAATGTAAGTGTCTAATATGACATTGTCATATCTATATGTGACATTTGACCTTCAAAGATAAGGGATATGTTATATACAAAACTACAAATAAATATCACTTGTATTTTTGACGAAGAACCCCTTTAACAATAAAAGTATCTAATAAATATAATTTTAGACAAAGCCCCTAAAAAAAATTAACGTAGGTATAGGAATTTTTTAATATGAACACTTTCTACACAAAACAACACTATATATCATCCTAAAAATGTTTTAATATTTTTCCTATTTTCATTTGAAATTTGTGCTGAATGGCTTTCCTGATCCCTTGATAAAAATTAGCCAACAAGCTTATAATATAATTATATTATCTTAATCACAACTTAATTTAAAAACTACAACAAAATTACCTTAAAGCAAACGAGCTTATTTATTCGGCAATTTAGGCTTAATGGTCTGCTCATAATGCTAAAGAAACTCATTTATTTAATGATCATTATGCGGCTCGCGTGGACCAAAATGCAGTACGTCCGTCAAGCACCAAAAAAGAGAAAGACAAATTGCGACATCTAAGGATGAAAAGTATTCTGAGTATCATCGTAAGGTCACTAAAATTTCAAAGGCTGTTTGAGGGATCTAGATGCTAGACATGACACTTTCAATTTACACAAACGGATAAGGGAAGCAGCCGGTTTATTTAATAAAAGACAAGATGAAATTCTTGTGGATAATCAGGGCAACCGTATACCAAAGAGAAACTAAAAGAATGGTGTAGCTACATAGAATATTTCTTTAGCGATAACCGATCCGAAAGGCTAGAAGAATTGTCAAACCAAGGCATAGATATAATACCAGAGGAATTACAACATGCAATATCTTCAGCTAAAAACAGAAAAGCGGTATGGCAGGACGAAGTACAACACTGGGGTTTTAAAGCTAATAAAAAACACAGAAAGGTAAATACGCTGGTGAAACTTTTTATCTTGATTTATCGCAGAAGTAAAATTCCTGATGACTGGTTAAAATTAACCTTTGTTACACTGACTAAAAACATTCAGCAAATAAATGTAGTGATTAACGCCTAATCAGCCATATGTTTAAAATATTTCTAAAGATTATCCATAAAAGATAAAAGAATTTATGGGCGAGATGCAGCTTGGATTTCGTGGTGGGTTCTAGACAAGAGAGGCCCTGTTTCATAGATTATGAAAAAGCATTTGATCGACTCCAACAGGAAAAGCTCATAGAATCGCTAAAAGAAGTTTGTCTAGATGACCGAGATCTAAATATAATCGCTAATCTATACTGGAATCAGACTGCTCAGATAAAGGTTGATGGCCAACAGTCCGAAAATGTCCAAATAAGAAAAAATGTGCGCCAAGGTTGGATATTGTCTCCACTGTTGTTTAATATCTATAGTATCACAAAAATAGAGAGTGCACTTCATAACTGTGAAGAGGGTCTGACCATAAACGGCATAAAAATCAAAAACCTACGATATGCCGACGACACTGTCATAACAGCAGACACGGTGGAAGGTCTGCAAAAGTTGTTGAATCAAATTGCTGCCAAAAGTTTACAATTCGGGCTTAACTTAAATGTTGGAAAAACAAAATGGATGGTCATATCCAAAGAAAAGAACATCAGAACTATGTTAGAAGTAAGTGAGCAGCAAGTCGAATGATTGGAAATATTTGGGTGCATTCTCAATGAGAACTGGGACAACATACAAGAAGTTCGTGCAAGAATTGAACAGGCCAGATCATCTTTTATCAAAATGAAATCAGTGTTGTGTAGTTGCGATCTTAAAACCACTCTCCGAATTCGTGTGCTTTGGTGTTATGTTTTTAGCATCTTATATTATGACATGAAGCATGGGCACTGACTGAGGCCATGTGCAAAAAGTTAGAGGCATTCGAGATGTTGCGTTATCATAGAATATTAAGGATATGGACAGAGTAACTAATGTGGATTTTTTGCTTAGAAAAAACAAAAACTTGAATATTTTGGACCTATTTTGAGAAATGACTACTTTACTAACTTTGAATTTAAATGCAGATAGAATAGTATTTTCTTTTTTATATTAAGATGAGATTAAAACAATTTTTAGAAATAAACCAACTCCCACGCACAAGGCGTTAAATCACCTTCAATGGGATACCGTTTATTTCCGAAATCTGTTACCATATTTATGTAAATATTTAGGATATTCTTGGAAATAAATTTATGTTATGTTATGTTATAAACTTTTAAAATTAATAAAAGAGGGCAAAATTGAAAGCAGAAAAGGTCTGGGTCGTAGACGGATATCATGTTTTAAAAATCTTAGACAATGGTATGGTGTTAGCACTACGAAACTTTTTCAAAAAGCAGTGGACAGGGTACAGATTGCGCTGTCAACATTCGAAGAGAGCATGGCACTTGAAGAAGAATTTGAGGGATATTGTCAGCGTGAACAACAGATCTTGGGATCACCGTTTAGATTAAATAAAGAAAAGATACCTGGTCGACCGAAAACTGTTTATTGACAAAAATTTCCAAGTTAATGCCGCAATTCTTTGCAGATTTTAAGCGGGCTTAGAAATTAAAATTTCAGCAAGGAAAAATAAACTTACGTGTAGAATTTTTGGTATTATTTAGAGAAAACATCTGCCTTTACACATAAGGTTAAATTTTTATTTTGGGCGGCACTTGGTTTTTAAAAAGTAAATACTACTTCTGTCAACGTGAAAAGTGACATTCACATATCATCCGTGATTACAGTGAAGGACATCGCGCATGCGTAAAACGGCTGAAATTCCAGAAATTTTCATAGCATTCTGTATGTGTATATTATGTATTCAAAACTGGTACTTAGCTCTCCACCGATTGAGATTTTAAAGATCGCAATTTAAACACAGGAAACTAAAAAATCCTGTAGACTACAAAACTTTATTAAGGCTTGATACGTTTTCTTCAACTTATGCCAGTTTATTTATTTATTTATTTATTACAAAAAACTACAAATTAGAGGTGAGTTGACTAAGTAATTTGTTCTATAGATTGGCAAATAAAAGTGATTAAAATGTCTAAAATTGTGATGCCTACCAGTGTTAAAATTTAGCTTTGATAAAATAGAGGCTCAGTCAGCTAAATTATTGATGATTTTACACAAGAATATAGTCGAGTGAACTATTCGCCTAGAGCTCCGCTTACACATGTTTATACGTTCTATTTCGATCTACATATTTGAAATATGATGGACACCCTACTATACTTGCGCATTCAATATGACTACTATTATATTAAAATTATAAAGATTCATTAATGTCTTAGGAAATTTGAATTCTTTAGAGACACTTGCGATAAAACCTAAGTTTTTGTAAGCCTTTCTCACTACAGATTCAATGTGTAGGTTAAATTTGAGCGATTTGTCAAGCAGTATCCCAAGATCCTTCACGCACTCAACATCTGAAAGTTCAGCATTTCCAATTCTATATTCGAATTTTGTTTGGTCTTTGTTATGAGCAAATGTAATTTTCACACATTTTCTGAAATTCATTTCGAGCCTATTGATGCTGCAATATTCGAGAAGTCTCTGGAGATCCTCCTGAAAGCTTAAACAGTCGCCCCTATTTCTGATAATTTTAAATGCCTTTAAATCTTCCGTAAATTATGCGGAGTTAGATGATAAGAAACAACTTGAAATGTTGTTAATGACTATAGAAAAAATGGACCCCAAATGAGACCCTTGAGGGAGTCCCGAAGTGACATTACAAAAGTCCGACATGCTAGACCCTAACCTAACAGACTGTTGTCTCCCTGAAGTGTAACTCCTGGACAGTTCAAGGAGTTTGCCGCATAGACGGAAGTTCTCCAAATTACTGAGCAGGGTTGGATGGTGCACTTTATCAAACGCTTTGAAGAAATCGGTGTATACGGCATCTGCTTGATGTCCCATAGAAATATCTTCAAAAATATCTTGGATATAAGGCAAAAGATTTGTCACCACAGAGCGAGACTTGAAAAATCCATGCTGATACCTGCTTATTAAGTGTTTAACTTGAAAAAATAAATCGTCTGTAATTATGGATTCAAAGATTTTTCCGAATATACAAAAAATAGTAATTGGTCGGTAGTTTTCGATACATGGCCTGTCACCCTTTTTCGAATATTGGTTGAAGCTTTAGTGAAAGCCATGCCATTTATATTAGATTTATAAGTATATGAGGTGACAGTCTGATGGTACCGCAGGAACTAGATTAAACCGACTTAAATATAATGTTTTTATCAATTTTTCTATCCAGATCTAACGTAACTTAAAAAAAAAGCAGAACAAATATAAGTATTTAACAGATGTCCATAAAAAAAACTTTAAACATCATTTAAACAACAGACCCAGCATATTCAAACGTAGTAAATTAAAGTGACCTTATCTTAAGTTTTACACGATAAGCGCCCCTCGGCGCTATTTTTAACTTCCGTACATACATAAAATTTATGTGTCGATTGCCCTTAATATTGTAAGTAATGATCGTTCAGATTTAACATATGATTATTGGCTAGTTTCCTATCTCATGCAAGCAACAGCGCCATCAAATTAAATGTATATACAATAATATAGTTATATAGTTTGCTTTTATAATTAAAATTTTTTTCAAAGTGTCTAATGGGAATGTTTCTAAAAGGCCTAAAATGTTTATGACATGGTGAAATGAAGATTTGGGATAAAATAAGCACCCACCTGGGCTTCTCCCGCACCAGAGTACATGAAATAAGTCAATCCGAAACCCAATACATTGGACCGAAACCCTTTCTGGGAATAACAAGGAAATAGATACAGAGTGAGCTTAACAAATGGGCGAATAATGAACTGAAGACGTCCTGGAAGTAACAGTCAAAGTGCAGAAAGTCCAAGCTATTCGTGGATGGTCCGAATATCGCCAGAACTAAATGTCTCGTAGGAAGACCCGAAAGGATATTGGACTGCTAACTGGGCACAATCGGCTGAACAAACATCTGATATAAATAAGGGTAGCAGGAGATCCCGTGTGTCCCGCTTGCGGGCTCGAAGAGGAATCGGCGCAGCACTAATAGCAGAGTGCGATGCATATGCCAGATCTAGGTAGCTGAAGTGAGGGTTTCTCACGATAGAGGAAGAAGAGCTGCACTCGCTCAAATGGGCCGACATACTAAACTTCGTAAAGAAGACAAGGAGGCCCGGAGAAAGAGAGTTGCAGCGGAAGTAGGAGCATAGGGGTTAGCAACGGAGTACGGCAGAAAGGGCCCATGAAGAAGCCCAATTGCCAGGCCTACGCTTCGCCCCTATACTACTACTACTAAGTCAAATATATCTAGTATAGCATAACATCAGAGACAAACGTGTACCAGGGCCAGAGAAACGGAGCTCAAACCAAAACCAAACTAAACGATTTTTTTATTGAATAGAGAAAGTGAGTCTAGTGATACCTTGTTTTGAAATTATTTTAAATGTCTTCACAAAAGTTTTAAAATTTGAAAAATTTAGCCACTAGTTTCCGAGATATTCACTTTTAGATTTGCATGAACTAATGCAAAATTTGTTTTTTTTATGTACATTTTATTATTTAATTTTTTGTTCAAAGATACAGAAGAGCTAAAAGACGTAAAGGTATCCCGAAATCTTAAGCGGGTCTTCCAAGCGGGTTCTAACTTTCTCCCAGGTGATTTTAAGGAGCAAATCAAAATTTTTCAGGTAGGCTCTCAGGAACTCTCCTTCACAAAGCCTATCTATCAAATGACTATAATTTTGTCCAGACTACAACTTAATAATTTTTTTATCTAAACTAACGACATGTTATTTAAATCTTATTTGCCTGGAGATACGCAACTATCTCGACTATAACTACAAGAAAACCAGTACTGCTATGTGGCGCCTATAACATGTTTTCTGATAACGTAGCGTATATTTCGACTACCTGAAGGCATAAAATTGTTTAATTATCTTGCTTCTCAAGGTGGAAGAAGTTTTGTAACGGTAAAACTTTTAAATTTTGTTAGTGTGATATTTTTAAAATGCATTCTCTAAGTTCTGCCAAGAACGAAGGGATTTGCAAATCCTATCCCTTTTGAAATAGTTTACACGAAGAGTGTACTCAGTACGTATTGAAAATATTGTCTTCTTTTTCTTCCATAGAGCATGCTCTCTGTTCCGATAAAGAGCGTGATATATGAAAGAACAAGATACTTAATTTTTGATACATATTGAATACGGTGTGAAAACATACTAATTAATTATAAAATTTCGAAGTTAGGGTGGCAGCCTACGTAGGTGGGCTGAAAATCTGAAAAGTGCCTAATGTGGTTTCCCCGAATCTCGGTGAGATACTGTATGGGCGAACATGAGCAACACCACGTACACCAGCAGTAGATTTAGTAATTTTAGCTATTACAATCCACTGGGGGACAACAAAAATGTGTCCTAGACAAAACTTGCAAAATCTTATTTATTTTGTTTCACTGATTAACAATCTGTCCTTCCAGTCTTAAGTTACCTTCGGTTTCATAGATCCACGCTAATTATGATTATGATTAAATGAAAAATATCTGTATTTATTATACCAATTGCTTGGAATGCAGCTATATAGGTTAGGTATCCCAAATACTGTTGCTTTCTCTGCGAACTGGACAGTCGAGCACGACGAGTCGACTACAACGGCTATTCTTTCTTTTTTAATGGAAGTAGTGGGAAGCCTCGAGGCCGGCGAGCGCCCTGTAGGCATTTTCTGTAATCTCAGCAGGGCGTTCGACTGCGCGGATGAAATCATTTGGTATAGATGGAGTGGTTCTTGACTGGTTTGGTTCATTTTTGAAAGAGCGTCAACAGTTTAGTTGCGAATGGCTCGGGAAAACCCCTACGTTCAGACCATATAGACGGGGACGGGGGGTTCCTCAAGACTCCATTTTGGGACCTATTTTATTTTTATCGAGGCAGTATATAACAGCATCACAGCATTTGCAGATGACAAATCAAGCGTCTTTAGACTGAACCAGGAACCCTCTATGCAGTCCGCAGGTAATAAAGCCTTTAAAGAGCAAAATGACTAAACTCTTTTTAAACCTTCAAAAAACTCATTTTATGGTTTTTCACAATCCTCAAGGTAAAGTAAATTTCGGTTTGAACTTGCAATATGATGGGCAGATATTAAGACGTGAAAGCTCGGTGAAATTTTTATGTATTACACGTGACGATGTTCTCTCTTGGGAAGAGCAGTGTACAGTACTGTGTAACAAACTAAGTAGTGCTTTAAAACTAGTACTAACAGAGAGTCAACTATTGCAGACCTACCATGCACTAGTTTATTCGCGCCTTATGTATGGTGCTTAGTTCTGGGGGCTTTCTCCATATGCGCAAAAAGTATTTCTGTGTTAAAAACGTATATTACGTTTGATAGCGGAAGTGGCACAACTTACGACTTGTGTTCCTTATGTTATAAAATACAAAATCTTAACAGTGCCATTTATGTATATTTAAACCAAGACTTATTTCCTAGAAATGATCACTTCCATATCTAAAAAACTTAATAAAACCACAAATTTGGGACAAAAATTTTTAAATAAATTGCCTGGTGAGATTAAAGCAAAACAAAATATTAACTCTTTTTAAAACGCCTTAAGGTCAGTCAACAAAGATAGCTGAGAATTTCATTTTTTTGAAATTATACTTTATTTTGTATTGTTCTTGTTGTTACTTAGTTCTAAATCTGTGTTCTATATTTTTGACTAGGATTGTATTTTTACTACTGCATGTTTTATGTGCTTTTTATATATCCGTCGCATTTTTTTTTAACTGACTATGTCCATACACTTAAGTGTCATTTAGAGAAATAAAGATATTCTATTCTATTCTATCAGATCAGAATAAAAAGAAAATCTATTCACCAAAAGTCTTTTGAACAAAAAAAAATAAATGTAACAATCGCGTCAAATGTTGTGAAGGCTATGGACAAAAAAGGCCATGTTTTTGGTTAATTAGTGTGACTATAATTTTTTAGAGCAAAAAGAGTACGCATAGGTACTGCCATTGCAAATTGCTGCGGACCAGTTGGTGTGTGACAAATTGTGTAAAATTAAACTAAAATCGCAGGAAACATATAGTTTTTGTTGAAAATGCGCCGTAGGCGAAAATTTTTGTAATATTAAACTAAAAGTCACCTATTTTAACATGTTTTTATTGCTGGCTGATCAACATTATGTAAAATAAAATTAAAATCGGATCGGATGTAGCGCCACAGGCAAAATTAATAAAAAATAAAGTAAAAGTACATAATTTATCACGTTTTTAATGCTGGTTAACAAAAATTGTGTAGAATTAAACTAGCACCGCCAAGTAAATACAAATACATTGTCAGGATTGGGCAAGGATATTTTGTTGGGACATAGGAATATTCCAAGAATATTCTTTAAATACTTGCAAGGTTTAAAGTTTTTGGTTTATTTAAATATTATTTTTAGGCTTGGATGTGCTTTTGATATTAGTTTGGTTGGCTGTGAATTGTTCACTTTGCTTATTATTATTGAAATCATAATCAAAAATGAATGAACTAAATGAATATTGTTGTGATATGAGGAAAAAAAGAGTAAGTTTTAATGTAATAGAATATAGAGTACAAAGTTTTGAAAAAACAGTACTGTACTCTCAAAAAGAGTATAAATGGTCACACCTAGGTTAATTAAAAGAAGCTCCCTAGAATCAGTAACAGTAAAATAAAACAGGGAATATTTATGGGTCTCCAGATTAGGAAGGAAAAAGAGGTTTGGAATGCATTTAAAATGGTTGCAACAAATTTTTTGAAAAACACTACTTCTTTTGTGTTACCAAAATCTAGGATGTTTTTTTAGATTATAATCTGGAAAATTGAGGTGCTCAAACTGACTAGCACGATGAGAGGTTACACCAATATATTTTAAACATGGCAAGAAGGTATCAGGGAAAATGGAAGAGTAGATGTTAGCCGACTGCTGCTGGACTGGACAGAGATGCCCTCAAGGCTACATTCAAAACACAAACTAAGGTCCGGCTGTTCAATAGTGGCTTAAACCTAGTTTAACTTAAACTTATTTTTTTTCTGCACCAAGTTTATTTGCGGTGAGCGGTGGTTCAATTCAAATGTAAACCAACTTTGGTTCAAACCAAGTTCCAGACTAAGGTCATTCTGCAAGATAGCGCCATCTAGGTACTGAACTTGATAACTATTTTCTTATAATTGAGCAACTCTTTGGCAAAATATATAAAATTTACTAAATTTTGACGTTTGACAAAAATTTTGCGAAATTTTGAGTAGGTGCTTTTTCGTGTTGTTTGAACGTTTTTGGTAAAAAAATAGTCAGAAAAGCGTGCTTAAAAAAAAAACCGTTAAAAGCATATTATAGTACAAGTGGACAGGATCAATATTAATCGCTAGCAAGAAAAAGAGGAGACTTGAAAAAAATAGAATTTTCGTTTAATAGAGTGGCGAACATTACGAAACTTAAAAAAAAATATTTTAACAAAAAATGATTTGTTTTCACAACCAAATAAACACAAGTCAAAATCAGCTGTGTGCGCTATACAGTTCACTTGGGAAAATTTTCCATTTGAAAAAATATGACCTTTTTCTTGTAGTAAAAGCATTATTAATTGATTTTTACAATAAATTTTTCTATAAAATATGACTTTCTTATTTAAAATTTGGTTTAAACCTACGAATTTAGGCGTTTGGGAAAACTGAGATTAAACCTTAACACAAGTTTAAACCCGAAACCGAGTTTAAACCAGTATTGAATAACCGGGCCTAGGAAGCGTAAAATGAGTGTCTAAACCTTAGATTCAACAATAAAAGTGAGCTATTTAGTTGGTTATGATATGGTTATAATATAGTTTTTTTTATACCTTCATTAAAAACATGATTTTTAGTAACTGTCTGCAGATAACTAAACCATAACTTTTTTGGTTACTGATGCAAAAAAACTTTTTTTTTAATCACGGGTGCAAAAAAATTTTTTTTTCCGTTTTTTACCCAAAGATAAAGAGAAATACCGGAAAACAGTAATATTGAAAAAATCTAATTGTTCTTGCCTAAGAATTAAGCCCTTTCCACCAGTTTTCACCAAGTGTTTACGAAAAAATCATTTAAAAATATCGTCAAAATATCAAATTGTCAAAAAAACACACATTGCTATGGGAACGATTATTATTTCATTTACCAGCCGCCTTGATTTATAGTGTAAAGATGGTGTGTTGTGAGAAGTTCTCTTTGTTCGAGATTTTTAAAAGTATTTTTCTGTTTTTCTTGGATTTTTTTGATAAAGGTATTAAAAAAAATAATGTTAACAACTCGCGGCTAACTGGACTTTTTTTTACTCGCGTTTTTAAATACCTTGCTGCGCTCGTTATTTAAACCAACGCTTTTAAAAAAAGCACTATTTTAGCCACTAGTTGTTAAAACTATTATTTTTTGCGAGCCAATTTAACTTGGGTGTAGTTGAACCCCAAAAAATATTTTTGGTCAAGAAACAAAAAACAAGTTGCAGTTTGTTCCCTAGTGTTACTAAAACCAGCGTAGGTCTATAAATTAAGCTTCTAACAATTGTGCTTGGAAATATTACACAACGAATATATCGACAATCAATATGGCGCAACCTTAAATTGAATCTACCTATCTGAGTACTGTAAGTCAATTGCAAATGTTGCCTAATATTTCATATTGTAAATAATACATGTAAATTATTGTAGTGATAGAGTTAGCTAATGGTATTGTTCAAGTTGATTTACGTTTCATATAATTTAAAAGTTTTCAAAATATGCTATTGCCTAGTTTACAATCTTGAACATTTTATTGTTGACAGTAGAATATCATAGGGTTTATTTTTAACCTGTGTGAGCCAATCCGGACCGATTCTTATGAAGACTTTACCGTCCCCACATAGCACAAAAATCACATCAAAGTAAAATTAACGTTAACAAAAACAATAAAGTTTTTTTTACTAGAAAAAAAACCTCATACCAAGTTATATTTATTTGTTGATAACTACATCTTTAAAAGTAACTTAAAATCGAGGAGAAATTAAGCTATTAAAATATCATATTTGCGGAAGCTTTTAAGTGCTGTGTATTTAACATCTTTTTTAGTCTCATTAATTTCATGTGCCTAATTGTTACATAAAAATCCGTCGAAAACAAGTTCCGAAACCCCACTAGATTAAGATCTCGCAGATCTACTAACTTTTTGCGTTTTTTTTCTCGCGTTTTTTTCACTTCTTTTTTTTTATTCAAAAACGACGCGAAAGCAAATTATAAAAACTTACTAATTTTTTTGACATGCGCGACATGTGGGGGCGCTGTGGTCGGCCACCTTGCTTATTGACGAGATCTTTCGTGTCGAGTGGCCAGTGCCTTGTTGCTCGCCATTTTTTATGTTTTATGAATCGCATAAATAACCGTGCATATAGAGTTGAGATTTTTGTGATAGTATGTTAACGTGCTAAATAAAAGTATGGTTTATACTCTAAGGTAAGTAAATGTACCAAACAATTACTGCAATTTCTTCTATACCTTAAAACCTCATGGCGTCCCTATTTTTCGAACGCCATTTTGATATGGCCCACTCTGTAGCTGTTGCATACTTAATAGCCTCATCTTTACAAAATTTTACGGGGAAACTCGTAATCTTATTAGTGCGGTCCTTGATCCTTTTTTAGATACAGTTTTGACAATATGTGATTTATTAGTTTATGCTTATAGATTATAAATTTCTGTTCAACGTCAAATATGCTAAAAAATATTTTTTCTAAAATCGAGACATTTGTGTTAAGCAAAAGCCGTTTTGGCTGCTTTGTGTACCTAGATGGAAGGCTTCTTAAAATTTGGACATGAACAAACATGAAGCCGATAGAGGACAAACCTCCCAGAGAGCCATTAAAAAAGTGATAGAGAGTAAAATAAAGTTGCATATTTGGCTCAAAACTGAGAAGTATTCTAGGTATGTATAACATAAAACTTGTACCATGTCATGTGGTCTGTTAAATTTAATTGTTTTAATTAAAAATTCTTCTACATGGCTGAGCATGGAGACAGGACTCCATGTAATTTATTAAGGGGTATAAAAACCATACTATTACCGTTTTTCTATGAGAAAAAAAAGGAGGTCAAGTGTTTTTCCTACTTAAGTGCGGAAAAGTGGTTTTTAAACATGCATTTGCGTGCAAAAAGTTAAAACTTTTAAGATATGATTAATATGGCGGCATGAGGCGGCTTGTATTAAAAAAACTCAATGTAGGCTTGACAACGTGAAACGTGTCATTTGCTGCGAAATAATTTTAGGCATTCTATTGGGAACACAGCGTAAACAACCGGAAAAAAAACCCAAGTTAGCCTAAAAACATATAAAACACGAGCACCAACATATTCGTATCAAGCTTTTAAATTGAATTTGCCGAAAAAAAGTTTGTATAACCTACCAATAAGTTATTTTAAATCACTTTTCGTATTTCACCAATATTTCAAAAATATTATTATTAAGGCATTAAAGGTACCCACTATTTTTCCAAAGAATGGTACCACTCAAGCAAAAATATTTTTTTTTAGCTAACTATCATTATCTTTATTAAAATATGTAAATATTAATGTAAAGTATTTTTTTTTAAATCGGTCGTTTTCTTTCGTTTTTAAAATTTACAAATCAGTGACTTTTCTGATGGTTCCAAAGAACCCTTATGGAAATATTTATATATGGATAGAGAGGGTGTTTCATTCAGAAAGAAATAGAGAAATGAGTCGTTTTATTTTGGCGGTAATCAACAAAGTCGTGGGAAAAAAACTAGGACCATCTCCAAAAATATAGTCTTAAAACACGTCAATTTTAAAGCTCCGTATCTCAGAAAGTAATCCTGCTCCCTATCTGTTTTTTTTTATTTTTGAGCTTTGTTGATCGAGTACTATTTGCAATGTAATTTGTGCAGGGTTCTTTCTCCAAATTATTTTTTTGTTCGTTTTTGTGTAGAAACTTTTGGTCCATGAGGAGAAAAACCTAAATCATTTTTGAAAGAACTGTGTGCTAAGATCTATGCTTCATCATTTGAACCTAGATCCATCTATTTTTCAAAGCAGAGAATAAGCCTTGCAATCCAGAGGGGTAATGCTGCCTCTGTTTTGGGTGCACTTCTCGACCTTCAGCCGTTGGACGAGGTCTTTTACCTCTAGGGCTCAGAGGGTTCTTCAAAGTTCATTTCATTATTTATTTATTTCAAAATTTTGTAGAAGTGGTTCTTTTTTTTATTTTCTATTTTTAATATTTTATATAATTTAGTATGCAATAAATTTTATAGCATTAAGTTAGGTTAGGTTTTTTAAAACTTTCACTGGAAAGTGCAAAAACGACTGTAAATGGGGGCTTGCTATATATAAAAAGAGATAGCTGGATGAGCGGCAGGAAATAGTCTGTGACAGGGGTCTCAGCTTTACCGAATATTCGCGATCTTTAAACCATAGTTGAATAACTGGTTGGAAACCGGTATTATAAAGGTGTAAAACTTCGGTGTTGCCAACCATTGGATGAAAATCCGGTTTGCGTTTACACATATTTTGTTTTCTTAAGTATAGTTTTTTTTCTTACGTTTATGTTTTCTTATTCTTCTTTAGATCAGTATGTTTTTCCAAAGAAAAGGGAATTCGGGTGTTACACCTCTTAGATGAGACGACGAGGGGGTTGGACGTATGTAGCGTTTGGCCAAGGTCGGTATACTAAGAGGGTTACCTACAGAATTTGACAAGTCATTGACGCCAATTGTGAAGTCACAAAACATTCTACTTATATATACTTCCATTACTGTAAGACAAAAATGTGCAAATGTTTCAGTCACTTTCGTGGACAAAAAACACTTAATTAATAAGGAAAAAATCCAAAAAAGACAACAGCAAATAAAGACGTAATGCAACGGGATGACGTGGTCATGCCGGAAATACAGTTGACCAGTTGGGTTAAAACCATTTGTCAAATTGTGTGAGCAACTTTCTTTTAGCCCCTCGTAATCCAAAGACCTTTTTTTGCCCGATTATGGATTTTTTCATCATCGGACGTTGGCAACACTGGGTTACGAGAAGCAGGCGAAAATAACTGTGACGCATGTTTTCGAGCGCGCTAGCAAATATTAATCTAAGACGGACGGAATTTTATTAACGCATTATATAGTCAAATAATAAAGTAGCTAATAAAAATATATTACGCATGTTAATTCACAATTAGTAACACAAATAAGTCACTAAATTACCTAGGTTTACAAGATGGCTGGTTGCTTATATACATTTTCCTTTACTTTGTTATTAAATCTAGTAAGAGAGTAAGAAAATATTTCAATATATTATTATTTGCAAGAACAATATTTGTCCAGTTACACATTCTACTTAATGGAGAATTGATTCTCTAGTTGGTCCTATGAAAATCAATAATAAAAAGAGATTTATTTCTCGCCTTACTAGGGGAGATACGAAGCCCCACAGTTGCCAGAAGATATGAGACACTTAAATTAAATATTTCAACGCATCCGTATCGGTATACGTAACGCGTTCGAAACAAAGTCAAAATACGCTACATTTTTGACTTATTTATGCGATGTTTCGAACGATGACCGCTTTTTTGAAGGGTGCGATGACAGGACTGCTGATTGAAATCGTTGCGTACGTTAGTGGGTCTTTAACGATACGTACATCCTTCCGTACGCAACGTGACGGACCTAGCTCGAACTCAGCTCAGGTTTCATTAGGCCTGCGCAACAAGTCTCCTCTGAAGCAATTGCTTACTGATGCCTTAAATCTAAGGCAATAGGATGGTGCTAGATTTTGCTTTTTCTTTTAATCTGCACCTTTCAAATCGCCATTTTATTTTTGATAGATGGCACGCATAGGCAACAAGTTACACCATGTTCTATGTAAATCACGAGGAAATTCGTTTAAATTCGAGCGATTAGGTCAGTTGGCTATGAAGCTTTAAATGTCAGGTACAGTTTTATGACGCCCTGATGATTTCTAAGAAGAACGACACAGGCCTATTATGTATGTGTCTGGATTGTGTAATACATTTTGACGGAATCGTTTTATTACAGCCGTGAATTCACTTTTCTAACCAACGTTAACTTTTCCGATATCAAAACATGGCGTTTTCTAGAATAACCTAAAAAAAATCCTATATCATATTGCGGGTTTCACATACACAAGAAAACGCATTTTTGCGAAAACTGACATATCACAGTAAAAATAGTTTGTAGAAAGGACAACATAGGTAGCCACAATTTTTATGGACTCATTTTTTTTGAGAGGAGCTAAAAAATACAAAAACAATGTTTATTTTCAGGAAAGATTTGTGGCGTAGAGGGCAAAGGGTGAGGGAATAAATCGGAAAGAAGTTTTTCCTCGGCCAGGATTTGAACCCGGGACCTCTAGAATACCAGTGTAATAGTCTACCAACTGAGCTATCGAGGAACTGGCTATTCGGAAATCCTTTCGTCTGATTCATTTGTTAGTAGTGGGGAGATCTTTGAAGCCTACTGCGGTTTTAAAAGGAGGTACACATTCACGATTATTAGTTGTACGAAATGTCTATTTATTTATCAACCAACGATACACGACAAATAGCGTTTTGATGTATGGTGGAGGGTGACCAGTGAAACCACTGATGAGCCCACGCTGGTTACCCAGGGAGAAACATAATTCAATCATTTCTCTTTTCGCTTTGGTCCTTTCTGTGTTCCTTCTGGGATGTTCATCCAAGTTTGAATTTTCATTATTTCCATCCAAGATCTTTCGATCTTTTATTTTTTTTTAGTTTCATTTCGGTTGAAGTAACTGATTTAGAGGTAACTCTTTTTTTCTTTTAATTGCCTTAGGAGCATAATCCTACTGGAAATATTAACACGGCAGGACGAGTCCGTATCAGGTAACTTGGATAAGTACCAGTGCAGAACGATGCCTATTTGTGATCATTCAATCATTTCTCTTTTCGCTTTGGTCCTTTGTGTGTTCCTTATGGGATGTTCATCCAAGTTTGAATTTTCATTATTTCCACCCAAGATCTTTCGATCTTTTGTTTTTTTTAGTTTCATTTCGGTTGAAGTAACTGATTTGGAGGTAACTCTTTTTTTCTTTTAATTGCCTTAGGAGCATAATCCTACTGGAAATATTAACACAGCAGGACGAGTCCGTATCAGGTAACTTGGATAAGTACCAGTGCGGAACGATGCCTATTTCGGAGTGATTCATTTAATGATGTACAACCAACGATACACGACATATAGAGTTTTGATGTATGGTGGAGGGTGACCAGTGAAACCACTGATGAGCTCACGCTGGTTATCCAGGGAGAAACAGCGTTTAATCATTTCTCTTTTCGCTTTTTTCCTTTGTGTGTTCCTTGTGGGATCAGACTTTTCGCAGCTTTATTGAAAAATCAACGGCAAACGGTTGTAAAAGTTTGTAGATAAATGGGCATTTTTATTAATTTAGCGGATTCTAATTTCAAGCTAAAATAAGAAAATACTGATAATCACTGTTTTATGCCCTTTAAAGGCCACATTTGTTGTTTAATTTGGCGGGATCTTATTTGGGAATCTTTTAGTTGTGGGTGACATCGGCAAGAGCGTATCGGTTTCTTAAGTTTATTATTTATTTTGCTTGTTGTCGAACCCTGCATAACAACGTTTAAAGATGGTGCAATTCTAATTTTTACAACTTGCACGACTAAAAATGGCTCCTTGGGTCCCGTTGGTCCATAGTCCTTTTTACCAGTATTCCTGCATTATTTTTACTGTATTAAAGGAATAATATTTACTTTGTGCCGCCGGATATTGAGTTTGAAGGAGACTTTCTTTACAAGATAATAATTTTAGACAAACATTGCACTGACTGTCGCAGAGCCGAAAGATTTTTGAAAACAAAATGAAAATCTCTAGAAAAATAAAACATTATTTTTCAAAAAAGTTAAATAAAACGGTTATTAACAGGAACTTCGAAATTATAGGCTGACTTTAATAAAGTCGGCAATATTTTTGACAGTTCCACACAAAAGTAAACAATTACTACATATTTTTAGGCTCTTACATATCGTAAGGTAACTACGACAATGGCATGGCTTTGCTAGTGCATGTGCAGTAGATGTTTTGCCTGTGGCCTGGCGGAACAAATAGTGCCAAAACCAACCGCGATTTTGAATTTACTTCTTTGTGTTTTCAAAGTAATTTTCGTTACATATTTTGCTACATTTGGGCCGTTACAAGAATCTCATAGTCTGTCTATTTACACCACAAAATTTGTTATCGTTAAAAATAAATAGGAATTTACCAAAAAACAGAGTTGCTGGAATAATAACAAATTTATAGATACAAACAAATGTCTTGTAGACATAAAAGCTTTTTCCTTTACATCAACTTGAATTCTGCCTTTCGAAATTTAAATAACAATAAAATATGCAGAAAACCCAGAAAATCCCATTGGCTTTTCGCAACGCTGTTTGGTCAGATCCGCAAAACAAGACTTTGGAAAACTTTTATCCGGCCAAACTTTTCCTCAATACGATTCTGTCACAACAACTTATCAATAGTTTTCCACCTCTAACTTACGTAGCACATTCTCGGTAAGTATGTAAACTGCAAGCGATGCACTTTGGCAGCAGCGGGTGTTGGTCCCAGAAGATTAAAGGACGATTGAGGTGCACTGCTCGTAGAGAGCTCTTGTTCGGACAAGAAAATAAAAAGAAAGGTTCGTGGCTATCGGACACCATTTTGCTTTGCAATTCATTACGACCAGGCCTCGTTAGGAATCATCAGTGTAACATAGGACTCTACCTGGCGTATGAAGCATAACATAAGCAACCACACCCAGCAAATTTGTGCGTCGGCACAAGTGAAAAGCAAAATGTTAAATAATGCAAATATCAATAAGAATGAAATTTGCGAGCAGGACATAAAAAACGGAACTTGCGAAAATGTACCGGTCACTGAAAGAAGACCGTTCAAAACACAACGTTCGCAGTAACTCCACCCCTAATTGGAGTTTATACTAAGTCGCCTTATATTAAGGCTCAGCAACAATCACTCCGGGGGAGGCTTGTTGCGCAAAACAATGCCAAGTAAAATTTAGAAAAGTAGATTTCTTGTCCGTGAAAAATAAATAAAAAGAAAGGTTCGTGACTATCGGACACACATTTTGCTTTGCAATTCATTACGATCAGGCCTCCAAGATCCAATGGATAGTCCTGTTTCATCCTTGTTAGGAATCATCAGGGTAACATAGGACTGTACCTGGCGTATGAAGCATAACATAAGCAACCACACCCAGCAAATTTGTGTGTCGGCACAAGTGAAATGCAAAATGTTAAATAATGCAAATATCAATAAGAATGAAATTTGCGAGCAGGACATAAAAAACGGAACCTGCGAAAATGTACCGGTCACTGAAAGAAGACCGTTCAAAACACAACGTTCGCAGCAACTCCACCCCCTAATTGGAGTTTATACTAAGTCGCCTTATTTTAAGGCTCAGCAACAATCACTCCGGGGGAGGCTTGTTGCGCAAAACAATGCCAAGTAAAATTTAGAAAAGTAGATTTCTTGTCCGTGAAAAATAAATAAAAAGAAAGGTTCGTGACTATCGGACACACATTTTGGCGTATGAAGCATAACATAATCACAAGGACGAAACAGGCCGGTAGGTTTCTGGACTATCCGTTAGATCTTGAAGGCCTGGTCGTAATGAATTGCAAAGCAAAATGTATGTCCGATAGCCACGAAATTTTCTTTTTATTTATTTTTCACGGACAAGACATCTACTTTTTTAAATTATTAAGAAAGTCCGCGGAAGCGAAGGGGAACCAGAACCAAAAGAGTTACCCATCTTGGGTCGAAAGAAAAAGGGGTCAAAGCAGTGGCGGTCCCAGCCATTTGAAAAGGGGGGGGCGGTTTCGATACGGAAAAAAAATAGAACAAACGCATAACTTTTATGAGGAACATATCAATATAAGCAAATAAAACTTAGTAACTACAAGCGCGAATTTGCTGTCAAATCTAGGGGGAGAGCTACTCAGATTTTAAGTCGTTTATTTCATACATTTTTTTATTTTAAAAATATTAAGATGCACCGAAAATTTTTGAGAAAATTACATTTAAAATTTTTGAGCCGAATTAAACTAAAATCGTAAATATCCACGGTATCACAGCTCCGCAGGCGAAATTTTTTAAAAAATTGCATTTTTGATTTAACATTAAACTAAAATTGTAAATATATCAATGCCACTGTTAACAAAAAATTAAACTTATACCGTAAATATCAAAGGTGTTATAGCGCATCAATTTATGCCCTACTTTTGGTTTTCTAAATTTTTTCTTAAAAAATTTAAAGCAAAGGTAGAGGGGTTAACTACCCACCGAAATCCGCGCTTGAGTAACTATACGTATCCGGTTTTTTTTTGGGCAAACCGGTCAATGATTCGCTCAATGTCAATTTTAATATGTCTGTTGATATGCAGCTACGCTAAGCCCGTCAGGCAAATTTCGGTCGCGTGTACCAAAAAATATTGTTAACTATTTATCTGTAAAATATCCTGTTCTGCATTATCTATGGAAAAAAATTCACTACAGCTGCAATGCAACGATGACTACACTACCACAGTCTAACTGCACCTTAACGGCGGAAGTAATATTTTATTTGAAGGAACTATGTACCGCAAGTATCATGTAAACCACACTTCGAAAAATATTTTAAGCGATGGATTTGCGTCGAGGAGGTGAAAATCTATAGGAAAGAGCTATTTTTATTGTCGACCTCTTTTTCTGTTGACTAAAATGTAATTTGCACATTTACGATTAGTGTTTTTGTAGCACGCTTTCATTTTCTAAGCCATCGAATGCTTCACAAACCCCAGTACTAAAAAATTAATCAATGAAAAAACTTTTGAATAGTCGCCTTAAAATCTAAAGCCTCAATATCTCAATTCAATAGAGGTTGTTACTCTTCGCCCCGGCTTACGATACAAATATTATTTCTGTAAATTTATATTACATAAGGTAAAAAAATTTATTTTACTTGAAATATATTCTTAAATTTCCAAGTCATAAAAACTTTTCTACCCTTTTTATTTTCTAGGGCAATCACCGGAAGCACGAAGCCGCTGCATTTCTTTCGGGCAAACATTCGAGATTTCTGGTTTCGCATTTTGCGACCTCTGTTCCGGTTCTGTTCCAAATATTTAGAGACAGGAAGGTAATTTCATCCCCTGAAAGTTTTATCTTTTCCTTAAAAATGTTTACTTATGAACCGTCGTCATACTTATTTAGGTTTTGTTTTTGACAATTCTCGAAAAAGTACTCTGGAGATATTTTACATAAAATATGAAGATTTATATGTGTACAATACAGTGGCGTACGTAAAAATTGATCTTCGGTCGCCTTAACCTTTACGAGTAAGTAAAAAACGAGTACGCCATTGTCAACAGCCTCTTCAAAAATGTTTTAATTAGGGAACATTTTTCCACGATATGACTGTACAGGGTGGTCCAAATTCGAGGGGCCTCTATAGCTTTGGGCTTTTGCAGCATAGTTAGCCCAAAACTAATATACATGTTACGGGCTCGATTTTCAAGAGAAGTCGAAAACTAAAAACCGCATTGCGATATGTCAAAGCGTTTCGGAGCTACAGGGTGATTCTCAAAAATGTGCGATTTTAAAGCCCTTCTACAACTTTCTTATTTGTAAAGATTTTCATTAAAAATATTTTTTGAAGATTTTTTAAAGACAAATATACCTGATTCACCGATTTTCTCTTAAAGCCTTTAGTTCCCGAGATATCACACAAAATTATATTTCTTTAAATGAGATACCCCCAATTTTTCTAAAAAATCAGTTTTATAATAAAATTTCCTGTCGAACGATGTGCCATACACCTATTCTTACTAAATAGTTTAAAAGATATTTGCATATTTTGATATTTACTATAGTAGGCGCTGTCCGCGCACTAAATGTGTAAATAAAATTTTATTGTTTTTTTTTCATACAAAATCAAGTTGGCTACGACACGAGGGGACACAGCAACCTCGAACCTTCACTTCTACTCTACTACATCTTCTCTTGACGCTATTTTCTGCATTAAGAAGTTCTACCGCACGAAGCTGCCTGAATGCAATACGAAGTGCCTTTTCCAATTCCCTTCTAGTAGTTGGGCGAATTACAAGGTCTTTGACTCTCCCCCACAAAAAGAAGTCGCAAGAGGTCAGGTCTGGAGACCTGGGGAGCCAATATATAGGACCTTTCTTTCCGATCCAGTTTTCGCCAAACACAATATTTAGCAAATTAGTAATGTCTCGTGCCTTGTGAGGAGGTGCACCGTCATGTTGAAAGTATAGCTCATTATTTTGCTGAAGTGGCAAATTGTCGATAAACGGAATCACCTGCTCTTCTAAAATTTATTGGTATCTTTCGGCATTTAAATTTCCATCAAAAATATATTGCTCAATAATTTGTCTTCTGTAGATAGTAGCCTACCCATACCTTAAAACTGAACCTTCCCTGATTCGCTTGTTCCCCCATAATATGGGGATTTTGCTGTTTCCAGTAATAGCAGTTATATCTGGTGAATATTCCATCACTAGAAATCATTGCCTCATCCATAAAAAATGGGGTCTTCTTGGCTTTTATTTAGGTACCACCTGCAAAATGCACGTCTTGGAGCAAAATCTTGTTGCCGTAATTGGTGCACCCGTCAGGGTCGATAGTGCCTAAACTTGTGTTTTTTAAGCACCTGAACGGCATTGCTGCGTGGAATTCCAGTGTTTCCCTCCATAGCTCTGGTGGAAGTATTCGGGTTAATTTCTATTTCCCCTAGAACCGTTAGTCCTTCTAACTCTCTATCTCTTTATTTGATCATAGCTACCTAGATAGATACCCTAAAATTGCATAAGTCAGAGTTAAACACAGCCTACTATGGTAATTATTAAAAATTTCAGATATCTGTTTAACTACTTAATAAAAATAGGTGTATGACACATCGTTTAATAGGAAATTTTATTACAGAACTATTTTTTTTTTAAATTGGGGCATTCCATTTAAAAAAATGTAACTTTGTGTTATATCTCGTGAACTAAAGGCTTTAAGACAAAATCCTGTTTCACAGGTAGATTTGTCCTTAAAAAATCTTCAAAAAATGTTTTGAATGAAAATCTCAATCTTTACAAATAAAAAAGTTGTAAAGGGTTTTTATAAACGCACATTTTTGAGAATCACCTTGTAGCTCAGAAACCCTTTGACATATCGCAATGCGGTTTTTAGTTGTTTAAAGGCGCATTTACACAAACAAACTTTCCTTTGATGTTGAAATGCCGACAAACATTTACACGAGCCTCTTGAGCAAAATGTTCAAAAAAAAGTTCGAGCAAAATCTCGTACAAAAAGACTCACGGAAATTTTGGAGAGAATGTTAAGCAAAATTTGTTTAAAGAAATGTTGGTATAGAAATTTCTTATAAATTTAAATTTTTTAGTTTTATGGGAATTCATTGAACTTAACTGAAAATAGAAAAACTAAGTTTTAAAGCAAGGTATTTTTAATTAAGTGCCTTCCGACGGAAAAACGATTTGATGTCGAAATTCACGTTTTACCTCATAAGCAACTTCGATTGATCTGATTTTTATAGGGGATATCCAGTATACTTGTAACTTTTTTGGGGTTGTAAAAATAACGAGAATAAAAAAAAATAATAATTGGCACTTATTTATTGCTTTTGCTGGGTTAGGAGAAGGTAAAAACCGTAGACTAGTGAGAGGGGGTTTTGGTCAAATTTACATTGCAAAATTACATGACAACAAACAAGGGTCAACGCAGTTTTTTTATGAAAGTTTCAGAACAAATCTTCCCATAAAGAAAGGGCTCTCCGACGCAAAACAAAAAAATTTCCTTGAGTACGCTTTAATTTGTTTATTTCGTTTTATTTTATTGACGCGTAGAACTCGCATTTTGGATTTCACAGGTAGTAGGCCGACCACCCTTTTGATTCGGAATGTTGCCCCTTTGCATATTGTTTATTCAGTGTCAGTAATCGACCTTGATTGATTATTATATTAAATTGATAGAGATTCACTTTGTTGATATCTATATCTTTAGCATTTTCATGAAACTTTTGCTTTTTAAGTAACCCTTGGGGCCTTAAACTAACTAGGTAAATCTGGTGTGAGGAATTTTAAAAAAACAAAGCTAAGGGTAAAGTAAAGTTACAAAAATATGTTTTAAAAAAATCACCCTCCCCACCACTCCTCATAGTCTTGAGGCGCGGATTACCGCTTAAAAGTGCAATTTTTGAGTTTTTTGCCGATATTTGAAAAACTCAAACCCTAAGAAAAAATATTATAAGTAACCCAAATCCATGTGAAAAAATGATGGCCAATAATAATGTTTCGCTTGCCGTCGGCTTTTTTTCACAAAGATTTAAAATAAAAGTTGCGTATTTATTTAAAAATATTTAAATATAGCGTCTTTTTGAGGCTTTGATAGGTTTGGCATAGAATAGGAGGACTTCAAAATCATCATGTAGGTAATAGTATTTAGGTACTTAGTTTGCAATGCCAAACAAATTTAATATGGTTTCTGGTACGTACCTACTTACAAAGTACAATATTAGCAATAGTAGGCCATGACAAAAAGCGTGAAAAACAATTGCTTATTTTGACCGAAAAATACTCAGTTTTGTCATCAAAGTAACCATTAAGTAAAACAGTTTATTTTTATAAAAATATTTAAGCATGTCTGCGAAGCATTTAAAGTCCAAATCACAAGTTTGTTAGTGCTGTTTTAATAAGGTAAAAAACATGTTTCATATTAGCGGTAAAACAGAAATATTATTTAAGAAAATAGTTCCACATTTCGATAAAAATAATTCCACGACGCCAACGGTGCTTTGTAGTAGCTGCTACATTAAATTAAGACAAAACCGACTAGAAAAAAATTTAAATTACAGGAAAATTAAAATAATAATTTCGCGAAATAATGAAAAATGCACTTGTCAAATTTGCGAAATGGCTAGATTTAAACCCAGTCCAATGGCACCTAGCAAAAATCTACCATTTAATTTTATTACCAAAAAGCAGTCAGTGGGTAGATGATATGATATAAAGCCGAAAACACTTAAAATTTGTTCATCTTGTAATTCAAGAATACAAAAAGGCAAAAGACATAGCTGTAATTTATCTACCAAAGTGGAAAATACTTTTCAGTTATCTGAAGGATGTCATGAACAAGTGGCTAGTAAGATCTTGCTTGAACAAGAATCGCACCAGTGTAGTTCCTCTAATTCCATTACTTTAAATAAAGGTAGGGGAGTCCACATGACAGTTTCAATAGAACAAAAAGAAGATGAAAAACCAGCATCGAAAATTTCAAGCAATATCCTTAGAGAAATCTAGGTAGTTCTACTAATTCAATGAAAAAAATTACTCAACGCCTAAAAAATGTCGACCAGAACATGTTGGAAAAAAACTCAATGGCGGAAATAACTAAAATTTCACATTCTTTGGATACATTTTTTGATTGCAAGGAATTGGAAATTGAAAAAAACAAAATTGGTCATTCGCTACCATTTGTTTATTGCAATAATTTGCCGGAATTTCTCGTTCATGTGTTGGAGAAGATTGGCATTGACAGTGGGGGTGGATCTTTAAAAATTTGTTTATCGGTGTTCCCAAGCGAGGATTTTGAACCTCGTGAGAATAAGAAAAACTCTGGAATAAAAAAAATATTTATCATAGGTTTAGGACCGAAAATGACTGAAACCTACCAAAACTTAAAAATTTTACTAGAAACGCTCAATTTGCAATCTATTTGCGGAATATGCAGCTATTCGTTTTCTGCTGATTTAAAATTAATAATGATATTGCTGGGTTTGCAATCAAATTCATCCTCTTATCCATGTCCATGGTGCAACATCTTCCACAAATAACTAAAAGAGAGAGGTCAGGCACGTTCAATAAAAAGCATCACCAATAAATGTAGTTTATGGCAACAAGAAACTCTTAAGGATACATCAAAGGCCAAGCATTTTGGTACGTGGCCATGTTTTTTGTAGTCACCTCTCGGTTCTGTTTCTCAATGATCTATTATGACTCATGCCGTGAAACTTATAAATTCATAAGTTGAGCCAGGCCTCTTTTCTTCAATATAATTAAGTTCTTTTTCCAAAACCTTTCCGCGATTTTCCCTCTTTATTCTTTAGTTTAATTATTTTTGGTAATATTTTTAGAGAACTGTGTGAATATCCCCCTTATCATCGGGGATGAGGATACACCTGTACTAAAATATATTCCACCACCTGAGCTGAACCTACTTATGGGTGTAGTTCAAAAAATAGTTTATTCCATAAAACTAGAAATTACTTAAACATGTACACGTACTGGAAAATTTATGCTCATCAAGTTATTTATATTATTTTTTTTTATTTTAAATCATGTAGGCAGGCAGGCAGTGTCATTTCAGAATAAGCTGTGATTTGATTTGACAAAGTTGCTTTGGAACCTCTTTGGATGCAAATTATGTTATTTATATGGAACAATTCAAAGAAGAATTAAACAAAGAAAACTTTAAGTATACACCAAAAATACATACAGTGGTGCATCATATTCACGAGTTCATTGAAATGACAAAAAAAACATTAAGCTTTTATTCAGAACAAGCAAGCGAACAATCTCATCATTCATTTAAAAATTTTGCCAAAAACTATAATTTAAACGAAAACGCTAAAAATTATTCATTTAATTTAATTAGATGCATTTCAACGTATAATAGCCAACACTTAATTTAATTTAATTTTTATTATTATTATTAGTTTTGGTTACAAAAAATTATTATTTAAGTTATGCTTTTTTATTTGGACTTTATAGTTTTGTCGACTGTTCAAAAATCGCATATTTTATTTTATATTTTGGGGATTATTTTAAAAACATTTTGAGGGGTAATATAAGTAGCGCAGAATTTTATTGTGTGATTGACTGTACAAATAAATGAAAATTAATTCCATATCTTATGTTTAATCAATTTTGTAAGAAAGTCCCAAAATATTCATAAAATAAAGTATTTTTTAATTAAACATTATTGTTTTGTCGACTGTACAAAAAAATCGTACATACAGGATTTTATATTTTCCTTCATTTTTATCAAGGGACCATAAAAATGAAAAATTCAAGGGTTGAAAAATTTATATATTTTTTGTTTTGAAATTGTCGTTTTTGCTAACTGTGTATGTATGTATCTCAGTCATACCCTCAGGGTGTAAAAACCCTCGCCTGGCGGCTCGTGTTTTTATTTCCACGCCGCGGGCGTTAAACGTCTCCTTTATGACCTAGATACATAAATAGCTATTAGAACACTTTTGGTTATTTTTTTGGGAAAACTTTTGAATAAATTTGAGGCGAAATAATCATCTCTTTCATTTTTATACATAAGTTGTGAAAGCCTGTATTTAACGGCTAGTGGGAGGGGTTAAACCACATCCTAAGTAGAAATTTAAACTTAAGTGGAAGGTTAAGTTGCTATTAGTAAGTACTGAAAGCATCTTTGTATAAGGAGTAAGGAGACTTCTCTTAGGTAAATTGAGCTTTTATATAACTTCAGTGTTTTTCTGCACTTTTTAGAGACTAAAGTGGCACTTTTAATCCTTAGTAAATTTAATCCCTCAGCCTAGAGATAAATTTATCGCAAGCCATGCCAAACAGCACTTATTCTTGGCCCAGATTTCATTCTTAGCACTGTTTTTAAAATACTGACAGGATGAAATTGAAATTTTTTAACTTTGACAGCCCGTAACATCGAAATGGTTAAGGATACAGCAAAACGGTTTTTACGTTTCGATCTTGGTTTTTCACAAGATATGGTTTTATACTATTTTTAACCCAGGCTTAAACTAACCTTGGGATATTTTAACCCCGGGTTTAGATATAAAACGATAGCTTGTGTTTGGCTCTATCATTAACCGTTTCTATGTTATATGTCTGTCAAAGTTAAAAAATGTCAATTTTCACCTATCAATACATTATAAATAAAATATAATAATAAAATATACAGGGTGAAAGTATTTCATACACATAGTTTACATGGACTTATGTTAAAATAGAAAGTTTGAAAAGTTTCCATTGCATAGTTTTCAAAATATTCCAATAGGTTACTCACCTTGGGACACCCGGTACATCTGTCTCATTAGTATTGAAAAGTGTTTTTTAAAAATTGGTATTAAAATTTAATACGCCTGACACGTCTATATATTTAGGAGAAATTTAGATGCTGGTAATCCCACCGTGTCTCGTATTTTGCCGGCACGGCCTTATTTTCGAGCCACCACTTTATATCTTGTTAAAACTTGTCCCATCAAATACAGACTCGGCCTTTAATATTGACTCGGTGTAAATATCTTCTCATTACAAATCAAACAGCAATGTTTGAACAGATCCGAACAAATTGTCATCTCGAAACATGATGGTTTCAGAACACAACATTGTGTTTACAGGTTTTAATCGACGTTTGTATTGTTGAAGCTGTTGATTTAAAAAAGTTATTGAAAAAGAAATTATGTTTATTTTAGACATATAACTATCCAAGCAACAATCTCTCGATGTTTGAAATTAACTCTGTGTTTCGGACTTCCATTGTCTATATTTTATTTATACACGACGTTTCGATCAGTACAATCTCTGATCGTCTTCAGGTGCAAACTACGAAGACGATCAGAGATTGTACTGATCGAAACGTCGTGTATAAATAAAATATAGACAATGGAAGTCCGAAACACAGAGTTAATTTCAAACACATCATTGTCTCAAACTTTCAATCTCTCGATGTGTTGGTTGTCTCCACGCCCTATCCCTAATAGAGTGGTGGAGTCTAGTAGTGATGGGCACAAAACATCGATGTTTTAAGAACATCGATGTTTTTTGTTCAATAAAATATCATCGATGTTAAAACATCGATACTTCTTTGAAACATGGAACATCAATCCTAAAGAAATTTTGAGAAATAATAGACACTTACGGTGGGATTTACTAAAAGGGTTTAGTCTATTTTAGAACGGTCCTAAGTTTAAGTGAAATTTCTGGTTTTGAGTACTTTAAACCAACCACCATTGAGTTTTGGACATAATTTGAATTACAAAAAGAATTTTAATTAATTTGCTTATTGAATAATCATCTTAACACAATCTTTTGTTGGATTTAAGAAAAAAGTTTTAATTTAGAAAAAAAGAACGTTAAAAAATTTAAACCCACGCGGGGTTTAAATAGTAAACACTCTGTAGAACAAATTAAAATTGGGGTTATATGTCACTCTAATTAAAACTTACCTTTGTTAATTAATTTTTCCAATTAATACCTGACGTCACACAAAGATTTAGATAAGTAATAATAAAATAAGGAGTAGATTAATTTTAAAAGGTGTTTTTATTTATGAAACGTATTAAAAAAATCTAAATGCAAATTTTGTTGATATTTCTGTCACTGTCGAGTTCGGATCTTTTACCTCTGCTTGCACCTTGGCTTGCACCAACCTCTACTGATGAAAGCTACAGCTTTAAAATGAGTGGGCTTTGACTAAGGAAAGTTTTCTTGGCTGAGCTTTTAGAGAACCTCAATGTTTTAATTTCAGTTTGTAAATAAATGAATATAGTTGTTTTGGGTTTTTTGTTTAGTATATTTTTCGTGCATAATCAGTGACCTTCACTTCCTCATAAATATATTTTTTGTGCTTCGATATATGGCTTTTTTCTGGACAAAATAGGAGGTGTTTTATTGGGTAGTGAACAATTTAGGATATTAAATAAGGTAAATTAATCCTTGTAAAAATAGTTACTTAGGGAAATTATAAACGAACTTATTACCAAATGCTACAAAACTATCGTTTCTGGGGGCTATAAATTTAAACCACCTCCCTGAGGTGGTTTAAAAAATCACCAACTTTATAACCTCAAACACAAATAATGAAGCTATTATGTGCCAAATTTTTAGCGTATTCACCATTTTCCATTTTGAAACCTGTCAAAAACAGTTAGTTTTAAGGCATTTTCTTCTAAAATATGGTGTATTTTGAGAAAAAAAGCAGTTTTTCAGTGGTATTTTGCAGTAACAATACAAAATAATCAATAAATAATCATTTTCAGTTTTATCAGCATTCGTATCCTTATTTCTATCGAGTCGACCAATCAAACAGGTGCACTTTTAAAATCATGGCTGATTAAATGCACGAAAACGTCGTTAGGTACGATAGGGGAGTCGTAACGGGACGACCGTCTGTGCGTACGAAACGATGTTTTGACGCATTTTATCAGCTGAAGCTGTCACGCATTCGCCATTAGTTTAAAAGTACGGCCGAATGCCGATAACCCCGAAAATAAACTTTAAGTGTCTAATGTGCCTGAGAACTTTGCACTTGTACTACACCTCATTCCAAATTCTCCGGACCGATTTTAATATGGCGGCTAACAATTAAACACAGAAGATTAAATGGAACTGTCATTGTCAGTGTCAAAAAACTTATCCGCAGCAATTTGAGTGTGTATACCCATTGCGGTTCAAAAAACAGGAATTGCCTATTTTTGAGAAATCGGTCGGCTTTGCCGCCAATAGGTGTCGCTACATATATATAGTTTCTTTTGAATGTACTACTTATATTTTATTTGTTTTTTTAGCGTAGATATTTAATAGAAAACGGTTACGACGAAGGCTTAATAAATAAGCTGATAAATAGACATTCTTTTCAAAAGACCTTTCAGAATACTACTTTTTTCAGACAAAAAGATACCTGCGACTCAAAATTTGTATCAATTCCTTATAATCCTAATTATACGAAAGGATTACAAAAAGTATTTAATAACACCGGTCTTAAATTAGTATATCAATCCAGTAACACAATAAGAAGCTTACTAGGAAATCCCAAGGATAAACATACAGTTCTAGAAAAAAGTGGAATTTACGAAATTAGTTGCATAGATTGTGACAAAAAATAGGTTGGCCAAACGAGACGCTCTATTCAAACACGTAATAAAGAACACTTCGCACACTTAAAATACGGAAATAGTGTCCGAGCATGCTTTTGAAAACAATCATAGATTCACATTAGATAACCTAAAACTTCTAAAAAGTGTACCAACCAAAGACTTTTGAATGCATATGAAAGTATGGAAATCATTAAATCCAGAAATAGTATAAATGAAGATAGAGGACCCATCCCGTTTAGTACACTTTATTCTTTGGTCGAGGGGAGATAGGATTAAAAATCGTGATCAATCACAAATTATTAGTCTTATCTCCGCCCACTAAAGGATTGTATATAAGATAGAGCGTAGATTAATTTAGTTCATTGTTTATCGTCTCCTGATGATGCCAACGTTGTTAGCGAAACGCGCGTCGAGTGCAAAAAAGTGTAGTTTTGGTTTGTGGAGAACAATCATAACTTTGTTTTAAATATTTTTACCTACCGGACCCTAAAAACAGTACGTGATAGAAAAATAGTATTTGTGATAGGCCATCATTCTTTAGAAAAAAATGATACTTTATTAAAACAGCGTTGTCCTATTAGTTATGCTGTTGTTCACTGACTGTCTGGTCAACTAACTACCCAAGCAACAATTATAGTCAATATCACCCCCCAATGTCATTGCCACCAAAAAACCCGTAACCTTAGTAAGATTTCCTACTTAGTGTGATCACTATTACGGTTAAAAAATTACCACAGTGTTGTAAAAATATAAAGTTATATACCATTACTAGAAGCACGAAAGAACTTTACAGTCCGAGACTTACTTTATAGTTGTCACGTTTATGTTCTTTATTATTACTTTTACGAGGTAATGAATCTACTGATATTAATTTGGTTGCAATTCAGTAGCTCTTACTCAATACAAAACTACAAAGTTATGGAGTCTACACGGCGACGTCCATGTTATTTACTTCTGTACAACATGTAATTCAATTAGAAATTTAATCAGCAGTTTTAATCAGTAAAGTGCTATGCGTTTATAAACTTAAGACATTGTCACAAAGTTATGATTGCTTTCCACAAACCAAAACTTTTTTGCAGTCCACGCACGTTTCGCTAATAACGTTAGCATCATCAGGAGACGTTAAACAATAAAGTAACTAGAACGAGCGTCGAGTGCAAAAAAGTGTCGTTTTGGTTTGTGGAAAACAATCATAACTTTGTGACAACGTCTTAAGTTAATAAACGCGGATGCACTCGACGCACGTTTCGCTAACAACGTTTGCATCATCAGAAGACAATAAACAATAAACTAGTTAGCATCATCAGGGGACAATAAATAATAAACTAGTTAGCACCATCAGGAGACGATAAACAAGAAACTTGTATTGGTATTGGTTTATTGTTTATCGGCTCCTGATGATGCTAACGTTGTTAGCGAAACGTACGTCGAGTGCAAAAAAGTGTAGTTTTGGTTTGTGGGAAACAATCGTAACTTTGTTATAGTGCAGCCAAAGGTTCCAAATTCCCAACATAGTTAGGATGTTGTGACTTTTGAAAAGTGGCTAATAAAATGATAGTTATTACGTATAGGTTATGATATAGACAATATTTTTGTTTTCTGACATGTATTTACATATTTTATGGTGTGTGTCTGTCCTAATATAGGTAGTTTAGAAAAAGATCAACATATTTTCAATTAACATTATGGGAAAGGGTAAATCTATAAAAACCCTATAAAGTGAGAAATACTACGTTATGTGGTAAACAGGACGTCGGGATAACGTGCCCGTTTACTTCTAGCGACGACATAACTCCTATATCAAGAGTAATCATTACCGTCGCGATATAGTTGTTTAACCAACCCAATATGCATTCCAGAAAATGGTGAGTACCTCGAGGTATAGAGTAGTGTAAAACCTTCGCCGTGATATGACGCCACAACTTTATTAGGGATAGGGCGTGGAGGCGGCCACCACGTCGCGACTGATTTTGTTGACTGGATACTGTGGCCTGTTTTAGAGGGAAAATGTATGTCAGTTCTGTGTCTACCTAGGCAGAATAGTGGGATATTTTACGTCATTTTTATAGGGAAAGGGTGCTATGCTATATTACCTACATTCTGATCAAAAATACTGCTTTGGATGTAAATCGTAAGAAGTTATTCTAGAGATTTTAAGCGTTTCTATACGGAAATCGTAGTAAAATCGACTGCACAACAATAAATTAATTGGCTGCTTTGTATCGATTACAGAATGCATTTCACTTAAATTAACGGCTCCCGCTATTGCCCAAATTGCTTGCCAGTAATTAACTTCAGTGCTACTACTCCAAAATTAATGGACTAAAAATAATATATCCCTCTGCAGCTTAATATTCATGAGTGCATATTTAACTAGGTATATTAGTGTTGCCGGTAGGTTTATGATCCTAGTTTATTTGCCGTATAAATACTTAAACCGGTCAAAAATATCATCCAGTCTGGCAAGAGGTGTAAGGAATCCATTCGAGAAGAATCTGCAGTAGAGCTACTGGATATCCCAAACTACAAAATCAGTCGCGACGCGGTGAACGTCTCCACATCCTATCCTATGGCGACGGCTTAACTACTACTATACCTTGAGATATTTACCGTTTTTGGCAGTGTATTGGGACGGTTGGTATACAACTACATTGCGAAGGTAATGTAATGATATAGGACTTAGGTCGTCGCGGGTGTAGTAAAAGGGCACGTTTTCCCAACGTCCTGTTTATCACATAAAGTAGTATTTCTGACTTTATAAGGTTTTTATAGGTTTTCTTTTTTCCACATTATTAATTGAAAATTTGTTGATTTTGTTCTAAACTATATTAGGTCACACACTATAAAATATGTGATCACATGACATGACATGACATGACAAAAAACTGAAGTATTGTCTATATCATAACCTAATAAAAATTACCAATATCTTAAATTTATAAACGCCCACCACTTTAAACATTAAAAATGCTGATTTTTTTTTATAAAAAAAGCGTCCCCTCCAGTTCTGACGTAGTTTTATCTAAAATATTGATAAAAAATCGGAATTCTCCCAAATAGCATTTGGACGTCAAACTATGTCCTCTATTCGTTGGCCTAAAAACCCCGAGGTTGGCAAGCCGACTACAAATCTCAGTCCTTACGACCCCAATCCGACCTAAATGGGGAATATAAATTCGGGTCAGCTCGACGTCGCTATTTGCACTTCAATGGTATAGTAGTTTACGTATGACGATGTCATAATACGTCCACCAGCTTACGTAATTTTATATTATTTAATTGATTACTTAATGTGGTACTTGTTTAGTAAATTTTAGGTGAAATATATATTAACGAATTATAACTCACAAAAAATAAATGGCGACGGCTACTTTACTGACAAAGTTGGTCAAGATGGAGCGAAAAATATCTCCCCCCCCCTTCCAAATTAGCACAAAATAGTAAAAAGGAAAAAACATCTAAAAAAATATATTTTTTTAAAGCACTATTTCGGTTGTAATTAGTACTAAAATTATTCAAGAATAATACTAAACGCATCTTTAAGGCATTATTTAGTCTCTTTTATTGTTTTTTTTTCAAGAAAAACAAGAAAAACATTTTTGTCAATAATGGCTGCCCAAGCTTGCAACTCCAAAATGACCGAATTGGGGCTGGTATAGTACTTTTACCAATTTATCACCTATTTGGACAAGGACACCGATTTGCAGCCCTAATTTTATCTAAATCTAACTAGCCAACGTTAAGCTACGTAATATATGCAAACGTTCGGAATCCGCCTCTATTCTTCGTTGGCCATGTAAGCAAAACTGACTTAAAAGAAGAATGACAGTTCAGCTGAACCTAGCCTATAAAAATATTTTCCGTTTTTCCTTGTTTTTTTGTATTTATTAAAGCACTGAATGAGCTCAAACCTGCCTCGTAAATGTGGGAGAAGGATAAAAATTGTTGGTTCCCCATCAAAAAAAGCAACATTAAACAATATCAGTGTGACCCCACTAATGCTCCAGATAAACTGGACTGGAAGAAATTTAAGTGCGAGCTGAAGCTCCATCAGAGCAAGCCAACAAATTGTGCAACTTGATGTCCCAGATGCAAAATTGTAGGTTAAGTATCTTTCTTCGTTTCTTTTTTCGTAGGTATCCAAAATAAGGGCCCTGAAATGCGGTGTCAATTAAGGTACCAAGGCCGACGATCTTTTGCAGTCGATTAAGGTACAAGCGTTAAAACAGTCGGCTTTGAGACATAAACTGACATGAATCCCTCTGGGAAAAAAACCTGACCACGTAAACGTCGGATTTTATTACAAAAGAAGTTTGTCGTTTAACTTACTAGTAGACAATTTTATTTTATACTTAATACGACGTCACTTTATAACACATTAGGTTGACGGATGAATGCTACTTGAGATTTGAGGTTAGGATTTCTAAACTAAATGTCTTTCCAGTTTTAATATGTGTTATTAACTAAATATTAATATTTTTACATTTATCGGTACATGCAACTACGAATCAGTTATTTCATGTTTAATAAAAGTAAATAACAATGTCGTCGCGCATTCAGTTGATTTCCAATGTTAGTAACGTAGCGATAACTCGTAGACAACGTTTTTCCACTATATGCACATTTATTTCTTACTGTGTGGTAGATAGGCGAATATGTAGACTCCATAACTATGCAGTTTTGTGTTGAGTAAGGGCTACTGAATTGGAACCAAATTAATATCAGTAGAGTCGTTACGTCGTAAAAGTAATACCAAAAAAATTAAATGTGACAACTATAAAGTAAGCAGTAAGAGACTGTAAAGTTTTTTCGTGCTTCTAGTAATGGTATTTAGTTATTGAGTGGAATATATTACTTTCGCGTATAACTTCATATTTTTGCGACTCTGTGGTAATTTTTTAACCCTAATAGTGGCCACAATAAGTGACAATAATGACATTTTTTCTATAAATAGTTTTTTGAAGACAATATTATTAAGCTTTAACCCATTTTTGGTGGCAATGACAGTGGCACCAGTGAAATTGACTATAATTGTTGCTCGGGTAGAGAGTTGGTGCAATGAAACGAAATTCTTCTTTGATCCAAATATTTCCTGCAAGACCTGTAATGAAAAATTAAAAAAATCTTGAAAATTTTGCGCTTTTTGATTACGGTAAGGAAACGTTTTTAGCAGAAAAGTTTAAATTTTGAAACACCCTCTGCATAGTAATAGATGCAACTAAAGATTTATTAAAAACCCATACATGCATTCCGTGACAACAATCTTTTATATTATATACCAAAACATACTTCAGCGTAATTTAGATAAAAAATTTATGCATATCGTTAAACATTGGGGCACTCTGGTGAATCATGTTTGATTTTTTATGGCCTCAGCTTAACGAAAATTACTTGTTTTTTACAGGATTAACGCATGACACGCAACGGGAAGACCTTACTTTTATCAGCCCTTAAAAAATTACTAGAAACTTTTTTCTTACAACATAGCTCATATGCTTCCGGGACGTGTGCTCTTGAGCGGGAAAATACAAGAAAAACGACACACACAAAAATAATAAAAAGTGCAGAATAAAAAACACAATAAAAAAAAAGAAAAAAATAAAGATCAAAACACTTCTAGATTTATATGGTTAGATGGTACAACCAGTATTTATTTAATTTTCGCTTTAATGCGGATTGTATCGAACATATAGATTTAAATAGTTTTTTCCCTGCAGCAGTCCCTAAAAAGAAAATAGAAAAAATAGACGCTTGCCTTCATAGGATATTGGAAACGACACACAAAAAAAATGCATCTAAAAAACACAATGAAAAAGTAACAAAAAAAAAAGAAGAAGAAAAAAATAAAAATGGATAAAATAAAAAAATATGTATTAAAAAAAAACAAGTTTCTAGATTTTTCTTGTCTGGCCATATACCAGCATTATTTTTTTAATTCTCGCTCTAATATTGATTGTATCGAACATATTTATTCAAATAGTTTTTCCACTTCAACAGTCCCCAAAAGGAAAATACAAAAATTAAGCGCTCGCCTTCGTACGATATTGAAAATGACACACACAAAAATAATTAAAAAGAAAAAAATACATAATAAAAAAACACAATAATAATAAAAATTAAAAGAAAAAAGATCAAAACGATTCTAGAGTTCTGTTTTCTGGTTATATAGCATTTATTTAATTCTCGCTCTAATACGGATTGTATCGCACATATAGATTCAAATAGTTTTTTCCCTGCAGCAGTCCCTAAAAGGAAAATAGAAAAAATAAGCGCTCGCCTTCGTAGAATATTGGAAACGACACTAAATATTTCGAAAGCCGAGATGAATGGATTTTGGGGTGAGAGAAACGGGACCAAATAAAGAGGCGTCGGGATAGAATGCAGCCAGGCGGAATTTATTGTCGGATCATATCCTCGACGGTTTGTGCCAGAACAGCGATTTTTTTATGGCGCGTTTTATAGAAAACGAAAGAAAAAATGATCGCTGTCGCTGTGCGATATTTAAGAAAAATACATTCTTTATGAGGTGTTTCGCATAAATCGTACAATTTGTCTGCTTTGGGAAAAAAACCGCATAAAACCTCATAAAAAAACACACCTGAATTTTTTTAACAAATTTTATAATTTTATAAAATCACGATTTTCTAAGAGATTTTATAATCAAACCGACACATCAACTTTTATGGGTATCTATATTTACATTCTTTTTCTTTAATGATGTATTATGGGATTATATTACCGATGTTTTTATAGTTTTCTGACAGATTTTACAGTCTCACCAACTCATAGAATTTTATGGGTTTCTATGAGTACACCCTTGTTTTTTTATAATGATTTAAGAATTTGTTAAAAAACGTTTTTTCGTGAGATTTTGGGATATTTTATGATCAGACCATCCTATAGAATTTGACAGATTTCTATGAACATTTATAATTTTCTAGGAGTTGGTAAAAACAAAGTCTTTAAATAGATCTTATAGTCAGACAAACAACATTTTAGAGATTTGTCTGTGTCCACCATGCCAAAAAAACTCACTGACTAAATCTCATAAAAAACACACCTGATTTTTATCAGTTTTTTCGACCACCTGAAAACTAATTAAAAAAAGCTACACTTAGTATACTTACTTACTTCTAAAAAATATATTTCTTGACTCATGATCCCATCTGATCAAAAAATCATAATCCCCCTCCTTAAAACCCCTGTATGCCAATTTTGATTGAAACCGAACAAACTAAATCTTTTTCCCCCTGAGAATATTATTGTATTTTTACCGGAACTATAAACGCATACCAAATTTGAACACAATCGGATGTGCATAAGTCAGTTAAAATTGGTTAGCAGAACATGACCGAAAATCATCCATCTTGAATTTTCAAAATCTGATCAAAAGCCCTCGTATACCAACTTTGGTTGAAATATTATTATATTGTCACCGGAACTGTAAATGCGTGCCAAATTTGAAAGCAATCGGATGTGTATAAGTTAGTTAAAATTGTTAAAAAGATGACCAAAAATCGTCCATCTTTAATCCGCCTTATTGAGTTTTCAAAATCTAATTAGAAATTCGTTATCTCCATCCCCAAGTGCTCCGACACATCTAATTTAAACAAAACCGGGCGTACTTCAACTGTACTCCCCTCCTCTTTCTTTTAGTAGGGGGTAGCTGTTAATTTCATCAGACTATATTCTTGTTTTGTTACCACAACTATATAAGCATGTCAAATTTGAAGCCGATCGGATGTCGGAAAGTTGGTCAAAATTAAGTTGCAAGATTCCACCCAAACAAATATATCTTGTTCCTTACATAGATAGATACATTGCAAGTTAAATAAAAGCTTATAAAAAAATAGTTTTTGGCTTATGAAATCTTATAGAAATTTATCACAGTAATATCTCTCCCACAGCTCCTGGCGATAAATAAGTACTTATACAAGAACAATTTTATATTAGATATGTAGATATTATGCAAGCACAAGGAGTGTTATTGTATTATAGTGGGTTAGGTTGTCGTAGATTAGGTTAGGTTATAGTTTAGTTTGACTGTGTATTAATTACTACTACAACAACTGCTGCTTTTATTTTCGAATGTTACAGGTAGATCTTATAAACCTTTATGAGGAATTGTCATATTAAAAATCATAAAATATTGTAAACTTTTATAAGCCAACTGACTGATAAAATATGATGAACTCCTATGCGGTACTTGTGTTTCACTTTCACTAGACAAGAATTATAAAATATCATAAGTTTAAATGAGCATAGACTATAAAAACTTATGATGTTTTATCTGTTATTTGCTATGATCTTTTATGAGGTTTTTTTGGCAGTTTTTGTATATTTTAAGTTCTGCAATAAGCTTTGCTCAAATTTCGGTCGCCGGCCATTTATTTGCTTTGTTTTGCTTCATTTGCATACTGATTGCGACAAAATTCTTTGCTTAGATCGAATCATATCCCCGACAGTTTGTTTTATGCTGCGTTTCATAGAAAATTATTTGGAGGGAAAATAGATTCTTTATGAGGTGTCTCGCATAAAACGTATTATGTTTCTGTTTTGGGACATAAAATTTAAAATTCAGCTTCAAAATACGACCAACCAACCGTTTACGTAACATATTTTTTGCATAAGTAAGACAAGGCTACCAGCAAAATTATTAAATTAAATAAGGTTACGTCACTCAGTTTTAACAATTTAATACAAATATAAAAGAAAATATTCAACCATATTCGGTTTCATATTTTCTATGTTTACTTTATTCGCAAAAAAAAAACACAGAACGACTATTCTTTCAAGTGCCGTTTTTAAAAATAAAAGTTGAACCTATAATTTTATTTTTAGTTTATTTATCGCTTATTTCGCGTATGCGCAATTATGAGGTAATAACGGAATGCCTTATTAACCAATAAAGTTTGATGTTACCTGCGGGTGAATACCGTACCCCATATAATTGACCCGGTTGCCGACATTAAGTAGAAAATATGTATGTTGTCTATTCTTTGTAATTATAGTAGTAGTAGTAGTAGTAGAGAAGGGGCGGCGCGAAGCCTGGCAAGTAGGCGTCCCTGGGCCATTTCTGCCCTACCCCGAGCCTGCCCCTAATCCACCGCCTGCACCACTGGTCTGGCAGTTTGCTCATTTGGTCTCACTGTTCTTTTTGCAAAGTCCAGTATTTTGTCCCATTTGAGCGTGTGCAGGTCCTCCTCATCCAGGGTCGGGAAACCGAACACCTGATATCTCGTCCTCTGGTATGCCTTGCAGTTCGCTATAACGTGTCGAGATGTCTCTTTTGCCCGCCCGCAGGCCCGGCAGGTCGAGTCATTCTCCACCGCGATTCGGGTCATGTGCTTCCTTAGTCGGTTGTGACCTGTTATGATACCTGTCAGCAGACCAGCGTCTCTTCGCGATCTCCCTAGGAGCCATTTTTATCTGGCTACATCCGGGCCCTTCACGAAGTCCTTGGTCTGTCTGCATCCTGTTCCTGCTCTCCAAGCGGTCGTCATGGCATCGTTGGCCCATTTGTTGAGTCGACTTTGCAATTGCCTCTTGGTTGTTCCTAGGAGTGGTTCCGGCCCTACATACTGGGTGCTTGCCCCGATCCTGGCGAGTTCGTCGGGCATCTCGTTACCCGGCACCCCCATATGTCCCGGTACCCACATAAGTGTCACTTGTTTGCCCTCTCCCAAGGATTCCAGTGCATCCGCACATTCCTCCACCAGGGTGTTGGTGATCTTGGGCGCCCTTAGTGCCTTTAGGGCTGATTGGCTGTCGGAGCATATATAAACATGCTCCTCCCTACCGTTCTTTATTTCTTCCATGCTTGCAGCCATTATTATGGCATACACCTCTGCCTGAAAGGCCGTGGCTTTAATTATAGTAGGTAGGTAAGTGTTAATTTTTGTTTAATCATTTTCTTTGGCTAAATCTTTGTAAAGAACATTGGCTTGCACTGGCAACTGTGACAAGTGACTCCGATCTGTTTAGCATAACTTCCCTTTCCAATGAGCATTTTCAAAAACCTCTGGTGACAGAAATTTATATAATTATCATAAAGAGGGTTCTATTGATGCCCTAGGGTATTTAGAGGTTTCGTACAGTAACTGACCTTGTATATTTATTTTATTAAAGGTTCTTAATTGATGGTACCCTAAGGTAACATAAAACTGGCGTTAACAGTATTTCCATGGACATCTTTATAAAAATTAAAGTCATCGGTAACAAATGTTATACAAATTGGTGTTACCAATGCTTCTGTCAACATATTTATAAAAATATAAGTCATCAGTAACAAAAGATATATAAATTGGTGTTTGAAATCTTTCTGTCTAAGTAACTATTAATTAAAGATATATGGATAAATAGGTTTTTGAAATGATGCTATCAACCCACTTATAAAAACTCACTTAACCAACAACAAATTTATATATATAAATATATAAAAACTTGGGAACTTACGCATAATAGTTTTATAAATTGGTGTCTGTAATATTTTTATGAACTCATTCATAAACCTTTTTTGCCCATAAGGTTTTTTTTTCTATAATGTTTTAATTTATTTAGGCAATTCGAATTACAAAACAAACAAGATTTTTTTCGTATACCAACAGTAGTAAGGTTAATTTTTTTACATCAAAAGGCGCGTTTTTGCGAGGTACATCATTATCTTGTTTTAATTACATCAATCTGAGAGACATCCAAATATTCTTGAGATTCGAATGCATTTTAGAAAAAGGGAACAATAATAGTAACCATGTTAAGTTCGCAAAAACTCACCGTGAAATGTCGAGCGAACACAGTGCGCACGGCTGCTCGGAGGCAAATGTGAACACACCACCTTATGACGGAACGCAGCCTCAGTGTTCAACTGCGCCATCTGCAGCTCTTTGCTCCAACTAACATCATGTTTGAAATGGTGATAAAGTAGTGTTGAAGGAGGTAAACAGAAGTATAGATGTATTGTTTTTCTTTTACAGAATTGTTGTAAATTTTCGCCATTCTGTATTCCAAAAATAGATTTTTTACCAAAATAAAAACGTTGTTTATGGGGTTTCAACATGTTTAATCGAAATATTGCTTGTTTAGTATTAAGAAAAAAATACAAAATTCCATATTTCTCCCAGAAAAACGTATGTGAAAAAAAGGTTTATTTAAATGAAAATTTTTTCCCGTCTTCTCAAGTATTTTTGGAGCCCATAAAATTTTGTGGGTATATTCGAAAAGTAGACAGTACACACGGGACCGCAGCTAATTTTCAGATATATAGTATATATAAATATTGATATTCCTGCTTCAACTTCTCTCACTCCCATTTTTATTTATTTTAGAAGATTATCAAACACCATTTTATAAATTTTTTATTATAAAAAGAAAAACAATAATACATAACAAGCAAAGGGCAGAAAGATGGAAAATTTATATATAAACCTTTTATTTGTTACGCAGTGTTGTTAGAACAGTTGTAAAATCTTTTTTATAATAATCTCTTGAGGGCTCATAAGGAAGTTTTATAAAATCTATACTTACTTTGTTTCTCTATCCATTACTATGTACCAAAATTTTTTATAAGCTGGTGTTGGTAAGTTGTTTTTCAAGTCTTTTTTACTCACTTAAGAGTTTTATTAGAGTTATACAATTATCACCAGCACTAAATAATATAACTGCTTATTTTATAAAGGTTTCATATTCTATATAGGCAAAAATGCTTATTGAGTTTTGTCTGTTGTGTTTTATAGTTCTTAAAGATTATTATTCATAATTAAAATTTACTGTAAAAAACACAAGAATAAGATATGTTAAATGAAAAATATATATTATTGTACAAATTATTTTTGTAAATCTTGATAATAAAATATACTGTATAAAGTCGTCTATAAACAAATCAAAGGCAACGTGCAAAAACTAAAAATGCAGCCTTAAAAAATAACGTGACGTTAGCTAGATCACAACGCCTTACGGCGATAAAGTCACCTAAGGGGGATGGTACAAAAGGTCTATAATGAAAAACATAGCGTCTCAAACTTCTCAAGCATCAAAAATTTTGACAGAATTTTGAACTTCATATTTTTTTTAAATTACTTAAAATTATGTCATCAAATAAAGAGGGGCTTTCTCATACTTCGTGCTATTTTAAAAATTTAATAAAAATATGAAAGAGGATATTCATTTATACCCGGTTTTATATATTTTATTTACACTTGGGCAAAATTTTCATCCAATATAAAGGGTTTTCGATCGCCCGTAAAAATATTTAGTTTTACTGCCGACCGTAAAATTGCTACCGTTGAAGAAGGCGATTTCCGTCGGAAGTCGACAGTTCGGTTTTCGGAAAATGCACTCTGATTCGCGATAAATCCCGGCCCCCGGTCAATTTATTTGCTTTAAATTTAGTGCAAGTTTAATAAAGAATTAGAATTCGTTTGTATATTCCGGACAATACAAGATCTCAACTTACACCACATTATAGCAAGCCTCCTCATCTATACGGACTTCCCAAAATTCACAAAGATGCAATGCCCTTACGCCCAATTACAAGTTCCAGAAATTCTCCAACAAGCAATCTGTCTAAATTCCTTTTGAAAATTATTCAACCTCTTGCAGGCAAGACCGCTTCATTTGTAGAAAATTCAAACCATTTTGTTAATATTCTTAAATCTTTTGTTTTAGGAACCGAGGATAGACTTGTCAGTTTTGATGTCGAAAGTCTATACACCAATGTCCCAATAAAGGAATCGTTAGACATTATTAGAAAGAGACTGGTTGATGACGAATCCCTTTATGAACGTACCAGCCTACCGCTGGAGGGAGTGATGGAGTTGTTGGAGTGCTGCCTACATAACTCTTATTTTCAAGTGAAAGATAGGTTTTATGCTCAGGAAGACGGTCTGCCAATGGGTTCATCGCTTTCGCCAGTGGTGGCCAATATTTACATGGAGTGGTTCGAATCACACGCGGTTGATACCGCAACATATAAACCTAAGCTCTGGCTGAGATATGTTGATGATACTTTTATTGTCTGGACCGGGAATGACCAACAACTTTCAGAATTTCTTCACCACCTAAATAACATAAGACCCACCATTAAATTCACAATGGAGTTGGAGCAAAATTGTCAAATTCCTTTTCTTGATGTACTTGTCACACGAGTAGAAAGCGACATCAGAACAACAGTCTATCGTAAACCCACTCACACAGGACAATATTTAAATCAAGGTTCAAATCATTCTGCTACAACCAAACGAGGCATAATCAAAACTTTGTATAACAGAGCCGTTCAAATTTGTAACAATTCTCATGATTTGGAAATCGAAATAAGAAACATTAAGAAGGATCTGCAGCAGAATGGTTACAGCCTGAAACTCATACAGATACTCTTTCTAAATTTCAACAAACAGGACAGAGATTACATGACCAAAACCAGGCAAATGCATTCCTTACAATCCCATACGTTAAAGGAGTATCAGAGAAAATTCGAAGAGTAGCGAAGAACTTTAATATTAAAACAGCTTTTAAATCTAGTAATACAATTCGAAGCCTTCTTAGTAAAACAAAACCGGAGAACAAACAAAATAAGGAATGCATTTACCAAGTTCCTTGTGAGTGTGGTGAATCATACATAGGCGAAACTAAAAGACCACTATCTGTTAGGCTTAAGGAACATCAGACGAATACCCAAAAAGGTGAAACCACGAAATCAGGAATTGCCGAACATGCATGGTCAAAACAACACCGAATGAAGTGGGCAGAAGCAAAGGTTTTGCACAAGGAGTCACACTGGAAGAAACGAAAATTCCTTGAAGCTGCCTTTATTGGGCAGAATCAGGGTATTTTCAGTAAACCAAGTGTTGAAATCCCAAATATTTGGAAGCCCCTCCTTGGGCGGAGCCAACTTCTTAAACTTCAAGGTTGAGTGATTTCTCACAGTATATAAGTACGTAGCCTTAGGAATTGATTGTAGTTTGCACCTGAAGACGATCAGAGATTGTACTGATCGAAACGTCGTGTATAAATAAAATAAAGACAATGGAAGTCCGAAACACAGAGTTAATTTCTAGAATTCGTTTATTTAGTTAAATCTGAATTCACACAATAGGCAACCAATTAATAAATATTTATTAGAAAAAACTTTTAAAGAACAAGCTTTTATTAAGTGCATTGAAAAGTAGAAAATTATTATTTATCTCTCTTATAGCATTCTACTAAATTCTTCTTCTATTCGAATGATAAACCTAACGCTTTCATCATGCTTTAAAATTTTTAATTTGCGCCCATGGCTATTATTATGTGATAAGAGAGATAACAAATTATTTTCTACTTTTGAGTGCATTTAAAAAAAGCTTGTTGAAATTAACTCTGTGTTTCGGACTTCCATTGTATATATTTTGTTTATACACGACGTTTCGTACAATCTCTGATCGTCTTATTATATACCTACTATACGTACTATAGCCTTAGGAATAGATTGTAGTTTGCACCTGAAAACGATCAAACATTGTACTGATCGAAATGACGTGTATAAATAAAATATAGACAATGGAAATCCGAAACACAGAGTTGATTTCAAATATATCATTGTCTCAAACTTTCGAGGCTCCGAGAAAACTTTAATTAAGCATACCAGAGGAGACACGCACATCGACTTGCTATGTGAAGAAAGAGACAGCAACACTATTACGGTTTCGTTTCGTCTTAAGGCACCATTTCGAAGACAAAGAGTTCAGCAGATTCTAGATGACACCAGTAAAGCACTCATACTCATACGATCCTAAATCAGCTTTCATTGCTGGAACAAGTCCTTACTGACAGAAGAACTGGGTCGGTTTAGGAGATTCGAGAACACACTATCGAGGAAGATTATCAACCGATTCTGGACAAAATCACATAAACCTGCAACCATCTACGACAAACTTGGCAAGCGAAGCGTCAAAGGAAACTCGCCCATCAATGTCCACAAAGCCAATTGACTACCGATACTGTAAGAACCATCATTAATACATCTTTTCTATCGCTTTAAAGAAGATACCCACTGTAGTATGACGAGTGATGATGCGAAGGTTCTAATACTAACTTTATTTACAATTAAACTATACAAACAAGGTAACTCTATAACTGGGATGAATCTCTTGTAGGTGTAACTGTTATGTCTGTAGTTTGTGCGTGTAGTGTCCAACCTCTGGCGTCGACTTCTTTGTCCAGCAGCCCCAGTGTTCGGTTGACTTTCTTTTTCCTTGTCTCCGTAACGTCCCGGTGACAAACGTCTGTCCCCTTGAGAAGACTTCTACTCGTAAACAAACTATGTACATGGTTGATCATACCACATTTCTTCCCCACGAAAGAAAAGCTTAGTCCTGGTAGCGATTTGGAGGTCTCCTGTCTCGAGCAGGGTTTCTTCTTGGAATGTGTTCGTTATTTAAAACAATATCATTACTTTCTTCTTCTGTTTGTTTTAAACTGGATTCACACAAGTTGGGCAAATTAGTCTACAGTAAATCTTCCGAATTTTGAGAATTCATTTTCTGTTTGGTTTTCTTGATCACAGGTCGGCAATATATCAGATTTTCGTTTTCTGATCTGTTCACAATGCTTTCGGTGAATTACACCATCAATATTTACCTGATAGGAGAGTGGACCGGTCTGCTTGACAATCTGACCGGCCACTGAGCCTTTCTTTAAAGGTGTGTTTACCCACACCTTTTCTCCTTCCACAAAATTTGGCTTGAGGCCATGATTTTTCTTTTGAATAAATTGTTTCAGCTCAATATTTCTTGAAATGTCAGGCTTTAGCAAGTCAAAACGTGATCTCAAGTTACGACCAAACATTAACATACTGTGGGTTCTGCCAGTTGATCTTCTTACTGTATTTCTGTAGGAAAACAAGAAACTCTGAAGTCGTTCTAATTGTCTGACTGTATTATCACTGGACCTCATTCTATCTTTGAAAGTTCTTACTGTTCGTTCTGCCAAACCATTAGATTTTGGTTGATATGGTGTTACTTTTACATGAGTGATTCCATTTTCGGTGCAGAATGTTTTAAATTCATTCGAGGTTAGCTGAGCTCTATTGTCCGTTACTAGAAATTTTGGAGGTCCAAAACGAGCAAACATTTCATTTAGTGCCTTGATCGTACTTTATGACGTTATATTTGTCATACAAACTACTTCCAACCAGTGCGTGTATGAATCAACAACAACCATCCACATTTTCCCTTCAAAAGGTCCCGAAAAATCTAAATGAACACGAGACCAAGGTTCTGGTGAAACGCCCCATGGATACAAGGGTGCTTTTTGATCATTTTGCCTTGATTCTTTGCAGGGAAGGCAATTATCCGCTTCAGACACTATATCTTTATTAATTTTAGGTCAGTAAACGTGCAGCTTTGCCAGTGACTGCATAGCAGTAATGCCTGGATGACCATCATGCAACATTGCTAGTACTTCAGGTTGCAAACTTTTGGAACTACAGATACGTCCGTTCCACAAAAGTATGTCCTCTTCAAAGGATAACTCTTCACGCTTTTCATAGTATGAATGCAGTTCTTCAGCAAGATTTTTCTTTTCAGGCCAATAATTAGTTTTTGTATAAGTGATAACTTTTGCAAGAATTTTGTCTTTAGATGTCTCAGTTTTTAAATCATGCTTTTTAACTGATAATTTTCTTACTCTTAAGCGCAGCAGTCTATCGTGATCGGATATATTTGGGCCATACTGTTGAAGAGACATTCTGGAAAGGGAATCAGCAGGACAATTTTCTTTTTCAGGATGATACTTTACATGAAAATTGTAACTATTTAAAAGCATAGCCCATCATAATAAGCGATTACTAGCAATTTTCGGCGTTTCTCTATTTTCTACAAAAATAGGCTCTAAGGGCTTGTGATCTGTCATTAGAGTAAATCGTATGCCATAAAGATATTGATGAAATTTAGTAACAGCATAGACCAAACCTAAAGCCTCTTTATCTATGGTTGAATACCGCTTTTCTACTTTTTTAAACGAACGAGAAGCAAATGCAATGGGTTTTAGGGTACCATCTGGGTACTGTTGAGAAAGTACGGCTCCTGTCCCACTGTCACTTGCATCACTGCTGACAACTAATGGTTTTATAGGATCAAAATGAACCAAGGTATCTTGTGAGGTTAATTTTTGCTTATTATCGCTGATTATTTTTGAATCCTCGCTGGTCCAATTCCACTTAATATTGTTCTTAAGGTGTCTATGCAAAGGAACGCATTTGACAAGAAGATTTTCAATAAATCGACTGTAGTATGTTATAGCTCCAAGTAATGAACGTAATTCTGAAGTATTTTGACGTAAAGGCATGTTCTTTATGGCTTCAATGCGTTCTTCTGTCGGGTGCAGCCCATGTTGATCAATTTGATGTCCCAAGTAAGTGACTGCATTTTTAAACCACTCGCACCTAGCTTTTTGCGTTCGGATACCAGAAATTTGTAATCTCCGAAGCACTTCTCTTAACCTTTTTTCCTGAAGCATCAGATTTGGAGCCGTAACCAGAATCTCGTCATGGTAACATACAACGCCTTCCGTTCCTGAAAGAATCTGATCCATAGTACGCTGAAATATTGACGGTGCAAAACTGATTCCAAATGGAAGTCTTTTATAGCAAAAATAACCTTTGTGTGTAGCTATCACAATGTATTTTTTTGAATCGGGATGCACTTACATCTGTAGGTAAGCATCTTTAAGATCAATCTTGGAAAAATATTTGCCACCAGATAGTTTAGCAGTTATGTCTTCAAATCGTGGCAATGGGTAGTCGTCAATCTGAAATTGCTGATTTATAGTAACTTTAAAATCAGCACAAATCCTAATTTTACCGTTTGATTTCATAGCCACCACGATTGGAGAAGCCCACGCTATAGGGTCGAAGGTAGTGTTAACAGGTTCTAGGACACCTTCTGTAACAAGTCTGTTTAGTTCGGCTTCAACTTGATGTTGAAGGGCCAGAGGTACGTTTCTTGCATGAAACGTTTTGGGCGTAACCTCTTCGCTGATATGTATTTTAGCAAGGTGACCTTCTATTGTACCAAGACCCTCATTAAACACCTCAGAATAACCTTCGTAAATTTTATTTATCAATTATTTTTGTTTATTTGCCTCCCCATTAAAAAATTTTGGAGCAAGAACAATTTCCTTGACTTGACAAACCCTGGCACCTTCAGGTAGTGGCACGTCAAAAGCTAAACACCAGTTCAGTCCAAAAAGTGGAACGTCTTCATCCTCAGTGATGAAAATAGGTAAGGTAAGTTTTCTGTCAAAAGCTTTTACTTCCACCATAGATAAACCAAGTGTCCTGATTGGATTTTCACCATATGCTATTAGATCATCAGATTTTGTTAAAACAGGTTCTCCAATTTTCTCCCATGTTTTCTTTCCTATGACTGCATGAACTGAACCTGGATCGTACAGCATATCGATGTACTTTTTATTCACACGTACATCTAACATCACTTTTTTAGCTGAATCGATTTTTCGCACTTACGCCACGTGCACCTTAGAAACCCTCTCTCCCTCAGAATCGAATGAGCTTTCACTTCCCGATGAAATGTCACTTTCCGTGGTTTTGTCTTTAACGCAACGTGTGCATTTGTATTTATCGTTTTTAAAAACTTTGGAGGATTGTAAAATGACGGTGTTTCCGGAACTCACGCAAACTCGCGCAAAATGGTTTTCTTCGCCGCAACCCATGCACTTTTTTCCAAAAGCAGAACAGTGTCTTTGTCAGTGTTTGGAGTCACCAAAGTATAAGCAGTCTATACCGGGATTCAACTCGCGAATTTTTGAGTTTATGTTACTTGAAACAGTAGAGCTCTGTTTCTTTGGCTTTTTGTTTACGCGGTTAACATAAGATTCTGATTTTTGCGAAAATGATTGCAGACATGAAAGCTGTTTGGTTTGAATGGAAGCTTGTTCTAGCATTAGGGCGGTAGCTTCAACCTCTGATAGTTTAGTAGCATTTTCAGGATGTTTTTGAATAATTTGTTCTTGCCACTCACGACTATTAATACCAAAAATTAACTGGTCACGCAGGCGCTCATCTAGACTAGTGCCTGCAGTACAGTCTTCTGCTAAAGCATGCAGACGAATAACGTATTCAGTAATAGCTTCATTTTCTGTCCGAAAACAACCAGCAAAATTTACTCTTTCAGCAAAAATATATATTTTCTTAGCATAAAATCGGTTTAGAGTTATTAAGAGTTCTGTGTAGGTCTTGGTAGTCAATTTAGCTGGTTTAAAATAGTCTACAAGTACCTTAAAAATGTGTGGACCTACCTTGGACAGCAGCAAATTTCGTCTTACCACAGCATTTTCGGGAGTCATAAGATTACGCATTTCCAGCTCAAGTTCGAATCTCTGTATATAATAGTACCAAGGTTCCACGTCATTGTCAAAGCTGTTTCTGCTTCAGACATCGTCAAACTAAGTCTATAAAAGTGTACCTCGTCGCCAAAAATGTAGTATGACGAGTGACGATACGAAGGTTCTAATACTAACTTTATTTACTACTAAACTATACACACAAGGTAACTCTATAACTGGGATGAATCTCTTGTAGGTGTAACTGTTATGTCTGTAGTTTGTGCGTGTAGTGTCCAACCTCTGGCGTCGATTCCTTTGTCCAGCAGCCCCAGTGTTCGGTTGACTTTCTTTTTCCTTGTCTCCGTAACGTCCCGGTGACAAACGTCTGTCCCCTTGAGAAGACTTCTACTCGTAAACCAACTATGTACATGGTTGATCATACCACACCCACTATCGATATTATCACCGCCATAGAAAGTCATCCTCTTTCCCGACAAGACGCCGATGAATTCAGACATCAAGAAAGGACCATTATTGATATACCTATTAAGCATACCTCTAACAAAAGCAAGTCAGAAGAAATCGCGTTGAACAATCCTCAAAAGGACAAATCTGTTACAATCTTAGCGGCAGATAAGGGCAATGCAACAGTAATTTTGGACACGAAAATCTATGACCGGAAAGTTGAAGAGGTACTTGCCAAAGGAAACGTCTCTTAAAAGACCCAACGTAATCAATCGCAAGTAAGGTTTATAGAAATTTAAAAAATTATTCCAGATATATTCCGGACAACTCAAGATCTTAACTTACACCACATTATAGCAAGCCTCCTTATTTATGCGGACTCCCCAAAATTCACAAAAATGCAATGCCCTTACGCCCAGTCACAAGTTCCAATTGAATTCCTTTTGAAAATTATTCAACCTCTTGCAGGCAAGACCGCTTCATTTGTAGAAAATTCCAACAATTTTGTTAATATTCTTAAATCTCTTTTTTTAGGACCCGAGGATAGGTTTGTCCGTTTTGATGTCGACGGTCTATACACCAATGTCCCGATAAAGGAATCGCTAGAGATTATTAGACAGAGATTGGTTGATGAGGAATCTCCTGTGATGGAGTTGTTGGAGTGCTGTCTACATAACTGTTATTTTCAGGTAAAAGATTTTATGCTCAGAATGACGGTCTACCAATGGGTTCATTGCTTTCGCCGGTGTTGGTCAATATTTATATAGAGTGGTTCGAATCACACGCACGGTTGGTACCGCAATATATAAACCTAAGCTCTAAGATATGTTGGTGATACTTTTATTGTCTGGACCGGTAACCACCAACAACTTTCAGATTTTTTCACCACCTAAATAAGATAATACCCACCATTAAATTCACAATGCTGTTCGAGCAAAATTGTCAAATTCCTTTTTTTGATGTACTTGCCAAGTAGAAAGAGACATCAGAACAACAGTCTATCGTAAACCCACTCACACAGGACAATATTTAAATCAAGGCTCAAATCATTCTGCTACAACCAAACGAGGTATAATAAGAACTCTGTATAATAGAGCCGTTCAAATTTGTAACAATTCTCATGACTTCGAAATCGAAAAAAGAAACATTCAGAAGGATCTGCAGCAGAATGGTTACAGCCTTAAACTTATAACAGATACTACTTCTAAATTTCAGCAAACAGGACAGAGATTACCAGATCAACACCAGGCAAATGCATTCTTTACAATTCCATACATTAAAGGAGTATCAGAGAAGATTCGAAGAGTAGCGAACAACTTTAATATTAAAGCAGCTTTTAAGTCTAATAATACAATTCAAAGCATTCTTAGTAAAACAAAATCGGAGAACAAACATAATCACGAATGCATTTACCAAGTTCCTTGTGAGTGTGGTGAATTGTATATAGGTGAAACAAAAAGACCACTATCTGCTAGGCTTAAAGAACATCAGACGAATACCCAAAGAGGTGAAACGACGAAATCAGGAATCGCCGAACACACATGGTCAAAACAACACCGAATGAAGTGGACAAATCAAAGGTTTTTTACAAGGAGTCATACTGAAAGAAACGAAAATTCCTTGAAGCTGTCTTTATTGGGCAGAATCAGGGTGTTTTCAGTAAACCAATTGTTGAAATTCCAAATATTTGGAAGCCCCTCTTCGGGCGGAGCCAACTTCTTAAACTTCAAGGTTGAGTGATTTTCCATAGTATATAAATACGTAGCCTTAGGAATAGATTGTAGTTTGCACCTGCAGACGATCAGAGATTGTACTAGTCGAAACGTCGTGTATACAGAGTTAATTTCAAATAATTTCATCATACATCAAACAAAAGTTTGTTCTTTAAAAGTTTTTTTAATAAATATTTAATTTTTAGATTTGTACCCCAAATCATCCATTTTGAATCCGCCATATTGAAATTTAGAAAGATAGAGGAATAATATACTGGAAAGCTTTTTAATTTTTAATTAAAGATATGGGTCATGATCGTATTTCTAAATGAATTTTGTAAGAGCAGCAGCTCTCTATTAAGTGGAAATTATGCGTTTTGCCCGATAGGGCCACTAACTGCTGGAAAAACCACACGTGGGTTTGCCGATAAAAATAGTTTTTTTTTGATCATTTTCAAGGGCGTCTTTAATAAATTGCTTATATTTTTCAAGTCCAAGATGATTGCTTAATGTTTTTAAAACTCTGGCCATCCGTTTTTTACCCAAAATTAAAGAAAAACCCCGCGAAATTGTAAAATTGAGAAAAAAACGTCTAATCCTACAATAAGTCATTTCTTTTGAACTAATTACTTAAATTCTCCCTCGGTCACGCATTTTTTTAGCAAGCTTTTAAAACATGCATGCCTTTTTAAAAAATATTTGCGGTAAATTAATGCACTAGACACTTTATAAGTACAAACTTAGTTAAATTATGGTCAAAATTACATGTAATAATATATTGAGGTATAATAGTCAGTCTTTGTTGAAAAATTTAGGATTTTAATATAAATTAATCAGCCCAATCGAACTTTTTTCACTCTCGTTGTTCCACTGTGCGTTGTGATGATTGAAAGCCGATACTTAATAAATCCCCTGAGAAATTAATGAGTCACGGAAGCTCTTTTTAAATTTATTTGCTAATTTAGTTAATATCGTTTTTATTTACTCCTTTCTTCTCCGTTTACTTTCTTAAATTAGTTTTTTGCTTTTTTTATATATACACTGATCAAGACGAAAAAGGAGCCACTTATGTAATTGAGTGAGTAAACCATTGAGTATAAAACCAAAAAAAACCCCGCCAATTTCTTATGTAGCAAGAGCACCCGTTTTTCAAAATTTTATTATAGGGGAGGATCAGATAAATATTATTTATCATTGCTACCCCTCTCAATGGGTACCGGGTGAGCCAGAAAATAAGGTTAAAGTTCAAAAAATATTTATACCTTACTCAATACTTGTTTTCACGAAAACCATGAAATGGAGAAAAGTGAGTTTCAAGTATGTTATTTAGGGGCATGTGTAAGTTCGTGAGATTTTTTAAGAAGGAGGTTTGTGACTATGCGGGATTGATAGCTCTTTAGTCACGCAATCGAGTGTTTTTTGTTCGCATTCATGTAGAAGAGGTCAAGATGGCGGCCAAAAATTATAAAAAATACGAGGATTCCAAAAAATTTACCATCAAGGTCATCCAACTTAAAATGACGTTAAAATTAGCAAAAAAAATATTTTTGCCTTTTTCTATTCAAAAAATCTTAATAATTCGAGGTTTTGTCAGTCCAACTTCAAATCTCCCTTAAACTACTAGGCATGTATGGCAACTTCGATATTTAGAGTTTAATGTAGTTTCAAGCTTCATGACCTTGAAAAATACCCCAGTAAAATTAACATATTTCAAAAATAATATACTAAACGGCACTATTCATCAACTATTAAAGCGAAGGGAACAAAATTTGGTAAGAAAGATAAGAATGTCAAGTCCAACAATATTGTTAAAAAATTTGGTCCAGCCATGACTTGTTTCAATATGGCGGCTGATATATCAAATTGGCGACTCATAACCACATTTTATTTTATCCAATTTCGTAAAAACATAAAAACGACAAAGCGGCCATTAATTCCTGTTGACTTCTCGCCGCTTACTATGAAAAAAAAGTTTACTTGATGCATGACCTTGGTTGACCTTTAAAATAACATGTACAACCGAAAAACCAGCTTTTTGTGATGTTTTTTTCTAATTTACCACTACGCAAAAACTTGAAGTGCTGGAGATTAAATTAACATCTTAGCCATAAATAAACCCTTTATTTTAAGCTTCCCTATCATTTTTTTTTAATATGACATCCCAGATGTTTATGCTAAACCCCGGTACAAATGACCTATATACCTGGCATTTTTATTAAGTTTCGAAACTGTGGGTTTTAGGTTCTACTTACTTGTCTAACCAACAAAGTCATTTAAATAACCTATAACAGAGTTAGCAGAAGTTAGATATACATTACCATATACTGGACCAGTGGTTTTCGATGCCATTTTCCAAAATGGCGGTCTAAAAAACATACAAAATTCTAATTATGCCCGTAAGGCATGACTACACTTGTTTATTACCATTAATAATAAAATTCAAGGATAAGGATTTAACAGCTATTTAGTCACACATTCATGTGCCACCGCATCCCTGTAGAAGTTCTGAGACTTAATAAAAACGACAGGCATATAGGTTATTTTTATCGGGATATAGCATAAAGATCTGGGACGCCATATTAAAAAAAAATGGTAGGGAGGTTTAAAATGATGTGTTTGTTTATGGCTAAGATGTTAATTTTATCTCTGTCGCTTAAAGTTTTTGCCTAGTGGTAAATTGAGAAAAACATGACAAAAAGCTAGTTTTTTCACTTGTACATGGTATTTTTAAAGTCAATCATTGTTGTCATTTTTGCTTTTTTACGAAATTGGATTTAATAAAATGTGGTTATACGTCGCCATTTTGATATATCAGCCGCCATTTTGATATATCAGCCGCCATATTGAAAGCCGTGACAGCTGAACCAATTTTTTTTAACAATAATGTTAGACTTGCCCTTTTTTTCTGCCTTGCCATATTTCAACCTCTTCGCTTTAATAGTTGATGAATAGCGCCCTTTAGTATGTTATTTTTGCAATGTGTTAATTTTACTGGGTTATTTTTCAAAGTCATGTTCTTCAAACTGCATTAAACTCTAAGGATCGTATTTTGCATATATGCCTAATAGTTTGAGGTACATTTGAAGTTGAACTGACAAAACCTCGAATTATTAAGATTTTTTGAAGAGAAAATGAAAAAAATCTAGTTTTTTGCGATTTTCAAGGTCATTTAAGGTCGGACGACCTTAAAAGTGAGGTTTTTGGGATCCCCGTTCCTGAATTATATGGAATTGAGTATAATCATGCCCCGGTTGCGAAAGTTATATATTTTATGATTTTTGGCCGCCATCTTTAAAGATGACGTCAGATCAACTTCCTCTACACGGACGCAAACAAAACACCCAGTAACACTTAAATGTGTAACTAAAGAGCTATCAATCCCACATAATGACAAATTCATTAAAAATCCCACGGAATAGAAATTATTGACATATGCCCCTACACTATAACGCATAAAAAAATTGTTCAAAATTGGTCAAAAATTGTTATTTTGGCGAAATATTTTTAATGAGCTTTAAAGCAATATAATATTAAACGATTTTCAATTTCATAAGTACGTAAGGAGTGGCGTACCAAGAACAATTTTCTTGGAGGGGGGGTTTACCTTTTCTTTTACCTACTGGGATACTAAGTAGGTAGCTATAAATACAAATTTTCCATTGACTGCATAGTCATCTTTTCAATACACGTTAGTAAGGGAGGAGGACTCAAATATATTTAAGTCGTATCGTAATATTTAATTATTACTGGATCATATTTGAGTCCCGCCCTTACTAAGGTTTTTTTTAAAAAAGATGACTAAACAGTAAACGTAAAGTTTGTATAGTAGGTAAAAGAAAATTCATATTTTTGTCGTCGGCAGAACCCTTTCCCCCCCCCTTCCAACCATTTATTCTTTTATTGCTATAAAGAGTATCAAAAAGTTGAACATAATAAAACTTAAAGCATGAGTGAAATTAAAAGAGGTGTACCGCAAAGCTCTACATTAGGACCTCTATTTTTTAGTACACGTGGTTGTCCATGCTGACGATGATATGGTAAGCTTAGTAACGAAAATTGATATACTCTATAATTAATTTTAAAAAGAACCAGCAGTTACGATTTTTATGAAACAAAACAATGCAACAGTTAAAAACAACTTTTTTATTCTGCCTTTCTCTGATAAGAGAAATTTTACCAGAGAAACAGACCAAATTACTAAGGATAACCATTGATGCGAATTTAAAATATAATCACCATGCTAATATTTTATGTAAAAAGCTAAGACAACGCTGCTATGGGCTTAATTTTATGGCATTGTAAGAAAAATATTTTACTTCCACTATAAATACAATGCCAATATCCCTTCTCAAATAAGATATGGTATTCTCAACTGGGGTATCTGCTCAGGACATTTATTCTTGAAATTAACTCTGTGTTTCGGACTTTCATTGTCTATATTTTATTTATACACGACGTTTCGATCAGTACAATCTCTGATCGTCTTCAGGTGCAAACTACAATCAATTCCTAAGGCTACGTGCTTCTATACTGTGAGAAATCACTCAACCTTGAAGTTTAAGAAGTTGGCTCCGCCCAAGGAGGGGCTTCCAAATATTTGGGATTTCAACACTTGGTTTACTGAAAATGCCCTGATTCTGCAGCTTCAAGGAATTTTCGTTTCTTCCAGTGTAACTCTTTGTGCAAAACCTTTGCTTCTGCCCACTTGATTCGGTGTTGTTTTGACCATGCATGTTCGGCGATTCCTGATTTCGTGGTTTCACCTTTTTGGATAGGAACTCACCTCACATCTTCAACTCAATTCTTCAAAAATATGACATAAGAATCACAACTTGTTTAAAATATGAGGAGAGTTGTAGGGGGGCCTTCAAGAAATTTGGAATCCTTATTGTGTCATAAGTCTTATATTATGGACGAAGAGAGAATTTCTCAATATGCGCCACAGAAATCTGCTCCTACCACCACAAAATTTTTCCAAAATAGTTTTATCTTTACCGGCTGTAAATTATATAATTCCTTAAGTGGAGAAATAGAATCTGCCGTATCTTTAAACGTTTCAGAAGAGACGTAAATTATTTCTTAAGAGCAAGCCTATGATTCATTTTTTTTTAGTTAGTATATTATCTGTTGTCTTTTCTGTAAAATAACTAATTTTAAATGTAATTTAATTAAAAAAGAATTTTTGAATCTTGAATCTTGGAAGCAAAACAGATGTATCTTTCAAATTTTCCGCTGGTATAGCCATTAAGATTTCAGAATAAAATATGCAAAATAATAAAAAACAACATCAAAGACTTTTAAAAAAATTGCAAAAGTATGATGATTGAAAAGGCGCAATAAATTCCAAAAAGACGAAAGAAAACGACTTCTGTCGCTCTCTATGCTAAAATATTTAAAATACCGGATCGATGTGAAAATGTGAATCATACATCATTTATTTATATGTAGAAGATTATGACGCAAAAATATTATTTTGCAAAAAATTGAATAAGTAGACAGAGCTTCCCAAAAAAATTAGTTTCAAAAAAAGAGCCCTGGTCGCAATTCGCTGATGACGCCGGGTATGACCAGTGGCGAATTCATCAATTTCAGCAGGGGGGGGGCGCAAGAAATAAAACTTATATAGGCCGGCTCAAGCGACTAGGAACATAGGGCAAAAAAGAAATTTTTATGGTCATCATTTTTTTTGGGGGTTTGGTTAGATTAGTATGTTAGTTAGTGGTGACCTAACCCCTTCCCAATAACCAAACAGTTTCCACCTACATATGTTCGTAGTTGCAAGCTTGAGCCGTTGGTGGTGACTAACAGATACTACCTGATACAACCAATTTATTTTGGCAAACTTATTAGTTATATAATAAAATTAAGTTTTCATTTTTGTTTGCAAACCTATCTAATATAGATTGAATCCAGGTACATTGAATGATATACAGACCGCTTCAAGCTACTGCGAACATAGGGGGAATCAAGTCCAATTTACTCTCCGTGCCGTACGACCGAGGTGGATTCGAAGCACGCTGCAGTGTTATCTTTTGGAAATTCATTTTGTTTTTATTATTTTGTTTTATTTCTGCCTTGCTCGAGAAACAGATGGGTAAGTTCTTAATTGAAATAATACATTTTTAAAATCAAAAATGGATGTCTACGAAGTTGCCGAAAAAGTGCAGATGGTCAAATGGTCAAATCGTCATAACCCAACACACGTTCGATATCGTTCGATATGGTCGTCGAGGGAAAATTTGCATTTGTATTTTGACGTAAGAACACAGTATCCCCAAAAACTAAATGTTTGGGGGGGGGGTATTGTAGCGGAACACGTAATTGGGCCATTTTTTATTAACGGCAATTGCAATTTGAATGGTCCTAGATACTTGGATCTACTGCAGCAGCACATTATTCCAACTGCTAGGCAGTTGTTAGGTGTAAAATTTGGTGAAACATGGTTTCAACAAGATGGTTGTTCCGCTCACAATGTTGGCCTTGTTAGGGAATATCTTGAAAATGTATTTCCTAATCGGGTTATAAGTACACGGGGAACTATTTTATGGCCAGCTCGAGCTCCCGATTTTGCTCCTAATGACTTCTATCTGTTTTTGAAGAAGCTTTTCAAATTATCTAGTAGTAGGCTCGGATATTGTCTAGCCGAGCAAGGAGGACTTTTCGAACATTTGCTTTAATTTTTTTTTTGACTGGGAGAATCTTTGGTTGGTTTGGTTTTTAGAATGTATTATTTTATTTTGAGAACTTGCTTTTATTTTGTTTCTCCTTATTATTATAAAAATTTGCGTATTTATTGACCAAATTCCGGTTTCATTGACTACGCTCCACACAGCACCGTGGTTAGAGGCGTACTAAATACCAAAGGAAAGTCATGCAAGTGGTGATCGCAAGCCGGAGTATTGGTTGCTTCACTGATAGGCGTGCGGTGTCTCTGCATGTACGTACACCGGCAAATTAGACTTCTTCCGCCCTATGTTCGCAGTAGCTTGAAGCGGTCTGTATATAAAAAAGCGCAAATCCATTAGTCTCTCTTCTCTTACCGTGAACCGAAGATAAGTTTTCAAAAGTCTAAAAGTGGACAAACTTCTTTCGGCGGTAGCAACCGAAACAGAAAGAAGAGATCCAATTTTTAATGCGTTGTAGATATTGGGTTAATCATGTTTACTACACAGTGTCAACGCTGTTAAGGCATCGTCACATTTAATATTTTATATATAAGTTTCGTTTTTAAACAGTGTTAACTCTCCTATTACCACTGTGTGAGAAAGTTTGTTGAAAACTGCGCCAAAGTTTTCTATAATTTTTGTTACCATATCTGATATTTTTTCTGCATCGCATCTTTGAAGGGTCGTTGTAGATATTGGGTTAACTCAAATATGACATTTGGCAGACCGTTGCATGAAGGCTGCAAATTACGATATTTAAGTGATTTCCCAACAAACACAACGTAGTTTGGACGCTAGCGCATCTCTTACAATTTTTCGGAAGCCAGTTGGCGCTGGCGGCTCGACAACTTGGAGCGCCGCGGCATCTATACTGCCCATGACCGCTTGGGCACGTGTCGGCCGACAAATCCAGGAGGAACGCGACCCCCCCCCCTGGATTTGCCACTGGGTATGACATCATCTGTTTTGAGTTTTGTTTCGTTCTTAAATAAAATAAAAATTGAGTAAACATGCGCTGGTTTTTTATGAAAATTTTTACCAAATCAATTATCAAACTTAAATTCAAATTTCATTTTAATTCCAAAATTTTATTTTTGTCACTCACATGAGGGACTAAAATACGGTTTTGATCCCTGTAAAAATAGTATATTATACACCAAGGGACTAAAGTGTAACTTTTTATCCCGATACGAAAAGTTTGTAGCCCGACCAAAGGAGGGGGTACAATTCGTCGAGGGATAAAAAGACACTTTAGTCCAGAGGTTTATACATTATTTTTCGCACTTCTATATTATTTTCTACAAAAAAAAATATTACAGAAAAAAAAACAAAAAAATTAAAGCTCTTTATATAATCTAGGGTGGTAGAAAATTTGGACTATATTCCAAAAGTGTGCGAAAGATTAGGTTGCCAAGGTATTTGTGGTGTAACAAATGCAAGGTGTAAACAAAGCTTAGTTGACAACTTAATTTTTTCGCATATATCATTGTGTCGCTAAACCTAAAAATGGACATTAAATCTGCGGCTGGAGCGACAGTAAATGAACTTTTGCCAGAAAAGTCTAAGAATATATAGAATGGTGAAAATGCACTACTCTATGATTAGGGATTAGTAATGGAGAACACGAGGGAGAACAACATTGGTATCAGTAAGTTTCAAAAGTTAAAAACTGCCCTTTTGAAAAGGAAAAACGATGGATACGTCCCGAAAAAAACAGAAATTTTGGACGCAGACCAAGTTAAGAATCTCTGATCGTCTTCAGGTGCAAACTACAATCAATTCCTAAGGCTACTGTGAGAAATCACTGAACCTTGAAGTTTAAGAAGTTGGCTCCGCCTAAGGTGGGGCTTCCAAATATTTGGAGTTTCAACACTTGGTTTACTGAGAATACCCTGATTCTGCCCACTAAAGGCAGCTTCAAGGAATTTTCGTTTCTTCCAGTGTGACTCCTTGTGCAAAACCTTTGCTTCTGCCCACTTCATTCGGTGTTGTTTTGACCATGCATGTTCGGCGATTCCTGATTTCGTTGTTTTAAGTTAAGAGAATTGTTACAAATTTGAACGGCAGTGTTATACAAAGTTTTGATTACGCCTCGTTTGGTTGTAGCAGAATGATTTGTATGAAATTAACTCTGTGTTTCGGACTTCCATTGTCTATATTTTATTTATACACGACGTTTCGATCAGTACAATCTCTGATCGTCTTCAGGTGCAAACTACAATCAATTCCTAAGGCTACGTACTTATATACTGTGAGAAATCACTCAACCTTGAAGTTTAAGAAGTTGGCTCCGCCCAAGGAGGGGCTTCCAAATATTTGGGATTTCAACACTTGGTTTACTGAAAATACCCTGATTCTGGCCAATAAAGGCAGCTTCAAGGAATTTTCGTTTCTTCCAGTGTGACTCCTTGTGCAAAACCTTTTCTTCTGCCCACTTCATTCGGTGTTGTTTTGACCATGCATGTTCGGCAATTCCTGATTTCGTGGTTTCACCTTTTTGGGTATTCGTCTGATGTTCCTTAAGCCTAACAGATAGTGGTCTTTTAGTTTCGCCTATGTATGATTCACCACACTCACAAGGAATTTGGTAAATGCATTCCTTATTTTGTTTGTTCTCCGGTTTTGTTTTACTAAGAAGGCTTCGAATTGTATTGCTAGATTTAAAAGCTGTTTTAATATTAAAGTTCTTCGCTACTCTTCGAATTTTCTCTGATACTCCTTTAACGTATGGGATTGTAAGGAATGCATTTGCCTGGTTTTGGTCATGTAATCTCTGTCCTGTTTGTTGAAATTTAGAAATAGTATCTGTTATAAGTTTCAGGCTGTAACCATTCTGCTGCAGATCCTTCTTAATGTTTCTTATTTCGATTTCCAAGTCATGAGAATTGTTACAAATTTGAACGGCTCTGTTATACAAAGTTTTGATTATGCCTCGTTTGGTTGTAGCAGAATGATTTGAACCTTGATTTAAATATTGTCCTGTGTGAGTGGGTTTACGATAGACTGTTGTTCTGATGTCGCTTTCTACTCGTGTGACAAGTACATCAAGAAAAGGAATTTGACAATTTTGCTCCAACTCCATTGTGAATTTAATGGTGGGTCTTATGTTATTTAGGTGGTGAAGAAATTCTGAAAGTTGTTGGTCATTCCCGGTCCAGACAATAAAAGTAAAAAAAAGAAAAATTCCTTGAAGCTGCCTTTATTGGCCAGAATCAGGGTATTTTCAGTAAACCAAGTATTGAAATCCCAAATATTTGGAAGCCCCTCCTTGGGCGGAGCCAACTTCTTAAACTTCAAGGTTGAGTGATTTCTCACAGTATATAAGTACGTAGCCTTAGGAATTGATTGTAGTTTGCACCTGAAGACGATCAGAGATTGTACTGATCGAAACGTCGTGTATAAATAAAATATAGACAATGGAAGTCCGAAACACAGAGTTAATTTCAAACACATCATTGTCTCAAACTTTCAAACAAAAGAATGATTTGTACCTTGATTTAAATATTTTTCTGTGTGAGTGGGTTTTTTCCGATGTCGCTCTCTACTCGTTTGACAAGTACATCAAGAAAAGGAATTTGACAATTTTGTATTAATTTGAAATAATTCTCATGACTGGGAAATCGAAATAAGAAACATTAAGAAGGATCTGCAGCAGAATGGTTACAGCCTTAAACTTATAACAGATACTATTTCTAAATTTCAACAAACAGGACAGAGATTATAAGACCAAAACCAGGCTAATGCTTTCCTTACAATCCATACGTTAAAAAACTTTAAAATCTAGTAACAAAATTGGAAGCATTCTTAGTAAAAGAAAACCGAAGAACAAACAAAATAAGGAATGCGTTTACTAAGTTCCTTGTGAGTGTGGTGAATCGTATATAGGCCAAGCTAAAAGACCACTATCTGTTAGGCTTAAAGAAGATCAAACGAATACCCAAAAAGCTGAAACAACGAAATCAGGAATCGCCGAACATGCATGGTCAAAACAATACCGAATGAAGTGGGCAGAAGCAAAGGTTTTGAACAAGGAGTCACACTGGAAGAAACGAATATTCCTTGAAGCTGCCTGTATTGGGCAGAATCAGGGTATTTTCAGTAAATTAAGTGTTGAAATACCAAATATTTGGAAGCCCCACCTTGGATGGAGCCAACTTCTTAAACTTCAAGGTTAAGTGATTTCTCACAGTATATAAATACGTAGCCTTAGGAATTGATTGTAATTTGCACCTGAAGACGATCAAAGATTGTACTGATCGAAATGTCGTGTACAAATAAAATATAGACCATGGAAGTCAGAAACACAGAGTTAATTTCAAACACATCATTGTCTCAAACTTTCAAACAAACGAAGGAACATTTGTTAGTTAAGGTGAGATATTTGCAACAAGTAAGTAATATTTCAGTAGGTTTTTATTTAAAAAAGAAACATTTGTTTATGACACTTTCCCGGAGGGACTAAAGTGACCTCTGTAATCTGTAAATAGCGAAAAAATACTCATAAATCATCCTGTATCACTAAATTTACGTGGTATTATATTGAATTGTACCCTAAGAAATTTTAATTAAATTTGGAAAAAAAGTTCATGATCAGCCGATAAAGGATTTTTCTATTAAATTTCGTTAAAATTGATTAAGGCATTCTTGAGGTATCGTGTATACAGGGACAGAGAGACAACAGACAAGAGACAGCTTTTTTTTCGTCGATTAAGGTGTTTTGGCATCTTAGTAACTCATTTTTGATTAAAATTAACAAAATTTCACGATTTTAGTATTCGCCCATACCATATCGGTATAGTGGACTAAAAATACAATAAAAAAACAACAAACGAATAGTAGGTAGGAACCGGGTAAAAAAAAGTTTAGCGAAATTATAAAAAGAGAAAACAAAACACCATTCCATTCCATAAAATCGGTTTTACATGCAAATAGGAAAAAACCAGAAAGAGAGGTCATTATAACTGTTAAAAAAACAACTCTCAAATGTATAGAGGAGGATTTCGTAACCCTACCGATGGACAACATAAACTTTTGAGAAACCTTTTATTGGCAACGCTGGATTTAAAAACTCGCCCTATATTTCAACCTGGGTCGCATTTTATCTTTTAAACAAATTTTATTCAAATCAGGTGAGCCGTTTTTGCGTAATTAAAGAACAAACACATACACAAAAATAAAGAAACACTTTCACATTTGTAAAGGTGCAGTTAGACTGTGGTAGTGTAGTCGTCGTTGCATTGCAGCTGTAGTGAATTTTTTCCATAGATAATGCACAACAGGATATTTTACACATAAATAGTTAACAATATTTTTTGGTACACGCTTTCTAATATAATTTACTTTATATAAAGTTTTAAACAAATATTGGTGATACTAGACTATGTTGCAAAAATTTTGGCCATGTTAAAATATCCAGTAGTTTTAAAATTAGGGTTGATTGGGTACCAAAGATGGACAAAATATAACTTGGGGAAGAAAAAAATGTGGTAATTTTGTGTTTGCATACATACATACTGTCAATAGTGTCTTCAGTGGTATTAGCGATAAATTAACAAGGTACTATAGTATTTATATCTGATCCGCTGATTAATAATTCTGATTTATTATAATTGCGAAGAAATTAGAGCCTTTTTTCTAAGTGACAAAAAGTGACAAATTATATAAAATAATTTACCTTCTTAATCTTATATATGACCAGCCGTAGTTAATAATTAATAATGGTATCTACCTAGAATAAACAGCGGCGCTATATTACCGCTCTCCCCTTTTCTACGTCAAACTAGTAATTTTCTAAAATTGTTTATAAAACTGTAACTTTTTTAAAGAACATTTTTCCTCAAATATTACTTATATTACACACTTGACATATTACTTTTATTACACACTAGACACCGCCGCGCCGCTTTGCCTGCGGTTTTACCCATTTTTCCCCTTTTTATTCCTTTAAATGCTATAAATTTTGTTTCCGTAAACCGATTTTGATGAAATAAATGCCTGTGTTGCCAGTGCGGTCTATGCGTGATGCTGGAACAAACAGACATACATACAGACAAAAATTGTATAAATTGCATTTTTGGTATCTCGTTTGGTCAAACAATAAAATATTAAAAAATAGTCAATGTACAATTCAATGTACAGAAATAGTCCTTTTAGAGATTTATTATATGTATAGATAAACAATTAATTATAGTCAGGGGGATAAGTGGCGATTTTTCCAAATTTCATAAAATTTCGGTTCAGTGGATTTTGCCTAATTGTCTCCCAAATAGACAGACAGACACCATCAAAAAATTTTATATTTAGGTCTTTCTTTTTGCCGATCCCAATAGCCTATACTATAGTATGGATGGCTAAAAATAGAGTTCTAGATTGCTACATAGCCGGTACCTACTAAAATTTTGTTTATGGGTAATAAAAATAACACGATCGCCTTATTTATAATATTGCTATTGCTTTGGGTGTGTTTAGCGTCCTTGGAATGTACTAATGATCTTGAAATTAGCGGGTAATAGGACAGGAGAAAAAGAAACTCTTATTCTTTTTTAACGGCCAACGTTTCGACCCTTTATTGGGATCTTTATCAAGGCTGCAATAATGGAAAAAATTACAATAGTTTTTTTATTAATATAAACACACTTTCGCTCAAATATAGGTAGGTAATATTTCCTAAACTTAGTGATCAACGGATCTAAAATAATTATTCTTTTTTTCCATGTTTAACAATAGTAGTTTTATAAATCTAGAAGTCCAAGAGGTAATAAAACAGCACTTTTTTTGTATAAATAAAAAACAAAATGACACTAAACCATAAGCAGAACACTTTAAAATGGAAAATGGAAATATCAACAATGCAAATATTCAAACTAATTCCTATTTCCCACCTCCATTCACCAGTACAGTGGAATTTAACAATAGTTCCAGACAATTTTTATTATTTTTTAAAATTATTTACACAGAACATAAAAATAAATAGGGAAACCATACGTATTCAGGCAAGGTACCCACATAAACACATATGTTGTTTTTCCGACAATTAAAAATAGAAGGTACTTACCAATTAAGTGGTTATAAGAGTTTTGTCATCTTAAAAATATGATTTTGTCCACAGTCTACACATTCTGTTGGATTCAGCAGTAACACTTGAAACCATATGTTTCTATAGCACATAACCTTCTTTTTTTCCTTCTTTTCTCACTCTCTCCAATAACACTCCGTAAAATGATCTTTTAAATTTTTTTCCCTTTAACTTTTTTTATAATGTTACAATTTTTTTTTTTTATTTATTATTACGAGTTCCTTTGAACAAAAATAAATGTCAGTATCAAGCCGAATAAAACGGAGACTAAAATTAGGTTGCTTATCAATGCAGGTGCACGGTTCGATTTTTCGTTTTACTATTTTCTTCTTGATCTCCCTTCCTTTCAGATTTTTTTGTGGTTCTTTTTATTTATTTATTATTTTAATTAATTTTGCGTTGATCTTTTTTTTATATTTATATATATATATATATATATAATTAATTTATTAACCGATGTTTCTGAAATTCAGCACAAAAATTATTTGGCACGAGGCAATCAGCTAATTAGCTTTTGGTGGGGGTGTAAAGTTTTCTAAAGAGGGTAGGAAAAAATTAAACAAATAAAGTTATCTTGTAAAAACCCGAGCAAATATTTTTTTTCCTTTTTTTTATAATATAAAGGTTGTATATGGATGGCTATTCGTGCTTGATGGAGCCATTTATTTAATGAAGGATTGAATTACTGAAGATATTTAAAAGGTGGTTATATTGTATATTGAGTCCTTGGGTATCCGTTCTACAATTAACACAATCATTTAAAGTAATGTAAATCATTTCGCTAAGGTTTCTTTTTGTATAATTATGTTCAGTGTCTAAAATTTTTATGTCAGAAAAATCAAAATTGTGGTTTTTTTGAAATTTATGTTGTGCTAGGGCTGTTTTATCACTTTTGTTACGATTGTACTCCCTGCAATCATATCGGTGTTGATTCACCCTATTTTTTAATTACTGTCGGGTAGTACCAATATAACATTTATCGCAATTTAAGCAGGGTATTTTGTATATGAGGTTTGAACATAATTCTGGAGGAGTTTTATCTTTTAGTTTACTGAAAAGTAAGTTAACAGTTTTAAGATTGTAAAAAACAAGCATACAATTGGGATTTATAAGTTTAATTTTTTCCTTTAATTTGTACGAGAGGCCAGGGATATATGGAAACCTATAATATTTTGTTTGTGTTTCTCTTTTGTTCCTATTTTGTGTTAATTTTTGTTTGTATGTATTAATTGTGGAATTAATTAAAGATGTTGGATAATTATTGGACTTTAATATATTTTTTATTTTTATTTCGTTATTTTTTTGAAATTCGGGACTGCTGAGAGAAATAGATCGATAGTAAAGATTTTTAATTGTACTAATTTTGTGAGTACTAGCGTGTGATGATAAGAAATTTAAAATCCGTCCGGAGGCCGTGGGTTTTTGGTACCAATTTGTAGATATAGTACCATCATCCCTTCTTGTTAAAATAGTATCTAAAAACGGAATCTGTCTCTGATTCTCTATTTCAATTGTAAACTTTATTTTTGGATGGTAACTATTGAAATATTGAGTAAGTAGGGTGGCGCAATTTTCAGGACATGACAGAATTGTGTCGTCTACGTATAGCTTTATGAATTTAATTTGAAACGGTAGTTTTTTTAATGTTTCATGAATTAGATCATTCATTATTCAGTTTGCTAAAATAGGGCTAGCTGGGTTTCCCATGGCAGACCCATCTAGCTGTTGGTAAAATATATTGTTAAAAGAGAAGTAACTTAAGTAAGAATTAAATAAATATTCTATTATTTTATATATATATATTACGGAGTGTTATTGGAGAGAGTGAGAAAAGAAGGAAAAAAAGAAGGTTATGTGCTATAGAAACATATGGTTTCAAGTGTTACTGCTGAATCCAACAGAATGTGTAGACTGTGGACAAAATCATATTTTTAAGATGACAAAACTCTTATAACCACTTAATTGGTAAGTACCTTCTATTTTTAATTGTCGGAAAAACAACATATGTGTTTATGTGGGTACCTTGCCTGAATACGTATGGTTTCCCTATTTATTTTTTTGTTCTGTGTAAATAATTTTAAAAAATAATAAAAATTGTCTGGAACTATTGTTAAATTCCACTGTACTGGTGAATGGAGGTGGGAAATAGGAATTAGTTTGAATATTTGCATTGTTGATATTTCCATTTTCCATTTTAAAGTGTTCTGCTTATGGTTTAGTGTCATTTTGTTTTTTATTTATACAAAAAAAGTGCTGTTTTATTACCTCTTGGACTTCTAGATTTATAAAACTACTATTGTTAAACATGGAAGAAAAGAATAATTATTTTAGATCCGTTGATCACTAATTTTAGGAAATATTACCTACCTATATTTGAGCGAAAGTGTGTTTATATTAATAAAAAACTATTGTAATTTTTTCCATTGTTGCAGCCTTGATAAAGATCCCAATAAAGGGTCGAAACGTTGGCCGTTAAAAAAGAATAAGAGTTTCTTTTTCTCCTGTCCTATTACCCGCTAATTTCAAGATCATTAGTACATTCCAAGGACGCTAAACACACCCAAAATGATGTACAACGGGGGTTTCTTCCAACAAGTCCAATACACATATGGAGAGCAGGCAGTAAGAACGTTAAAATTATGGTTAAATACCAATAGAAAAATAGCATCGCTTCGTAATAGGAAAGTATTTTTATTACAGTGTCGAACCAAAAATGTAATTCCTAGTCATATTGTAAATAATGTTAAATGTTTATATTCTCTTAACATAGAATACCATCCATACAAAAAAAAGTTGACAATTGCTTAAAGAGGTTTCAGAAATCATTATTAAATATTGAAATTAAAATATCTATTTGGCAACTTAACGAATTAGAGCAGAAACTTACTCTAGTAAAAAATAAAACGGCAGATTTATTACCGACTAACATCTTTTCAGATTTTAGCAGTTATTGTAACACTAGTTACAATAAAATATTTTTATCCATTAAAAAAAATAACTTAAAAAAAATTACCAATTTAAGTGAGAACCAGACTATGTTTAGGCTGGATACTAGCAAAAACTCATTATTTAACTATACTGAGCTACAACTTCCTTCCGCTGTAGAAAGAATCTTATGCGCAGGTCCACGGTTTGCCATTCCTTTGGAGAAGCGTGACATCTGTGTTCCTACAATTATCAAAGATCTTGAATATTGTATTTCCCTGCAACCCCTTGACGACCTAGAAAAAAATAACCTTCGCGCGTCAACCCTTAACATAGTAACGAATTATCTACATAATATGAACACTTTTAGTCATAACAAGTCCAACAGCATTTTAAAAGATTTTAAAAGTACAAAACATTTTCTTAGGTGTCATCCGGAAATACTGGTCATGAGGTCGGATAAAGGGAACTCAACCGTTATAATGAAAAAAGAGGAATACATTGGTGCAATGCACGACTTATTAAGCGACCAACAAACGTATCAAGTTTTAAGATCAGATCCCACGTCAAAATATCAAACACAAGCAAATAATATTGTCAAAAAACTTTTAGAACATGCTCATATTAATGAAAGCACATCAAATAGACTTAAAATTTTTAATTCAACATCTCCCAAACTCTATGGGCTCAGAAAAACACACAAACAAAATTTAAGCATAAGACCAGTAGTGAGTTGCATCAATGCACCCTCTTATAATTTAGCTGTCTTTCTGCACGAATTTTTCTCTGAATGTATAACCACTTTTGAATATAACATAAAAAACTCTTTTCAGTTTGTGAGCTTTATCCAACAACAAAAATTACCTAATGACTACATATTAGTTTCTTTAGATGTTACCTCGCTTTTTACAAACATTCCCAAACAAATGGTCATAAATATAGTTAACAAACAGTGGCATTTTTTCTCAGCCTACACTACCCTTCCACGCGCGTTAATCTGTGAAATAATAGAATATTTATTTAATTCAAGTTACTTCTCTTTTAACAATATATTTTACCAACAGCTAGATGGGTCTGCCATGGGAAACCCAGCTAGCCCTATTTTAGCAAACTTAATAATGAATGATCTAATTCATGAAACATTAAAAAAACTACCGTTTCAAATTAAATTCATAAAGCTATACGTAGACGACACAATTCTGTCATGTCCTGAAAATTGCGCCACCCTACTTACTCAATATTTCAATAGTTACCATCCAAAAATAAAGTTTACAATTGAAATAGAGAATCAGAGACAGATTCCGTTTTTAGATACTATTTTAACAAGAAGGGATGATGGTACTATATCTACAAATTGGTACCAAAAACCCACGGCCTCCGGACGGATTTTAAATTTCTTATCATCACACGCTAGTACTCACAAAATTAGTACAATTAAAAATCTTTACTATCGATCTATTTCTCTCAGCAGTCCCGAATTTCAAAAAAATAACGAAATAAAAATAAAAAATATATTAAAGTCCAATAATTATCCAACATCTTTAATTAATTCCACAATTAATACATACAAACAAAAATTAACACAAAATAGGAACAAAAGAGAAACACAAACAAAATATTATAGGTTTCCATATATCCCTGGCCTCTCGTACAAATTAAAGGAAAAAATTAAACTTATAAATCCCAATTGTATGCTTGTTTTTTACAATCTTAAAACTGTTAACTTACTTTTCAGTAAACTAAAAGATAAAACTCCTCCAGAATTATGTTCAAACCCCATATACAAAATACCCTGCTTAAATTGCGATAAATGTTATATTGGTACTACCCGACAGTACTTAAAAAATAGGGTGAATCAACACCGATATGATTGCAGGGAGTACAATCGTAACAAAAGTGATAAAACAGCCCTAGCACAACATAAATTTCAAAAAAACCACAATTTTGATTTTTCTGACATAAAAATTTTAGACACTGAACATAATTATACAAAAAGAAATCTTAGGGAAATGATTTACATTACTTTAAATGATTGTGTTAATTGTAGAACGGATACCCAAGGACTCAATATACAATATAACCACCTTTTAAATATCTTCAGTAATTCAATCCTTCATTAAATAAATGGCTCCATCAAGCACGAATAGCCATCCATATACAACCCTTATATTATAAAAAAAAGGAAAAAAAATATTTGCTCGGGTTTTTACAAGATAACTTTATTTGTTTAATTTTTTCCTACCCTCTTTAGAAAACTTTACACCCCCACCAAAAGCTAATTAGCTGATTGCCTCGTGCCAAATAATTTTTGTGCTGAATTTCAGAAACATCGGTTAATAAATTAATTATATATATATATATATATAAATATAAAAAAAAAGATCAACGCAAAATTAATTAAAATAATAAATAAATAAAAAGAACCACAAAAAAATCTGAAAGGAAGGGAGATCAAGAAGAAAATAGTAAAACGAAAAATCGAACCGTGCACCTGCATTGATAAGCAACCTAATTTTAGTCTCCGTTTTATTCGGCTTGATACTGACATTTATTTTTGTTCAAAGGAACTCGTAATAACAAATAAAAAAAAAATTGTAACATTATAAAAAAAGTTAAAGGGAAAAAAATTTAAAAGATCATTACGGAGTGTTATTGGAGAGAGTGAGAAAAGAAGGAAAAAAAGAAGGTTATGTGCTATAGAAACATATGGTTTCAAGTGTTACTGCTGAATCCAACAGAATGTGTAGACTGTGGACAAAATCATATTTTTAAGATGACAAAACTCTTATAACCACTTAATTGGTAAGTACCTTCTATTTTTAATTGTCGGAAAAACAACATATGTGTTTATGTGGGTACCTTGCCTGAATACGTATGGTTTCTCTATTTATTTTTATGTTCTGTGTAAATAATTTTAAAAAATAATAAAAATTGTCTGGAACTATTGTTAAATTCCACTGTACTGGTGAATGGAGGTGGGAAATAGGAATTAGTTTGAATATTTGCATTGTTGATATTTCCATTTTCCATTTTAAAGTGTTCTGCTTATGGTTTAGTGTCATTTTGTTTTTTATTTATACAAAAAAAGTGCTGTTTTATTACCTCTTGGACTTCTAGATTTATAAAACTACTATTGTTAAACATGGAAAAAAAGAATAATTATTTTAGATCCGTTGATTACTAAGTTTAGGAAATATTACCTACTTATATTTGAGCGAAAGTGTGTTTATATTAATAAAAAACTATTGTAATTTTTTCCATTGTTGCAGCCTTGATAAAGATCCCAATAAAGGGTCGAAACGTTGGCCGTTAAAAAAGAATAAGAGTTTCTTTTTCTCCTGTCCTATTACCCGCTAATTTCAAGATCATTGCTATTGCTATTTTGATAGAGTGATGAAAGAGACAAATTTAGAGATAAAACGTTTGGTCACCTCTACTTGATAGCTGTAGGTTGCAGTATGTATATTGACTATATAAGGCTATAGGTATTTATATTCTTTGGTTTAAAAAATATTCAATATACAGAAATTAGAAATTAATAGTTTAATGTAAAAAATGGGGGGGGGGTTTACTGTATCGCCACTGCGTATTGTAGGTAGGTAACATTAATATAATACCTTCTTCATTATATTTTATTGCAAAGATCGACTGTATGCTTTTCCACGAAATCACTCCCATGCTTAACGCTGGAGTAGTCATGCCATCTCTTTCTTACGCGCCCGAAGATATCTACCTATCTCTGTGTGAGTTTTTTTCACTACAACCACCGTGCCTGATAATACGGTACTATAACTTTTCTAAAGGTTATTACTAAAGCAATTAATAAGATTAAGAAGGTAAATTATTTGATATAATTTGGCCATGCAAGCAAAGTAATGCTAAAAGTAAGCGCTTTTTGTCACTTAGAAAAAAGGCTCTAATTTCTTGGCAATTATAATAAAACAGAATGATAAATCAGCGGATCAGATATAGCTAGTATAGTACCTTGTTAATTTATCGCTAATACCACTGAACACACTATTGACTGTATGGATGTTTGCAAATACAAAATTCTCACCTTCTTTTGTCGTCCCCAAGTTTTATTTTGTCCATCTTTGGTACCCAATCAACCCTAATTTTAAAACTAGAGCATTTTTGAACTTATATTAAGAAAAAAACGAAACTTTCTCGGTTAATACAAAAGAAATATGTAAGGTGGATCTTTTAATATGTTCAAAAATTTTGCAATATTTGTTTAAAACATTAATCAAGGTAAATTATATTAAAAAGTGTGTACCAAAAAATATTGTTAACTATTTATCTGTAAAATATCCTGTTCTGCATTATCTATGGAAGAAAATTCACTACAGCTGCAATGCAACGACGACTACACTACCACAGTCTAACTGCACCTAAATATTGGTAGGATATTCAGCAATTTAATAATAGTAACTTGTACTAAGAATTATTTTTCCAACCTTTTTCCTAATTGTCCCAGAAGCCCCGGGCGAAAAGATTTACAACTTTTTCAGACAGATTGCATTTTTCTAAAATCCCTGTTATACTTGCGGCAACCCCGCACCAACGAACGGCGGCAAAATGAATGAAACGCCAACGACTCGACACGAATAATTCACTCGCTCAGAAATAAATCTCTCACGTTTGGCGTAAACGTCGGGATCCTTGGAACTTGGGCCAAAATAATTCCATACCGCACTTCTAATTTGAGAACGGAGCGACCTTGGAACATCGGCAAAGTGCATTGGAACATCTGTAAAAGCCGCACATAATAAATGTTTAGAGGGAGAGCTGGCGAAGAATATTCCTTATCAAGATAGATACAGGGGCTAACCCGTGGCAACAGAGAATTTTTGGGAAAACTGTTTACAGGAAGACATAAGAAAGTATACCTACTAGTAAGACTAGAATGAAAATATGTTGGGTGTTGAATTGAAAGAATGCCATGAATGAACCTTGGGCCAAAATAATTCAATACTTACTTAAAGTCCGTTCATAAAGTAGAGAGAGTAATAAAACGATTTAAAACTCATTTTTTAGAGCTTACCATTAGCGTAGGTGCCTTGCCAAAATTTAAATTAAAAAAAAAATGAAAAAAGCAGCATTCAAAAATATATATTATATTTTAACCTGATAGATTAATTGTTTATTATGCGTTTTCTGTTTTTGCACTATAATACGCAGGTATGCAGATAATGTTATAATTGTTTCAGGTGCATAATTAGAGGATTAAGTTTAAGTAATAATATAATTGTATGATTTTAAGAATTTTAGATTATGAGCAATTTTTGTTTCTTCCTGGTATTATAGGTACTTATGAGTTGGTGGGACTCAATGAAAGGGAATAATACTACCTATAAATTAAAGGATGTGGAGGTGCTTTTTCAAGAATCAGTTAAAAAAATTACTTCAGATAATTGGCATAAATGCGTACAACATGTTTTAAAAGCAGAAGAAAAAATGTGCAAAACTTGATTGTTTAATCGAAGAAACTGTGGAACCGTTAATTATTTCTTTGGAAGAAAATGAGAGTGATGATGAGAGCATTTACTGTTCTTCTGAATCTGAGTAATTTATTTCAATTTTATTTTTGATTGCTTTTAAAGAAACGTATCTACCTCTATTTCATTTTAATTATTTTTGGAGTTATAATAATCGACAACCGTAACATTTTTTTTTATATACCAACCATTTGTTTAGCCTTAATTTAATTTTTAGGTGTGCCTATTAATTATAGTTAAAACGCCAATCCGTTTTTGTATATACATTATAATATTATTTTTATTCCTAAAAGGTATTTTTATTATTTAATTTATAAATTTTTTCTAATAAAGTAATTTGTTTCATTAAATTTCATAGAACTTTTCACATATTTACTATTTTCTTCACTAATACGGTACTTAAAATGTAAGTTTCCCCCAATTGCGGCGCCTATGAGAATAGTTTATCGCTTGCCTTCTATTTTTCTCGGTTTTGGGTTCTATTGTATTCTCCGGTCGAACAGGGTGAGGTATATAAAAAACAAAGGATTTTTACCTGAGGTACATTAGAAAATTTTTAAAAGAGAAGAAAAAGTGATTGTTCACTCAGTAAAAAATTTATCCAAATTTGCATTTTTACTATTCTCTCTTCTTTATGAACAGACTTTAAAGGAAGAGCTGGTGAAGAATATTCTTTGTCAAGATAGATACAGTAGCTAACCGAGAGAATTCTTGGAGAAACAAAATATATCGTGTGTTACTGTTGTAAGAAAGTTTACCTACAAGTGAGAGTAGAATAAAAACATGTTGGGTTTAAAGAATGTCATGAATGAAACTTAACGAAAACATCTATCTCGAAAGAGAGAGAGAGAGAGAGAGAGAGAGAGAGAGAAAGAGAGAGAGAGATATAGAATATTCCTCATCAGGATAGATACAGGTGCCATGAGAAAACTTTTGGAAAAAAAATAAATCTTGGTTTTACTCACTGTTAAGGACGAGCGAAAGTAGGAATTTGTTGTGTTCTTTTTTTTATTACTTGATACTAACAAAGAATTTTAATTTCGTCGTAGTTAGAGTTACTACGGCTCAAAATTTTGGGATGATATCAGAAACTTTTATAAACCTAACAAAGAAAATAAGTGGAGTTTTCTTTCGTGGAACGCATACATTAACGAATTTATTTCACAAAAAGTTTAAAAAAAATATTCCTTGTCATTTTACTGGTCTTTGTCTGACAGGAAATCATAAAAGAGCCTATGCCTTTCTTCTCGAAAACACCCTGCATTGTGCTTGCATACCCTTGATTTTGCGCAAAGTACAGACCCATTTTTCGCTAATTTAGTCACCAGCTTTTTAATTAACTAGGTAAGTGTCTCTTAGTTGACTATTTGGTAACTTATGCTCTTTTACTCGGGGACACCCTGTATTGCGTTTAACCATTTTTCGCAATTTACATCGGCAGCTCTTTAACTACCTCTTAGTTGACACAACCTTGCCCTTACCCTTGTGTAGTAGAAACTTATTTTTAGGTAGTTTTTATTGCCAGCTCTTACTACCTACGTCCTAGTTGACTATCTGGTAATTTATGCTTTTTGTCTGGGAGACACCTTGTATCAGCGGCGTGCGGAGAAATTTCAAGTAAGGGAAGCAATTTTTAAAAACTTACCCTATTTATAACGTAATTCTTCGATCACTTTTTGCAAATTCGTCAATGACGTCATCATAAAAACGTTGATGCTCGGACAAGCACCGAAAGCTGATTGTTTAAACCTGCAAATAACCTACTACAGGTAGACGCCATTCTGATGTGTAGCTATAAAAATCTGGAAATGTCCGCTTCAGGCAAGGACATTTACATTTGGTCAGACAATAGGGCTGCACTGCCTGCTATCAGAGCGGACAGGGTTAACTCTGCCCTTGTATTGGATTGCAAGCGTGTCTTGACAACTATGGCAAGACAACAAGATCAATCTCCTCTGGGTCCCGTGACATGAAAGCGTACTGGGAAATGAAGAGGCCGATTGATTGGCTAGACAAGGAGGAACCCATACTAGATATTCCGACATGCCAAGTCATAACCGCCCTAAAGAGTGACTTAGACAGGCGGTTTAAAGAGCTCTGGAATAGCACATGGGTCACGAGACACGCCAAACTCCTGATTGGTGAGGTGAGCATTTTTCAAAGTCCTAGATAGGATGGAGGATGTGAGACTAGCAACAGAGTTCCTAAGAGGACATTGTCGCAGCTAGAGACGTTGGGCATCTTCAAAGACTCAGAGAGCATGAAAAACGAAGAGTCGTCGTTGCATGTCCTGCTGGAGTGTCCGGCTCTGGCCAGGTCAAGAGAGTCGCACCATGGGAATTATCTGCTGGCACCAGGCGATGTAAGAAGGTTTCTGCCCTGAAAAATCTGTTCTTTTGTGAAAGAGGCAGGCTTCTAGGGTCAAGCTATGGATAGTGGACGTGCAACGAGCACAGCAAGGTAGCCTACGTACATGGGAATTGTCCCGCTTGCATTTCTATATTCATTCAACGACTTCCCAATTAGCATTTGGACGTCGTTTCGACGTTGGCGTAGACAACCTGACGTCAGGAAGCTACGTCAGATCGACCACGCACCGACTCAAATTTATACCAAAAGTGTACCAAACAAAAGACTTTTGAATGCATATGAAAGTATGGAAATCATTAAATCCAGAAATAGTTTAAATAAAGATAGAGGACCCATCCCGTTTAGTACACTTTATTCTTTGGTTGAGGGGAGATAGGATTAAAAATCGTTATCAATCACAAATTATTAGTCTTATCTCCGCCCACTAAAGGATTGTATATAAGATAGAGCGTAGATTAGTTTAGTTCATTATTTATCGTCTCCTGATGATGCTAACGTTGTTAGCGAAACGCACGTCGAGTGCAAAAAAGTGTAGTTTTGGTTTGTGGAAAACAATCATAACTTTGTTTCAAAATGGTGGAATACAATCCAGGGTTATTCCGACGTCGTCTTACCTGGGTTCCATGGCAGAAATACAGAAATTTGAACTACAAACTAAGTCGTGCTAAGTGCAAATAGCTCCACACCTGGACAACAAACTTAGTTCATATTTTTGTCCAAATTTAGGAAACCCCTACGCTTTGATTCGAAATAACAACCAAAGGTCAAAAAAATATTCCTAGATTTTTTTACTTTTATATTTTTATACGTTGGCAGGCATAAATAAGATGCCGTCGGTGTTTCATGCCAAAATTATTATGGTAATACTGAGACTTGTAACTTGTGCGGGCTTGAAAATCAGGCTAAACACCAAAAATTACTTCACTTTACTGACACACATGACCAATGCAGGGCCGAAAAAACACGATCGCCATAAATAATCTCACTATTTCAATAAAAAATAATATTTTATTGAAAAGAAACTTCACCATTTTTTTAAAAATATACCTAAATGATGTATTTAGACATTTCAACAATATTTTATGTCAAAGTTCATGGGATTTCATGACATTTCACAAAAAAATACAAATTTTCCGATAGGCTTTATTATTTATCCACAACTATCGCCAGCAAAAGATGGCTACGGAATGACAAAAATTCTAGCCTGCAAAATTTTGTGACAATTTTTGCGTCTTTTCCAACTGCTCATTTTTTCTTCCGTTTTATGTTTTGCAACCACGTTTACATAAGACGCTTGTAAGTGATATATGACACACAACGGTTTGTGGTAAACTGCTTTAAGGTCTAGTTAAGGTAAGTTCAAAGTTGAGCTTCTACCCAAATTAATCTTAAACTTGATCTATACCTTCTGTTAAATCCTGTGCCAGCTACTTATAATGATTTTTTGAATTAAATATTTGAATTGTTTTTGTTTGGCATTATTAGTTAAACACAAAAATGTACCGCACGTACAGAAATACAAAAAGGAAGTATAATTTTCACTACTTTGGGTTGGATTCCAAACTTCAACGTTGAAAAACCGTCAGATTTAACTGATTGCAACGTTGGCAAAGTTCGAAATCGAAAGTAAGGTGTATAGAATTTTGAAAAAGTATTCCAGATATATTCCGAACAATACAAGGTTTCAACTTTCACCACATTATAGCAAGCCTCCTCATCTATATGCACTTCCCAAAATTCACAAAGATGCAATGCCCTTACGCTCAATTACAAGTTCCAGAAATTCTCCAACAAGCAATCTGTCTCAATTCCTTTTGAAAATTATTCAACTTCTTGCAGGCAAGACCGCTTTATTTGTAGAAAATTCCAGCCATTTTGTTAATATTCTTAAATCTTTTGTTTTAGGCCCGAGTATGGACTTGTCAGTTTTGATGTCGAAAGTCTATACACCAATGTCCCGATAAAGGAATCGCTAGATTATTAGAAAGAGACTGGTTAATCACGAATCTCTTTATGAACGTACCAGCCTACCGAAGGAGGGAGTGATGGAGTTGTTGGAGTGCTTCCTACATAACTCTTATTTTCAAGTGAAAGATAGGTTTTATGCTCAGGATGACGGTCTGCCAATGGGTTCATCGCTTTCGCCAGTGGTGGCCAATATTTACATGGACTGGTTCGAATCACACGCGGTTGAGACCGCAACATATAAACCTAAGCTCTGGCTGAGATATGTTGATGATACTTTTATTGTCTGGACCGGGAATGACCAACAACTTTCATAATTTTTTCACCACCTAAATAACATAAGACCTACCATTAAATTCACAATGGAGTTGGAGCAAAATTGTCAAATTCCTTTTCTTGATGTACTTGTCACACGAGTAGAAAACGACATCAGAACAACAGTCTATCGTAAACCCTCTCACACAGGACAATATTTAAATCAAGGTTCAAATCATTCTGCTACAACCAAAGAGGCATTATCAAAACTTTGTATAACAGAGCCGTTCAAATTTGTAAAAATTCTCATGACTTGGAAATCGAAATAAGAAACATTAAGAAGGATCTGCAGCAGAATGGTTACAGCCTTAAACTTATAACAGATAGTATTTCTAAATCTCAACAAACAGGACAGATATTAGAAGACCAAAATGAGGCAAATGCGTTCCTTACAATTGCATACGTTAAAGGATCATCAAGGAAAATTCAAAGAGTAGCGATTTAATATTAAAACAGGTTTTAAATCTAGCAATACAATTCGAAGCCTTCTTAGCAAAACAAAACCGGAGAACAAACAAAATAAGGAATCCATTTACCAAGTTCCTTGTGAGTGAGGTGAATCATAGAATCAGAGAATTATACATAGTAGAAACTAAAAGACCAAAAAGATGAAACAACGAAATCAGGAATCGCCGAACACGCATGGTCAAAACAACACCGAATGAAGTGGACAAAGGAGTCACACTGGAAGAAACGAAAATTCCTTGAAGCTGCCTTTATTGGGCAGAATCAGGGTATTTTCAGTAAACCAAGTGTTTCCCAAATATTTGGAAGCCCTTGCTTGGGCGGAGCCAACTTCTTGAACTTCAAGGTTGAGTGATTTCTTACAGTACATAAGTACGTAGCCTTAGGAATTGATTGTAGTTTGCACCTGAAGACGATCAGAGATTGTGCTGATCGAGACATCGTGTATAAATAAAATACAGACAATGGAAATCCGAAACACATAGTTAATTTCAAGGCCGCATTTGTTATAGGTCGATATTTAAAATAATTTTCAGCATTTTTAATACAATTTAAAGTAACAGTTTCCTATTTCAAAAATTTCATTTAAGACGATGATGTTCTTCTCTGCTTCCTTTGTTTCCATGGACCACACGCCGATGCCCTGTATTGTCTTTACTCTTGATTTTAAACGAAATAAAAGCCCATCTTTCTCTTTTTTCATCGCCAGCTCTTTTACTACCTCTTAGTGGACTATCGGGTAATTTATGCTTTTCTTCTCGGGCCCAAAGTATACATGTATAATACGTAAATAAATTTTACTGCTGCTGTGTTGTATACATATTGTTAAGTTGCTATAGTTAGTGCCAACAGTAAACAATTCCTTTCTGGCTTCCACTGTTTTGTTTGTTTTAAAGTAATTAATAGAGACAACTTTATGGGACAAAGTTTGTATGCGCCAGTTTTGAGAAATGTGATAATTGCATTACACATTTAAATTAAAAGGCATTATTGGGAAATTGCTAAATTTATGAAAATCTCTAAACTCGCCAGACGTCGAAAAAGCGCGTTAAAGGGTTGTTAACTTAGGGGAGACCGGGGTAAGTTCATTCCGAACGCCGCTGATTATTTCGGGTTATTTTTTCATTTGTTCTTCTAAATAAAATATTATACGCGATACATCCAAGGGGTGTAGATTAGGGGAGGAAAAGGGGTAATGTCCCCCCCCCAAACCGGTGTCCGTATCCGTTACTCTCCCGATGTTTGCTGGGTAGCTTTAGTGCGTTCTTTTTTCCCCTCTTTGTAGCTGACCCAACCCACATTTTTTTAAATAATTTCCAAAACACGAAAAAATTAAAATTTGCACCTTAAGTATATTGTTAGCATTTTAGTTTATTTTCAGTTTCATTGATTGATTAATTAAGTTTTTTTACTTATTATATATTTACAAAATTTCCACCTGCGGCGCATAAATGACATTATTTTAGCAACAAATACAGGATTTGTTTTAAATTTTGAGACAATGATGTATTTGAAATTAACTCTGTGTTTCGGATTTCCATTGTCTATATTTTATTTTTATTTATACACGACGTTTCGATCAGGTTTGCACCTAAAGACGATCAGAGATTGTACGTTTGCAACTGAAGACGATCACCGAAATACAGACCTAATTTCAAATCTACGATTATTACCGGATTCCGATTCAGTTTTTTTTTATTTCATAAAACACTTAAAAAATATTAAAATTTCTGAAGGGTAATTAGACACATACATGATTTTGGCATCAAATCTAGAATCAAGACCAGATCCCAACCCAGTTTTTTTTTATATTTGATAAAAAACGTAAAAAATAATAAAGTGCAAGAAATTTTGGCTGCGGCGCTACAACAATTTTAGTATAATCTTAGGCAATTATTATCAAGAGCATTTACGTGTTAAAAAAAGCGCTATTACTATATTTTTATTAAATCTAGAATCAAAACCAGAAACCAGAACCCAACAAAGTTTTTTCTTATATGAGTTAAGTTGAATTTTTTTATACTGCCCTCCCCCCCTTCCAAGTAAAAATTGTATCTATGCCCCTGGATTCATCATTTTAAATAAAATTTTATAGTGATTACAAAAATCGAGTAAAAAATAGGTTATTACATAAGAAAAATATTACATCTTCGATTACATCGCAAAAAAGGGTGGCAGCTATTGTTCACACTGCATTGTTCATCGTCCGCTGAGCTGTCGTGTTTTCTGATTGGCAACCAGAAAAAAAGTGAAAAAAAATAGGTTATTACATAAGAAAAATATTACATCTTCGATTACATCGCAAAAAAGGGTGGCAGCTATTGTTCACACTGCATTGTTCATCGTCCGCTGAGCTGTCGTGTTTTCTGATTGGCAACCAGAAAAAAAGTGCTCTCCTAGGTATGACGGTGCGGGTCGGGTCGGGATGCAGTGGATATTGCTATCTCCTAGAAAGGGCTTTTGGTGTGGCCCTACTGGAAGATGGGAATATAATGACTGTGGCGTCTGCCTCCACGTGGCAAACCTAGATGTGGCGGTGCCATAGTTGGTCTCCTTGTGTGGATAGCAAATAAATGAGGCATCAAGTGGAATAACTTGATGCCGTATTTTAAAGCCTACATCATATTTTTATGATCTGCAGGAGTTTTGATCTCTAGTAGATAACGTGGGTACAAAATTTCTATAGTTTACGCACAGGAAGCAGTACAAAAACGGCTCCCGAAAGGATGCTGACTTCTACTTATGCAATCTAACATTTATATCTCAAAAACTAAAGGATACAGGTGAAATATAGTTTTACAAAGACAATTTGCATTTATAGAAAAGCAGTTTACACCAAAAAGAAATTTTCATTAATAAAAACTTATACGGCAAATTCTAGAATGCATTTTCTTAGCAAAGTATATTAGTTTTTAGTTATCTTCTCTAGACATAAGCAAAACACCAAAGGAAAATTTTTATTAACACTCAAAAGTGAAAAATAATTTTTTATCTTTATTATACCATATTAAAAGCAATGGGCGCAAATTAAAAATTTTAACTTTAGGTATCGTATATCGTTCACATCGACGATTCACGTAAGAAACGATTGTATTGCTGCATAAATAAAGGACATTTTCAAAGGCTTGGCAAGCACGGCAATCTCACCCGTTCTCAGCTTCTTTAGATGAAAGTATTATGTTTATCATTCGAATACAAGAAGAATTCAGTTCTTGTTTCGTAGTTCTCTTTTTGTCACCGTAAAGTTAAAATTTTTAACTTGCGCTCATCGCTTTTATTATGGTATAAGAAAGATAAAAAATGATTTTCTACTTTTGAGTGCGTTTAATAAAAGCTTGTTCTTTAAAAGTTTTTTTAAATTAAAAAATTTATTTTTTAATTTTTTAGATTTGTACCCTAAATCGTCCATTTTGAATCCGCCATATTGAAATATTCAAATCTGATCAAAAATTCATAATCCCCCTCCTTAAAAATCCCTTTATGCCAAGTTTGATTTAAATCGAACAAACTAAATCTTTTTCCACCTCCACTTTACTCGTTAGAGGGAGGTGGGTACCTGAGAATACCATATTATTGTATTTTCACCGGAACTATAAACGCATAGCAAATTTGAACACAATCGTATGTGGATAAGTCAGTTAAAATTGTTTAGCGAAAGATGACCAAAAATCGTCCATCTTGAATCCGCTATACTGAATTTTCAAAATTTTACTAGAAATTCGTTATCTCCATCCCCAAGTGCCCCAACACACCACATTTCAACGAAATCGGGCATACTTCAATTGTACTCCCCTCCGATCCTCTTCGAGTACACTATATTCTTGTATTGTCACCGCAACTATATAAGAGCATGCCAATTTGAAGACGATCAGATGTCGGGAAAATGGTCAAAATTAAGTTGCAAGATTCCACCCGAACAAACATAGTTGGTTATTACATACATTACAAGTTAAATAAAAGCTTGTAAAAAATTTAAATTAATTCTCAAATTTCTTCCCTTTTCTTGATACATCTTTTATATTATTCTATAGAAAAATTAATATCATGTCCTCCGTCCTTCACAGAAACAATATCCGCTTTTTTAATTGCACTATTATCTCATTTAATTAATTGTTTTAGGCGATCTAGCCTCATCTTTTAATGTCCATCATTACCGTCGTACAATGGTAATAAAAAAACAGGTGAAAAATTAAAAACTCAAACAAAAAATGATAAATTACTTTTCGAGGATAATCACGGGCCCGCGGATAAAAAAACAAACGAATAAAACAAAACGTCATTTTTATCGCTAGCTTAAGTGGAAAATGCAAATGTTTCGTCATAGGCCAGGATTTACCAACGCAATTCTACTTTTCAAACTATGGATTTTTTGGTTACCGACGCACACGACGTTTTTTAGCTAAATTTGAAAGAAAAATAGTGGTAAAAACATATAACTGTGAGATACTATAACGGCCCAAGGGCAGCAAAATATGTAACGAAAATAACTTTGAAAAAAAAAGAGCAAAATCGCGGGTGGCTTTGGCACTGGTTTGGGCCGCCAGGCCATAGGCGAAAACCATGCCAGTGTCGTACCCTACGATAATTTAATGACAAGGTATTAATTTAAGTGACAGTGACTACAAAATCATCTGTTTGAATACTTTGATTTTATTTAATTGCATTTATTTGTTTTATTATGGATAAAACATCTCCAACTGTAAGTTTAACCTTACTCGAGGGTTTCAATGCACAAGGTGAATCCGTTACACGAGGACATGGCGCCCAAGTGACGAACTTACTTGATGTGTGGTTTTGCCATCTTATACCTGCTCTTAACTCACTAATTAGGCCTCAAATATCCTGTTTTTTTTAAAGGAATCCAATTTTGTATTGATAGAAAATTACGGGAAATACTAGACGGCACTTTTTAATTTTTTTTACTGTAGTTTTCACTTTTTTTTATAAATTTTCCAAAAGTAAACCAAATATTGAACATAAGCCTAAATTTTCGCTGTCGGTTGGTTTAACTACTGACGCAATTGCCGCGTTTCGCCAGTAGACTCTTCGTCTCTGGATTATTTCCAGGCTTACTTGATTTGGAGAGTTATTATCGGTACGCATTTTTCTCGAGAAATGCAAGGGCAGGGACATATAATATCATCTTATAATTATATGGGTAAAAATAAGACAAAAAATTGGTGCTACAAATCACAGATAGTCCACCATACAATCAATTATTTTATATTGAAAGGAAATGAAAATATCTCGAAAACTGTAGCTTTGGAAGATTTGAACCTTATAACAAAATTAATATTTACGAAAACCAAAATCTGAAAACCGGATATCAATAGAGTTACGACTTTTTTTATATATTTTAACGTTTTTCCAAATAACTCGGAAACTAAAGCTGCCACGAATTTGTACTCTATAAAAAAATTTGTAGTTCATATTCATAGAAACCACCCTACCCAGAAGTTAATCAGTTTATGGTCAGCCGATAAAGGATTCTTGTACCAAATTTCGTTAAAATAGATTAAGGCATTCTTCAGTTATCTTGTATACAGACAGACAAAAGACAACAGATCGACAGAGTGAGAGAACGGCAGAACGACAGACCGACAGACAACTTTTTTTGTTTAAATTAAATTTGATAAAATTAAGAAAAGTCAAAATTTCACGATTTTAATACCAACATAGCAAAAAAATATAACACGTATATGCCATAAAATTGGTGCTACAAATCACAGATAGTCCACCGTACAATCAATTATTTTATATTGAAAGGAAATGAAAATATCTCGAAAACTGTAGCTTTGGAAGATTTGAACCTTATAACAAAATTAATATTTACGAAAAACAAAATCTGAAAACCGGATATCAATAGAGTTACGACTTTTTTTTATATATTTTAACGTTTTTTCAAATAACTGGGAAACTAAAGCTGCCACGAATTTGGAATTTATAATAAAATTTGTAGTTAATATTCATGGAAACCACCCTACCCAGAAGTTAATCAGTTCATGGTCAGCCGATAAAGGATTTTTGTACCAAATTTCGTTAAAATAGATTAAGGCGTTCTCCAGTTATCTTGTATACAGACAGACAAAAGACAACAGATCGACAGAGCGAGAGAACGGCAGAACGACAGACCGACAGACAACTTTTTTTGTTCGTCGATTAAGGTGTTTTAAAACCTTAGTAACTCATTTTTGATAAAATTAAGAAAAGTCAAAATTTCACGATTTTAATACCCACATAGCAAAAAAATATAACACGTATATGCCATAAATGTACCAAACGGAAAGAGTATATTCTAAAAGAATATATGAAGTATGTAAATGTATGTTAAATGGAAGTTCTAATTGTGTGAAAACGACCCCTCCCCTTTTTCATATACAAGCCATATGCAAAATGATATATACAACCAGTATATTTATAAAAATAGGCAAAAATATATATACATGAATTATGGAAATGAAATGATATGTGTATTCCTGGTACATATCTTTCAAAATATTTCTTTGTTGTAAGAAATAAATATACATGGTATCTACAACTTAGAATATTCCAAGCAAATACTTTTTGCATATTATATTAATGTGCAGAAGAAACAAAGCAGGTATATGTGCAACACATACCAAAAAAAAATATCTTGGGAAATCACTGAGCAGAGCACTCTTCTGAGGAGGAGGAGGTAAGTCTTGCAGAGAAGTGTTTATACATCTCCATAATAAATCCCAAGTTCGCAATTGCCAGTTCGACTTTATAAATTTGAAATATCTTTATTGCTTATATGTATGATATTATTAGGCAGGGTCGAGGAAAAATATTGAAACGAGCGCCATCTATGGCATTAAGTTGCAAACCAGTAGGATTAAGCGGTAGATGTACATAGGTAATATACCATTTACGTACTTTATGGTATATTCCAAGAATATCTGATAAGACCATTAATGTCCAAGAAGTTTAGACATTTACGGGATTAAAATGGGATATATCACAGTACTGGATAAAAAATCATATCAAAATCAAACAGAATATTCAGATATAAATATACCCCATACGTATGGTAAATATGAAAAGTTATTGACTATTATAAAAACTAAATTTTGCATAAACATGGTTAATTTTTTTAAAAGTAGCCCAGAGTGTCAATTAATAGAACAGTGTCAATTACTGCTGCGTTTACCCTAGTGTGAATATGTAAGAAAATTTTCAAAAAGCATACAAAAAAAACTTCTAATGTTGGGTAAATGTCTAAAGGTTATATTCTTTATTGATTATTATAGTATATATCAAAGGAATAGACAATGTATATGCATAGAATATTCTGAAAAGCTTAACAAACTCGAAATAGATTATTTAAATCCAAATATGTGCCTTCGGTATTGCTGATATTCCAAAGTAATATTCTAATTGTTTATTCCAGAATATATAAAGTGAACATTTATCGTATATTTAGCTAATATTCAAAAAATATATCCTTAGTTGTTACCATAATAAAAGCGACGACATCGACGATTCACCCAAGAAACAGTTTTATTACTCTATAACCTAGACATTTTCAAAGACTTGTCAAGAACGGCAATCTGATATGACCAAAAATCGTCCATGTTGAATCCGCCATATTGAGTTTTTAAAATATGATTAGAAATTGGTTATCTCGTTCCCCAAGTGCCCCAACACACCAAATTTCAACGGAATCCGGCGTACTTCAACTGTACCCCCCTCATAAGCATGTCAAATTTAAAGTCGATCGGATGTCGGGAAGTTGGTCAAAATTAAGTTGCAAGATTCCACCCGAACAAACATATTTACATACGTTGCAAGTTAAATAAAAGCTTGTAAAAAAACTGTAGCGATAATAACTCCTCCAATCAAATTAGCCTGGAAAAAATGCAGACCCAAAAACTCTTCTGGGTGCAAGCAGACTGCATCAGGCATGCGCATTAGATTTTTCGCCATTGGCCTTGCCTAGGATTAACATTGATTTTTACATTATTTTCTTTGTTTTTCAAAGTTATTATTGTTACGCATTTTGTGACAATTGGGGCATTATAGTATCTCATATTTATGTGGTTTCACCGGTTGTCTATAGATTTCCCGTAAATTTTGGCCCTCTAGATGTTTATTTTTAAGCAACCAGCTCTTGGACTAAGATGCAAATGACTGTAATTGATCTAGCGCGCAGTGGTAGGATCAATTGTTTCGTTGCAGGACTATAGCGGTCGGCCTACTCGGCGTGAGCTGTCACTTTGACGTGCAATTGTTTCGCCGTGACGGATTACGGTACTGAGATCTATAATACGGGATCATTGATCTACAAAAAGCCATTTTAAAATCTTGTAAATGAATTTAAATCACCACATCATTTTAGCTGTTACCGGTCAAAATTTTGACTAAAAGAATCATTTTATTCCCATGATTTTTTTAGGCATGCTAAAGAATTGATAAAACTATTCTTAATTTTATAAAAAAAAAAAAACGTCTACATACAAGGTTTTCCACAACTCAGTAACTTTTAAAGCGTATAAAGTGGTACAAAAATATATACAGGGCTCTTTAAACGGATCGGTGCTTGTAGCCGGTTAGAATTTGGTTTTACAAGAAAATCAAAAAACATGTCAACTGAGATTTTTAATTCTCTTTAATCGTGCTATATTGGAATTTTTTATGTCATTTTGTTTTTTTAAATAGCATACCCTGTATGGTTTAACAATTTTGAATTTAAAAAAAATATATCTTTTTGACAATACCACACACTAATACTCTATGTCTTATGGTTTCCAAGATAAAGGCATTTGAATGAATGAATATCAAAGATTTCCATACAGATTTAGATAAAAATATCTTGATTATCGTAAAAGATAGATCCTACTGTGTAGTATTGCTGAAGAGAGAACTGTTTGCAGATTTCAAAAATTGGAAAATATGCAGGGTGTCCTATTTAAAAAAAAAATATTTTTTTGCAATACCTCGTAAACAAAATGACATAAAAAAATCTAAGACTCAAAAATCTCAGTTGACGTATTTTTGGATTTTCTTATTTAACCAAATTCTAACCCGCTAGAAGCAATGTTCCGTTTAAAATATCCACGCTGTATAAACAAAACTATTACGCCGATTACAAAAGCCTCTTTAAAAATGTCTTAATGAGTATGATAAATTTAAAGTGACAAAAACCCATAATCACTAAATATTCTCGTAACTAAATAAAAACGTCAGATAATGACATACCTCAAATAATGTAAGGAGCCGCAGGCATAAATTCGATAAGCTTCTGCGGCGGGTTGTTGTGCTTCGTTACAAATTAAATTTAAAAGAATATCCACCATTTCGCTGTTTAATTTTCCAAGAAATAAATAGTTTTATGTCATTTTTTACAACAACACACAAAATGACATTCGAAACTGAATCAGCTATTATTGGGCGGGGAACGCACTTGCTTGCTTGATGATTGTTTTTTGTTAGGTACTTTGCTTATAAGCTTCAATGTACAGTCGAAGGCGAAGAAAAGAAAAAAAAAAAGAAAAAACAAAAAAAGAAAGCACATTTTTGGTTTTTTTTTTAAGAATTTTTTTTTTTTGATTTTGATATTGATTTATAGGTTTTTGAATACAAGGAATTCGAATCTTCCACCAAAAACTATCTAAAATGACATTTGACACATTTTTGATAGTCATTTGGTACAGAAAAATGGATATTTTTGAAGAGTTATTTATTTTCTATTTCTTTGACGAGAATTAGTGGATTTTAATAAAGTTTTATAGGTTCTTTGATGTAAGACACTTATATCTGCCTTCAAAAACTACATTAAATGCCATTTGATAGTTTTTTGACAGCACGTAAAACAAAAAACTCTAAAACCATCAAACATAATAATCTTATTTGGTTTATCGATTTAGAGGTTTTTGGATACAAGTAAACAAGATTTTTCATCAACTGTATAAAACGTAAAGTCACATTTACAGGATTTTTGACAGTTTCCAAGAACATAACGGGTATAATAATAGTAGCTATCCACTAAAAGTCTTGAGAAAAATCTAAAATTTAGGTCAAACTAGGGGTTTTTAAGTGAGGTGCAAATTAACGTTTGACATAGGTGATTTTAATAGAAATGTAAATAATAAATTGTTATTCTTGACAAAAAATTATGGGTCAATACATAACTAAAGAAATTTGATCTTGCTACCTATCTTGTTTGTTTGGTGGCTGATTTGGTTTTTTATTTCTATCTAGGTGGCCATGACGTTCTTTAAAAACAAAACGTTTATGTCAACTAAGCGTCACTCTGACAGATGCAAATTTCAGTTTTTGAGATTGTCGCGGTTTGTATCTTTTCGGAAACAATAAATGGAGCCGTTTTATTTCTTTTAAATGCTACAACAAACCTTTATGTATCCAGGATCTATAGGTAAGTCCCTTTGTATATTGTTAACATTTAAATAATAAGGAAACCAATATGCAAAGATGTTTTTCCTACGACCACATACGGAAGTGATTAAATTCACCAGCAATTATGCCTTAGAAAACACTTCTTTTCCGTACATGTGTGGAAAAGCACTGTCCCACAAATGTGTTGCAAAATATTGTTTAAATCTCCCCTAACAATTTGCGGGTGACCATTAATGGTAAGTAATTTTGATTCAAAATGAACAAATTCTGTATTTTAAATGTTGTCAAATGTCATTCATGCTTGTATCCACCAACACAAAATTTTCCCATTTAAACTTTAATCATGATTAGATACTAATCGGTGTTTAGAATGTGGTGTTTTATATTAAAACTTTTTTTGCCAAGATTATATAACCTTAATAATACTAAAAATAATATAAAAGAACACAATCATTTTGATCAGTTTTTGTTTACATATCATTGTTATCATTATTACCGTTATCAGGGATGGTACCACGTAGTCTCCCCTTTCTCAACCATATGAAGTATTTTTAAAGATCTTGAACTCATGTTCGCGGTGTTTGTTTAAAAATCACTAAACACTCTGAGCAACAATATCAACCCGTGTTGCTTTGCCAAAATCTGGAACGTAACTGGCGCGTTGGGAAGATTTTCTCCAAGCAAATAAAGGGTAGGTGTCAAAACGTGGACAATCTCTGGGCAAAAAAGAAGTAAATGCCATTACAATGCTTAAAATCGAAAAACTTCCGGGTAAAAACGTCGTAGCGTAAAATAGTGTTTTTCTTAGCATTGTAAGGGACTTTACAATTTCACCCAAAAGGCGTGAGTAACTTTACAATGTTTTTATACAAACATTCCAGAAAAACTTACGCTCTTACGCTTGCAAAAAAAATATTTTTTTTTTTAAATTTTTGCCACTGAACCTTAAAATAGCCAAAATTGGCAAAAAGGCAGTTACATCTTTTTTGAACAAACGTATAATATTCAAGTTTTCGATTCTTGATGGTAAAATAAATAAAACTTCAAGATCTTTATTTATTTTAAGCAGAATATTCACATTAGTTACTCTGTCTATTCAAGATATCCTTAGTATTCTACGATAACACCACATCTTGAATGCCTCCATCTTTTCGCACTCAGTGCCGTGCTTACATGCCATAATATAAGAGTCTAAAAACATAACACCAAAGCACACGAATTCAGAGAGTGGTATTAAGATCACAATTACAAAATACTGATTTCATTTTAAAAAAAGATGATCTGGTCTGATCAATTCTTGCACGAACTTCTTACATGTTGTCCCAGTTCAAATTTAAAAAGTTAATAAAACATTTTTTGCTCTCACATTGTTTTTACACGATTCAGGAATACTTAGAAAGTGATTTTGAATAAGTACAACTTCAATCTACAAAGACGCACTTGGGTTATTATTATTGTTTTAAATCATCTTTTTTGTGGTTAGATTTGTCTAATTATAATAAAAAATGTATTGTTATATTTTTTAATGTTGTAATTTAGTTATCTATATATTGTTTTACATTAATCATTTTAACTTGTATACTTGCTATGTTATAAGTAGTTAAGGATCAATTTTTATTTTATTTGTGCTATATCCTTTTTTTTTCGACTTGCTATAATGTACATTGTACAAATAATAGTTAATAAAGCTCTACTCTTATTGAGGAGGCAACCCAAGTATTTGTTTAAATCCACGCGTTCGACTTGCTGCCCATTTACTTCTAACATGCCTCTGATGTTCTTTTCCTTGGATATGACCATCCATTTTGTTTTCCCAACATTTAAGTTAAGCCCGAATTGCGAACTTTTGGCTGTAATTTGATTCAACAACTCATGCAGGCCTTCCAGCGACAGTATCGTTGGCATATCGTAGGCTGTTAATTTTTATGTCGTTTATGGTCAGACCCTCTTCGAAGTTATGAAATGCATTCTCTATTATTTTGTTACTATAGATATTAAACAACAGCGGAGACATCATACAACCTTGGCGCACACCTGTTCTTATTTGGACCTCTTCTTCTTTATTTGAGCAGTCTGATTCTGGTATAGATTAGCGATTACCTTTAGATATCGGTCATTTAGCGACTCTATGAGCTTTGCGTGTTCGACTCGATCAAACGCTTTCGCATAATCTATGAAACAGGCATATACTGGCACCGACACATCCCTAGACCGCTCAATTAAAACTTAAATGTAAAACAAGTCCTCTCTTGTCCCTAACCCACCACGAAATCCAAACTGCGTGTCGCCCATAAAAGATTCGTATTTTCCATAAATTCTGTCATGGATAATCTTTAGAAATATTTTTAATATATGGCTCATTAGGCTGATCAGGCGGTAATCACTACACTCTTTTGCTAAATGTGTTTAAAAGTTGATTTTAGGCAGCCAGCAGGAATTTGACCGCTTCGATAAATGAAGTTAAAAAGTTTGACCAGCGTGTTTAGCGAATCTTCGTTTTTTATTAACTTTAGAACCTCAGTGTATACTTCGTCTTGCCATACCGCTTTTCTGTTTTTGGCTGAAGATATTTCGTGTTTGACCTCCTCTAGTGTTATATCTATGCCTTGGTTTGAGAGTTCTTGTGGCTGTTCTGATCGGTTATCGGTCAAAGATGTTGCACCGACCCTTAGATTAAAAAGAGACAAGATACCTGACACTTGCGGAGACTTTGGTTATATTATTATATGGAACAATGTTTACCGTTCTGTTGCTTACAGTAAACACACCAGTGTCGTACCTACTTAAATATAAATTTACACATGGATTATATCATTAAAATTTTACTATAATATGAAATCTAGAAAATAATTTAAAAAACATGCAAAAAATAATTCTGCCAATTTGAGCTTTGGAAGATTCCTAAATACAAATGTTTGTATTATAATTTATACAAAAGAAATTTATTACAAAGTTGGTATATGATTTAAAGAAATTTCAATTTTCAGCACAATAAAATTATGCCAAACATTAAAACAAAGAAACATAGTTCATAGCACCTGGAATATAAAGAAAAAAAAATATTATGCACTAGCAAAAAAATATGTTATTGTGTTTGTTAATTTTGTTATTTTTTCTGGTCATTAGCAGAAACTTACTTATACTGGCTTCTTCAGTACACAATAAAGTCAATAATGCTTAGGTTATATAGAGACATCTAGGACAGACAAAAAGATTTAAATATCAATTCGAAGGGTGAGCGCAGATGGCAACGGCGGCAGTATAAATCAACCTTAATATTCTGATGAGAGATAGGAATTCAATATTCTTACAAACCTGAACACATGTGAATTAACTTTTATTGTTGTTTGCAAGTTGGTTTAAGGACTTTACCGACCTTTGTTTTATAGTCTTCATAAAAAAATCCTTCGAAAATATCTCATTTGACGCATTGGGAATTAACTACTTTATCAAAAAAAAAAAACGTGTTTGTTGATATTTTAACCTAAGGATCTACTAATTTCAGTATATTTCATAAACTTAGTTTTTATTTTCTGTGTACCTTCTGGCATGTACCGCCACTGATTGATTTCACTTGCTCTCCCTTTGATTTCAAAACATTGAACGATTTGTTCCAAAATATCACTTTAAATGCACTGAAATATTCTCCTACTGGTAAAAAAACACACTATAAATGTTTTTTGACAAAATGTGGTTTTAAAACGACTTACAAACTGCTTAAAAGATCCTGAAATTTTAAAATAAATAACACGAAAAAGCTTGTGTCAATAAAAATGTCATCCGACTATCTGCGCTCTGTCGTCTTTCCCCATCCAAGTCAATCACGACCTAAAGTGGATGGCTAAAAGGATAGAAAAATAATCGATATTTATCATCTTTGATTTGATGTGATTTGATTTATAAATAAAGAGTGGTTAATATTCAAGGAGTTTTCGTTGGACCAGATATCTTGTCTCTTTTTAATCTAAGCAGCGACCAGTACTCTAGGAATCACGTCTTTCAATTTTAGATATAAGTTACGAATAACTTGTATAAAACGGCAGATTAAAAAAAATATTAGTCACTTTTTATTTTAATAAAAAATCCTCAGACAAAATATCTTTTAAACCATCCCCCCAATAACACCTTCACCTATCGGTCATTCATATGGCATACCCTTTTATCCACACTAGAATATTTGTACTAAAAACTTTTACGCTCTGTGTAAAAGCTAAGTTTTTTTAATGAAGAAAATCTCTTTGGACGGTACAAATTGGCCAACGGTATAAACTGTTTTTATAGATGTTCCTAATTGAAACTTATTTTTATACAATGTCTAAAATGGAAACCGGACATTGCTTTATATGGAATGAAAACCGAGGTTAGGATAGGTCAATGCAACGTTGTTTAACCCTTAATAGATAAACTTAATTCTTTGGGAACTTTAGACATTTAGACAAAATAAGTTAAAACTTAATTTTGGTCACTTCTATATTTTTGGCAACTAACTACATAAATTACAGGAGAAAGAGAGGCGTCCTTGTTGTGAAAAAAAGCATGAATAAGTCAAGTTTTTTTTTAAATGTTGACTTTATTTACATAAAAATCCCAACGCGTTTCGGGCTCAATTAAAAGCCATTTTCAAGGGTTCTTTTAATTTATTCTCTCATTGCAAACTTCTTTATTTCTTCCAAGCTTTCGTTTGTTCTTCTTAGTCTAAAGTTAGGTTTTTTGAAGTTGGCCTATATGTAGTTGGGAATGACATCACACTTTGAACATTGAGTGTTAAACCATATATAGGCATCAAATTTCCTTTTTTAAGCGAGCAATTTTTGTAGTCGAAGATTATTTGTCTTGGACTAGCATTTTCAAATTTATCGTCTAAACCTCTTACGTCGAACATTTTTTAATTACAGGAAAAATAGAGGCGTCCTTGTTCCACAAAAATTCATAAATAACTCAAGTTTTTTCTAAAAAAATGTTGACTTTATTTACATAAATGTAAATAACTTTTACTTTTCTTTTTGTTTCTTCTACTTACCTTTCGTTTCTTCCTAGATCCTTGGCAATACTGATCACAGTATGACCAGGGCCGCATTCAGAAAATTTTCGATATAGTTTAGTTTAAATTTAATCATGCGTGCTGATTATAATAGAGGACTTTTAGACTATTTTTTTTGTAATTTTTTTGTTGTTATTGTGCCGCAAGTGTTGACCGAATATATAAATAGTGCGAACTCTACATCATAGAAGGGGCTGATTATGAAATCCCAAATGAATGAAGCTGATAGATTCTTTGGAGCCTAGGCATGGAGGATGCATGCATTGGTCACTTTTAGGAGCATATTAGGTATATAGCCACAAAAGTAGCTGATGGATAGAAATCTGTTTCGGCACACTTTCTTCTAATATTAGGAAGTATTTTCTTTTTTTGTATCTAAAAACTGCACATTGCTGCAACATCCTAACTTAAATTTATACACCCGTAGTTTTGGATCAAAACTTATGAATTTTTACATATATCAACCCTCTTTCACCCCCTCAACCGACCACCCAATATTTTTTTTTATTATTGGAAAACATTAAGTTCATTTAACTTTGTAAACATCACAAACTTTCAAGTTTGGGAAAAATCGGTTAATAAATGAGAGTCATTTTGTATCCGCCATTTTTAATTTAAATTTAATAAATTTGTGTCAAAAATTGAATTGAGTGACCTTGAACTCCGCTCCGTTTCAAGTTTGATACAAATACGTTAATAAATGTTCCGCAACAAAAGAGGCAAAAGCTCTGTAAATAAAGATACGTAAAATTAAAAGCCGGTCCTGCCTTTTTAAACGTCTAAATTGAATTTCTATTCATTATTTTTTGCGACCAGTCTGGGCCTCTTCGTCTCTCTCAGGTATATTGTATCTGGCATCGCGTTTTCTTTTTTATGTTCGGTACACAAAGAAAAACGAATATAATTTTTCATTCACAAAGTACCTCGCTCGGCTCATCGGAAAATAGTTGAAAGGGCAACGTTCCGCAACAAAAAAAGCAACAGCCCTGTAAATAAAAATACGCAAAATTAAAAGCCGGTCCTGCCTAAACTGAATTTGAATTCATTGTTTTTTGGGTGACTTCGCTCACCACTCTGGATATCTTTGTCTCTCTTAGGCATTTTGTATCTGACATCACGTTTTCTTTGTTATTATAGGGATACAAACAAAAACGAATATCATTTTTCTAACTAAAAATCTGGTTTTGTTCTTTGGTTCATTGAGGCTATGTTTTCTCTAAATATAAATGGTAATAGGTAACTGCAAAAAAATTTAATACCTAAATAACTAGAACACGTAATTCTACCTACGCACTAAATTAAATTCGAAAAGGCTTAAATATTACATTGCTAGGGAAATTCGAACCAAGTGTTGTGTAGTTTATACAATCAGGGTGATCCAAGAAGACTGGCCACCGCATTTAACTGGAAAAATACGTCTTAGAGTCCTTTTACTGCTTGACTTTGGGAAGGCTCTCTGAGGCATTTTTAATAAAAAGCCAGGTCCCAATTTATCCAATAAAAATATTTTTCCAAGTTTCAGAATAAATCCGGTAGCCAGTCTTATTGACCACCCTGTATATGTAACCATTTCCACCAATCTGTTACTCAAGGGTTCATGCAAATTAGATAGGCGTTAAATTGCTATTTGTTTCTAGGTGATGAGCTGAAAGAGAGAAAAAAAACAATGCACTACGATGCGCGGCGAATTGAAAAGAAAAACTTGATAGCACGGAAGATGGTAATCAAGCGAAGTACCTGAGGTCATAACAGTACGTTTGAAACATAGGAAATGTTCAGACAAACGTACTACTGGTAATTTCCAGCCAAAGTTTATACAGATTTAATTGACGTCAAGTGTCAGCGAGAATTTTCGACCTGAAGTTTGGTAAAAAAAAGCATGAATAAGTCAAGTTTTTTTTTAAATGTTGACTTTATTTACATAAAAATCCCAACGCGTTTCGGGCTCAATTAAAAGCCATTTTCAAGGGTTCTTTTAATTCATTCTCTCATTGCAAACTTCTTTATTTCTTCCAAGCTTTCGTTTGTTCTTCTTAGTCTAAAGTTAGGTTTTTTGAAGTTGGCCTATATGTAGTTGGGAATGACATCACACTTTGAACATTGAGTGTTAAACCATATATAGGCATCAAATTTCCTTTTTTAAGCGAGCAATTTTTGTAGTCGAAGATTATTTGTCTTGGACTAGCATTTTCAAATTTATCGTCTAAACCTCTTACGTCGAACATTTTTTAATTACAGGAAAAATAGAGGCGTCCTTGTTCCACAAAAATTCATAAATAACTCAAGTTTTTTCTAAAAAAATGTTGACTTTATTTACATAAATGTAAATAACTTTTACTTTTCTTTTTGTTTCTTCTACTTACCTTTCGTTTCTTCCTAGATCCCTGGCAATACTGATCACAGTATGACCAGGGCCGCATTCAGAAAATTTTCGTTATAGTTTAGTTTAAATTTAATCATGCTCCCTAAAAATGCAGTAGGTCACAAGAAAACATCGCATAAAAAAGTCAAAAATGTAGTGTATTTTGACTTTATTTCGGACGCGTTACGTATACCGATACCGATGCGTTGAAATATTTACTTTAAGTGTCTATTTACTTTGTCTTTCGTCCGTATCTGTATTTTTTTAGTTTGAATATTTTCTTCTCAAATTTTGAAAATAATTTTTGTTCAGGTGATTTTTTGCTACATATACAAATTGCCCCATCTTGGGACCGCTTTTGTTTATTGTAATTATAAATGATTTGTGTTTACATATGGGCAGTACACCTACTGCAAACTTCGCAGATAACACAATCTTTGTATCGTCTTGCAAAATGCTAGCTGCCTTGGGTGGGATATCAAGAAACGATGTATTAAGGGCACAAGAATGGTTCTCGGCTAACAGACTTCTGTTAAACACTGAAAAAACGCAGACTTTGATCATTTCAACAGACAACCGCGCGTATAACCATCGATGATGGCTTAACTTGGTCTAGCACTATATTAGAAGGCTTAAATCTTTTGTTAATTTTAATATACTAAAAATGTGTTATTTTGGCCTTTTCCACTCTAGGCTATCCTATGGAATCATAGTTTGGGGTAAAAGCACAGCTACAAAAAATGCGTTTATAATGCAAAAAAGGGTTCTTCGTGTACTGGCTGATTCGGGATTTCGCGAGCCTTGTCAACCTCTTTTCCGTAAACACAAAATTATGCCTTTACCGTGCATATACCTGCTTTGTGCACTAATAGAAATCTAATGTATAAAGGATGAACTATCTTCGACTACAAATCTGCGTAACTATAATTTAAGGAATTGCAACATCGGAATTCCAAAATATAGATTATTGAAATGCAAAAAAACGGTCTAGGCCCTAAAGTTTTTAACTGTTTGCCAAATAAAATTAAAAATCTGGATTTTAGAAGTTTTAAAAAAACAATTAAGGCTTATTTTCTTGATCGCTGGTTTTATAGCATTGAGTAATATTTAGGATCTGACTTTAACGTGTAATTTCATTTTGTCTTTATATACGTTGTCCGTAAATAGTGTTTTATATTATATTGTCTTATACACATTTTATACACATTTTAATTACCTACCTTTTTTTACGACTTGATTAGTTTAATTAAGTTTTTTCTTTTACTATCATGACTTACTATAATGTACTTTTTAAACTGTACAAACATAGGCAATAAAAATTCTATTCTATTCTGAAAATGACGAATTTTTTATTACTACCTTAACTTTACTGCTTTAGCAAAAACCTTTCTATCCCCAAACCAAAACCATTTTATTATAAAATTATTAGTGTGCATTTGACTTGAATATTATTAAATCCTTAAAAAGACTTTTTTTTTAGGTTTTAAGTAAGTACCTTAAAATTTAGTTTAAAATAATTTGCTTTCAAGATTTTTTACTTTTTTCGTGCTATGAACAACTTTGATTATGATCCCAAGTGCTGTGAAAAAAACATTGGTACCGGCCTTTTTATTAAAACTATTTTTGTGCAGCTCAACCTTCTTCTCTAAAACTTTGGACCCCCTCATATATTTATTTGGCAAAATAATTCCAAATATGCCAGAAAAATGTAATACACACACCTACCTTTACGTGAGTAACCATTTTTTTGCTTTAAAAAAATATAAATAAAATTTTATAATCACTTATAATTGCCGAGCTTTATGGCTTTTCCTTGCCAAGCTCGCAGCTCCAGATTTTTTCTGAACTTTCGTGTCAAAACCACATTGCATTTAATGGGTAGTTAGACGCATTATTTTAATATTAGTTTAATGTTTTCTAACTGCTTAGGTCAATTTGCAAGAATGTTGCTTTCAACACAGTAGGTTGTGTTAAGCACGCTTGACATGGAGAAATAAAACGTACAAGGTAAACATATTAATAAATATAAAAAAAAAATAAGCCCGCTTCCATAGCACGCTAGGCAGCGTACCGGCCTGCCGCACGGAAGATATTTCGTGTATCTCTTTAACTTTATAAAAACTTGGCTAAAACTTGGTATTAATCCTATAATGGATTGAAATACCCAGTATAAAACAAAAATTTTATAAAAAAAAATGTTAACTGCTGTATGAAATATAAAACAAAATTACAAATTTCATATTAAACTTAATATAAAAACTAAAATAATCAAGGAAATGTAAAAAGGGGTTTTTACTGTTTACAACTGTCCATCTTTAGCTTATCCTTTATTCTACAGGGTAAGACAGCAAAAGTCTGGATATCGCTTAATGTGTTCTCCAAAATACGTGTCAAAATTTTTCAAAACGAAAACCAGAAAACGACAAATAAAAAAAAAATAAGTTCTTTAATAAGATTTTTGTTGAATGCCGTACTCTTTCGATTGAGTTTGAAGAGTATATGGGTTTCCCGAGAGGTTTCCCGAATCGATCGTGCCGTTTGAAAGCCTAGCATAAAGTCGCCATACACTACAAGACTTGTCTCGAGGCATTTGTAAAGGCTGTAACGAAACGAAGCAGGTGCCGATCCAGGGGCAATTGTCCCCTCAGCATAGCAAAATAAAATTTTATTATATTTTTGCCAAAAAATTTACGCGATGTCAAATTACAGTTTTTCATTCTTCTTCCTTTTTAGTTTTCCTGTGCTATTGCAGATTGTATATTATCCTGGAGATTGATTCTTACTCTATTTAAAACTGTTCTAAATAACTGATTTTTAGTGACACTTCAAACCAATCTCTTCAATTTTTGTCGCAGCTTGGCTTCTTTTTTTCCTTTCGTTTCCTTGAAAAAAGTATTTTTTTTCTTCAGTTTTGAGGAGATTTTACTATTTTTTTATTGTTTTCATCAACTTATAGCCACTTCGGATTTCCTCATTGATTTTTTTGAAATCTTTAGTTAAAAAAAGTTCAATTACGTGCTTTTTACAAAACTTTTTACTTGAAATATCGACGCAATATCGACGGCAATTCTGTTTGCGATAATATCGAAAATATCTCGTTAGTGGTTACAAAGAATGGGGGTTTTTTCCACACTCCGAATGGCCAAAGTGCCCGAAGTCTCAGCCTTCTGCCTTGAAATGTTCCTCGCTGACCGAGAGCGGAGGTCACATCTTTTTGGCGTCTGCGCTGTAGAGACCCACTTTCACCACCACACCTTCTACATCCAAACTAATCGAAGTCTCAGCCTTCTGGAATATTCCCACTGCCTGAAAGCGCAGGTCAAATCTTTCGACATCTTTGCTGTAGAGACCTCAATTCGGTATCCCCGGCCGTCCACCATGTGAATCCGACAATTTCTCCAGTACACCTGCTTCTACCTCGTTGTTGTTACTCTAGGCACAACGTCGGACACATAGCTGTTGAAAAGTAGGGGGGCGCCAACCGCCTCGTAGAATCTCCTTCGATCATGTGTGAAGCAATGTGTACTTGACGAGATACGATCTTGCGATGTTCCGTTCCGCAGTCCAAGACGATGTTCACTGGTCTACGGTGGCCCCCTTCTCATGGCAATAACTTTCTTATATTTTTTTAAAATTTTCAGTGATTTAGGCTTGCCAGTGGGTTTAGAATTAAAAATAAAGGCAATATATTGCAATTCGCTTCTTCTGACACATAGGCAAGGATTTAAAAGCTACAAGTTAATCTTTTCGTGGAATTTTTATACAATCCGCGAAGCAGGACAACTCTAGAAATTGAAATGGAGCAATTTATTAGAATTATAGAGAAAAGACTCAAAAAAGGCCAAGAAATTCCAACTATAAAAAGTGAACAATATAATAAATATAAATTTATCTAACCATTATGATTCTCAGATTGCTTCATCCGCTCGTTTAAAATTGGCCACTTTCACCACCACACCTTCTACATCCAAACTAATCGAAGTCTCAGCCTTCTGGAATATTCCCACTGCCTGAAAGCGCAGGTCAAATCTTTCGACATCTTCGCTGTAGAGACCTCAATTCGGTATCCCCGGCCGTCCACCATGTGAATCCGACAATTTCTCCAGTACACCTGCTTCTACCTCGTTGTTGTTACTCTAGGCACAACGTCGGACACATAGCTATTGAAAAGTAGGGGGGCGCCAACCGCCTCGTAGAATCTCCTTCGATCATGTGTGAAGCAATGTGTACTTGACGAGATACGATCTTGAGATGTTCCGTTCCGCAGTCCAAAACGATGTTCCGCGAAGCAGGACAACTCGAGAAATTGAAATGGAGCAATTTATTAGAATTATAGAGAAAAGACTCAAAAAAGGCCAAGAAATTCCAACTATAAAAAGTGAACAATATATTAAATATAAATTTATCTAACCATTATGATTCTCAGATTGCTTCATCCGCTCGTTTAAAATTGGCCACTTTTACCATGTTTTATTTTTCCTGTATAGAAGTCATGTAAAATAATATAAATTGAAAGACTGAGAACACTGACTTGCCTCGGAGGCATTCGGATCATTTTTTTGATCCATATCATCGAATTTTTACCTGCATTTTGCTCAGACTCCGAGTCAGACTCTGCGTTACCTTCAGCTACCCCAAAGTCTGGATCACCAGCAGAATCAGAAACACCCACTATCTCATCATCGGAGTTTTCTTCTTTATCTCCACATCCAACTTGCTTATCGCCAGAGGACGCGATAACAAATAGTTTTCACTGGAGTCTTACACACCTCAGACAGTGTGTACTTTTAGCCCTATTAATTGTACCGGTACAGAGTGAGATCAAAAAATGGGCGAATAATGAACTGAAGACGTCCTGGACGCAAAAGTCAGAGTGCAGATAGTCCAAGCTATTCGTGGATGGTCCGAATGTAGTAAGAAGAATCGGCGCAGCACTTAAACGCAAAGTGCGATGCATATGCCAGATCAAGACAGCTAAAGTGAGGATTTCCCACGATAGAGGAAGAAGAGCTGCACTCGCTCAAATGTGTCGACAAGACAGGGTTGCCCGGAAAAAAAGTAGCAGTGAAAGTAGGGGTATAGGGGTAAGAAACGGGTCAGAAAGGGCCCATGAAGAGGCCTAATTGCCAGGTCCATGGGTCGCCCCGATACTATTACTACTACTACTAAATCTCAAAGTACACTGAATACCTACTTCTTTCAATATACTTGTGATCATCTATTATGCGATATGGTTCCTGTAAAAATAAAACTGCATATACTCGAGCATGCGGTGTTTGGAAAATTTCATAATCCAATTTGCGCCTGTTTAAGTGCTTAGTTGTAAAATATTATGTTTGATACGCCCTATTTATTTTTAAATGAACATTTTAATATATTTAGATATAATATAATGTGTGAAATATCCTTTACAATCGTAAACGGAAAATAAGTGTGTGGTTTTAGCCAATATATTAAAAACGTTTGCCAACTTTCCAGAATTATATAAAAAGGCCACCCAAATTACAATTTTTAGTTGCCTTAGTTGCTATAACTAAGAAATACACTAAAATAGACGTTGCCTAAAGTAGAAAAACTAGTCATTTATGTAACGGCTGCCCTGATGGACAAGAAAACGACGGCACACCGTTGTTATTACCTAGGGTAAGTTTGGCAACCCTCTAACAACATTTATTTCTGTCTAAAAGCTTGAGACAATGATGTGTTTGAATTAAACTACTACCCGTAGTTTGCATCTGAAGACGATCACAGGTTGTGCTGAACGAAACGTCGTGCATAAATAAAATATAGACAATGGAAGTCCGAAACACAGAGTTAATTTCGACGTTTATTTTTCAAAATGAGGTATAATCGAGGGTATAATAATTTATTATTGATATAAATACTATGCCGTGAATTGAGTTAAGAAGCAAAATAGATTTTTTTAATAATGTCGCGTGCCGCTTTTATCACAGCCTACCATATGATTTATGGAAAATATTTAATAACTCGACAACCATTTATCCGATTTTCGTAAGAGGTACATCGTATTGATGGAAATTAAAAAAGCATTAAAAATATAAAAAATGGGGTGTTCCATAAGAAAAATTGCAACTTTGTGTTATATCCCAAAAACTAAAAGGGACTCATCAAATCTGATTAGGTAATTAAATTCTATTTTAAAAACTCTACAAAAATGCAATTAACACCACGAAGATATTTTCGTAATTAAACAAGATAATATAGGGCCTATCCCATAATGCAGACTTTTCAAAAAGCCCCCGTAACTCGTGATAGAAATGCGGTTTTTCCCAAATATCTTGCCTTGAAATTTGAGTCTCGTTAGAAGTACCCGAACGCCCCCAAAACTATCGAATTTTGGACCCTCTCTACAGGTGAAGTTAAATAAAAGCTTGTAAAAAAGGTGTGTTGACTCTATGTCGTTCAGAAAATCTACGTCCGCTTGCTGATATGTTGCAGCATAATGTTTACCGGAATCTCCGTATTTTAAGGATAACGTCCAGGATTAGCCTCGTTTGCAGTATTAAACCAACATCGGAAACTTTAATTTTAGAAGTTTATCAGTCTTAACCCCGGCGTTATACGCGATATATATCGTGCATGCTCTACGATAGAGAAACCGCCTTTATACCAGTTCAGACATTGACCAAGAACTGCATTTATCAGGGACCGTGCGAGTGTGGGAATATCTATATCGGAGAAACAAACCAATCAATTCACCTTAATAATTGATACAATCAATTCTCATCATTAAAGAAAGCCAAGGACGTTGCCTAAGAGGAAAAGCTAATCATACAGTTTAAAAAATCAGCCTCCATACAAATAAAACCATTGACTGACCGAACCCATACATGTTTTAGATTTTGTTAGGATTCACTTGATACGTAAAAAAGTAAAAAATAAAGAGAATGGAAGTTTTGAAACTCCAGTTTACTCTCAAGTTCAACATTTTCTACCACTTGGTCACAAAACAATTTGAAAGATGTGGCACTAGAATCCAGTGAAACAGAACCCACTAACAAAATAGAACATTGGCCCATAAAGATATAAAGAGAATACACTAAAAAAACTTATCTAAAGTCTATGCAATGAGAACAGCGTCATTGAAGGGTTCGTCACCCTCTCAAGGACTAAACATCTTTTGATTTTTTAACTAGATGAAATACTTAATTCGTCTAAGCTGAAACCGCCATTTAGAAGGCTGCCGCATCTGACTGAGGTGTTAAAACTATTCAAGTAGAAGTAATACAGCCAGCGATATTCCAAGCAATATTTTAGTTAAATTATGGAAATTGTAATTCTAATAATTAATTTTACTTTGTTACAGAAAATAAATTACTAATCAATCAATCTGATAAAATATATCCTAGTAATGCATCAGCTTGATAATTTAGTGCATTCTAAGTTTCTCACCGTTTAAAACAATGACAAGTTTTTTTAAGTTTTTTATTCATCAATCAATGCATCCAAGCCCTTCGAAATATTGTGTATTGATTAAGGTATCTTCAGTGTTTTCTTCTGCACTCATCCAGGTAATCTGGTCTCGAATCTGGTAGTATATCCACAGAAACCTATCAGTAGACTGTTTCATGAGAACGACGAATTAAAATAGTACCTCCCGCAGGTCTAAATATTTACACCGGTAGGAGGTACTAAATTTTAAAACCAATTATCAAAAAACACTTACCCATACAGAACAGATGCAAAGTTATTGATTATTTTGTATTTTCATTGCAAAATACCACTGAAAAACTGCTTTTTTCATCAAAATATACCATATTTTAGGAGAAAATTCCATAAAACTAATTTTTTTTGACCGGTTTCAAAATGGAAAATGGTGAATGCGCCAAAAATTTGGCCCATAATAGCTTCATGATCTGTGTTTGAGGTTATAAAGTTGGTAATTTTTTAGACCACCTCTGGGGGGTGGTTTAAATTTATAGCCCCCCGAAAAGATTGTTTTGTGGCAATTGGTAATAAGTTCGTTTATATAAGTAACCGTTTTCACAAGAATTAATTTACCTTATAATATCCCAAATTGTTCATTAATCAATAAAACACCTCCAATTTTGTCCAGGAAAACGCCATGTTTTGAACCCATTTTCAGCACAAAAAATATATTTATGAGGGCACTACGAGGCAAAACAAACATAAGCAAAGGTTACTGATTATGCACGAAAACTGTTCCCAATGAAGAAAATCCAAAACAACTGTACCTATTCATTTATTTACAAACTAAAATTAAAATATTGCGTTTATTTAAAATCATAATCATCAAACAAAACTTTCCACTGAAATATCACACTCAAAAGTCTCAAAGCTGCGGTTTTCATCGGTACTTCGCTAACCGGGCACCGTCCAGTTCGTTGAGCCTACATGACTCTTTTGTGAACGCATCAGTGAATGATTGGATTTAGATCTGTTTTTAGCCGCATTTGTTTTCATGACCTCGCTTGCGATTGCGATGGGTTTGTATTTTAAATTTTTTTTTCATACTTTCGATAGATAAAAACCCATTTTAAATAAATCCAAAGTTAATCTAATCCTTATTTTATGATTACATATCGAAATGGTTTTTTGACAGTGAGTATTAATCGTGAAAATCAATAAACAAAAGTAAGTTTTGATAAGAGTGACATGTATCGTCAATTTTAATTTGCTCAACAGAGTGTTTACCATTTAGATCCCCCCTTAGGGTTAAAAGGAAACTTCTTTTAAATCGAAATTTTCTTCTTAAATCCAAAAAAAGCTTGTGTTAAGATGATTCTTCACTAAAAAAATAATTAAAATTATTCTTGTAAATCCAACTATGCCCACAACTCAAGGAAGTTTGTATAAAATGCTTAAAACCAACAATTGCACTTAAACTAAGGCCCTGTCTAAAATAGGCTAAACCCTTTTAGTAAATCCCACTGTTAGATTTTATTTGAGCGATCGCCACTCACGCACTGAAGCACTTAACACCATCTGAAAGAAGAAACTGTCTAAAAAAAGGTTTGCTAATCCAGTTCAAGAAGCCTGCCCCAAATGCACGCAGCTTTCTTATTGCTGCTCGAGGAAATTGCACCACAGTTGATGTCTCCATTCCTTTCGCAAACTAATGTTTAGAATTATATGAAACCAACACCAGCTTAAGTTTGTAAATAAAAAGTCCTTATTATTGAGAGTAAAGTAGAGTTTCGAACTTTCATTGTCTTAATTTTTCACTTTTTAACAACGTTTTGAATGCGTAAGTATCTGCAATTGTCATCAGGTGAATACTAACAAAAACTTAGACTACCTAATATGGTACACCAGCATGTGTTCAGGGAGCCAAAAAATGAAGAAGAAATAAAAATAAAGACGTCAAATTTCTCGATCCCTTCTGCGAAGGAATGGTTTCTCCAAAACTCGATCTATAAAACTCTTCAGAACACACCAACACAAAGGACAATAGACATCAAAGAATTCTCACAAAAGATAAGGAATAGGCAACCAATACCATCTTCGGACTGTCTTGAAAACGACCACAACAATAAGAAGGCAATTAACAAAAACTAAACCATATCGCAACAAGACCAAGAAATAGATCTACCAGGTACCATGCGAGTGTGGAGATATCTACATCGGAGAAACCAGCCAACCCGCAACCCATGGAAGTTTGCCTTATAGACCACAAACGCCAAACTCGACAAGGGGACACAACAAAAGTAGCTCAACATTGATGGGAATGTCAACATTATATGAAATGGAAAGAGGTAAAGATCGTCGCCAAGGAGGAAAATCTATTCAAGGGGAAGTTCAAAGAAACAGCATTCATGCAGAGGAATCAGAATGTATTTTCTCAAGAAAGCGTCATCATCAAAGATATTTGGAAACCCATACTGTTCGAAGGTAACAGATTTCAACTGTGAAAGGGCGGAACCAACCAAGTGTACGCTTCGTGGTTCAGTGAACACAGGTTAGTTTTTATAGTTCACTGAACACATGCTAGTATATAAGATTAGGTAGTCTATATAATAGCCAATTACACCAACGTACATAGGGCTTTCTTAACAAAATGCAGACCTTAAGTTAAGAATTTCATTTGCACCAAGTTTAAAGAAACCTTAAGCACTCCTTAAGGTTTTCTTTTGGAAGTACAGCCCCGCGACCACTTATTCTCTCCTTAATAGAAAATATTAATTTTTTTCCCCATTTTTGGAGGCCGCCGTAGAACAGTGAACAGCGTCTTAGCCTGCAGAACAGAGATCGCAGGATCGGATCTCGGCAAGTCCACATTACTTCACACAACACCGAATGCGACTCGAGACGACGACGAGACCCACTTCTCAGCAGCTCCGCAGTTGACGTTGTGCATAGAATAACAACAAACAAGGTAGAAGTAGGCGGCACGGTTGACACCGAAAAACTTTGCGGGACTCAAAGGTGGACCGCCGAGGACCCCACCAAACTGGGTAGAGGAGACTAGCCGGTGACCCAAAAAGGACGACCTGGACTTCTCCGAGATCGGGACTCCATGGGAGAGGGTGACTTGGAAAGAGGCGGTAGCACCTTCGGATAGCAGGATCACTCCAAGGAATGCATCTGAAGACTCCGACAGAGACCTCGACCAGCGAAAACGGGACCTTGATTTTCGAGTCAACCTATATGACGGCGGGCAGCTGGGGAGAAAAGTCTACCGTCAACCAAGTTCTGCTGAGACGGTAGCAATGTTAGATAGTGGCAAGTGTAACATGTAGCAGAACCACCCTTCGAAGGGGGTGTAAAACCGGCGGTCCACTGCGTACACTTGCTACGCAGTCTAAAGATCCCTGCCCTCGACAAACAGGTGTTTGATAGTAGTCTTTTATAGTAGTCCCGAGGTAAAGGACATAGGATCTGTATTTTTTTGACGGTTTATGCCAAATCAAGCACGTCAAAAGTATTTCTTGTTTGAAAGTTTGAGACAATGATGTGTTTGAAATTAACTCTGTGTTTCGGACTTCCATTGTCTATATTTTATTTATACACGACGTTTCGATCAGTACAATCTCTGATCGTCTTCAGGTGCAAACTACTAGTTTGCAAGACGATCAGAGATTGTACTGATCGAAACGTCGTGTATAAATAAAATATAGACAATGGAAGTCCGAAACACAGAGTTAATTTCAAAAGTATTTCTTGTCATAAATGCAAACATTTGACATTTTGTGTTTTTTCAGACATTCTTTTTTTTGACAAATTTTATGTTACTGTCATTTGACACACGTTAAAAAGAGAAAACCCAATAGTCAAAAAACTACAGCTCCCTATGTCCTGGACTTTATACATGGATTATTTCGGGGACGATCCGCATTGGGATAGGGAACGATCCCGCCTGCTCGACCTGCTGGAAGGCGGAGGAGACATCCCGTCTCCTGGAGTGTGATGCATACACAAGGACGAGACACCAGATACTTGGACGCCCAAATCTGGACTTTGTGAAGAGATCAAGGAGAGCCAGTCGCCGTACAGGTAGTGCAGGTATTGGGCGGCACCTTTCGGGGTAAGGCAATAAATTCCCTGGCAATAAGGGACCGTTGGGGCTTCGGTTAGCACCTATTTGCCAGGCCTTTAGGCTGCTTGAACTCTCGTTGAGTTTGGAATGCCGACAAAAATATAACAGAAGTAATTCTCAGCAGTCCTATAAATGATCTCTTCACTTGCTGAATTAAAGGCACTGCATGGTTATCTGTTTTAAATTGCTTAACATAGTCATGAGAAAAATAGTCTCCTTTGGAGTGAAATTGGCACGCCTTTTTATGTATATTTATTAATTATAGTTTTCAAATTCAAAACAAAATAAATTGGGTCATGGAAAAAAACACACACCATAAATTGGTTGACACATTCATCGGTGTTCCCAAAACAACTACCAGACAAACGAAAATTATCAAATTTTTGCAACGCTGCCAGATTTCAGAGCGGCCCAGCTTAGCAAACTTCAGAAACGATTGGTGTAAACCAAAATCAGTTTTGAGGATTCCTTAGATTTAAGGATCCTTAATTGTACTTTCCTTAAGTGAATGTCGGTGCAATTGGCTATTAGTTTTTTTAGTATTCACCTGATGACGATTACAGATACATAATCATTCGGAGCGTTGTAAAAAATTGCCACCCAGTTTTTGTCTTAAGGACTCGGATAGACATTATTAAAAAATGTGTATAGTTTGATTTCAGATTTCAGAGCGGCCCAGCTTAGCAAACCTCAAAAACGATTGGTGCAATCCAAAATCAGTTTTGAGGATTCCTTACATTTAAGGATCTTTAATTGTACTTTCCTTAAGTTAATGTTGGTCCAATTGGCTATTAGTTTTTTTAGTATTCACCTGACGACGATTACAGATACATAAGCATTCGAAACGTTGTAAAAAAGTAAAAAGTAAATCAAAGAACAGTCCATATTATTGCCACCCAGTTTTTGTCTTTAGGACTCGGATAGACATTATTAAAAAATTTGTATAGTTTTTGAAAATACTCCATTTGTAAGTTTCCTTATTAGAGCGCTTGCCCTCTCGCTTGTATCATATAGAACATGATATAATACACCAGAACATAAACCATTTATTCCCAAGTTGCTTAATATTTTGCGGCGGAGTTTTGGTTGGTTCCGAGATGATAAACAGAGCGGAGACCGCGACGATATTTGTCTGTCAAGCTAAAGCTTTCTTCACATTGCGGCGCGTTTGCAGAGGTTTATCATTTGTGTAAGATCCAATGGGGCGTTTTCAACTTGAATTAGGACGGAAGGTCAGAGAATTTATTCTTGATATTGTTGACACCCGTGCCCGTGAGTGTGAACAAATTTCTAACTTCTCACCGTCTCTGAACCATGTAAAAAGTGAGAGAGGCAAATACTCACCGGTGACTACTCACCTCACAGGGGTTCTATTCTGGGTGTAATAGAACGGTCATACCCTGAGAAGTGATCAATCGCACAAAAGTCATTCGACCAAGCACGGTGGTCAATTTTCTGGAAAACGCGGACATAAATGGAAAAATTAAAAAATTGAAAATGTATCTAAATTTGCCCCTATATGGTTGTCAAGATACTAGGCGAATAGTTCGCCAAAGAATAAACTATGCTTTTTAGGAGTTTGACAGTACGTATCCGTATTCAACATGAAATTTAAAATAGAAGACCAAGAGTATGACTCTTGAAAACAGTTGAAGATCGACATAGGGTACGTTATATAAAAATGCTTAGAATTTCAAAACGGAATGGAATAATATACTGGATGTTTCATTTTAAAGTTTCGGTTGGCATTCTTTTTAATATACCCTATATACATAAAAATATTCTAGTATACTGTAACATTTATATATTTTGTCAATTACTTTAAAGTAAACTTGATTGTTCTAAACTAACATTTTTAGTTTAATTTTGTGAAGTGAGCTTAAAATTAAAATATCATGTTACTTTAACTGTAACCAAAATTATCACGTGACTGGACACTTTTAAATAGTCACGTGACCATCAGTGCTATATTCAAACTGTATTTGACATCCCAACATTTTTGGCTAAACAAAACCCATTCAAGCTCCAATCGTCTTTCAATTCGTAGATCCATCTCACACCATCATCACAAATTGAGCTAATTAATAAATATATATCTTTTACCTCTTAAAAATGTTTTAAGATAAATATGGAAATTCACACGATCATCCTGTATATCAGCTAAATAAGAATAAATTTATCTTTTTATTAAATGTGGAAGTTTTTTTTAATATCCACGTTTTTACAAAAATCGACCACTATGCGAGTCCTACTCTAAAAGACGGTCAAGTTTGCCGTAGCATGCACATTAGCGAGTTCGGTCACATGATGGTTTCGTCCAATAGCTTGCTCTGAAATAATACGAGTGACGTTTTTCACACGACCCATAGATTAAGAAACTATAGATCCGTCACTTTACCCTTCCCGCCAATAATTATTTTTCATAATATTATTTAGGTTGGCAATATTCTTTGTAGAAATCTGCAGCTCCTCCTCTTACCCCTTCTAGGGTTGTCCGTCAGAGGGCACATTATGACAAAAGTGACAGAATGTCGGTTATGACTCATAACCTATGAGTTCCATTTTGAAAACTGAGGTTTGCCAAGGTTTTTAAAAAGTGATTTTGTGATTATTTCTCTTCAAAATATTGTGATTTTATCCGTCGATTACAAATAACTAAGTGCTGATGAAATATATAACAGATTTTACGTGTGTGATAAATATTTTGCTCCAGAGGACATTTTGCAGACTGGACGCAGAGGTCTTAGAGAGTTATGTCCCACACTTGCATTTGGACTCCATTTAACCATTTATATATATATATATATAGTGTTAACACTCCCTTTCCATATTTCCAAGTTTAGTATGGCTAATTTTTGTGGATATCAATAATAAGTTAGAAAATGAGACACTTGTGTATTCCAAACCAGGGGTATTAATATTATTTACACCAAGACTTTTTCTAATATGTGGGTTTACCATAAATTGCCCCACATATACAGTAAAATTTTTTTGAGATTAAAATTATTTTTTTATGTTTTACAAATTTAGTTTGGAATACAAAAGAGTGAAATTTATTGTTTTTTATGTACTAAAAACGAGATATAAACATTTTAAAGAAAATTATTTAATATTTAAAAAAGCACAGACAAGATCATATTGTAATATTTTCTTTATTGTCAAAAATATAAACTAACATGTTTTGAAATATGCCATAACCTTTTATAATAAAACAACCAGAGGTTTTGTACTACAAGTGCATTATTATGGGTAATTTGTATTTATTTCTTAAAAATATGCTTTTTTATTTTAACTTAACATAAGTTACAATTTTGTTTTGTGTCTAGTAAAAAAGCATATTTTTAAAAACTAAACACAAATTGCTTGCAAAGAAAGAACCCTACACAAATTACATTGAAAATGGCTATTGGCTAAATGTCATAATTTTTTTATATGTTTAGTACTCAATAAACAAAGCACAAAAATAAAAAAACGAGATACGAAGCAGGATTACTTTCTGAGATATGGAGCTTTAAAGTTGACGTGTTTTAAGGCTATAGCACGTCAACTTTAAAGCTATATATCTCAGAAAGTAATCCTGCTCCCTATCTCGTTTTTTTTTATTTTTGTGCTTTTTTGATCGAGTACTACAAAATATAAAAAAATTATGACAATTATCCGACAGCCATTTTCAATGTAATTTGTGCAGGGCCTTAAAAAAAGGCGGAAATTTAAGCGAGGACCATCTAGTGGTCATATTACAAACTAACAAAAAATCAATAGTACGATTATCGCGAAATTAACCGTGAGTCATCTAGTGGTCGTATTAGAAATTAAAAAAGAAAAATCAATATAAAAGTATGGTTATTGGTCGCGTGCATATCTGCGCAGACTCGTCAAACTCCAAGTAGTTCCGAACCGCTTAACACGTAACTGTCGTATCTATTGTAGCTCCTTAACCTATGACACGAGCTTTCCTACAACTCCCAACTACTGGGTCTAGTCGAGAGGACGGCTTCGCTCAAAAATTGTTGTTCGAGGCAGCTCTGCGCGTGCCCATAATAGTTTGGTGATTATTCGATCGTCTCGTCACTGCTTTTAAGCGCGTTTATTGGTTGAAATTATTTTTCTTCTCTCAGGCGAACGATCACTTCCACAGTCCACACCGAGTGTGCTCTGAACACAAAATTTTTTACACTTATTCAAAATTGAACAAATAATGGCAGAATTTCGTCCATATTTGTCAACTGTCAAATTCCAAAAATCAAGCAAATTCCGCCCTTTTCCTGCGAATATTATTGTCAATTTCATAATTTAGGACAGTATTCGTTGAGATTGCCAGAACATGTTTATTTATGAACCGCTGACCTGCTTCTGTCTTAAAATACCGAAGCGCGAAATTCATTAAAAGAAAATACTTAGAGTACCATTATAGCAGTAAAATTTGGGACTTGTAGTGTCATCCACGCTATTACACATTACATCTTACATAGTCAATATAAAATTATAATTTATAATCGAAACAGAATATTTTTGTTTTTTAAGACAGAATATTATATGAATTTTTATAAATATCTGCCGTTTTCTCCAATTTTTGTTAATAGTAGCCTATAAGTGACAGATTTCTTGGAAACAAAAGCCATCCATGCTACCAAATTTCACCTACACAACCAATTGGGGTGGCGTAGGTGACGGTCGCGTAGGTAACATTACTGAAGAAAATCTTCAAAATCGCAACAAATAACACTTTTAAAAATTCAACGGAACCTGCATTCCATTGCAAATTGCTGCGGACTAGTTTTTTTAAACTGACAGTGACAGTTCCATTTAGCTTCTGTGTTTAATTGCCAGCCACCATATTGAAATTGGTCCGAAGAATTTGAAATGAGGTTTAAGCCTATACAGAGTTCGAGAGTTCTTGTCTAAAAGAAGCGCAATGGCTAGTAAATGAGAGTGAAAGAGATAATAAACTTGAGAGACCGATACGCTGTTGCCAACGTCACCCACAATTAACTAAAAGATTCCCAAGTAAGATCGCGTCAAAGAGCGTAAAACAGTGACTATGAGTATTGTCTTATTTTAGTTTAAGGTCGTAGTTACAATCTGGGGAATTGTTTTTAGCAACACTGTACCGGAGATCAGTTTAACTATGTCGACCTGATTTGTTTGCGAAATTTTACGTCATTGAATGTGACTTGCATGGTAACGAGGAGACTTTATTTATGTTTATGCACAGTGGGACACCAGCGATTCTTTAGCACCGGGTCAAAAATTTGGGGTTACGTTACTTATTTTGACTTTTCGCGTTCTGCGCCGCAGCATTTGCAGGTGCATAACTGAATTGGAAACACTCCCGCTAGCTGATACCGACAACAGGTTAACTTAAAAGCATGCAAATTTAAAAATCGGCTACTGGCGCTAGACGAAATAATCGTATTCTATTTTAAACAGGAGCGTCAACGACTAGCAAGAGTCTTTCCAACCTCTAAATGGAGCTTTACTGACCTGTTTTGTTAGTACTCAAGTATCCGTGTGTTTTTGAAACTGAGGTTGGGATTAAAAATATATCGTTTGCACTCCAAGATTTCACTAGTACACTTGCACATAACTATGCCGCAATAATTTAAATTTAAAGAAAAAATGGTAGAATCAAAATAAAAGCAAAATTATGTGGGGTTATGGGCGCCGAATGTTTCTATGCGAGTTCTTAGTAATCCCAGCGAGCCAGTAAAGTTCTTTTAGTTCTTTGATAGACAGTGCTGGGCCTTTTTCGGCGGGCGACCGCACACGCGGAGTGGGTTCATATTTGTTTTGGAACAATGTTTTCGAAAACACATTTTTGAAAGATAAACATAACCTCGAATGGTTTTCTGTCAGAAAACGTAAAAATACTCTTCTCTCCCACTGCGGACCGATTTAAAGTTTGTTGACAAAAAACCTGCAGTTACCATGGAATCGTATAAATTCTGCGATCTATCGGCCAACACTTGAACTGCGTGTGTCTCCCAAATTCAATGAAGTATAATTGATTGATCGGTTTTCTTTTCCGGAGTGCGCAGGCTTTTACAAAAAAGCACACAAATTCAAACTTGGATGAGTATTCCACAAGGAACACACAAAAGATCAAAGCGAAAAGAGAAATGAAAAAACGATGTTTCGCCTTGGGTAACCAGCGTGGGCTCATCAGTAGTTTAACTGGTCACCCTCCACTATACATCATTAAACACCATCATACACTTAGATTTCCAACCTTGAACCACTCACAAATAGGCATCGTTCCGCACTGGTACTTACTTACCCAAGTTACCTAATACGAATTCGTCCTGGCGTGTTAATATTTCAAGTAGGATTATGCTCCTAAGGCAATTAAAACAAAGAAGAAGTTAAAAAACCTTCAAATCAGTTACTTCTACCGAAAAGAAACTAAAAAACAAAAGATCAAAAGATCTTGGGTAGAAATAACGAAAATTCAAACTTGGATGAGTATTCCACAAGGAACACACAAAAGATCAAAGCGAAAAGAGAAATGAATAAACGATGTTTCGCCCTGGGTAACCAGCGTGGGCTCATCAGTAGTTTCACTGGTCACCCTCCACTATACATCATTAAACACCATCATACACTTAGATTTCCAACCTTGAACCACTCACAAATAGGCATCGTTCCGCACTGGTACTTACTTACCCAAGTTACCTAATACAAATTCGTCCTGGCGTGTTAATATTTCAAGTAGGATTATGCTCCTAAGGCAATTAAAACAAAGAAGAAGTTAAAAAACCTCCAAATCAGTTACTTCTACCGAAAAGAAACTAAAAAACAAAAGATCAAAAGATCTTGGGTGGAAATAACGAAAATTCAATCTTGGATGAGTATTCCACAAGGAACACACAAATGATCAAAGCGAAAAGAGAAATGAATAAACGATGTTTCGCCCCGGGTAACCAGCGTGGGCTCATCAGTAGTTTCACTGGTCACCCTCCACTATACATCATTAAACACCATCATACACTTAGATTTCCAACCTTGAACCACTCACAAATAGGCATCGTTCCGCACTGGTACTCACTTATCCAAGTTACCTAATACGAATTCGTCCTGGCGTGTTAATATTTCCAGTAGGATTATGCTCCTAAGTCAATTAAAACAAAGAAGAAGTTAAAAAACCTCCAAATCAGTTACTTCAACCGAAAAGAAACTAAAAAAACAAAAGATCAAAAGATCTTGGGTAGAAATAACGAAAATTCAAACTTGGATGAGTATTCCACAAGGAACACACAAAAGATCAAAGCGAAAAGAGAAATGAATATACGATGTTTCGCCCTGGGTAACCAGCGTGGGCTCATCAGTAGTTTCACTGGTCACCCTCCACTATACATCATTAAACACCATCATACACTTAGATTTCCAACCTTGAACCACTCACAAATAGGCATCGCTCCTCACTGGTACTTACGTACCCAAGTTACCTAATACGAATTCGTCCTGGCGTGTTAATATTTCAAGTAGGATTATGCTCCTAAGGCAATTAAAACAAAGAAGAAGTTAAAAACCCTCCAAATCAGTTACTTCTACCGAAAAGAAACTAAAAAACAAAATATCAAAAGATGTTGGGTGGAAATAACGAAAATTCAATCTTGGATGAGTATTCCACAAGGAACACATAAAAGATCAAAGCGAAAAGAGAAATGAATAAACGATGTTTCGACTTGGGTAACCAGCGTGGGATCATCAGTAGTTTCACTGGTCACTCTCCACTATCTTTTGTTTATTAGTTTCTTTTCGGTTGAAGTAACTGATTTGGAGGTTTTTTAACTTCTTCTTTGTTTTAATTGCCTTAGGAGCATAATCCTACTGGAAATATTAACACGCCAGGACGAATTCGTATTAGGTAACTTGGATAAGTAAGTACCAGTGCGGAACGATGCCTATTTGTGAGTGGTTCAAGGTTGACAATCTAAGTGTATGATGGTGTTTAATGATGTATAGTGGAGGGTGACCAGTGAAACTACTGATGAGCCCACGCTGGTTACCCAGGGCGAAACATCGTTTATTCATTTCTCTTTTCGCTTTGGTCTTTTGTGTGTTCCTTGTGGAATACTCATCCAAGTTTGAATTTTCGTTATTTCCACCCAAGATCTTTTGATCTTTTGTTTTTTAGTTTCTTTTCGGTTGAAGTAACTGATTTGGAGGTTTTTTAACTTCTTCTTTGCTTTTTTTATGTTCTGATTCTTGACCCCTTTATTTTACAAAAATTGCCGAGGAAACGGGGCTCCTATCCCCTTCTCACACCCGGATCTACTACCTTCCCGTGAGTGCTCACTCACGCGTCACATTATGTCAATATGAAATGTTATGACAGACATGTGACGCGTGAGCGGGCATACACCAAAAAGTCGTAGGTGGGAACCGGGTGTCAGATGTACATACAGAGTCGTGAAGGAACGCCTGCTATTCAGGTCTTGCATAAAAAATATTTTGTGGTAACATAAAGATGCTGTTTTCACCTTTAAACTTCTTTTAAAAGAATTAATCCCAGCAAGTGGGGGTTCAGTTTTTTCTATATCCTCTGGAAATACCTTTAATCCTCCAAAACTACCTAATTTGGAACAACCTGTGCAATTTGATTTGACTGCCTATCCCAGCAAACACGGTTTCCTCAGACCTTCGTCGGTCCGATGTCGATTGCCGAATTTGTCGTTATCGGCACGACGTCGATTTACGACATCGAACCGGCAGTACTTTTTGTCCGCTTTGCGATGTAGGCCCAATGTATGTGGCCCGTTGTCGGACCAATGGTAAATTTTACTTTTTGCTGACATCGGCTTACCGTCGCCGTACGATTAAGGTCGGATATGGTTTAACCACATGGTACCGACCATCCGCCCATAACTGCCTTATCTGGCCGGCCTAACGTAGGCAAGCCGATCTCGGCACGACATCGTTAAACAATTCAAGTCCGACATTGGTTTCCTAAAGCGGTCCAACGTCGGCGAATGACGGAGGTCCGTCGGTGGAAGCTTAAAGCGGCCCGACAGTGGCAAACTAAAAGTTTCCATAATGCGGGTGCTTAACCTGTCGGGCTGGTTTAAGTGGCAAAAGAGGTGATTCTTGTCGAGAAGTACCATCATCTTTTCAAGTCCGCATTCTAGTTTCGAAATATCTTTGCTCATTATATATATAATATTATCTTCCACTGTACAGGAAACATAGTGACATTAGCGCCATCTCTACATACTAGGAAGAAACTATTTAGCAGTTTAAAAATTTTAAGGTGACGTAATCGGACCATCGTCGGTTGCCGATACTCAACCAATCAAATAAAGTTCCAATCGGACCAACGTCGGCCCTAAAGTTGATAAAGTGTTCGCCGGCATAAAGTCGACTATTGTAAATCGGGCCATCGTCAGTTGCCGATTCGCGACCAATCAAAAAAGTTGCAATCGGACCATTGTCGGTCCTAAAGCAGATAAGGTTTGCGTTGGCATAATGTCAACTATAGTAAATCGGGTCATCGTCAGTTGCCGATTCTCGTTCGATTAAACAAAGTTCCAATCGGACCGTCGTCGGCCCTAAAGCAAATAAAGTGGGCTTCGGCATAAAGGCGACTATAGTAAATCGGGACATCGTCAGTTGCCGATTTTGACCGATTAAACAAAGTTCCAATTGGACCATCGTCGGTCATAAAGTGGTGTTGACATAAAGTCGACTGTAGTAATGTGGACCTCCGTCAGTTGCCGATTATTGACCGACAACCTAAAATCGCAATCTGACCAACATCGGGCTAGAGTGTAGTCGCCGATGCCGACACACTGCCGACGTTGTCGACATTGGCCCAATTCAATGCCAACGATTTGTGTTTGCTGGTATGGTTCTTGCGTACCTCCTGGACCCCTATTAATGAAATTCGTAAGTAAGGTTTAATTTTATTCTTCTGCGGCAAAAGCGACACTGCTCAAAATTAAATGGGATCCAGAGTAATGTCCAAGAATCGCTATATTCGCGGTGTTCGTATATTAGACACGTATTTTGTTAAGTGCTATCTTAATGCAAAGGGAGAGAGCCGCTGGCTTTTGTTGTTTTAGGGCCGACCGTAAAACTAGGCAGTAAAATAATACTGGGAGGGTTCACCAATTTTTATGTCCGATCTTCTAGAGCGAAATACAATTAATTTGGTTTGGTTTTACTGTCCGTTCTATTTTTATTTAGATAAAACCTAACCTCAATGACCAAACCCAGCAAACACAAATCATCGGCATTGAATCGACGACTACACTCTGGCCCGATGTTGGTCAGATCGCGATTTTCAGTTTTCAGATATGGGCGGATGGTCGGTACCATGTAGTTAAACGGTATCGGACCTTAATCGTACGGCAACGGTATGCCGATATCAGCAAAAAGTGAAATTTACCATTGGTCCGACGACGGGCCACAGTCTAACGCTGCATCGGTAAACATACATTGGGCCTACACCGTAAAGCGGACAAAAAATACTGCTGGTCCGATGTCGTAAATCGACGTCGTGTCGATGACGACAAATTTGGCAAGTGACATCGGACCGACGAAGGCCCGAGGGAACCATGTTTGCTGAGAAGGCTCGACAATAAAGTTCACAGGGCCTGAACCATGGGGTCGCTAAGGCCAGAGCCAACCAATCTATTCAAGAGTGGCTCATCAAAGAGACGAACGGTCTGTGGGAGTAAACACAAAGACAGGCCAAACAGTTCATTAAAGAACGTTTACCAAAGCTGACTGCAGAACTTCTTAGTAAGGAAAGGAAGCTCAAAGTCAGACAAATAGTGGGGCTTCTAACAGTTCACTGAAAACTCAATAAGCACTTGTACAGGGTGGGCTAAATTCGCTGGGATTTGGGAGTTTTGGGTACTTCTAGGCAAGATAGCCAAAAAATAGTATGCATGTCCTGGACTCGTTTTTCTTCTTGATATGTTTTAGATAACTTCGTTATTTATAGGAATATTGATTTCATGTAAATTTTTCCCAACACATCTAGTTTTAGAGATATAACCCAAAGTTGGTATTTTTCGTATAGAATGACCCTTTATTTATTTGATTTTTAAAATCGGCATAAAATGTTGTATCACACTTTGAGTTTTATTTTTTTTATTTTTATTTATTTTTTTATATTTTTATTCCTTTTTACGAATACTTATATTTATTTTATCTTTTTAATAAAAATTACTATTAATATAGTAAAAATTACGTTAAAAAAGTTAAAAAGATAATGATTAAAAAAATAAATAAATATCGAAAAAATTAAAATATAAAAAAAATACAAAAAATAAAACATAAAGTGTGATACATCATTTTAAAGACAATTTTATGCTGATTTCAAAATCAAAGAAGAAAGGTCATTCAACCTTAGGTTATATCTCAGAAACTAGATGCATTAGGGAAATTTCAGTTTGACGGTTGAGTTCTTTGTCAAAATGTTCATCCCAAAATGCACACTTTTCAAAAAGCCCCCGTATCTCAAAAACCTCTTATCGAGATGCAGTTTTCGTTTTTAAGCTTGTCTTGAAAATCGAACCCCATGTATACTATTTTTGGCTATCTTGCCTAGAAGTACCCAAAACCCCCAAATCCCAGCGAATTTAGCCCACCCTTTATGCAATGGGATTGGTAGAAGATGCAACATGCGGCTTCTGCAAAAAAGACGAAAAAACCTCATTACGTGTCCTATGTCAATGTAAAGGCCTCGCTAGAACCAGGGCTTTACTGGGGGACCTAGAATCTCCGTGGCCAGAAAGCTATATACAGGGCACACTGGCAAAGCTTCTGGGTGTCATGACAAGGACGGGGGCCACTTGTTTTGCAGTTCTAGCAAAGCAGGGAAAAAGAAAGGGGAACCACAATAGATCTGAAAAGGTCGAGGTGGACAGGTGTCTACACCACTCCATTCTAATCTGATGATGAGGCGACGGTAGGGCAAGGTAATGTTTATAACTTCATCAAAAATCAGCACTAATTTTTTCTCAGTTTATGGGAAGGATCCAATAATATTGTGAATTATTCCAAAAGTCATTATTTTTGTGTAAAATACACTTTTTGTTCACCCAGAACAAAAAAGTAAACGATAAAAACACACTTCTTAGATTAACACGCTATTGCGCAGACGCAGGGACTCAAGATCACGGCGATTCTGGGGCACCCCGGGCGATCACTTTTTTTATTTTAAAATGCAGGTGTATGACGTCATTACTTTCATCTCGGTAATTTTCTTACGGTTTTGGACTAGCAGATTTAGGTTAGGTTTCTTTTTTTTGGCAGAAAAAGTATTTGTTTACATTTTGGCCATGAAAATAAAAATTATTTAAAAATACCTTACATTTGCGCCACCAGTAAATCTAGTTTGCACTTTTTGACACTGACATATTATTAACAAAATATATCGTTATTTTTTACTAGATAAGGCTGGAAATGTGGACAAACATTTTGGTAGCCCAACAGTAAAAATAAAAATAAAAAACCGGTTTGGAACGTTGGAAGGGCGAACAATTTCAAGCTACTTTTCAACACATCCCGATCTACCCCTTATGGGGTAGCTACCCCCACTTTAAAATCTTAAATAGGAACATGGGTCATGTGGCACCTCTTTCGAAAGGCCTTTCGATTCTCTAAATAGCGGTGTAATTATTTACTTTATTTTGAGTTGCTTTTTTAAAATTCTAAGAAAATTGTTTTGGAAGGAGAGTGTTTGAAATCTTTGAATAAAACGACAACCAAATTTACATTTTGCATAAAATAAACCTTTTTGAGATATTTTGCAACCCTCCCCAACCTACCCTGTAGAATGGTTCTTTTTCAAAACATTGAAATTCATTGCCCTTGTTTTAGGCTTTCTTTTCCCGAAAATAACTTGTATTAAAAAAAAACGCTTTTTTTTATAAAACTAAAAAAACATCCTAAACACAAAAAGCAAATTATTACACCTGTGTTCAAAGAATCAAAAACCTTTCAAATGAGGTAACATAATCTTATTAATTTTAACGGTGGCTACTCTCTAAAGGGTAGGGGGGGGGGTTGCAAATTATCTCAAAAAGGTTTATTTTATGCTAAATGTAATTTTTGTTGTCATTTTTTTCAAAGATTTTGTGTTCCAAACACTCACCTTACACAACAAATTTCTTGGAATTTAAAAAAAAAACTCAAAATAAAAAACTGATTACACCACTATTTAGAGAATCCAAAGACCTTTCGAAAGAGGTGCCACATGACCCATATTCCTATTTAAGATTTTGAAGTGGGGGTAGCTACCCCCTAAGGGATAGGTCGGGGCGGGTTGAAAAGTAGCTCGAAATGGTTCCCCGTTCCAACCTTCCAAACCGGTGTTTCATTTTTTTAAAAATTCATTTTGATTTTAAAGTTATAGCTCATTGACAGTTTTAAAAGAGACACCCTGTATACAAGGCCATCATCAGCCCAGTTTTGCTTTTAACTCACTATCAAGATATTTTGAAACCCCGATTGCAGTACTTTTTTCAATATTTTAAAAATAACACTTTTTTGACATTAAATAACTTTACCTAATATTTAAAAATATATTTTTTAATATTAAAATATCTGTCATCCTTTATGAACCAAACGGCAGGACAAAAAAAGCTTGTGTCCATAAGAAAAAATGAACTTGACAGTGCTCCTGTCACACTGATATGTCAAGTCTTTTGACAGCTTTAAGAATAAAGGTGCAAAAAAATAAACACTAAAAATAAAAAAAATTTTCGCCTATCTCCGGAACTACCCGGAATTCGTACACTTTTTTTTTTGTTTTTTAGCAAAGCGTCAAATTGCGCAACTTTGCCCTAATTTAAACCTTTTCGTATATCCTACCGTTTAGGAGATTCCCATTGTGAGCATCGAAGTTGGAACACCCTGTATATCCCCAATATTACGTTTTGTATTTTTTTATTATTTTAATATGCTGAGGTAAGGGCCGAGTATAACGTTATACTCGGGTAAGGGTCTCAAAAAAAGGCAAAAGTAAAATTTATTAGGCGAATGGCTGGGGAAGGTCGCAAACATAAGAAACAATCCTGCATGTTGTTATGTCGATAAAATACTAAATTATTGGTTTTTATTATTTCAGAAATATATATACAGGGTGTTTTACAGCATATGTAAAAAAATTAAATGCGTGAGTCCGAATACTGGTCGGTATTTCAAATGACGACTAATTTCGCTTAAATTTGTTTAAAAATTTTTCTAAAAAAAAGAACCAAAAATGTGCTAAAACGATTTCTGCGTTTTTGACTGTAAACTGAAGTTTATAAACAATGTACCTAACAAAAAACAATCATCAAGGAAGCAAGTGCATTATCCGCCCCGCTCTTATCTCCGTATCGTAACACAATAAGTAAACAAAATATGCAATATTGGCTGATTCCTCGATTCCTCAGACTAATAACTAAAGAGAGACCAAACATTCCCTATTGAAATCCTCTAATGTTTACAATCCAACACCCTTCTGGACGATTATATGAACAGAAAAGAGATAGAGCAATAAAACGGCAACACTGTCAAAAATTGCTTTTTCCCATTACCAGTGGCGGCGTTAATTTTAATTTAAATATATAAATGTGAAAACGAGATATAAGGTAGGGTTGGTCGGATTTTCTTATTCAAAAGAATTAACTGCCAGAACTTGCATAACCACAAAAAATAGATTTATTCAAGGATAAAGTTTAGTTTGAGGAATGTAGGTATTTACGAACAGATCAAAAGTTTACCAAAGAGCACTTGAAATGATTTTTAGGTCAATTATTCAAGATGGCTGTTATATATTTTTTTTAATTGTGCAGTATCCCACAAAACAAAAGTAAAAAAAATATTTTCATAGCAAAAAAAAACGGTTAATAACCCGTTTTATAACGTTTTTGTCAAAAAAAAACACGCTAATAAACGGCTTATTAAGCGTTTTTTTCACTATGATAATAATGTCTCTTTTAGTTTTCTTTAGTGGAATATAAACTTTATTTATCAAATTAAGAGAACTTTTTGTGATGTTAATTATGAACATTTTAAGGCCAACAAATTTTATTCTTTACACATTGGCTGCATGTTCATTTCTGAATACAGAACACAAGGAAAATTTAAGGAAGAGGTAAAAAATTACTAGTAGTTTTTCAGGAAACAGGAGTCAAAAGGCAAAAAAATAAATAATAAATATTAATGAAAATAAAAATAAGATTGGATCAGAGTAAATATCTCCAAAACGGTTTTATTCACATTATAGAAAGTACCCAGGTACCCATTAAAATACAAAAAATACCTGCCCCAGTACCTGACTATCAGCACTTGGTCTTATTGTCTTCTCTTGTTATGTATAAATTATAATAAATAAATATTTTACATGCTGCAAAAGGAGCAAAATTATCTGGTACTTTTGTTTCTTAAAAAAGATTAGTATTAGTCTTAGATTTTTGATGTATTAATAGTATAATCATAAGCTTTTTACGCAGTTTTTTACCTCATACTACGCCCATGACTAACGTAAAATGACAGGATCTTTCTTACCTCCGAAATATTAGTTCTGGGCTGGAATATCCGCTTTTATTGCATACCAGGCAATGGTAAACCATTTTGTTGGTCCTCAAAATAGCTTGATACAGTTCTTTTTTCACAAATAGTCACAATAAAATTCAAAAATCACCGAACAACACAAACCCCCGTTAACAACAACGCCGTCAGCTGCAACCAAACATGTCGGCATTTATTCGCGGCTCGTCGAAAAAACGTTGCTGGCTTGTGTTCTTTTTTATAAATCTCGAAATTCTACTTATTAAAAATTAAAAAAAGTTAATTATTGAGACTAAAAATTAGGACTAAGAATTAAGCTATTAGCATAAGAAAAATTATCCTATATAAAAATATGTCAAATAATCAATAATATTATCAAAAGAGCTTCAAGAAGTTTATGAATTGTTTTGTTTCTAGGGAAACCCCGCGGTAAATTGGCAACCATGTATTTTTTGGGAAATAAACATTGTAGCTGGTTGATCGGGGTAATATTGTTTACTGTTATATCTCTTTTTTTTTTATTAATCTGAGGCTGATTCAGTTTTGAATATCTTATCCGTCGCGTTATCGTGCGGAATATTAGTTTTTTAGTGATTTTGCTTTGTGGTTTGTTGTAAAAGTGAAATACAACTATTAATTTTTTGTGTAATTGAACAGCAAATTAGTGGATATTGTTTTAATTTAATTTATAACAAAGCACAACAACCCGCCGCAGAAGATTATCGAATTTATTCCTGTGTCTCCTTATATTGAAAGAGGTATGCCATTATTTGACCTTCTTATTTAGTAATAAGAATATTCAGCGATATAGGGGCTTTTGTTACTTTACATGTATGTCTTGAAAAAATGTTCATTAACTGAAACATTTTTAAAGAGGCTTTTGAAAACGGCGTAATCGTTTTTTTATATATTTTTGTATTACTTGCAGGCCACTTAATACCTTCTAAAATTTTCTGACATAAGTTGTGAAACACCCTGTGTAGCAAATTTATTCCCTAATAGCATAGGAATACTGTGCTGTAAATGACTGAATGTTCTGGCACATTCACAGTATATTCGTAGGATGTTCCAAAAACGTGCTCTGAATAACTGTCAAGTTAGCACATGAACAGCACATTTAAAAGACATTCTCAGAATATCCTACCTAGTACATTCAGCGAACGTTCTATGCAGGATATTCCAGGAATGTTCTTTGAAAGTCCTAAAAATTTCCATCCTGGAAAGTACATTCAGCGAACATTCCATGCAGAATATTCCCTGAATGTTCTACTAAAGTCCGGAAAATGCCATTCCTTTCGTATATTGACATCACATTGAAAATACGTTCCCTGGATATCCTGGATAGAACTTTCAGCGAATGTTCTGCCAATTTCCGTAAAATGTCTTTTCCTTTTGGATATGGACACCACATTCAAAAAACATTCTTACACATCCTGAACAGTACATTCACCGAATATTCTATGCAGGATATTCCACGAATGTTCTGGTAATGTCCTAGAAATGTCCTTACATTTGCACACTGATAGCACATGATAATCTACCAATGTTCTAACAAAGTCCTAAAAATATCACACAATATTGTAAGGTTTTTTCGCTGCAGTAAAGGATTTTTTCGGGATATTTTTATCTGTCGCTGCAAATTTTCTTTTTATTAAAAAAATACTCTCTCTTTAGTTACAAGAAAAAACCATTTTGTTGGCCTAAAAAAATATCATGAAATCATGTCATGAAAGGAAATAGTATTTTTTTATCTACGATCATGCTTACGCAGCAGAATTGATTTTATTTTGTTCAAAAACCTTGTTGGGGTAGGCTAATATTTAGTCATTCGGGAGTTATCCTGTATATAACAAATAACATAATGCCCTTCCACTACAGTTTGAGAGGATTCGGGGGGGGGGGGGTAATATTTTATCCAATAAAAAAAGAATTAAGAAAATCGGTTGAGCCGTTCGCGAGTTATCCTGCATTGAATGTTCTAGGAATATCAAAACTGCGGACACAGAAAATCCCTGGTACGCTTAGAGGATTTGAGGGAACATTCAGGGAGTGTTCCCAATATTCTAGCTGAACATTCAGCGAATGTTCGGGTAATATTCTGTGTTAATATTTCCTAATGAAAACTATAAAAATTATAGAGTTGCGACGAGGGTACAAAATGCGCTAGTAATTTACTTTTTATTAAAATGTCACACAACAAAAGATTTTTTTCGAGTATTGACAACTATTTATTTTAAGTGAATATATTTCAGAAAGTGTGTTAACTCACTTTGGCTCTGACAGCTAAATTACATATTAAATTACTTAAAATTTAAAGTAAAGTCTAAAAAATTTCTTATTTTGCCGTGCATACTAAAAATAACTAAATAAAAAAATCAAATTATACAGTGAAATAGCGTCGGTATTCTGGAAAAGCGTGAACCTGAATTTGATTTTAAAACTAATTGCATTTAGACATAAATAATTGCAGGAATAAAATTTATTCATGTGTAGTAATTTACTGGCAATAAAATTTATTAAAAAATTAATGAACGAGAACAGTTTTTAATCCATTAAAGCGGATTTTTTTCGATTAAAAATAGTAAATTCCTGTTCTCCAATGCGAATTTCTATCGAAATAAATATAAATAAATTTTAGTTTCATTTATTTTAAACGCATGTGAATTTTTAGGAATAATCATTGAGGAGTCAACGTCAATAAAATAAAATAAAAAAATGTTAGTTTTACTTACCTGCCAATCATTTTATACTCTTTAATTTCTTCTTTTACCATATTTGAACACAACACACTGAACACACAATACTACTAGATCTATCTGACCTTTAAGGTTCTTGTACCTTTTGTTTCCTTACACAGAAAAAAAGTTGTAATTGAGCGAAATAAATATTGGTTTCCCATGATCTAAACAAGGATTTATTTGAATCAAATAAATGTTTATTTCTTTCAAACAAGATTTATTTCACTTAAAGAAATGTATTTTGACCTAAATAAATATTTGTTTGGTTCAAATAAATATTTGTTTGGACCATGGGGAACAAGTATTTATTTGGTTTAATTAAATCTTTTTTATGTGTAGTTTTAACTAGTTTACTTCATTTTTTTTGACACACTCATTAACTTAAAAACAAAATTTTTATTTTTACTTGATAAAATAAAATTTTCTAATATAATTTTTGCTTGAAATGGTGACTATGTCTTTTGGCTCTTTAATGTTCATTTATCAAGTTTTACTAGGTTTCTTTTTTAATATCTTTTAAAATATTACTTATTATAATCTGCTATTCAATTCGTTTTTTTTGGTTATTACCATGAAAATCACTACCATGATTTTTTTTGCATCGAACGATTTTTCTTGTCGTTGTAATTGGTTGGTTGAGAGAAGTACTTTTTTTCTATTTATTTTTTATTCTTCTCGTCCTCTACCTCGCTTTTATTAATTTTTGCTTTCTGATTCTTTTTATTATTAAAATAAGGATAAGTTTAAAAATAAAAATCGGTAAGTTAGCCATATAATAATATATTCAACAGCAACTACAATACAAAATTTACACACTATATTTTTTAACTCCAATATAGTTTAATATTATTATAATACATGGGGATGTACAAAATGCAAAACTTATGATACATTAAGGTAAAATATGCAACAATATTGCTAACAGTGAGTAGAGTTTGGCGACAAAATCGCTCGTCATCGCAAAAAACTGGCGCCGAAATAATTTCGGTGCGAAAAATCGATGTATAGAAGTGAACGCAATTTTTTCGCCAAACTGTTAAATCTCTAAATTCGTTTACCCGAATAAAAATCAACAATCAACGTAATACCGCGATTTCGCGCTCCTTCATTATTAGTATATAGACTAGAAACCGGCAAAAAAAAGACAAAAATTCGTCGAATTTCTAGCCCTTTGCAAGCCACCGTTAGACCAATCATTTTTATTGCAGTACGTTATATAAATCATGACTACAACACATAAATAATAAGAGAGTTTAAGTCGAGCAAAAACGTATAGGTACGTTAACGTTAACGTCGACGCTTACGTTACAGGTAACGTTAAATTATGCCCTTATTACTTCTACGAAACCGCTACGGTTCTTGCACGAGTTAAATTCTCCAATAAAAAAGTGTCCAGTTCGGTCGCTGCGTGGTCAAAATCCAGCCCCCTTTTACAGGCGACATTTACATGGCAAATTTTTATTTCGTTATTATTTATGTGCGTAATAATTCAAAAAAAGCGAACACATAAAGGTCTAAACTTTAAAAAAATATAGCGTACGAATAATAATTGTTACGGGGCAAAAATAGCATTTTCTGCAAAAATTTCACTTTCTGCCATATTCGGACGGAAAAATTAAACGAAATTTTTGATTTGAAAGCGACTAAATTTTTTTAAAGTTTTGTTCCGCTTTTTTTTTGTAAGATGTATTTTTTAAATTGATCTTAATCTAATTTGACCGGATTAAACAATACAGTGTTAACAAAAACAATTTTTACAAAAATGTTATGAGCAAATTTTTTTACAATTTTTTTATTTACAGAATAACGCGTGTCTTTCGAGTGTTCAGTAAAGGTCCAAAACGACAGTCAAACGTTAAAAAAACAACAAAATGAGAAAAAACTTGATTTAAGTATACTTTTGCCAAAGATTTGATTTAATTTCATAAGGATGCACTTTGCAACATGCAAATGCCCTTTGCAACATGCAAATGCACTTTGCAACCTATAAATGCACATTGCAACATGCAAATATCCTTTGCAACGGGCAATATTGGTGCAAATGCGATAGGCTTTCTCTTTTAATGAATATCCGCACGGAAGGTAAGTAAACTTACCTTAATTTGGACAAAATAAACTCAAATCAATGCATCCTACATCTAAATCAGTCATATAGTTTTAGAATGATGCCGAACATACCAAAAGGCACGCCCATAACTATTATTGGGTACAAAAATACACTGACGTCACTTCTCTACCTATATATTGATGCTGTACCAGGCCTCATAAAATTTTAAAAATTCGAAAACTCTTATTATGTATAAATATATACGGACAGTCCGATCTAAATTCATAAAATATTGTTATTAGTTATAAGGTGGTTCAAAAAAAATAACAACTTCCAATTTTGCTTTCATTTTTAGCATTACGGAGAGGGTTTTTAAATTATATACAGCAAAAAAAAATATTATTTTTCTTGGTCCACCCTGCATAATTTTCAGCACAAATTATGTACTTTTCTCCTCTTACAAATACCAAAATAGATTTCGTACCTTACGTACAAATGGACATTTTAAACCCAATTCCTAACATGCCGGCCGAATTGACAAAATGTTTAAAGGGAAAAAGCCAAACGCTTTTAGAATTCTTTTCTTCAGTTACTTTGTTTATATGGTCCTCTTAAATCGCTTTTATATAAGGACGGTTTGAAAATGTTGTCGTATAAACACCACTAAAACCGATTTAAGTACTAAATCAATTTTATTTTAAAGCGATTTAAGAAAGCGCTTTATCGCTTGGCACTCTAAAAATACTTTCTTCAAACCTAGAGAAATACTCAACCCTGGTTTTCCGAAAAATCTGTTGTTAACTAAGTTGTTTTGCCAAAGATTTGATTTAATTTTATAAGGATGCGCTTTGCAATATGCAAATGCCCTTTGCAACATGCAAATGCCCTTGGCAACATGCCAATGTACTTTACAACATGCAGATACACTTTGCAATCATAACATCAATAACGAGTTACGAAAAAAAAAGAAAGCCTGACCCTGACTGGTGACAGCACAGCACCGAATTAGGTCTAAAATGTCCAGATTCTGTTAAAATTATTATCAGTACAAATATAGTATTGTATTTAGTTGTTTCAAATTCATTGTATTTGTGCTGCTCTTTTAAAGATAACTAGGACACTGAAAGCACACATATTGTATTGACGCTCTTATTAGATAAACGCCGTTTTAATTTCAATATTATAAGAATACGATGTTGCTCTCTAATTTAGGTTATTTTTATAAGTTTCAAAAATGTTAAATTCTATTTTAATTTCCTTACGATTTAATTTGTGCATTGACGTTGAAAAATTTTTAACGAAAAGACAAGGTTTTTAAGCGTAGGTACTGGACGATATTTTTCATTACACTCTACTAAATTATCAAATTAAATAAATTAGCAAAATGTTACAAGCTTCGTTGTTATTAAAAATATAGGTTCTATAGAAATTACAAAATAAAAATATTTGGTGTAGGTACAATAGATGTTCCTCTATAATTTTAACCTAATGGTTAAAATTGATATTTTTTTCAAACCAAATGCAATTCAATTTGTCAGAAATTTTTTAAAGTGGGACACTATATTAAAAATAAACTAATACAAACAATTATGAAAAAAGTCAAATCAATTAAATAAAATAGTGGTTTATTAAAAGGGGTTAAAAATACAAGTCGGGTTTATTTTGTAGTAGAATCGATGACAAGTGTAGAAGTGACCTTTGTTTTTTTATATCACTTCTAGTAATCGAGATATCCAAATTTTAAAGCTTTATCAAACCTTTCGGGTAATACAATATACTTTAATTACATATCACAATGCTTTCTTTCGGTAACCAAGAAATTTTGTCACAAAGGGGAGTTCAGCAAGGGGATCCTCTTGGACCTCCCCTTTTTTGTCTAGCCATATACCCGATAGTAAATCTTATGAAATCTGAAATAAATTTATGGTACCTTGATGACGGACTAATTGCTAGAGATCCAAATATCGTTTTAGAGGATTTTAAAAAGATAGTCAACTACAGTGAAAAAATCGGTTTAGATCTAAATTTTAAAAAACGTGAACTTGCAATTGTCAGAAAACCCATCACAAATCACATCGAAATTTTTAAATTTTGCTAAACTGCTACAAACTCTTTAAAAGAGTTTAGTTAACTAGGCTGTCAATTTTTTTCAAAACAAATTACATCAGAAACTGAGAAAACAATTAATTTTATCAAAATACTACCAGAAAATCTTAAATTCTTAGAGTCACATTTAAACAATTTTTTGGCATACCTAGAGTTTCCTACACATTGCGATGTGTCACTTGCTGGAAACACCTTGAAACTATGGAAAAATACGACAACATTTTACAAAACACTATTCAATAAATTAGTAATTTTGATATAAATTTGACATCTTGGCTACAGAGCACCTTATCAGTTAAATTGGGTGGTTTAGGAATAAGGGATTTATGTCTATCAGTGTCAGCTTTTTTCGTTTCGGTGAATGATATAACATCACTAGCTAATATTGTTGTTCTGGACTATATTTCAACTTTAACTGATTCAGATTTTAATGAGTGCTCATCAAAATCGCTTAATCTTTGTAATTTACCAGAAAATTCATTCGCAAATTTTTGTTCTCTCAAACCACATGATTTGAATTTAAAAAATACGTAAAGTTCCTTACGTTAATTTATTCAATAGTGGTGACTCAGTAACAAAGCACGTTTTTAGCTCTCCAAACCAACGAAAGTAGCTCCTGGATAAGTGCTCTTCCAGCCAAAACCATCGGAAACCTTTTACGTAACAAAACTTTTAAAATTTCCATAGCTCTGAGACATGGTCTTCCTGTGTGTGTGGGACACACCTGCGTTTGCAGCGAAATAGCAGATGCTTAAGGCTCACATGGGCTAAGCTGCAAAAAAAGCGCAGGTCGTATTTCGAGACACAAGGAGATTAATGACATTATTAAGCGAGCTCTAACTTCAGCGAAATTCCCGGCTGTATTGGAGCCCTTTGGGGTTTCTCGAAGCGATGAAAAGCGAGTGGATGGAATAACACTTGTCTTGTCCCACCGAAAATGGGCAGAGAGCTGTTAACTCCCTTCATACGTAGAAAAAACATGTCAAAATGCAGGAGGGACTGCATATATTGAAGAGCAAAAAAAAATACAAAAAATACAAAAACCTAAAAGACTTTTTTGTGCCATTTGCTGAGAAGACTTTCGGCCCTTGGGATGATAAAGCAAAAAACCTGGTTGGTGATATTACCAAATAAAAGGGCTTGAAGTTTCATCACCCAGAACAATCCTAGAAGAGTTACGTTTGGAAGATTTTTTTTATTATGTAGATAAAGTTATGAAAGTAGGGTGAGTGCATGCGACTCGGCATTTTTAAGCTTGTTTATTTTATTTTATGTTGTTTTATGTACCTTAGATTTTATATATCTGTACCATAAATAATTAATAAAAAGAATATGTCATTGTCATATCTATATGTGATAGATACAAAAAGGAGGAACAGTGTTTATCTCTAAGGTTATAATGACGAAATAGTGGCAGGATCTAACTTTCAAAATTGAATATCTCGATTACTTCACTTCTAGACTTGGCATCGATTATACTACAAAATAAAGCCTACTTGTATTTTTGATAGAGAACCCCTGTGGTAACTAAAAAGCACCACTTTATTGGGTTAATCAGATTTTTTTTTTAATTATTCGATTTTTGCCCTTTCTAACTCGGGGTAAACTTGACTTTATTTTTTTTTTATTTATATAACCATAGTTTTAAGACAATTCAGTCAGAAAAAACAAGTTAACAAAATATATCGTCCAAAAAGATAAAAAGCATTCACAGTACATCGAGAAAGTGGTATATTTACAATAGATGTGTATGCATTTTGAAAGGCATATTTCGTAAGGGACTCGGCATAACGAACAAGTAATTTCGGCAACAAAACAATCCCTAAATTTTCGAAAATATGTTTTGCTTATTTAGGCCTCATTAGTTAAGGCAAATGGTTTAAAAATGTAAATTCCTCGACCGACACATTAAAACAAGAGAAATTATGCAGATTTGCGGCGGCCAAAATTCTCAGACACTCGAAACATTCTTTGTTCCGAAAAATAGAACGAAAAAAGCTTTCGAAGTTTTGGATTTATTAAAGCACATTAAAATTATATTACCGAACAAACTGGCTAAATATGACAATCAAAATGCAAATCAAACGATCCTTCAAAGCGTTCCTTCAAAATACAAAAACTGTCGTCATTATTAAACATTTTCGAATATATTCTTCTGTACCGATGTGTACCCAAATACTTACCACACTCACTGTACAATAACAAACTTTAACAAAATTAAGTACAAAAGCTAAATAAATTTAACAATGGGGTTTAACCATTTAGAAATAAGATACCATAACAGCTCTGCCATTGCGTTTTTCGAAAAAAAAGCAGGAGCGATAATAACTCTCCCAATCAAGTTAGCCTGGAAAAAATGCAGAGCAGAAAACCCTTCTGGGCGTCAATAGACTGCGTCAGGCATGCGCAGTAGAATTTTTGCCTTTGGCCTTGCCCAAGGCCAATTTTTCTGAAATTAACTCTGTGTTTCGGACTTCCATTGTCTATTTTTCATTTATACACGACGTTTCGATCAGGACAATCTCTGATCGTCTTCAGGTGTAAACTACAATCTATTCCTAATGCTACGTACTTATATACCATGGGAAATCACTCAACCCTGAAGTTTAAGAAGTTGGCTCCGCCCGAGGAGGGGCTTCCAAATATTTTAAATTTCAACACTTGGTTTACTGAAAACACCCTGATTCTGCCCAATAAAGGCAGCTTCAAGGAATTTTCGTTTCATCCAGTGTGACTCCTTGTGCAAAACCTTTGCCTCTGTCCACTTCATTCGGTGTTGTTTTGACCATACGTGTTCGACGATTCCTGATTTCGTTGTTTCACCTCTTTGGATATTCGTCTGATTTTCTTTAAGCCTAACAGATAGTGGTCTTTTTGTTTCGCCTATGTATGATTCACCACACTCGCAACGAACTTGATAAATGCATTTTGTTTGTTCTCCGGTTTTTTTTACTAAGAAAGCTTCGAATTGTATTATTAGATTTAAAAGCTGTTTTAATATTAAAGTTGTTCGCTACTCTTCGAATTTTCTCTGATACTCCTTTAATATATGGAATTGTAAGGAATGCATTTGCCTAGTTTTGGTCTTGTAATATCTGTCCTGTTTGCTGAAATTTAGAAATAGTATCTGTTGTAAGTTGAAGGCTGTAACCATTCTGCTGCAGATCCTTCTTACTGTTTCTTATTTCGATTTTCAAGTCATGAGAATTGTTACAATGATATTACAAGACCAAAACAAGGCAAATGTATTCCTTACAATTCCATACATTAAAGAAGTATCAGAGAAAATTCGAAGAGTAGCGAACAACTTTAATATTAAAACAGCTTTTAAATCTAATAATACAATTCCAAGCCTTCTTAGTAAAACAAAAGCGGAGAACAAACAAAATAAGGAATGCATTTACCAAGTTCCTTGTGAGTGTGGTGAGTCATACATAGGCGAAACAAAAAGACCACTATCTGTTAGGCTTAAAGAACATCAGACGAATACCCAAAGAGGTGAAACAGCGAAATCAGGAATCGCCGAACACGCATGGTCAAAACAACACCGAATGAAGTGGGGAGAGGCAAAGGTTTTTCACAAGGAGTCACACTGCCTTTAATGGGCAGAATCAGGGTGTTTTCAGTAAACCAAGTGTTGAAATTCCAAATATTTGGAAGCCTCTCCTTAGGCGGAGCCAACTTCTTAAACTTCAAGGTTGAGTGATTTCCCATGGTATATAAGTACGTAGCATTAGGAATAGATTGTAGTTTACACCTGAAGACTATCAGAGATTGTACTGATCGAAACGTCGTGTATAAATAAAATATAGACAATGGAAGTCCGAAACACAGACTTAATTTCAAATACATCATTGTCTCAAACTTTCAAGCCAATTTTTCTGTTTTTCAAAGTTATTATTGTCACACATTTTTCGATCGACCATTAAAGTATCTCATAGCTATATGGTGTTAACCGTGATAGGTACTTTTAAAATGGTTGAAAAATATCCCGCAAGAAGTTTTTTTCCATTTATTTTTGTTAAAATCTCAAGGGAAAGATTTTCGTCAGTTCAGATACTCAAGAATTTAATGTCAAGTATGCTGGGTCATCATTTCATATGAAATCAACCAAAAAAAAATGGAGGTTTGGCCGACCATCTCCCCGATTTCGATAATTTAAAGGGGATGAAAAATCCCCAATCTGAAATTTTTTTCAGCATTTGTTTTTTGTTTAAATTAATTCTTGAACATCACAAAGACTACCAATTTTGCTTAAGCATGTATTTAAAGAAATTAAAATATCTCGATAAATACCTAAACTTGGACGGTGGTTTGTAGCTCGTTTTAAAGGTAATACCTTTCCAATGATGTATCACATGATATGTTTAAAAAAAATTGAAATTAAAAAAAAGATATATATTTTTGAAAAACAGTACTATTTATTTTTTTTATAAAATATATTTTATTTCTGGGTATTTCGCCAAACTACGTACAAAATTTAAAGATCGAGCCTTGATGGGTTCATCAAAAAAAAAATATTTTAAAAATTTTTATTTAAAAAAATGAGGTCATGTGACACTTCATTAAAATGGCCTTTAAAATACTTTTAAAACAATCTATCACTTGATATTGTAGTATGTATAGTTCTCAAGATATTAATTTTCATTGTAATTTTAACCAAATGTCCAGGTAGTCCTGGCCCCTAGCTTTTGACTTTTGATTCATGTTTTTGTATCATTGTAGCTTACACAGAAAGTCCCAATTTAGTAATAAAATAAAAATAACAATAAATAAAATAATAATAAGTACACAAAAGGAGTAATATCCTGAGAACTGTATACCGTACAAAAGCGAGTAATACCTTCTTTTATAGGTATTTTCATTTTGATAAAGGATCACATACCTATTTTTTTTTTTTAAATTGTTTTCATAATTTTTTAAATATTTTTGTTTGATGAACATATGTTTGTCAAAAATTAAAAAAGTTTTTGTTAATTAAAATTAAAAAAAAAAAAAAAATACCTTTAGAACGAGCTATAAACCACTGTCCTAGTGTAAGTAGTTATCGAGATATTTTTATTTCTTCAGGTACATGTTTAAACAAAATGGTAGTTTGTTTTGATTTTCAAAAATTAATTTAAAAAAACTTTTAAATTTGGGAAAAAAATTAAATTTGGGATTTTTCATTCCCTTTATGGGTAGAATAAATGTACCAAAATTATCGAAATCGGGGAGATGGTCTGCCAAACCTCTGGTTGATTTGATTCGAAATGACCCTGCTGTAAAAGACAGTAAAGATTATTTTACTATTTAATTTATGAAATTCAATTAGATATGACATTTTCTAAAGCTAACAAAAATCGTCGCCTTCCGGATTTCAAAGTCAGTATTTGTTATTGCGATTACTACGAATTAATAAGATAATAACTAAATGAAATGTTACAGGGTTAGTTGATCAGTCGCAAACTTTTTTTTAATTCAAACAACAGAACCTACATACGTTCTTTTGGCAGTTTAAATTAGGGTTTTGATTAATCGCGCACCGAAAAAATATCAAGAAGCAGCAGCACCTTTAATAAAGACTAAACGGACTTTTTTTGACAACTAAATGTTAAGGACACCGAAACACGAAAATCGCGTGAAAATAATAAAGTCTGGCAAAATATTGTTGACAAAGGTATGTAAATTTTTAAACAGGAAACGATCAAATTCTTTGCGAACCAACAGCATTCGACAGCGTGTTTAATTGCCAGGCTTCATTACTTAAAAGATTTTTTTTCAAATTAGTGTCCTTACTAAAGTTTTGGTCATCAAAATGATGAATCACAGCCTGGCTTTGTGTCCCATCGCATTCGACGGAGTTAAAAGTTGTCTTAACTAAAAATCAATCAATTATTTAGGTTTTACAGCGTGAAAATAAACAACATCATTACAACATTTATTGTAGAATAACGTAGTTGCCCCTGTTTTAGTCTTGGACGGGATCTACGTCTGAGGGACCCACATTCGCTGCTGAAGGGTTAAGTTATCATTGGATCCTGCGACATCACAATTTTTTATGGGCCCCTTATGGAAAATCTAAATAAAAGATTGACCTAGTGCCGATTCACAAAACAACCGACATAAAAAATATACTGAATTGTGAACTACTATCTGGTCAAGATACATGACTTTCCTCCAAATCAAAAATTAATGGTGAAGACCATCTTTTAATTACAAATCAACTTGGCCAGAAATTAGTACTTGACTACGAAACAAATCTTATATATGGTGAACTTGGTGACCGCGTTGTTTTTTATAAATGTAAAAAAATTATAAACACAAAAATGAGATCAATATTGGGGTTAAATATTAATAATAATAATTATAATATATAAAATAGTTTAACACGTCGACGTGGCCCCCTTGAGCTGGCAAAATTACGAAAACGGTCGCATCGAAAAAAAAAAATTAAATATAAAAGATACTTAAGTGCATAATATGTAGGGTATGCTAAAACTTGCGACTCAGAGAAATATTACTCAGTCTTTCGAAAGAAAGCTCAAAAATGTTCTTAGAAGTTTCCCAAAATGTGTGCAATGCTGGCCAATTTTCTTTGAGGTGCGTTCTTTGCAACCCTTGATAAAATCCATTTAAATATATAAAATAAGTATACCATAATAATAATGTTATTACTAAGTTTTCCTCAGTTATTACGCAAAATTTGGGTTTCTTTCCTATTTATCAAAAATCCAACTTAGCCTAAAAAAATAAATGATACTTAGGCATTATTAGAATGGTTGGAATTAAATTTAAGAATTAAAATATCGCTAAAGTTACTTTTATGTTTTATTTATATTGCTAATAATATTTTTTATCTTTTATATTTAATTTTGTTCGTCTTCGTAAGCCTCATCAGAAAACGTATCGACAAAAACCAGACACGGACGCGTTAACAATGATTGTATGCGGCGTCTGCCTGCACAAAAGAGTTCATCATAAACAGTCTTTTTATCTTCTTATTGGTTTAACTTAAATTCATCATAAAACTTTCCTCATCGGGCCAAGCCGTCCCGATATTCCCGATCGTCGAAAATATAGGAATGTCCCTCGGACAGGTAAAGTCCAAGTGGGACCCTGAGCTGTTCGAAGCGGTGTCAAAACTCGAATCTAGGTCGGCCAGTTTTTCCAAGTCTATCCCGTCCATGGGCAAGAGATCAATGTTGTCTAAGTCGTCCAAAACGGTGTGTTGGGTAAGTCTATCGTCCGGTTCTTCCTTGACTAAAGGATTTAAACCCCACGAATCGTCGTAGATAGTAGCACTTTCAGGGCTATCGGGAGTCTCACAAGAAGGACTAGACGGTACTTTTGCTAACACGCTAATTGGAGGTAATGACGTCGTTGTGTAGTTAAAACTTAGTCTCGAATCCAGGATGTCCATGGGTTCGTCTTTTAACGGTAGATTTTTTAGTTTCGAAGCGACCGATTCTTGCACGAGGCTGCGTCTGGCGTAAATTTTGTCTTTTATTATGGAATCATTGTTGTTTGTGTCGTTGCGTTTTGTTGATTTGGAGTTACGCCTTGATTTCTTTGTGCACGATTTCGGGGCGGGTTTGGCCGCCTTTTTTCTGAAACAAAGAAAAAGGGAAATTAATCCACGCAATAATGTAATCAATTTCGGTTAGGTAATCCATAACGGACGCGATGACAGGTTGTATGAATGGATATTAGAAACATATATTTGGAAGGAGGGGAATTTCAACACTTGATTCTGCCCAATACAGGCAGCTTCAAGGATTTTTCGTTTCTTCCAGTGGAACTCCTTGGGCAAAACCTTTGCTTCTGTCCACTGATTTCGTCGTTTCACCTCTTTGGGTATTCGTCTGATGTCCTTTAAGCCTAACAGATAGTGGTCTTTTTGTTTCACCTATGTATGATTCACCACACTCACAAGGAACTTGGTAAATGCTTTCCTTATTATGTTTGTTCTCCGGTTTTGTTTTACAAAGAAGGCTTCGAATTGTATTATTAGATTTAAAAGCTGTTTTAATATTAAAGTTGTTCGCTACTCTTCGAATTTTCTCTGATACTCCTTTAAAGTATGGAATTGTAAGGAATGCATTTGCCTGGTTTTGGTGTTGTAATCTCTGTCCTGTTTGCTGAAATTTAGAAAAAGTATCATCAACATATCTTAGCCAGAGCTTAGGTTTATATGTTGCGGTATCAACCGCGTATGATTCGAACCACTCCATGTATCCACTCCATGTAAATATTGGCCAGTGGTGGTAAATATTGGCCACCACTGGCCAATATTTACATGGAGTGGTTTGAATCAGACGCGGTTGATACCGCAATATATAAACCTAAACAAGATATGTTGATGATACTTTTATTGTCTGGACCGGGAATGACCAACAACTTTCAGAATTTCTTCATCACCTAAATAACATAAGACCCACCATTAAATTCACAATGGAGTTTGAGCAAAATTGTCAAATTCCTTTTCTTGATGTACTTCTCAAAAGAGTAGAAAGCGACATCAGAACAACAGTCTATCGTAAAGCCACTCACACAGGACAATATTTAAATCAAGGTTCAAATCATTCTGCTACAACCAAAAAGGCATAATAAGAAGTTTGTAGAATAGAGCTGTTCAAATTTGTAACAATTCAGGGTATTTCAGTAAACCAAGTGTGGAAATTCCAAATATTTGGAAGCCCTTCCATGGGGCAAAGCCAACTTCTTAAACTTCAAAATTGAGTGATTTCCCATAGTATATAAGTACGTAGCCTTAGGAATAGATTGCAGTTTGCACCTGAAGACGATCAGAGATTGTACTGATCGAAACGTCGTATATAAATAAAATATAGACAATAGAAGTCCGAAACACAGAGTTAATTTCAAATTCCAAATCGTTCTAAACGTTAGAGAGGGAAAGCGACGGAAATATGTAAGGTGTGACGTAATCGCAAAAACAAGCCTAAATGAATAGGCGAACGGCAGAGCATCCATTTGATGTGCTTTGGCTGTTGACTGATCGATACTTCTCGCGGCATTGAAAATTAAGTTCCAAGAAAAGTTAATATTTTCTCAGATAATAATATAATCAAAGTCTCCGTAAGCATCGGGTATCTTTAAGTAGTTGATCTATAGAAGATTTTGAGTTTAATTGGTAAAGTATACTTGGTAAAGAGGCACATGATCATCAATAAATTTGGGGTCAACCTCTCCAGTAACCAGGAACATCCCTGTGATAGGTAATTCAAAAGCAGCGTTTCAATATTTGTGATCGATCATAAAGTCACTTTACAATATATTGTGAGTGGCTTCCTTAAAGTTTTAGCTCCGAATTAAAATGTTATAGTGTTTTAAGTTAGAAGTGTCCATTACTGGGGTAGTGTCCGTTACTGCGACTGTGCCTATTCCTTAGGTAGTGCTTATTACTGGGATAATGTCCTCAATGCCCTCTCCTCCATAAAATTATATTCTTACCTTGGTCTGTACTTATAATCCGGATATTCCCGTTGGTGTAGCTGTCTGAGCCTCTCGGCTTCTTCGATGAAAGGTTGACGCTGTTCATCGTTGAGCTGCTTCCACCTTTTGCCCAAATTTTTGCTGATTTCGGCGTTGTGCATGTCGGGGGATACCTCGCAAATTTTCCTGCGTTCGATCTGCGACCACACCATAAATGCATTCATTGGACGCTTTATGTGGTTCGGATTGTTTTTCTTTGTCTGTAACAAAAGAGAACAAAAATGTAACATCATGCCGTCATAGTTCATATAGCTTTTTCTTGTACACAGAAAAAATATCTCTGTGGCAGGCAATTAAATTTATAAAACGAGTTAAATTTACTTACTCCGAGTATATTAGTGTTTCTAACTAAAATTGCTGATTTATTTAAGCAGTACTTTATTAAGCAAAAACTTATATTGTTAATATTTAAAATAATAATAATAATTCAGTCAAATATTACGTGAACTTTTCATCTTCAAGGATACAACGAAATATAATTCGCCCTCTATGCATCCTTTTTCTACAGGGTGTCCCATCTAAAACGAAACAGAGGCGTTTTGTTATTCAAGAGGGAAACGTTTTACCTATATTGGAATTTTCGACACACCCCTCTTTAAGGGGTGAGTTTCACCACCAGAATTTAAACAGTGAAAGTGGGTCAAGTGATACCTTATTTTGCACGTTTAAAGATGCATGGACCAATGCAAAATTCGTTTTTTTAACGTAATTAAAGTTTTATTCTTGGGAAATTCCGGGACACGTTGACTTTGTTTTTTTCTTCTAGGATACACTCCTACAAGAAGGAAAACTTACCTGTACAAATTGAGTCTAATTTGAAAGTGCACATCTTGGAAACTAATTGCTAGATTTTTTAAATTTTGACAGTTATGTGAAGGCAGTTTTATGTATGCATAACATATTATGTTTATGTTATTTTTTTTAGATAAAATTTATGTATTTATATTTATGTTTTTACTACTTAGCATTTTATTTTATCTAATAACTGTGAAAAATTTTCTTGTATTAGTTATTTTTTTAACTTTTAGTTTATAGTCTTTGTCGATTTAAATGACCTTCAAAATAAGGTAATGACCCACTTTCCCCATTTAAATTCTGTTGGTAAACCGACCCCTCCAAAGGAGTGTGTCATACGAAATTCCATCATAGACAAAAAGTGCCCCCCTTAAATAACAAATCGACATGTTCGAGGTGAGTTTTTTAAAAATTGCCTCTGTTTTGTTTTCGTTGGGGCACCCTATATATACCAGCGTAGCTATATAAGAAGTTTATTTGCGTAACATATCTCTCACATTTAACATAATCATTTGTATAAATATTTTATATTCTTTTGGAATAATTGGCATTTTATCTCGTTCTCGAGGGATCCAACAAGAATGAGAACTCTCGAGTAAACATCGGTATTTGGTAAAGGAATATATTATTGTTAAAACAATAACTTGAATTACATTACAACATAATTACTTACAAGTAAATAATTTTATTACTAATCATTGGCTGAATTATTGGTGTTAAGTACATGGTATAGAGGAAAATGTGTAGTTGCTCTATATCAGTAACTTATTTACTTCAACTAAATATATATTTTTTTAAACCAAGTAATTTATTTTCAGTGTACATTTTTTAATCTATTACTGCCTTTTAATGTTTTTACAGACAAGTTCGTATTATAAGAAGGTCTTGCATTTGGGAGGACCTTAGATTAAATACAGAAAAGATACCTGATCCAACGAAAACTCGTTGGCAAATAATAACCAGTTTATTGACAAAATTTGCCAACACTCGACAGAACCAAAACAATCAGTTGGAATAAATTCCATATTGTTCTAATCGTTAGAGAGAGAAAGCGACGGAGATATGCAGGGTTTGACGAGAGCGAGCATCACTTTTGTCGCGGTCATTCTTGAACTGGGAGCATGCATTTGATGTGCTTGGGCTGTTGAACCATCGATTCCTCTGGCGCTTCGAAAATTAGGCCCCAAGATTTCTTAGATAAAAAGGGAACCCACAAAAAAGTCGAATTTACAAAAACCAAAACACAATTGAAGAGAAAATAAAAGCTCCGAAACGAAATATACTGATTTTTAATTTACTTGATCCTTAAGGGACACGAACATAATTTAACCGATTATAATTTCCCCGAATCTTAAAATATCAGAAGCAGAAAAGTATCGAAAATAATTTTCTAGAAGCCGATCGTTAAATGAGCAGATCCACAATCCGTCCGAATCGCTATTGGGCATTCGTTAAATTTAATTTTATTAAACGATTTTATTTAACTTCATAGTTTCTGGCTGTCTAACAGTCTATCAAATCTTGCGATTCATTTTTGACACAATTCCTGTGAACCGATTTTAATGAAATTTCTAACAGTAATATAGGTCCGATGACAATACCATATTAAGGTATGTATGTAAAGGGGGTAAATTAATATAATTTCACAACTTACTTCGACTCTTCCCTGCCGTAAGCCTTGCAACGTAGCAATTGAATTCGTGGCTATCGATTGAAATCATTTTTAGAGAGATTGGACTTCTTGAATTTTCCGGTTCGGATGTTTCTATTAAATTATTTTCGTTAAAACTATTTTCTAACATTTTGTGTTTCTATAAAAATATGTTTCGTTTAAATCTAATTCTATGCATATATTTTCTAGCGATTTAATTTTCCCGTCATTTAATTTTTGAGGCAATTTTTTTCGGACCAATTATTTCTTTTTTCTTTATTACCTAAGGGGGTCGTGCATAAACTAAATTGTCTGAAAAAGCAAGAAACAATAATTGCGTAGCAAATCGTACGCATAAAAAATTAAACAATTACCATTCAAACCCCGGCGTTGATCTTTAAGCTCGATATGGATTTTGCGATTTTCCGTAATTTTGCAAATTTAGTAAACTATAAAAGATTAAATTACAACTCTTATGGCAAAAACGTGACAAACAAGTTTCTCATTCGCGATTATAACAACGAGGAAACATTTGTAAAAGTGTTAAAAGCAAGGACAAAAATTAACAATAGCTCCCAAATAAGGTGGATGCTGTCCTTTCACGAGCTGTTAGCGATTTGCGCAGGATATTAATCGTGCATAAAAAATTAAACTGGCTGGCACTTCGGCTATACAGGGCGTCGGAAAATCCAGGATCAAAATTTTACGGGCACGTGACACATTTTAATTACAAAAAAAAATCTTGATAACGATCGCAGAAAGGAAAAAATTGTTTGAAAGTTTGAGACAATGATGTGTTTGAAATTAACTCTGTGTTTCAGACTTCCATTGTCTATATTTTATTTTTACACGACGTTTCGATCAGTACAATCTCTGATCGAAACGTCGTGTAAAAATAAAATATAGACAATGGAAGTCCGAAACACAGAGATAATTTCAAAGGAAAAAATTACTTAAGACAAAAAATTTTCTGCTCAGCTCAGTTCAGCAGACAAAAAGCTTAAGCAATGAAAAAAATCTCTCTATAGATTCTTACAGTGAGTGACATGAGACGCTGTAACGTATGTTTTAAAATTCATCTTAATATCTCAAAAACTGCAAGAGTTATAAAAAAAACTACAAAAGTCTTAAAATTTTAACACTATGTAGATCGGTTTATATGAAACGCCCTTAATATTAAATATTAAAGCACCCTGTATATTTCAAGGATGGGCGTGACGCCCATACGTGCAAATTAGTTTTTCTGAAACATTTTCCGTGTCATGACAGGTGCATAAATATCAATAAAAATAACGCTGAAAATATAGAAACCTTTTTTAGTTAATTGGTATTAACGGAAAACGTTTTTTGTCGGTAAAAGCCATGCACAGTGGAATTAGACTCAATGCATTGTAGTAAAGCTTAACAAAAAAAATAAGTAAAGCAAAAATACATTAACAAAAACACTTTGTAATTCTGATTCTAAATCGACTTTCCGCTTAATTCTAAACACGATACCAAAGATATACAGGGTATTTCACAACTTATGTATAAAAATGGACGTGATTTATAATACTGGTCGGTGTGTGAAACGATGATCCATTTCGCTTAATATTGTTCAAAAATTTTCTCAGAAAAATATGCAAAATTGAGCTAAAACATTTTCTTCGCCTGCAATCATCAAGCAAGAAAGTGCGTTGCCCGACCCGCTCTTATCTCCGTATCGTAACCGAATTTATTCCTGTGTATTTAGTTATGAAAATATTCGGCGATTAGGGGTTTTTGTCACTTTATATGTAACATACTTCAACGAATCATTTGAATGCTTTTAGTGGTAAAGTCATGTCTTGCAAAAATGTTCCCTAAAGCTAGGAACACACGATGCATCTTTTTCATGCATCAAATTTTCTAATAACAGGTTAAAAGGAGACATAATCTGCTTGTGTCTTTTTTTATCTTGTAAAAACTAAATTTGATGCATGGAAAAGTTGCATCGTGTGTTCCTAGCTTAATTGAAACATTTTTGAAGAGATTTGAAAACGGCGTAATCGTTTTTTTAATATATACATGACTTAAGTTGTGTAACACCCTGGGTATGAGTGGAGTGCCACAAAAAATGAAACTTTTTGGATTGCCTATTATTCAAACAAAATATATATAACTGGTAAGAATACAGTTACTATACTTCAAGTTTTACAGTGTCAAAAACTAACTACTAGCAGTTTTTCGTCCCATGGAACTTTTTTTTTGCGTCACTATCACGAAAATATAATAATATTTTTTTAAAGCTGCATCGTTGCTAAAGAAAATAATGTATCAGTTATGAAAATCGATTATGAAATAAACAAGTTTGATGTTACTCAATTCAGTCAAAACAAAGCCTATTTTACTAACAAAATCTACCTTAAATGCAGTATTTTGGAATTTTCAAAATTGTCAATTGAATTTTTAAACTCCATTTTGGCTTTCTTATATTTAAGTTCAGTAAAATTGCTTTGGACTATTAGTAGATTTTTTTAACTTAAGGAAATAAATTCAAGATGTCTTATTTTTAAACTTATTATGTAGAACATAAATTATTTTCTCTCCAGTTACAATGTAAAAAACGAATTTTTCTCCAAAAAATTATTATGCTTGTTTCAGAATTACTATTCTTAGGAAGGCCGTATAAAAATATATTATTATTATATCAGTTTTCCTTGGAATTTCCCTTGCATTGTCGTCGTTTAAATTTGGGTTAATTTTCTCGTAGAATTGCAGGAAATAACTGTGCATTACCGACTGGAAAATTAGAATATATATATATATACAATTTCGGCATGCAGTTCTCCCCCGGTTTTATTCTTATAAATTGCCGATTGCCATGGCTAGGCAAAACCTTGGTGTTGCCAGTGGCGTACTCAGAAACATATTTTTAGGAGGACAAACTTTTTACCAGATAATATGATCCATTTTTTTTCAGTATTTCGTTGATTGATTAAACATTTTCGTTCCCTTATTTCGCAGAAAATTGTTTTGAAAGTAGTAAAGTAAATCTCCCACCACATCGCACCAAATCTTGGTGTCGAAGGGAGGAGGGGAAGGGTGCTCAAGTATACAAAAAATACCTCACGTAAGTAATGGACGTGTGCTTACATAGGTGAGGCTATTTTAATTTAATTTTCCAAAGTTTTGTTGGTTAAACTACTTGAGTGCGGTTAGTTGGAAATATATAAACCGAACAAGTTTTTCAATGCAACAAGCACGAGTGATTATTATTCCATAAAAAACTTATCAGTTTTTAAGGGGTAAAAATAACCCTTCTGAGCGGTTCTCGCCTATTAATCAAGTGAAAACCAACTCCCTTATCTAATAAATAGTACTTGGTCTAGCCTTATTTCTCTATACTTAAGTGCGCCCTTGGCGTTGCTATGTAGCGCGCTTCCTCTATTTTGGCAAAATAGCGTTCTTAAAGCGATAGTAATGGAACTTTGGATTCGCGCGCCTGATCTTTTTTAACGTTTTCCTCTCTCGGAGCTCGGGAATCGATAAAAACGCAATAATCACCGACCGTAAATTAGCGCTATCTGGCACCATTTTCATCTTTATAAACAGTAGCTGGCCAGAGAAACGGGTCAACGCAGCGCTCTATAAGAAAATTTACATTTTATAATATACGGACTTACTGGGGCTCGTAAACAAAATGACATAAAAAAATATAAGATAGCACGATTAAAGAAAATTAAAAATCTCAGTGTTTTTGGATTTTTTTATAAAACCAAATTTTTAACCGCTAGAAGCACCGTTCCGTTTAAAGAATCCACACTGTATAATGGCTCAAGTGTCGCAAAATGTGTAACAATAATAACTGAAAAACAATAATTTGTTTCGCAGCCGCGAATTTTTCTTTAGATCCTGGCGACATCAAACGAAAATTATTATTCTCTTTTAATCTGGTATATCTATGTATAACTGGCCTCAATTCAAAACAAGCTTGGCATTCCCAAAGACTAGCTAAAGGCGTGGTTCTACTCTTCTCTCGATAAACTAGCTGCGTTGTGATTGGGTCAGACAGCTCAGTCATTTGCGTCCTCGGCCGCGTATTTTTCTTTAGATCCTGGCGACAGCAAACGTAATGCGTTATTCTACTCCTCTCTCATATATCTGTGGACAACTGGCGTCATTTGTTACAGAACGGCCAGGAAAACCAGCTGCTTTGTGATTGGGTCAGCTAGACCAGTCATTTATCTCTTCTACTCTGTTATATCTGTGTATAACTGGCCTCCATTAAAAACAAGCTTGGCATTCCCAAGGACTAACTAAAGACGTGGTTCTACTCTTCTCTCGAAAAACTAGCTGCGTTGTGATTGGGTCAGACAGCCCAGTCATTTGCTTCCACTTCCGCGTGTTTTTCTTTAGATCCTGGCGACAGCAAACGGAAACCGTTATTCTACGCCTTTGTCGTATATTTGTGGACAACTGGCGTCATTTCTTACAGAACAGCCAGAAAAACAAGCTGTGTTGTGAATGGGTCAGCTAGGCCAGTCATTTGTTCCACAGCCGCGTATTTTTCGTTAGATCCTGGCGACATCAAACGAAAATTATTATTCTCTTCTAATCTGGTATATCTGTGTATAACTGACCTCAATTCAAAACAAGCTTGGCATTCCCAAAGACTAGCTAAAGGCGAGGTTCTACTCTTCTCTCGATAAACTAGCTGCGTTGTGATTGGGTCAGACAGCCCAGTCATTTGCTTCCACAGCCGCGTGTTTTTCTTTAGATCCTGGCGACAGCAAACGGAAACCGTTCTTCTAAGCTTTTGTCGTATATTTGTGGACAACTGGCGTCATTTCTTACAGAACGGTCAGAAAAACAAGCTGTGTTGTGAATGTGTCAGATAGGCCAGTCAAGTGTTCCGCAGTCGCGTATTTCTCTTCAGATCCTGGCGACAACAAACGAAAATTATTATTATTCTCTTCTAATCTGGTATATCTGTGTGACTGACCTCAATTAAAAACAAGATTTTCATTCCCAAGGACTAGCTAAGGGGGCGCTTCTAGTTAACCGTATAATGATTGGGTCAGCTAGGCCAGTCATCAGTTTCGCAGCCGCGTATTTTTCTTCAGATCCTGGCGACAGCAAACGGAATCCGTTATTCTACTCTTCTCTCGTGTATCTGTGGACAACTGGCGTCATTTGTTACAGAACATCCAGAAAAACAAGCTGTGTTGTGAATGGGTCAGCTAGGCCAGTCATTTGTTCCACAGCCGCGTATTTTTCTTTAGATTCTGGCGACAACAAACGAAAATTATTATTCTCTTCTAATCTGGTATATCTGTGTATAACTGACCTCAATTCAAAACAAGCTTGGCAGTCCCAAAGACTAGCTAAAGGCGAGGTTCTACTCTTCTATCGATAAACTAGCTGCGTTGTGATTGGGTCAGACAGCCCAGTCATTTGCTTCCACAGCCGCGTGTTTTTCTTTAGATCCTGGCGACAGCAAACGGAAACCGTTATTCTACGCTTTTTTCGTATATTTGTGGACAACTGGCGTCATTTCTTACAGAACAGCCAGAAAAACAAGCTGTGTTGTGAATGGGTCAGCTAGGCCAGTCATTTGTTCCGCAGCCGCTTATTTTTCGTTAGATCCTGGCGACATCAAACGAAAATTATTATTCTCTTCTAATTTGGTATATCTGTGTATAACTGACCTCAATTCAAAACAAGCTTGGCATTCCCAAAGACTAGCTAAAGGCGAGGTTCTACTCTTCTCTCGATAAACTAGCTGCGTTGTGATTGGGTCAGACAGCCCAGTCATTTGCTTCCACAGCCGCGTGTTTTTCTTTAGATCCTGGCGACAGCAAACGGAATCCGTTATTCTACTCTTCTCTCGTGTATCTGTGTACAACTGGCGTCATTTGTTACAGAACATCCAGAAAAACAAGCTGTGTTGTGAATGGGTCAGCTAGGCCAGTCATTTGTTCCGCAGCCGCGTATTTTTCTTTAGATTCTGGCGACAACAAACGATGTCGTTGTGGAAATTAATGAAGCGCCCTGTGAAAAGAAATACGTCCCGGCTCTCGAGTATAATACGTACTGGTAAATCTAACGAGACTGTGAGTTCGTTTACAATCCGGATTTTAAAAGCTGCCAAAGCTATTTAATTTTATAAAAAGGCTTGAGGGTTTTCCAATAATTTTTCTTCTCAAATCAGTGGACGAAACCTCATAGACACTAGGACACTAACATTAGTGAGTGAGTAAAAATACTCAAAAGCAAAATAACATAAAAAATAGGCAGTCTCTAATAAAGGTGGTCATTATGCCTGTTTCATTTACCTTCACTCTTTTTGCTGACAGAGACATTTTAGACCATCTAAAATAACTACTTTTGTGGTTATAGTAATTAACAATAACAACCGTCAATTTTAAAAGAGTATTTGGAATATAAAATAAGATGTACGTAATATTGCGTTAAATGAATCATTACTTACTTACTTTTTTGAGGTCAATGCGTGGGTGAATTTTGTTGATTTTTACTTTTTATTTAGTATAAATAGGTAGAAAATGGTAAATTACAATTAGTAATTAGAAGTCCGTCGTTATCCTTACTTGATTAGCCCCCCCTCTCTTCCCTTACGGGGCAGTCGCACAAATAACGATAACCACAAAAAATGTTATTTTAAGTGGTCCAGAATGTCCCTAATAAATAAGAAGAATGTTATTAAATGTGGCCCAAAAAGTCCCCCAACAATAATTAGCTTTAATAACGCCGGTGTTTTAAACAGGTTGACAATTTTTACTGCAAACTAAGTTGAGACTTCAGCGTATATTATCCGAAATATATCCGTCGCAATATCCAGATCATTAGGGCGTGCCGTCGAAATAAATAACGCATTTGGAGCAAGACCGCGACCATATTGCCAACATTTCGGCTATTAGCCCAAAATTTACAAATTACAAGTCGGACTGATCGTAATGTAGGCTGGGAAAATACATATCTTTGTACGAAAATAGTTTTAAAACACAAAATTGCAATGACACCTAAAAAAATAACGAGTTGCATGATTGAATCCTTTTTTGTTGTTTCTGTTTTAACATAATTTATCTTTTTTATATACTTTTTTACTTATTGTTAACAATTTTATGTATTGTCTTCTATTTGTTTGATTTTTGAATTAATGTTTATCTGTAAATAAGTTTACTTTATGTTCACCCTTTGCAAATTTTTATCATTTTTGTGTGTAGATTTTGTTATGACCGTTTTTTATATATTTTATTTGTCATTACTAGTGTGGATTTTTTGTATATTTGCTTTTATGTTTTTCATTTTTAATCCTATATTATCTTAGGGTAGATTAGTTTTGAGGAGATGATTTTTCTTCGATGTTTTTTCACAAAAATAACGCTTCCAGGAGCCATCACATATAATGAACATTAACTGAATAAATCCTGACCAAGCCAAACTTGCTTAAGAGGGTATCAACAGATTTTATAAGTATTAAAAAAGATTCAAATGTCTTAAGATTTTTTTTAATTCTTATAGAATACGATATTACAAACACCTTAGACTGAAGTAGTCCCAGCTTATCCCAAAACATTTAAGTAACCCAAAGATCTTGTTCTGGTTTAGCAGGTAGAAAATACTTTTAGCCTTTTAAAAATAGATACCATACATCCAACAGGTGTAGAACCCACCCTAATAGATAAAATCTGTACCTTTTTAATAAGAGTCATGTTGGTAACCGTGTCCTTGATGCTTTTAAGAGTCTTGATTCTATACTTTATACCACAACCTTACTAGAAGCAAGAAATAATAAAAAAGAGAGACAGACCGCCTGTCTGTAAAGAAAGTAAATTTGGCGGCATGATTTTGAATCCTTTGTTGTAGTTGTGAACAATTGTTTTTTATTGATACTCTCTTGTTAGTTAAATGCAAGGATAAAACTTTTGGGCACGATTACTTATCGGTTAAACATGATTTTCTTTTGAGAAAATATATTGTAATTATTAAATAAATTTAATTTTTAGGAAAGTCTTCTATAATAAGCTTCCTTTTTTCTTTACTGGTTTTTCCATAATATCATCGTACCTATTAATTATCTCACATCATTGTTATTCTATTAAGAAAAAAAAAACTTCCATTATGACAATAAAAAGCGCTGTAAAATTTTCTATTGAAAAATAAAACTGCACTGTATCGATCGCCTGGCCTGTTCTTTGCAAATTTAATTTTTCACAACATCCATTATAAATAAACTAATAACGTCAACCGCAATAATAGAGGGTGATTCAAGCCTTTTTCAAAAGGGCTAAAAATGATATGCACACATATTTTATTGATTTGCCATTTCTCTACAATTTCAAATTTTAGAAACTTAACCTTTTGTAATATAATTCGATTCTTCCATTACTTTTTTCAAATTAATGACGCTATCAGAAAATTGTGAACACTCTCACAAAAGCGATATTTTCGAAAATCTATAATGACCTGTTGAATTTCTCACGAAATTTTCTATACGTTTAGGCATTGAAAAGCCCTTTATTATTAAGACACACACTACCCCATACAGCACACTTCGTCGGTACGTCCCGGGATAGATCAGGGACGTACTATGTACGTACATTTTAAGGCGCATTTACACAGACAAACTTTCCTTTGATGTTGAAATGCCGACAAACATTTACACGAGCCTCTTGAGCAAAATGTTCAAAGAAATGTTCGAGCAAAATCTCGTACAGAAAAACACACGTAAAGGCGCATTTACACAGACAAACTTTCCTTTGATGTTGAAATGCCGACAAACATTTACACGAGCCTCTTGAGCAAAATGTTCAAAGAAATGTTCGAGCAAAATCTCGTACAAAAAAACACACGTAAATTTTGGAGAGAATGTTGAGCAAAATTTGTTTGAAGAATTGGGGATATAAAAATTTCTTGACAAATTTAAATTTTATAGTTTTATGGGAATTCATTGAACTTAACTGAAAATAGAAAGAATAATTTTTAAAACAAGGTATTTTAATTAAGTGCTTTCCGACGGAAAACGATATGATGTCGAAATTCACGTTTTACCTCATAAGCAACTTCGATTGATCTGATTTTTATAGGGGATATCCCAGTATACTTGTAACTTTTTTGGGGTAGTAAAAAAAACGACAATAAAAAAAATATTATTTGGCAATTATTTATTGCTGTTGCCTGTAAAATGTAATAATAAAAATTTACGTTTAAAAGAATATCTCTTTATTTTACTTCCTAGTTTAAAACACAATACAATAATAATTAAGTCAAATTCAAAAACCTATATACATTTTATTAAATCTCAAATATATGAACAAAAGCACGTTCGGTCTAAATAATACCCGTTTATTACCCACTTTTACAACCCTACGATCCCAGACCCTTGTCTAAAAAAATATAATTTAGCAGTAATAGACTAGATTTCTGAATCGGAATGTTGCTCCTTTGCATATTGTTTGTTCAGTGTCAGTAATCGACCTTGATTATTACATTAAATTGACAGTAAATATCTATCTTCAGCATTTTCATGAACCTTTTGCTTTTTTAAGCAATCGTTGGGGCCTTAAACTAACTAGGTAAATCTGGTGTGAGGAATGAAAAAAAAACAATCGAAGCTAAGGGTAAAGTAAAGTAGTCGTGAGGCGCGGATTACCGCTTAAAAGTGCAATTTTTGAGTTTTTTGCCGATATTTGAAAAACTCAAAATTTTTTTGGAAAAGAAAAATTTTCCTGGGTTGTTTTTTGAATTTAGGAAAAAACCCTTGGAAATAAAAAAAACTCGCAAGAATATCCCAAAAAAACCCCCGGGCAAAAAAATCCGGGAAAAATCCTAAGAAAAAAAATATTATAAGTAACCCTAATCCATGTGACAAAACTGATAGTCAAGAGTAATGTTTCACTTGGCGTCGGCTTTTTTTCACAAAAATTTAAAATAAAAGTTGGTGTTCCATTTTTTAAAGAATTGAGATCACTGATCACAAAACGGATAGCAATAATTTGCTCAAAAATTTACCCGAACAAAATGTTCAAAGAAAAGCTCACAAAAATGTTCACGCAAAAAATTTTAGATCTTTTGCACCAGCTTTTGTTTGAGCATGTTCGTCTGTGTAATTGCGCCTTAAATTTTGGAGAGAATGTTGAGCAAAATTTATTTGAAGAATTGGGGGTATAAAAATTTCTTTACAAATTTAAATTTTATAGTTTTATGGGAATTCATTGAACTTAACTGAAAATAGAAAGACTAAGTTTTAAAACAAGGTATTTTAATTAAGTGCTTTCCGACGGAAAAACGATATGATGTCGAAATTCACGTTTTACCTCATAAGCAACTTCGATTGATTTGATTTTTATAAGGGATATGCCAGTATACCATAATTGGCACTTATTTGTTGCTGATGCTGGGTTAGGAGAAGGTAAATCCGTAGACTAGTGAGAGGGGGTTTTGGTCAAATGAATATTGACACACAAAATTACATTACAACAAACAAGGGTCAACGCAGTTTTTTTTATGAAAGTTTTAGAACAAATCTTTCCATAAATAAATGGCTCTCCGACGCAAAACAAAGAAATTCGTTTTATTTTATTGACGCGTAGAACTTGCGTTTCCGATTTTTTAAATATTGAAATTTTTGGCGATTTTTACAAGCTTTTATTTATGTATGTTTGTATGTTCGGCTCAAATCTTGCAACTCAAATTTGGTATTCAATTTCAGTTTTCGGTGTGTATTTATAGTTGCGGCGACAATACAATAATATGGTATTATTAGGCACCCCCTCCCGCTAATGAGGAAAGTGGAGGAAGAAAAAGATTTATTTTTTTCGATTTCAATCAAAATTGGCATACAGGGGTTTTTAGGGAAGAGAATTATCGAAAGGATGGATTTATGATAGTCTAAAAATTAAAAAATTATTTTGAATAAAAAGAAGCTTTTATAAAATATAAAGTGCACTAAAAAGTAGAAAATAAATTTTAGCATTCTCATATCATAATAATAAAAGCGACGGGCGCAAACTAAAACTAAAAATGTCCATCCATATATCAGAGACACGTAGAGTAGTTTGGGTCGAGTTGGGTTGGATTTACTTCACAAAAAATTGAACTTACAATACCAGATAAAGAATTCTTTATATTTACACGTCGTAGTTGTGGTGAGAGTATTTTTTGTATTTATGGTATTTATTGTATTTTTGATACGTTAGTTATAAACGCCTTACCACTCATATCTCTTTATATTACTTCCTAGTTTAGTCTTTTACAATAATAATTAAGACAAATGAAAAAACCTATTTACATTTTATTAAATCTCAAATATATGAACAAAAGCACGTTCGATTTAAATAATACCCGTTTATTACCCACTTTTACAACCCTACGATCCCGACCCTTGTCTAAAAAATATAATTTAGCAGTAATAGACTAGACTTTTGAATCGGAATGTTGCCCCTTTGCATACTGTTTGTTCAGTGTCAGTAATCGACCTTAATTATTACATTAAATTGACAGTAAATATCTATCTTCAGCATTTTCATAAACCTTTTGCTTTTTTAAGCAACCCTTGGGGCCTTAAACTAAGTAGGTAAATCTGGTGTGAGGAATTAAAAAAAACAATCAAAGCTAAGGTTAAAGTAAAGTTACAAAAATATGTTTTAAAAAAATCCCCTCCCTCCCCACCACTCCTCATAGTCGTGAGTGCAATTTTTGAGTTTTTTGCCGATATTTGAAAAATTCAAAAATTTTTTGGAAAAGAAAAATTTTCCTGGGTTGTTTTTCGAATTTAGGAAAAAAACCCTTGGAAATAAAAAAACTCGCAAGAAAGTCCCAAAAAAACCGCCGGGCAAAAAAATCCGGGAAAAACCCTAAGAAAAAAATATTAGAAGTAACCCTAATCCATGTGACAAAACTGATAGCCAATAATAATGTTTTGCTTGCCGTCGGCTTTTTTTCACAAAAATTTAAAATAAAAGTTGGTGTTCCATTTTTTTAAAGAATTGAGATCACTGATCACTGATGTGAAATTTTATTTATTCTCATCTTTAAAAATATGTTTCCAAAACAGATAGCAATAATTTGCTCAAAAATTTACCCGAACAAAATGTTCAAAGAAAAGCTCACAAAAATGTTCGCGCAAAAAATTTTAAATTTTTTGCACGAGCTTTTGTTTGAGCATGTTTGTCTGTGTAATTGCGCCTTTAAACAAGCAATTACAGACGTACACTGAACGTACATCTATTAAATTATAAATAGTTACACAAAGTTAAATATTCAAACAACTAAATATGACTTCTGGGGTGACATCTGTGACTCTGGTCTAAAATATATACCTCAATATTGCTTGTCTAAAGAACTGTCACGATTAGGCCGTGTTCAAAAACTTTGTTGGTCATAAAATTGAGGCACTTGGAATTCGTGGCAACATTAATAATTTAACAGTTTCGTTTTTACATGGACGTAGATTTAAAGTAAAAAACCAAAACACTACTTCTGAAATGTTTGAACAACCTATCGGAACACCACAGGGTAGTATTTTAGCGCCGATTATTTTCCTGCTTTTTATTAATGACATTGGCGAACACATAGTGCTGAAAAAGTATTTTTGTATGCAGAGGATACTCTTATAATAATATACGGGAAAATCTTAGAAAAAGTCGAAGAGCTCGCAAGAACAATGCTTAATCAGTTTGCCAAATGGTGCACTCAAAATAAACTTATGATAATCTCTCTCCAAAACAGTTGTTATTGAATTAAAAACAAGGTCAAAAGTACCAGCTGTTCCGTCTTTTTCTTTTGGGGATTATATATTCTAGAGCTTAGTAGTAAGATGAATTTCCTGGGAATAAATATTGATTCCTGCTTATCTTGGTAGGCGCAAATTGATGGAGTGTGTAATAAACTAAGTAGCCGCTTTTATGTTATAAATACACTTAAGGATCGAACCGACGAAGCTACTTTGTTAATAACATACTACGCGTTTGTTTATTCTGCAATATCTTATAACATTTGTGTCCGGGGACAATCTGTTGGGATTTCCAGAGCATTTGTTCATCAAAAACGAATAATTCGACCAATTTTTAATCTTAGTTTTCGAGAATCATGTAGAGACCTTTAAAAAAATATAGAATACTTACGGTCCCATCAATATACATTTATAAATGATTGTCTTTCTTATACAGACCGCTTCAAGCTACTGCGAACATAGGGCGGAAGAAGTCTAATTTGCCAGTGTACCTACATGCAGAGATACCGCACGCCTATCAGTGAAGCAACCAATACTCAGGCTTGCGATCACCACTTGCATGACTTTCCTTTGGTATTTAGTACGCCTCTAACCACGGTGCTGTGTGGAGCGTAGTCAATGAAACCGGAATTTGGTCAATAAATACGCAAATTTTTATAACGAAAGTTTCTTATTTTTTGTCACTGATAAATAAGAGCGTTTTATTGTCAACTGCTCAGATTTATCAGTGACGACGTGTTACAATGAAAATAATAAGGAGAAACAAAATAAAAGCAAGTTCTCAAAATAAAATAATACATTCTAAAAACCAAAAAGATTCTCCCAGTCAAAAAAAAATTAAAGGAAATGTTCGAAAAGTCCTCCTTGCTCGGCTAGACAATATCCGAGCCTACTATAAAAACCCCTTCTAACGTTTCCAAGCATGTTAGGGGTGATAATTTGAAAAGCGTCTTCCAAAACAGATAGAAGTCATTAGGAATAAGATCGGGAGATCGAGCTGACCATAAAATAGTTCCCCGTGTACTTATAACCCGATTAGGAAATACATTATCAAGATATTTCCTAACAAGGCCAACATTGTGAGCGGAACAACCATCTTGTTGTTTACACCTAACAACTGCAGTTGGAATAATGTGCTGCTGCAGTAGATCCAAGTATCTAGGACCATTAAAATTGCAATTGCCGTTAATAAAAAATGGCCTAATTACGTGTTCCCCTATAATACCCCCCCCCCAAACATTTAGTTTTTGGGGATACTGTGCTCTTACGTCAAAATACAAATGCAAATTTTCCCTCGACCAATATCGAACGTGTGTTGGGTTATGACGATTTGACCATTTGACCATGTGCACTTTTTCGGCAACTTCGTAGACATCCATTTTTGGTTTTAAAAATGTATTATTTCAATTAAGAACTTACCCATCTGTTTCTCGAGCAAGGCAGAAATAAAACAAAATAATAAAAACAAAATGAATTTCCAAAAGATAACACTGCAGCGTGCTTCGAATCCACCTCGGTCGTACGGCACGGAGAGTAAATTGGACTTGATTCCCCCTATGTTCGCAGTAGCTTGAAGCGGTCTGTATTTTGCTCATTTAAATAAAAATATTTCGTAGGCGGCAACAGCTACAAAATTAATTTTAACGCAACAAAATAGCTACAAAATGGCTTCAAAATATAGCACTGAAAATATTTGGGCCTATTATGGTGGTCTCCCCAGGTTAAGGACAATCAATTGGCGATTATTCCCTTATTTTAACACTTTTATGCAGGGCTCTTTTTCATGATTTAAGCGAAAATTCGATGAAAAGGTGTACTCTATCGCAGATTTCGACCAACTGCAATCTCTAACTCTAGTGCTTTGTATCAGTAGAGATGGTTCAATCAAAAGGTGGTGAGATAGGTCGTGTTTATTGGGTTTTGCGTAACTTGTGATACCTTCCCACTTAAATATCCGGTAAAACGTTATTTAAATCTGATTAAATCGTTTTTTTCTTTAAAAAAAGAAAACGTTTATTTAGCGGATATTCAGCGTTTTTTTTACTATGTAAATAGGGTTTTTTTAGTTCTATTTAGTGGGTGCTAGCTTTCCAAAGATCTTTGTTAGATTACTGTACGACATAACCTAGAACTTTACAAAAAATCGCCTCTTTATGCGGGTAGTAAAATTTTTAATCTCCTGCCATTTAATTTAAAAAACATATCTAGTCAAAAGATTTTTTCAAAAACACTTAAAGAACCTATTAAAAGAGCCCCACTACTCTATATCTGAGTTTACTGAGTCCCTTCGTACTAATGGGTAATATTTTATTTGTATTTTTTGATATATATTTTTTTTGAAAGTAAAACTCGTGGCATATCGGACAAAGCGTTTTTGTTTCTCACTTCATTACGACCAGGCCTCTAATGTCTAATGGAGAATTCAGACACCTACAGACCTGTTTCATCCTTATTAGGAATCATCAGGGAGTCATAGGATTATACCTGTGGGGGGGAGGGGGGGCACTAGTCATTGAAAAGTCAACGCATTTTTACAGAACTGCAAGTTATTGAATTGATTCAAAATGTTAGGTAAATTCATCCTGTACTCACCCTGTACAGTGTGTGGAAACCATCATAAAAAAAACTCAACGTGTTACGGAAACTCCTATTTAATCGATATTAATAAATTATGCCTTATTTTTATTGAATAAATTAAAAGGCAAGACATAATAAGCCTTGTAAACACATATTGAACAAAAAAAAACCGAACTGAAAGTTTATCTAAGGTGGATTACTGTTCATTCCAATTCTTCGGAAAAATTTCGATAAGGTGGCCAACATTTACAGTGAGATTTACTAAGATTTAGGACAGGTCTAAATATTTACACCTGTGGGGGGGGCACTAAATTTTAAAACAAATTTTTAAAAACACTTACCCCTACAGAAGAGACACAAAGCTATTGCTATTTTGTATTGTTATTGCAAAATACCACTGAAAAACTGATTTTTGTTCTCAAAATAAACCACCATATTTTAGGAGAAAATGCCCTAAAACTAATTTTTTTTGACAGGTTTCAAATTGGAAAATGATGAATACGCCAAAAATTTGGCACATAATAGCTTCATTATCTGTATTTGACGTTATAAAGTCGGTGATCTTTTAGTTCTCCTCTGGGGGGTGGTTAAAATTTATAGCCCCCAGAGAGGATTTTTTTGTGTCAAGGATTAATTTACCTTATTTAATAGCATTAACCAATAAAACACCTCCAACTTTGTCAAGAAAAACGCCATATTCTGAACCCGTTTTAAGCACAAAAAATACATTTATTAGAACACTACGAGGCAAAACAAGCATAAGTGAAGGTCACTGATTATGAACGAAAAATATACCAAACAAAAACACCCAAAACAACTATATTACTTTATTTACAAACTGAAATTAAAATATTGAGGTTATCTAACAGCTCAGTCAAGAAAACTTTCCTTACTCAAAGCCCATTCATTTTAAAGATGTAGCTTTCATCAGTAGAGGTTGGTGCAAGCCACGGTACAAGCAGAGGTAAAAAATCCGAACTCGCTGTGATTTGAACTTGAATTTGAAATTTTTTCTACAGAGTGTATGCCCCGCATGGGTTTAAATTTTTTAATTTTCTTTTCTCCTAAATTGAAACTTTCTTCTTAAATTCAACAAAAGATTGTGTTAAGACAGGCACCTATATAACTTAATATTTTAATTAATTAGTCAATAAACAAATTTATTCGATTTTTTCTTATAAATCAAATTATGGCTAAAACTCAAGGTGGTTTAGTAAGCTTAAAACCAAAAATTTCAGTTAAACTTAGGACTGTCCTAAAATAGACTAAACCCTTTAAGTAAATCCAACCTTTAAAGATTATACTGCCATTATGAGTTACTACGTGTACCTAAAAGCGCTTTTAAATAAGGACGGTTTGAAATAAAATCGCTTTCTTCCAGGATTTATATGTCCTTCATTAAATGTCATTAAATAAGTTAGTTTAAAGAAGAAACAAATAAAACAACTTATCTAACAACAGATTTTTCGGAAAATCCGGTTTAGGTATTTCTTTAGGTTGGTAAAAATGCGCTACAGAGCTTAGAATCGCTTTCTTAAATTGTTTCAAAATAAAATCGATTTAGGGCTTAAATCGGTTTTAGTGGTGTTTATACGACAACATTTTCCAACCGTCCTTAAATAAAAGCGCTTTAACAGGCCCGTATAAACACAGTAACTGTTAAAAAAAGCATATATAAAAAAAAATAAAATCCAACTAAAAACCAAATCTCATTGCACAAACTTAATTAGCCTATATTTAGAAAGACCTTGTTTGATTTTTTCAAGGCGCCGCGATTCGAGGGGGTCCACTTTCCCAACCCAATGTAGCAAAGTATTTTTGCAGAGTTAAAAATATCCATCCTATCCGGGATTCGAACCCGGGGCTTTCCGTGCGGCAGGCAAATGCGCTAACCACTGAGCTACTGAGACCGGCAAAAAAATTATATGTAAATTTTATATATAGGTGCAAGGGAATCTCAACCACGTCAAAAATATGTGAAAAATTCAAGGATTCTTAGCAAATTTTCCAACCCCACCAAATTCCCGACTAGTTTTCAGAAATAAAGATATGGCTACTTTTTTTTGACTTGTTGTTTATTATGTATCTTTGTCACATAGAATTAGTTAGGGCTGGAATTTACAGTCGATCCTTAAGGCCTTCCTTCGCTGAGGATTCCTCGAGGGCTCCTTATTGAGTCCGTTTTATAGTCTTCCTCGAGAAAGGCTTGCTAAAAGTCACTCTTGAGGTCGCGCAATATGCGCCAACGTTGCGTTTTTGCTGTTTTTTTTTTGTTGGTTGTCAAGAACGTTAGGTTATTTTTTAATTTGTGTGATTTTACTGGAGAACAGAACTGCTTTTTCCAATGAGGAAAAGGAAGTACTCCTTTGACCGGTGGCAAAATTTTCCATATTGGAATCCAACAAAAAAAGATGCATGCATCACTTCAAAGAAATCAAAGGGCATGGGAAGAAATAACCAAATATTACAACAGCAATTTCTATCACAGTTTCACAAATTATGTTAAGAATAAACTTGAAAACTGTGTCAAAATACGTTTTTTAGTTACGGGGGAAACCATTTTAATTCCACCACACAAAAAAAAACATTCGCAACATTGTGGAAGAAAAACGCAAATATTCTTTCAAGAAACCCAGGAAAAATAAGGATACGACAAAATGTACAGGGTGTCTCATTTTTGATGGGATTCAATGGGAAACTCCGTTGCTATTGAATATAGAGACATGCGGTTTTCGCATTACTTCTTACTTTTTTGAGCTTTAAAAGTTAAGAAATGGTCGCAATAACCAAATGATGATATCTCCCTTAATTTAAGAGATAATTGATTTCTGTAGAAACATGTCTGTGGACACCTTATTAGAAAAACACAATGGTCTTTTCGAAATTTTAATGCGACGTTTCGTTTCGTACACAGGGTGTTTCAAATTCGATGCTCACCATGGGGATCAGGATCAAAAAGTTAAATACAGACCAAAATGTTTTACTTCATATTTTGGTTTCTTTTTAAGTTTGTTATTTTAACAAAATATAAATTTCTTCATTTTGAAGTTTCAATCCCGAAAAAAATCATCTTCAGTGCATTTTTTTTTCCGGGAAGATCCTGTTCCATTTTAATTATATTTTTTTTATACCATTTATATTTAACTACTATATAGTAGACCTGACCAACCAAGATATATTATATGAACATACCGGGTGAACCGAAAAAAAAGACAAATTTGTTTTTGCTATAAATTCAATAAAAAAAACTGTATTGATAACACAAATAAGCCTTTTGAAGAAAAAATAAATGCGCAACACAAAATATTTAGAAAAAAAAATGGCAACTTATAACAAAAAGGGATTTAAAAACGGTAGGCATAGCGAATGTTTCTTTTTTAAAGGGCTTATTTATTTTATCAATACATTTTGTCCGGTTTTTTCGATTCACCCGGTATGTTCATATAATATTAATTTGGTTGTCCAGGTCTACTATATAGTGGTTAAATCAAAAAAAAAAATGGGACAGGGACGTACCAGAAAAAAAGATGCACTGAAGATGATTTTTTTCGAGATCTAAACTTCAAAATAAACAAAATAATAGTTTATTATCAAACAAACTTAAAAAGAAACTAAAATATGATGAAAACATTTGTGGTATATATTTAACTTTTTATCCTGATGATGGTATCTACGAAACGAAACGTCGAATTAAAATTTCGAAAAGACCATTGTGTTTTTCTTAAAAGGTTGACCATTTTTTACATAACTCAATTATCCCTTAAACTAAGGGAATTATTATCAATTGGTAATTCCGACCATTTTTCAACTTTCTCCTGTAGCTCAAAAAAGTAACACAGAAAATGGGACACCCGGTAAATTCTGAGTAAGGGCGAGAGAAAAGTGGGTCAAAGAAGCGTATTAACCTACAAAACGTGGCGAGCTTTGCTTTAAAAGTCACATTTTTATACTAACAAGTAAACGTGGGATTACGATGCAAAATGAACACGACGTAACTGATGCAAATGCCCTTCCAAACTTCAATCTTTCACCGGCGATAGCCTTCAAATCATATCGAGACGATCGAAAATATTTCTGCCCGACTTTTTTTTAAATAATAATTTTAATTTCTACACGAAGTTATAGCATAAGGTATAAATGTCAGCAAAACGCATTAAATCCAGTTTTCGAAAATGAAGTTGCGTTTTTTTCTGCAACGTTGCGGTGGAAAAAATGGCGTCGAATCCACCGGACATTGGAAAACATGACGGAAATATCTAGGTACGTTTACATGTGCGACTTACATCTATTTTATAGCAATTATAAAAAAAAAAATTTAAATGCCAGATTTGTTTTGGTTTGTTAAGTGACTCACCATTCAATATTTTTATTTAATTTTATTGGGTATACTTCGTTTGCCAATTCTATTTATATTATATAATAATGTCCATTTGCACCGCAGAGTTAAAACCAGATATAAATTTAAAACGCCCATTTTCATTTGCACCGTATTTTAAAACCGGATTTAAGGGTCGTTAAACCCGGTTTAGCATAAAACTTATTGTTTCCTATTGGTCAGATTTTTACGTTGCAGTTGCAGCAAGTTGCATGAAAATAGATTAGACTTTTTATCTAAAAACACAATGATCGATGTACCTTTTTTGTAGTTTTGGGTTTTTGCTTTTGTTGATACAGCCTCGAACGGATCCAAAAGTTTTATGCGTGCAAATGTAAACGTAGCTGTGATGTCAGAAATAAAGAGATGGCTATATTTGTTTGACTTGTTGTTTATTCAAAACAAAATTATGATTGTTTTCCACAAACCAAAACTACACTTTTTTGCACTCGACGCGCGTTTCGCTAACAACGTTAGCATCATCAGGAGACGATAAACAATGACCTAAATTAATCTACGCTCTATCTTATATACAATCCTTTAGTGGGCGGAGATAAGACTAATAACTTGTGATTGATCACGATTTTTAATCCTATCTCCCCTCAACCAAAGAATTAAGTGTACTAAACGGGATGGGTCCTCTATCTTTATTTAAACTATTTCTGGATTTAATGATTTCCATACTTTCATATGCATTCAAGTCTTTTGTTTGGTACACTTTTTAGAAGTTTTAGGTTATCTAATGTGAATCTATGATTGTTTTCAAAAGCATGCTCGGCCACACTTGACTTTTCTGTTCTTCCGTATTTTACGCGTGCTAAGTGTTGTTTAAAACGTGTTTGAATAGAGCGTCTCGTTTGGCCAACATATTTTTGGTCACAATTCATGCAACTAATTTCGTAAATTAGTATATCAATCCGGTAACACAATAAGAAGCTTACTAGGAAATCCCAAGGATAAAACTACAGTTCTAGAAAAAAGTGGAATTTACGAAATTAGTTGCATGAATTGTGACCAAAAATATGTTGGCCAAACGAGACGCTCTATTCAAACACGTTTTAAAGAACACTTAGCACACTTAAAATACGGAAAAACAGAAAAGTCAAGTGTGGCCGAGCATGCTTTTGAAAACAATCATAGATTCACATTAGATAACCTAAAACTTCTAAAAAGTGTACCAAACAAAAGACTTTTGAATGCATATGAAAGTATGGAAATCATTAAATCCAGAAATAGTTTAAATAAAGATAGAGGACCCATCCCGTTTAGTACACTTAATTCTTTGGTTGAGGGGAGATAGGATTAAAAATCGTGATCAATCACAAGTTATTAGTCTTATCTCCGCCCACTAAAGGATTGTATATAAGATAGAGCGTAGATTAATTTAGGTCATTGTTTATCGTCTCCTGATGATGCTAACGTTGTTAGCGAAACGCGCGTCGAGTGCAAAAAAGTGTAGTTTTGGTTTGTGGAAAACAATCATAATTTTGTTTTAGTGCAACCAAAGGTTCCAAATTCCCAACATTGTTGTTGTTTATTGTGTATGACTATCATTATCATATGGAATTAGTTGGGACGAGTTGGACTTAGTTAGGATTAAGGTCTAATATTAAAAAAATAATAAATAAAAGGTGTTTGTTTTTAGACATAGATATAAGTTTACTAAATGATTTTTGCCCATTTTACTAAAGCCCATTTGCGAGCTGTAATTTTACTGCTTCCTCCTCCTGCTCCTTCTGTGATGTGTTGCTTTTTCCACTTTTTAAACGACGAAAGTTCTTATTGGGCTCCTTTAATAAAAATTCAATATCCCGTCAGAACAAAAATCTTCTAAAGATCATGACTACGACGAGTTTTGAACCATTCTTGTAAAATTAAAAACAAGAAATTATAAAACAAAGAAGAAGTTAAGAAAACTCCAAATCAGTTACTTCAACCGAAAAGAAACTACAAAACAAAAGATCAAAAGATCTTGGGTGGAAATAACGAAAATTCAAACTTGGATGAGCATCCCACAAGGAACTGATGAGCCCACGCTGGTTACCCAGGGCGAAACATCGTTTTATCATTTCTCTTTTCGCTTTGATCTTTTGTGTGTTCCTTGTGGGATGCTCATCCAAGTTTAAATTTTCGTTATTTCCACCCAAGATCTTTTGATCTTTTGTTTTGTAGTTTCTTTTCGGTTGAAGTAACTGATTTGGAGTTTTCTAAACTTTTTCTTTGTTTTAATTGCCTTAGGAGCATAATCCTACTGAAAATATTAACACGCCAGGACGAATTCGTATCAGGTAACTTGGATAAGTAAGTACCAGTGCGGAACGATGCCTATTTGTGAGTGGTTCAAGGTTGGAAATCAAAGTGTATGATGGTGTTTAAGAAATTCTAACCAAAAAATTTAGCAACCACCGCAACGCCACCGACTTTCAAAGCTGGTGGAAATAATCAGCGATAGGGTATGTCCGCAAATTTAAAGTTTTAGTCGGGATATGCTCAAAAGACAGAATGAAAACAACGACGATTTTCCGTCATTCTCGGACATACCTCTTTTGACATCGGCACTCATAATAATAAAGGCTGATCTACATAAAATTTAATGAATTCTGATAAATTTGACAATATTTGCCCTATTTAACACAACAACACGATTAAAATAAATAAAAGTAATAGTTCTCTCACAGTCTCACAAATGATTTTAGGAATAAATTTGAAAACTGTTTAAAAATCCGTTTTTAGTCTCGTGTGAACACATCTTAATTCCACCAAACAAAAAAAAACATTCATTTTGTCCAACGCCAATGCAACGTTGCGGAAAAAAACGTAACTTTATTCATACGAATAGCACAGTTTTCTTACATGATGCCTGAGAGGCATAGTTTTTCGTTTTTCGTTAAAATTGCAGCAAATGGATTTAATGCGTTAACAAATGTTAAATCATTTATCTTTGACGCACAACCAAACCCGGACTAATTTTCATCCATCGCCTGCTTATCCAGCTTTCCACTGTGATGTTTTTACCCGTGCTGTCTGACGCTAAGAGTATATATTTGCATAGAAACTTTCAGCTCTTTAAAAACTTTTTCGGGTATAACTTTCCGCTTTCAGAAAGTTTTATCGTTAGACCGTCTTATTTCCATTTTTTTCTTCGCGAATTCATGATAACGCAATGAAATAAAATTAAAACTCGACTTATTTAACTTAAATTAACTACTTAGTTTTTAATTAATAAGTTCTTATTAGTGCATGCAAAATTGCAAAATTTTAAAATAGGAAACATTTACTTTAGATTGTACTCAAAATAGTAAAAATTATTTTAAATATGAAGCCCTTAACAAGTGCGACCTTGACTCAAACCGAGTCACAACAGAAAGTCTGCCCGCGCGGCGTATGCGCGCGACTTTTCACTACTCTAGTGGTTTGTTCAGGTTCGTCGAAATTTCCTGTTCTAAACAGTCCGGAGCATGCGCGCTTAAAAAAAACGCGTTCTGGTTCGACCACAACTGTTCTGAACTGAAAAGTTTTGTGTTCGGGTTACTACCGAAAATTTGTCCAGGACCGGTTCAATACTGTTCTGTACAATCCCGTGAAGCTGGGCGGAATTAAATGGAACTGTATAGGACTATTTTGTGACGTATGCGCAAATTCATTTACGCATGCAAAGTTTGTGCGAACAAATAATTTTTTCCTCGAAAATATACCGAAATAAATGGGTTTTTACGAAAAATAATAAAAAGCCAGGATTACACTTGTTATTATTTTATTATTCGCGTGGATTTTTATAAAGGTTTTGTCGAGGGTTTTGTATGGTGTGACCTAAAGAAGAATCCCTGCCTAACCCAAAAATTCAGCTTTTTGAGTGTTAAATATCTGTTCTTTCAAAAACTCCAGAATTTCACTTTGGAAGAATTAGACAAGATTCTACGTCGTCATCAGCCGTTGGCAGATTTTTTAAATGAAATTTTACAAGCTATGAATTTTGTAGAAGAAACTGTGGAACTATATGATCAGAACCAAATCATGGAAAATTTTCGGTAATATATTTATTTTATGCTAAAATTAAAAGACACAATTAAGATTAAGTGCTTCTTCTCCTTCACTCTAATATTATGGCAATTTTATGAAAATGCGTTCGGGTTCGTCCAAAAATTGTAAACTGTTAAGAACAGTCCGGTCTATTGCGCAACTATCACGCGCAGTTCTAAAACGTTCTAGGACAGTTTTAAAATTCGGAACCCGAACAAACCAATGCTTCTTCTTCACCCTATTATTATGACTTGCTATCAATGCACATGCGGCAATTTTATGAAAATGCGTTCGGGTTCGTCCAAAAATTGTAAACTGTTAAGAACAGTCCGGTCGATTGCGCAACTTCACGCGCAGTTCTAAAACGTTCTAGGACAGTTTTAAAATTCGGAACCCGAACAAACCAATGCTTCTTCTTCACCCTATTATTATGGCTTGCTATCAATGCACATGCGGCAATTTTATGAAAATGCGTTCGGATTCGTCCAAAAATTGTAAACTGTTAAGAACAGTCCCGTCGATTGTGCAACTATTACGCGCAGTTCTAAAACGATCTAGGACAGTTTTAAAATTCGGAACCCGAACAAACCAATGCTTCTTCTTCACCCTATTATTATGACTTGCTATCAATGCACATGCGGTAATTTTATGAAAATGCGTTCGGGTTCGTCCAAAAATTGTAAACTGTTAAGAACAGTTCCGTCGATTGCGCAATTATCACGCGCAGTTCTAAAACGTTCTAGGACAATTTTAAAATTCGGAACCCGAACAAACCAATGCTTCTTCTTCACCCTATTATTATGACTTGCTATCAATGCACATGCGGCAATTTTATGAAAATGCGTTCGGGTTCGTCCAAAAAATGTAAACTGTTAAGAACAGTTCCGTCGATTGCGCAATTATCACGCGCAGTTCTAAAACGTTCTAGGACAGTTAAAATTCGGAACTCGAACAAACCATAGAAAAATCCAAGAGAAGCCATCCCCGCTGCTAGGTTCCCTGTAGCCTGCAGCTATGATACGCCGGCAGCAGCAATATGCCTGCTTTCATGTGCGCCGAGAGGTCATTGAACCTGCTAAATGCATCTAGCATGGAATGGAAGTTTAAACAGTTATCGGTAAGTACAGTGTACGTGCGTCGGCTTCGTGCGATATAGAAGATAATACGGACCTGTACACTTGATTTCAAAAAAAACTCATACTTGCATTTTTTCCTATGCCACAAAATTTAGCTTTCCATTAGTGTATACTATTATAAGGCACCACCAGCTTAGTATGCCTGACAGCTTAAAATTCAGTGTGACATCCTTAAAAAGGCCACAGATATCACCATTTACAAAAGTTCAAATTATCACTCGAGTTATAGAAGACGGCTGGTCTATAAGAAGAGCGGCCACCCAATAACGTTCTTGGTGATCATGACTTCTGGGAGAGGGTGGTTTTCACTGACGAAAAAATTTTTCAATCATCTTCAAGCAGCAGGAGAATTTTAGTTTATCGTCCACCCAATTCTAGATTTGAACCCGAATATACAAACCAAATTAAATAAGCTGAACATTTTTCTTGTAAACATGTGGGGCTGATTTAGTGCTAGAGGTTTGGGTTTTTTTTGAGAGAATCGAAAGAAGATTCAATAGTGTAAGATATATTGAAATCCTTGAAAACATTATGCTGCCATCTGTACAGGCTTTAAATGAAAATAATAACTTCGTTTATCAGCAGGACAACTGTCCAGTACACACGGCTAATTTTGTTCGCCAATGGTTTCAGAATAATAATATAGAAACACTTCCTTGGCCAGCCAACAGCCCTGACCTTAACCCAATGGAAAATATATGAGGTCGAACCGTTAAAATAATATACCAAAGGAATTGGAGACCACGAAATGCTAAAGAGTTAAGCGCTATTTATCTTAGAAGTCCATTAGTATTTTTAAAATTTGACCTTTTCGATGCGCAGACGTTTGCAGCTTGTAATAGGGAAAAATGGTGATCCCATTAAATACTAAATTATTTATTTTAGTTCTTTTTTAAGTTAAAATAATTAGTATTAAGTTTACCATCGTTTTTGTCCTAATCCAAGTTTCCTATCCTCGAATTGTTTTCAATCGAGCGCTGTTTCCATCGTATTATTATTTTATCAACTCCAAAACGGGTTACCGCCCTCTTTATAGAACAGCCTTCGTCCGTTACTCGAGTGATAATTTGATACTGTTCAATAAAGACTTTACTAAAACATTATTTTTGATGATTTTTTAGTATTATGCAAAATTTAATATAAAAATAAGTTCGCCTTTAATTTAAGTAAAAAAATATCTTCAGTTTTAGAGACCTTTTTTAAACAATATGACAAATTGTCGTACTTTTGAAGTTTTTAGGCATCTTAGCTGGTAGTCCGTATATATTATACACTTTTAGAAAGGTCAATTTTGTGACTGCATGTATGCGTTTTTTTTAAAATCAAGTGTACATGCAGATACCGTCAACTTCAGCCGACCAGAATAATGCTAAAAATGGTGTGTCTTAATAATAAAAGGTTTTTCAACGCTTAAACCATAGAGTAATATACCTACGGAACAGAGGCGCAAAGCGGACCGAAGTGGATCGCAGGCTCCTGCGCGAATCCTCGCGAAAAGCGTTTCTGCGCACAAATCTGCGATCCATTTCGACCGGCTTTGCGCCTCTGTTCCGTAGGTATATTACTTTATGCTTAAACCTATGGAAAATTTCGTGAAAAATTCAACGTCAGGAGAAACTTTCGTAGACATCGTTTTTGTTCATTGAAAATGAGATTCTCCAAAGCTTGTCAGAGCATGCAGGTTTTTATGATGACGTCATTGACGCATTTGCAAAATGTTATGGTTTTTTTGTACCCTTTGTATTTGTTGAGAAACAGAGAGGACAAACCACCAAAATATGTTATTTTAATAGGCAGATTCTCCCCAGAATTTGTAAAGACTTTAATCTTAATTAAGATTAACTACATGCAAAGATATACCCAGGGGTAAATATCTACTTTTGCTGGGGACTATTTTTCGAGGCAGAGAGAGGGATCGGAATCCAGTGCATAATTAAATGACCGTTGATAGCTCTCAATATAGTGATCAAAAATTTAGATTATCTGGGACGTCAGTTGTGAACGCAACTGGACGCTAACTTTAATAATAAACGAAAATACACATTTTAGTAAGATGATTTTTAACTTGTGAACTGACAACTTAGTTAGAATGCGAGGGGGTGACCACTCCGCGAAATCGCGTCACATTTTGGCTGCGAAATCCTTGTGAAATCGCCCGAAATCCTTGCGAAATCACGCGAAATCCTTGCGAAATCACGCGAAATCCCGCAAGTCTTTGCGAAATCATAGGAAAAATATGTTAAACGCGAAATCGCGTCACAAATTTCACACTAGTGAATACCCCCTCGTTAGAATGATATAGAACTCATATCAGGTTATTTGTTTTGATTTGGTCGATTGTACTTTTAGGTCAAAAAAATAATTACAGAGTGTAAAATACACAAGTCATAAAATAATATAATAGTCAGTGGTAATTACAATGGCGATAAAGTTTATAACTAATTGTAAGTGTTAAATATTACAATAAAAATCAAAGCTGAACAAATTAAAAGTTTAAGAAAAAATCAACCTAGATATAAGCAAACTTTATTTAAAAATCGAGACAGAGAATGATGTTTTAAGTAGGACTTTAATTTTACTTTAATGGTCAAGCCATGATGGTAATTTAAGGCTTAAAATATTTTAGCATACTTTAAGGGGTAACGTTTTTGATTAAGCAATTTTTATTATGTGTCCCACATTTTTATGCAATGATTCTGCTCACATTTTAAAGCTATCTTTCCAATTTTCGATTTCTAGAATAAAACACTCACATTTTTCAAGTTTTCACAGTTTTTTTAACGTTCAAAAAAAGTACTGCCAAAAAATATTTTTTTCTCTGTTCAAATGAAAAATATTTAGAGAGATAGGGCAGAATTTTAGAGGTAGATGGAGATATTTTTATCCAAAAAACAGCAAAAATTGTAATTTTTCAAAGTGAAAAGTGTGTAAAACATAAGGTGGTACTAATTTCTTTCAATCAAAGTTCTTGACAGTCTTTAAATTTATCAAAAAACGTGTCCTACTAAAGTGTATTTTAGCACTTCTAAACAGGTATTTAACAAAATTATTTTAAGGTTCATCATGGCTTTACCCTAAAGCTTCTTAATTTTTTACACTCTTGGGTGCAATAAATAAGCAGTTGTTATTACTTGCGCGTCCAAAAAAAAAATTGTTACTCCCAGGAAAAATTACGAATTTCGTATAAAATGTACACAAAAAAAGGGTTTTTGAGCCAAATAAATATTTGTTTCACATCGTCCAAAGAAGTATTTATTTGAATCAAATAAATATTTATTTCTATCAAGCTAGATTTATTTGACTTAAAGAAATTTATTTTGGCCTAAATAAATATTTGTTTGGTTCAATCAAAGATTTGTTAGGACCATGGGAAACAAATATTTATTTAGGTCAAAATAAATTTCTTTAAGTCAAATAAATCTTGCTTGACAGAAATAAGTATTTATTTGATTCAAATAATTACTTGTTTGGACCATGGGAAACAAAAATTTATTAGGCTCAATCTCGGGCTCAACTAAATCTTTTTTTCTGTGAATGTATTGATTTCCGGTTCGAGTCGTCAGCTAACCGCGAAGGAAAAAAAAATAAACTTTAAATTATGGGGTCGCAACTTTTTCCATAAAGATACAATCACGAACTTCTTTCCTTTAACTTTGCTGATTGTTTTAAATTTGTTTTGCTTCGAAAACTTTTCCAAATGATTTCGTCGTCCGAAGTTTTGACTGTGGATTTGAATAATTTATGCAAAATTTTATTTCATATTTTACTTGAAAGCGAGCGTAAAATACAAGGACCCGGTAAAACGCAAACTATGTTTTGTTTAAAACATAGTATTAAAATGGATTTATAATAGAATAAGTGTTCGTGGTATAAATTGAAATGAATAGGTAAAACTCACCATTTTATATGCGTTTTTCCATACATATATTATAAAACCAGTCAAAACAAAACAAAGATACGCAATAAAAATAGCTCAGTCTTATAGATTATGACCTGCTCAACGCAAATACATCGCCTAAAATATTTTCCAAAGTGTGGTTTACGTGATACGGGCAGTATACTTGTTTACGAATCATAAATCTTTTACACTGGTGCATGCTGTTAAGGTATTGTTCTTTTATGTTTAGTTACTAGCTATATTTAGTTACTAGCTATTGTTGGAAACTTATGACAAAAAACAGTAACCGTTTTTACAAGGAATAATTTTCCTAATTTAATATCCCAAGTTGTTCATTAACCAATAAAACACCTCCAGAACGCCATATTTTGAACCCGTTTTCACTACAAAAAATATATTTATGAGGGCACTACGGGGCAAAACAAACATAAGTAAAGGTCACTTATTATGCACGAAATATATACCAAACAAAAAAACCAAAACGACTATATTAATTTATTACCAAACTGAAATTAAAACATTGAGGTTATCTAAAAACTTTCCTTACTCAAAGCCCACTCATTTCAAAGCTGTAGCTTTCATCAGTAGAGGTTGGTGCAAGCCAAGGTACAAGCAGAGGTAAAAAATCTGAACTCGCTGTTTCTTATTTGAACGCAGCTAATAATAACATTTCGAGAGTGACAGAAATATAAACAAAACTTGCATTTAAGTTTTTTTAAATCGTTCTATGACATCAAGTATTAATTGGAAAAAATAATTAACAAGTGAGAGTGACATATAACCCCAAATTTTAATTTGTTCTACAGAGTGTTTAATATTTAAACCCCGCGTGGGATTAAAATATTTAATTTTGAAAACTTTCTTCTTAAATCCAACAAAAGATTGTGTTAAGATGATTATTCAATAAAAAAATTTATCAAAATTCTTCTTATAAATCAAACTATGTCAAGAACTCAAGGAGGGTTGGTTTAAAATGCTTAAAACCAGGAACTTTACTTAAACTAAGGACCGTTCTAAAATAGACTAAACCCTTTTAGTAAATCCGACTGTAAGTGTCTAATATATTAGATTTAATAGGGCCTAGTCGGTTTTCCGATTTGGCGGTTTCTGCTGACCTCACCCCAGTGAAATAAATAAACCGGGCTTAAGCCGTGCCCCACTTGACACCAAAAACATTTATAACAAAAATGGAACAAAGTCGTGCCGTGCGAATTCAATGGAGGATTGATACCTTGTAATTTATCTTCCATAATGGCGGGTTTATTTTGTGTACAGGGTGTTCCAAATTCGATGACCTTAGTGTCGAACTGTGAAAAATAGTGCCTACTTTATTAAAGTCAGACTATGCCAACTGTGTGTACCGATAAGTCTCTAATGTCAATAATGGAAGGTTTTAATGTAGTTTTCAAGTTTTATTGCCAATAAACTTTAGATTATTGAGCAACTGTGTTGTAAAACTACTTCCCTACATTATTACAGTTTATTCAAACAAAAATGTTTCTAAGTGTTTCCGTTAAACTACTTGTGATTGATTTAGTTTTCACTAAAGATAAATAAATTAGCTTCGATTTAAATGGCAGTAAAATCGAAATAGAAATGTAAAATAAATATCTACACAAAATTACGAAAGACATGCAAGCAAAAGATAATCGTGACGAATAATGTTAATTTTAATTGTTAAAAAATAAAGGCATTAAAAATAAAGGCATTAAAAAAGCGCCAATAAATTTATAGCACAAATAAAATGTTTAACTTAACCCCTAAAGACTTAGAATCCCCCATACAACCAGCTTTTGCTAGATCATATATCACGCGACAGAAATCTACCTACGGATGCAATAACAAGCCAATCATAGTTCAACAACTAAAATGTAAATAAACTCCTGTAAATTGTTAAAAAATAAAGGCACTAAAAGAGCACCAATAAAATTATAGCTCAGATAAGTCAAAAACAAATAAACAAATGCAAATACAGAAACAAAACCAAGCCAAGGTGTAGCCAATATTAATGTTACACCAGAGACATAAGACGATGGATACAATATCCTTCAAAATAAAATGTTTAACTTAACCCCTAAAGACTTAGAATCCCCCATACAACCAGCTTTTGCTAGATCATATATCACGCGACAGAAATCTGCCTACGGATGCAATAACAAGCCAAACATAGTTCAACAACTAAAATTTAAATAAACTTCTGTAAGAAACTTTGTAAATATCAACTCGGTACCAGAAGTACAACACAGAACAGCCAGCTGTATTCAAACCACTTTTCACTCATCAGCTGTTTATCTCTCTGTCCAAAACCTCCTTAATTTAAAGCTGATTTTTACGAGTCGTATCTTGTTCCGTTTGGGGATAATAATAATTAAGTATATAGATCAAGCCACGAATCGAAGCACATCTGCCAAGATAATAACGTACCCTTTTTGGTGAAATTCCGATATTACCAACAGCTGACACCACATCTGAAATTATTTCTCCTAAACAGCCGTAAAATTGTATTCGGGTATTTCAATGATTAAATATTATAGTTTATGGCAAGCGGCACATTATTTACCAACCCTTTAGTTCTGCGTTAATAATTATCGAAAAACTACAAGCACAATGTACTAAATTATGAAGGATGTACAATCAAAGCTGCATGATACCCCAGTAGAATGAATTTTACATAATGGAACCAATTTTTTGTCCCTTTTTAACACAAAGTGAAAAAGAGACAGATTGTGAGATAAGCTTCACTTAGGAAAATATGATAAATTGGACATAATACATCTCTTAATAAAAAATTACTTTAAGAAAATCTTGTTGTGATACTGCTGATTTAGTATTTTCTTCTTCGAAGTTATGTCTTATTCCAACCAAAATTTGTTTTTACTGATTCACCAGTCACATTTACAATAAAATTTTAGGTTCCATGCTCTCTGGTTTTTTAAAAGTTAAAAAAGGTTGTTTTAATGTTAAATTGTTTAGCTGTCCTTAGACGTTTCTTTAATGAATGGCATAATAATAAATGTACTGCCCTAACAAAGGATTTACATAGTTCTTTTTTGAACCTTCTTCACAAATCCTTTTCTGTATGGCATGGTAAAAAACTGTGCTACCTTATGTTTTTTCAGGATTATTTGATTGTTCAATGATGATGATACAATAATCAGTTGCTCTATCCATTATATTGCAATCTTTATTGATTTGGCATGTAATAAGTAAGATAGTTATTTTTTTTTCTATTATGTTTTAAGGGTACATTATTAGTGGTTGTTTCTATTGAGTAAATTATTAATACGTGTGGCGCGGTTTCTAAATTTTAAAGTAAAATTTGATTTGACGTCCAAAATTTAAGTTTTTGTCACACTACATCAATGTCGACCGGTTCGAAACAATAATTCGAAAATTAAGTTTGCCGAAGCGTGTAAAAAAGTTGGCGACAACGGCCGGAGACATAAATAAATATAGATGATAGATAACGGGGGGCAAAAAAGCTGCCATATTTCTGTTGAGAAGTTGTCGGATAGACTCACGTGCGGCGCCAAACGAATTGCCGTCACGCACATCAGCTGCTCGAGCATTAGTCTCACGCATTATTGGAAAACTGCGGTCGCCAAAGCGAGGGCAGTGTGAAAATTTATGCACCCGCATCAATTTTCGTTGTGAAAAGATGTCAACTTAACGACATCATGTCCTTTATGTATTGCTTATTTTAGTTGGACGTCGCACCTGCGTCACGTGACCCTCGGAGGACATCAAGCCTTTATTTGTATACTTGTAAGCAAGGGTGTTTTAATTTAATTCTATGGAATTATGTGGGGGTTATGTGTGACGGTAGGGGGTTTCTTGGGGGGAGGGAGGGGAACACTTCAGTTGTCGTGCTGTGTTGATAAAAAGGGCAAGCATTTTTTACCCACAGTATTTTATTAAAAAATGTACCAGAAATAAAATTTACAATACCTTATAGATCCTAATATAGTTTGTAGGAACCCAAAAATTAAAATTCTAGCCCGCGCGGACCTGCCTTCCCAAATCGTTCAAATAATATGTTCAGTACCTATTGCAATATCACGGCAGCAATGCAATAAACAAAGACCACTTGGTCCTCACCCTGTTGCAGCTGAACGTTTCTTTCGGGAGTGGCTGCACTGATAGAAAGAGTTATGAAAATTTTTAGTAAGTAGTGTATGGCGGGAAAGATATCTTCGTCACACAGCTACAAAGTGGAGAGCTGATAATCCGGTAGCTCTGTTTTACCTTCCCAGTTCATCTTCCATAAATTTAGTTCTTCATCTAGACCCACCAAATTAGAAGCCAGCAGATCTATGTATGTATATGCCAGTTTTAATATTATATACAGATAAATTGGCGGAACCTTGAAGATCACAGTAGGAAGTAACAAGCAAAACATTCCAAGGATTTCTCTTAAAATCTTGTTTCGATATCCATGATGATTACTAATCTTCTGTAAACGTATTCTGCTTCATAATTGTCTCGGTGTATCTGGAGTTTTAAGCTAAAAGTTCAATTCGCAGGGGGGGAGAAACTTACCTCTGGGCGTTTCCGGATAAAGAAAAAGATTTTATCTTCGATATTATCAAAATTCGCGAGGAAAAGAGTAAAAACGCTCTAATATTTGTTATGTTCCCTCAAATAAGTATATTTTTCAAAGATTGTGGAAAATCGAACAGCGCTAAATTTAAACTTATTGTTGTCTGAAAATGCTAAATTTTTGTTCAGTTCCCAAAGTCGAAGTGGGGGTAGAACTGGATGGCCCAAAAAAGAGTGAAGTAGATAAAAGTATTTTTACAAACATTACTTTTTTCATTATTTATTAAATAGTAAAATGTCGTTTCTTTATAAACTTGTGGAGCTAAAGTTTGTTGGAAATTATTCTCACGCACCGCAGCCTGTCGTTTCCCATGCAAGCGAAGCTCACGCCCGTCTTTTTTACGCACTGACGCGGCAGATTTTGTAAGATTGTGGTTTTGATTTTTGTGGCAGAACACGATTACATTTTCGGACGTAAATCCTAAATTAGTTAAATTATAAATTTTAATTTAGTTTTTTGACCCGCTTGCGTCACAGCGTTGTCCGACTCTTTCCACAAAATTTCACTAGGTATTTACTATGATTGCGGTACACCAATCCTCAAAAAGTTGACTTGACTTGCCATAACTTTTGCTGATTTCTGTATTTAATTAAATTTGGTTAGAAACAGCCGGCAACATTGTTACGCGAACCAATATGACCACCCTAAAGTTATTAAGTTAATAAGGTAATCTGACCAACAGCTTTTCATGTTGTACCTAGCATAATACAACATAAAAAGTAGTCCCTGATTTGTTGGGTATTATGGTGATATCAGATAGCTTTTATTGAACGAAATGTCAAATAGTCACACACTGTCGTCTTGCCAAGTTTAATTTGTGGAATTAAACTTCAAACATTCAAGCTCGTATATTCATCAACGCAAAAAATCTTAAAATTAGGTTTTAACCATGAATAAACCCCAGTCGGTATTTAGAATGGGTCTGAATACAACAAATTGGTACCTAGTGAATTAAAAGCTTATAATAGGGTGTTTTTTGCGTTGGTAAATACAGCTGTGGTTTTCACATAGTTTGAGTTCGTCTCCTACAACAAAGTTTGTTTTTTCAAAACGCGTCAACATGCGGAGAGACTGCATAGAGTAGTTGTTTAACCTCGAGGTATATGAGCTTCAAACTTTTGGTAAATAGCGTGTATAAGATCCGGTTGTTCCAGTCGAGATTAAACGGCAAATCAGTTAAACTTGGGTTTTAGGTAAATCTGATGGTTTTCTGAGTGTTTTGCAATATGCATGACTAAGAAAAACGGCAAACACCAGAGGATATAAAACACGCAATATCTTCAGCTAAAAACCGAAAAGCGAAAGGGCAAGACGAAGAATACACTGGGGTTTTAAAGCTAATAAAAAACGAAGATCGCTGGTCAAACTTTTTAACTTGATTTTTCGTAGCGGTAAAATCCCTGCTGACTGGCTAAAATCAACCTTTGTTACGCTGCCTAGAAAACATTCAGCAAAAATGTGTAGTGATTACCGCCTAATCAGCCTAATGAGCCATATGTTAAAAATATCTCTAAAGATTATCCATCAAAGAATTTATTGGAAATGCGAATCCTCTATGGGCGACACGCAGTTTGGATTTCGTGATGGGTTCGAGACAAGAGAGGCCTTGTTTGGCATTCAAGTCTTAGTTCAGCGGTCTAGGGATGTGTCGGTGCCAGTATATGCTTGTTTCATAGATTATAGGAAAGCATTTGATCGAGTCCAACATGAAAAGCTTATAGATTCACTAAAAGAATCTGGTTTAGATGACCGAGATCTAAAGATAATCGCTAATCTATACTGGAATCAGACTGCTCAAATAAAGGTTGATGACCAACTGTCCGAAGAGGTCCAAATAAGAAGAGTAGTACGCCAAGTTTGCATATTGCCTTCCCTGTTGATTAATCTATAGTAATAAAATAATAGAGAATGCACTTCATAACTGCTAAGAGGGTCTGACCATAAACGGCATAAAAATCAACAACATACGATATGCCGACGACGCTGTCATAATAGCTGGAAGATCTGCAAGAGTTGTTGTCTCGTCCACTTTATTTTAATTGATTCAAAAAAAACTTACGGCTTTCTTGGACAATGTTTTATTATTTATACCAACAGCCAACGTTTTGATCCTAGGTCTGGCCCATCATCAGGGCGAACAAGGAAACAAAGAACATTATTTTATTATCCAGAGCCAAAAATGTTTTAAAAATTTTAGTTTTTATGCCTAGTTTATTGTTAATATAAATAGTTCTTTTACTCAAGAATAAGTTGTTAAAATCTAGTTCAAAAATGTTAAAAAAATCTTTAAATAATAAATAAATAAAAAATGAATAGGTCCGTCTGCATCGAAGTCTCAATCTTTTTTCTTTATCGAAACATTTAATTTAGTTTACGGAATTTTCAATAAAAAAGCAAAAATACGAAATTTTATATACGTTTTTTATTAATTTATTAATTTTCTTACTTAACAACATTTTTGGCATTATTCTACACGTGGCTTGATATTTAAAATATTTTTTTTTTACGGTCTTCCAGGCCAAGGTATACGCCATTATAATAGCGAGCGGCAACACTAGAAGAGGTTCGCAATGGTCCGGAGGAGCATGTGTACATATGCTCCGACAGCCAAGCGGCCCTAAAGGCACTCAGTGCGCCAAAAATAGCCAATACTCTGGTGTGTAGTGCGTAGAAGCACTGGAAGCTTTGAGTTAAGACAGGAGAGTTACAGTGATGTGGGTACCGGGACACACGGGAGTGTCGGGCAACGAAAAGGCGGATGAACTCGCTCGGATCGGGGCCAGCACTCAATACGTGGGGCCGGAACCACTCTGAGGTATAACAAGGAGACAGCTGCAAAGTCGACTCATTAAATGGGCTAACGATGCACTAGCAGACCGAACGCCGCCAGACTCAAATGGCTCCTGGGAAAGACACGAAAAGATATTGGACTAGTGACAGGGATACTGACCGGCCACAACCGACTCAGTAAGCATCTGACTCGCCTCGGAATCGGGAATGACTCTACCTGCCATGCCTGCGGGAGAGCGGAGGAGACATCCCGGCACTTCGCACAGAGGACCTACGAGCTCTCAAGTGGGCCAAAGTACTGGACTTCGTGAAGAGAACAGGAGGGCCCGGAGAGTCCACTACCGTACAAGCGGTACAGAGGGTGGATTAGGGACTGGGCTGGGGTAAGGTAAAAAGGGACCGATTGGGCCTACTTACCAGGTCTTGGGCCGCCCCCTAGTTACTACTACTGCCAACTAAAAGTAATTGTTTCCTATTTAAAAAATTACATTTAAGAAGATGATGTTTTTCTAGGGGAAGTGCTTCTTTTGCTTGTTTATAGATGGTTTAAGCGCGGATTAAACAACCGGGTCTATGTTATACGATGCGAGTTATATGACCAAAGTACCGCCTCTGGTAATTACGAAAGTTTCGCCAAGTTATGGCAAAATGCAATTAAGATATTTTACGCCTGCTAATGTCGGTTTCTTAATAAAACTTGTTTTGACGCCAAACTATATGTGGATTAATTTTCCTTCATTCATCTCGTCATGTTTGTGTTGTAAGAACTTTGTGTCTACACTTAAAATTTACCGCATTATAATCTATGGATATTAAACATGGCTCTAGGCTTAGAGAAAATGTCGTTCTTTTACTTGATACTTTTTTAAAATTACTGAAAAGTATATAAACGAAGTAACCAAGAAAAAATACAACTGCATAAAGCAATTCTCTAGATCGGGCTCATTATAAAGAACAGAACTTTGAGATACTATAACTGGCCTTTAAAATAATTTAGTTAAATAATGTTAAATTATTTTTAGAAAATAATACCACCTTATGTCGTACACACCGTTTTGAACAATTATATTTTTTGCTGTTTTTTGCATAAAAATTGCAACATAAAAAGATGACAAAACAGAAACTTTTATTAAACAATCGGGTTAAATTATTTCCATCTTTCTCTAAAATACTTTTTTATAGCCTGCTGTCTTTTCAACAACCTTAAATATTTTTCATTTTAATAGAGAAAAAATGTTTTTGGCAGTACTTTTTTTGAACGCTTAAAAAAAGAGTGAAAACTTAAAAAATGTGTTTTATTCTAGAAATCGGAAGATTGGAAAGAAAGCTTTAAAATAAAAAATTGCCTAAATTACCAATATCGCTTTACCATTAGCCGCAAAAGATATTTTTAATAAAAATAAAGGCCCAAATTATGTAAGAATTTTTTCCCGGTGTTATTGGATCACCCTGTACATTAAACGTTGCTGGTTTTTATACTTGTCGTAAAAAAAGTGGAAAGATATGATTTTTCCGAACGATTTGGAATGCCCGTGGTAGCGCAATGCAATTACCCATCTGTCGATTTAACGTCAACCTCATGTGCATGTATGCGTGCACATTTGGCAACAAACATAATGCCCTAAAGCGGCAATTTCGGAGCTGCCACTAAAATACCACTATATCAGAGTCTTTATTGGTTTATGCTCGCTGGGTTGTGCACGCCGGCGATTGCATAATGCTCAAAAACGGCCGGCTTTATATAGAGGAAACGATAACAGTTCATCCCATTTTAACAGGATTATACTAAGCCGCTGTTAGTCCGGTCGTTAGGGCAATTAAAATGGCGGCGAGGACTGTCAAAGTGAATAAGGGACCGCCAAAAGCCCTAAGTCCCCCTTAAAACCCGTTCACGGCCTTCCTCTAATCTATGGTAAATTGTGTGTATCGATTTTCGGTTTGAATGCATACTTTTCAAATTATTTATTCCCTTGATTCGTTTTCACTGCGTGCGATTTTCACCCCGGGGATGAATTTAACCAGCTCCTCGTACATCGCGCTGCTGCAAGTCTCTGCCAGAGAACTAACCAGCCGGGTAGAAAGCAGTACCACCATAAAAAAATTGGTGGTAGCTAACTGAAGTCCCCAACTTACATTTAAAGTTGTTACGACGTAACCGGTACCACATAAAACTTCCTTAAAGTAACCGCAACTTGCCCCCGCTACGTGCCTGTATATCATACCGCGACGTATTCATTCCCTAAGTGGTGAACAATTTTCCGGTTATTATTACGTTGCCACGACTTTAAAGTTAGGTACCAAATGCCACACTGCTATGACGCCACCACGTTTCTGGTACGTCGTGGAGGCGATTTTTTTATATAATGAAGTCGAAAAAGAATTGGAAGTTTCAAAATTTATATTCGGTTCTTTTTGGTAACATTCATACGTGACAAAGTGAAAGTGGTAGGACGGAAAGCAATACTTTCAAACCGCACTATAAAGAATTTCTGGGGGTGATTATTACTTAAGGTGCACTTTTACGCGATACTAGAGAGTATTCCAAACCTATAGTCTCAAATTTTTGGTCCGACGACCACACTACTACTATAGGGAAAGTAGCGAAGCCTTTACTTATGTAGCTGTTACTATAAACGTTGGTTGGGTCCCCTTCGCTGTATCGCTAAATACTACAAAAAAAAACATTAAAAAAAAGTTGTCCACGCAAATAACGTATTTTTTTAAATAGTTATAAATAACAATTTTGGCGCCCAGTAAATAAACCTTAGCACCCACATAGAATTTGTCCACGTAAATAAAGAAATGCACCATTAAAAAAATAGACTGAGCATAATTATTATATCAAAGCTTATTCTACCTACCGTCTCTTTTCTCTGATCTCTCTCGGCTCTAAACGAGATAACAAAATTAAATTTTTCGTTAAATGCGCATTTGCAATTCGACTTTTTAAAATCCCGCACAATTTATGGCACAAGATGGGCTGCAGATTTGAAGTTAAGGCAATCCTTTGAGCTTAAAAATGCTAACGCAATTTCCTTTATTCTATACTCTTATCAATTTTCTTTTGCAAGACCGACGAGATTAACTAATTCACTGAAGAAAAAGAACCTCCGGATTAAATTCTACATTCCCACGTGGAGACGAATAAGTTTTCAATACGATTCAGTTTAAAACCTTCCACGAAAACGAGCCTGCCCAACTTCAATACCACTTTTTTGGGATCGTATCGCGATCCAACTACAGGAGAACAAGTGTCGTATTGAACTGCCTGATGACACCAATAATAAGCTGTTAACAGGTTTAATTTTCCTGCAAAAAGTAGGTGCAGTAGACTCGAAACAGTTAGTAGCAGTTGGTTACAACTGCAACAACAACTTGTCGATCCCCTCAAGAAAACACTCAATGAAAACCTCTGGGAGAAAAACCGAAAAACAAAGGGTTACATTCTTAGCATGCACGAATGCGACAGGTAAAACCTTTACAAACTGATTATCTTTCTCTTTTTCCTTTCCTTGGTTCAGTTGACAGATTTCCTAAGTAACCAAAATTTGCTAGTTAGAGCCATTCTTTTGTTCAATAATGCATTCGCCCTCTGAAGAGTTAAAAAGTGAGGATGGTTTCATTTTTGCTCTTTACCTGCCACATAATAATGATACAACCGATGGTTCAAAATGCAATACGTTTGTCAAAATTATTGTATCGTAAAAATTTCTTGATACACATTATCGGCACCAATCAGGAAATTGACGAAGCTCTGAAGTCTCTTACTATAAAAGACGCTGTTGTAAATTTGGTCTTGGCTCGCAGAAGTTTAAAGCCTGAAGTTCTTGAAAAATGTTGGCATAACATTCTTCCGCTATTAACCAACGAAGTTGACGACGAAGATGACATTTTGCCAAATATTTTCAGAAATTAAATGGGGAATGATGAAGTTGATAAAACAAGATCAGAAGTCGTTGATTTACTGCACTCTGTTAATCCCGAACTCAACATTCACTGATGTACATGACTGGAGCAAAGATATTTACTGGACAAAGAAAATGAAGACCCAAGGGAAAGTGATGACAACGTTCAAGACCAAGAGGTTGCTATAATAAGACAGTATGTGACAACAGATGCACTTAAATCGATCAACAATCTATTATAATGAACTGAAGAAAATAAAGTAGATTTTTCCAGTTTATTTGTTTTACATAGCTAGAGAAATTCGATTGTTGAAACCCGATGCAAAAAACAAAAAAATCAAGCAAAATAACTTCAATTTTTGAGAAGACACAATAAATTACTTTTTCGTTAGCATTTTTATGTTTTAAGATTTTTTTCAAGTGCTAATAAAGCTATTTTACTGAAGCAAATCATTGTTTTAATTGATTTCTTAAAATATTCGATATAGTGAAAAAATCGATATAGTGTACAGGCTGTGTTAGTTCACTATATCGCGAGTCTACTGTATATACCTTTATTTTAGTAATATTATTATGCTGTAAACTTATTGCCTTTCAAAAAGCAAAAAAAGAAGTAAAATTGGCAAGAGCTAACCTCAAGATACATCAGGAAAATGTCATTAATCGTGTTCAAAACGCGTTCACATCGTTTTATGAAAACCGAAAAGTCTATCGTATTGAAATCGTGCGAGCGTTTATATTTGAATTTTATGCTGATAATAACGGTTTTACTAAACCCATTTTCTGTATAAAAATTTTTATTAATAAAACTTTTAAAGAATAAGCTTTTATTAATTGCACTTAAAAGTGGAAAGAAAAGATTGTTCTTTCTTTTATAAAAATTTATTTTTCAATTTTTATATTTGTAACCTTAATCGTCCATTTTGAATCCGCCATATTGAATTTTCAAAATCTGATCAAAAATTCTCTTGTGTTGTCACCACAACTATATAAGCGTGCCAAATTTGTAGCCGATCGTATGTCGGGAAGATGGTCAAAATTAAGTTGCCAGATTCTACCCGAACAAACATATCTACATAGTTATTACATAGACATATACCTACATTGCAAGTTAAATAAAAGCTTGTCAAAAAATGTCCTCATATCTTATCATATCTTTCAATATTTTTGTGTCTAATTTAACACTCTACACGAGTACACATATAATAGCTACTAAAAAAGTAAATCGAAAACCAAATTGGTTTATTCCCATTTCCTTAATGGTTTTTTAATCACAATAGCAGAACTGGCTTTCAGATAAGTAAATTGTAAACGGTCACATTAACACTAATGATATGAGCTAAGTGGAAAAAAAACAAGTCTTCAAAATTAAGGTCATTTTTTGGGTTATAAAACGATTTTGTCCGTAAGAGACAAACCAATCCCACTGATCTAAATAAAATATGGATTGGTGTTACCCCAAGTGACAAAATCAGTCGCGACGTGGTGGGCGTCTCCACGCTCTATGCTTAATAGGGTTGTGGCGACATATCACGGCCACGGTTTTACTACTGCTATACCTCGAGGTATTCACCGTTTTTGGGAATGCATTGGGACGGTTATACAACTAAATCGCGACGGTAATGTCGTCGCAGGTAGTAAACGGGCACGTTGTCCTGACGTCCTCTTTACCGCATAAAATAGTATTTCAGATTATTGGGTTTTTATAGGTTTTTTCTTTCCCACATTATTAATGAAAAATATTTTTTAAACTATATCAAGACACACACCATAAACTATGTGAAGACATGACAGAAAACAAAAATATTATCTATATCGTAACCTATACCTAATAATTACCATTTTATTAACCACTTTTCTGAAGTCGCACCATCTTAAATTTATAAACTTACTGATTAAAAATGATGCTTTTTGGATGAAAAAAACGCGCGATCTCAGTTTTGACATAGTTTTATCTAAAATGTTGATAAAAATCGGAATTATTTGAGGTTAGGATTTCCAAATTAAATGTATTCCCAATTTTAGTATGTTTTGAAGTCCATGTTTAATAAATGTAAATAACATGGCGGCGTCGCACATCCCGTTGAAGGTGCAGTTTTTCCACTATATGCACATTTATTTCTTACTGCGTACTAGATAGGCGACCGTGTAGACGCTTTGTAGTTAGCTGTACAATGTAGCCCTATAATGGAGTAAATGCTGTTAATTTTTTAAGGTAAGACTCTAGCCAATGACATATTCCATATAATTTTACTTATTTTTGTATATTGTTTAGTATCCTTTTAAAACTTGCTTTGGTCTTAGATTTGAATATATATGTTTATTCCTAGATTTTTACACAATTGACATAGTTCGCCTGTTCCCCCCTTTTGTATTAATTATTTTTATATTTTTTATATTTTCTTACATCGTTTCTAAATTTTTTCCAAAAATTCTCCTTTTTTCAATTGTAGTGTTTGGTACTATAGATGCCTCTTTAAGCGACACCGGTCTACCGTTGAAATAAATACTCTGGGAAAAAGACCCCAGAAGCAATTTGGTTGTTTCATTCCTCTAAAAGTTCCTATTGTATGTAGTTTTGTATTGAGTAGGGGCTACTGAATTGCAACCAAATTAATATCAGACTTCTAGTAATGGTATATAGTTATATAGAGGAATATATTAATTTCTCGTATAACTTTACATTTTTACGACACTGTAGTATTTTTTTAACCGTAATAGTGACCACGTGGTAATAATGACATTTTTCCTATAAATAGTTTTTTGTAGGAAATTGACTATAATCGTTGCTTAACACAACAGTTAATAAATCACTGCCACAGCAAGTAAATTAAAAGAAATTACAAATTTTTGAAACATTACAAAAAGGAGCCTTCTTTTTTAATTAATTATTATAATTGGGTTTTAGGGACTATTGTAGAAAATGGCATTTTGAGATTTTTATAAAATTATTATTAAAAAAAAAGGTTTAAAGAAAACAGTACGATTTTCTGTTACTAAATGCATTGCATAAATTCAATAAAACTAACTTAATCAACCTCAGTTTTAAACAAAGATTTTATTGAATTTAAATTCACCTTAAAAATAACCGTATAAGCAGAGTCGGTAAATTTCTTTTTGTATCAAAAGCAACGAAAAAAAACGACATTTGTTTTGTCACGTCAAACGCTGACAAAACAAATGTCAAATCGCTCCAATGTTACCACAAACCAAGATGTCTAGGAACTTCGGTAACGTCACTTTGGCACCACCATTTATTTTAAGCCGATTTTTGGCTGGATCCTCCAGAAGGTGGGGTTTAAATATATATTTTTTTAAAATATTTACTGACACCAAAACTTGTGCTTGTTTAACTTGTTCCCAATAGACTGTTACTTTTTTTACGGGACTTCGTATTTTATCCAAAGTTATAGCCTCTGTTTCATAGCGCCTTTGGGAACAAACACTAACTTTGTTTATACGGGCCTCTTAAACCGCTTTTATATAAGAACGGTTCGAAAATTTTGTCGTATAACCACCACTAAAACCGTTTTAAGCACTAAATCGATTTTATTTTAAAGCGATTTAAGAAAGCGGTTTATCCGTCTAAACACTATTTTAGGGTTGGTATAGTCACAATTCTGGACAGTGATGATTTTTACTTATTGCCTCGTTTAAAATAAAAACACAAAATTGTCATATTGTCAGGTCGCACCTCCACCAAATGTCGCGATGGTGTTTATCCTTGACTAAGTTTTTTATAAACTTTTCTCTCTATTTATAGACCGTGGATACTTAGCTAAGTTTTTTTTACTTATCTTTTCTAACTCGGCAGTTTCTTACATTGTTGCATCTGTTAAGAGCAGCTTACACAGTCCCATTTATTAAGAGAAACTACTTCGTTTTTCAAAACCTTTTAAACTGATTTAAGTATTTTTTCAGTCCAAAATTAATTAGTAAACTTATACATGTATTTGTACAATTCAAAATACGTTGTAAGAGACACTATACTATGTTTTTAATAGCATTTTGTAAATTTAATATTTTAAAGATATTCTGCAGGACTAGTTTTACGGCGGAGTAACACTGCTACTACGCGTACGAATAACGTCAAAAAGTGTCAAAAATTTTCACCATGTAAAAAGAAGGACGGAATTTGTGTGACTTTTCTGGACAGTGACAGATAATCCATTAGTTTTCTGTCAAAATGGCGGCGAAGGTAAAGAAAATGACACTAAAACGATAAAAGCTGATCGGCCTATGTGGAGAGGGTATTAAAAATAAGCTTAATAAAATACATTTTTAAATAAAAAAATGGATTTTTCACAGAAACTGCCTTCAAAAATTAAAATTGGCATATTTTTTATTTACTGGAACAGTATTAAGAAACTAAATTTTAATGAATATTAGCAAATAAGTCCAGAAAAAAGCTTGTGTTTAAAAATCGTCAGATTTTTTGTAAGGGCGAGATTTTCTGACGGTTTTTGAGGAATCGCGACCTTAATGAAGGACGTATGAACCCACGGAGAATTTAAAACCATCCTTACATAAAACTGGTTTTAAGCCCGTGTAAACGTAGTAATTGACAATCTCAGTTTCGGGATTTTTGTTAAAGAAACTTTGTTTCTAGAAGTTTAAGGGTATAATATAAGACATTCTCACATACATAATCCTGGTTCTGGTCAGTTTGAAACTTTGGATTTCGGACAAGTTGATGTCGTTTTTAAACCTGGTGTATTGCATGCTTACATTGTTTAACACACCATTCTTTTTACAAAAAAAATAACAATGACAATTGCAAATGAAACTCAGTCAAAACCTCCACTCATCTCTTCCGCACCCCTGTCGTTTTATATAACATCAGGGTCAGTCCATATCAAGTCAACCAGGGTATTTTACCACACCATCTCCGATGTTGATGATTTTTAGTATACATGTTTTTCCTACCAAAAAACTGGAAAATCCAAAATTTCAGACTTTTTTGACCAGTTGTTTATTTTGAATTAATTTTTGAAAATCGAAAAAGTCACTTATTTGTCCTTAACATGTGCGCACAAAATTAGGAATATCCAAAGAACCACTTATAATAGAAAAGTAGGTGAAGGTTCATTTTAAAGCTCTTATAAAGACCTTTCATATGAGAATATTGCATAACATATATTGAAAAAAAAAAATAAAAAAAAAATTTTGGATTTTTTTTTTGAAAAATTTCAAAAAGGCCATTTTTAATTTTTTTCAAAAAATTATATTATTTTCTTTAAAGTGTTATTAAACTATTCACAAAATTTTGAGATGGACAAATCATGGGTTCAATGTGAAAAAATTTATTAAAAATGTCACATGCATGAAAAATCGCCTATAAAATGTACTTAATATTTTTGATATTTTTTTTGACATTGAACCCATCATTTCTCCATCATAAAATTTTGTGGATAATTAAGTAACACTTTGACCAAAATTATATATTTTTTTCAAAAAAATTAAAAATGGCCTTTTTGAATTTTTCATTTTTTTTTCAATTTTTTATTTCCAATGTTTTTTTTGTTAAAATTATGTTGTGATATTTCGTAAAAAAGAGCTTCAAAATGACTTTAAAATGAGCCATTTATTACTTTCCTAGTGTAAGTGGTTCTCGAGATATTGCTAGTTTTGTACATTCTTGTTAAGGTCAAAATGCTGACTTTTTTATTTTGAAAAATTAAAAAAAAAACTACGAATCAAAAAAATCTAAAAATTTGCATTTTCAACTTTTATGGTAAGAAGAAAATATATACCAAAAATCATCAAAATTGGAATTGGTCGCGTAAAATTTTTGTGATTTTTTGGTTGATTTTATATGGAATGACCCTAGGGTCAGTCCATATCAAGTCAACCAGGGTATTTTACCACACCATCTCCGATGTTGATGATTTTTAGTATACATGTTTTTCCTACCAAAAAACTGGAAAATCCAAAATTTCAGACTTTTTTGACCAGTTGTTTATTTTGAATTAATTTTTGAAAATCGAAAAAGTCACTTATTTGTCCTTAACATGTGCGCACAAAATTAGGAATATCCAAAGAACCACTTATAATAGAAAAGTAGGTGAAGGTTCATTTTAAAGCTCTTATAAAGACCTTTCATATGAGAATATTGCATAACATATATTGAAAAAAAAAAATAAAAAAAAAATTTTGGATTTTTTTTTTGAAAAATTTCAAAAAGGCCATTTTTAATTTTTGCAAAAAATTATATTATTTTCTTTAAAGTGTTATTAAACTATTCACAAAATTTTGAGATGGACAAATCATGGGTTCAATGTGAAAAAATTTATTAAAAATGTCACATGCATGAAAAATCGCCTATAAAATGTACTTAATATTTTTGATATTTTTTTTGACATTGAACCCATCATTTCTCCATCATAAAATTTTGTGGATAATTAAGTAACACTTTGACCAAAATTATATATTTTTTTCAAAAAAATTAAAAATGGCCTTTTTGAATTTTTCAATTTTTTTTTCAATTTTTTATTTCCAATGTTTTTTTTGTTAAAATTATGTTGTGATATTTCGTAAAAAAGAGCTTCAAAATGACTTTAAAATGAGCCATTTATTACTTTCCTAGTGTAAGTGGTTCTCGAGATATTGCTAGTTTTGTACATTCTTGTTAAGGTCAAAATGCTGACTTTTTTATTTTGAAAAATTAAAAAAAAACTACGAATCAAAAAAATCTAAAAATTTGCATTTTCAACTTTTATGGTAAGAAGAAAATATATACCAAAAATCATCAAAATTGGAATTGGTCGCGTAAAATTTTTGTGATTTTTTGGTTGATTTGATATGGAATGACCCTAGGGTCAGTCCATATCAAGTCAACCAGGGTATTTTACCACACCATCTCCGATGTTGATGATTTTTAGTATACATGTTTTTCCTACCAAAAAACTGGAAAATCCAAAATTTCAGACTTTTTTGACCAGTTGTTTATTTTGAATTAATTTTTGAAAATCGAAAAAGTCACTTATTTGTCCTTAACATGTGCGCACAAAATTAGGAATATCCAAAGAACCACTTATAATAGAAAATAGGTGAAGGTTCATTTTAAAGCTCTTATAAAGACCTTTCATATGAGAATATTGCATAACATATATTGAAAAAAAAAATAAAAAAAAAAATTTTTGATTTTTTTTTGAAAAATTTCAAAAAGGCCATTTTTAATTTTTTTCAAAAAATTATATTATTTTCTTTAAAGTGTTATTAAACTATTCACAAAATTTTGAGATGGACAAATCATGGGTTCAATGTGAAAAAATTTATTAAAAATGTCACATGCATGAAAAATCTCCCATAAAATGTACTTAATATTTTTGATATTTTTTTTTGACATTGAACCCATCATTTCTCCATCATAAAATTTTGTGGATAATTAAGTAACACTTTGACCAAAATTATATATTTTTTTCAAAAAAATTAAAAATGGCCTTTTTGAATTTTTCAATTTTTTTTTTTCAATTTTTTATTTCCAATTTTTTTTTTTGTTAAAATTATGTTGTGATATTTCATAAAAAAGAGCTTCAAAATGACTTTAAAATGAGCCATTTATTACTTTCCCAGTGTAAGTGGTTCTCGAGATATTGCTAGTTTTGTACATTCTTGTTAAGGTCAAAATGCTGACTTTTTTATTTTGAAAAATTAAAAAAAAAAAAACTACGAATCAAAAAAATCTAAAAATTTGCATTTTCAACTTTTATGGTAAGAAGAAAATATATACCAAAAATCATCAAAATTGGAATTGGTCGCGTAAAATTTTTGTGATTTTTTGGTTGATTTGATATGGAATGACCCATCATCCCTGTCAAATCTGAATATAGAAGACGCTATCTTAGTTAGTATAAGTATGGAAATATCGGAACACACCGACTTATGACTTAAACTTTTTAAATTGTTAGAAAACCATTATTTTCTTATTATTCGAGAAGGACTAATCTACAAATACTTAACCCCCCCCCCCCCTTTTACGCAAAAAAGATTAAGTGAACAAATTTACACATTTTTGGTTATCCAAAGCAACAATTATAGTCAATTTCACTGGTGCCAATGTCATTGCCAACAAAAATGGGTTAAAGCGTAGTAATATAAAATGTTATAGTACCCCAGTGTCGTAAAAATATAACATTATACCCGAGAGTAATATATTCCACTATATAACTATATAACATTACTAGAAGCACGAAAAAACTTTACAGTTTGAGGCTTACTTCATAGTTGCCAAATTTAGTTTCTTTAATTTTACTTTAACGAGGTAACGATCCTATAAAACTACAAAGTTATGGAATCTACATGGTCGCCCATCTACCACGCAGTAAGAAATAAATGTCCATGTAGTGGAAAAAAATGTTGCCTACGAGTTATCGCTACTTTAACTTTGTAAATGCACCGTCAACTGGATGCGCGACGGCCATGTTATTTACTTTTATTAAACATGGAATTCAGATCAAAATTTAAAAATACCTCATTAAATCACTGATTAGTAGTTACATGTAACAATAAAAGTGAAAATAATAATATTTAGTTAATACAACATATTAAAACTGGAAATACATTTAATTTGGAAATCCTAACCTCAAATAATTCCGATTTATCAAAATTTTAGACAAAAACTAAGTCAAAACTGGAGGCGCGCGTTTTTTTATCAAAAAATCAGCATTTTTAATCAGTAAAGTGTTATGCGTATAAATTTAAGATGTTGTTGTGACTTTAGAAAAGTGGTTAATAAAATGGTAATTATTAGGTATAGGTTACGATATAGATAATATTTTTGTTTTCTGTCACGTCTTTACAAATCTTATGGTGTGGGTCCTGATATAGTTTTGAAAAAGATCAACATATTTTCAATTAATAATGTGGGGAAGGGAAAACTTAGAAAAACCCTATAGAGTGGTAAACAGAACGTCGGGATAACGTGCCCGTTTAGTACCCGCTCCCATATCACGAGTAATTATAACCGTCACGATATAGTTGTATAACTGTCCCAATGCATTCCTAAAAACGACCTCGAGGTATAATAGTAGTAAAACCGTCGCCGTGATATGACGTCACAACTATATTAGGGATAGGGTGTGGAGGCGGCCACAACGTCGCGACTAATTTTTTATAACATCTATACTATGAAAAGCTGTTATAAACAAGTTAAATTAAAACATTTTTAATTTGTTCCATAAACTTCCTCCGGAAATTCCTTAAATTGCGTGTTAATATTTAAAAAAATCAACAATTTGCGAGATGACAGTTTCTGAGAATCCTCGTAAAGTCGAAGGTCAGGAACTGTCTGGACTGCACAAATTACTGTATATAATTTTATCTTCGAAGAAAATTGATAGGCATCAATGGGAAAATTTTTATGTAGGATTCAACAATGCATGCTTACAATCTCGTGTAATTACGTGTTTAACGATGTTTTGTCTTCGAACGGCATACCGATTTCCTTTTTTAATTTGTTTCTTAAGTATGGCCTTACCATAGACTTTAAAAAAATAGAGACTGAGCACAATATTTATGAAATGGAAGCCAACATTAACCTTACAATATTTATGATTAAGGCCAGAAGCTGGTCTTTTTGTCTTTCTAAGGTTGGCGTCATTCCAATTACCTTGTCTATTTTTTTAAAGTCTATGCTTGGTTGTTAATCAACTTACCGCCTGTTGCACCATTCAGTTTTAACCGAAGTTTAACGTAAAACCATTTTTTTTGGAAAAAATATTTGAAGACGATTTCTGGAATGGTGAGTTGGATGTGCTCAAATTTATTTAAAGCAAGGTACATTGCCAAAGCGCAAATTAGAGCAAAATAATAACTTCAGCAAATGAGGATGAATCCCCAATTGCAAATAGTGAAATGCTGGAATAATTTAATAAATAAATCGTTTTTCTTCACTAGTTTCACCAATTTTTATTTTTTTTATATTTTATATCAATCAAAATGCGAAACTCAATAAAACAACTGTCAAAATAGGGTTGGGAGTAACAATACCAAATCTGGTTAGTTGAATATTTTGATATCCGCTGATATTTTAAAACGTGAAGTTTGCAACATATGAATCTAAACTTGTGTTCGTTAAGCGTCGGTTAATTTTTGTTGGTGGAACAGCCGCAAACTTAAACTCAAATTAAAAAATAACCGTAGATTACATAACAGACCGTTTGTTTGAACATGGCGCAGCAAGCGGTTAGAGTTTTGTTTTCAAATTTGACAGTGAAATCGATCAAGTGGACGGGATAAACATAGGTAACGTCATCGCCATTAGCGAACCTACTAATATCGTCGTTATCTAAATGCATTTTGTTTTAAAATTTATGCCTTTTAATCACGCACTGTTTTAACGAACGAGATAGATAATTAAATTTAACTGTTCGCACGTCTTCCTGTTTATTGTTTTAATAGTAGGTCGTTGCAATTGAGGACGAAACGAAATGAAGCTGATATGGCACGCGTACTGATGGAAAGATTTTTTTATCACAAAATGGCCAAAGTCAGACGATTCATACAAATAGGGGAACGTGGGGGCAAATCCGGGTAGTGAGATGAAACCGGATAGGGCATTTAACTCCTTACCCGATGACGACGGTGTAATTTATAAACCTAAGGTAACAAATTAGTTGTCACACCCTTGGCAGTTCACCAAATATGTTTATGGCGTCAACATTGTACCATTTGGCAACAGGCGTTTTAGTAGGTATGTAATGTTATTTTTACAAGCTTTTATTTAACTTGCATTGTATGTATGTTTGTTCGGGTAGAATCTTGCAACTTAATTTTGACCAACTTCCCGACATCCGATCGGCTTTAAATTTGGCATGCTTATATACTTGCGGTGACAATACAAGAACATAATGTAATGAAATTGACAGCTCCCGCCTACTCGAAGGGGGATAGACTTGAAGAACGCCCGATTGAGTTGAAATTTGGTGTGTTAGTGCACTTGGGGCTGGAGATAACGAATTTCTAATCAGATTTTGAAAATTCAATATGGCGGATTCAAGATGGACGATTTTTGATCATCTTTTGCTAACCAATTTTAACCAACTTATACACAAAATTGGTATACGGAGGCTTTTGGGGATAGGAATACGAATTTTTGATCAGATTTTGAAAATTAAATATGTCGGATTCAAGATGGACTATTTTCGGTCATGTTTTGCTAACCAATTTTAACTGAATTATATATAGTTCCGGCGAAACTATAATAATATGGTATTCTCAGGTACCCTCTAACGAGGGAAGTGGAGGGAAAAAGATTTAGTTTGTTCGATTTAAAGCAAAATTGGCACACAGGGGTTTATCGAAAAGGATATGAATTTTTGATAAGATTTGAAAATTTCGATATGGCGGATTCAAAATGGACGATTTAGGGTACAAATCTAATAATTAAAAAATAAATTTTTAATAACAAAACCTTTTTTTTTACAGCTTCACCAAAAACATGATTTTAGTAACTGTCTGCAGATAACTAAAGCATGGCTTTTTTGGTTACCGATACAAAATTTTTTTTTTTATCACTGGTGCAAAAAAAGATTGGGTCAAACCATATCACGTCAACCACGCAATAGTTTTGACCATCTCCGATTTTGATGATTTTTGGTACACTTATTCGTCTTATCAAAAAACTCAAAAATCCAAAAAATCAAATTTTTTGGATAAGAAGCGGTTTTTGTTTTATTGATTGAAATCAAGAAATTGACCAATATGTCCTTGACAGACACTTACAAAAATAGTAATATCTCAAAAGCTATTGATCCTATAGAAGCGAGTGATAGCTCATTTTGAAGGGTTTTGAAAGACCCTTTTAAAGATGTGTGACACAATATAGTTTGTTTATTTTTTTTTTCTTAATTAAAAAAAAAATATTTTTTTTGAAAAATCTCAAAAACACATTTTTTAATTTTTTTCAAAAAAATATTTCTTTTCTTTAATTTTTTAAAATTTTTGGAAAATTTTAGGATGGAGAAATAATGGAGTCATACTTTAAAAAAATAATAAGATATTTAATACAGGGCTAATTTACCTAATATGGATATAACAAAAAAATGAAAAGTAAGAATAATAGAAAATTTACAATAAAAAATATTTAGGTTGCTATTTTTTTTGCCTCCCAGTCCATCGCATGCACTCTTCCCGTGGGAGGTGGCCAAAAAATTCCATTCTGCTTTAATTTTAAATTCCTCGAGATTGTACGCAATATTAACAAATTTTTATTTATTTTTATACTGTGCGGCACAGCCGTCTGAAAAATAGATAATTTTGTCTAAATTATCAATTTGCCTCTTTAGTTCAGGCATAAGGTGGCTTAAAAAAAGATGAAATGCCACAGTGTTATATAATTCAAATGACCCAGTTTTCTCTCATGAGTTTTGTAATATATTACAAAAGGATGTAGGGTTGCCTAGCTATTTGTCCAGTGATAGGACTGCACTTCATCCTGCAAAATAAATGAATAATTTTCAGCGAAGTCGCATGTGATTAGTGCTTCCCCCTTTTTTAAATTGTCTTTTACCTCATTGTAGTATTCTTTTTGCATGCGAGTGTAAAAAGAATGAGATTTTAATTTAATCAAGTCGTTTGAAAATTCTTCAATGAAGTCCTCTGCTGGTTTAACTAATGTCTCCATATTGCATCTATCTACAGATATCGACTTCTTAAAAGTCACATTGTCAATCATTGCTTCTTCGAACTTTTCATTCAAAAAGTTTTTTTAATTCTCAGTTCCTGGGCATATCTCACATTTGTCCAAAAAGCAGTGAACTCCTGGTGGGTTACACCCACCCGTTTAAAGGAAGTCATCCAATTTGTGACATTCCGTAACTTTCCGGAATGTTTCTCCTGACTTAATGGATCACAACACCTCACAAAAAATTTTGTCCATTGTTTTAGCTTATTTTGTGCCATTTTACAACACACGACTCCAATAAATGTTTTAAATTAAAAAATAGCAATTTATCACATAAACCGCAGGTTTGCAATTAATTATTGTCAAAACTTTTCCTGTCTGAACCAGAAATAATACAAATAGGGGTAAGAGCCAATAAAAAGTAATGGAAGGAGCTAAACATTTTGCAGGAATTAACATGTGTAAATGTATAATAGGTGGGTGAAAAGATTTTGGGTGGAGGGGAGGACAATTGAAGAAATACTCAACATTTTGCAGGAATAAACAAGTTTGGAAAAACGTTTTATGTATCTTATTTACAATACTGGGAGCAATTGACAAGTTTTTAGATAAAAAGAGTAAATATATAAGTATTTATCAAAAAATGTATGGTTTTTTCCTGCAAGGTTTTTTATATTATTTTTTTAAAAATAGAACCAATAACTTCACCATCCTGAAATTTTCCAAAAATATTAAAAAAATACTGAAAAAAAAATAGTATTTTTTTGAAAAAAATTCAAAATGGTGTTTTAAAGATTTTTCAAAAAAAAAAAATTAAAAAAATTAAAAAAAAAATAAAAACAAAAAATTACATGGTGATACACATCGTTAAAAAGGTCTTTAAAAACCCTTCAAAATAAGCTATATCACCAATAGTTTTTGAGATATTGCTATTTTTGTAAGTGCCTGTCAAGGGCATATTGGTCAATTCCTTTATTTTCAAAAATCAATAAAACAAAAACCGCTTATCCAAAAAATTTAATTTTTTGGATTTTTAAGTTTTTGGATCAGAAGAATAAGTGTACCAAAAATCATCAAAATCGGAGATGGTCAAAACGAAAAGCGCCTTTTTTTTGGTTGATTTGATATGGTTTGACCCGATTTCTGTCCGTTTTTTACCCAAAGTTGAAGGGAAATAGCCGAAAATAGTAATATTGAAGTTTTCACCAAGTAATTACGAAAAAATCCTTTAAAAATATCGTCAAAATATCAAATTGTCAAAGATTAAAATGTCCAAACAATGCACGTCACTGAGTAAAAAGACACATCGCTATGGAAACGATTGTTATTTCATTTACCAGCCGCCTTGATTTATAGAGTAAAGTGTGTTGCGAGAAGTTCTCTTCGTTCGGGATTTTTAAAAATATTTTCCTGTTTTTCTTGGATTTTTTGATAAAAGCATTAAAAAAAATACTGTTAACAACTCGCGGCTAAACTGTGCTTTTTTTTACTCGCGTTTTTAAATACCTTGCTGCGCTCGATATTTAAACCAACGCTTCGAAGAAAAAGCACTATTTTAGCCACTAGTTGTTAAAACCACTATTAAAAAACAAGTTTTTAATAATGTAAGTAATATCACAGGGTATTTAATTAGTGCCAGAAGAACAGAAATGATGAACACAAATTTATACAAAAATAGTATAATTCCAAATGTCACCCATCAAAAAAATCAATAAACAAGGTAGGCCGATATCTTGTGTCGTCATCAGGTGGGCGGAGCAAAAAAATTACTAGACCGTGTTTATTCTAGAGACCGTGAGTGGCACCTAGGCTCGAACGCGACTCTGGCAGAAACAACTGCACGACCGAACAGAGATCGCATCAGGTCACCCGGTTCACGGACTACTAGATATCCGTGTAAAAATCGTAAAAATATTCCGGTCGGGTACAGGAAATTTTTACGTTCGTCGGTTTGGCCATGGCTTCGGTTCGCGGTTGTAAAGCCGCTCTCTTTGCCAATTTATTTTTATAGTCGATTCGTAAATAATAACTCGACCTTACCGCAACAAAAATGCTCACTTAGGCGATTCAATGCCTCTTGCCACAGTATAAGACAATATTAACTCAGTAGTTTGTCTGGTTTGGTTAAAGCTGGTGTCCTTGGCGGATGTAGTTGGGGGGCGGTAGCTTCGCCAAAAAAATCTCCAAATTATTTTCGGATACGCACCAAGAAAAGTGTTGACTTTAACGACTTAAGTTTAAGTTTGCCAGACGACTGTTTTAACGTGAAAAACTAACTTTACCCGTCACAGGTAAACCGAAATGTTGCCAGTGGTTCAGGCAAACTAAGATTATGAGACAGGTCATAATTGGCGCCGGGCCATAACTGGCGCCGGGCCATATTTGGCATCGGTACCCTAACACAGGTTTTCTTGATGGAACTGGAGTGTTCTAATACTGTGTCTTTGCTTGCACACCGCCGCCGGCCGGTTCGTGATCTGGCATTGGCATTAAATCGTCCGTACAAACTGGTCGTCTAGAAAAATACAAAAAAGAGAAAATTATGCGTTCGGTATTATGCTGGCCGTGATTTTTGTTTCTTCTTGCTTGTTTCCTCGTAATTGGTCGTGATAAATTCCCTATTCGCGTTCGTGTTATTGTACCCGAGATACGACTACGCGGGGCTTTACTCTCTGCTCGCTTTGGGTACAGTCAACTTTGCCTTTCCTATTTAAGCCTTCGGTAATGAGATTTCAGATGAGCCATTATTGCATGCACCTATAAAAGCTGCCGAGTTTAACGGAACGGATACCTACAGATACTTATCGAAAAAACCTGTAAAAATTTTCGTAAAAGCTTGTAAACGTAAAATTAAATGTTGAATTCTTAGAAAATATATGCAAATAGGTATACAGGCGAATAAATGAATAAATGAGTTTTGTCCGGGTTTTCTTGCTTTTTTGTATTGTTTTGATACTGTTTTCAATAATTTATTTCTTTAGTTCTCAAGTAGTTAGTTTTGTGCGTGATTTATTGTAGTTCAAATGCACATGAATTTTAGCAATTTACAAAAATTTTAGTTGTTCTTCTACTAAATTTTCCCAGTTCTTAACTGCCTCTTCACCTATCCGAAGCAGCATTTAACTGACTTCCAACTAAATCCGATGTTAAGCGTAAGTCAGTGTATTGAACGACCCGTCGACATCGCATACTGTGACGTAACTTTCTACAGATTTCCCAACGGCAGGCTTACGTTGTTCTTTATCGTATGGTTCGACGTAACTTTCTATTGATCTCCCAACGTCGGTCTTATGTTGATTTCTATGACGTTAAATTAGTTATCCTGCCAAACGGCCAAGCGTCGTCAGAATCGAATACATTTAGTGATGGTCGATGGAATATGCCTTAAACTTACGTTGTGTTCCATTGACCTAGTTTACGTTTCGCTGTTTGACCTACTTTTCGTAGGGTTTTTTTTAACCTACTTTGACATTAATGTTCTAACCTTACTTTGTTTATCTGGCAGGGATGATGGATTGCACTGGTGCATTTTTATGTCCTTTTTTAGCTTGGAGAACCAGCAGATCCCATCCTCTTTCCAATTGTGGGGTATGGGCTCCATTTCCTTTAGGTTTTTTATATAGACAATTTTAAAAAAGTCGTCCATTTTTAAGCTCAGCCTAAAGGGGTTGTAATCTGTGTGGCGCAGTACTTTCGCGAACTTTTTTTTCTTAAAAAAGCGGAAAATGATTGGAAAAACAATTTTTCGTTTATCTGTCAAACGTGAACAAAAGTAAGGTTATCTGTGCGATTGACCTACTAATCGAAGACGTCGGATTCTATTATCGTAGTTTAAACAAAATATTTACCAACTGTTGGCGGTTGGATTCTAATAAGTCGGAATTGATATAGAATTGATCTGCGATGCATGACGTAGAATTTTAATACGTTTGCTGCCTGTCGGGCATTCGCACGTACGATTTCCCTACGTCGTTCGAACGTAAGAACGAAAGTTGGTGACTCGGTCCGAATTCACTATAGGTAAGTTGATTTAACCCGCCATTTTAAACAACTTGGCGTCAATCGGCCGTCACAAAAACATTTTTTGTTTTACAAATTTTGATCTAAATTGCAAGACGTTATTCAAAATTAACAATAATTTAGAACTTGGGCACACACCACACCATTTTTAAAACAAAATACAAAAAAAAATATTTGGTTGTTTCTTTTTTTTTCTAATATTAAAGAATTCGCTAGGCGATCGCCTTTTTTCGAAGCATCCTAATCACATTTATCAATAAACTGGCTTTCGTCGGCAAAAATTGCATCTGTCTTGCGTTTTAAAAGTGTTTATTATTATTTGTTTATTAAAAAAATATGTCGTCATTTTATATTTTTGGGTATTTGCAATCAGGTTATATTGTTCTACAAAATAATATAATTTATAAGTACAATTTACGTTCGGGATATTTTTTCCAAACGAAAATTTGATTAATTTTAAGTAAGGGAAATCAACGTATGGGCGACGTAGGCAATTGCGAGTAATTTTAAGTGAAGGAAATCAAACGATAATCAACGTTGGCAATTGGCGAAAGCTCACCCAAACAAGGTTCATTTACTGACGTCACAGCGACTTCGACGCAACGTTAATCTTTATTCCCCATTTAAACACAAATAAGGGTCGACAGGAAATCGAAACGATGTTGCTGCTGACGTCGGATCATTTAATCGCTACGTCTGCATAACGTAAGATAACGTCCAAATGCTGCTTGGGATAAGTCATACCTCTCCCACCATATTATGTGGCCCCCGATAGAAACCTATCTTATCACAAAAAATGCTTTTTTGGATATTGCTGCACGCACATTTTGACCTGAGCAGGGCCTTTATAGTATCTCATTTTTATTATTATTTGTCGTAAATTTCGTTTATAAAATAGTTAAAAAAGATTACTGGTGCGATGCAGATAACGTAAACGTAAGAAACTCTTTAATATTTGTTTAATTTATGTTAATTTACATGTAAAAGGCCTACTTCATTTGAGGAGGTTGTGTCCTTGCCCTAGCTCGAACGCGGCTCAGGCCGACTTGATTTATTTACCAAACAAGTTCGTGTCTCGTATTATATACAGCCTCAATGCTTTAACTATACCAGCTTACCTACTGCATACAAAGTGTGATATATTGTTACCTAAAAATTAAACTAACGAATTTGTCCCAATTGAATAAAGAATAAATCCACACCGTGCTAGAAAATTTGCCGTGTATTTTCTTGCACACATCGAAATTGTTTATATATTTCGATCCCAAATGGATGATACCTAAATAGAAAAGGATTTATATTTCACAAATCCTAATTCATAAAACGTATAAGTGATGACCTAAAGGCAGAATGATTCATTGTAGGAAGAATGAATGTTGAACACTTTATTCAAAATATATTTGGACCTATTTTTTAATACTTACACTGATAGTTTCATCCGACATTGAAATTGGTCCCGAGATATTGTAATGAACAAACAGCATTAGAACATTCTAATTGGCATTTTTTAGTAATCATAAGGATCAATGACAACCAGATCCTAATCTGCAGTATGGTCTCTAAAACACCGGCACCGGCTCAATACAAAACCAACTCTACTAAAAACCTTCGCTGCCATTTTGGCAACAAACTATATGGTCTTTCTGTCAATTTCGCTGGTAAAATGGCGGAGAAAGTTGATCAAAGGACACTAAAAAAACATGAGTTGATCGCTCTTTAGTAGATTCGATATAGGCTCAAACAAGATCCATAAGCCTCCTTAAAAATTTTCTCTCAGAAAAAAATATGGATATAGATATTTTATCTAGGGTCTTTTTTGCTTCTTCACACAGGATATATTTTTTACCGTTAAAATTTACAATGATACTGGCAGATTTATTTGCTAATAAATAAACTAATGAGCGTTTTAATGAAGTATTGAATAACTTAATAGATGCTACTGGTGTTTAGAAACTAATTTAAATTTTTACTGCTTGTTTATTGAGTTTTAACGCGCCATTTACAACTTCAGTTCTATTTGTTACAAGGTATCGGTGTCAAATAAGGGACCACCGGTAACACTTTGATTTACCTTCGACGGATGCTTCTTTATTTGAGCTTAATGGTTTATTTCAATTAGTTTCGGTCTAGCTATAGGATGTTTTCTTTTTGCTTTTGTCATTAATTTTTTATATTTAATTTCTAAAGATTTGTGCCTTTCGTTAAATAAATCTGAAGTTTTATTTTTTAGTTAAACAAGTTTTGTGTTATTTTATTCAAAATAAAAAATGTGTCACAACGTTTTATCATGGTAATTATCATTTAGGTACCTCTTCGTTATTCCCGAAATTATACCACAAAAATGTAAAAACAACTAGAGCTGCCAAAAGGGCTGTAATTACAATAGAGAGACAAATACTTTAATAAGCGTGCGAAACTTACGTTAATTAATACCAATACCAATAACAGGAATCCCGCCCATAGACCTGATTGTCGAAGAAATTGTAAATGAAGATGAAAATGGACACAGTGAAGAAAACAAAGAAGCTGCAAAAGAGGAAACACTGGAATCCTGGCAAGCAAGATAGGACCGAAATATCGAAAAATTAAAACAAGGATAGACTGCAAACACAAAAAAAAAACGATTACTATATGACACAAGCTCTAACGGGACATGGATCTTTTAGGACATAAACAAAGCGAATAGCGGATGACATATGTCGGTACTGTCAAAGAATAGATGACGCAGAACATACGCTAATTTACTGTGCAAGATTTGAGAACTACCGCCAAACAACAAGACAAGATCTTTAAGGAAATTATACAACACGTAGACAAATGGAACCATGGACATGATTCGGTTCTAAAAATTAAACACAAAGACGAACGCAACTAAGAGATCAAAACAGTGAACGGCGAAATAGTGACGTTATATTCCTGAAAATGGTTCCGCTATTTTGACCAAAAAAAAGGTACCTTTTCTATATTTTGTTATGTACAAAATTAATAAAAATACTATTAAACTACCTGTACCTGTTTGAGAGTAATCTAGACTTCCAAAACTTGAATGAAGTTTACATTTGGTTGGTTCCGCTGTTTCGCAGTTTAAATATGTTACCTACGAAAAGTTTGGTTTCCAAATATCCTCGATGGTGACGCTTTGTTGAGAAAATACATTCTGGTTCCTCTGTATGAATGCTGTTTCTTTGAGCTTCCACTTGACGATATTTGCCTTTTTCCTTCCATGGGTCGGCTGTTTTCTTCGATTCTTGGTGTCGTGGCACTATGGTTTTGTTTTTTTGGTTGTGGCCATTTTCTTTCTTTCAGTATTTGGATCTGTCGTACTTTGTGTTGATGTGTTCTGAAGGGTTTTGTTGAACGTGTAGTTGGAGAAACCGTTTCTTCGGAAATCGAATTTTTGATTTTTCCTCATATAAAGCTTCTTCCGTATCGTAGATATAGGTGGCTCGATCCATGACAGATTTTGCAATTCTTAGTTTGGTTGATGTTGAGTGGATTTATTTGACGTTTAGATATTGTGCAGTATGAGATGGATTGCGATATACAGAAGTAATTATAGCTAAATTATTTTCGGTAACTACAACGTCGAAAAAATGGAGCTGACAACTTTCATCTTTTTCTATAGTGAATTTAATGTTGTTTCTTATACTGTCGACATGATTGGAGAATTGTTCTAGTGTGTTGTTGATCTTTTTCCAGATTATGAATATGTCTTAGCCATGATGTTCGTGAATATTATTTTTTAAAGAATACCATAAATATGTTGGCCACTACCGGTGAAAGTGGAGAACCCATGGGTAGACAGCATTTCAACAAATCCATATTAGTTACAGCATTCCATTTGGTACCTGTACCTTATCCGTTACAGTATTTTGTTAACGATTTAGCAAGTTTGACAGGATGCTAATTTATTGTTCAACAAAAAATTAGAAATAATAGATACCGTGTATACATAAAGCAAACAGGTAAACATAAAAGTTCAAATTGTAGAAATATACATTAGATGTTTGCATTTTTTACAAGAAACTCGTTGATTGTATGCATTTTGTGCTTGTTGTTCGTGTATTTAAGGTTGTGACGCCGCAATAATTGTTTGCTGTAATTGATATTAGACGACTGCAAAAGAGCCTGACCTCAAATTTTTAGCTTTTATCTTAGAGCAGGACACATCCTAATCAATATGCAAATAAAGTAAAATATAACCAAACAAAACTGTAAAAATATGATATTTATATTTACCTTTTTAACAATTTTAAAATCCAAAAATATCTCTATTTTGGACATGTTTAACCTTGGAGGGACGGGAAGTTAGTATTGTTCCATGGTGTTAAGGAATAGTTTCAAACTACACTATAAAAGAATACGACTAAGAAATCTTTTCTGGGGGTAATTATTACATAAGGTGCACTTTGTACTGCACTTGTTCCGACGACCACACTACTACTATAGGAAGGTAACGAAGCCTTTTACCACATATCTCTTACTATAAATAATTGTTGGGACTTAATTATGAATAAAGTCAAAAAAATCCAGAAAAACAAAGCAGAGAAACATAAATCAAACAAAAAAATAGACGCATTTTTAGCCCAAACGAACGCCAGTAAAATCAGCAGCAGAACTACACATAAAGGGCGGTTGGTTTAGTTAATGGCGATAGAATAAGGAGAATCATGGGAGAGCTAACATAAAAATGGCGGCGCCCATGATGTTTGCTAAAATTTCGAACTGGTCGAAAACCGATCTAGTGCCCTTTGATTTCTATGGTCGCGCACGATGCGTTGTCGTTCCGAATCCCTTTGGAAGCCTTTTATAGAAGCCGGCAAATCGTAATAAGCCATAAACCTAATAAGATTAAACACGATTGTATATGTTCTAAAAGGGGAAATCACTACTGTTAAACGCCCGCAACACGTTTTCGAACTTTCATGAGATTTAAAATCGTGAAAGTCCATAACTGTACACCCACCGCATAAGTACGAAACACCGTAAACTTTGGCACCGGCGTAAATAAACCAATAGAACTTGTGCTTCGAACATTTATCTTAAAGATATATATTTAAAGCTAAAAATATTAACAATCGAAAAGGAAAAACATGCAAAAAACCGACAAAAGGCAATAACACTAACCATTTGTAATTTTTCGGCGAATTTAATATAATATTACAGAATTTCAGTACGAGTTCAATGCTGTGTGTGTGTGTTAATAAGTGGATAAAAGAAAATGTATCCCTTTTTTCGTCAAGGTTTTGCTAAAATGTGGTCCGTATACGACAAGAATTGGACCCCAGGACACCATTTTTATTCTGTCGCAACGCCTTCTAGGATTTTAAATGATGTAATTTCGCGCCATCTAAGATCAACAGTAAGGACTAAATGCAAGTTTTATTGGGACAGCTCTTACAGCAATCTATATTTTTTAGTTTTAAGATAAAAACAGGGGACAGACCTATTTTACAACTTTTTTAAATTATTTTTATGTTAAGTTTTACAGATTTTTTAAGGACAGTGACTTTATTAGCTTGCCTTCTTTAAAATTTTAATGATTTATGCTTTCACCGTGATCGATATTAATGCCATATTTAATGACATGTACAAATAGATATTAATATAGGGTTTTACTGTATAGATGGTGATTCAAAATTCCCTAGAAAGATATTAACGGTAGTTAAATATCATGCGTCCCAGAAAAGTTAATCGAATATTTTGTTGTTGTTACCTTTAAACTGGAAAGCAAGGCAACGTACCTACTCTGACAATTACTTTGTTTATACGGAACGCTCAAGGCGCTTTTATGTAAGGACGGTTTGAATATTTTGTCATATAAGCACCACTAAAATCGTTTTAAGTACTAAATCGATTTTACTTTAAAACGATCTAGGGAAGCGATTTATCACTTTAAAACCGATTTTAGGGTCCGTGTAAACACTTTAAAAATGTTTTAGTGAAGGGCTTTCAAAAAAATTCTTCTTGTACCGGGGCAAAACCTCTACCTACAGTTAAAATAACTCTAGGTAATTTTTAATCATCCTGTATGTATAAAATATGCTCTGACACTATATAGTGTGTAATATACTAAATCAATATCTATGTGAGACAAGTTAAATGTGAGTGGAAATAATTTATATGAATTTTATTTGGTGCCCATTTATATTTTGTGGAATAAAAATAGTAAAGGTAGGTAAAGAAATAAAAATATTTCACAGGCCTACATTTTTTAACACTATAAAAGTTGATTTAAAAATTTCAACTGTTTTCTAGTCTTTATTTTATTTATCTATTTTATTTATACACGACGTTTCGATCAGTACAATCTCTGATCGTCTTCAGGTGCAAACTATAATCTATTTCTAAGGCTGCGTGCTTATATACTATGGTAAATCACTAAACTCATATTCTGATTGTGCCAAATAAAGGCAGCTTCAAGGAATTTTCGTTTTTTTCAGTGTGACTCCTTGTGCAAAACCTTTGCTTCTGTCCACTTCATTCGGTGTTGTTTTGACCATGCGTGTTCGTCGATTCCAGATTTCGTTGTATCACCTCTTTGAGTATTCGTCTGATATTCCTTAAGCCTAATAGATAGTGGTCTTTTTATTTTATCTATGTATGACTCACCTGCGTGACAATATTTAAATCAAGGTTCAAACTATTCTGCTACAACCAAACGAGGCATAATAAGAACTGTATAACAGAGCCGTTCAAATTTGTAACAATGGAAATCGAATTAAGAAACATTAAGAAAGATCTGCAGCAGAATGGTTACAACCTTAAACTTTTAACAGATACTATTTCTAAATTTCAGCAACCGCACAGATTACAAAACCAAAACCCGGTAAATGCATTCCTTACAATTCCATACATTAAAGGAGTATCAAAGAAAATTCGAAGAGTAGGAACAACTTTAATATAAAAACAGCTTTTAAATCTAATAATCCAATTCGAAGCCTTTTAGTAAAACAAAACCGGAGAACAAACAATAAAATCTGGTGAGTGTGGTGAATCATACATAGGTGAAACAAAAAGAACACTATCTGTTAGGCTTAAGGAACATCAGACGAATACCCAAAGAGGTGAAACAACGAAATCTGAAATCGCCGAACACGCATGGTCAAAACAACACCGAATGAAGTGGACAGAAGCAAAGGTTTTGCACAAGGAGTCATACTGGAAGAAACGAAAATTCCTTCAAGCTGCCTTTGTTGGGCAGAATACGGGTATTTTCAGTAGACCAAGTGTTGAAATTCCAACTTCCTAAACTTCACGGTTGAGTAATTTCCCATAGTATATAAGCACGTAGCCTTATATTGTACTGATCGAAACGTCGTGTATAAATAAAAGACAAAGGAAGTCCGAAACACAAGATAATTTCAAGGAAAAATTGCCTGGGCAAATAACACACGGTACACGAGTTCGCCATCGATCGAATGTCCCTACCTAAATGGCATACAATGAATTTCACTTGGACCATTCGATGTGCAATATAAAACATCGCTTTCGGTGCCCGCTTTTGTGCGACGAACGATGCTTTATGGGCTTTGATTGATCTCGAATATAAATGAAAAGATGAAGTAGGCATTGAGTTGGCCGAGTCCAAAAACTTCCGTGAAAAAGGAGACAGAAAAATCAATCATAGGATAGTGTCGGATTAAACCTAAAGGAACATTTACACAAACGAGCTCTCCGGTAATGTTCGAAATGCCGGCAAACATTTACGCGAGCCTATGTGGTAAAATGTTCGAGGAAAATCTTGCGGAAAAGTCCGTGAAAAAGCTTGGGAGGAGGAGCTAGGGCGGCGACAATACTTTTTTTAAATGAAAGCTTTTCATTCTTTCTCCAAAAACTCTAATATGTTACCTTTTTCTCTCTAGTGGTTTTTACTCGGGTTTTTAATTAATTGCATTCGTTTAAAATTTTTTTTTATTTTATTTAAGAACCGTTAGAGAAAAAGGTAACATATTAGGTATTTTTGAAAACAGAATGAAAAGCTCTATTCGAATTAAATGAGTTTTAACACTTTCGCCAGCAGGAGCCGTTTTATAAGTGTTTCCATGGAACCTTCCTCCTCCAGAAAATGTCGAGTTTTTTAGTATACTACAATCAGTAATTGTGAAGTTACGAATGTCAAAAGCCTTTGTATAGTCAGTATTATACGTTTTTTATTATTTCGAGTAATTTTTAAATCGCCTTCTTTATAACAATAGCTTAGCCTAATTATTATGGACGTGTCTACTTACGATTGCATGAAATCTGAATTACTATTAATAATAGAGAAGGTCATGAGTGGATTTGAAATCAAGCAATTTGCTTTAGTTAATGCACGCCGGCCAGATATGAAGAGCGATGTTTCGAAAAACAATTAAGCAAGAATAATTTGTGTCAGAATGAAAGGAAAAATTACATTTTGTAAGAAAATGACTATTATTATTAACACTGATGTATATATTATACTGAGGGTAATAAGTGGAGTATCATTTTCTTACATAAATAATAACGTCTGCATTTCTTACAATGTCTTATGGTCTTCTTGTGTCTGTGTCATGCTCTCTTGATGGGTCTATGTCAGTCTCAAGGTTCAATTTTGGGCCCTTTATTATTAATCATCTATATATGATTTGGTCTAACATACGAGTTCAACTATCTGCACAAATTTTGCAATTTTGGCGACCTTTCAAATTTATCCGACCAATCTCTAGTCAGTTCTTAATCATGAGGAATAAAGACACAACCCAAATCCCTAAAATACCAACATATTCTAAACTAGCAGAGTGACCCCATATAGAACTACTCGCATTAACTATCGTTAACAAACTTTCGTGGATTCCGCATACAGATCGCCTGTCAAAAGATTTGTCTACCTTTGCAGTTTTAAAGACTTGTTATTTTGCATTATTTCAATCTAGGATATCGTATGTCATACCTCTCTGGGTTTAGAGGTCGATTTAAGCTTCAAAAGAAAATTATAAGAATCTTATGTGGTGCGAAATATCGAGCACACTGTAAGTCTCTGTTCTTAAAGCATAGAAACAACATGCCTTTGCCACGCATTTTTATATATTTCACTTTATTGGAAAAACACACAATTAAAAACAAATTACCATCATCAAGAATGATCAATATTCGATGAGAAGTGATGGACTCATTATTCCACATCACAAAATGTCAAAATCAAAATCTAATTCACTAAATCTAGACTTCTATAACAAATTGCCTTCAAAAATAAAAGAGTTTTCTTCAAACCAATTGCTTGCTTCAGAGATGTTTCTACAGTATTGATGAATATTTGGATGCATCGTTTCAAATATAAGTTGAGATGGGATGCGCTTATAGTGACGGCTCTATACTTTTGGTTTAACTTGTAGTAAGTTAAAATTTTTTAACGATATTTTACATTATTTGTACTTTATGTTTTAATGACTTGCTATGATATACATTTTTGTGTAGCACCTTCTACTAATATTTTTTTTATTAATTCTTATAATATTATAATCATATATTGTCCTTTTATAATTTGACCAGATATTCTCACCTGAGCAATGACTAAATGAATGCTTTAACTAGTATTGACAGATCTAACTTTAATATTACAAATCCCCGATCTTATTTATATTTTGATCGAACTAGTTTATAACAAGAACCTAACGTTGAATAACAAGATATGGAAATGGACACCGCAACACAACCTTATTAATGCCACTTTCAGCTCCAGTTGTTTTGTAAGTGAAGGTGAAGCAAGCCAGCGGCTGTAAAATTATTATAGTCAGTTTTAAATGCAGTTGTTAACTAATTTTTTGCAAACGTTTTTTTTCTTTATTGTTAGGATGATTTATGGCTTGACCATGCTCGGGTGACTAAGCCGCTTGCATAATTTCTGCATATAAAGTACGTTTGCTTATTTAATTCTTAGCTTTCGCGGAAAGTGTACTCTTTCATTTTGGAAGCGAAGCTCATATTTTATTGTAATTACTTAAGAAATTATGCATTCTGAAGGCCCTCGGTTAAGTCAAGTTTATGGGTGTTTTTTAAGGTTCGCTTGTACCATTAAAAAAGTAGTTTATTTCATTTCCAGGTCCTACATCTTATGTCAGAGCCTGCTCTGACAATGACGTGTCCTTTACTCCAGTAGCTAATCCATGCTTCCTCTTTATTCATTTATGCGGCATCAAGAGAGAAAAAGAATGGATTAGATTGCCAATCGCGATTCGACGCGTTCTCAACTAAAAAGCCTAAGCAATTTTTTTATAAAGAAATTGGCGGGTAAAACATGGATTTCCTGTTAGTTTGGAGGATAGTAAAACGATAAAGAGTCAACTGGCTTTTTGGTTGAGACTGTGTCGACTAAGTTAGCTTCTTCCAGCGTTTTAAGCTAAAGCGGAATCTTCGACACTACGAAATGAATCAATTTTTAAGTGGAGGATTCAGCGAACCAAAGCTAATCGCTTTAGACTTATTAAGTTTTCCTATTTCGTCATTTTAGTTCGGAGGGGTTTCGAAATAGTTTCTGTCGTCCTTATGTAACACTTGATTTAAAACTTTTCTTTTCAGATTAAATTAAAATGAGAGGAAACAAAAACAGTCTAACAGTAAATTTGGACTTTGTAGAGAAGCAACATTGTTATTTTCTGATGCTAAAACATAAATTTGGCAGTACATAAATCCTTTACTTCAATTTTCAGTGGATTGTTATTGGGAATCTAAATTTGACCAAAATCATCTGCATAAGAAAATAAAATGCATTTTCCAACTTTAGTGAACATTAATTTCGGTTATCAACACAACATAAGTTAAACGACTTTACAATGATGCAATCGGTAAAAATAGATAAAAGTGCATCAGTTGCTAAGCAATTTTTGTATCAATAATAATGTAACATTTTGGATAATGATTTGAGTCTAGGATGGAAATATTATTGATTTAATTTAGCGAAATAAAGCTATCTTAAATCAAAAATAATTCCACGACGAGATGGAACCACAAAGTGGGCATTTACGGCGAAGATAATAAAAATGACTGGTGTTTTCCTTTGGGAAAAGACGCATCTGTAGCTTGCGAAAAAGTCCACGTAATCCTAAATGTGCTGGTAAAAACAACTTAAGAAAATATTAAATCAGACAGATAAAAAAATACTCGATCTAGTCAGGTCGAATTAAAGTCGTAATAAGTAAAAAGTTTTACATTGCCCAAGGAAGAAGCCTTGAGAACGACTATGAACACGGGCCTAAAAGCTTCTTTAAGGCTATAGCTAAATTACAACTGCCAACACCTTGTTCTTTAATTTTTTAATCTTTTGCCAGAGTGCACAGGGAAAACTAAATATCAAAATTAGCTGAAATGTTGCAGGGGTGATAATTTTTAAATGCTTAACAAAAATATCTGAAAGATTTTTCAAAATTCTCAATTATTTTTTTTTTCAAAATAAAAGCTCTGGTGATGTCATCTATCCCAAAAGTCTCAAAATAATTGCGCTTTAGAACAAACCCGATTTACAAAAAAAAATAGACAAATACTCACAATTTCCTCTGGATTACATTTTTCCTTTTTATATTTCCTTGCTTTAGCGAAAATACAAACTTGCGTTTCCCTTTTTTTTTTTAGGTATGTGCACCCCGGAAAAGAAAACCGATCAATTAATCACACTTCATTGAATTTGGGAGACACACGCAGTGCAAGTGTTGGCCGATAGATCGCAGAATTTATAAGATTCCATGGTAACTGCACGTGTTTTGGGGGGGGGGGGTGGAACAGAAGAGTATTTTTACGTTTTCTGACAGAAAACCAACCGAGGTTATGTTTATCTTTCAAAAATGTGTTTTCAAAAACATTGTTCTAAAACAAATATGAAACCACTCCATGTGTGCGGTCGCCCGCCGAAAAAGTTCTATCGCTGCGCGGACATTACCCCGAGTGTATCAAAGAACCATAACCCCACATAATTTTGTTTTTATTTTAATTCAACCATTTTAATTTAAATTATTGCGGCATAGTTATGTGCAAGTGTACTACTGAAATCTTGGAGTGCCACGGATAGATTTTAGAACCTCCTAGTTTCAAAAACACACGGATACTTGAGTACCAACAAAACAGGTCAGTAGCTCCATTTAAAGGTTTGAAAGACTCTTGATAGTCGTTGACGCTCCTGTTTAAAATAGAATACGATTATTTCGTCTAGCGCCAGTAGCCGATTTTTAAATGTGCCTGCTTTTGAGTTAACCTGTTGTCGGTATCAGCTAGCGGGAGTGTTTCCAATTCAATTATAAATGCACCTGTAAATGCAGCCTTAATGAATACAGAATGCAAAAAGTCAAAATAAGTAACCTTACTCCAAATTTTTGACCCGGTGCTAAAAAATCTCTGGTATCCTAGTTAGGGTTGCCAGGTAATAAAATTGTTTTTTCAGGACAACAGAATCAAATGTTGTGCGACACTGCAGAGCAAGAAACGGAAACCGAAAAATATACTCCTACCACCTACCTAACCAAAAGCATCAAATCAGCTTACCTCATCATTGAAATCTTCATTTTTGCTTTCCTCATCCATGGATTACTTCTTATATTATTAAAGCAACGTACTCAATTAGATGGTAAACAAAGTAAAATACTGTGTATTGACCGTGAAACACCACAACAAAATCAAAACATAACCTCCCAAAGTTTAACTCCGCCTAACCTACGATACGCGCGTTCCGGCCAATAAAACATAATGTAAAAATAGTGGCTTAAGAAAAAGGCAAGGTACCAAAACAAGGAAAGGTATAAAAGGTGCGTCACGAAAAGAGTCACAGAGTTCCTAATGCGGGCAAATCCCGAAAAATCGGGACGGGATAAAGTCTCCGCGTTGCCATGGAAAACAAATTCCTCGACAAATTCAATGACGTAAAATTTTGCAAAATGTCGACATAGTTAAATCGATTTCTCGTTCATAGCGCAAATAGTTCCTTTTGCAAAATAATAATGACTCACCTTATTGCGAGAGTCTGTCCTGAGGTACTTTAAAATAAAAAAACATGCTTAAGGCGCAATTACACAGACGAACATGCTCAAATGCAAAAGATCTAAATTTTTTTGCGTGAACATTTTTGTGAGCTTTTCTTTGAACATTTTGTTCGGATAAATTTTTGAGCAAATTATTGCTACCTATTTTGGAAACATATTTTTAAAGATGACAATAAATAAAATTTACATCAGTGATCAGTGATCTCAATTCTTTAAAAAAATGGAACACCAACTTTTATTTAAAATTTTTGTGAAAAAAAGCCGACGGCAAGCGAAACATTATTATTGGCTCTACTATCAGTTTTGTCACATGGATTAGGGTTACTTACTATATTTTTTTCTAAGAGTTTTTCTCGGATTTTTTTGCGGGATTTTCTTGCGAGTTTTTTTTATTTTCAAGAGTTTTTTTCCTAAAGTCAAAAAAAACTTTTCTTTTCCAAAAAAATTTTGAGTTTTTCAAATATCGGCATAAACTCAAGAATTGCAGTTTTAAGCGGTAATCAGCACCTCACGACTATGAGGAGTGGTGGGGAGGGGGATCTTTTTTAAACATATTTTTGTAACTGTACTTTCCCTTTAGCTTTTATTGTTGTTTTTTAATTCCTCATACAAGATTTACCTAGTTAGTTTAAGGTCCCAAGGGTTGCTTAAAAAATCAAAAGGTTCATGGAAATGCTGAAGATAGATATTTACTGTCAATTTAATGTAATAATCAAGGTCGATTACTGACACTGAACCAACAATATGCAAAGGGCAACATTGCGATTCAAAAGGGTGGCCGGCCTACTACCGGCGAAATCCAAAACGCGGGATGATAGATCGGCGACACAGTCTACTAAATTACTGCTAAATTATATTTTTTAGACAAGGGTCGGGTTCGTAGGGTTGTAAAATTGGGTAATAAACGGGTATTATTTAAACCGAACGTGCTTTTGTTCATATATTTGAGATTTAATAAAATGTATATAGGTTTTTTAATTTGACTTAATTATTATCGTAAAAGACTAAACTAGGAAGTAAAATAAAGGGATATTCTTTTAAACGTAAATTTTTATCATTATATTTTACAGGCAACAACAATAAATAAGTGCCAATTATTATTTTTTTATTGTCGTTTTTTTTACAACCCCAAAAAAGTTACAAGTATACTGGCATATCCCCTATAAAAAGTTATGAAGTAAAATGTGAATTTCGGCATCAAATCGTTTTGCCGTGATTAAAAATACCTTATTTCAAAACTTTGTTTTTCTATTTTCAGTTAAGTTTAATGGATTCCGATAACAATATATATTTTGAATTTGTAAAGAAATTTTTATACCCCCAATTCTTCAAACAAATTTTGCTCAACATTCTCTCCAAAATTTACGTGTGTTTTTTTTACGAACATTTCTTTGAACATTTTGCTCAAGAGGCTCGTGTAAATGTTTGTCGGCATTTCCACATCAAAGGAAGGTTTGTCTGTGTAAATGCGCCTTTATATCCCGCGTATTGAGGTTTTTTCTTAGCAAAAATAAAATTTCTTTATATTGGCACGGATTTTTATGGAGCTGTTTAAAGCAGGCAAATAAATCCCTTATGTTAATATCCTTCGGAAAAAGTCGTAAATAAGGGGAAAGCCAAACTTTAAATCTTGGATTTATTTCTGGTTTTATATTTCGCAGGGCCCGAATTGATAAAAATAAGAGACAAGACAATCTGAATAACGTAAGCCAATATAAACAAGCGCGAGGGTCTAAGGCTATAAAACTCCCCTTAAATTTGACTATTTATTAAGGTTAACATTCTTTAAATAGACTCATCGTAAACTAACCGAATTAGGGTTACTTCGTTACCACTTTCTTTTCTAATTTATTTTTGTCCCGATATCCCAACAAACTTTAAGATTGTAGAAAAGAAAACATCGCCTTGTAGCTTGAAGCTGTCAAGAAAATCACTTTGATACCAAAGAGCCATGAAATGATGATCCCCTTTCTTTTTTATTCCTGCAACCAATTAATTTGCATTTTTTTTCGCACTCAGTTCTTCTTCTCTTTCCTGGGACAGGTTCCAAGATGCTTATACAAGTCGCTCCACCATTCTTACTTTAAGCAATCCTTTTTTCTCTACCCCCTCCCCCAAATAACTATGCATTTTTCGAAAAAAACCGATCTCTTCCAATCAAGTTAGCCTGAAAAATATGTAGAGGCAACAACTCTGTGTCATAAATGCGCAGTAGATTTTTTGACTTTTGCCTTGCTTAGGGCCGGCCCTGATTTATAAATTATTTTCTTTGTTTTTTACATATCTTGCATTCCTTGGGCCATTATAGTATCCCCCAGACCTAACACATTGTCACGTTTCTAAAGTTAGCAGTACAAAGACCGAAGTGCAAAGATTTTATGAATGTAAAAATTGGCGCTAATTAGACGCTAATTAAGTGCCCGATTCCCAAATTTGGCGCTCTAGCCGTTTCCGAGTTATAGCGTGTACTGCTAACTACATGTTAAAGTTAGCAGTGCACTATGCATAAAATGGTCCAGTACAATGGTAGAGGGGTCCAAACGGTTTAAAAAATTAAGCGCTAATTAAGTGCTGCAAAATCCACCGAAAATTTTCAGAATTTTTGCATTTGTCCCCTTTTTTTAAAAACAATGTAATGCACTGCTAACTTTAGAAATTGCAAACTCTCGAATAGTCATTAACGAAAGGGTTGGCGATTACTTCATGTATGCAGTAATTAGGCGCTAATTGGGCGCTAATTAAGTGCCCAATTCCCAAATTAGGCGCTCTACCCGTTTCCGAGTTAAAGCGTGTCCGGCTAACTACCCGTTAAAGTTAGCAGTACACCATGCATAGAATGGTCCAGTACAGTGGTAGAGGGGTCCAAACGGTTAAAAAAATTAATTGCTAAATAAGTGCTGCAAAATCCACCGAAAATTTTCAGAATTTTTACATTTATCCCCTTTTTTTAAAAACAATGTAATGCACTGCTAACTTTAGACATTGCAAACTCTCGAATAGTCATTAACGAAAAGGTTGGCGATTACTTCATGCATGCAGTAATTAGGCGCTAATTGGGCGCTAATTAAGTCCGGCTAACTACCCGCCAAATTTGGGTATTGGGCGCTAATTAAGTGCCCAATACCCAAATTTGGCGCTCTAGCCATTTCCGAGTTATAGCGTGTACTGCTAACTACATGTTAAAGTTAGCAGTGCACTATGCATAAAATGGTCCAGTACAATGGTAGAGGGGTCCAAACGGTTTAAAAAATTAAGCTCTAATTAAGTGCTGCAAAATCCACCGAAAATTTTCGGAATTTTTGCATTTATCCCCTTTTTTTAAAAACATTGTAATGCACTGCTAACTTTAGACATTGCAAACTCTCGAATAGTCATTAACGAAAGGGTTGGCGATTAATTCATGTATGTAGTAATTAGGCGCTAATTGGGCGCTAATTAAGTAACCAATTCCCAAATTTGGCGCCCTAGCCGTTTCCGAGTTAAAGCGTGTCCGGCTAACTACCCGTTAAAGTTAGCAGTACACCATGCATAGAATGGTCCAGCACAGTGGTAGAGGGGTCCAAACGGTTTAAAAAATTAAGCACTAAATAAGTGCTGCAAAATCAACCGAAAATTTTCGGAATTTTTGCATTTATCCCCTTTTTTTAAAAACATTGTAATGCACTGCTAACTTTAGACATTGCAAACTCTCGAATAGTCATTAACGAAAGGGTTGGCGATTACTTCATGTATGCAGTAATTAGGCGCTAATTGGGCGCTAATTAAGTGCCCAATTCCCAAATTTGGCGCTCTAGCCATTTCCGAGTTATAGCGTGTACTGCTAACTACATGTTAAAGTTAGCAGTGCACTATGCATAAAATGGTCCAGTACAATGGTAGAGGGGTCCAAACGGTTTAAAAAATTAAGCGCTAATTAAGTGCTGCAAAATCCACCGAAAATTTTCGGAATTTTTGCATTTATCCCCTTTTTTTAAAAACAATGTAATGCACTGCTAACTTTAGACATTGCAAACTCTCGAATAGTCATTAACGAAAGGGTTGGCGATTACTTCATGCATGCAGTAATTAGGCGCTAATTGGGCGCTAATTAAGTGCCCAATTCCCAAATTAGGCGCTCTACCCGTTTCCGAGTTAAAGCGTGTCCGGCTAACTACCCGTTAAAGTTAGCAGTACACCATGCATAGAATGGTCCAGTACAGTGGTAGAGGGGTCCAAACGGTTAAAAAAATTAATTGCTAAATAAGTGCTGCAAAATCCACCGAAAATTTTCAGAATTTTTACATTTATCCCGTTTTTTAAAAACAATGTAATGCACTGCTAATTTTAGCCATTGCAAAAATAAACCCCTGTATCTTGAAAACTAGTCGTACGATTTTTTTTTGTCAGTTTAAAGTGTGATCAGTACCTCAACATCTACAACATACCAAAATTTGGTTCAATTCCTGTACCAACCAAAGTCCCATGTTAAGTGTGCCGCCTCCTTTGGGAATTAGGCACTTAATTAGTGCCCAATTAGCGCCTAATTACTGCATACACAAACTCATCGCCAACCCCTCCGTTAATGACTATTCTTCAAATTTATTCAGAATTTCGTTTGCACGTTTGCTAATCGCTAGTATGTTGTTGTTATTTTTAACTGCAAAAACTTTAACACCAATTTCTTTTCGTTTTTCGTGCTTTTTATGTTAAGCGTTAAAACTGCTAATTCTAATGCCCTTTGCCTCGCTTTAAGTAAAGTTAATCCCTCGACGTGGATGTTTTTGTGTGTTTACCTTGTTTTTAAATCATCATTTAAATGCAGAAATGGACTTTCCGCGGCTATTTTAAATTTATGCTTCGTATGTTTCCTCGTTTTTACACGTTGTACGCTTTAAATTCATACTTGCTACCCGCCGCCGGTATTATCACGTTTCCCTCTTAAGGCCGTCGGGTTTCCAGCAATAATTGCTTGCAATTTTTTAATTCTACCACCATAAGTGTATCCTTCAACTCGCGGAAATCATAGTTGGCCGTTCAACCAACGTATTATCTTATCAAAGGCGGCTCAGTCTCTTTTGTTGCGGTTGTTATGCTATATCACGTATGCTATTGCGTTGTTTATATCTTACGCTTCCTACTGAAGAGTAAATAAAAACGTTTGGGTTACAACTGCATGAGCTTTGATAACGTGTATTTTTTTTTAATGTGTACGTTTATGCATGCGATAGTCGTTTCATTATCTTTACAAAAACAAACTTCTCATTACCATTGCACTGGGCGATAAATAGCCATAACAGTGTCGCAATATATTAAACATGTTACAAGGTGTGCCAACCAATGTTATTATTCTTTAAATCAATATTTTTGCAAATTTATTAAAGCAAACATAATTTTTTTTTTTTGTTACTCGTAGTTACTTACTTTTCTATTGACGCAGATTTTGTTCAGGATTTGTGTGTAGTAGTAGTAGAGGAGGGGCAGCTTTTGAAAGTTTGGCAAGTAGGTTTTTATAGATTATTTTTATCGAGCCCCCGTGCACCAATAACTTACTTAATTAAATTAATTATTAGGAGTGTTTTTTTCTCAACTAAATACGGGAGAATATTAACCTTTTTAAACTACCGACTTTCCCTTACTGAAGACTAACAATTTGCCAGAAAACGACGTCACCATTAAGGCTTTTCTAATTTGCTCTTAGTAATTGATCGCACTTTTTCCAATTTCTACAAAAGCGGCTGCTGGCTTATTAGCTAAGGTCACTGGCATAAAAACAGAAACAGTATTATCCGTAAAAACGGCTAGAGCGGAGTTAGCACGGATTGGATCAATTTTTCTGGTGTAGTGGGATAATTTCAATATATTATCACTTACCTATATTACATTAGATTGGTTTCGAGGGAATTGTTAAATTATGATCTTGACATTGTACAGTGTCTTTTTTCTTATTAGATGGAATTATCAATACTTTTAACGTGATACTTAGAGCTAGTTTTAACCCTGGGTCAAGTAAGCTCAGTAAAACATGGGAAAAAAAACATTTTTGTATTGGATGGAGTTTAGGAAGCAATATTTGATTTAGTTAACTTAAGAAAACGGAGCCGTTGTACGTTATGACATGGTTAAATTGAACGACGTCGAGAGCATGAGTAAAACCAAAAAAATAGAATCCACACCAATTTTTTTGGGCAGCATCAAATCCAAAAATAAGTTTCTTTCCAGTTTTAAACGAAGGTTATATTTGGCCTTCTCTGTTTCAGATTTATTAGAGCGCAAAAAAAAATCTGACATGGATATGTACGGTTTGTTCGAAAAGAAGAAGTTGCATGTCAGCCCATGGCTTTGGTTAAGTCAGTGACCTTATTTTTATGTATACACTGGCCGCCTGGCAAACTACCTATTTTACTTTTTCTTTTTCTTTTTCCTCCATCTAAAACGTTTGTTTGGCCCCGACTCCTCGACGTATTTCAACGGAACAATCGCTAACAAATTTCCCTTAGCTATTTTAATTTCCTTTCATTAAGGTTTAACTCACGGCTTAGTCTCCGTCAGGATCTTGCGGAAACTTCGTGATACTGCGAATAAATATAGTACGGTAGTCGACCATTGCATTAGATTCCAAATTTACATTACCATTAGCAAAATCTGACTCATTGATATATCTATCTGGTTCACTTGCTTATTGCTAAAAAATTGTTTAGGAGACTCTTGTCCCTCATCATATGGGCCTTTTGCGAAGTCTGTCTTCTCCGGTGCCTCTCCATTTGACACTAGACAATTATGTTGGGAATTTGGAACCTTTAGTTGCACTATAACAAAGTTATGATGTTTTCCACAAACCAAAACAACACTTTTTTGCACTCGACGCGCGTTTCGCTAATAACGTTAGCATCATCAGGAGACGATAAACAATAAACTAAATTACACGCGAGTTTGAACATTTATCTATAAAGCAAAAAAGTTTTTCTGTTCAAAATTCCCTTGAATTTATCAACAAAGTTAAAAATACTTCACCCCAAGAAGGTGTTAATGTTAGTTCGTTGTTCCTTAGTGTGCCAATCCCCAATACCTTACAATACCTGGAGGAACTACTAAGAAAAAACAATCTAGAAGACAAACAGACTTTAGAATACAAAAACTCTGCATGAATCAAAATTACTTTCAATATAAAAATAACTACTACCAACAATTAGAAGGAACCACAATGGGTAACAGTTTATCACCTTTTATTGCAAACCTCTTTATGAGCAAATTTGAATCAGATATAAATAAAGAATTTGAGTATTTCCCCAGAGTATGGTTCAGGTATGTAGACGATGTGTTTGCAGTATTCAACACTAAAGTAACTAGTGTTGAAAATTTTATGGAAAAAATAAATAACAAATTTCCCACAATTAAATTTACTTATCAAACAGAGAACAACGGCACACTGCCATTTCTAGACACTTTAGTTATAAGAAATAAAAATAAATTAGAATTTGACCTATACAGAAAAGGAACGGCCACCTAAATGACTTTTCATTGCTTACAACACAAGCTTGCCAGTTTGCACTTTTTAACATATAGATTAGTAAATTCTTAAATTAGTATATCAATCAGGAAACACAATAAGAAGTTTACTAGGAAATCCCAAGGATAAAACTACAGTTCTAGAAAAAAGTGAAATTTACGAAATTAGATTGTGACAAAAAATATGTTGGCCAAACGATTCAAAGGACACTTAGCACACTTAAAATACGGAAGAACAGAAAAGTCAAGTGTAGCCGAGCATGCTTTTAAAAACAATCATAGATTCACATTAGATAACCTAAAACTTCTAAAAAGTGTACCAAACAAAATATTTTTGAATGCATATGAAAGCATGGAAATCAAATCCAGAAATAGTTTAAATAAAGATAGAGGCCCCATTCCGTTTAGTACACTTTATTCTTTAGTTGAGGAGAGATAGGATTATAAAGCGTGAACAATCACAAATTATTAGTCTTGTCTCCGCCCACTTAAAGATATTATATAAGATATAAGAGTGTAGGTTAATTTAGTTTATTGTTTATCGTCTCCTGATGATGCTAACGTTGTTAGCGAAACGCGCGTCGAGTGCAAAAAAGTGTAGTTTTGGTTTTTGGAAAACAATCATAACTTTGTTTTAGACAATTTATTGGGAAATCAAAATGAGAAAATTTATGGAAAGAGTTTTATGCCAAAAATATTTTAAGAACAAAAAAGGTACTTATGGAGTCCAATGAAAAATTAAAAGCCCTTGTTTACCGAACATGTCATGACGAGAAAAAAATGTCAAGAGAATAACGGTTTTATTTTCACTTGCCTTTTTACTTTCATTCCCTAATACAGGTAGTTCTTTGAGCAGTTTATTATTTTTCCTTTCTAAAGGCACTTACCAGTTAACACTCGATTGAAGATCGCGAGTTCATCGTGTCGACATTTTTTTTAATTTTGAAAGCAATTAGGAAGTATATTTTTTTAACCTTGAATTTTATATTTTCGCAATGCAAAAAACTAAAAAGAAACACAAAAAATATAAATTCTTCCTTACAAAAGTTTTAGTTAAATTTAAAATAACTCTTTAGTTTTTTAAAATATTGCAGCAGCTTGCACCTTTCAATCTACTCAAAACAACGAACAAAACCAAAGTTATAAATGAAACGGAAAAAAATACTCTTATCCATCATGTATTACAGAATACCTAGGTACACAAGATGTAAAAAAGTCAGGTAGAATAAACCACAATATTTGATACATAACAAAAACAAATAATTTCAAAGTAAGCCCCCAATTCGAGAAAAGTGTGGATAAAATAATAACCTTAAAATTACTCTGATATTTTGATTTTGCGGCGTAGCCAGCTTGTACCATTAGCAAGGCTCCTGAGCTAAAACGAATTCTTGGCAAAAGTGAACATTTTGTAGTTTTCACTTTAAAAGGTCTGTGACTGCTTTAGCTTTCCAGGTTTCATTTCGAAGGATTTCGCTCGGGCAAAGAGGCGTTTTCATCATAGACAAAAGCGAGGGGAATAGATAAAGCTCCCCATCTGCGCGAGCTTTAAGATTTGTTTGACCACCATTTTTATGGCAGCTATGAAGGAAATCTCCTTGTCCGCTAACATATGTCAAACGGTCTTGCATTATAACCGCCCTTCCCTTGTATTTTTTTAAAGAAAGCCTAATCAAGTTAGCCTGGAAAAAACGCAGAGCAAATCTTCTGAAACAGACTGCGCCAGGCATGTGCAGTAGATTTTTTCCACTTTGATCTTGCCCAGGGCTAGCTCTGATTTTTAGATTAATTTGATTTAATTGATTATTAATAATATAGGAGTTATGTCGTCGTGGGCATGTTATCCCGACGTCCTGTTTACCACATAAAGTAGTATTTCGAACTTTATAGGGCTTTTATAGGTTTTCTCTTTCCCACATTATTAATTGAAAATATGTTGATCTTTTTCTAACCTATATCAGGATACACACCGTAAAATATGTGAAGACACGACAGAAAATAAAAATATTATCTATATCTTAACCATTTTTCCGAATTCACAACATCAAATTTATAAACGCATAGCGCTTTACTGATTAAAAATTCTGATTTTTTCATAAAAGAAAACGCGCGCCCCCCGGTTTTTACTTAGTTCTATCTAAAATGTTCATAAAAAATCAGAATAATTTGAGGTTAGGATATCCAAATTAAGTGTTTTTCCAGTTTTAACATGTCTTATTGACTAGATATTAATATTTTTACTTTTATTGGTACATGCAACTACTAATCAGTGATTTAATGAGGTATTTTTGAATTTCGATCTGAATTCCATGTTTAATAGAAGTAAATAACATGGCCGTCGCGCATCCAGTTGGTGGTGCATTGATTTAAAATGTCAGTAAAGTAGCGATAACTCGTAGGCAACGTTTTTTCCACTACACGCACATTTATATTTCTTACTTCGTGATAGTTAGGAGACCGTGTAGACCCCATAACTTTGAAGTTTTGTATTGCGTATGGGCTACTGAATTGCAACCACATTAATATCAGTAGAGTCGTTACATCGTAAAAGTAATATTAAAGAAATTAAACTTGTTAACTATGAAGTAAGCCTCGGACTGTAAAGTTTTTTCGTGCTTTCAGAAATGATATATAGTTATATAGTGGAATATATTAGTATAACTTTATATTTTTACGACACTGTGGTAATTTTTTAAAAATAATTAAATTTTTTCTATATGTATTTTTGGTGCCAATGACAATGGATGAAGTAAAGTCAGCAACCGAGACACAGATAAGAGATCAATGAAGAATTTTGGGGAAAGTTACCATAAAAATGGCGGCGCTTATGTTGTTTGCTAAAACATGAATGCGCATCGTCGAACATCTTTCTACTCTCCTCTGATTTCTGTGGTCGTCACCACGGCCAACGTCGCGACGCCGCTTCGAAACTTTGAAGTCAAAGCGAGGAAAACTCTTCAAAATGAGAGTTAAGCTCGAATGCCTCGAGTGAGTAAAACATTAAGCAAAGTGTAGAGGAAGAATAGTTCTTAAATATTTAAACACGGGAACAGAAAAGCGTTAAAACTTTTGATGATCCTTTTGGTTTTGTTTGAGGAATAAGACGTTTTAGCGCGGATGCGAAAGGGCTCTCTTTAGATTGTTAATGAATATCTTAGAAGTTGTTTTAAACTTAAAACGGTTTAACTCTATGTTTCCTTAACACATTTATGGATATTAACTTCTGATCCTCAAAAAATTAATAGTTTCAGAAGGGAGTCGTTAAGACGAAGGTTCTCTCCATATATTAAAGATTTAAATAAAAACCACAACACAACTAATGCTTTACTGATAGTTTGGGCGCATATGTCGATAATTTCTATCCCGTGGGATTTTTAATGAAGGAGTTTTGTGAATATGTGGGATTGATAGCTCTTTAGTCACACTATCAAGTGTTACTGGGTGTTTTGTTCGCATTCATGTAGAAGGGCTTGATATGACGCCATCTTTCAAGATGGCCAAAATCATAAAAAATGCAACTTTCGCAACCGGGGCATAGTTACACTCGATTCCATATAATTCGAGGACGAGAATTTGAAAAAATTCACTAAAAACAAGATTTTTTCAATTTTCTCTTCAAAAAAATCTTAATAATTCGACGTTTTGTGGTACCAACTTCATATATCCGTAAACTATTAGGCATATACGCCAAATTTGATCCTTAGAGTTTGATGCAGTTTAAAGTTTCATGACCTTGAAAAATACCCTAGTAAAATTGACATATCGCAAAAATAACATAGCGAAGCTAACCAAATTTCGTAAGAAAGATAAGAGAAAATATGGTTCAGCTATGATGCGTTTCAATATGGCTGCAGATATATCAAAATGACGACCTATAACCGAGCCTATAACTACATTTTATTTTATCCAGTTTAGTAAAAAAGCAAAAGTTACAAAGTGGCCATCAATTCTTGTTAACTTATTGCCGCTTACTATGAAAAAAAATGTTAAGATAATGCACGACCTTGATTGACCTTGAAAATACCATGTACAAGTAAAAAAGAAGCTTATTGCAGAATTTTTTCCAATTTACAACTACGCAAAGTGCCGGAGATGAAATTAACATCTTAGCCATAACACTTCATTTCAAACCTCCCTACCATTTTTTTGATCTGGCATTCCAGATGTTTATGCTATACCCCGGTAAAAATGACCTATATGCCTATCGTTTGTATCTATATCAATGCCTTTTACATGGATTCGAACAAAACACCCGGTGCACGTGAACGTGTGACTAGATAGCTGTTAGATCCTTATCCTTGGCTACTGGCATAATTAGAATTTTTTCGATCGCCACCTTGGAAAATGGCATCTAAGACACCTGGTCGGGTATATGGTAATGTATATCTAACTTCTGGTATCTTTCTTATCGGTAATTTAAGTGACTTTGTTGGCTAGACAAGTGAGTAGGACATAAAATTCACAGTTCCGAAACTTAATAAAAACGACAGGCATATAGGCCATATTTACCGGGGTATAGTATAAAAATCTGGGGCGCCAGATCAAAAAAAAGTAGCCAGGTTTAAAATGAAGTGTTTATCTATGACCAAGATGTTGATTTCATCACCGGCACAAGTTTTTGAGGTCAATCAAGGTCACGCATCAACTCTTTACATTTATTTTCATAGTAAGCGGCAATAAATAAACAAGAATTGTCATTTCTGCTGTTTTACGAAACTGGATAAAATAAAATGTTGTTACAGGTCGCCATTTTGATATATCAGCCGCTATATTGAAACGCATCATCAAAATCGAAATTTTTTTTTAAACAGTATTACTGGACTTGATCTTCTTATCTTTCTTACCAAATTTGGTCTTCTTCGCTTCAATAGTTGTTTAATAGCGCCCTTTAGTATGTTATTTTTGCAATAAGTTCATTTTACTGGGGTATTTTTCAAGGTCATGAAGCTTCAAACTGCATCAAAATCTTAAGGACCGAATTTGTACGTTTTTGTTCAAGGTACATACAAAGTTGTCCGGATAAAACGTCGAATTATTAAGATTTTTTTAAAGAAAGAATGAAAAAACTCTTGTTTCTCGCGATTTTTAAGGTCATTTAAGATTGGATGATCTTGAAAGTAAATTTTTTTGAAATCTTCGTCCTCAAATTATATAAAATCGAGTATAACCATGCTCCGGTCGCGAAAGAAATATGACGTCATATCAACCCCTTCTACATGGATGCCAACAAAACTTGATTGTGTGACTAAAGAGCTCTCAATCCCACATGGTCACAAAACTCCTTCATTAAAAATCCCACGGACTTACACATGCCCCTACTAACTTGGTTTGGAATTTAACCTTGAGTTAAGTTTTTGGAAGAGTTGTTCTTGAGTCTTAAACCGAGTTTTCGAGGGTTAAACTGAGTTTTCTCAAATGCCCAAATTTGTAGGTTTTAAATACAAAAATCATGTTTTATAGCAAAATTACGTGTACAAATCAATAGTTTATGCTTTTATTGCAGAAAAAAGATCATATTTTGTCTAAATTTGTAAGTTTAATACATTTTTTTTAATTGGTGAGGGTGTTTGGTTGTGAAAACAAATCATTTTTTATTGAAATTTTTTGTGTAATTTTTGTATTTTCTTTTTAACATCGAAGCATCTAGAAATATTGCGCCACTCAGATTATTAAACAAAAATTTAGATTTTTCCCAAATCTCCCTTTTTTTGCTGACGAAAGCACTACAGTATACTTTTAAACGCTTTTGCCAGATGAATCAAAATCATTTCCTCTTTTTTGCCAAAAACGTCCAGACGACATGATAAACAAAGGTCAAATCTCAGTGATATTTTACAAAAATATTGTGCGAATTTGCGCAATAATAAGAAAATGGTTATCAAGTTCAATGCCTACATGGCGCTCTCTTGTGGAGTGATCTTATGGTTTAGACTTGGATTGAACCAAAACTTGGTTTACATTTGAACCGACCAACCGCTCACTAAAATTAAACCTAGCTGGAGAAAAACTAAGATTAAGTTAAACTAAGTATAAACCACTATTGAACAACCGGACCTATTTGACCACCCTAATTAAGAAAAAGTTGTTGATAAAGCAAAACTATGTTGGGAATTTGGAACCTTTGGTTGCACTAAAACAAAATTATGATTGTTTTCCACAAACCAAAACTACACTTTTTTGCACTCGACGCGCGTTTCGCTAACAACGTTAGCATCATCAGGAGATGATAAACAATGTCATCAATCATTGTTAGCGAAACGCGCGTCGAGTGCCAAAAAGTGTAGTTTTGGTTTGTGGAAAACAATCATAATTTTGTTTTGATAAAGCAAAAGTGGAAGAACGATGGAAAAAAAATTGAAAAATATAAAGAAAGTTGAATTTTTTGCAAAATTGCAGAAGTATTTTACATGATTAAATTACCACAGTACATATAATAACGTGAATTAATACTGCTGTAATTTAATTAATTAAAACATTTTGATAATATTTCAAATCTCTAATTTCAATTATTGAAATATTCTGCTTGCACATTATGTATATATCAAAATAATGTCAAAATAAATGGACTATAAGTTTATAAACAATTTTAATGATTTTTAAATTTTAATTTTATCTAATTGGGACTTTTAACACGGTTTTGTTAATTAATTCGTAGAAAGTTATTTACGTCACCAAAGCGTTTTTAGAACTGTCTCTGTGTAATATTGCAACCCTGGAGAAGAATTGTATTAGTTTCTAGTGTTGGTAGTACCTGAAGAGGGTTGAAAAAAAATTATAACAAACAACTGAGAGTTGATACGTACGGTGAGATTTACTAAAAGGCTTTAGTCTATTTTAGAATGGTCCTACGTTTAAGTGAAATTATTTTAATAAATTTGTTTATTGAATAATCATCTTAACATAATCTTTTGTTGGATTTAAGAAGAAAGTTTCAATTTGAAGAAAAGAAAATTAAAAAATTTAAAACCACGCGGGGTTTAAATAGTAAACACTCTGTAGAATAAATTATAATTGGGATTATATGTCACTTTAATTAAAACTTACCATTGTTAATTAATACTATATGTCCCACAACGATTTAGATGGGTAATAATAAAGTAAGGAGTGGATTAATTTTGTATTTATTTAAGAGGTGCTTTTATTTATGAAATGTATTAAAAAACTTAAATGAAAGTTTTGTTTACATTTCTGTCACTGTCGAAATATCAGTTTAAAAATAGCTGCGTTCAAATCACAAACAACGAGTTCGGATCTCTTACCTCTGCTTGTACCTTGGCTTGCACCAAGCTACAGCTTTGAAATGCATGGACTTTGAGTGAGGATGGTTTTCTTGACTGAGCTTTTAGACAATCTCAATGTTTTAATTTCAGTTTGTGAGTAAATTAATATAGTTGTTTTGGATTTTTTGTTTGGTATATTTTTCGTTGTGACCTTCACTTATTTTTGTTTTGCTTCGTAGTGCCCTCATAAATATATTTTTTGTGCTGAACTGGACTGGACAAAATTGGTGATGTTTTATTGGTTAATGAATAATTTGGGATATTAAATAAGGAAAATTGATCATTGTAAAAACGGTTACCAAGGGAAATTATAAACGAACTTATTACCAAGTGCCACAAAACAATCCTTTCTGGGGGCTACAAATTTAAACCATCCCCAGGGCCTTTATTCTTGAACTGCTGGGAGAACTTGCTAGGGAAGTGGAAGTGGTTTACAAAAAAGTGAGATGGGGATATGCCAACGGATAAATGTGTGAAGAGGAAAAGGATACCTCCGCGGGAGCAATCCCTCCCAAACTTTCCAGGACAAAATCACCAACTTTATAACCTGAAACACAGATAATGCAGCTGTTATGTGCCAAATTTTTGGCGTATTCACCATTTGCCATTTTGAAGCCTGTCAAAAAGAATTAGTTTTAGGGCATTTTCTCCTAAAATATGTTATATCTTGAGAAAAAAAGCAGTTTTTCAGTGGTATTTTGCAATAATAATTCAAAATGAATAACTTTGTGTCTTTTCTGTACGGATAAGTGGTTTTTGAAAATTGGTTTTAAAATTTGGTACCCCCCTCCACAGTTGTAAATATTTAGACCTGTGGGAGGTACTATTTTAGATCTTAGTAAATCCTGCTGTTAAAGTTGTTGGAAAAACTTATAGGTGACTTATATGGTGAAAATCTGTTAATTCCTCGAAAAATTAAAAACTTTTGGTAAACATGGGCTGGTTATAAGTATATATACAACATATAAATTAGTCGACAAGTGTAGTAATGTCATTTTATTTACATTAAAAGATAAGGCTAAAAAGTGCATCCTTAAGGCGCATTTACACAGACAAACTTTCCTTTGATGTGGAAATGCCGACAAACATTTACATGAGCCTCTTGAGCAAAATGCTCAAAGAAATGTTCGAGCAAAATCGCGTACAAAAAAACACACGTAAATTTTGGAGAGAATGTTGAGCAAAATTTGTTTGAAGAAATGATGGTAATAAAAATTTCTTACAAATTTAAATTTTATAGTTTTATGGGAATTCATTGAACTTAACTGAAAATAGAAAGACTAAGTTTTAAAACAAGGTATTTTTAATTAAGTGCTTTCCGACGGAAAAACGATTTGATGACGAAATTCACGTTTTACCTCATAAGCAACTTCGATTGATCTGATTTTTATAGGGGATATGCCAGTATACTTGTAACTTTTTTGGTGTTGTAGAAAAACGAGAATAAAAAAATAATAATGGCACTTATTTATTGCTGTTGCCTGTAAAATGTAATGATAAAAATTTACGTTTAAAAGAATATCTCTTTATTTTACTTCCTAGTTTAAAACACAACACAATAACAATTAAGTCAAATTAAAAAAACCTATATACATTTTATTAAATCTCAAATATATGAACAAAAGCACATTCGGTCCAAATAATACCCGTTTATTACCCACTTTTACAATCCTACCATCCCGACCATTGCCTAAAAAATATAATTTAGCAGTAATAGACTGGACTTCTGAATCGGAATGTTGCTCCTTTGCATATTGTTTGTTCAGTGTCAGTAATCGACCTTGATTATTACATTAAATTGACAGTAAATATCTATCTTCAGCATTATCATGAACCTTTTGCTTTTTTAAGCAACCCTTGGGACCTTAAACGAACTAGGTAAATCTGGTGTGAGGAATTAAAAAACAACAATAAAAGCTAAAGGTAAAGTAAAGTTACAAAAATATGTTTACAAAAAATCTCCCTCCCCACCACTCCCCATAGTCGTGAGGCGCGGATTACCGCTTAAAAGTGCAATTTTTGAGTTTTTTGCTGATATTTGAAAAAATCAAAATTTTTTTGGAAAAGAAAAATTTTTTTTTTAGGAAAAAAACCCTTGGAAATAAAAAAAACTCGCAAGATAATCCCAAAAAAAACCCCGGGCAAAAAAATCCGGGAAAAACCCTAAGAAAAAAATATTATAAGTAAACCTAATCCATGTGACAAAACTGATAGTAGAGCCAATAATAATGTTTCGCTTGCCGTCGGCTTTTTTTCACAAAAATTTTACATAAAAGTTGGTGTTCCATTTTTTTAAAGAATTGAGATCACTGATCACTCATGTGAAATTTTATTTATTCTCATCTTTAAAAATATGTTTCCAAAATAGATAGCAATAATTTGCTCAAAAATTTAACCGAACAAAATGTTCAAAGAAAAGCTCACAAAAATGTTCACGCAAAAAATTTTAAGGCGCAATTACACAGACGAACATGCTCAAATAAAAGCTCGTGCAAAATATCTAAAAATTTTTGCGTGAACATTTTTGTGAGCTTTTCTTTGAACATTTTGTTCGGGTAAATTTTTGAGCAAATTATTGCTATCTATTTTGGAAACATATTTTTAAAGATGAGAGAATAAATAAAATTTCACATCAATGATCAGTGATCTCAATTCTTTAAAAAAAATGGAACACCAACTTTTATTTAAAATTTTTGTGGAAAAAAGCCGACGGCAAGGGAAACATTATTATTGGCTCTACTATCAGTTTTGTCACATGGGTTACTTATAATATTTTTTTCTTAGGGTTTTTTCCGGATTTTTTTGCCCGGGGTTTTTTTTGGGATTTTCTTGCGAGTTTTTTTTATTTCCAAGGGTTTTTTCCCTAAAGTAAAAAAAAAGCCCAGGAAAATATTTCTTTTCCAATAAAATTTTGAGTTTTTCAAATATCGGCAAAAAACTCAAAAATTGCACTTTTAAGCGGTAATCCGCGCCTCACGACTATGAGGAGTGGTGGGGAGGGGGATTTTTTTTAAACATATTTTTGTAACTTTACTTTACCTTTAGCTTTTATTGTTGTTTTTTAATTCCTCACACCAGATTTGCCTAGTTAGTTTAAGGTCCCAAGGGTTGCTTAAAAAAGCAAAAGGTTCATGAAAATGCTGAAGATATAGATATTTACTGTCAATTTAATGTAATAATCAATGTCGATTATTGACACTGAACCAACAATATGCAAAGGGCAACATTGCGATTCAAAAGGGTGGCCGGCCTACTACCTGCGAAATCCAAAACGCGGGATGATAGATTGGCGACACAGTCTACTAAATTACTGCTAAATTATATTTTTTAGACAAGGGTCGGGTTCGTAGGGTTGTAAAAGTGGGTAATAAACGGGTATTATTTAAACCGAACGTGCTTTTGTTCATATATTTGAGATTTAATAAAATGTATATAGGTTTTTTAATTTGACTTAATTTTATTGTAAAAGGCTAAACTAGGAAGTAAAATAAAGGGATATTCTTTTAAACGTAAATTTTTATCATTATATTTTACAGACAACAACAATAAATAAGTGCCAATTATTATTTTTTTTATTCTCGTTCTTTTTACAACCCCAAAAAAGTTACAAGTATACTGGCATATCCCCTATAAAAATCAGATCAATCAAAGTTGCTTATGAGGTAAAATGTGAATTTCGGCATCAAATCGTTTTCCGTCGGAAAGTACTTGATTAAAAATACCTTATTTCAAAACTTTGTTTTTCTATTTTCAGTTAAGTTCAATGAATTCCGATAACAATATATATTCTGAATTTGTAAAGAAATTTTTATACCCCCAATTCTTCAAACAAATTTTGTTCAACATTCTCTCCAAAATTTACGTGTGTTTTTTTGTACGAGATTTTGCTCGAACATTTCTTTGAACATTTTGCTCAAGAGGCTCGTGTAAATGTTTGTCGGCATTTCAACATCAAAGGAAAGTTTGTCTGTGTAAATGCGCCTTTAGATATTTTGCACGAGCTTTTATTTGAGCATGTTCGTCTGTGTAATTGCGCCTTTATAAACATGGTTTTAAACCGAGAGATAACTGATGTTTTTTAGGCTTAAGTACTTACGATGCAATTTTTTGTTAAGATTTGCTACAAATTACAGCTTTTTAATAGTCGATAAATTAGCTATTATTTAGTGCGTTTCATATTGGCAATATACATTTTGTGTTGATGGCTTTATTTATTTGGTAAATTATTAAACTAAAAAAAAATTTACCTGTTTTTCTTGGCGAATTTTAATGTATGTGATTTGGGTAATTGACTTTTTAATATCCGTGAAGTTAAAAAAATAGGTAAGTTTTCCCCAAATTTTCGTCTCTCTTTTATGTAGTAATAGATCTTATGTTAATAGCCCAATTTTTGCAGAGTTAATGATTTAAATTATAAAATGTGTTAATAATTTGATAAAATTATTAAAAATCCTCATTTCTATGAATTTCAACATTCACACTATTTTTTCGTCTTTCTTAAATACAATCAGCATTTAAATATAAATTTCCTTTTTGTCTTTTATCCGTAGCTATCTTCAAAATGTATGTAATGGAAATTTCACAACTATCATTTTTGTGAATGTTCAGTGTTAGTCCTTTTTAAGTAAAAAAATAAAGCGCCCTACCTTTTCAACAGAAATTTAATTGTTTTAAATTATAATTCATAAATATATTAAATTATTTGTGAATCTTTTCTCAACTCCGTGAATGATAAATTTTAAAAAAGTCAAGTTTTTGCAAATAAAAAGCTGATTCACATGTGGAAAAATGTATTATTCTAAACATGTAACCTCAATATCCAAAATTAAGAAAAAATATGTCATCTCTCTTTTTACTTTTTTTTTGTAAAGTGAACATCTCATGTTAAGAGTGCCGTCATTGTATCTATCCTTGATAATAATCAGTGAGGTCGAAACCGGTAGGATAAGAAAAAAATTTGAATAGCCCTGAAGAAGCAAATAAATTTTGTGAAACGTTGGCATCTAAAAAAAAGGACGTTTCATTAACAAGATCCATCAACCCATAAACCTCGACCTTCAAAAAAAAAAATAAAGAAAAATGCTTAAATTTTGAACAAATATATTACATTGAATGGAAATTGGCTCTTTCTTTTCAAACAATCTCATGAGAATCAGCCATACTTATATTGCCATAAGGCACTTAATTTTAAAATAAATTGTGCATGGTTATCTCATGGTCTAATCAAGTTGTTTGCGTGAAATTGGGGTTTAACAACCCAGCGAGGACGTTGACAAGGACAAGGGCAATGCCTTTTTATTCTCAATACTGCAATTTAAAAAAAAATATATATTTACACTTCATATCAACCAATAAAAACAAATAATATGATTCTGAAATTGTGTTGTTTTATTGCGATTAACATTCGCATGTTTACGTGCTCCTGGTTTTCGTGCTTGACAGAAAGAAAAAAATATATTATTAAAAATTCCAAATCATTTTAACCAATCAAAATGGCAACCTACGTATTTTTCGGATTTTTTTTTTTCTTTCGAAGGTAACCAACGGCGAATTCAATCGGAAATTTTTTAACGTAATCACAGAAGATTTTTTTATATTGTTAGTTTCAATTTCTTGTATAAAAAGACGAAAATTTTTTAAATTACAGGGTTTTATCAGAGGTTTTATCCGTGCCTGCTTTATGTCGAGTTCCGGTCTAGATTTATGTTTAGCTAGCCTTATTTTAGTTGCTAATTCTTCTTAAAAAGAACTTTTGGTGTAACCCAATAAAAAAGAAAATGTAAGTGATAAAACATTTCATAATTTGGTATGATTTTAAATGCGTTACGTAAAAAAATTGGTTAGAAAGTTAGTTAAAGGCTGAGTTAGGCCCAGGTTTTGACCGTCAAGTTTTTTAACCACCCTCTAGGTAAAACAAAATCGAACATGATTAATAAAGCTGTTATGGTTTCGTCCACTGGTTTGAATTGAAACGACAAAGCTTTCAGCTTTTTTGGAAAATTATTTTTATTTAACATTTTACATCAAGTGCCGACGTTTCGATTCTAATCCTAAACATCTTCAGGGCAAGATGCTTCAAGACTTTTTTACGAACTAATAACATTATAAAATCAACAAAAACGCACGTATGTCACAGCGAGGTGTCTACAGACAGACTGTCTTATTGACGTCCCTGAAGCTAGCCGAACAACTTTTTTTGTAGTGCATAATTAGGTGCTAATTAAGTGCCCCACTTAAAAATGTAGTGCTCCATTTTTAAAAAAAAATACAGCATGTTCTGCTAGCTTCAGATGAACTCAGCAGAGCCAAACATTAAAAATCATCGGAATCAAAATTACCATAGTGCGTAACTCGGTGCATAATAAAGTGCTAATTAAGTGCCACATTTAAAAATTTAGTGCTTCCTTTTTTTTAAAAAATACAGCATGTTCTGCTAGATTCAGATGAACTCAGCAGAGCCAAACATTAAAAATCATCGGAATCAAAATTACCATAGTGCGTAACTCGGTGCATAATAAAGTGCTAATTAAGTGCCACATTTAAAAATTTAGTGCTTCCTTTTTTTTTAAAAATACAGCATGTTCTGCTAGATTCAGATGAACTCAGCAGAGCAAAACATTAAAAATCATCGGAATCAAAATTACCATAGTGCGTAACTCGGTGCATAATAAAGTGCTAATTAAGTGCCACATTTAAAAATTTAGTGCTTCCTTTTTTTTTAAAAATACAGCATGTTCTGCTAGATTCAGATGAACTCAGCAGAGCAAAACATTAAAAATCATCGGAATCAAAATTACCATAGTGCGTAACTCGGTGCATAATAAAGTGCTAATTAAGTGCCCCATTTAAAAATTTAGTGCTTCCTTTTTTTTAAAAAATACAGCATGTTCTGCTAGCTTCAGATGAACTCTGCAGAGCAAAACATTAAAAATCATCGGAATCAAAATTATCATAGTGCATAATAAAGTGCTAATTAAGTGCCACATTTAAAAATTTAGTGCTCCTTTTTTTAAATATAGTTCTGCTAGTTTCATCTGAAGCTAGCCGAACATGCTGTATTAAAAAAAGGCAGCACTAAATTTTTAAAAGGGGCATTTAAATAGCACTTAATACGGACTTCAGTATCCACTATAATAGTTTTGCATTGCTCTGCTGAGTTCATCTGAAGCCAGCAGTACATGCTGTATTTGTTTAGAAAAAGGAGCACTAAATTTTTAAATGGGGCACTCAATAAGCTTTTCGTTATGCACCACCAAATTTTTTTCTCCCACGTTTTTTAATCCATTACTGTGGTGAGTTCATCTGAAGCTAGCACAACATGCTATTTTACAAAAAAAAAGAGATAAGTTCATCTGAAGCTAGCAGAACATGCTGTATTTAAAAAAAAAGGAGCACTAAATTTTTAGATCGTGCACTTAATTAGCACTTTATTATGCATGATGGTTTTTAATGTATTGCTCTGCTGAGTTTATCTGAAACTAGCAGAACATGCTGTATTTTTTTAAAAAAAAAAGGAGCACTAAATTTTTAAATGGGGCACTTAATTAGCATCTAATTATGCACTATAAAAAATTGTTCTGCTCACCTTGCTCTGCTAGCTTCAGGGACGTATTGTACAAAAAAGCTGAAACCTTTTTTATTTCAATGATTAATAAATGAGCTAAAGGTACCTTAAAAAAATCGCTACTTTGTGTATTTTTTCTTTCAAAAAAGTGTAACATATGGAACTTTAGGTCAAATCCAAAGTGAGTTCAATCATTTTAATTAAATTCAAAAAATTACTGCTGCACGTAAGACTATATTTTATGTAAAAAAAAATTATTTAAGCGCTTTTAACGTGATAAGTTTAAGTGATCACAATTATAATTTTAAAAAAAACCTCTAAAAAAACCACAAATAGTAGAAATAAATTGTACATATGGTGTATCTGGCTACATTAACTTTACTAATTTAATATTTACTTAAAACAAATGAGGCTATTAACATACATACACGTGGAGACGCTTTTTAAAAATTAGGTTAAACTCTCAACAATTTATTATTGATAGAATGTATTTTAATTCATTTTCATCGACCTTTTCTTAAGTATTTTTTTAATTCGATTGGCAACGCAGTTACTTATGTTTTATGCCTAAAAATCTGGCTTGTAAATAAAATTTATTGAATCATTATTGTGTTAGTAAAAAGCGTACAAAGTAAAGTTGCTTTGCAAAATTACGACCTGCCAGTTTCAAAAAGGGACTTTGATAACATTAATGGTTTAGTCACACGACAATAAATTCGTAATTCAGTAAATTTTCAAACCACTACATATTCAAATTGCTCGACAAACAGCATGTAGGTATGTTCAACGTGGATTGCTTAGTTGCAATTTCGCAACAAACATTAAATACCAGCTGTTTCTACAGTCGTCAGAGCTTGGCAATTTTCAAGGTTTTTCCCTGAGTCAACGAGACACACAGTCTATATTTACTACGTTTTAATTTTTGATCGCACTTTTTGTTTTTCGCGGATTTGATTTTAAAATAAAATTATGTATTTTTCACTGTAGCCGCGTGTTCCTTCACTATCTTGAAGTTTTGAATTCTAATGATCTAATTCGCGATTTACCAGTGACGCACCGAGGGAGAGGGGGGGATTGAGGTTAACCCCCCCCCCCGAGAAGCTTGGTTACAAGATACTGGACTTTAATTTTTAACAAAAATCTTTAAAAAATCAAGTTGCAAAATTATTGCCCTACAACATCTTTCCTTTTTAGGATTTCGTGTCAACATGGTCTTTTTAATGTCATTTTCTCAAAACATTTTACCTGCGACTTTAAGTATTAGTTTCACAAAAATTTTCGCCTGCGGTGCATTTTAACATTTTTACAAGCAAATTGAGGGTAATTAAACAACTTAAATTCCCAAACCCTCATCAATATTTACGATTTTAGTTTAATTTTCAGTGAAAAATTTTGGAATTTAAAATTTGGTTAACCCCCCCCTCTAAATTTGAGCCCAGGTCCGCGATTGTAAGCACCCGTCTCCTTGTATCAATTATGGTCACATTTTTACTTCTAGTAAGTTTTTTTATTATTTATCCTTAACCCCCCCCCCCCCCCCGAAGTCAATTCCTGGCTGCGCTACTGTGAGTTACTCGGATTTACTATCGGTACTTATAAAAACCTGGTGTAGGTACACTTAATTATTATGACCAACTACTAATTATCAAGCATTTATTTCGATTTGCTAAGAATTGTGGTATCTCAGAGTTGTTTAATTTTCGCTAGATTTTCCCCTAGGCTCTAATTTCATTGGTAAAAATAAAGCTTACGGCAGAAATTTATTTATTAAAATAAATTTAAAAAAAAATAAATAAATTTTTTTTTTTTTGCGAAAATGCGTTTTTTACTGGGTAATTCTTAAATTTAATAAAATATAACTTTTCATTTTATCCAATTTCGTCTGACTTATATAAAAGTTATTTTTTAAATTTTAGGTAATTTAATTTTAGTTATAGTCAATTTCTGATTAAGACCACATAAAAAAAGGCACTTTACCCAAGACTTTACCTACTACTACAACCTTCACAAAAAAAAACAAAATATTTTTAAAATTTGTTAAAATTTAGAACACTATGTTATATATTATAATTTAATGGTGATTTAATTTATAATTTTTTCGTTTAAAAGTGGAGATTTTTTTTTTCTGTCAGTGAACTTAGCTCAGGAAATGTGGAAGTGACTTTTGGGAGTCAAATAATCAGAATTGACTGAACTTTGAATGTAGGAAAAACTAAGACACAACACTCCTTTGTTTTTTCCCAAATAATCTAAAAATTTTTTCTAAGGCGACCAGGCAAATTTTAGTCTTAGTTTACAATATGTGCGTTTCATTCAAAGTTCAGCCAATTCTGATGTTTATTTGACTCCAAAAAGTATTTCCTGAGCCAAGCTCTCCTACAGAAAAAAAAAAAGAATATGTACCCCTCGATGTACCCTTAACTTCAAAAAATATGTAAGTGCCCACTTATATTTGAATTAAAAAAATATATATTTTTAAATCACACTATATTTAACAATTTTAAGGTGATTTAATTTATTCTTTTATGGTTTAAGGTTGACCCATTACAATTGAATCACACCGCAAAATTTTTACGTAAATACATAGCGACAACTTTAAATGCAAAAAGCGTTCCTTTTTTGTAAATGTAAATGCAACGCGGAACTGATACTTTATTAACACTGCAACCTTGAATTACCTTTTTCTTCATTTATTCCGCATAAGATAAAGTTAGAACACAAGGTTGAAAGAGTACGAAACCTCGCCAAACTACGAATATACAAATTATACATAGGATGTGCGTAATTTTCCGTAGTTGTAGAATATCTACTAGCGTCTTCCTTGAAAAATACATTTTATGTTTTTCATTGTTTTTTTTTTCAATAATTTGCGTCCCTAAAGTTGGCAGTACAAAGATAATATTATTGAAAAAATTGGTGCTAATTAAGTGCTTATTAAATGCAAAGTTAAAAAAATTTTGTGCTTTTGTACTTTCCGAGATATGGCCTGCACTGCTAGCAAAAGTGCTAGGAAGGTCTGAATGGCTAAGAAAATTAAATGCTACTGTTGGCATAAAAATTCTATATTTTCTTATTTTTACCGCATATTTTTTAAAATCCACATGGTGCTAACTTTACATGCAGTACACATTTGAGTTTTCATGAAAGAAGGGGTTTGGTGGTACTTTTGATCTTGGAATAAATTAGCGCCGCAGTGTTCTTAAAAGCTAAAATTAAATTCTATATTTTTTTTATTTTTTCTGCATATCTTTAATTATATCTCGGAAAGTGCAATAGCATAAAAGTTGTTCACTTGGCATTTAATTCGCATATAATTGGTACTAATTTATTCGAATATCAAAAACGCCACCAATTACTCCTTTTATCAAAACTTTACTGTAGTGCATCTAAAATTAGCAGTGCACTAGGTGGATTTTAAAAAGTATGCTGGAAAAATAGGAAGATATAGAACATTTTTATTGAAAAAGGCAGCACTTAATTAGCATTTAATTTTCTTAACCATTTAGACCAACCTGCTATCTTTATGAGTAGGCGGAGGTGCAGGCCACATCTCGGAAAGGACAGGAGCACTTAATTAGCACTAATTTGTTCAACCGTAAAATCTTTGCACTGCTGACTTAACACTGCTAACCTATCGCCGTTTTTTTCTATATTAAGTATCTACTTATTGGTTTTAACGTTGACGATATCAGCGGAAGCCAATTTTATGTTTGATTTAAGTTAAGTAAATGATCCGACGAAATTTTATCAGCAAAAAGTGACCTCATTACCATTTATCAGAAGCTCTGTATTTTTTAAGTTTTACGTCCCCTTAATTTTACATAATTTTTAGCTGGTTTCTTGTTTTTTTACATAGATAGGTAAATCTAATTATTTAAAACTTATCTTGCCGTTCCTAAATATATTTTTTAAAGATTTAAAAAAAACTAAATAAAATAAAAATATGATATTTAGACTTTTAAATAATTTCACGGTATTATCTTTCGTTAATCCCCGAGCTTCATCAGGTGATTTATTCTCATTAAATTTATTTCTTTTTTATTTTATTTCTCGGTGTACAAGGAAGTAATCAAACTTAAACGCTCCCATAAGGAATAAGTAATTATCTTACGAAAAAGGAAAAATCCACTTTTAAAAACGTGAGAAATTACACTGTACATAGGCTCGCGGTGTGACTTTACGTTTTTCCGCGAGATAATTCAAGGTTAGAGAGCCTGGATAACGTTTTAATTATTATTGTGCACTAATTTTATTTTTACTGCTTAGCAGAGAACGTTAGAACGAATAGGTTGCATACATATAAAAAACTATCTATGATAATAGATTTGAGCACAAAACAGGACTAACATAAAAACACGTCAAAAACAACATTTTTCTTAAGAGTGAATTTGAATCCTAAAAACGGTTCGTTTAGTTAAACATAAAAAATTAAGAACATTTTGCACAGCGGATGTTTCTGGTATGCCTTTTGTTTTTTATACTAATCGATAATTTTAACGGGAATTACACATTTTAAGGGCACGTAAAATTATGTAAAACACTTAAATTTAAGCAAAATCACGTAAATGGTTCGGGGATAATGCTTTAAACTTTCTGGTACAAAATTTGATTCAAATTCACCAATAATAATATGCGGCTCTCTCACGTTTTTTTGTATATAAACCGTAAACAAATGTTTTTTAATGTGATTCTAACGTTCCAACGCCAAAAAACGTTAGAAAGCTGACTATTAAGCGTAAGAAAGATATTGTTTTTCACGTGTTTAAATGTCTTATTTGTGCTAATACGGATGATAAACTTTGGCTAAATAAACTTTAAAATTATTTTGGTATTTTTGTATGTAGAGGTGTGACCGAGGGTGTGACTTTATATTACTTTTTTTAAATATTAAAGATTAAATTACGTAAAACAGAGTGTAGAACCATATTTTAGATCTTAATTAACTACCTTCTATGGAAAAATAAAGTAATTTTATTAGAAATTTTATTTTTAATTTAACTTTTTTTAAAATTTCTGCCACTTTGCAGTTCGTTTAGTTAAACAGATAACATAAAAAATTAACAAAATTTTGCACAGCGGAGGCTTCTGGTATCCCTTACAGACCATTTCCCTGGTTTAAAAAAAAATATATTTATCTTGTTTTTATTTGGTTTTTTTAAATGATCAATAATTTTAACCGTGAATTAAACATTTTTAGGACACGTAAAACTATGTAAAAAACTTACAATTAAGCAAAAAGTTTTTCAGGTTAACTAATTGGAAGAAGCGCATTTTTTATTCAAATTCACCTTTAATAGACGGATTTTTAACGTTTTTTTGTATATAAAACTTTAAAAAAAAATGTTTTTTTAATGTTATTCTAACGTTCCAACACCAAAAAACGTTAGAAAGCGGACTATTAGGCTTTAGAAAGATGTTGTTTTTCACGTGTTTAAATGTCTTATTTTTGCCAATATGGATTATAAACTGACTAAATACACTTTATAATTATTTTGGTATTTTTGTACGTATAGGTGTGACTTTATATTACTTTTTTTAAATACTAAAGACACTTCAATAACTATAAAATACTTTGGATAAACTATACATAAAAAATATTTTGCACAGGGCGTAATTTACAAAATTTGTAATTTTCTTTTGATCCTTTTTTTTAAATTCATTACTTACGATTTTAAATTAATGTTTAATAATTAAATTACGTAAAACCGAGTGTAGAACCATATTTTATATATTATTTACCTACTATGGAAAAAATTAAATGTTTAAATTGGTTGATGGTTTTTTTTTTGGTTAACAATAAAGTAATTTTATTAGAAATTGTCTTTTTAATTTTATAAAAATTCTGCCACTGCAAATTTTATTTTCTTGGAGAGTAGATAGTAGACAAATAAAGTAAATATCCAAATCCCTGTTTTTCTTTTTTAAATTTTTGCTTTTGAAACGGATTTTTTCGATTTTATCAGCAACCCATAAGGGATCTCACTTACTATATTTTAATTTGCCTACAATTATTTGTTTATTGAATGAAATAACAACAATATCATAATTTGATAAATATTTTTTTTTGTTTTATTTAAAAATAAATAGGTTAACGCCTCGGTTAGAACAGCCATAAAACTTTTTTTTGGGTTAAATTAAAATTATATCAAAATTAAACAAACATTTCTTTTTAAATAAGTTAATTCTGAAAAGCAGTTTTTATTCAATGCTTATAGACAAATAAATATTTTTTCTATTATTCTACAAAAAAACTTCGGCAAAAAGTATCAGCATATATATGTTTAGGTGGCAGATTTTTTTATTTTTTTCTCAAATTTATTCCTATTATTAATCCTGTAAATGGGTTTAAAGTACTTTATTTTTAACTTGGGTAATTTTAAATTGATTTTATAATAAATATTTCAAGACTCGCGCCTTATTTCAGTATTTTTTTTTCTGTGTGTTAAATTGTATAATTAAAATAATTTTTTTAAAAAATAATAATAATGATTAATTTTATTTTTTTCTCGATTGCCTTTTTAAAATTTAACAGAATTTAAAACAAATCTACGAAAATCTACTATAATATAAAAGTTTTAATATTTACGTGAATTTTATCCAAATACGTGTATCCGTAGGTCACAAATAAAATTTTTCCTCACAAAAACCGTATCGAACTTTTTTTCCAAATCCACTAGATCTCAAAAAAATCACCTGAGCACTTTTCGAAAAACACACAAAAATACAATAAAGACACCTACCTGAGTAGCGTCAGAGTAGGGCGTCAAAGAATTTTCGTCAACTAGCTGAGAACCAAAAAGGGGAGTTCCTCTGCTGATGGAACCACCCGGACTCTCGGACCGCGACGGGTCAATGCTCTGTTGTGGCACCATGGTATCCAAAACAAAAAAATTCGGTATTCACAGAGCGCGCACTTTGCACAACTTTTTTTTTTCTAAGTCTCGGAAAAATCTTTCTAAGATCTCAAGTGCATTCGACTGTAACACACTTGACTATACTTGCACCCGAACCGAATAGATTTACCGAACTGTCAGATCGGAGCTAGATGTTTTGAGTTTGTATCTTATTCACAGCTGACGGTCGACCCCACCGCCGCCGACTTTGACAGAGTAGTGGGGATGGAGAACATGCGCGAGCTCCCGACAACACAGCTGATTCGAATCTCGAAAGTTTTGGTGTTTTTTTATTTTTTTCGATGTGTTTGTTTTTTTTTTTTCGGGTACTTGATATAAAACGCAACCTCACTATCTTTCGGTAATTGGAGTTTAAATCTAAGGACGATAATAGACTTATCTTGATACAAGTCAATGTTTCAATTTTAGGAAATAAACAGTATTTCACCCAATCTAATCACTTTTTGAGAAAATTTTCCCAAAAAAAAACACTTTAATTTACTTCGAATACGTAAAACGTATGAAAATATATTACATGCTACGTCTACACTATATTTAGTTCATCAGCGCACAGCAAAATGCGAACTGTTTTGCTGTCCGTATCGCGCTTGTTTTCACGTTTCAGGCTCTCCCCCACTCATTCGCTCGGTTTAGTTCGGCGTATTACCGATTTTCTGTTTGGAGGCGCCACATGACGGTGTAGTCACAGTGTTTGCTGAAATACTCTAATAAATTAGAGCTTTTTTCCCTCTCGATATTTAAAGGTAGTAGTGATGGTAGTAGTAGTAGTAGACATAAAAAAATAATATCAATAAAAGAGAATTTTAAAAAATGCAAAAAAGAGCCCCCCAAGCAACGATTATAGTCAATTTCATTGGTACCTTTGTCATTGCCACCAAAAATGGGTTAAAGGGTATAATAATACTTTCTAGAAAAAACTATTTATAGGAAAAATGTCATTATTATCACTTGGTGTGGTCACTATTACGATTAAAAAATTACCACAGTGTCGTAAAAATATAGTTATATGCGAAAATAATATATTTCACTATATACAACCCAGACAGCACAAGTACGTACCATGTACGTACCTGGTACGTAACTTTGCGACGAAATGTACGTCCATGGTACGTACATTTTTGGACTTACGTACAAACGTGTACGTCCCAGAGACGTACTATAAACGTTCTTTGTCCAACGAATTGTACGAACCTGGTACGTTTGGTTTACTTTTGTACGTACTATGTACGTACATTTCAGGTACGTACAATTTAAGTCCTAGGCGGGACCAAAACTGGACGTAAATTGACCGTAAGTGGGCTTGGGTCAGGTAAGGATAATTACCAGCAATTAAAAAAAAAAGTGTTGGACACACTGGGAATTGAACCCGCGCCTCCCGGGTGAGACACAAATGCTCTACCACTAGACCACCACCTATACATAGAAAACTCTGCTAAAATTGTGATATACTTTATAACGGTTTTTACTTTACTCTTATAACGTGTACGCTTATGTATAGTGTACGTACTATGTATGTACACGTTTGTACGTCCCCGGGACGAAATGTTGCCATAGGACAAACAAACCGTTTTTTCATGAGCAGTAATGTTAACAAAAAACGTAAATATCCCAAAAACGTCAAGCTATGCAGTTCTAAAAAAGATACAGGCAGATCACATATAAAAATTATATAGAGAGAAGGCGCTATCTACGGTAGTATAAGTGCGAAAGAGATAGCGTACGCGGCATAATCGTGACAGTTCGTTAGACAAGCAATATTAAGGTATATTGTTAGACCAGAGATGTCAGATGTCACCCCAGAAACCACATTTAACTTTGTTTTGCTCCTTTAATTGTTTATAATAGGTACGTACATAGTACGTACGCTTATGTACGTCCGTAGTACGTACGCTAAAATGTACGTAAAATGTACGTACATAGTGTACGTACTATGTACGTACTCTTTTCGTATATAGTGGGTCCCTAATTAGTCCCGGGACGTACCGACGTAAAATGGATATAAAATGTACTTCCCTGGGACGAAGTGTGCTGTACGGGAATTACTAGAATCACGAAAAAACTTTACAGTCCGAGGCTTACTTCATATCTGTCACATTTAATTACTCGTATGAGGTAACGACTTCACTGATATTATTTTGGTTGCAACTGAGTAGCCCCAACTCAATACAAAACTACAAAGTTATGGAGTCTAAGCAAGAAATAAATGTGCATATAGTGGAAAAACGTTCCTTACGAGTTATCGCTACTTTACTGACATTGTAAATTAGTGTCTGCCAAAAAAAACCGCACAAAACCTCATAAAAAACACACCTAAATTTTATCAGTTTTTATAAGGTCTTTGAGCTTTTGTGAGGCAAAATTTTAGGATTATAAAAGTTTGTAAGAGTTTATGAGGTATGTCTTTGATTTTGGTAAGAATTTATGTGGTTTCATATGTGTGTTTTTTATCTCATCCTATAATCAGTCAGGCTTATAAATGTTTATAAAATTTGATAAGTGTAGAAATTTTTTAAAATATATTTTATGGTTTTATAAAAGCACGATTTTCTAAGAGATTTTATAATCAAACTGAAACATCTACTTTTATGGGTTTCCATAATTATATTCTTTTTCTTTTACGATGTATCATGGGATTATAAAAACCGATGTTTTTGTAGTTTTCTGAAAGATGCTATAGTCAAACCCACTCATAACATTTTATGGGTTTCTATGATTACACACTTGTTTTTTATAATGTTTTAAGAGTTTGTAAAAAAAAATGTTTTTAATGAGATTTTGGAATATTTTCTGATCAGTCCAACTCATAGAATTTGACAGGTTTCTATTATTTTGTTTTATAAGTCTTTAAATAGATTTTATAGTCAGACAGCCTTACAACATGTTATAGATTTCTATGTGTCCACCCTGCCAAAAAAACCTCATTAAATCCCATAAAAAATGCTCCTGATTTTTATCAGTTTTTTCGACCACCTGAAAACTAATTAAGAAATCTATACGTAGCATACTTACTTCTATAAAAATATATTTTTTGACTCATGATCCCATCTGATAAAAAATTCATAATCCCCCTCCTTAAAAACCCCTAGCTGTATTCCAAGTTTGATGGAAATCGAACAAACTAAATCTTTTTCCCCATCCATTTCCCTCGTTAGAGGGAGGTGGTACCTGAGAATTCCATATTATTGTATTTTCACCAGAACTATAAACGCATACCAAATTTGAACACAATCGGATGTGGATAAGTTAGTTAAAACCACTATATTGAATTTACAAAATTAAATATTTAAAAAAATTTTGATTGAAGTCGGACAAACTTAGGTGTTTTCCTCCCTCCACTCCCCTCGTAGGGTAGGGGTGCCTAATAATAACATATTATTGTCTTGTCACCGGAACTGTAAATGCATATCAAATTTGAAAGCAATCGGATGTTAGTTAAAATTGGTTAGAAAAAGATGACCAAAAATCGTCCATCTTGAATCCGCCATATTGAAGTTTCAGAATCTGATTAGAAATTGGTTATCTCCATCTCAAGTGCGACACACCTAATTTCAACGAAATTGGGCGTACTTCAACTGTATTCCCCTCCACCCCCTTCGAGCAGGGGGGAGCTGTCAATTTCATCACCCTATATTCTTATGTTGTTACCGCAACTATATAAGCATGCCAAATTTGAAGCCGGTCGGATATCGGGAAGTTGGTAAAAACTAAGTTGCAAGATTCCACCCGAACAAACATATCTTGTTCGTTACATAGATAGATACATTGCAAGTTAAATAAAAGATTGTAAAAAAAACAGTATTTGGCTTATCAAATCTCATAGAAATTTATCAGAGTAACATTTCTCCCAGCTCCTGGCGATAAATAAGTACTTATACGAGAACAATTTTCTATTAGATATGTAGATATTGTGTATTGTGCAAGCACAAGGAGTATTATAGGGGGTTAGGTTGTCGTAGTTTATAGTTTAGGTTAGGTTATAGTTTAGTTTGACTGTATATTATTATCTTACATTACTTCTACGACTATTACTATTACTACAACTGCTAAAGTTGAGCTGTAACTTTTTATTTTTGAATGTTACAGGTAGATTTTATAAAATCTTATAATGAGGAATTGTCATATTAAAAATCATAAAATATTGTAAACTTTTATAAGCCAACTGGCTGATAAAATATGATGAATTCCTATGCGGAATTTGTGTTTTACTTTCACTAGTCAAAAATTATAAAATATCATAAGTTTATATGAGCATACATTAAAAAATCTTATACTTGTTTGCTATGATTTTTATGAGGTTTTTTTGGCAGAGCCGTCAACAAATCAAAATTTAAAAATACCTCAATACATCCCTGATTAGTTACATGTAACAATAAAAGTAAAGATAGTAATATTTAGTTAATAAAACATACTAAAAATGGAAAGACATTTAATTTGGAAATCCTAACCTCAAATATTTCCGTTTTTTATCAACATTTTAGATAAAACTAGGTCAAAACTAGGGCGCGCGCGTTTTTTTTATAAAAAAATCAGCATTTTTAATCAGTAAAGATGCGGTGACTTTAGAAAAGTATTATAGGTTATGATTTAGATAATTTTTGTTTTCTGTCATGTCTTCATATATTTTATGGTGTGTGTTCTGTTATAGTTAGGAAAAAGATCAATATATTTTCAATTAATAATGGGCTAAGGAGAAACCCTATAAAGTCAAAATTACTACTTTATGTGGTAAACAGGACGTCGGAAAAACGTGCCGGTTTACTACTCGCGACGACATAACTCCTATAACAAGAGTAATCATTACCGTTACGATGTAACTGTATGACCGTCCCAATGCATTCCCAAAAACGGTGAATACCTCGAGGTATAATAGTAGTAAAACCGTCGCCGTGATATGACGCCACAACGCTATTAGGGATAGGGGCTTGGAGACGGCCACCACGTCGCGACTGATTTTTTTGCTTGGACCACACGCAATAAAAGGTTTTGTTTATTATATTTATTTATTTAAACCCTTCTTTTCGTTGTATGACACGATTTCGGCACCCGAAAAAAAATTGCTATTATAGGTTTGTATTAGTTAAGGCGCAATTACACAGACGAACATGCTCAAACAAAAGCTCGTGCAAAAGATCTAAAATTTTTTGCGTGAACATTTTTGTGAGCTTTTCTTTGAACATTTTGTTCGGGTAAATTTTTGAGCAAATTATTGCTATCCGTTTTGGAAACATATTTTTAAAGAGGAGAATAAATAAAATTTTACATCAGTGATCAGTGATCTCAATTCTTTAAAAAAATGGAACACCAACTTTTATTTTACATTTTTGTGAAAAAAAGCCGACGGCAAGCGAAACATTATTCTTTACTATTAGTTTTGTCACATGGATTAGGGTTACTTATAATATTTTTTTTTCTTAGGGTTTTTCCCGGATTTTTTTGCCAGGGGGTTTTTTTGGGATATTCTTGCGAGTTTTTTTTATTTCCAAGGGTTTTTTCCTAAATTCAAAAAACAACCCAGGAAAATTTTTCTTTTCCAAAAAAATTTTGAGTTTTTCAAATATCGCCAAAAAACTCAAAAATTGCACTTTTAAGCGGTAATACGCGCCTCACGACTATGAGGAGTGGTGGGGAGGGGATTTTTTTTAAACATATTTTTGTAACTTGACTTTACCCTTAGCTTCGATTGTTTTTTTTTCATTCCTCACACCAGATTTACCTAGTTAGTTTAAGGCCCCAACGGTTGTTTAAAAAAGCAAAAGGTTCATGAAAATGCTGAAGATAGATATTTACTGTCAATTTAATGTAATAATCAAGGTCGATTACTGACACTGAACAAACAATGTGGAAAGGAGCAACATTCCGATTCAGAAATCTAGTCTATTACTGCTAAATTATATTTTTTTAGACAAGGGTCTGGGATCGTAGGGTTGTAAAAGTGGGTAATAAACGGGTATTATTTAGACCGAACGTGCTTTTGTTCATATATTTGAGATTTAATAAAATGTATATAGGTTTTTGAATTTGAATTAATTATTATTGTATTGTGTTTTAAACTAGGAAGTAAAATAAAACGTAAATTTTTATCATTACATTTTACAGGCAACAGCAATAAATAATTGCCAAATATAATTTTTTTTATTGTCGTTTTTTTTACAACCTCAAAAAAGTTACAAGTATACTGGGATATCCCCTATAAAAATCAGATCAATCGAAGTTGCTTATGAGGTAAAACGTGAATTTCGACATCATATCGTTTTTCCGTCGAAAAGCACTTTATTAAAATACCTTGTTTTAAAACTTAGTCTTTCTATTTTCAGTTAAGTTCAATGAATTCCCATAAAACTATAAAATTTAAATTTGTAAAGAAATTTTTATACCCCCAATTCTTCAAACAAATTTTGCTCAACATTCTCTCCAAAATTTACGCGTGTTTTTTTGTACGAGATTTTGCTCGAACATTTCTTTGAACATTTTGCTCAAGAGGCTTGTGTAAATGTTTGTCGGCATTTCAACATCAAAGGAAAGTTTGTCTGTGTAAATGCGCCTTTACATCATATAAGCAGCTAGTGGATGTCTTTTGGTTCTATTACGCCTTTCGTCCATATTAGTAAGCTATAATGCTTGCGACTTCGTTCACTTATTTAAAATTGTAGCTTTTCCCCTCCCCCTCCGCCTTACGCCATTTTTTCTTCGCCTTCTACACCTCAAACCATTCGTTCCAGTCGAATAACCTGCTTTTCCCGCTGTTTTCCCGGTTTTGAGTTATTTGTTTCTGTTAATCGATTTTGATGAAATAAAGTCTACGTCCTATTTACGAATTTAAAGAATGAAACAATAAAACTCCTATGCATCTTTTTTTTTTTTAGAAGAAATGTCATTTTTAGCCAACATAACAATACATTTTTTACTGCTTTGTGTTCTTTCTTCTATACCTAACTTTAATTTTTCATTTTGTATTGTGCGTTATTTTGTTTTTTTTTGTCAAAAGGAAGTGGAAGTGTAATTTGAAGGAGGTCTACCTCCTTCAAATTACACTTCCAACTTGATTTTTACTTTTCCACAACGTTCCGAATGGTTATGTATCTGCATCTATTATATCTAACTGATTAGTTAGCAGTTAGTATTCACTCAGTCAACACAGTTACGTAAGTATTACGTAAAAGTTACAACACAACACACTTTGTTACATAAACTGAAAGTCAGAACAACGTAAAAAGTAACTTCCACCTTTTGCATAACGCCGTGCACAAAGTTCTCTACATTTTACATAAATAATATTATGTAATTATAATAACGTTAATAATGCATGGCGACAAAAAATTGGGAAACGGCAGATATCGATTAACCAGTAACTAGAAAGTAAATCGAAAAGTAAATTTGGGGTAAATTTTTTTACATAATATTTATATCTCTTACAAGTAACATCCAGGTAAACTTGACGTCACGTAAATAAGGTACTTTTTATGTAACTATATAAATTTATTATATAAATTTTATATAAATATCACGTATTGGAATGTATCATTTATGTAAAATTAAAGTATAATATACTCCTAATGTCACAACAAGGTCTCTTTTTCTTACGTAAATATAATGTAATATAAGTTAATAATAAATTTTATAAAAACTTTTTTTATGTAAATTTTTTGACTTTAGATTTACGTAAATACTATCAATCAAACAGTAACAGATGTAAAAACCAAAAGATCAAAGGATCTTGGGTGGAAAAAACAAAAATTCAAACTTGGATGAGCATCCCACAAGGAACACACAAAAGATCAAAGCGAAAAGAGAAATGATTAAACGATGTTTCGCCCTGGGTAACCAGCGTGGGCTCATCAGTAGTTTCACTGGTCACCCTACACTTTGATTTTCAACCTTGAACCACTCACAAATAGGCATCGTTCCGCACTGTTACTTACTTATCCAAGTTACCTGATACGAATTCGTCCTGGCGTGTTAATATTTCCAGTAGGATTATGCTCCTAAGGCAATTAAAACAAAGAAGAAGTTAAAAAACCTCCAGCTCAGTTACCTCAACCGAAAAGAAACTAAAAAACAAAAGATCAAAAGATCTTGGGTGGAAATAACGAAAATTCAAACTTGGATGAGCATCCCACAAGGAACACACAAAAGATCAAAGCGAAAAGAGAAATGATTAAACGATGTTTCGCCCTGGGTAACCAGCGTGGGCTCATCAGTAGTTTCACTGGTCACCCTCCACTATACATCATTAAACACCATCATACACTTTGATTTTCAACCTTGAACCACTCACAAATAGGCATCGTTCCGCACTGTTACTTACTTATCCAAGCTACCTGATACGAATTCGTCTTGGCGTGTTAATATTTCCTTCTTCTTTGTTTTAATTGCCTTAAGAGCATAATCCTACTGGAAATATTCACACGCCAGGACAAATTCGTTTGAGGTAACTTGGATAAGTAAGTAACAGTGCGGAACGATGCCTATTTGTGAGTGGTTCAAGGTTGGAAATCAAAGTGTATGATGGTGTTTAATGATGTATAGTGGAGGGTGACCAGTGAAACTACTGATGAGCCCACGCTGGTTACCCAGGGCGAAACATCGTTTAATCATTTCTCTTTTCGCTTTGATCTTTTGTGCGTTCCTTGTGGGATGCTCATCCAAGTTTGAATTTTCGTTATTTCCACCCAACATCTTTTGATCTTTTGTTTTTTAGTTTCTTTTCGGTTGAGGTAACTGATTTGGAGGTTTTTTTAACTTCTTCTTTGTTTTAATTGCCTTAGGAGCATAATCCTATTGGAAATATTAACACGCCAGGACGAATTCGTATCAGGTAACTTGGATAAGTAAGTAACAGTGCGGTACGATGCCTATTTGTGAGTGGTTCAAGGTTGGAAATCAAAGTGTATGATGGTGTTTAATGATGTATAGTGGAGGGTGACCAGTGAAACTACTGATGAGCCCACGCTGGTTACCCAGGGCGAAACATCGTTTAATCATTTCTCTTTTCGCTTTGATCTTTTGTGCGTTCCTTGTGGGATGCTCATCCAAGTTTGAATTTTCGTTATTTCCACCCAACATCTTTTGATCTTTTGTTTTTTAGTTTCTTTTCGGTTGAGGTAACTGATTTGGAGGTTTTTTAACTTCTTCTTTGTTTTAATTGCCTTAGGAGCATAATCCTACTGGAAATATTAACACGCCAGGAAATCAAAGTGTATGATGGTGTTTAATGATGTATAGTGGAGGGTGACCAGTGAAACTAAAAATGAGCCCACGCTGGTTATCCAGGGCGAAACATCGTTTAATCATTTCTCTTTTCGCTTTGATCTTTTGTGTGCTCCTTGTGGGATGCTCATCCAAGTTTGAATTTTCGTTATTTCCACCCAACATCTTTTGATCTTTTGTTTTTTAGTTTCTGTTCGGTTGAGGTAACTGATTTGGAGGTTTTTTAACTTCTTCTTTGTTTAGTAACAGATGTGTTTGCAGATACATAAGCATTCGAAACGTTGTGTTGAAGTAAAAATAAAGTTGAAGTTGAAAACATAAATAGTTGGCATTGAAAAGGCAACAAAAATATTCCCCATCGTGCATGCAACTTTTTAATAAAAATATTTTGCAACACGCTTCATTTTTCGACGGATTTCATATTGTCACACCCAAGCAACTTTCTGAGAAGCATGAAAAAGTTGCATAGTGAGAACAGGGCATTACGCTGAAATTAAGGAGTGCTAGCTGCTTTACTTGTTGTTTTACGTTTTGTGAAACTTTTGCAACAAAGTAAAACAAAGTTTCGTTTCTAAAGTGCTTACTGTTTAAGTAGGTACAAAAACATTTAATTAGAGTCATGCGAATAGTAATAAAGGAATTCTCCATTCCATTATGAATAAACAAAAAGCTTATTATCCTGACACAGCAATTAGGTATTATATTTTATTAAGTGAAAATGGAGTTAAAGGAATAGTTTCAACTTCTATTCTATAATATCTACTTACGTGTCAGGGGCGTATAATACACTGCCTTAAAAAAGTGAATGGGACCAGTGTAAAATTGTCACTAAATATATCTAAAATTATTTCAAAAGATACAAAAATTTACAGCTTTATACTAAAATTCTAAATTTTTTTAAAGGAGCTATTGCAAAAAAGGGTGGGGGGATCACCCGGTCTTCCAGTCCTCCTAAATCCACGTTCTTATTTAATTACCTTAATATAATAAAGCTATTTTCCTGCTGTTTTTGATCACATCACATCTTTAGCGGTTATGTAATCAAAAAATTTACGATATCAAATTTTTAATTAACTTTTCTGATTATTACAGGTACATTTTAATTTTTTTTTTCTTATCTAGGTCAAGTTTAATGAAAAAGAAGCCACTCAAGTAAATGAAAAAAAAACCTTTTAATAGTATCGTAAATAGTGACGGTAAATTAACGCCCGCAGGACGTATTTAAGGTGTTAATTATAATAATGACGGGAGTGATAAAATAGGTACAATTACGGTCGTTGTTATAGTAAAAGAAAATTTTTTTTCTTGGATATTAAAATCTTAAAAGCTCACCTAATATAGAAAAAGTATTTTTATTTAATGAGAGGAAGAAATATGCATAGCCAAAATAAATAATAAATCTGAATATAGTCAAATTGGTGTAAAATTTGACAAAACCTTGTAACTTCAGAAACTAAAAAAAAAATTGAGAAATCTTTAAAGTTTTGATATAAGGGTTCTAATTTAAAGGTACTTTTTTATTAATTAATCTTTTACTCATCCAAATTCCGTAAAAATGAGTCATTTTAAGCGATTTTATTACACGAAGTAAAAAGGCAAGCAAACTTTTTCTAATTCAAGCAGTGTTTTCACATGTTTCTCTGTCTCCGTCTTTTGAGCCCATACTGAATGTATGGCGTCCCAGATGTTTATGCTATACCTCTGTAAAAAATGACCTATATACCTGCCGTTTTTATTAATTTTCGGAACTTCTATAGGGATGCGGTGGCACATGAATGTGTGACTAAATAGCTGTTAAATCCCCATCCTTGAATGTTATTATTAACGTTAATAAACAAATGTAGTCATGCTTTACTGGCATAGTTAGAATTTTTTATGTGTTTTCGACCGCCATTTTAGAAAATGGCCTCTAAAACCACTGGTCCAGTAGATGGTAATACATATCTAGCTTCTGCTAACTCTATTATAGGTTATTTAAATGATTTTGTTGGCTCGACAAGTGAGTAGAACATAAAATTCACAGTTCCGAAACTTAATAAAAACGACAGGCATATAGGTCATTTTTACCGGGGTATATAAACATCTGAGATGCCATATGAAAAAAAATGATAGATAGGTTTAAAATAAAGTGGTTGTTTATGGCTAAGATGTTAATTTTGTCTCGGGCACTTAAAGTTTTTGTGTAGTGGTAGATTGGAAAAAACATCACAAAAAGCTGGTTTTTCACTTGTACATGTTATTCTCAAGGTCAACCAAGGTAATGCATCAACTTAACTTTTTTTCTTAGTAAGCGGCGATAGGTCAAAAAGAATTAAGGGCCACCTTGTCGTTTTTGCTTTTTACGAAATTGGATAAAATAAAATGTGGTTATAGGTGGCCATTTTGATATATCAGCCGCCATGTTGAAACGCGTCATAGCTGAACCAATTTTTTTTAAACAATATTGTTGGACTTTACCGTCTTATCTTTCTTACCAAATTTGTTTATCTTCGCCTTAATAGTTGATGAATAGCGCCCTTTATTATGTTAATTTTGCAATATAATAATTTTACTGAGGTGTTTTTCAAGGTCATGGATCTTTAAACTCCATTAAACTCTAAGGATGGAATTTGGCATACATGCCCAATAGTTTAAGGTATATTTAAAGTTGGACTGACAAAACCTCCAATTATTAAGATTTTTTTGAACAGAAAATAGCTAATTTCTAGTTTTTTTGCGCTTTTCAAGGTCATTTTAGGTCGGATGACCTTGAAAGTAAATTTTTTGGAATCCTTGTTTTCGAATTATGTGGAATAAAGTATAATGATGCGCCGGTTGCGAAAGTTGTAATTTTTATGATCTTGATCTTGGCCGCTATCTTGAAAGATGACGTCATATCAACCCCTTCTACACGGATGCGAACAAAACATCCGGTAACACTCGATTGTGTGACTAAAGAGCTACCAATCCCACATAGTCACAAAACTCCTTCATTCAAAATCCCACGGACTTACTTAAAAAAGACCTTTGATGCAGTGGACCACTCTATTTTACTGGAGGGGTTAAATTATATTGGAGTAAGGGGTTCTGGGAACAAGTTATTTTAATCCTACAATGATATCGCTGACGTACGCATTTGTGTGCCTCAGTAACTTTTTTACTATCGTATTATTTTTGCTGTAAAAAAACAACTCTTTCGAAAAATTTCTTAAAGACGTATAAGCTACATAGATCCTAATCTAATGGTTAAGCTATGAGCTGATGCTATCCCTTAAAATTGTGTAAACAGAAACTTAAACACTTGAATAAACTTAAAATCAAAATATGGTTAAAAGACAATTTTTATTTTGTGTCTATACAAATTTTATGGCTATAAAACAAGTTAAAACTATTGCTAAAATGTAATATATCTTTTTTTATTATATTTACTTTAAGTATTGATATTAGAGACATAAAGTTATTTGTAACTCATTGCGGTATACATATCCGCATCTAGCGAGAACCAAGCACATTGATTGGTCAGAAACTTGTAGCACGTTCGAAAAGAGCAGATATATGCTAATTTAAGGTGTTTCTGAACGCAATAGGTGCTGAGATACGATACGTGTGCCGTAACGATACGTGATACCTAACGCATCTCAACACCTATCGCGTTCAAGAACACCTTAGATTAGCAAATATCTGCTCTTTTCGAACGTGGTACAAGTTTCTGACCAATTAATGTGCTTAGTTCTTGATAGATGCGGATACGTATACCGCGATGAAATACAAATAGCTTTAAGTCGCTATTATATGATATTTTACTCTGCTATTACTAGGCTAATCTGGCTAATATTGCTAATATAAGAATTAAAACTCTTCATTTATTGGTACTAATCTAAATTCAATAAATGAAAGGAACACTCTATAAGCTTGTCAAAAAAACCAGGATCTTTGTATTATGTTCTTAAAAATTTAAAATCAGTTTTAACAATAAATCAACTAAAAATAATCTATTATGCTCATGTTGAGTCAAGACTGAGATAAGGTGTTGTTTTATGGGGTAGTTCTTCAGAGGCTAGGTTAGTCTTCAAAACACAAAAAATGACACTAAGATGCATATTCGGTTTAAACCAGATGGAGTCATGTAGAAAGATTTTTGAAGGACAAAATATACTCACACTTTTTTCACTTTATATCTTGGAAATGTCAAAATACTTTTTTTAAAATAAGGCAAAAGTCACTACAATTGAGGACGTTCATAGATACAACTCCAGGTCTAAAGCTTGTGCTAGGATGCCACTATATAAATTTAATGTAGGAAAAAAATTGCCACTAACAGTGGGAATAAAAATATTTGCAAAACTGCCACTTGATATACAAAGTGCTCCTAATATCAATATGTTTAGTAAAAGATTAAAAAGATTATTACTAAAATATTCATTTTATTCAATTGAAGAATATTTTTCACAGAGATTTAGCTGAAAATGTTTGTATTTTTTATATATCTTTTTTTTTTGTTAGTTTTTAAGTTTAATGATATAAGACTATCTTTCATAGAAATTCATGGACTTTTACAAATATGTACCCAAGATCATTGACTATTTTACGCACTAAAATTGACAAAAGTTAATATTTTTTATATGAATTGTTATATGTGTTTGTTCTTGTTATTTTTAGATTACCTAAATAACTGACATTTTCCATACAATTGTTAAACATTGTCGAAGGAAATAAAATAATTATTTATTTGATTATTTTAATTGAATTGAAATTTTAAAAGCACATATAAAAATGATGGCTAAAAATCTGACTTTACTATATTTAGTGGGCTTAAAAACTTCTTAGTTACTACGTTTATACGCACTTAAAAGCGGTTTTATATAAGGTCGCTTTCTCCGAGAGATTATACGTCCTTCGTTAAATGTCAGTTTAAAATAAAAACAACTAAGTTAACAACAGATTTTGCGGAAAAACCAGGGCTAAGTATTTCTTTAGATTAGAAGCGATGCTATAAAGGGTTTTTAAAGTGTTTATATCCACCCTAAAATCGGTTTTAGTGGAGTTTATACGACAAAATTTTCAAACCGCCTATAACAAAGCGCTTTCAGAGGCCCGTATAAACATAGTAAATATATGTTTGAAAGTTTGAGACAATGATGTGTTTGAAATTAACTCTGTGTTTCGGACTTCCATTGTCTATATTTTATTTATACACGATGTTTCGACTAGTACAATCTCTGATCGTCTTCAGGTGCAAACTACAAACAATTCCTAAGGCTACGTGCTTATATACTATGAGAAATCACTCAACCTTGAAGTTCAAGAAGTTGGCTCCGCTCAAGGAAAGGCTTCCAAATATTTGGGATTTCAACACTTGGTTTACTGAAAATACCCTGATTCTGCCCAATAAAGGCAGCTTCAAGGAATTTTCGTTTCTTTCAGTGTGACTCCTTGTGCAAAACCTTTGCTTCCGCCCACTTCATTCGGTGTTGTTTTGACCATGCATGTTCGGCGATTCCTGATTTCATGGTTACACCTTTTTGGGTATTTGTCTGATGTTCCTTAAGCCTAACAGATAGTGGTCTTTTAGTTTCGCCTATGTATGATTTACCACACTCACAAGGAACTTGGCAAATGCATTCCTTATTTTGTTTGTTCTCTGGTTTTGTTTTACTAAGAAGGCTTCTAATTGTATTACTAGATTTAAAAGCTGTTTTAATATTAAAGTTAATAATAGTCAATATTTACATGGGGTGTTTCAAATCACACGCGGTTGATACCACAACATATAAGCTCTGGCTGAGACATGTTGATGATACTTTTATTGTTTGGACCGGGAATGACCAACAACTTTCAGAATTTCTTCACCACCTAAATAACATAAGACCCACCATTAAATTCACAATGGAGTTGGAGCAAAGTTGTCAAATTCCTTTTCTTGATGTACTTGTCACACCAGTAGAAAGCAACATCAGAACAACAGTCTATCGTAAACCCACTCACAGAGGACAATATTTAAATCAAGGTTCAAATCATTCTGCTACAACCAAACGAGGCATAATCAAAACTTTGTATAACAGAGCCGCTCAAATTTGTAACGATTCTCATGACTTGGAAATCGAAATAAGAAACATTAAGAAGGATCTGTAGCAGAATGGTTACAGCCTTAAACTTATAACAGATACTATTTCTAAATTTCAACAAACAGGACATAGATTACAAGACCAAAACCAGGCAAATGCATTCCTTACAATCCCATACGTTAAAGGAGTATCAGAGAAAATTCGAAGAGTAGCGAAAAACTTTAATATTAAAGCAGCTTTTAAATCTCGTAATACAATTAGAAGCCTTCTTAGTAAAACAAAACCAGAGAACAAACAAAATAAGGAATGCATTTACCAAGTTTTTTGTGAGTGTGGTAAATCATACATAGGCGAAACTAAAAGACCACTATCTGTTATCTGTTAGGCTTAAGGAACATCAGAAGAATACCCAAAAAGGTGTAACCACGAAATCAGGAATCGCCGAACATGCATGGTCAAAACAACATCGAATGAAGTGGGCAGAAGCAAAGGTTTTGCACAAGGAGTCACACTGGAAGAAACGAAAATTCCTTGAAGCTGCCTTTATTGGGCAGAATCAGGGTATTTTCAGTAAACCAAGTGTTGAAATCCCAAATATTTGGAAGCCTTTCCTTGGGCGGAGCCAACTTCTTAAACTTCACGGTTGAGTGATTTCTCACAGTATATATAAGTATGTAGCCTTAGGAATTGATTGTAGTTTGCACCTGAAGGCGATCAGAGATTGTACTGATCGAAACGTCGTGTATAAATAAAATACAGATAATGGAAGTCCGAAACACAGAGTTAATTTCATAGTAAATATAACTGCATACGTAAGTACTTAGTTAACTGTTAGTTACTAAACGAATTGGCTCCTCGGATAATTGCACAATGTATAACAATATATTAAAAAATCACGTTTTTAATAAGGAAACAAACTATCAAACTACGTACTAATAAAATAAGCATGCACACGGGTATATGTTTTAACAAAAATCATTGTAACTATAGGATATTAGCAATATAATTTTTTATTGTTACTAAATTATCAAACCTAGATCATCACGACCATTTAAATTAAAGAAAATGTAATGCAATATTTTTAAATCATATCTAGCAATATTACGCAATCCAATAAAGCAGAGAAAGCCTGCAGAAGATTATTAATAATTTTACCTGGAAAACCTGATCAGTGTTAATAAAGGATAAAATTGAATATACAAAAAAAAAATTAAATAAAATTTAAAGAAGTTATTACCTCTTATTCTCAAAAGAAGTTACCTCCCTTATAATCAGAGCTGCAGAAAAATTTTATGTAGAGAAGTCTCGAGAGAAGTTGCATAATTGTTTGTCAGTTTTCAACTGACAGCCCTATAACTTAGAAGCTGTCACTGCAACTGTCGAATTTTGACATTAACTTCTTTATTTTAAATAGAATGGTAGTGGTAGAGCCACGATGAACCTTAAAATAATTTAGTTAAATACCAGTTTAATTATTTTTAGATCTGCTAAAATACACTTCTAGTAGGACACGTTTTTTGGTAAATTTAAAGACTGAAAGAACTTTGATTGCAAGAAATTAATACCACCTCATGTTTTACACACTTCAAAAATTTTTGGATAAAAATAGCAAAATAAAAAACATGTGCACGACACCACTAAAGATGACAGACAGATGACAAAACAGCAATTTTTATTAAACAATTGCATTAAATTATTTCCATCTTTCTCTAAAATAGTTTTTAATAGCCTGCTCTCTCTCATCAACAACAAACAATATTTTTCATTTTAACAGAGAAAATAGTACAATATAAATCTACGGACTAAAGTTCTACAACAACAACAACAACAACACCCGGTAAGAGGGCCCGATCTGGAAGAATCCTTAGTGTTAGCGGACAACTATGTGCGCTGACACTAATTATTCTGCCAAACCTTTCCTTCCACCCCCACTTGACCTTCAAGTGGACCTCTTAAACTCTCCCTACCGCTAAGTAGCCTAAGTTTTGTCGATTTTTGGGGAGACTAGCTGCCTGAAGGGCTTAAATGTCGTGACTGTTCTAAAGAACTATTTGTTGTTGCTGTTGGGGGGGGGAGGGGAGGGAAGTGGGATTTGGAGAAGGAGGGAAGGTGAGAACTAGCTCGCTAGCTGAAGGCTAGAGGGCTAGCTGAAGACGGGGTCTCTTGTGGCGATGACGGATGTTCTCGTCGTAGTTGACGGCCTGTCGAATAAGGGGATTTGAATGATTATCAGCTTTTTGGTATATAATATGGGCTTTTTCGGAAATAAAGGTCGTTAAGGGGGTAAGATTATTGTCTCTCATAAGTCTAGTATACGAGGTGTGCCAGGGAAGGTCAAGGGCGTTACGTCTGTAGCGATTCTCAAGGTTTTGAATGAGTTTTAGATGACTTGGCGCGGCATAGCCCCAGGCGGTTGATGCATAGGATAGGATCGGGCGAATTATTGTGTTTAGTAGTAGTAATTTATTTTTGTGTGTGAGTTTACTATTACCGCGAAGTAGGGAGTATAGATTTTTGTAGGTGTACATGGCTTTAATGCGTGTGTTTTTGACGTGTAACCCCCAAGTAAGGCGCTTGTCGAAAGTAACCCCAAGATACTTAACGTCGTCCTGCCAATTGATTATATTGCCATTTATTTCGACGTATCCGACAGGTCCCTGTCTTCTACGGCTAAATAAGATGGCTTTTGTTTTATCGGAGTTTATTTTGATTTTCCATTTATTGCAGTAGTCTACAAAGTCGTCTGCTGCTGTTTGAAGGTGACGCGTCACTTGGCGAGGAAGCAGTGAAGCTGTTTTAATGATTAGGTCATCGGCGTATCGTGCTAGGTCTGTGTGAGGTGTGGGAGTGAGGTCATGGGTAAAATAAAGTTCTACATTTAATCCCGCGACGAAAGGTTCGTAACCCGACCGTAGGGAGGGACGATTTAGTCCCGAGGTTTATATACTATTTTACGAACTGCAGGAAAGGATTATTGTTAAAACCACGTTATTTCTACGCCAAATGGTCCGTCGACTACGAGAAAGGGTGCTAAGAATGAAGTCTTGGCCAAGAGCAAGTGCTGTTTGGCTTGATTTACGATAGATTTAATTATAATTTTCCAGAGATTAATTTTTTTTTAATCCCTCAGATTAGCCTAGTAATAGCAGAGTAAAATATCATATAATAGCGACTTAAAGCTATTTGTATTTCATCGCGGTATACGTATCCGCATCTAGCAAGAACTAAGCACATTAATTGGTCAGAAACTTGTACCACGTTCGAAAAGAGCAGATATATGCTAATCTAAGGTGTTCTTGAACGCGATAGGTGTTGTGATGCGTTAGATATCACGTATCGTTACGGCACACGTATCGTATTTCAGCACCTATTGCGTTCAGAAACACCTTAAATTAGCATATATCTGCTCTTTTCGAACGTGCTACAAGTTTCTGACCAATAAATGTGCTTGGTTCTCGCTAGATGCGGATACGTATACCGCAATGAGTTACACATAACTTTATGTCTCTAATATCAATACTTAAAGTAAATATAATAAAAAAGATATATTAAGGCGCATTTACACAGACAAACTTTTCTTTGATGTGGAAATGCCGACAAACATTTACACGAGCCTCTTGAGCAAAATGCTCAAAGAAATGTTCGAGCAAAATCTCGTACAAAAAAACACACGTAAATTTTGGAGAGAATGTTAAGCAAAATTTGTTTGAAGAAATGTTGGTATAGAAATTTCTTACAAATTTAAATTTTATAGTTTTATGGGAATTCATTGAACTTGAAAATAGAAAGACTCAGTTTTAATACAAGGTATTTTTAATTAAGTGCTTTCCGACGGAAAAACGATTTGATGTCGAAATTCACATTTTACCTCATAAGCAACTTCGATTGACCTGATTTTTATAGGGGATATGCCAGTATACTTGTACCTTTTTTGGGGTTGTAGAAAAACGAGAATAAAAAAATAATAATGGCACTTATTTATTGCTGTTGCCTGTAAAATGTAATGATAAAAATTTACGTTTAAAAGAATATCTCTTTATTTTACTTCCTAGTTTAAAACACAATACAATAATAATTAAGTCAAATTAAAAAACCTATATACATTTTATTAAATCTCAAATATATGAACAAAAGCACGTTCGGTCTAAATAATACCCGTTTATTACCCACTTTTACAATCCTACCATCCCGACCATTGTCTAAAAAAATATAATTTAGCAGTAATAGACTGAACTTCTGAATCGGAATGTTGCTCCTTTGCATATTGTTTGTTCAGTGTCAGTAATCGACCTTGATTATTACATTAAATTGACAGTAAATATCTATCTTCTGCATTTTCATGAACCTTTTGCTTTTTTAAGCAACCGTTGGGGCCTTAAACTAACTAGGTAAATCTGGTGTGAGGAATTAAAAAAAAAAACAATCAAAGCTAAGGGCAAAATAAAGTCACAAACATATGTTTAAAAAAAATCCCCTCCCCACCACTCCTCATAGTCGTGAGACGCGGATTACCGCTTAAAAGTGCAAAAACTCAAAATTTTTTTGGAAAAAAAAATTTTCCTGGGTTTTTTTGACTTTAGGAAAAAAAAACCTAGGAAATAAAAAAAACTCAAAAGAAAATCCCAAAAAAAAGCCCGGGCAAACAAATCTGGGAAAAACCCTAAGAAAAAAATATTATAAGTAACCCTAATCCATCTGACAAAACTGATAGCCAAGAATAATGTTTCGCTTGCCGTCGGCTTTTTTTCACAAAAATTTAAAATAAAAGTTGGTGTTCCATTTTTTTAAAGAATTGAGATCGTTGATCACTGTTGTGAAATTTTATTTATTCTCATCTTTAAAAATATATTTCCAAAACAGATAGCAATAATTGGCTCAAAAATTTACCCGAACAAAATGTTCAAAGAAAAGCTCACAAAAATGTTCACGCAAAAAATTTTAGATCTTTTGCACGAGCTTTTGTTTGAACATGTTCGTCTGTGTAATTGCGCCTTTACATTTTAGCAATAGTTTTAACTTGTTTTATAGCCATAAAATTTGTATAGACACAAAATAAAAATTGTCTTTTAACCATATTTTGATTTTAAGTTTATTCAAGTGTTTAAGTTTCTGTTTACACAATTTTAAGGGATAGCATCAGCTCATAGCTTAACCATTAGATTAGGATCTATGTAGCTTATACGTCTTTAACAAATTTTTCGAAAGAGTTGTTTTTTTACAGCAAAAATAATACGATAGTAAAAAAGTTACTGAGGCACACAAATGCGTACGTCAGCGATATCATTGTAGGATTAAAATAACTGGTTCCCAGAACCCCTTACTCCAATATAATTTAACCCCTCCAGTAAAATAGAGTGGTCCACTGCATCAAAGGTCTTTTTTAAGTAAGTCCGTGGGATTTTGAATGAAGGAGTTTTGTGACTATGTGGGATTGGTAGCTCTTTAGTCACAAAATTGAGTGTTACCGGATGTTTTGTTCGCATCCTTGTAGAAGGGGTTGATATGACGTCATCTTTCAAGATAGCGGCCAAGATCAAGACTATGAGAAAGGGTGCTAAGAATGAAGTCTTGGCCAAGAGCAAGTGCTGTTTGGCTTGATTTTCGATAGATTTAATTATAATTTTCCAGAGATTATTTTTTTTTAATCCCTGAGGGATTAAATTAGCTTTTAATTCCTAGGCTGAGGGATTAAATTTATTTCTAATCCCTTAGGGATTATTTTTTTAGTCCCTTCTAAAAATAGGGATTAAACGTACCTAGTTAATCCCTAAAGTGCATAAAATGTTTTTAGCAGTAGTAACCTGAAAATGTGAGTGTTTTATTCTAGAAATCAAAACTTTGGCAAGGAAGCTTTAGAATGTGAGCAAAGTCAAGGCATAAAAATACGAAAACAAAGTAAAAATTGTCTATACAAAAACGTTACCCCTTAAATTATGGTAAAATATTTATGCCTTAAATTACCATCATGGCTTGACCAGAAGTCCCGAATATTTCTTTATATTTAGAATAAAAAAATATAAAACATGTTAAGGCGCATTTACACAGACAAACTTTCCTTTGATGTTGAAATGCCGACAACATTTACACGAGCCTCTTGAGCAAAATGTTCAAAGAAAAGTTCGAGCAAAATGTCGTAAACGAAATTTTGGAGAGAATGTTAAGCAAAATTTGTTTGAGGAAATGTTGGTATAGAAATTTCTTACAAATTTAAATTTTATAGTTTTATGGGAATTCATTGAACTTAACTGAAAATAGAAAGACAAAGTTTTAAAACAAGGTATTTTTAATTAAGTGCTTTCCGACGGAAAAACGATTTGATGTCGAAAGTCACGTTTTACCTCGTAAGCAACTTCGATTGATCTGATTTTTATAGGGGATATGCCAGTATAGTTGTAACTTTTTTGAGGTTGTAAAAAAAACGAGAATCATAAAAAATAATAATTGGCACTTATTTATTGCTTAAAGGCGCATTTACACAGACAAACTTTCCTTTGATGTTGAAATGCCGACAAACATTTACACGAGCCTCTTGAGCAAAATGTTCAAAGAAAAGTTCGAGCAAAATCTCGTACAAAAAGACTCACGGAAATTTTGGAGAGAATTTTAAGCAAAATTTGTTTGAAGAAATGTTGGTAATAAAAATTTCTTACAAATTTAAATTTTATAGTTTTATGGGAATTCATTGAACTTAACTGAAAATAGAAAGACTAAGTTTTAAAGCAAGGTATTTTTAATTTAAAACGATTTGATGTCGAAATTCACGTTTTACCTCGTAAGCAACTTCGATTGATCTGATTTTTATAGGGGATATGCCAGTATAGTTGTAACTTTTTTGGGGTTGTAAAAAAAACGAGAATCATAAAAAATAATAATTGGCACTTATTTATTGCTGTTGCCTGTAAAATGTAATGATACAAATTTACGTTTAAAAGAATATCTCTTTATTGACTTCCTAGTTTAAAACACAATACAATAAGTCAAATGAAAAAACCTATATGATTATTAGATTAAATTGACAGTAAATATCTATCTTCAGCATTTTCATGAACCTTTTGCTTTTTTAAGCAACCCTTGGGGCCTTAGACTAACTAGGTAAATCTAGTGTGAGTAATTAAAAAAAAACAATCAGAGCTAAGGGTAAAGTACAGCTACAAAAATATGTTTAAAAAAAAATCCCGTTCCCACCACTCCTCAGTCGTGAGGCGCGGATTACCGCTTGAAAGTGCAATTTTTGAGTTTTTCGAATATCGGTTTTTGCCGATATTTGAAAAACTCTAAATTTTTTTGGAAAAGAAAAATTTTCCTGTGTTGTTTTTCGAATTTAGGAAAAAAACCCTTGGAAATAAAAAAAACTCGCAAGAAAATCCCAAAAAAACCCCCGGGCAAAAAAATCCGGGAAAAACCCTAAGAAAAAAAATATTATAAGTAACCCTAATCCATGTGACAAAACTGATAGTCAAGAATAATGTATCGCTTGCTGTCGGCTTCTTTTCACAAAAATTTAAAATAAAAGTTGGTGTTCCATTTTTTAAAAAATTGAGATCACTGATCACTGATGTGAAATTTTATTTATTCTTATCGTTAAAAATATGTTTCCAAAACAGATAGCAATAATTTGCTCAAAAATTTACCCGAACAAAATGTTCAAAGAAAAGCTCACAAAAATGTTCACGCAAAAAATTTTAGATCTTTTGCACGAGCTTTTGTTTGAGCATGTTCGTCTGTGTAATTGCGCCTTTAGAGACATGAGTAAAAGAAAAAATACTTCTTCATAAAAGTGTTGAGCGAAGAACCAGCTAAACTATGTTTACTTTTTTAACGCATTATACTTATGGGAAATTATTTTTTTCTATTCGAGAACCGTCCAAAGAAACGAATCCAAAATATTATATATTTTGCCACAAAAGCATAAAATTCTTCCTCATTGTCTGCCTCTGTCGCCACTTTTATAAAAATTTAAAAATCTAGTGCACCACGTACGAGCTCTAATAGCTTGTGTGGAAAAATGTGCACTGAGGGCAACACTGGATTTGGCAGTTTCCCAAAAGGGCACGAAAACTTGTACTACTTTTCCCAAAAGAATAGAAAAATTGCACCAGTGGCTCACGAGTGGTGTACTTTTTTCTCAAAAGAATAGGCTATAAGTGTAATAAAATTACCACTAAGCCCCGGTCTCCCCTCCACTTTCGTCGGTGGAGTCCAGCGACATCAACTGACTATCGTAGTGTCGTCCATTGTCGCTGAGCGTTGCAGAATATTTGTTGCATGACGTTAGATTTTTGATTAAATAACAGAACTTTTTAACGATGAACGAGAAAAGTTAATTGCTTTTTAACTTTGGGGTGGCTAAAGAAACAAAAGGGACAAAAAAAATACCCGCAAAAGGAACATATTACTATTATTTTACTTTCCTGTAATATATTGTGCTCTGTAATGTTTAATAATTTATTGACTGCACAATATATATAGGCCAAAACTTTTGAATATATTATTTAAATTTACATTAACCACAATAAAATTATTTAAAATTAAGAAACCGAAACAATTTGGAAAAAACGCATGTCGCGTCTACAGGAGCAAATTTGAAATAAATTTAACTCTGTCAGCGACATCATCTGTCGCTGCGACACGTTTGCGACACGTCGAAAGTCTGATAGTCTATATGCCAATTAAAGGTAAGCCCTTGGATAATTCGCGTTACTGGAACCACTTCTAATAATAAAAAATAAATAATACTTACCTAACCACCCAAACAAGAATCGATAAAGATGATTTGCTTAAGCCTGTGTCAGCAAATACATGCATATACGCTTTTGTCTAAAGAGCACTTTCACGGGCTATATTGTCACAGAAGATAAACATGCACAGAAACTGTACATCCTTAGACCAACAACTCAAAGCCGCGTGGCAGGTAGTAATGACTGCTCATTTTCAAACTTTACACACAGTCGACAAAACCGAAAAAATACGTTATCCCAAGTAGCATTCTTGGTTAAAAACTAATCTATTTTGATTTCATTCAATTATTAACTATGAGATACTATAAAGGTATACTGCCCGTGTATTTCCCTATGATAAAAAGCGTAGCGGAAACCCTTGCGAAATATCAAGTTGGCCGGAGCCAATGGATTAATGACGGGCTCCTCTGCGCATGCATCTGCTGGAAGTGCGCTGAACGAGAAATGAGGTATCTCATGGCAATCTAGATTTTGACCACTGCCGATACGATTTTCTCGCATCCTTGGCCTTTATATACGTAATAGTTATATGGATATAGATGGAAAAAGCAATTAGATCAATGGCTGGTATCTCATGTCAAACATCCAGAATGATATATTAAGATTAACTACATTTTTGATTGTGTTTAAATTTATGTGAGTATGTTCTATAACTTAGTGTTTATATTGTCATCATGGGCCCCATATAACTATGAGATACTATAACGGCCCTACCCTTGTTTTTCCCGAGAAAAATGCGTACCGATAATAACTCTCCCAATCAAGTTGGCCTGGAAAAACCGATAAACGCAGAGTGTAAACGGGCAGGCGCGTCGATATCGTAAGGTCACTACGACGCCAGGCATGGATTTGTAAGTGCATGCGCAGTAGATTTTTGGTTTATGGCCTGGTGACCCAAACAGTTTCAAAGCCAACCGCGATCTTGAATTTTCTCCTTTGTTTTTCAAAGTTATTTTCGTTACATATTTTGGAGCATTTGGGCCATTATAGTATCTCATAGTTATATGATATATGATGGGCCCTTTCTGCCATACCCCGTTCGTTACCCCTATGCCACTTCCGCTGTAACTCTTTCTCTCCGGGCCTCCCCATCTTCTTTACAAATTTCAGCATGTCGTCCCATTTGAGCGAGTGCAGCTCTTTTTCCTCTATCGTCCCCACTTCAGCTGCCTTGATCAGACTCTGCTATCAAGTGCTGCGCCGATTCTTCTTCGAGCCCGCAAGCGGGAAACACACGATCTTCTACTACTCTTATTTGTGTCAGATATTTGTTCAGCCGATTGTGCCCAGTCAGCATTCCTGTCAGCAATCCAATGCCCTTTCGGGTCTTGCCTAAAAGCCATTTAGTTCTGGCTATATTCGGACCACCCACCAATAGCTTGGACTTTGACTCTTGCCTCCAGGACGTCTTCAGTCTCTGTGCCTGTTTCCTTGTTATTCCCAGAAGAGGCACCGGTCCAATGTATTGGGTTTCGACCCCTAGTCTGGCAAGTTCGTCCGCTTTCGCAGTGTCACCCTCTCGTCTTAAGCCACTGTTTGCAGTGCTTCAGCGCACTCTTCCACCAGACTACTGACTATTTTGGGGTCACTTAGGACCTTTAGGGCAGTCTGGCTGTAGAAGCATATGTATATGTCCCTCCTGCCATTCCTGACTTTCGGTAGAGTTGCAATAAGAGCATACACCTCCTATGCTTTTCTCGTACACTCCTGCGTCTGTTGTCTGCCTGGCTGATAGTTTACAGCCACTCATTCACATTAGGCATAAAGTATGGGTATACACAATTGTTCTTTTTTAACATTGTTTTATTGACAGGTACATCCACTTCTAGTGGCTCCTGTTGGAAGTACGAAATGAAGAACTTGAACATAAACTAGAACTTGAACTTGTCATGACTACATTAAAAATTACCAAACTTTAACATTTCCCTATCTATACGTATATTTTTTCATTTTATTTGCAACTGAACATGATAAGAATTTAATAGAAAGATCTAAAAGACACAATTACCAAAACACTGATCTGTTTCAGATGCCCTTTTCAGGGCAATAGGACAGTAAGATCGAAATTATATGGGAATAATTTGTTCCAGTTATTTTATAACAGAGTGGTAATGTGCTTAAAAATATTTAGTAGTTGTTTGGTCGTCATCTAGAACTGTTAAAAATATCCTCCTATAGTAGTAGTGTGGTCGTCACAACAACAATTTGGGACTATAAGATTGGAACACTCTCTAGTATCGCGTAAAAGTGTACCTTAGGTAATAATCGCCCCCTGGATTGAAAGTATTCCTTACCACCATGGGAGATTAGGGACTTATCGGTACATTAAGTCGGCATAGACTCACTCGGCACTATTTCTGACAGTTCCGCACGAAGGTTGAAAGGTGTCTGACATTTTTGTCACATATCGTCGGTATACTGCCAAAAACCACTAAGTAATTTTTTTTAATTTCTGACTTAGTTGCAAATTCATAAAGTCAGATGCCTTATTTCTATACAAGCAAAACCACCTATAACTCTACCAGCTTGCCAATATAGCGGAAGCTACGTTACATTTTTAACTAAGTCAAAATTATAATTTCCGCTACTTGCAAAACCGAATAAATGACTTCATTGATTTTGCCTTAATGGCTAAAAAAATTATGTTCATACAAAATTCACTAAGTCACGAATTTTGCCAGAATACATTGGTCTGAATTCTGCAACACGTGTTGTGAAATACTGCATAAAATCCTGTCACAGCATGTCCAGACTCCAGTTTCCGTTTGTGCGTTGTGTGTGTAGGGTGCATCATGCGTCGTGCAGATAAAATAATGCAATTATTGGAGGGAAGTAATGGAAAAGGTGAGAACACTAGAAGTAATTATTATTTTTAGCATTCCCAACTTCCAAGCTTAATTTATAATTAAACGAAAGGAAGGTTTTGTTTCTATTCCGTTTGTGCGTTGTGTGTGTAGGGTGCATCATGCGTCGCGCAGATAAAATAATGCAATTATTGGAAGGAAGTAATGGAAAAGGTGAGAGTACTAGATTTAATTATTATTTTTAGCATTCCCAACTTCCAAGCTTAATTTATAATTAAACGTTAGGAAGGTTTTGTTTCTATAAGTCAATTTTATAATGAAAAATAATTAATTTCCTACATACCTACTTTTTTAGGTTATGATAAAAGAGAAGTTCCTCAATGCGCTACTAGCTCTAACCTTTCTGTCGGAAATAATATTCCAAATAGGGAAAATGTGACCCTTATTCTAGAGCCAGAGGGCTTGTCTGTTGAAGAGATAATCAATGGATTCTCTATTGAAGACATTACCAAAAAAAATGAAAACGACAGCTATGAAACGTAATTTTTTTAGTTGTCATTAAAGCTGAGCTTCCGGCGGGCGTAGCTGTGGAACAGTCGCAGATTGTAGTAACTCAAACTGAAATTAGATTGGACGAGACGAATAAAACTTATACTTTACTTCAGCCTGTGTCGCTTTATTCAGATTCAGAGAAACTAGGAGGTAAGTACGACAGATAATAATAAGATGAAAACAGAATATCTCATAACTTTTATTTTCAACCATGTATGTACTTTTGATATTTTTAACTTGTTTGGAGGTTAAGGTTTGGTTAATTGTCTTTTTCAGCCCTGGAAACTTTTACTTTACAGTTTATATTAGTCCAGGTGCAATTACGTAGATGAATCAGGTGTTGAAGACTCTAATGTAAAGGAAGATGATTAAAACAAAGCAAAATAATTAAACATGACTTTTTCATTTAAATTTATACTTTTTCAATTTAAGACATTTGAAAGCAGTGGTTTTTTATATTCATAAAAAACCACTAAGATTAACGTTAAAAATTATTATATTGAGGCAAAACTGAAGTCATTTCTAACAAGCAAAATCAATTACGTCACAGCATCGACCTAAAAAAATAGTAAACCAAACTGTCTTTTGTTCAAAACAAACTATTTTTTTTAGATGCGTTCTTTAATATACGCTGTTTCATACCATTTAAAATTCGGCAAATTTTAAATTAACTAAGTGCCTTAAAACCCTTCTCTAAATTTATTTATTTTTAAAATGACTTTTTCCTCAAATTCACTTTTTTGACTTAGTGGTTTTGGGCAGTATACCGACGATATACATGTCATCTAAACATGCTCATATTGTGTCATTGTTGACAAATTAAAGTTAATGCGGTCCTTTATTAAAGGCAGGCACAAACATTGTGAAAGTCGACATTATTTTGATAGCAAAGATGACATATTTAGATAACAACAATGTCAGAATTCTTTTAAACTTCGTACGGAATTGTCAAAAATGGTGCCGTCTTTATTAAAGTCAGGCTAGGCCGACTTTATGTACCGATAAGTCTCTAGTACCAAGTTCCCGTCCCTTCAAAGTTCCTTCTTATTCGTGAGTTTGTAGTAGCCCTAATTTTTATTTGTTATTTATTTGCCTCAACAAATTTAAGCCTCATTAAAGTAGCCGAAGTTGAACCCCACAACTAGAAAATTACACCAAATATCACTACAAAATTTTTCGATATCATGATTGTAAAATGATGAGGCAGTGTAGAGGAAATAACTTTTTATGACCACTTCTGGGTCGCAACCCTTTTAAAGTAACATTTTCTACTATCAGGGAATTAAGCTCGGTCGGCCATGTTTTTTCGTGGGACACAAAGTCTGCCTTCTTGTATTTTCGTTTTTTGAGCTCTAATACTAAAAAAATAAGTTGTTTTATACCCAAATTAAGTTACGATCAGCAAACGTCGATATCTCAACACATTTTGCTGGTTGTGAAAACATAACCGTCAAAACCAAAATGAAAAAATTTCATTAGCAACAAGAAAACTGTGAATGCCCGCTAGTTCATATTATCCATAACCAAATTAACAGATTTGATGACATTGTTTGTTTTGTTTATCACTTTGTCATGTATAAGCTTATATTACCAAAAAGAACCGAATAGATATTTTGGAACTAATCCAATCCTTTTTCGACTCCATAATATAAAAAAGCGCTTCCACGATGGATCAGGAACGTGATTGCGACAGAGCAGTTTGACATTTGGTACCTAACTTTGAAGTCGTGGCAACGTAATAATATGAAACGGGCAAGTTTGTATTTAGTGCAAAATTTTTTTGTTTCATTACAACTGAGCGCTTTCGGCTATAAAACCATAATCAGATCGAACGTCAACTATGAGATACAGGCCTAAAGTATTGATCAATACTATGATATATCATTTTGTCACTTTTGTCAAACTGGAGCTTAGTTTAAGTCGGTTTCCATATGAAAAAGCAAAGATATAATTTTCCGTTGGGTAGAGGTAAGCATGTATTTGGTGTTTTTATTTATAATGAGGGAATTTGTATTTGTTTGGTTTCTTGTGGGTTAAAAGGGGGGGGAGGTAATATTATCCGGAAAATTTATCCCCACTTAGGGAATTACTACGTCGCGGTATGGTATCTGACACGTAGCGGAGAGAAGTTGCGGTTACTTTCAGGAAATTCTATGTGATAGGTGCCGGTTACCTACACAAAAAATTTTAAAAAAATGTTATACTCGGAAACTGTATCTACTGTGTAATCAGCTCATCTGCTACGTGTGGGCTTCTAAGCCACGCCATTATCGATAATAGGACTATTAAAAATTCAGGAGCACCGCGCAATGGTGCTTTTGGGGCGATATATACACGATATAACGAGGATATCCACTCAGATTTGAAAACCATTTACTTAAGGGTCTAGAGAGAAAAAGGTTAGAAGGTTAATGATGCAGCACACAAAAGAAAACGAGGGTGGTTCTGAAATTATTTTTGCAGTACGCGACTTTCAAGAAACATTTGGGAGTCGGACACTTGGGCGACGGACACGTGGACACCGGACACTTGGGCGCCGGCTATTTGGGCGCCGAACGGTTGGATGTTAAAACATGCGCAAATTGTAGAGTGTATCTTTATTTTTTGCAAAAACGTAGGTATAGGTAAACAGCCCATTTTACAAAATTTAATATGATATGTATTATTTTTATTATCAAAGAAAGTCAATAATAATTTATTAAATAAGTACTTAACTACGTGCGGTAGTTTGGGTAGATATCAGAGAGTTTTTAAAATAACCAAATATACTATAGAAGGTATGTTTCTTTATTACCACAAAGTAAGTAACTAATCATTACATCTATAAATTAGGACAAAGAATATTTTTAATCAGTTTTTACCTGCCAAATAGTCTGGCTTGCAGAATCTTATAAAACCTTTTAAAATATTACAAACACAAGGTAATAGCGTAAAGGCTTTGTTTTCAAAACACTCACTACGTTTATGCGCACCTTAAAACGCTTTTATATAAGGACCGTTTTAAATAAAATGGCTAAAAAAAATAAAATGTCATTAAATATGTCAGTTTGAAGAAAAACAAATAAAACAACAGATTTTTCAGAAAACCAGAGTATTACTTTAGGTTGAAAGAAATGCGGTGAATAATTTTTAAAGTGTTTATAACTACTCTAAAATAGGTTTTTAAGGGATAACTACTTAAATCGGTTTTAGTGGTGTTTATACGAAAACATTTTCAAACTGTCCTTACCGTATAAACAAAGTAAGTGTTTTATTTGATAACATTATCTACAATTATTATTAAGTACTATTTTAAAATAAAACAAACATGAGTCTTACGTATATTTTACTGAGCTTTGGAGTCAACCTGTCTACATAGGTTAAAACAGTGGCAGCCCGTCGCAATATTTAAATCCATTATGTTTTTACAGATTTTGTGGTATATACTTAACATTATCATACACATACAATCCCAACCCCATCCCATCAATATTGTAAATGCAAAAGTTTGTGTATAGTTGCTTTTTTTTCCGCAACGTTGCGATGGAAGTGTTGACGTCATTCCACCAAAACAACACCAAACGTTGCAAATATGATGAAAAGGTTTAAGAATTTGTTTATATACAGACCGCTCCAAGCTACTGCGAACATAGGGCGGAAGAAGTCCAATTTGCCAGTGTACGTACATGCAGAGACACCGCACGCCTATCAGTGAAGCAACCAACACTCAGGCTACCGATCGCCATTCGCTGCCGTTCGCCGCCTTTCGCTTTGTATTTAGTACGCCTCTAACCACGGTGCTGTGTGGAGCGTAGTCAATGAAACCGGAATTTGGTCAATAAATACGCAAATTTTTATAACGTAATTTTCTTATTTTTTGTCACTGATAAATAAGAGCGTTTTATTGTCAACTGCTCAGATTTATCAGTGACGACGTGTTACAATGAAAATAATAAGGAGAAACAAAATAAAAGCAAGTTCTCAAAATAAAATAATACATTCTAAAAACCAAAAAGATTCTCCCAGTCAAAAAAAAATTTAAGCAAATGTTCGAAAAGTCCTCCTTGCTCGGCTAGACAATATCCGAGCCTACTATAAAAACCCCTTCTAACGTTTCCAAGCATGTTAGGGGTGATAATTTGAAAAGCTTCTTGAAAAACAGATAGAAGTCATTAGGAGCAAGATCGGGAGATCGAGCTGGCCATAAAATAGTTCCCCGTGTACTTATAACCCGATTAGGAAATACATTATCAAGATATTCCCTAACAAGGCCAACAATGTGAGCGGAACAACCATCTTGTTGAAACCATGTTTCACCAAATCTTACACCTAACAACTGCCTAGCAGTTGGAATAATGTGCTGCTGCAGTAGATCCAAGTATCTAGGACCATTCAAATTGCAATTGCCGTTAACAAAAAATGGCCCAATTACGTGTTCCCCTACAATACCCCCCCCCCCAAACATTTAGTTTTTGGGATACTGTGTTCTTACGTCAAAATACAAATGCAAATTTTCCCTCGACCAATATCGAACGTGTGTTGGGTTATGACGATTTGACCATTTGACCATCTGCACTTTTTCGGCCACTTCGTAGACATCCATTTTTAGTTTTAAAAATGTATTATTTCAATTAAGAACTTACCCATCTGTTTCTCGAGCAAAGCAGAAATAAAACAAAATAATAAAAACAAAATGAATTTCCAAAAGATAACACTGCAGCGTGCTTCGAATCCACCTCGGTCGTACGGCACGGAGAGTAAATTGGACTTGATTCCCCCTATGTTCGTAGTAGCTTGAAGCGGTCTGTATGCAGTTTCAGCAAGTTAAAACTAGATTTAAAATTTTTTTATGGCATTTTGCTTTTGTTGTTGCGCCCTTAAAACCACAAAAGGCGTTTAGGATGTGACAGTACTTGCGCGAAGCAACTTTATACTCGAACGCATCCAAAAGGTTTATGCGTTCAACTGTAACCGTAGTTGTATCGAGATGACTGGATATGCAACTTGTAGTGATTATTTGTGTATTGTAGGTTTCATAAATAAAGATATGGGTATCTTTGTTTGACTTGTTTTTTATTATGTGCTTTTGCTATACACAGAATTAGTTAGGACCCCAGCAAACACATCTGTTACATTAACATAGTATTTACGTAAATCTAAGGTCAAAAAATATACATAAAAAAAGTTTTCATAAAATTTACGGAATATTTGCAAAACATAACTTATGTTTCTTTAATTACATTCTATTTACGTTGTTGTGACATTAGTATTGTTCGAACACTTCACAGGCCCTTTTTGCGAAATCCCGTTCCTTACCCCTATGCCCCCACTCCCGCTGCAACTCTCTCTCCGGGACTCCCTGTCTTCTTTACGAAGTTCAGTATGTCGGCCCATTTGAGCGAGTGCAGCTCTTCTTCCTCTATCGTGGAAAATCGAGTCTTCGAGCCCGCAAGCGGGACAAACGGGATCTCCTGCTACACTTATTTATGTCAGATGTTTTTCAATCAGCATCTCTGTCAACACTTCAATGTTCTTTCGGGTCTTGCCTAAGAGCCATTTAGTTTTGGCTAAATTCGGACCATCTACGAGGACTGTCTGCACTTTGACTCTTGTCTCCTGAACGTCTTCAGTTCGCCTATTTGTTGATCTCACTCTGTACCTGTTTCCTTGTTATTCTCAGAAGAGATTCAAGTCCAATTGAAAATCGGGTAAAAATACGTTTTTTTTTCGCGTGTGAACACATCTTATTTCCACCACGGTACGGTAATTTGTAACTTGTGTTTTTTTGAAAATGCCAAATTGTTGTGCAGTGTCTGGGTTGTCCAAAAGTCGAAATATTTGTTTATCCTATATGTAAGTCAGCGGCGTGCGGTCCATGGAAGTAAGGAAAGCAGTGCTTCCCCTACAAAAACATCATACTCTTAAATGTAATTTTTGGAATAGAAAACAATTACTTTAGATTGTATTAAAAATGCTGAAAATTATTTTAAATAGTAATCCCATAACAAACGCGGCCTTGAGTCAAACCAAGTCACAGCCAAAAGTCTGTCCGCGTGTCGTATGCGCGCGGCTGTTCAGTACTCTAGAAAAATCCAATAGAAGCTATCCCCGTTGCTAGGTTATCATTAGCCTGCAGCTATAATACGCCGGCAGCAGCAAAATGCCTGCTTTTGTGTTTCGTGTGCGCCGAGAGGTCATTGAATCTGCGGAATGCATCGAGCACCGAGTCGCGATTACGTGTATTACGTGGACGTGGATAATAAAAAAAATTTAATAAAAATATTAGCAAAATTCTGACCAAAATATTAATTTCAATTTTAAGTTTAACTAATTAAGTTTTTGTAACTGTATCCTATCTGTTAAATTTGTCTGTTTTTACATGATAGTACTTACTTTTTAATTTTTACTTCTTAAATTAATACTTTCTAGTCTCTATTATTGTTTCTTCTTTCTAAGTAAGGTTTTATCAGTGATGTAAGACTTTTATTCTTTTAGATGATTGTAACTTTGATGTATATTTATATTTTTTCTTTTTTTTTGACTTGTGTAAACACTATTATGTGTACTTAGCACCAACAAATAATTTGAAATTGAATTTGCAGGTTCAAACGGCTAAATAATGTTAAAAATGTTGGTCAGTTAAGTAATAAGATTGTGTGTGAATAAGTGGTGTGTGTCATAATAATAAAGGGATTTTCAAGGCTTAAACATATTAAAAATTTTTGTGAGAAATGCAACAGGCCAGAAGAGACTTTTGCAAATGTCACTTTTGACTGGTATCCACATTTTTATGATGACGTCATTGACGAATTTACAAAAAGTGATCGAAGACTCGAATTACATTACAATTAGAGTACATTTTTAAAAATTGCTTTCCTTGCTTGAAATTTCGCTGCACGCCGCTGCGATAAGTAGAGTTATGTAAGAAAATCCCGTGACCATAATTGACCAAGTGAATGAGTCGTCGCACTGTGGAACGAACCCATGTTAAGCCCGTACATTTTGGAATAAACAAAATATTGTAATTTTAAAACAAAAACCATTGAATGGTATTCAGTAAAGTCCACTCTATTTTTTAGTTAAATTTTATAGTTAAAATTGCTAACAAATGTAGTTATGTAGAAATTGCAATTTTTATACCGAAAAAAAACCACTTATTTTAAAAATATATATTTCTGAGAGTATTAGTGTTAATTTTTTTTTCCCACTATCTAGACTGATTCTTGTTAAATAAGCTTCTTTGAATTTTGGTCGTTTTTTTTTCATTACAGTCCCTACAAATAGCATAAATTTAGTGACCTTATTCTTTCTAATGGTCATTTTATTTCAAATAAGCATAAAGTAGGTTGGGTATTCGAAGGGAAGAAAAAGTCATGTATTAGCATATTGCTTAGTTGATAGTGATTTTGTGTAATGTAAAGACCTGCCCCCTACCCCTCCGCCTCGAGAGATACAACGTCATATATGTATATATGTACCCCTTTTTTGTTATAGCAGAGCAATAAAAATAGGCACGTTTTATATCGTGTAACGCAATTTAGAAATGCATTAAGTTTTTTCCCTGAGTAGCGAATGTTATGTGGGTAACCAACTTTTTCATAAATGAAATGTTTATTGATTTTCAAAGAACCTTTTCGATCTAGATTACCTCCTACGCATGTAACGAAACTTCAGATCCCCCTCAAAAATTACGTAACGCTAGCACCTTTGATCAAGCAAAAATACAAATAAGTACAGGATTTAACAAAAATACCACAGTTTATTTTTTAACGAACTTCTCTAAAAATCAAAAGTTTTTCAGGAATACTCAAAACTTTTATGAAAACAGTCAAACACAGTCTTTTAAGACCAGTCTAACTCAAGAATTAAATTACTGTAGATAGAGAATACTAGGGATTCTCTTTGTAGATTTTTAACAAAGACGTTTAACTAAAATAGACCCATCAAGTCATTGGCAACGCTGCACCAGACGTGCTCCTCCTCACACATGCTCCAACCACCTTACGTTTAGCAGCGGCCAGAAGCGGCTCGTTATTTATAAATGTAAAAAGGTTTGGTCGTTATTTTCAGACTTGTCAAATTTTTTTGGAAATACAATCTTTAATTTTTTTTATACTGAATAATTGATACCAAGGGTATGGAGAGGTATCATATTTGTCATTGTGAAAATATTTATGTAAAGATATAACATAGAAAAATATTAATTTTTTAAATGTTCTCCAGATAGTTATCTGCCTAATTAGTGCAGAAAGTGATACTTTTACGCACGGGAGGAGTTCGGGCGGGAAGGACACTTCCGCAAAAGTTAGGTACAATTTTTTTTTACGTGTGTTTATGATGACTTTCTTGTTCAAAAAGTAGTTTTTACACATTTCAAACTGAAAATTTAAAAGTTTGGTCCATAAAGTACAATTTAAAAAAAAATTGCGTGCGTTAAACGGCGTCTGGAAAGTTGAACTTTCCACATTAAAATTGATATGTAACAGTAGACTTTTTCACACGCATTTGCGAAGTAGTTTATTTATCTATTTAATGTCAAGTGACCTGCAAAAAATTACCATAGGTAAAAGTATTTTTTTAGCATGGCGTGACTTTTAAGTCTAATTGGAGTTAGTTAAACTAGATTAAATTAAAAATGGAAACAAAATTAGTTTTTGGTTTTAATTTTCAAAATACCAAATATATATAACCTTAGGCAGAAGCTTTTTATGCAAGTAGGAAATTGTTGTACTAAAAACATGTCAAAAGTGCCTTTTTCGCCTTTAACGGCCATCGTGTGCAGGTACTATATGATGGTTTTTCGTTGTGTAAAAAAATGGAATTTATATACTATACTATAATTTTTATTTAATACGTACAAAAGTATCTTTACATTTTTAATAAATACAAAAAAATCTTATGTGGCGTATCTACCTATGTAAATATTATAAATAAAAAGTTGTAACAAACATACATTCTTTATCCTGTGTCTGACATAATAATGTTTTAAAAATTTATATTTATACCGGGAACGCTTATACTACTTATAGAAATGCGAATATAGTTCTAAATAAATATCATACGCACCTCTTCCATTTTTTTGCTACCCATATAGGATATTTAAAAATGTCGCAGCTGGGGTTGGTTCATTACATCAAATATAGTGTAATTAATTATAAGTGCTTACCATATTGTTTTTATCACAAATTCGCAAAAATATCCCAAAAAAACTTATTTCTTTCCTATATTTATTAATTACATTTTGTATTTATTGCAACACTAGTTGCGCCCTATCACAAGATGGCGTCGAAAAAACATATGATAACAAACCTGTGAAATGTTTGGCTTTCACCTGCAATCTCCAGTTTTCGTCACACTACGCACTTTGTCACATCATTTTTGCCACAAACACTTAAAAATCTATTTAAAAAAATATTAAAAAACTTTAGATTAATTTGTAAAATATACCAAAACCTCGATTATGCTAAAGCTACAACGCCGTAGAGAAATTATGAATGGAGCAGCGTACACACGTTTATATGGCTGACCCGCCACAAATGCGAGGTTATAGGTTTTATTCCCGATATATATTAGGAAATAAAAAGAATTATTCTTTCGGCCAAAATATCAGGTATTTTATATGATATTTCGATCGAAAAAATGAGATATATTTCAAGTACCATAACATGTACCTCCACATTAAAAATTCTTTGTTGATTTAAAATTGTGAAGATTCAAGGAAATTTAAATGCAATTATATAATATACCTAAATTTCTTTATATATTTGAATAATAATAATAAGGTGTTTCTACATGTTAAAAAAAAACAAACCGGAGAATTTGCATAATTGCATGTAAATGATAGAGTTATAAAAAAAATATGTTTTTAAAAACATTACGTGTAGAGATACAACTTTCAGCGCAATCTGGCATTGTCGCCAAATTGTTAACCTTATGTCTGATCGCAACTTTGGTAAACATAATATTTTTATTTAAGTTATACCTTTATGGTTTTTACACACTAAATCTTTCTATCCTAACTTTTAACCGATGGACAATTTTTTACGAAACAAACTTTGTTAGTTATAAAATCACCCAGGCTTATTATTTGTTATACTTTATGCAGCCATCTATTGAGAAGCATTTTAATGTTAGTAAAAATGACTAAATTTAAAAAATCGTTGTTTATTAAAATCGGTATATCTTAAAACCTACTAAAATGATTTGGCTTTTTTCCAGTAATTATTTGATTGTGAAATTTTGTAAAATTAAAGCAACAAACGGCGGGTCAAAAAATACATACACATAAAAGCCTCATCGATTACCTGCACAACGCAGGTTATTTTACTAAAATTGGTTTAGAATTTCAAAACTTATTTAAAGAATAATTTTGTACGGTTTTTATGGACCCCCCGGTATACCGATTGTCATCATCTTATGAAAAGCATATTTAAGTACATTCCAATCAAAATACCGAGTTAAAAAACGGAGGGTAAGCTTTATAAATTGTATTTTAATTAATTCTGACCGGTAAGACATATTATTTAGCAAGGACTCGCCGTCCAATAATCCAAAGTATTAAAAATTTGCATAAAATACAGTTAAGGCTATTGCTGCAGCTATCCAAAAAAGTAAAAAAATATAAAATCCGATAGAAAGTTTTCATTACTAAATTTTATTTTGAAATGCCCAAGTTTCCCTATACCTGGCTCCACTGTGCGTCGTTCCCCGTCGGTCGGTCCCCCAAGCGGTCAAAAAAATCGGTGGCCCTACAAAAAAAATTGGATAAATGGCAATATATCTGCCCGACTCCGCCACTGGGTTTATAGTTCCGTGGAAACCACTTGAAATGCTTATGAGCGAAATGTGATCGAAATCACGTTTCACCGTAAAATTGTTATTGGAATCCTTTTTAATTTTAATGTAGTTTTTACGATGCATTCTGCCAAACTAAACTGATGTTCAGTTGAACGGATTTTACGATTCCCTGTTAAATTTTTGACAAGAAATTCGTACAGTAATCTAAAGGCGCATTTACACAGACAAACTTTCCTTTGATGTTGAAATGCCGACAAACATTTACACGAGCTTCTTGAGCAAAATGTTCAAAGAAATGTTCGAGCAAAATCTCGTACAAAAGAACACACGTAAATTTTGGAGAGAATGTTGAGCAAAATTTGTTTAGGCGCAATTACACAGACGAAGATGCTCAAACAAAAGCTCGTGCAAAAGATTTAAAATTTTTTGCGCGAACATTTTTGTGAGCTTTTCTTTGAACATTTTGTTCGGGTAAATTTTTGAGCAAATTATTGCTATCTGTTTTGGAAACATATTTTTAAAGATGAGAATAAATAACATTTCACATCAGTGATCAGTGATCTCAATTCTTTAAAAAAATGGAACACCAACTTTTATTTTAAATTTTTGTGAAAAAAAGCCGACGGCAAGCGAAACATTATTATTGGCTATCAGTTTTGTCACATGGATTAGGGTTACTTATATTTGTTTCTTAGGGTTTTTCCCGGATTTTTTTGCCCGTGGGTTTTTTTGGGACTTTCTTGCGAGTTTTTTTATTTCCAAGGGTTTTTTTCCTAAATTCGAAAAACAACCCAGGAAAATTTTTGTTTTCCAAAAATTTTTTGAATTTTTCAAATATCGGCAAAAAACTCAAAAATTGCACTTTTAAGCGGTAATCCGCGCCTCACGACTATGAGGAGTGGTGGGGAGGGGATTTTTTTTTAAACATATTTTTGTAACTTTACTTTAACCTTAGCTTTGATTGTTTTTTTTTAATTCCTCACACCAGATTTACCTACTTAGTTTAAGGCCCCAAGGGTTGCTTAAAAAAGCAAAAGGTTTATGCAAATGCTGAAGATAGATATTTACTGTCAATTTAATGTAATAATCAAGGTCGATTACTGACACTGAACAAACAATATGCAAAGGGGCAACATTCCGATTCAAAAGTCTAGTCTATTACTGCTAAATTATATTTTTTAGACAAGGTTCGGGATCGTAGGGTTGTAAAAGTGGGTAATAAACGGGTATTATTTAAATCGAACGTGCTTTTGTTCATATATTTGAGATTTAATAAAATGTAAATAGGTTTTTTCATTTGACTTAATTATTATTGTAAAAGACTAAACTAGGAAGTAATATAAAGAGATATGAGTGGTAAGGCGTTTATAACTAACGTATATACCATAAGTACAAAAAATACTTTCACCACAACTACGACGTGTAAATATAAAGAATTCTTTATCTGGTATTGTAAGTTCAATTTTTTGTGAAGTAAATCCAACCCAACTCGACCCAAACTACTCTACGTTTCTCTGATATATGGATGGACATTTTTAGTTTTAGTTTGCGCCCGTCGCTTTTATTATTATGATATGAGAATGCTAAAATTTATTTTCTACTTTTTAGTGCACTTTATATTTTATAAAAGCTTCTTTTTATTTAAAATAATTTTTTAATTTTTAGACTATCATAAATCCATCCTTTCGATAATTCTCTTCCCTAAAAACCCCTGTATGCCAATTTTGATTGAAATCGAAAAAAATAAATCTTTTTCTTCCTCCACTTTCCTCATTAGCGGGAGGGGGTGCCTAATAATACCATATTATTGTATTGTCGCCGCAACTATAAATACACACCGAAAACTGAAATTGAATACCAAATTTGAGTTGCAAGATTTGAGCCGAACATACAAACATACATAAATAAAAGCTTGTAAAAATCGCCAAAAATTTCAATATTTAAAAAATCGGAAACGCAAGTTCTACGCGTCAATAAAATAAAACGAATTTCTTTGTTTTGCGTCGGAGAGCCCTTTATTTATGGAAAGATTTGTTCTAAAACTTTCATAAAAAAAACTGCGTTGACCCTTGTTTGTTGTCATGTAATTTTGTGTGTCAATGTTCATTTGACCAAAACCCCCTCTCACTAGTCTACGGTTTTTACCTTCTCCTAACCCAGCATCAGCAACAAATAAGTGCCAATTATGGTATACTGGCATATCCCTTATAAAAATCAAATCAATCGAAGTTGCTTATGAGGTAAAACGTGAATTTCGACATCATATCGTTTTTCCGTCGGAAAGCACTTAATTAAAATACCTTGTTTTAAAACTTAGTCTTTCTATTTTCAGTTAAGTTCAATGAATTCCCATAAAACTATAAAATTTAAATTTGTAAAGAAATTTTTATACCCCCAATTCTTCAAATAAATTTGGCTCAACATTCTCTCCAAAATTTAGGTGTGTTTTTTTGTACGAGATTTTGCTCGAACATTTCTTTGAACATTTTGCTCAAGAGGCTTGTGTAAATGTTTGTCGGCATTTCAACATCAAAGGAAAGTTTGTCTGTATAAATGCGCCTTAACGAAGATCTTTGGAAAGCTAGCACCCACTAAATAGAACTAAAAAAACCCTATTGTCATAGTAAAAAAAAACGCTGAATATCCGCTAAATAAACGTTTTTTTTTTTAAAGAGAAAAACGATTTAATAAGATTTAAATAACGATTTAGCGGATATTTAAGTGGGAAGCTATCACAAGTTACGCAAAACCCAATAAACACGACCTCACCACCTTTTGATTGAACCATCTCTACTGATACAAAGCACTAGAGTTAAAGATTGCGGTTGGTCGAAATCTGCGATAGAGTACACCTTTCCATCGAATTTTCGCTTAAATCATGAAAAAGAGCCCTGCATAAAAGTGGTAAAATAAGGGAATAATCGCCAATTGATTGTCCTTAACCTGGGGAGACCACCATAATAGGCCCAAATATTTTCAGTGCTATATTTTGAAGCCATTTTGTAGCTGTTGCCGCCTACGAAATATTTTTATTTAAATGAGCAAAATGTATAGATAGACCAAATTTACTCTGTGATATATTTTTCTTATTTACCAGGCTTGATGGTTGTTGTATAGAGCACAGTTTTAGCTCTGGACCGGTATTCTCGTAACTAAATACGCTCGGCGTTTCGTACTCGCTGACCGTATGATAACGTAATATTTGCATACCACGTGACCAAAGTAACAAAAATGGTATTCACGTATATTGAACGCAAGGCGTCGACGAAGTGCGCTCAGCGCGTGTCGACCTTTTGAGAAACACCTACCATTGCCAGCTGTTTTGCCCTCCGCGCGTACGATTTTCCTACCCTACACGACTTTGTAGAGTGCTGCAGAAAATATAGTAGTTTTTCAGTTTGAGTTTTTATTAATAATTAGAAAAATAAAAATCTCTTATTAGTAGCTTGGGGACGGTTGACAAACACGTACACATCAACCTTACTATTTGATGCTCGATGTAAGACAACTTTTTTTTCCAAAAAATTGCAACAAAAACTTTTCTTATCAAAATCGACATCGAAATAATTGAGCATCCGTATAATACTAGAAATAGAAGCAATCAAAATTCTGTAAAACCAAGGGTAAAAAAAGCCATTGGTCAGCGGTGCTTTTTGTATCTTTCATCGGATGTGTACCAAAAAATATCTGGTTTTGTTAGGCTCCTGCCCACATTAATTGTTTTCTTTCAAAAATAAACTAAAAGCTTTCATGAAATATGAAATTAGCAAACATGAAATAAATTAAAAGCTTAATTGATATAAAAAATAATTAGCAAACAATATAGGTAACTACCTTTATTTCTGTGTTTTCGTCTGTATTTTCTTTACTTTTCTGAAATATCACATTTTTCACATTAATTACCATTTTTATGTTTTTTATCTTTTGTCATTTTATTTATTCATAAATGTACTAAAAATTACTATTTTCTTTTTTTAATTTAACAGTTCCATGAAAACATACATTTTTCCACGCGCGAGGTTTCTCTTGTGGATGTATGAATTCTGTGATTGTTGTTGAATTGGTTAGGTTATTTTTTGGGTAAAAAATACCTTAGAGTTTTATTTTCTGTTTCTTAAAATGTAGAAAACGCATGTTCACTATAATTAAAAGGTGTAACTTACTAGATATATAACTAACTATTGTGAAACCATTTTAACCGTAAATGCTACATAATAAAGTATCAATATGAATATACGACCGTGCCGGAAACACCACTTTCCCTGACTGAGTGCCGGAATAAATTTAAACTTTCCCGCACTGAGTGCGGAATTTTTTTGTAGGTGTGCGGTTAAGTCTCGGGGTAAACGTGCTACTAGTTTATATCACAGGGTCAAAGGGCGGGTTTAACTGAGCTAAATCAAACCATCAAGTAATTTTTTAAAGGATCAACATGCACTTGTGCAAGTCACCATTTGATTTACCCTTTCTGAACTACGGATCGAAATCGATCACGTAATGGCCTCTTTCTTACACATAGAAAAAGAAAAGGAGCGACAAGACTAACAAGAAATAAAAATGCAAAATTCGGTGATGCCAAGGTGTGCTAAGCGAATTTGATTCTGTCTGCTCGTAGGGCAGCGCGTTCGGCAGACCGAATACGAAAAGTCGTCGGTCAGCGTGCCGCTGAGCGTGCTGTTCGCTATTCGTTTCGCTTAGCGACTTCAAAACGTTACGTATTACGAGAATACCGGTCCTGGTCTGACGTACTAAAACATTTTGTAGCTGTTGCCGCTCAGCAAACACAAATCGTCGGCATTGAATCGGTCGACAACGTCGGCAGTGTGTCGGCATTGGCGACTACACTCTGGCCCGATTTTGGTCAGATTGCGATTTTCAGTTTTGGTCAATAATCGACAACTGACGGAGGTCCACATTACTGCAGTCGACTTTATGCCGACACCACTTTAGGACCGACGATGGTCCGATTGGAAATTTCTTTAACCGATCGAGAATCGACAACTGACGATGGCCCGATTTCCTATAGTCGACTTTATGCCGACGACCACTTTATCTGCTTTAGGGCCGACGATGGTACGATTGGAACTTTGTTTGATTGGTCGAGAATCGGCAACCGACGATGGTTGGATTACGTCACCTTAAAATTTTTAAACTGCTTAATAGTTTCTTCCTAGTATGTAGAGATGGCGCTAATGTCACTATGTTGCCTGTACAGTGGAAAATAATATTATATATATAATGAGCAAAGATATTTCAAAACTAGAATGCGGACTTGACAACACTTATCTACAAGAATCACCTCTTCTGCTACTTAAACCAGCCTGACTGGTTAAGCACCCGCATTAACGAAACTTTGTAGTTTGCCAATGTCGGGCCGCTTTAAGCTACCACCGACGGACCTCCGTCAATCGCCGACGTTGGACCGCTTTAGGAAACCAATATCGGACTTAAATGGTTTATCGATATCGGGCCGAGACCAGCTTGCCCACGTTAGACCGACCAAATTAAGCAGTTATCGGCGGATGGTCGGTACCATGTGGTTAAACCATATCGGACCTTAATCGTACGACGACGTATGCCGATGTCAGCAAAAAGTAAAATTTACCATTGGTCCGACGACGGGCCACAGTCTAACGCTGCATCGGCAAACATACATTGGGCCTACAAGCGGACAAAAAATACTGCTGGTCCGATGTCGTAAATCGACATCGTGCCGATGACGACAAATTCGGCAATCGACATCGGACGGACGAAGGCCCGAGGGAACCGTGTTTGTTGGGCGGATACGATATATTTTTAATTTATTTTAATGGACAAAATATACAGACCGCTTTAAGCTACTGCGAACATAGGGGGAATCAAGTCCAATTTACTCTCCGTGCCGTACGACCGAGGTGGATTCGAAGCACGCTGCAGTGTTATCTTTTGGAAATTCATTTTGTTTTTATTATTTTGTTTTATTTCTACCTTGCTCGAGAAACAGATGGGTAAGTTCTTAATTGAAATAATACATTTTTAAAACTAAAAATGGATGTCTACGAAGTTGCCGAAAAAGTGCAGATGGTCAAATGGTCAAATCGTCATAACCCAAAACACGTTCGATATTGGTCGAGGGAAAATTTGCATTTGTATTTTGACGTAAGAAGACAGTATCCACAAAAACTAAATGTTGGCGGGGGGGGGGGTATTGTAGGGGAACACGTAATTGGGCCATTTTTTATTAACGGCAATTGCAATTTGATTGGTTCTAGATGCTTGGATCTACTGCAGCAGCACATTATTCCAACTGCTAGGCAGTTGTTAGGTGTAAGATTTGGTGAAACATGGTTTCAACAAGATGGTTGTTCCGCTGACAATGTTGGCCTTGTTAGGGAATATCTTGATAATGTATTTCCTAATCGGGTAATAAGTACACGGGGAACTATTTTATGGCCAGCTCGATCTCCCGATCTTGCTCCTAATGACTTCTATCTGTTTTTGAAGAAGCTTTTCAAATTATCACCCCTAAAATGCTTGGAAACGTTGGAAGGGGTTTTTATAGTAGGCTCGGATATTGTCTAGCCGAGCAAGGAGGACTTTTCGAACATTTGCTTTAATTTTTTTTTGACTGGGAGAATCTTTTTGGTTTTTAGAATGTATTATTTTATTTTGAGAACTTGCTTTTATTTTGTTTCTCCTTATTATTTTCATTGTAACACATCGTCACTGATAAATCTGAGCAGTTGACAATAAAACGCTTTTATTTATCAGTGACAAAAAATAAGAAAATTACGTTATAAAAATTACCGTATAATTCCGGTTTCATTGACTACGCTCCACACAGCACCGTGGTTAGAGGCGTACCAAATACAAGGCGAACGGCGGCGAACGGCAGCGAATGGCGATCGGAAGCCTGAGTGTTGGTTGCTTCACTGATAGGCGTGCGGTGTCTCTGCATGTACGTACACTGGCAAATTAGACTTCTTTCGCCCTATGTTCGCAGTAGCTTGAAGCGGTCTGTATAGGCCAAATGAACTATGCGATATATTTTTCTCAACCCAACCCAAAACCTCGCCCAAAACCCAACCCTAGGAATATTTAGTATATATAACTTTAATATCTGAGCAGAATTGAAGTTATGGCGTAGCCCCTCAGCTTATCGGTTAAGGAAGGGGGTCGCGTTTTTTCGAAAAAGGCTACAGCTACAAAATTAATTTAACCGTAATAAAATAGCTACAAAAAAGCTTTAAAATGTAGCATTGAAAATATTTGGGTTCCATATGATGGTCCCCCCAGGGTGCTTATTCTTGACGGGTAGGGAGTAGAAGGATAGAGAGAAGTAGGCGAGGTTTACTAAAAATTTGGGGACACTGTATTCTTGAGTAAGAGAGGGAGCTGCTCCCGAGAGAGCAGCCATGTTCTCTTAGTAAGACCCAGTAGTAGAGGCCGATCCCCGGGTATTCGAACATAATTTTTACATTAATTTTATCTGTTTTCGTTTTTTCTGAGTAAAAGCGTAATGATACAAGGCTAAAATGAATGTTGAAGACTTCAACAAGATAATTTTAAATGATGTAGTAGTGGAAGATACTCGGGAAGTAATGGAAGATGCAGTGGAACAACTAGGGATTTCAAGGTATGTTTTGGACAAAAACCTTTTTGATTTAACGGAACATAAATATATCCAATTATTCGGATATTTCTTTCCATAAAATAAAGCTTGCTGCACACGTGAATGTAGCAGATCTTTTTGTTGACTCGATAAAAACCTGGATTTGTCCGTTCCTTGTTGAAAAACAGCGTTATTTACATTGAGAAAAATTTTGGTTGGTTTGGTAGGTCAAAATGTGTTGCGTTTTGATTGGTTGCACAAACTGCAGTGTTCTCAGGGACTATATTGAACCGCCCACTACTCATATCTCAAGAATGCGGACCGTGAACTTGGGATCAATCCCCGGGAGCTCCTCGGGGATTCTCCCATCTCTCACTTTCAAGAATAAGCACCCAGGTTATCCGGTGTTATATATATTTTGTGGTTAGACCTAAAATAACAAGCCACATCATGCATGCGTAGTAATATGTATATTTTTTCAGTCTTTTGTACTAACATTGCTAATTAGGTCCTGTAAAATATATAGTTAACTTGCAAAAGAAATAATTTGGCTCAAATTTTACGCCAGTTTAGTTTAGGTAATGAATGTGTATAATGAGTAATACATTATGCAATGCTAGGGGTAATTCTGAGGAAAATATTTTTTTTTTTGAAGTACCTTTTTTTAAATTTTGCAGTATTTATATATCTGGCATAATATAGTAAGTACGTGAGAAGAAAAATTATCGGTATATACATAGAAAAATTCGTACATGGTAAATAAAATAATATAAAAAAACAGAGCTATAGTCAAAACATCAAGTCCAAGAACAACCAATTAGAGAGCCTAATACATTTTTCTCGAAATTAAAATTGTTTTTCTCTAAGAAGGATCCTAGACATACTTAGCTGGAACTTAAAATGCATCTTTTCTTTGGAATCACCCTTCTACACTAAATAATTTTTTTTATACCTTCTTCAAAAACATGATTTTAGTAACTGTTTGCAGATAACTAGAGCATGACTTTTTTACCGATGCAAAAAAACTTTTTATTTATCAGGGGTGCAAAAAAAAATTATGTCCGTTTTTTACTCAAAATTAAAGAGAAATAGCGGAATAATGTAAGATTGAAAAAATCTAATTATTGTTGCCTAAAAATTAAATAATTTCCGCCGGTTTTCACCAAGTATTTACCAAAAAATCATTTAAAAAAATCGACAAAATTACAAAGTGTCAAAGATAAAATGTCCCAACAATGAAAGTCACCGAGTAAAAAGGCTCATCGCTATGGAAACCGCATTGTTATTTCATTTACCAGCTGCCTTGATCTATAGTGTAAAGATGGTGTGTTGCAAGAAGTGCTCTTCGTTCGAGATTTTTAAAATTATTTTCCTGTTTTTCCTGAATTTTTTGATAAAGGTATTAAAAAAATAGTGTTAACAACTCACGGCTAAACTGTACTTTTTTTTACTCGCGTTTTTAAGTACCTCGCTGCGCTCGTTATTTAAACCAACTCTTGTAAAAAAAGCACTATTTTAGCCACTAGTTGCTAAAACTACTATTTTGAGCAATATTGTGCAATTAAGGGTTTTAATTTTCAAAAATTACGCTTTAATCAAAGATGTATGAAGAAATATAACATGGGGGTTGGGGGTTAACTCCCCCCCTCCCCGCGAGAAGCCTGGTTATGGTCAGATTTTTACTTCAAATTAAGTTTTTTATTACATTTCCTTAAACCCCCCCCTCCCCCGCAGTCATTCTGTGTGCGCCACTTATAACAACTTGTAGGTTTCGGTTCGAACCCTGTAGGCGCGTCGCACTTTTTTTTATTATTTGTTTTAATTTTTTTTTCTTAACTTGTATTGTGATAGGACATGGTTTTTATAGCTCAAACATATATTTTTTATTTAATATAAAGTCATATTTTAGGAGTTATACTGGTTTCGCGCTACTATAGATTTACTAGCGGTTAGTAGATACTTCACTAACGGTAGGTGAAGTATTTACTTATTGTTAGTATATTATTTTATAACCTTAAATAGGTGAGAAAACTTATGGTAAGTAGACAGTATGAGACAAGTCATCTCATAATTAAATGAGGTTTCTACTTGGGGCTAATGAATTCTTACTTAGGATTAGTGGATATTTTTCTCTGATTAAAGCTTAATCAGAGAATTTTCGTGTTTGGTGGATGTATATCGATAAGCATCTCTAAACCAAGGGTTACCACAATGTCCTTATAAATAGAACAATGATCGTTGCAAATGGGATTGTCGAATTCTTCTGATGTCAATACGATGACAAATCAATATATACATGCATTATTATTAGGATAAATATATTTTTCAGCATGATTTTTCAATATTTAATGCCTTCACTGGTCCTTAGTAGAAAAATTCACTAACAGTAAGTAAAGGAAAAGCTAAGTGAGTTGTCACATATTGGTAAGTAGATAAATCAGTAAGGGTTAACAAATTAGTACAATAATTCACTAACCCTAAGTATTCAGTAACTTGTCCTATATTGGTAAGTAGATAAATCACTAAGGGTTAACAAACTCGGATCTAAGTAGGCCGTTTTACTTGCAGCTGTTGAATTCATCACTTGGGGTTAATAGAAACTTCGCTTACCACTAACAAAAAAAGTAGACACTTCACTTGGGATGATTTTCTGAGTCCTGCTTTTGAAAATATAAAATTGAAGGTTAAAAAATATACCTACTTATTTCTTTCAAAATTTAAAACAAATGTGATCGACACTCAGTTCAGTTAGAAACCCTTTCCACTCAACCACCATCTAATTTTAAAAAACTTTCTTCATTGAGTAAAAAAGGCTCAAAAGACGAGTATGGCCAACTTGATTAAAAATTGTGGCAAACAAACTCGGGACTTTTAAAAGTACAGAAAAATGGTACTTAAAAATGTGACAAGACTGAAAGGTTTGCTTGCTTGTTTACTTCGTGTAATAAAATCGATTAAAATGGTTCATTTTGATGGCATTTTGATGATTAAAAAAATAATTTAATGCTAATTATATGCAAAACTAAAATATATTAAAGTGCAGTTGTTTATTTCAGACAAATACGAATAAAATTTTTACAACATCTTGAAAGTGGGTCCAAGCTGAACATGTAAACTTAGTCAAGAAGTAGTAGCTAAAAAATTTTGTCGACAAAAATTTCTCTAGATGCGCTAAAATATTAATATTTGTTTTAAAATGCAAACCACCGTGTTTCTCAAAAATAAATACTATAAAAAGTTTATAATACATAAATAATATTCAGCACAATTTGCTGGCCATGCCTAACATGCCTTTTGGCTCGAAAAAAAAAACACCTTTTTTACATACTTAAGTACTTATTTAAATTATTGCACTTACACAACTGTAACTAAAATATCAAGTTTAAAACCGATATATTTTCAGGTGCATGGGCAACAAAAACGGAAGCGGATGCGGTGGTGTTGTTGAAAGCAAAGTGACAGGTGGTGGTACTGGCGTAAATTCGCAAAGACCACTTGTTAACAAGCATATTTGGGTAGTTCTCTCAAAAACTTTATTTCCGTGTGAAACGTAAAGAAGAATCCATACAGACCCAAAAAGTTTTTTGTAAAATGGGTGCAAGTTACACAATTCCTTAAATAGGGAAATTTCATCTGCAATCAAACTTACATTATTTAAAAATAAACTAAAATATATTGTTAAAGAAAATCCGTAATATAAGCTGGACGAATTTCTTAACAGGTAATTTTTTATGATGTCATTTATTCTGCAAATACTTAAATTCGTATTTTAATTATTTATGTATTAGTATTGTGTTTGTTATTGTTCAATTTACTTATTTTGTGTGTGTGTGTATATTTTAATCTCGTAGAAAGACAATTCAATTTTATATTGTTTTGTATTAATCAGAGCAGTCTCTTAAGGCGCAATTACACAGACGAACATGCTCAAACATTTTTGTGAGCTTTTCTTTGAACATTTTGTTCGGGTAAATTTTTGAGCAAATTATTGCTATCTGTTTTGGAAACATATTTTTAAAGATGAGAATAAATAAAATTTCACATCAGTGATCAGTGATCTCAATTCTTTAAAAAAATGGAACACCAACTTTTATTTTAAATTTTTGTAAAAAAAAGCCGACGGCAAGCGAATCATTATTCTTGGCTATCAGTTTTGTCAGATGGATTAGGATTACTTGCAATATTTTTTTCTTAGGGTTTTTCCCGGATTTTTTTGCCGGGGTTTTTTTTGGGATTTTATTGCAAGTTTTTTTTATTTCCAAGGGTTTTTTCCTAAATTCAAAAAACAACCCAGGAAAATTTTTCTTTTCCAAAAAAATTTCAAATATCGACAAAAACTCAAAAATTGCACTTTTAAGCGGTAATCCGCGCCTCACGACTATGAGGCGTGGTGGGGAGGGGATTTTTTTTAAAAATATTTTTGTAACTTTACTTTATCCTTAGCTTTGATTGTTTTTTTTAAATTAGTCACACCAGATTTACCTAGTTAGTTTAAGATGAAGATAGATATTTACTGTCAATTTAATGTAATAATCAAGGTCGATTACTGACACTGAACAAACAATATGCAAAAGAGCAACATTCCGATTGAGAAGTCTAGTCTATTACTGCTAAATTATATTTTTTTAGACAAGGGTCGGGATCCTAGGGTTGTAAAAGTGGGTAATAAACGGGTATTATTTAGACCGAACATGCTTTTGTTCATATATTTGAGATTTAATAAAATATATATAGGTTTTTTAATTTAACTTAATTAATATTGTATTGTGTTTTAAACTAGGAAGAAAAATAAAGAGATATTCTTTTAAACGTAAATTTTTTCATAACATTTTACAGGCAACAGCAATAAATAAGTGCCAATTATAATTTTTTTATTCTCATTTTTTTACAACCCCAAAAAAGTTACAAGTATACTTATCCCCTATAAAAAATCAGGTCAATCGAAGTTGCTTATGAGGTAAAATGTGAATTTCGACATCAAATCGTTTTTCCGTCGGAAAGCACTTAATTAAGAATACCTTGTTTTAAAACTTAGTCTTTCTATTTTCAGTTAAGTTCAATGAATTCCCATAAAACTATAAAATTTAAATTTTTAAGAAATTTCTACACCAACATTTCTTCAAACAAATTTTGCTTAACATTCTCTCCAAAATTTCCGCGAGTCTTTTTGTACGAGATTTTGATCGAACTTTTTTTTGAACATTTTGCTCAAGAGGCTCGTGTAAATGTTTGTCGGCATTTCAATATCAAAGGAAAGTTTGTCTGTGTAAATGCGCCTTTAAGTGTGTCTAACAGTGTTTTTTTAAGTTTACTATAGAAAATCTAGTATTACTGTAAATGACGCCATTTCGCAATATTTGCTTTGATTTGAACGAACAGACCGAAATTTTTTGCGCGAACATTTTCGCGAGCTTTTCTTTGAACATTTTGTTCGGGTAAATGTTCGGGAAAATTTTTGCAATCTTTTTTGGAAATATACTTTAAAAAATAGGTAAAGGGCATTCGTTGTAAGAAATCCGTTAAGCAATAAAACCTCTTGAGCAGGTAAGTCGGTGGTTCTCAAACAATAAATTATATTTTTGGAACATGACGAATTATATTTTCTAAATAATAGTAGTTTTTACATCTAGTGGCTAAAATAGTGCTTTTTTACAAGCAGTTTAAATAACAAGCGCAGACAAAATTATTTTTTTGCATGGGTAATTAGGAAAGTCATGGTTTGGACATTTGTAAACAGTACTTCATCAAATCAATTAAAGTTAATAAAAAATAATAAGGTAAAAAAATACTATTTCTTAGCTTTTATAGTATTTAGGCAAATAACTTTTACAAATTCTTTTCTATAAAGTTTTGGATCTAAAAAGAACCGATATTGCAGTCTTGCGATAGAACGCAACTTACAAATGCATATTAAAAAAAGTCTTCCTCTGCATCTGAATGGTGGATGATATCCATGCTTTCAGAATCATTATCATCATCCGTAATAAATAACGGTCTTACTTCGTCTATAACCTGTTCTGTCTCATAAGATTCAAAAATAATTTTTTTCGTGTGTTCAATGCATTTCCGCCATTCTTCTTTGCCGACTTTGCTAAGTGCCTCCTCCCACAACTTTATAACGCTAGGCTCACCGATATTTTTACAGGCATGTTTGTCATAATAATTTTTGCATACCAATTCAATTGCGTTGTAATGGCAATGATAGAGTGGTAATCTCAAAACTTGATGTCTATATTTAAGAGCTAATTCGTCAACAACATATTTTTTTTAATGGCTGCTCGTTACACTTGCTTAAAAGATCACTTTTTAAAAATAAATTTTCATGGTTTATGTGTTTCTTTGACAACCACTCCCTTATTTTCTCTTTTCTCCAGCTAATTATAGGAAATTTCTCTTCGAGTCTCGTATGGTAAGACGCATTTTCCAAAACAATTAGGGAAGGGTTTTCTAAACTTTTTCAAAGTTTTTCCTCAAACCAATGCTCAAAAATTTTAGCATCCGTATTGCCGTGATAATCGTCAGTTTTTTTTGTTGATGAAAATATTAAACTGTCATTTGAAATAAACTCTTCTTCATTGCCTGCATGTATTATTATATATATATTTTTCCATTACTTGCACGGGTACTGGAATAGCAATGTTTCGATTCATCCTGCGAAGACGACTTTATTGATGTTCCGTGCGCAAATAGCCATGTTTTGTCAAGAAAAACAATTTGTTTGGCAATTCCGATTTTTGGTTTTTATGTAATCGCTTAAAAATTGCCATCTTTTTGACACACTATTGGATTGCTCGCAAATCACTTTTCTGTTGTTCGCTTTTTTTATATTTAAAGCCCATCTCTTTTAAAATTTTGGACAACTGGTAATTCCAACATAGCAAATTTGTTTTTCCTTTATCTTTTCTAGAATAGCTTTGAGTGTAACATATTCCTTTGTCTTATACGTATCATAAACAATATTTCTAATCGATAGTTTAATCCCTTGGGATAGATCAAAGGTTTTTAAATGCTGTCGAACCCTTTTACATGGTCTGTCCAATTCCTCTTTACTCTTTTTTCGAAGTCTTCTTAAGGACTTATCTGAAATGCCGTAAGCATCAGACGTTCGTTTTTGCACTGCCAAAACAGACACTAACGGGCCCGAGTTATTTTTTTTCTAACGTAAAATAACGTTCCACTTGTAATACCAAGTAAATACCTTCTAGGCGTTATGTCACCTTGCTGAACATTTTCCATAAATTTGCTTTATAACTGCTTTAAATTCCGTAATTCACACACAATAAGAAACAAACTAAAAGCAAATAAAAGCATACCTACTTATTTAAAATAGAACATACCATCCCCAACTGAAGCAAATTTTAATTATTTCTTGGAAAATAGTGATTATTAGCATTGACGAGAGCTTCAGATTTACCTATAATGACTTTCAGATAATTAAATTCTCGGAAAAAATACGTGTCAAAATCTTTAACTTACTGACGCAAAAAAATTTTCAAAAGTATAAGTGAAAAATAAAATAATATAGAAATATTTAGCGTGGTATAAGTATAACGTGTAATTTTTAAATAATTTTGTTTCAAGACCGCTGGTTTAGCCCACTCATATTTTGCCGAATATAGTAAACCAGTGGGATGTCTGGTACGATCAAGTACAGCGAGGGCATTCTAATTTAAATGACTTACTGTTCAAAAAACGATAACATCTTTTGGAGATTTAATCCGATATCGGACTGCATACATTACTGATCTCAATTCTTTTAAAAAAATGGAACACCAATAATAAGTTTTTAAAATTTTTGAAAACAAAGCCGACGGCACGAGAACCATTAATAAATAAATAAATTTTCCGGCTCGGATGTTTCTGTCTTTAACATTTTATTACCATGTATTTCTATCTTGCTATGTTTCGTTCGGCCGCTCGTCTATTGATTTTTTGACTCTCGTCGATAAAATTTGTATATTATCATATCTTCACGTTAGCAGCATGCCGCAGATGCTATACTACGTAGGTTAGCGTCATCTCTGAACGTATACATGCTAAAACGTGATCTTGACGAAAAACCTCAACGATAGACCCCAGAGATTGGATTTTGATATCCGTATTCGAGCGGAAGTCTTTGCTTTTTTACATGAAAAAGGAAGACATTGCGCTATATTCCACATTTGCGGGTACGTCCTATGTCCAACTTAAAGTTTCTATTAATTGTAAAATACGTACCTACCCAGCAAACCCAAATCTTTGGCATTAAATCGGGCCAATGTCGACAAAGTCGGCAGTGTGCCGAATCGTCGACTACACTCTGGCCCGATGTTGGTCAGATTGCGATTTTTAGTTTTCGGTCAATAATCGGCAACTGACGGAGGTCCACATTACTACAGTCGACTTTATGCCAACACCACTTTAGGACCGACGATGGTCCGATTGGAATTTTGTTTAATCGGGCGACAATCGACAACTGACGATGGTTCGATTTACTATAGTCGACATTATGCCAACGCAAACCTCATATGCGTTAGGGCCGATGATGGACAGATCGGAACTTTCTTTAATCGGTCTAGAATCGGCAACTGACGATGGCCCGATTGACTATAGTCGGCTTTATGCCGACGCCTACTTTATCTGCTTTAGGGCCGACGACGTTCCGATTGGAACTTTCTTTAATCGGACGAGAATCGGCAACTGACGATGTCCCGATTTACTATAGTCGACATTATGCCAACGCAAACCTTATGTGCTTTGGGGCCGATGATGGTCCGATTTAAACTTTCTTTAATCGGTCGAGAATCGGCAACTGACGATGGTCCGATTACGTCACCTTAAAATTTTTAAACTGCTTAATAGTTTCTTCTTAGTATGCTATTGTCACTATGTCCAAAAGATATTTCAAAACTAGAATGCGGACCTGACAAGATGGTGGTACTTCTCTACAAGAATCACCTCTTCTGCCACTTAAACCAGCCCTACTGCTTAAGCACCCGCATTATCGAAACTTTGAAGTTTGCTAATGTCGGGCCACTTTAAGCTGCCACCGACGACAATCGCCGACGTTGGAGCGCTTTAGGAAACCAATGTCGGACTTGAATAGTTTACCGATGTCGGGCCGAGACCAGCTTGCCTACGTTAGACCGACCAAATTAAGCAGTTATGGGCGGATGGTCGGTACCATGTGGTTAAACCATATCAGACCTTAATCGTACGGCGACGGTATGCCGATGTCAGCAAAAAGTAAAATTTACCATTGGTCCGACGACGGGCCACAGTCTAACGCTGCATCGGCAAACATACATTGGGCCTACATCGCAAAGCGGACAAAAAATACTGCTGTCGTGCCGAGGACGACGAATTCGGCAATCGACATCGGACCGACGAAGGCCCGAGGGAACCGTGTTTGCTGGGTAGGTAACTTACAGTTAATATATAACATTAAAATGCCTTTTTAAAGGTTCCCATCCACTAAATATACCAAGGCACATTAGTTTTGCGTCAAAAATGGATATTTTAGCTTTAAAAAATAAGCGGACCTTATTTTTTTGATAAAATATTTTTTTATTTAAACAGTGAAAATTTTTAAAAAAACTTTAAAACCATTTTAAACTGTAGCCAGTCTAAAAGAATACTTAAATATTATCAAAACTAGCTACAAAGTCGTCATAATCCAGCAAAGAAACAAGATTTTTTTAACGATCAGAAAAAGAAGTATGGCGGCAGTAATCATTTCTTGGTTTACTGAAAACTTAACCGTTTTGTGACTAAAGAGTTACCCTCTACAGTTGTTAGATACAGTTACATTTTGAAATTCGCCGCATTGGCTCTGATTATTTGGCCACAAGTGTCTTGTAAAAAGCAACGTTGAAACAACGTAAATTAATTAACTCTGGTAAATTATTAACGTTTCGGCGTCGTTGATCCGTCGTTCCACAATATTCCAGTAAAAATAAACGTTGCTAGAGAGTTGCCAAATTTACCCCGGGTAGCGGCAGTCGCACAAATGACTAGTTTTGGTACTTTATGCAACATCAGTTTTAGCGTACTATGGCAACTAAGGCAACTAAAAATTGTTGGACTGTAGTTACAGATATAATACGATTTCTACACACACATTCCAAAGAATTCGAGATATGATGACGACTATAATCCGGTGTAACTTTTGAACCATTCATCCGATTATGATGAAATTTGGCTTCTAGATCTAGATTAGGCACTACTACAGACGTTTTAAGATAGAGCAGTAAAATTTGGCATATTTATATGTTGGCCTTCCAGCAACGTACCCTCGTGTTACATAGGGGGAAAAGGGGCCAAGTGTGTTTTTAAACCAACTCTCATACCTTCGATACTAATGCACCTGCACATCTGAATCTCAGTCAGTTGGCAGTTCATACTATTACCTACAAGTCTACTAAAGCGAAAAGAATTTCGTTGCTGTTAACAAGGCCATTAGGTTAGGGGCTATAAATTTTGTCCATTTCAATTAAAAAATTATACTTTACTTATCTTTCAGCCAATGCCAATGTCAACAGAAATATTGCGACTACGGAGGTGCCCTCTATAGTTGTTAGATACAGTTATATTTTGAAAAGTGTCTTTTAAAGAGTAACGTTGAAAATTTCTTACTTATGGCAACTAAGGCAACTAAAAATTGTTGGACTGTAGTTACAGATACAATACGATTTATACACACACATATCAAGGAATTCGACATATAATGACGACTATACCGCCGTCCAAAGGAAGAACGCAGTAAGTCGACTTACTGCGGTTTTGAGATTTTTTGATATTTTGGTGACGAATTAAATTTCTCATCTATGAAAAAAAAATTATAAAAAAAAAAACGACTTTGAAGTTTGCAGTAGGTCGTAAATGGACACCTTTTCGAAGCTAGAGCGCAGTAAGTACTGTTGTTCTAGAGTAGAGCGTAGTAAGTACTGTTGTTCCAGAGAAGAGCGCAGTAAGTCTAGCTCCAGTCTAGAATGCAGTAAGTCAACCCGACGCAGACTTACTGCAGACTGGTTTGAACACTTTGCGAAATACGTCACGAATTCCCAGGGTAGAGCGCAGTAAGTAGTGATTTAACGGTTTTAACAGTCTTTTAGGTCACATTTATTAGTTCCAGCTTTTCTGCTCTGCTCTCTCGAATGGAAAATTTTGAAATTTTCCTTTTCACCCCAAGTATCATCGGATTCAATTAGTCATTTGTTCCAGTTGGGACCAAACAGATACATTTGAAGTCGATAGCTATGATTTGGCACGAGGATACAGCAGGGAGGAAAAAGGAAGATGTAATCAGCTCTTTCCATCAATTATTTTTAAATAATAGAGACGCTGTAGAAATAATACTTTGGCTCGACAATTGTGCCGCTCAAAATAAGAACTGGACGCTCATGTCGTATTTGATATTTATTGTAAACTGTGACCTGATCAGGGTAAATAAAATAAAAATTAAATTTTTTGAGCCGGGCCATATCCTTATGAGCGCCGATAGTTTCCATCACCAGGTGGAACTAGCCATGAAGTATAAAAAAACCTCTACGATTTTTCATATTTTGCCTCTGCTGCACAAACGGCCAATTCAGGAAAAACAAGGGTCATAGAAATGGATGTGCAAAAGTTTTTTGACTGGCTTGATCTATCTGCTCAGGCCCAAATAAAAAAGATTAAGACTAGACCATACTTCTCAGAATTTACCTTTGTAATGGTACAAAGAGGGGAAACCTGCCTGTATTATACAGAAAATTATAATTTTGGGCACAAACAAAATTTGAGTTTTTTAAAATTAAAGCTCAAAAAAATGCTATTTCTTTACCAGCATCAAGAACGGAACCCCGAGGTATTTCAACTGAAAAAAAATAAATCATCGAAAAGCTATGTCCGCTTATCACAGAAGATCGCCAAACATTTTGGACTGAGCTGTTTTAAATATTTCTACGGAATAGGAGAATTATTTCTGTGCCTATTTATATATGATCAAATATTAAATATTATTTTTCCTCAAATTTTTCCTTTCAAAAGTTCAATTTATTTATTTATTCATTTTCAAGGCAACAAATAGTATTAATTATTTATTCCTAGGTGGTAAGTAGTATGTTTTATCTGTCAGTTTTTTGTTTATTTTTAGTGTATTTTTTTATCAACTACTAAATGTTGTTCAATCATGTAATTTTTTTATTATTTTTTTTTTACTTTTTTAAATAATAATTGAAAATCTTATTGTATATGTCTTAAATTCATTAGTTTTTATTTTTGTAGTAATAATTATTATTGTATTTCTGAATCAGTTTATTAAAATTTCTACTGAGAATTGTTGTTTTATTTGAAATTAGTTAGTAGTTTTTATTAAACGGTCCTATCGAGCAGACAGACTTACTATGCTCTAAACTAAGATACATAGTTACTGCGCTTTTCTTTTGTAATTCTTTCCAAAAAATGTATGAAAAACTGAGGTAGAATGCAGTAATGTAAATAAAATGCTTAAAACTTGTCAAAATTGGTCAAAACTTATACCAAAAAGTTTGTTTTTTTCAGTTGATTAGTGTTAATCATAAAAAACTGTCAAATCAAGAATATAAAAAAAACCAGCTTAAAAACAGTTTTTATCGTTTTTCTCAAAACGAGGTTTTTGGACTTACTGCGTTCTTATTTTGGACGGCAGTATAATCCGGTGTAACTTTAGAACCATTCATCCGATTATGTTGAAATTTGGCTTCTAGATCTAGATTAGGCACTACTACACTGGGAAAAATATGTGGATTTTTTTTTACAATTGTACTAAATTTTAATACAAATTGTGCAAAAATTTTGCACCTCGTGCTCTAAATTTATTTGTTGGTAAATTTCAAACAAAATTATTGTATTGGTTCTGAAACGGTTTTTACTCAATATTGTGTATTTATTTTTTATACAATTTTTAATTGGTTAGTGATTATTTTTACTACAATACAATTTAAAATACGACTTTTCTTCTTGTTTATGAGAAATTACCAAATATTGTTTGATATTAATTTACAAATTGTAAAAATATTTTGCAATTTTTGTTGTAGTTTTTCCATTATTTTGTGAGTAAAAAATACATTCAACATTTTTTTTTAATTTTATGGACAAATTTGTATATTAATATCACACGGTGTGATAATATTTTGCACAGGTTTTTATTATATGTATCACAATACTATAAACTTAAGGTTTTCTTCCAGTTGTGTAAAATATTTACAGTAGCCTTGCTTCGCTTTGCTCTGGCCAAAAGGAGATTACATTGTTGCGAAATTGATCCATGCAAATAAATTCTATTTCGTAATTTTAGAGCTTGCTCAATATCCTTTAGCACCTAAAAACATATAATGATATTAAGTAAAGAGTTTTATTTTAAATTTATTCTACCTTTCAAATATTAAATTTAAAAAATGTTACTAACAAAATGATGCAGTTTCTCTTACAAGGCGTTAGGATAAATATTAAAAACGCTGTGTTTTTATTTTAAATGAGGCAATAAGTAAAAATCGCCACGTTTCAGAATTACGACGGGTGGGATGTTCCGTCGCTTTCGAAGAATCGGGACTATTTTGCCTTTATTTAGCAACTAAACCCTGCATCTCGGAAACCAAAGACTTTTAACCCACATGTCGTATTACTAATAGTATTCCGAGATAACTAAATTTTTGCGCTATCCACAAACCTATAAAAACAATAAAATCCGTAAAAAGTTAACAAGATTCTCTTGTACAAATTAGTTTTTTTTCCTTAAAACGTGATTTTATATGTTTTGCTCTTAAATACTTCATATTTAATTAGTTTTGCAGCGAATGGCTCTATTTACCTAGTGCCTGCGCTCTCAAAATTAAAAGGAGCCCCACTTTTGCCAAATTAAACCGGAAAATATTATTTCGGTAGGAAAGCTTTTTGGTAAAAGAGATTAGACATAAAACGAAAAATTTGCATAATTTTCTAAAAAGAGTTAACCAAATGCAGGACAACCTGAAAAACTTAAATATTTTTATTAATTTTATGCAAATTCGTATACGATGCCAAACTAGCGAAGTGTTTCTCTTTTATTAATTTTTATTTAGTTTGACTTACTTTCCTATTAATTTTCTTAATTTCATTAATTTAATTTGATTTAATTTTCTTATTTTTATTTTAAGTGTTTTACATTTTATAGCTAGTAAAAGAACTGACTTGATAAAGAATACAATACAATACAATAACTGTATACAGGGTTCGACAGTCCCTATCTAGATTGCCGAAATAGCGTGTATTGAAAAAGGAGCGCAATGGCTAGTAAATGGGAGCGAAAGAGATAATAAACTTGAGAAACCGATACGCTGTTGCCGAAGTTACCCACAATTAACTAAAAGATTCTCAAGTAAGATCCTGTGAAACTTAACGATCAATGGTGCCTTCAAAGGGCGGAAAACATTGATTATGAGTATATTCTTTTTTTACTTTGAACCGATTGAGGTTTGCCTGCTAACCCTTATTTAGCAAAAAATACAAATTATTGTATAATAATATATATATATATATATATATATATATATATATATATATTTATGTCACCGGTTAAAATATCAGACCTATCAAAATATTTTTTGCCATCCTATACATGAATGCTTTGACACTGTTCGAACCTTAATTTTCAGCAATCGTGGATACTTAAAGACAAATTTAGAACCAAGCGGTTTTAAATAATTTCAGTTAAATTTTTTGACTCAACCTGTATATATATAAATACTGTTCCTCAATAATATAAAGAAAAATAGGTAGATCATGGTCAAGAAAATTCACATAATAAATATTTGCTAATAGAATTTATAATTTATTTAACGACTTCTAAAGTCTTTTTCTAGCTCACCTTGTAGACAAAATATCAATCAGGAGTTTGGCCTGTCTCATGCCCTGTGTGCTATTCCATAGCTCCTGCCATGCCGGAATACCTGGTATGGGTTCCAGACCTACCGGATCGGTTGATGATCCTTGTCTAGCCAACAGAGGAGATTGACCTTGTTGTGCCTTGCCATAGTTGTCAAGACACGTTTGCACACCAATACAAGGGCCACCCTCTCCGACCTGATAGCAGGCAGTGCAGCCCTACTATTTGCGTAAATGTAAATATCCTTGCCTGAAGATTTATATCCACAAATCAGAATGGCGTATACCTCAGCCTGAAAAACAGTCGCGTACCTTCCAAGAGAGAAGTGAAACTTCGCCCCCTTAATTATCCACTAGAATAAGATTTGCGTAACGAACGTTTGTCCTATTAAAACCAAGCTATATATTTTGCAACTCTTTAAAATAAACACCCTGTACATTAAAAGTGGTAACTATCCAGTATTTGTAAAGATATAAAGGGCACTAGGGTACTTATCCAACCATAATTATTTCTTTCGACGGATACCCTATAAATAGAAAAGACATTTTTCAGGGGTAGCAAGGTCTTGTTATTTTAATTTCGGTATTTTTTCTGACACAAGATAAATAGTCTCATCTCCTCACAGACCCAGGCGGAAAGGTTCTAATCTACAAAACGGGAATTTCATATATATTACTGTGAAATTCTCCTCTTCCCTAATGTCCGTTCAAAAACGCAAATCCATCTGTAACAAATGGAATTTTGTGGAAAGGTTGTAGTGAATTTATATATTTTTTGTTCCTTATACTATTGTCATTTTAATTTAATTTAATCTAATTTATTGTTTCTAATGTATAAAATACATACAGCAAGGGTTTAGGTTGTATTAATATGGAAAGGTAAAGGTTAATGTACTAGCCTAAAATTGCGACATTTTAATGAGAAAAAACAATATAAAAAAAGTTCAGTATGTGAGAGATTTCAATAAAAAAAAATAACAAGTAAGGCAAAAGGTGACAACGAAAACATAGCAAAGATTGTCTATTGTCATTTAGAACCTTTTAGTTCTGGGGCGACGTTTAGAGAATAATCATCCCTTTCCCTGACAGACGTTACCTAAATATTTTGTCCTACAATAACAAAGCCATTTACAGAAATGTTTGATTAATTATGGGTGTCTTGGCTTAAAAAGGAACTATCAAAATAAATAGTTTCTTTAAAAACGTTTGTCTATATGAGAAATGGTTACCGTGGTATAAAGCGTCTTGAGGGCTAACAGTTTGTCAATACGTAGATATTTTACACAATGTGTGTCAAGAAAATAAGAAATATTTTGGTTCAGCTTGAGTCAGATTATTTGAGTCGAGTGATACGAATGTAGATGAACAAAGAGACTAATCGAGAGTTATTTTCTTGTATTGTAGGGTGTCAATTTTTTTTCTTTAATTCAGACGTTTTAAGCTGGAGCAGTAAAATTTGGCATATTTATTCTTCCTTCCCTTCCGGCAACGTACCCTGGTGTTTCATAGGGGGTAACAGGGGCCAAGTGTGTTTTTAAACCATCACTCATACCTTCGATACTAATGCACCTGCACATTTGAATCTCAGTCAGTTGGCAGTTCATTCTATTACCTTCAAGTCTACTATAGCGAAAAGAATTTCGTGGCTGTTAACAAGGCCCCTGTTAGGGGATAAAAATTTTGTCGATTTCAATTAAAAAATTATATTTTACTTATCTTTCAGCCAATGTCAACAAAAAGACACCACCAAGGGTGCAGTGGATCATTTTTCAATTTTAGGTACCCCCAACTTTGCACCAGCTTCTAGGGGCTGTAAGGGGGCAAGATCTAATTTCCAGCATTTTCATATTCCAGAAAACACTCCATGCCCAGTTTTAGCCAAGTTTTTACAAAGTTACAGACAATCACAAAATATCCATGTACCTAGCCGGGACTCAAACCCAAGACCTTCCGTGCGGCAGGCCGATGCTCTACGTACTGCGCTGCGGAGGCCGGAAAAAGATATTTTGCCACTCTAATCTTACTTTGTTAAAGGTATTTTAGTAAACAGGTTTTCCCCCCTCCCAAATTACGATAAGTCCCTGCCGTTTTTACAAAGCCCCACAATTTATAATTGATAAAGCGAAAATATGGCTAAATATTTAATGTTTGAGCGTGACTATAAGCGCCAATGATATCACAGGACTAATTGTATAGTGCATGATACCGAAATGCTGGTATATTTAATATTATATTATATATTATTATGCTAAACTACTTAATTGTCATTTGATAAAATGAAAGAAAGTGTTTAGGCATTTTCCCTGTTAGTGTTTTTAATCATACAAAGTTTTAACGTACTTAATAAAATTACAGGGTAAGTATATTTCTTAATAATAATAAGGTTAAAACAAAGTTATGATTGTTTTCCACAAACCAAAACTACACTTCTTTGCACTCGACGCGCGTTTCGCTAACAACGTTAGCATCATCAGGAGACGATAAACAATAACAACATTATTGTTCAGGAGACAATAAACAATAACAAACTTATTGTTTATCGTCTCCTGATGATGCTAACGTTGTTAGCGAAACGCGCGTCGAGTGCAAAAAAGTGTAGTTGTTATTGTTTATCGTCTCCTGATGATGCTAACGTTGTTAGCGAAATGCGCGTCGAGTGCAAAAAAGTGTAGTTTTGTTATTGTATGGGTATATTAGAAAACTACCGCCTGTTGCACCATTCAGTTTTAAACGGAGTTTAAGGTTAACTGCCGGTTAAATGATCCTTTCGCACCATTTTTTTAACAGGATTTTAAGCGGCGCTTTACTTAAACGCCTAATTTTAACCGTTTAATATGGAGTTTAACCAAAAATTATTAATTATTCAAAACAAGAGTAATTTGCCAAAGTGCAAAACAGAGCAAAAGAATCACTAATTTTGAATTTTCTGAATGTAGAACTAGTGAAGAAGGCCAAAAATCCAATAGTTTTTCTTCTAAGAGCGAGCTTTTTTCGTATTTCTAATATTGTTTTCCATTAAACCTAGACCAGTGGCGGTCCTAAAGTGCTCCAGAAATAAGTAGACAAAAACTAAACAACAAAGATGCTAGTGGTAACCCTGAAGTCTTTGAAAAAAAACACGAGCGAGAAATTGCGGAAAGTTTCTTTAAAGACATTCTAGAATCCCTCCGCAGTATTTTTGGACAGTTTGACCTTCAGTTTGTCACACCAAGAAAAAACAAACGCATGAGTTACTTACTGCAAAAACCATTGGAAATAGAGAACAGTATTATAGAGTTTCTATTTATAAACAAGTTTTAGACAAAATCATTTCGGACTTAATCAATCAATCAATCAATCAAAAAGTCTTTATTTATAAGTTTACAAGCATTTTTTTACATGATAATCATAAAGAGTGGCGAGATCGAGCATAGCTATTCTATCTAACCACTCTTAGAAAACATTACATAAAGTGAAGAAAAAATAACAAACGTTCGCAATCTTCTATTTTAGACCACGGAAATCAAAGCAGCATGGAAATGGTCAAGATCATGTCAAAATTTATAATTACAAAAATGTTAAGAGACAACATATATTGATTTCAGATTTCGTCCCTTAAGTAGTGACTTTAAATATTTTTTAAATGTAGGTATTGTATCAGAGGACTTGATTTTATAAGATATTGAGTTGAAAACGTCGACGAAACAGAGCAGTCCTATGCCTGGGCACTGCATACAACTGTTTATGTCGGGTGATCCTATTGTGTACATTCGACCCCCTTAAGAGCTTTTTAAATAAATAGTGAGGCTGTTGAATTCTATTAACTTTATATACCAATGTGCACATGTGCAAAAAAAACCGCTTATCAAGTCTGAGCCATCCTGAGTCTATATAACAATGTGAGACATGATCAAATTTACGCACTCCATAAGCAAATCTTATACAGGCATTTTGAAGTTTTTGCAGACTTTCTTGGTCTCTATTTAAGAGGGCTGGCCAGTACAGGGTGTCACAGTATGACAATTGGGATAGTACTAAAGAATCGCACAATTTAAGTTTTACCTTTTTATTTAAATAGTTTTTGTGCAAATAAAGCATTCTTAACTTACCATAACTGCATTCATATCTCAAGTCAGTATCAATCAATATTCCTAGATTTTTTACACTGTTTGATAAATTAATATTTGTTTGGTTAATAGAAACTTTAAATCCATTCGCGACACATTCGTTCCTAGCAGCACCGAAAAGAATTGCTTGAGTTTTTGACTCATTCAGTACTAGTCCGTGATGTTGTGACACTCTCTATATGGATTCAAGGTCGTCGTTTATTTTAGTTTTTGCTATATGCGCGCCTTTTTTTATCAAAAGAGATTTGGAGTTGGTAATCATCCGCGAATTGATGCCCAACCAAATATTTGAGAAATTCTTGGAAATCAAGAGTATAAATAGTGAAAAGAAGTGGACCTAGGATGCTGCCCTGTGCGACACCTCTACTGTGAAGAGTGGGAACTGAACATTTTCCATTGAAAGAAACCCTTTGAAATCTTCGGAAAATTTTATGGAAAAAATAAATAACAAATTTCCCACTATTAAATTTACTTATGAAACAGAGAACAACGGTACACTGCCATTTCTCGACACTTTAGTTATCAGAAATAAAAATAAATTGGACTTTGACCTATACAGAAAAGGCACGGCCACCAACAGGTATATTCCAAATGACTCTTTTCATTGCTTACAACATAAGCTTGCAAGTTTGCACTTTTTAACATATAGATTAGTAAATTTCCCCTTAAACAAAGAAAGATTTGAAGCAGAAAAGAATAGGATTAGGAATATAGCTGGCAAAAACGGTTACGACAAAGGCTTAATAAATAAGCTGATAAATAGACATTCTTTTCAAAAGACCTTTCGGAATTCTACATTTTTCAGACAAAAAGATACCTGCGACTCAACATGTGTATCAATTCCTTATAATCTTAATTATACGAAAGGATTACATAAAGTATTTAATAACACCGGTCTTAAATTAGTATATCAATCCGGTAACACAATAAGAAGCTTACTAGGATATTCCAAGAATAAAACTACAGTTCTAGAAAAAAGTGGAATTTACGAAATTAGTTGCATGGATTGTGACAAAAAATATGTTGGCCAAACGAGACGCTCTATTCAAACACGTTTTAAAGAACACTTAGCACACTTAAAATACGGAAGAACAGAAAAGTCAAGTTTGGCCGAGCATGCTTTTGAAAACAATCATAGATTCACATTAGATAACCTAAAACTTCTAAAAAGTGTACCAAACAAAAGACTTTTGAATGCATATGAAAGTATGGAAATCATTAAATCCAGAAATAGTTTAAATAAAGATAGAGGACCCATCCCGTTTAGTACACTTTATTCTTTGGTTGAGGGGAGATTAAAATCGTGATTAATCACAATTTATTATTCTTATCTCCGCCCACTAAAGGATTGTATATAAGATAGAGCGTAGATTAATTTTGTTCATTGTTTATCGTCTCCTGATGATGCTAATGTTGTTAGCGAAACGCGCGTCGAGTGCAAAAAAGTGTAGTTTTGGTTTGTGGAAAACAATCATAATTTTCTTTTAGACATATTGAAATTGACATTTAGCGAATCATTGACCGGTTTGCCTAAAAAAAACGGAAAAGATTTTTTTTTTGAGATAAGCATCTTATGTTTGAGATATGCGATATAAAAGTAATGTTTCAACTGAAAAAGTTTTTTTTTCTACCTTTATCAAAAACATGATTTTAGTTACTGTCTGCAGGTAACTAAAGCATGGCTTTTTTGGTAACCGATGCAAAAAACGTTTTTCTTTATCACAGGTGCAAAAAAAAGATTCTTGTCCGTTTTTTATCCAAAATTAAAGAGAACTAACGGAACATAGTAATATTGAAAAAATCTAATAATTCTTGCCTAAAAATTAAGCCATTTTCGCCAGTTTTCACCAAATATTTTTAAAAAAATGATTTAAAAACAACGTAAAAATGTCGCTGTCAAAGATTAAAATGTCGCAACATTGAACATCACCTTGTAAAAAGGTATATCGCTATGGAAAACATATTGTTATTTCATTTGCCAGCCGCCTTGGTTTATAGTGTAAAGATGGTGTGTTGCGAGAAGTGCTCTTCGTTCCAGATTTTAAAGTATTTTCCTGTTTTTCTTGCATTTTTTGATAAAGATAATATTAAAAAAATACTGTTAACAACTCGTGGATAAACTGTGCTTTTTTTACTCGGGTTTTTAGATACCTCGCTCCGCTCGTTATTTAAACCAACGCTTGCAAAAAAGCACTATTTTAGCCACTAGTTGTTGAAACTACTATTTAGACCTCAAAAAAATAAGTATTTAGTTTTGTTTGTGGTTTGTTTGTTATCTATGTTTTTTATAACTGAAAAAATTATACGTCGTTACTCAAGCGCAGATTTCAGCCTGACTTTAAATTTTTTATGAACACATTTACAAAATCAAAAGTAGGGCATAAATTGCAGCGCTATAACACCTTTGATATTTACGGTATTAGTTTAATTTTGTGTTACAAATGGCATTTGTAGTGTCAACTTCTTAAAAATTTTCGCCTGCTGCGCTTTGAAACCATTAATATATTTACATTTTTTTTTATTTTAGTTCAACTTTCAATAAAAAATTGCATTTTTAATATAATTTTCTCAAAAATTTTCGGCGCATTTAAACATTTTTTAAAATATAAAATGTATGAAATTAACGATTTAAGCTCTAAGTAACCGCCCCCCCCCCCTAGATTTGCGACCAAATCCACGCTTGTAGTTACTAATTTTTTTTACATATATTGATATGTTCCTCGTATCTAAACCGCCCCCCTCTTTTCAACTGGCCGGGACCGCCACTTCTAAGACACAAACTTCTGATTTACATTATACTTGGAACGAGCCTTATTTTTTAATTTTTTTGATAAAATTGGTTTTAAAGCGCAAATAATATTTCTTCAGAATATTTAACTTATGAAACACAAATTTAGCACCAATAATATTTTTTCCTAAAAGCGAATTTTCCATGTTTCTAAAATTGTTTTTTATTAAATTTAAACACAAACTTCTGTTTTACATTATACTGGGAACGACCTTTATTTTTTATTTTTTGATAGAAAAGTTTTAAAAGCACAAATAATATTTTTTCATAATATTTAATTTTATATGAAACGCAAATTTAGCAAAACTAATATTTTTTCAGAATATTTAATTTAAGAAACACAAATTTATTTCCCTTCCCTGCAGTACATTTAGGCGACTCTTAGACAACTGCTTCTCTGACTAATATTCTGACAGGCACTGAATTAAACAGTACATCTGCAACAGTGTCCTGGTTTAAGAGAGGTGAACATACATAACTATAGAAATAAACTCTAAGGATACACGTAAACGATATGTACCCAAACTGTTATATTTTTTTTTTAACACGTCTCTATTTTTTACTACAAAACCCTGACTAATCCAATGGAACTAAAATATACTCGATGATATAGACTTATTAATAACTTAGGTTTTCCACTGCGCAGTCCCTTTTAAGGGTATACATGAGTCACTGCCTTGAAAAGGGTGGCAAGTGACTTAAAATCAAGTTTTTAAAAAACATACTCTTATTTATTTTGTATGAAGCCCTTTAAAACTTATAAGTTTTGTATTTAGTAGTATTCTACCATGTCCATAATAAAAAACAATTGTGTTTAAATAGAAATTCGCTCGTTAAAAAGGGACATAGTCTTTAGCCATATATTGTCAAAAGAGGTATTTACCACATACTTCTGATCACTTTTGTGTTTCGACTTAAGTGTCACTTACGGCCTTTTTCCTTTAGAACATATTACAGATCAATTGACGAAATTCGGTTTTAATTAAAATTTATATATAAAGGGCACCAGGTGTGCGAAGTTAAATTGTAGGCAATGCTGGATGATCGACCTAAGTGACATATTTTAAAAATCAATTCCTAACATATTTAGTAAACAAATGTTTTGCGTTATAAACTGAAATGTAAGATTTTATTATATCTGTTTTATACATTTTTGTAATTTTTTATCATTATTTTTTATATTAGTGTTTTTTCATTTATATTTTAAGTCTTTTAAATCTGTTTCTCCTATGTATTCTTGTCACAATACAATATTTTTACAGGTTAATATAGTACATATGAATATAATATAATTTTCATAAAAATCCTACAAGTTTTAGTTATACATTCAAGGCTATCAAAAATCCAGCTTATACTTCAAAACTATTGGGTTAATGTTGATAAAAAATAGTAGTTTTGTAGGGATAACTAAGAAACAATAAAATACTAATGAGAACAGATTTTTTTTTCCGCTCACATAAAATTACATTAAATTTTATCAATACTTCTACAATTTTTTAAAGTTGTCATAGCGAAAAGAAAGAAGTTTTGGGAACCTTTATGGAATATGTGACATAAGGCTAATATTACCTAATATTTTGAACGAACTTCCAGGGGAGAACAACTGTACAACAAAAATTTCATGGCTACAAGTTTCATAGTTAAACCTTTGAATCCGATACACATTATTTTCTGTACCCCTTATTGCTTCTAATCACCGATTATTATTTCTATTGTAACCAGTTGGCCAGCTTGATTTTGCGACCGATACTCGAGGGTTGTTGTGCTCGATTTGACAGGACAACTATACCCCAGTAGGGGATAATAATACAAGAGCGGACCACATGGAAACAGCTAAGTATGCACTTTAATATACAGAGCGTTTGAGAAATTGTATCATATATTGCCATAGGTTGGGTTGGTTGAGACCACCATACTTTGAAAAACCAAGAAAAATTTAAAAACAAATTCGAAGAAACGTGTTATATAACTAAAGAAGAGAGTAAACATTCCTTACAGAAATCTTCTATTTACAATCCAATATCTTTATGGGGAGCAGAAATGAGATAGAGCAAAAAAAACGACAACAATGTCCAAAATTGCTTTTCCCATTATAAGATTTGGTTGGTAAGGTACCATGCAATACTTGGGATTTTTCTACATTCGAAACAACTAAAACAGAAAACATGTAAAATTACTGCCAGAACTTGAATAACTCCAAAAAACTGGTTTATCGTAGTAGTTTAGTTTAGGTAATGGAGGTATTTAGAAATAAATCAAAAGCTTACCAAAATTGACCACTGGAAATGTTTTTTTAGATCAATTGTTCAAGATGCCAGTTATACCTTTTTTTTAATTGTACTTTATTTATCAAACCAAAAGAATATTTAAAAAAATAAAAATCTAGGTAAATTTCCTGCAAATATAAAGGATTTAAAAATACTTTGTATTGCTAAATTACAAAATTGTATATAAATTCTAGCTGCATGTTCATTTTTAAAAAGCACAAGAAAATTTTAAAGAAGAGGTTTAATTTTGGGGAAACAAATAAAATGAGGAAAGCTAGAGGTCAAAAAGTTTGCTTTTTTCTTTAATTTTACAAAAACAGAAGTCAAAGGAAAAAAACAAAAAATAAGATTGGCTCAAAAGCGGTTTTGCGGAAGTAAGAAAAACACACCTACATACTACCTCTTTTCATTTCACTTGGTACTTAAAAGGTACCCATTGCCTTTCTCTTGTTATGTATAAATTATGATAAATAATTTAATTACAAGCTTCTTACCACCAACTACGCCCAATGCCAAGGTAAAATGACATGATCTTGTTAATTCGGGGCAAGAATATACCCTTTTACTATATACCTCGCACTGGTAAACCATTTTTTTTATACTTTCATCACTCTTTTGGTTACCGATGAAAAAAAAAAACGTTTTTTTATCACGAATGCAAAAAAAGATTTCTGCCCGTTTTGTATCCAAAATTAAAGAGAAATAGCGGAAAATAGTAATATTGAAAATATCTAATTATTCTTGCCTAAAAATTAGGCTATTTCAGCCAGTTTTCACCAACTATTTACGAAAAAGTAATTTGAAAAACATTTGCATTATATTAGACTGCCAAAGATTAAAATGAACGTCACCGAGAAAAGGACACATCGCTATGGAAACCATTGTTATTTCGTTTACCAGCCGCCTTAATTTACTCGCGTTTCTATATACCTCGCTGCGCTCGTTATTTAAACCAAAGCTTCTAAAAAAGCACTATTTTAGCAACTAGTTGTGAAAACTACTATTGTTGTTCCTCAAAATAGCTTTATTTATTTCTTGTTTCACAAACAATATAAAATTCAGACATCATCACCAGACATCACCAACTCTCCGCACTGCCGTCAACAAATATGTCGGAATTTATTCGCGGCTCAGTGAAACCACGATGCCAGCTTGTGTTCTAAAATTCTACTCATTAAAAATTTAAAAAACGTAATTACTGAGATTAAAAATTAAATTATTAGGCTAAGGGTAATTATCTTATAAGATATGTAAAACAGTCAACATATTATAAAAAGAGAGTCAAGAAATTTATAAATTGTTTTGTTCCTAGAAAACTGGGCGGTGAATTGGCAACCAAGCATTTTATGGTGGTATGTTTAATCGGGATATTATCCTTTACTGTTACATCTCTTTTTTTTATTAATCTGAGCTTATTATACAATCGGTAACTCTTCATTTTGGGTTATATAAAATTAGAAAATTCTTATATGATTTGAAAAAGAAACCAAAGAAAATTCTAACAAAGTTTAAAGATTTCGTTGGGTTGGGAGCACAACTAAGTATTTCGGTTAAGTTAAGTTATTCACAAGGAAAATGTATCATCCAAACTACTTTTTTTGCGTTTTTTGCCACTAAATTATTCAGTGGCAAAAAACACAAAAATAGTTATTTACCTAACAGATGCAGAAAGTTATACTTTTCCGCGCGCACCGGCGTTTGTACGTACGATGCGCCAGCAGAGTTCGGTCAAGCCCTAAGTGTGGAAAATACTTTCCGCACGCGTTAGATACAACATTTTTCCTACGAGCGTGCGGAATATCAAAATATTTTGTCATTATTTTAGTTAAACCTAGCAGACTAAAAATGAAAAAATAGTCAAAACTATGAATTTTATGTTTTATTTAAAACTAAACTTTAACAAGCTTAAGAAATTAATTTTTATGGTAATTATTAATCACGGTAACATCTTAATGCATTCATCACTGAGCAACAGCGTACTCAACAAAAAGCGTGCTCAACAGCGTGCGTGAGAAACTTTTTTTGCTTAACAGCATGCGTGATAATTTTTTTTTTCTCAACAGCGTGCGTGAAAATTTTTTTTTGCGCGGCGCACGGAAAAGTAGCACTTTCCGCACGGAAATGAGTGCGAGAAAAGCGTTTTTCCGCACGCTCGTAGGAAAAAGTAGTTTCGACATTATGAATCCGCCACAAACATATAGATTTTGTTAAGGAAAATGTAGGTAAATTCTCACCAAATTCACGCTATTATTGTCAACCCTTTTCATGTCCGAATCTGCATAACACTGGCCTTATTTCTGACAACCAATTGACAAAATACAAAGGCGTCGCGTGAAGTGCTGCATTTATCAAATATACTGGGTGCCATATTCTTTTCATATATTGGGGACAGCGGTGTTTGGTCCATGGAAGCAAGGGAATCAGTGCTTCTCCTAGAAAAAAATAATTACCTTAAGGCTATAGTAACGTACCACTGGCAACGCCTTGTCCTTTAATTTTTTAATCTTTTGCCAGAGTGCACAGGAAGAACTAAACATCAGAATTAGCTGAAATTTTGCAGGGGTGATCATTTTTATATGCTTCACAAAAACGTCTGAAGGATTTTTCAAAATTATCAATTATTTTTTCTTCAAAATAAAAGCTCTGGTGCTGTCATCTATCCCAAAAGCCTCAAAATAATTGCGGTTTGGAACAAACCCGATTTAGAAAAAAAAATAGAGAAATACTCACAATTTCCTCTGAATTATATTTTTCCTTTTTATATTTTCTTGCTTTAGCGAAAATAAAAACTCATTTTCCTTTTTTCCAAAAGCTTGTGCACTCCGGAAAAAAAAACCGATCAATCAATCACACTTCATTGAGTTTGAGAGACACGCGCAGTTCAAGTGTTGGCTGATAAACCGCAGAATTTATACGTTTCCATGGTAACTGCAGGTGTTTTTTCAACAAACTTTAAATCGGGCCGCAGTGGGACTACTCACAAACACGACACTAGAATCAAATCCCACAAAGATTTCTTTAATTACCGAATTCACAGGCTAAGGTCGACAGAGAAGGGTCCAGATTACTTAGCAATAAAATTCTTTAATAAGTTGCCTGCACAAATTAGAGACATCAGTAATTACAAGATATTTAGAAAGGCCTGTTTTGAGTATATATGTATAATAGAACCTTACACTTTGGATGAGTTCCTGTCCTATAGCAACTAAATTTTTAATTCTGTTCACCGCATGATTTTACATATGTGTTTGTTTTGATATAGTTGGCTGAGACTTGTGGTGTTACATATTAATTCTGCTCATCTCACGAAAATCTTTTTTTTTCTGTTGTTTTTAATTAATTTACATGTACTGTTCGTCATATTCAAAATAAATATTATTGGTCCTATTATTTCTTCTTTAAAATTACATATAAATTTAATTTAATAGTTATTGTTGTTGTTATACACAAAATTAGGACGATTTAGTTATATCGACAACTGTTATGTTTATTAACAGAGCATCTTTAAAAGTGCTACCACTCTTATTTTAGTTATTTGCTATTAGTTATTAGTCACAGAAAATCGTTTATTAATTAATTAGACTGTCCAACAATCAAAATGTTTCGAGATCAAATATAGCTAATTCTTCTAAAGTGATATTTTAGATTTTATATACTCTAAGAGCATTGAAAGAGAAAATAATAGAAAGGGCAGAGAACTGGATAGGGTGAAAAATAGTGGTACGCCACCATCGAAATTAACTATCGATAATATCGATAGAGATAAAACTACAGAACTGAACTCGTGTTCAGTTCTATTACGAGAATGGCTTAAAAATAAAAAACGATCGATGGCTTTTGGGGTGTCCTAATTGCATTCCTAAGTTTCCATATTTCCGTATTCCATAGTTTGGCAGGAGCCTACAGACCACATAGCTGACTGCTATTTTTGCTTGACTCCGCCTATCAATGCATGATTGTCAATGAAAAAAAGAGGAACAGTTCAGTATCCGAATCTCCCATCTGCTATTCGACCTATACCACATTCAGACAAATTACGAATTCCTATTCCACCTTAAAACTATGAATTGGAAGTAGAGAGTGAAGACAATGTGGAAGATGAGGAATTAAACATGCCTTCAATATCACTCGACCCTGATTTTGAAGAAAAAGATGATCAGCCACATAGATTGAGCCAGTCTGAGTTAAATGATCTCATTCGAGATCTTGACTTGTCACAGGAGAAGTCAGAACTTCTAGGATCAAGGCTACAGCAGCGGAATCTTCTTCAACCAGATGTCAGGGTCTCTAAGTACAGACAGCGTCAGCGGAATCTGTTACCTTTTTTAAGAAGGAGAATAATCTTGTTTTTTGAAAATGGAGCATAATTCAACTGAATGGAGTCTATTCATAGACTCTTCCAAGCTTAGTTTAAAAGCTGTATTGCTTTATAATGGCAATTGCCTTCCTTCTGTTCCTGTTGGTCATGCAGTTCATATGAAGGAGACTTATGCAAATATGGCAACCCTCCTCAACTCAACAAATATGCTGAACATAAGTGGAAAATCTGTGGCGACCTAAAAGTCATTGCTATACTATTAGGAATGCAATTAGGGTACACTAAATACTGTTGCTTTTTATGTATGTGGGATAGTAGAGATAGGAAATTACACTATATCCAAGTAGATTGGCCTGCAAGGAATCTTAAACCTAGTGAGAAAAATGTCGTTGCCGAGCCTCTCGTGAATCCAAAAGATATTCTTCTTCCACTTCTACATATCAAGCTCGGTTTAATGAAGAATTTTGTCAAAGGCTTAAAGCAAGATGGTCAGGCTTTTAAATATTTGAGAGAAAAAATCCCCAAATTAAGTGATGCAAAAGTCAAGGAAGGCATCCGCGTTCTGAAAGGAAAAGAAAAGGAAGCTAGGGAAGCTCTTAAGGGAGTTATGCATGGAATTTTAGGGAACAGAAGAAAGGAAAATTACACTCAATTGGTAAAAGTACTTATAGAAAAGTACCATCATCTCGGATGTACTATGTCACTAAAAATACATTTTCTCCACTCCAATATTGATTTTTTCCCACCCATTTGTGGAGCTGTCAGTGACGAGCATGGGGAAAGATTCCACCAGGATATTTCTCTATCAGGGCCGCTGGAATGATCGCGGATTACTGCTGGTTTATGTATAGGAATGCCCCAGAAATTACTTACAAAAGGAAAGCCAAAAGACAGCGATCTCATGAAGCCCCTAATTAATTCTTCATATATTCAACCACCGGTGAGTGTTCCTTTGTTATTTATAGTGTGTAACTGTCATTAAAAATACACCTTTCAATATTGTTAGCATACATAATTGATATTTTTCGTTGCCTCATAATCCTTATTAAATGAAAAACTTATTATTTTTTATCACAGAAAGTAGAGCTAATAAAAAATTTTCTTTGTCATATTCGTTTTTTGAAACCGAAAATTGGTAGGAATTAACTCATAAGTTGAAGGAAACAAAATAAAAAATTTTGTTGGACAGTGTTATTATTATTTTTTGCAAATCCAGGAACTGATAGAAAAATGTGGTTTTTGGATTATTTTTAAAAAACGTTAGCTACGTTCAAAACAAGTATCGCCTTTTGTCTTACGTCTGTTTGTGACTTTTTAAAATAAAACAATCGATAAAACTATGTCGTTTTTAGCCTATTCGCTAATTATTATTATTTTTTGCAAATCCAGGGACTGATACAAAAATGTTGTTTTTAGATTATTATTAGAAAACGTTAGCTGCGTTCAAAACAAGTATCGCCTTTTGTCTTATGTCTCCTTGTGATTTTTTTGAATAAAAAACCGATAAAAATATGTCGTTTTTAGCCTATTCGCTAATTATTATTATTTTTTGTAAATCCAGGAACTGATAGAAAAACGTGGTTTTTAGATTGTTATTAAAAAACGTTAGGTGCGTTCAAAAGAAGTAACGCCTTTTGTCTTACGTCTGTTTGTGATTTTTTAAAATTAAAAAACCGATAAAAATATGTCGATTTTAGCCTAATCGCTAATTATTATTATTTTTTTCAAATCCAGGAACTGATAGAAAAATGTGGTTTGTAGATTATTATTAAAAAACGTTAGCTGCGTTCATAACAGGTATTGCCTTTTGTCTTACGTCTGTCTGTGATTTTTTAAAATAAAAAATCCATCAACATATGTCGTTTTTAGCCTATTCGCTAATTATTATTATTTTTTGCAAATCCAGGAACTGATAGAAAAATGTGGTTTTTAGATTATTATTAAAGAAAGTTAGCTGCGTTCAAAACAAGTATTGCCTTTTGCCTTACGTATGTATTGTAATTTTTAGCCTATTCGCTAATTATTATTATTTTTTGCAAATCCAGGAACTGATGGAAAGATGTGGTTTTTAGATTATTATTACAAAACATTAGCTGCGTTCAAGACAATTATCGCCTTTTGTCCTACGTATGTTTGTGATTTTTTAAAATAAAAAAACTGATAAAAATATGTCGTTTTTAGCCTATTAGATAATTATTATTATTTTTGCAAATCCAGGAACTGATAGAAAAATGTGGTTTTTGATTATTATTAAAAAACGTTATGTGCGTTCAAAAAAAGTATCGCCTTTTGTCTTACGTCTGTTTGTGATTTTTTAAAGCCAAAAAACCGATAAAAATATGTCGATTTTAGCCTAATCGCTAATTATTATTATTTTTTTCAAATCCAGGAACTGATAGAAAAATGAGGTTTTTAGATTATTATTAAAAAACGTTAGCTGCGTTCAAAACAGGTATCGCCTTTTGTCTTACGTCTGTTTGTTATTATCTAAAATCAAAAAACCGATAAAAATATGTCGTTTTTAGCCTATTCGCTAATTATTATTATTTTTTGCAAATCCAGGAACTGATAAAAAGATGTGGTTTTTAGATTATTATTAAAAAACGTTAGCTGCATTCAAAACAAGTATTGCCTTTTGTCTTACGTCTTTTTGTTATTTTTCAAAATAAAAAAACCGATAAAAATATTTCGTTTTTAGCCTATTCGCTAATTATTTTTATTTTTGCAAATCCAGGAATTGACAGAAAAATGTGGTTTTTAGATTATTATTAAAAAACGTTAGCTGCGTTTAAAACAATTATCGCATTTTGTCTTACGTTTTTTTGTTATTTTTCAAAATAAAAAAACCGATAAAAATATTTCGTTTTTAGCCTATTCGCTAATTATTATTATTTTTTGCAAATCTAGGAACTGATAAAAAGATGTGGTTTTTAGATTATTATTCAAAAACTTTAACTGCGTTCAAAAAAATTATTGCCTTTTGTCTTACGTCTGTTTGTTATTTTCTAAAATCAATAAACCGATAAAAATATGTCGTTTTTAGCCTATTCGCTAATTATTATTATTTTTTGCAAATCCAGGAACTGATAAAAAGATGTGGTTTTTAGATTATTATTAAAAAACGTTAGCTGCGTTCAAAACAAGTATCTCCCTTTGTCTTACGTCTGTTTGTGATTTTTTAAAATAAAAAAAACGATCAAAATAAGTCGTTTTTAGCCTATTTGCTAATTATTATTATTTTTTTCAAATCCAGGAACTGACAGAAAAATGTGGTTTTTAGATTATTATTAAAGAACGTTAGCCGCGTTCAAAACAAGTATAGCCCTTTGTCTTACGTCTGTTTGTGATTTTTTAAAATAAAAAAAAACGATCAAAATATGTCGTTTTTAGCCTATTTGCTAATTATTATTATTTTTTTCAAATCCAGGAACTGATAGAAAAATGTGGTTTTTAGATTATTATTAAAGGACGTTAGCTGCGTTCAAAACAAGTATCGCCTTTTGTCTTACGTCTGTTTGTGATTTTTTAAAATAAAAAAAAATGATCAAAATATGTCGTTTTTAGCCTATTTGCTAATTATTATTATTTTTTTCAAATCCAGGAACTGATAAAAAAATGTGGTTTTTAGATTGTTATTAAAAAACGTTAGCTGCGTTCAAAACAAGTATCGCCCTTTGTCTTACGTCTGTTTGTGATTTTTTGAAATAAAAAAAAAACGATCAAAATATGTCGTTTTTAGCCTATTTGCTAATTATTATTATTTTTTTCAAATCCAGGAACTGATAGAAAAATGTGGTTTTTAGATTATTATTAATGAACGTTAGCTGCGTTCAAAACAAGTATCGCCCTTTGTCTTACGTCTGTTTGTGATTTTTTAAAATAAAAAAAAAACGATCAAAATATGTCGTTTTTAGCCTATTTGCTAATTATTATAATTTTTTTCAAATCCAGGAACTGATAGAAAAATGTGGTTTTTAGATTATTATTAAAGAACGTTAGCTGCGTTCAAAACAAGTATCGCCCTTTGTCTTACGTCTGTTTGTGATTTTTCGAAATAAAAAAATTGATCAAAATATGTCGTTTTTAGCCTATTTGCTAATTCTTATTATTTTTTTCAAATCCAGGAACTGATAGAAAAATGTGGTTTTTAGATTATTATTAAAGAACGTTAGCTGTGTTCAGAACAAGTATCGCCCTTTGTCTTACGCCTGTTTGTGATTTTTTAAAATAAAAAAAAACAATCAAAATATGTCGTTTTTAGCCTATTTGCTAATTATTATTATTTTTTTCAAATCCAGGAACTGATAGAAAAATGTGGTTTTTAGATTATTATTAAAGAACGTTAGCTGCGTTCAAAACAAGTATCGCCTTTTGTCTTACGTCTTTTTGTGATTTTTTAAAATAAAAAAAACGATCAAAATATATCGTTTTTAGCTTATTTGCTAATTATTATTATTTTTTTCAAATCCAGGAACTGATAGAAAAACGCGGTTTTTAGATTATTATTAAAGACCGTTAGCTGCGTTCAAAAGAAGTATCGCCTTTTGTCACACGTCTGGTTGTTATTTTTTAAAACAAAAAAATCGATAAGAATATGTCGTTTTTAGCATATTAGCTAATTATTATTATTTTTTGCAAATCCAGGAACTGATAAAAAGATGTGGTTTTTAGATTATTATAAAAAAACCTTAGCTGCGTTTAAAACAAGTATTGCCTTTTGTCTTACGTCTGTTTGTTATTTTTTAAAATCAAAAAACCGATAAAATTATGTCATTTTTAGCCTATTCGCTAATTATTATTATTTTTTGCAAATCCAGGAACTGATAAAAAGATGTGATTTTTAGATTATTATTAGAAAACGTTAGCTGCGTTCAAAACAAGTATTGCCTTTTGTCTTACGTCTTTTTGTTATTTTTCAAAATAAAAAAACCGATAAAAATATTTTGTTTTTAGCCTATTCGCTAATTATTATTATTTTTGCAAATCCAGGAATTGATAGAAAAATGTGGTTTTTAGATTATTATTAAAAAACGATAGCTGCGTTCAAAACAAATATCGCCTTTTGTCTTACGTCTGTTTGTTATTTTTTAAAATCAAAAAACCGATAAAAATATGTCATTTTTAGCCTATTCGCTAATTATTATTATTTTTTGCAAATCCAGGAACTGATAAAAAGATCTGGATTTAGATTATTATTAAAAAACGTTAGCTGCGTTCAAAACAATTATTGCCTTTTGTCTTACGTCTGTTTGTTATTTTTAAAAATAAAAAAACCGATAAAAATATGTCATTTTTAGCCTATTCGCTAATTATTATTATTTTTTGCAAATCCAGGAACTGATGGAATGATGTGGTTTTTAGATTATTATTACAAAACATTAGCTGCCTTCAAAACAAGTATCGCCTTTTGTCTTACGTATGTTTGTGATTTTTTAAAATCAAAAAACCGATAAAAATATGTCGTTTTTAGCCTATTAGTTAATTATTATTATTTTTGCAAATCCAGGAACTGATAGAAAAATGTGGTTTTTAGATTATTATTAAAAAACGTTAGCTGTGTTCAAAACATGTATCGCCCTTTGTCTTACGTCTGTTTGTGATTTTTTAAAATAAAAAAAAAACGATCAAAATATGTCGTTTTTAGCCTATTTGCTAATTATTATTAGTTTTTTCAAATCCAGGAACTGATAGAAAAATGTGGTTTTTAGATTATTATTAAAGAACGTTAGCTGCGTTCAAAACAAGTATCGCCCTTTGTCTTACGTCTGTTTGTGATTTTTTAAAATAAAGAAAAACGATCAAAATAAGTCGTTTTTAGCCTATTTGCTAATTATTATTATTTTTTTCAAATCCAGGAACTGATAGAAAAATGTGGTTTTTAGATTATTATTAAAGAACGTTAGCTGCGTTCAAAACAAGTATCGCCTTGTGTCTTACGTCTATTTAAAATTTTTTAAAATAAAAAAAACCTTTAAAAATTTTAGCCTATTTGCTTATTATTATTATTTTTTTCAAATCCAGGAACTGATAGAAAAATGTGTTTTTTAGATTATTATTAAAGAACGTTAGCTGCGTTCAAAACAAGTATCGCCCTTTGTCTTACGTCTGTTTGTGATTTTTTAAAATCAAAAAACCGATAAAAATATGTCGTTTTTAGCCTATTAGTTAATTATTATTATTTTTGCAAATCCAGGAACTGATAGTAAAATGTGGTTTTTAGATTATTATTAAAGAACGTCAGCTGTGTTCAAAACATGTATCGCCCTTTGTCTTACGTCTGTTTGTGATTTTTTAAAATAAAAAAAATACGATCAAAATATGTCGTTTTTAGCCTATTTGCTAATTATTATTATTTTTTTCAAATCCAGGAACTGATAGAAAAATGTGGTTTTTAGATTATTATTAAGGAACGTTAGCTGCGTTCAAAACAAGTATCGCCTTTTGTCTTACGTCTGTTTGTGATTTTTCAAAATAAAAAAAAACGATCAAAATATGTCGTTTTTAGCCTATTTGCTAATTATTATTATTTTTTTCAAATCCAGGAACTGATAGAAAAATGTGGTTTTTAGATTATTATTAAAGAACGTTAGCTGTTTTCAAAACATGTATCGCCCTTTGTCTTACGTCTGTTTGTGATTTTTTAAAATAAAAAAAAATCGATCAAAATATGTCGTTTTTAGCCTATTTGCTAATTATTATTGTTTTTTTCAAATCCAGGAACTGATAGAAAAATGTGGTTTTTAGATTATTATTAAAGAACGTTAGCTGCGTTCAAAACAAGTATCGCCTTTTGTCTTACGTCTGTTTGTAATTTTTCAAAATAAAAAAAAATCGATCAAAATATGTCGTTTTTAGCCTATTTGCTAATTATTATTATTTTTTTCAAATCCAGGAACTGATAGAAAAATGTGGTTTTTAGATTATTATTAAAGAACCTTAGCTGCGTTCAAAACATGTATCGCCCTTTGTCTTACGTCTGTTTGTGATTTTTTGAAATAAAAAAAAAACGATCAAAATATGTCGTTTTTAGCCTATTTGCTAATTATTATTATTTTTTTCAAATCCAGGAACTGATAGAAAAATGTGGTTTTTAGATTATTATTAAAGAACGTTAGCTGCGTTCAAAACAAGTATCGCCCTTTGTCTTACGTCTATTTGTGATTTTTTAAAATAAAAAAAAACGATCAAAATATGTCGTTTTTAGCCTATTTGCTAATTATTATAATCTTTTTCAAATCCAGGAACTGATAGAAAAATGTGGTTTTTAGATTATTATTAAAGAACGTTAGCTGCGTTCAAAACATGTATCGCCCTTTGTCTTACGTCTGTTTGTTATTTTTTAAAATAAAAAAAACCGATAAAAATATGTCATTTTTAGCCTATTCGCTAATTATTATTATTTTTTTCAAATCCAGGAACTGATAGAAACATGTGGTTTTTAGATTATTATTAAATAACGTTAGCTGCGTTCAAAACAAATATTGCCTTTTGTCTTACGTCTGTTTGTTATTTTCTAAAATCAAAAAACCGATAAAAATATGTCGTTTTTAGCCTATTGGCTAATTATTATTATTTTTTGCAAATCCAGGAACTGATAAAAAGATGTGGTTTTTAGATTATTATTACAAAACATTAGCTGCCTTCAAAAAAAGTATCGCCTTTTGTCTTACGTATGTTTGTGATTTTTTAAAATCAAAAAACCGATAAAAATATGTCGTTTTTAGCCTATTAGTTAATTATTATTATTTTTGCAAATCCAGGAACTGATAAAAAAATGTGGTTTTTAGATTATTATTAAAAAACGTTAGCTGCGTTCAAAACATGTATCGCCCTTTGTCTTACGTCTGTTTGTGATTTTTTAAAATAAAAAAAAAAACGATCAAAATATGTCGTTTTTAGCCTATTTGCTAATTATTATAATTTTTTTCAAATCCAGGAACTGATAGAAAAATGTGGTTTTTAGATTATTATTAAAGAACGTTAGCTGCGTTCAAAACAAGTATCGCCCTTTGTCTTACGTCTGTTTGTGATTTTTCGAAATAAAAAAATTGATCAAAATATGTCGTTTTTAGCCTATTTGCTAATTCTTATTATTTTTTTCAAATCCAGGAACTGATAGAAAAATGTGGTTTTTAGATTATTATTAAAGAACGTTAGCTGTGTTCAGAACAAGTATCGCCCTTTGTCTTACGCCTGTTTGTGATTTTTTAAAATAAAAAAAAACAATCAAAATATGTCGTTTTTAGCCTATTTGCTAATTATTATTATTTTTTTCAAATCCAGGAACTGATAGAAAAATGTGGTTTTTAGATTATTATTAAAGAACGTTAGCTGCGTTCAAAACAAGTATCGCCTTTTGTCTTACGTCTTTTTGTGATTTTTTAAAATAAAAAAAACGATCAAAATATATCGTTTTTAGCTTATTTGCTAATTATTATTATTTTTTTCAAATCCAGGAACTGATAGAAAAACGCGGTTTTTAGATTATTATTAAAGACCGTTAGCTGCGTTCAAAAGAAGTATCGCCTTTTGTCACACGTCTGGTTGTTATTTTTTAAAACAAAAAAATCGATAAGAATATGTCGTTTTTAGCATATTAGCTAATTATTATTATTTTTTGCAAATCCAGGAACTGATAAAAAGATGTGGTTTTTAGATTATTATAAAAAAACCTTAGCTGCGTTTAAAACAAGTATTGCCTTTTGTCTTACGTCTGTTTGTTATTTTTTAAAATCAAAAAACCGATAAAATTATGTCATTTTTAGCCTATTCGCTAATTATTATTATTTTTTGCAAATCCAGGAACTGATAAAAAGATGTGATTTTTAGATTATTATTAGAAAACGTTAGCTGCGTTCAAAACAAGTATTGCCTTTTGTCTTACGTCTTTTTGTTATTTTTCAAAATAAAAAAACCGATAAAAATATTTTGTTTTTAGCCTATTCGCTAATTATTATTATTTTTGCAAATCCAGGAATTGATAGAAAAATGTGGTTTTTAGATTATTATTAAAAAACGATAGCTGCGTTCAAAACAAATATCGCCTTTTGTCTTACGTCTGTTTGTTATTTTTTAAAATCAAAAAACCGATAAAAATATGTCATTTTTAGCCTATTCGCTAATTATTATTATTTTTTGCAAATCCAGGAACTGATAAAAAGATCTGGATTTAGATTATTATTAAAAAACGTTAGCTGCGTTCAAAACAATTATTGCCTTTTGTCTTACGTCTGTTTGTTATTTTTAAAAATAAAAAAACCGATAAAAATATGTCATTTTTAGCCTATTCGCTAATTATTATTATTTTTTGCAAATCCAGGAACTGATGGAATGATGTGGTTTTTAGATTATTATTACAAAACATTAGCTGCCTTCAAAACAAGTATCGCCTTTTGTCTTACGTATGTTTGTGATTTTTTAAATTTAAAAAACCGATAAAAATATGTCGTTTTTAGCCTATTAGTTAATTATTATTATTTTTGCAAATCCAGGAACTGATAGAAAAATGTGGTTTTTAGATTATTATTAAAAAACGTTAGCTGTGTTCAAAACATGTATCGCCCTTTGTCTTACGTCTGTTTGTGATTTTTTAAAATAAAAAAAAAACGATCAAAATATGTCGTTTTTAGCCTATTTGCTAATTATTATTAGTTTTTTCAAATCCAGGAACTGATAGAAAAATGTGGTTTTTAGATTATTATTAAAGAACGTTAGCTGCGTTCAAAACAAGTATCGCCCTTTGTCTTACGTCTGTTTGTGATTTTTTAAAATAAAGAAAAACGATCAAAATAAGTCGTTTTTAGCCTATTTGCTAATTATTATTATTTTTTTCAAATCCAGGAACTGATAGAAAAATGTGGTTTTTAGATTATTATTAAAGAACGTTAGCTGCGTTCAAAACAAGTATCGCCTTGTGTCTTACGTCTATTTAAAATTTTTTAAAATAAAAAAAACCTTTAAAAATTTTAGCCTATTTGCTTATTATTATTATTTTTTTCAAATCCAGGAACTGATAGAAAAATGTGTTTTTTAGATTATTATTAAAGAACGTTAGCTGCGTTCAAAACAAGTATCGCCCTTTGTCTTACGTCTGTTTGTGATTTTTTAAAATCAAAAAACCGATAAAAATATGTCGTTTTTAGCCTATTAGTTAATTATTATTATTTTTGCAAATCCAGGAACTGATAGTAAAATGTGGTTTTTAGATTATTATTAAAGAACGTCAGCTGTGTTCAAAACATGTATCGCCCTTTGTCTTACGTCTGTTTGTGATTTTTTAAAATAAAAAAAATACGATCAAAATATGTCGTTTTTAGCCTATTTGCTAATTATTATTATTTTTTTCAAATCCAGGAACTGATAGAAAAATGTGGTTTTTAGATTATTATTAAGGAACGTTAGCTGCGTTCAAAACAAGTATCGCCTTTTGTCTTACGTCTGTTTGTGATTTTTCAAAATAAAAAAAAACGATCAAAATATGTCGTTTTTAGCCTATTTGCTAATTATTATTATTTTTTTCAAATCCAGGAACTGATAGAAAAATGTGGTTTTTAGATTATTATTAAAGAACGTTAGCTGTTTTCAAAACATGTATCGCCCTTTGTCTTACGTCTGTTTGTGATTTTTTAAAATAAAAAAAAATCGATCAAAATATGTCGTTTTTAGCCTATTTGCTAATTATTATTGTTTTTTTCAAATCCAGGAACTGATAGAAAAATGTGGTTTTTAGATTATTATTAAAGAACGTTAGCTGCGTTCAAAACAAGTATCGCCTTTTGTCTTACGTCTGTTTGTAATTTTTCAAAATAAAAAAAAATCGATCAAAATATGTCGTTTTTAGCCTATTTGCTAATTATTATTATTTTTTTCAAATCCAGGAACTGATAGAAAAATGTGGTTTTTAGATTATTATTAAAGAACCTTAGCTGCGTTCAAAACATGTATCGCCCTTTGTCTTACGTCTGTTTGTGATTTTTTGAAATAAAAAAAAAACGATCAAAATATGTCGTTTTTAGCCTATTTGCTAATTATTATTATTTTTTTCAAATCCAGGAACTGATAGAAAAATGTGGTTTTTAGATTATTATTAAAGAACGTTAGCTGCGTTCAAAACAAGTATCGCCCTTTGTCTTACGTCTATTTGTGATTTTTTAAAATAAAAAAAAACGATCAAAATATGTCGTTTTTAGCCTATTTGCTAATTATTATAATCTTTTTCAAATCCAGGAACTGATAGAAAAATGTGGTTTTTAGATTATTATTAAAGAACGTTAGCTGCGTTCAAAACATGTATCGCCCTTTGTCTTACGTCTGTTTGTTATTTTTTAAAATAAAAAAAACCGATAAAAATATGTCATTTTTAGCCTATTCGCTAATTATTATTATTTTTTTCAAATCCAGGAACTGATAGAAACATGTGGTTTTTAGATTATTATTAAATAACGTTAGCTGCGTTCAAAACAAATATTGCCTTTTGTCTTACGTCTGTTTGTTATTTTCTAAAATCAAAAAACCGATAAAAATATGTCGTTTTTAGCCTATTGGCTAATTATTATTATTTTTTGCAAATCCAGGAACTGATAAAAAGATGTGGTTTTTAGATTATTATTACAAAACATTAGCTGCCTTCAAAAAAAGTATCGCCTTTTGTCTTACGTATGTTTGTGATTTTTTAAAATCAAAAAACCGATAAAAATATGTCGTTTTTAGCCTATTAGTTAATTATTATTATTTTTGCAAATCCAGGAACTGATAAAAAAATGTGGTTTTTAGATTATTATTAAAAAACGTTAGCTGCGTTCAAAACATGTATCGCCCTTTGTCTTACGTCTGTTTGTGATTTTTTAAAATAAAAAAAAAACGATCAAAATAAGTCGTTTTTAGCCTATTTGCTAATTATTATTATTTTTTTCAAATCCAGGAACTGATAGAAACATGTGGTTTTTAGATTATTATTAAATAACGTTAGCTGCGTTCAAAACAAATATTGCCTTTTGTCTTACGTCTGTTTGTTATTTTCTAAAATCAAAAAACCGATAAAAATATGTCGTTTTTAGCCTACTGGCTAATTATTATTATTTTTTGCAAATCCAGGAACTGATAAAAAGATGTGGTTTTTAGATTATTATTAAAAAACGTTAGCTGCGTTCAAAACAAGTATTGCTTTTTGTCTTACGTCTTTTTGTTATTTTTCAAAATAAAAAAACCGATAAAAATATTTGGTTTTTAGCCTATTTGCTAGTTATTATTATTTTTTTCAAATCCAGGAACTGATACAAAAATGTAGTTTTGAGATTATTATTAAAGAACGTTAGCTGCGTTCAAAACAAGTATCGCCCTTTGTCTTACGTCTGTTTGTGATTTTTTAAAATAAAAAAAAAACGATCAAAATATGTCATTTTTAGCCTATTTGCTAATTATTATTATTTTTTTCAAATCCAGGAACTGATAGAAAAATGTGGTTTTTAGATTAATATTAAAGAACGTTAGCTGCGTTCAAAACATGTATCGCCCTTTGTCTTACGTCTGTTTGTGATTTTTTGAAATAAAAACAAACGATCAAAATATGTCGTTTTTAGCCTATTTGCTAATTATTATTATTTTTTTCAAATCCAGGAACTGATAGAAAAATGTGGTTTTTAGATTATTATTAAAGAACGTTAGCTGCGTTCAAAACAAGTATCGCCCTTTGTCTTACGTCTGTTTGTGATTTTTTAAAATAAAAAAAAACGATCAAAATATGTCGTTTTTAGCCTATTTGCTAATTATTATAATTTTTTTCAAATCCAGGAACTGATAGAAAAATGTGGTTTTTAGATTATTATTAAAGAACGTTAGCTGCGTTCAAAACATGTATCGCCCTTTGTCTTACGTCTGTTTGTTATTTTTTAAATAAAAAAACCGATAAAAATATGTCATTTTTAGCCTATTCGCTAATTATTATTATTTTTTGCAAATCCAGGAACTGATGGAATGATGTGGTTTTTAGATTATTATTACAAAACATTAGCTGCCTTCAAAAAAAGTATCGCCTTTTGTCTTACGTATGTTTGTGATTTTTTTAAATCAAAAAACCGATAAAAATATGTCGTTTTTAGCCTATTAGTTAATTATTATTATTTTTGCAAATCCAGGAACTGATAGAAAAATGTGGTTTTTAGATTATTATTAAAAAACGTTAGCTGCGTTCAAAACATATATCGCCCTTTGCCTTACGTCTGTTTCTGATTTTTTAAAATAAAAAAAAACGATCAAAATATGTCGTTTTTAGCCTATTTGCTAATTATTATAATTTTTTTCAAATCCAGGAACTGATAGAAAAATGTGGTTTTTAGATTATTATTAAAGAACGTTAGCTGCGTTCAAAACATGTATCGCCCTTTGTCTTACGTCTGTTTGTTATTTTTTAAAATAAAAAAACCGATAAAAATATGTCATCTTTAGCCTATTCGCTAATTATTATTATTTTTTGCAAATCCAGGAACTGATGGAATGATGTGGTTTTTAGATTATTATTACAAAACATTAGCTGCCTTCAAAAAAAGTATCGCCTTTTGTCTTACGTATGTTTGTGATTTTTTAAAATAAAAAAACCGATAAAAATATGTCGTTTTTAGCCAATTGGTTAATTATTATTATTTTTGCAAATCCAGGAACTGATAGAAAAGTGTGGTTTTTAGATTATTATTAAAGAACGTTAGCTGCGTTCAAAACAAGTATCGTCCTTTGTCTTACGTCTGTTTGTGATTTTTTAAAATAAAAAAAAAAACGATCAAAATATGTCGTTTTTAGCCTATTTGCTAATTATTATAATTTTTTTCAAATCCAGGAACTGATAGGAAAATGTGGTTTTTAGATTATTATTAAAGAACGTTAGCTGCGTTCAAAACAAGTATCGCCCTTTGCCTTACGTCTGTTTGTGATTTTTCGAAATAAAAAAAATGATCAAAATATGTCGTTTTTAGCCTATTTACTAATTCTTATTATTTTTTTCAAATCCAGGAACTGATAGAAAAATGTGGTTTTTAGATTATTATTAAAGAACGTTAGCTGCGTTCAGAACAAGTATCGCCCTTTGTCTTACGCCTGTTTGTGATTTTTTAAAATAAAAAAAAACAATCAAAATATGTCGTTTTTAGCCTATTTGCTAATTATTATTATTTTTTTCAAATCCAGGAACTGATAGAAAAATAAGGTTTTTAGATTATTATTAAAGAACGTTAGCTGCGTTCAAAACAAGTATCGCCTTTTGTCTTACGTCTTTTTGTGATTTTTTAAAATAAAAAAAACGATCAAAATATATCGTTTTAAGCTTATTTGCTAATTATTATTATTTTTTTCAAATCCAGGAACTGATAGAAAAATGTGGTTTTTAGATTATTATTAAAGACCGTTAGCTGCGTTCAAAAGAAGTATCGCCTTTTGTCATACGCCTGGTTGTTATTTTTTAAAACAAAAAAATCGATAAGAATATGTCGTTTTTAGCATATTAGCTAATTATTATTATTTTTTGCAAATCCAGGAACTGATAAAAAGATGTGGTTTTTAGATTATTATAAAAAAACCTTAGCTGCGTTTAAAACAAGTATTGCCTTTTGTCTTACGTCTGTTTGTTATTTTTTAAAATCAAAAAACCGATAAAAATATGTCATTTTTAGCCTATTCGCTAATTATTATTATTTTTTGCAAATCCAGGAACTGATAAAAAGATGTGATTTTTAGATTATTATTAGAAAACGTTAGCTGCGTTCAAAACAAGTATTGCCTTTTGTCTTACGTCTTTTTGTTATTTTTCAAAATAAAAAAACCGATAAAAATATTTCGTTTTTAGCCTATTCGCTAATTATTATTATTTTTGCAAATCCAGGAATTGATAGAAAAATGTGGTTTTTAGATTATTATTAAAAAACGATAGCTGCGTTCAAAACAAATGTCGCCTTTTGTCTTACGTCTGTTTGTTATTTTTTAAAATCAAAAAACCGATAAAAATATGTCATTTTTAGCCTATTCGCTAATTATTATTATTTTTTGCAAATCCAGGAACTGATAAAAAGATCTGGATTTAGATTATTATTAAAAAACGTTAGCTGCGTTCAAAACAATTATTGCCTTTTGTCTTACGTCTGTTTGTTATTTTTTAAAATAAAAAAACCGATAAAAATATGTCATTTTTAGCCTATTCACTAATTATTATTATTTTTTGCAAATCCAGGAACTGATGGAATGATGTGGTTTTTAGATTATTATTACAAAACATTAGCTGCCTTCAAAACAAGTAACTTCCTTTTGTCTTACGTCTGTTTGTGATTTTTCAAAATAAAAAAAAAAACGATCCAAATATGTCGTTTTTAGCCTATTTGCTAATTATTACTATTTTTTTCAAATCCAGGAACTGATAGAAAAATGTGGTTTTTAGATTATTATTAAAGAACCTTAGCTGCGTTTAAAACATGTATCGCCCTTTGTCTTACGTCTGTTTGTGATTTTTTTGAAATAAAAAAAAAACGATCAAAATATGTCGTTTTTAGCCTATTTGCTAATTATTATTATTTTTGTCAAATCCAGGAACTGATAGAAAAATGTGGTTTTTAGATTATTATTAAAAAACGTTAGCTGCGTTCAAAACAAGTATCGCCTTTTGTCTTACGTCTGTTTGTGGTTTTTCAAAAAAAAAAAAAAAAACGATCAAAATATGTCGTTTTTAGCCTATTAGTTAATTATTATTATTTTTGCAAATCCAGGAACTGATAGAAAAATGTGGTTTTTAGATTATTATTAAAAAACGTTAGCTATGTTCAAAACATGTATCGCCCTTTGTCTTACGTCTGTTTGTGATTTTTTAAAATAAAAAAAAACGATCAAAATATGTCGTTTTTAGCCTATTTGCTAATTATTATTATTTTTTTCAAATCCAGGAACTGATAGAAAAATGTGGTTTTTAAAATATTATTAAAAAACGTTAGCTGCGTTCAAAGCAAGTATCGCCTTTTGTCTTACGTCTTTTTGTTATTTTTTAAAATCAAAAAACCGATAGAAATATGTCATTTTTAGCCTATTCGCTAATTATTATTATTTTCTTCAAATCCAGGAACTGATAGAAAAATGTTGTTTTTAGATTATTATTAAAAAACGTTAGCTGCGTTCAAAACAAGTATCGCCCTTTGTCTTACGTCTGTTTGTGATTTTTTAAAATAAAAAAAAATGATCAAAATAAGTCGTTTTTAGCCTATTTGCTAATTATTATTATTTTTTTCAAATCCAGGAACTGATAGAAAAATGTGGTTTTTAGATTATTATTAAAGAACGTTAGCTGCGTTCAAAACAATCGTCGCCTTGTGTCTTACGTCTTTTTGCAATTTTTTAAAATAAAAAAAAAAAACCGATAAAAATTTTTGCCTATTCGCTAATTATTATTATTTACTGAAAATCCAGGAACTGATAGAAAAATGTTGTTTTTAGATTCTTATTAAAAAATGTTAGCTGCGTTCAAAACAAGTATCGCCCTTTGTCTTACGTCTGTTTGTGATTTTTTAAAATAAAAAAAAAACGATCAAAATATGTCGTTTTTAGCCTATTTGCTAATTATTATTATTTTTTTCAAATCCAGGAACTGATAGAAAAATATGGTTTTTAGATTATTATTAAAAAACGTTAGCTGCGTTCAAAACAAGTATCGCCTTTTGTCTTACGTCTGTTTGTGATTTTTCAAAATAAAAAAAAAACGATCAAAATATGTCGTTTTTAGCCTATTAGTTAATTATTATTATTTTTGCAAATCCAGGAACTGATAGAAAAATGTGGTTTTTAGATTATTATTAAAAAACGTTAGCTGTGTTCAAAACATGTATCGCCCTTTGTCTTACGTCTGTTTGTGATTTTTTAAAATAAAAAAGAAACGATCAAAATATGTCGTTTTTAGCCTATTTGCTAATTATTATTATTTTTTTCAAATCCAGGAACTGATAGAAAAATGTGGTTTTTAGATTATTATTAAAAAACGTTAGCTGTGTTCAAAACATGTATCGCCTTTTGTCTTACGTCTGTTTGTGATTTTTCAAAATAAAAAAAAAAACGATCAAAATATGTCGTTTTTAGCCTATTAGTTAATTATTATTATTTTTGCAAATCCAGGAACTGATAGAAAAATGTGGTTTTTAGATTATTATTAAAAAACGTTAGCTGTGTTCAAAACATGTATCGCCCTTTGTCTTACGTCTGTTTGTGATTTCTTAAAATAAAAAAGAAACGATCAAAATTTGTCGTTTTTAGCCTATTTGCTAATTATTATATTTTTTTTCAAATCCAGGAACTGATAGAAAAATGTGGTTTTTAGATTATTATTAAAGAACGTTAGCTGCGTTCAAAACAAGTATCGCCCTTTGTCTTACGTCTGCTTGTGATTTTTTAAAATAAAAAAAAACGATCAAAATTTGTCGTTTTTAGCCTATTTGCTAATTATTATATTTTTTTTCAAATCCAGGAACTGATAGAAAAATGTGTTTTTTAGATTATTATTAAAGAACGTTAGCTGCGTTCAAAACATGTATCGCCCTTTGTCTTGCGTCTGTTTGTGATTTTTTAAAATAAAAAAAAACGATCAAAATAAGTCGTTTTTAGCCTATTTGCTAATTATTATTATTTTTTTTCAAATCCAGGAATTGATAGAAAAATGTGGTTTTTAGATTATTATTACAAAACGTTAGCTGCGTTCAAAACAAGTATCGCCTTTTGTCTTACGTCTGTTTGTTATTTTTTAAAATCAAAAAACCGATAGAAATATGTCATTTTTAGCCTATTCGCTAATTATTATTATTTTTTTCAAATCCAGGAACTGATAGAAAAATGTGGTTTTTAGATTATTATTAAAAAACGTTAGCTGCGTTCAAAACAAGTATCGCCTTTTGTCTTACGTCTGTTTGTGATTTTTTAAAATAAAAAAAACGATCAAAATAAGTCGTTTTTAGCCTATTTGCTAATTATTATTATTTTTTTCAAATCCAGTAACTGATAGAAAAATGTGGTTTTTAGATTATTATTAAAGAACGTTAGCTGCGTTCAAAACAAGTATTGACTTTTGTCTTACGTCTGTTTGTTATTTTCTAAAATCAAAAAACCGATAAAAATATGTCGTTTTTAGCCTATTGGCTAATTATTATTATTTTTTGCAAATCCAGGAACTGATAAAAAGATGTGGTTTTTAGACTATTATTAAAAAACGTTAGCTGCGTTCAAAACAAGTATTGCTTTTTGTCTTACGTCTTTTTGTTATTTTTCAAAATAAAAAAACCGATAAAAATATTTCGTTTTTAGCCTATTCGCTAATTATTATTATTTTTGCAAATCCAGGAATTGATAGAAAAATGTGGTTTTTAGATTATTATTACAAAACGTTAGCTGCGTTCAAAACAAGTATCGCCTTTTGTCTTACGTCTGTTTGTTATTTTTTAAAATCAAAAAACCGATAGAAATATGTCATTTTTAGCCTATTCGCTAATTATTATTATTTTTTTCAAATCCAGGTACTGATAGAAAAATGTGGTTTTTAGATTATTATTAAAAAACGTTAGCTGCGTTCAAAACAAGTATCGCCTTTTGTCTTACGTCTGTTTGTGATTTTTTAAAATAAAAAAAAACGATCAAAATAAGTCGTTTTTAGCCTATTTGCTAATTATTATTATTTTTTTCAAATCCAGGAACTGATAGAAAAATGTGGTTTTTAGATTATTATTAAAGAACGTTAGCTGCGTTCAAAACAAGTATCGCCCTTTGTCTTACGTCTGTTTGTGATTTTTTAAAATAAAAAAAAAAACGATCAAAATAAGTCGTTTTTAGCCTATTTGCTAATTATTATTATTTTTTTCAAATCCAGGAACTGATAGAAAAATGTGGTTTTTAGATTATTATTAAAGAACGTTAGCTGCGTTCAAAGCAAGTATTGCCTTTTGTCTTACGTCTGTTTGTTATTTTCTAAAATCAAAAAACCGATAAAAATATGTCGTTTTTAGCCTATTCGCTAATTATTATTATTTTTTGCAAATCCAGGAACCGATAAAAAGATGTGGTTTTTAGATTATTATTAAAAAACGTTAGCTGCGTTCAAAACATGTATCGCCCTCTGTCTTACGTCTGTTTGTGATTTTTTAAAATAAAAAAAAAAACGATCAAAATAAGTCGTTTTTAGCCTATTTGCTAATTATTATTATTTTTTTCAAATCCAGGAACTGATAGAAAAATGTGGTTTTTAAAATATTATTAAAGAACGTTAGCTGCGTTCAAAACAAGTACTGCCTTTTGTCTTACGTTTTGTTATTTTTCAAAATAAAAAAACTGATAAAAATATGTCGTTTTTAGCCTATTCGCTAATTATTATTATTTTTTGCAAATCCAGGAACTGATAAAAAGATGTGCTTTTTAGACTATTATTAAAAAACGTTAGCTGCGTTGAAAACAAGTCTCGCCTTTTGTGTTACGTCTTTTTGTTATTTTTTAAAATCAAAAAACCGATAGAAATATGTCATTTTTAGCCTATTCGCTAATTATTATTATTTTTTTCAAATCCAGGAACTGATAGAAAAATGTTGTTTTTAGATTATTATTAAAAAACGTTAGCTGCGTTCAAAACAAGTATCGCCCTTTGTCTTAGGTCTGTTTGTGATTTTTTAAAATAAAAAAAAATGATCAAAATATGTCGTTTTTAGCCTATTTGCTAATTATTATTATTTTTTTCAAATCCAGGAACTGATAGAAAAATGTGGTTTTTAGATTATTATTAAAGAACGTTAACTGCGTTCAAAACAGGTATCGCCCTTTGTCTTACGTCTGTTTGTGATTTTTTAAAATAAAAAAAAAACGATCAAAATATGTCGTTTTTAGCCTATTTGCTAATTATTATAATTTTTTTCAAATCCAGGAACTGATAGAAAAATGTGGTTTTTAGATTATTATTAAAGAACGTTAGCTGCGTTCAAAACATGTATCGCCCTTTGTCTTACGTCTGTTTGTTATTTTTTAAAATAAAAAAACCGATAAAAATATGTCATTTTTAGCCTATTCGCAAATTATTATTATTTTTTGCAAATCCAGGAACTGATGGAATGATGTGGTTTTTAGATTATTATTACAAAACATTAGCTGCCTTCAAAACAAGTAAAATCCTTTTGTCTTACGTCTGTTTGTGATTTTTCAAAATAAAAAAAAAAACGATCCAAATATGTCGTTTTTAGCCTATTTGCTAATTATTATTATTTTTTTCAAATCCAGGAACTGATAGAAAAATGTGGTTTTTAGATTATTATTAAAGAACCTTAGCTGCGGTTAAAACATGTATCGCCCTTTGCCTTACGTCTGTTTGTGATTTTTTGAAATAAAAAAAAAACGATCAAAATATGTCGTTTTTAGCCTATTTGCTAATTATTATTATTTTTGTCAAATCCAGGAACTGATAGAAAAATGTGGTTTTTAGATTATTATTAAAAAACGTTAGCTGCGTTCAAAACAAGTATCGCCTTTTGTCTTACGTCTGTTTGTGATTTTTCAAAAAAAAAAAAAAAAAAAACGATCAAAATATGTCGTTTTTAGCCTATTAGTTAATTATTATTATTTTTGCAAATCCAGGAACTGATAGAAAAATGTGGTTTTTAGATTATTATTAAAAAACGTTAGCTGTGTTCAAAACATGTATCGCCCTTTGTCTTACGTCTGTTTGTGATTTTTTAAAATAAAAAAAAAACGATCAAAATATGTCGTATTTAGCCTATTTGCTAATTATTATTATTTTTTTCAAATCCAGGAACTGATAGAAAAATGTGGTTTTTAAAATATTATTAAAGAACGTTAGCTGCGTTCAAAACAAGTACTGCCTTTTGTCTTACGTCTTTTTGTTATTTTTCAAAATCAAAAAACCGATAAAAATATGTCGTTTTTAGCCTATTCGCTAATTATTATTATTTTTTGCAAATCCAGGAACTGATAAAAAGATGTGCTTTTTAGACTATTATTAAAAAACATTAGCTGCGTTCAAAGCAAGTATCGCCTTTTGTCTTACGTCTTTTTGTTATTTTTTAAAATCAAAAAACCGATAGAAATATGTCATTTTTAGCCTATTCGCTAATTATTATTATTTTCTTCAAATCCAGGAACTGATAGAAAAATGTTGTTTTTAGATTATTATTAAAAAACGTTAGCTGCGTTCAAAACAAGTATCGCCCTTTGTCTTACGTCTGTTTGTGATTTTTTAAAATAAAAAAAAATGATCAAAATAAGTCGTTTTTAGCCTATTTGCTAATTATTATTATTTTTTTCAAATCCAGGAACTGATAGAAAAATGTGGTTTTTAGATTATTATTAAAGAACGTTAGCTGCGTTCAAAACAATCGTCGCCTTGTGTCTTACGTCTTTTTGCAATTTTTTAAAATAAAAAAAAAACCGATAAAAATTTTTGCCTATTCGCTAATTATTATTATTTACTGAAAATCCAGGAACTGATAGAAAAATGTTGTTTTTAGATTCTTATTAAAAAATGTTAGCTGCGTTCAAAACAAGTATCGCCCTTTGTCTTACGTCTGTTTGTGATTTTTTAAAATAAAAAAAAAACGATCAAAATATGTCGTTTTTAGCCTATTTGCTAATTATTATTATTTTTTTCAAATCCAGGAACTGATAGAAAAATATGGTTTTTAGATTATTATTAAAAAACGTTAGCTGCGTTCAAAACAAGTATCGCCTTTTGTCTTACGTCTGTTTGTGATTTTTCAAAATAAAAAAAAAACGATCAAAATATGTCGTTTTTAGCCTATTAGTTAATTATTATTATTTTTGCAAATCCAGGAACTGATAGAAAAATGTGGTTTTTAGATTATTATTAAAAAACGTTAGCTGTGTTCAAAACATGTATCGCCCTTTGTCTTACGTCTGTTTGTGATTTTTTAAAATAAAAAAGAAACGATCAAAATATGTCGTTTTTAGCCTATTTGCTAATTATTATTATTTTTTTCAAATCCAGGAACTGATAGAAAAATGTGGTTTTTAGATTATTATTAAAAAACGTTAGCTGTGTTCAAAACATGTATCGCCTTTTGTCTTACGTCTGTTTGTGATTTTTCAAAATAAAAAAAAAAACGATCAAAATATGTCGTTTTTAGCCTATTAGTTAATTATTATTATTTTTGCAAATCCAGGAACTGATAGAAAAATGTGGTTTTTAGATTATTATTAAAAAACGTTAGCTGTGTTCAAAACATGTATCGCCCTTTGTCTTACGTCTGTTTGTGATTTCTTAAAATAAAAAAGAAACGATCAAAATTTGTCGTTTTTAGCCTATTTGCTAATTATTATATTTTTTTTCAAATCCAGGAACTGATAGAAAAATGTGGTTTTTAGATTATTATTAAAGAACGTTAGCTGCGTTCAAAACAAGTATCGCCCTTTGTCTTACGTCTGCTTGTGATTTTTTAAAATAAAAAAAAACGATCAAAATTTGTCGTTTTTAGCCTATTTGCTAATTATTATATTTTTTTTCAAATCCAGGAACTGATAGAAAAATGTGTTTTTTAGATTATTATTAAAGAACGTTAGCTGCGTTCAAAACATGTATCGCCCTTTGTCTTGCGTCTGTTTGTGATTTTTTAAAATAAAAAAAAACGATCAAAATAAGTCGTTTTTAGCCTATTTGCTAATTATTATAATTTTTTTCAAATCCAGGAATTGATAGAAAAATGTGGTTTTTAGATTATTATTACAAAACGTTAGCTGCGTTCAAAACAAGTATCGCCTTTTGTCTTACGTCTGTTTGTTATTTTTTAAAATCAAAAAACCGATAGAAATATGTCATTTTTAGCCTATTCGCTAATTATTATTATTTTTTTCAAATCCAGGAACTGATAGAAAAATGTGGTTTTTAGATTATTATTAAAAAACGTTAGCTGCGTTCAAAACAAGTATCGCCTTTTGTCTTACGTCTGTTTGTGATTTTTTAAAATAAAAAAAACGATCAAAATAAGTCGTTTTTAGCCTATTTGCTAATTATTATTATTTTTTTCAAATCCAGTAACTGATAGAAAAATGTGGTTTTTAGATTATTATTAAAGAACGTTAGCTGCGTTCAAAACAAGTATTGACTTTTGTCTTACGTCTGTTTGTTATTTTCTAAAATCAAAAAACCGATAAAAATATGTCGTTTTTAGCCTATTGGCTAATTATTATTATTTTTTGCAAATCCAGGAACTGATAAAAAGATGTGGTTTTTAGACTATTATTAAAAAACGTTAGCTGCGTTCAAAACAAGTATTGCTTTTTGTCTTACGTCTGTTTGTTATTTTTTAAAATAAAAAAACCGATAAAAATATGTCATTTTTAGCCTATTCGCAAATTATTATTATTTTTTGCAAATCCAGGAACTGATGGAATGATGTGGTTTTTAGATTATTATTACAAAACATTAGCTGCCTTCAAAACAAGTAAAATCCTTTTGTCTTACGTCTGTTTGTGATTTTTCAAAATAAAAAAAAAAACGATCCAAATATGTCGTTTTTAGCCTATTTGCTAATTATTATTATTTTTTTCAAATCCAGGAACTGATAGAAAAATGTGGTTTTTAGATTATTATTAAAGAACCTTAGCTGCGGTTAAAACATGTATCGCCCTTTGTCTTACGTCTGTTTGTGATTTTTTGAAATAAAAAAAAAAACGATCAAAATATGTCGTTTTTAGCCTATTTGCTAATTATTATTATTTTTGTCAAATCCAGGAACTGATAGAAAAATGTGGTTTTTAGATTATTATTAAAAAACGTTAGCTGCGTTCAAAACAAGTATCGCCTTTTGTCTTACGTCTGTTTGTGATTTTTCAAAAAAAAAAAAAAAAAAAACGATCAAAATATGTCGTTTTTAGCCTATTAGTTAATTATTATTATTTTTGCAAATCCAGGAACTGATAGAAAAATGTGGTTTTTAGATTATTATTAAAAAACGTTAGCTGTGTTCAAAACATGTATCGCCCTTTGTCTTACGTCTGTTTGTGATTTTTTAAAATAAAGAAAAAACGATCAAAATATGTCGTATTTAGCCTATTTGCTAATTATTATTATTTTTTTCAAATCCAGGAACTGATAGAAAAATGTGGTTTTTAAAATATTATTAAAGAACGTTAGCTGCGTTCAAAACAAGTACTGCCTTTTGTCTTACGTCTTTTTGTTATTTTTCAAAATCAAAAAACCGATAAAAATATGTCGTTTTTAGCCTATTCGCTAATTATTATTATTTTTTGCAAATCCAGGAACTGATAAAAAGATGTGCTTTTTAGACTATTATTAAAAAACATTAGCTGCGTTCAAAGCAAGTATCGCCTTTTGTCTTACGTCTTTTTGTTATTTTTTAAAATCAAAAAACCGATAGAAATATGTCATTTTTAGCCTATTCGCTAATTATTATTATTTTTTTCAAATCCAGGAACTGATAGAAAAATGTTGTTTTTAGATTATTATTAAAAAACGTTAGCTGCGTTCAAAACAAGTATCGCCCTTTGTCTTACGTCTGTTTGTGATTTTTTAAAATAAAAAAAAATGATCAAAATAAGTCGTTTTTAGCCTATTTGCTAATTATTATTATTTTTTTCAAATCCAGGAACTGAAAGAAAAATGTGGTTTTTAGATTATTATTAAAGAACGTTAGCTGCGTTCAAAACAATCGTCGCCTTGTGTCTTACGTCTTTTTGCAATTTTTTAAAATAAAAAAAAAACCGATAAAAATTTTAGCCTATTCGCTAATTATTATTATTTACTGAAAATCCAGGAACTGATAGAAAAATGTTGTTTTTAGATTATTATTAAAAAATGTTAGCTGCGTTCAAAACAAGTATCGCCCTTTGTCTTACGTCTGTTTGTGATTTTTTAAAATAAAAAAAAAACGATCAAAATATGTCGTTTTTAGCCTATTTGCTAATTAATATTATTTTTTTCAAATCCAGGAACTGATAGAAAAATGTGGTTTTTAGATTATTATTAAAAAACGTTAGCTGCGTTCAAAACAAGTATCGCCTTTTGTCTTACGTCTGTTTGTGATTTTTCAAAATAAAAAAAAAACGATCAAAATATGTCATTTTTAGCCTATTAGTTAATTATTATTATTTTTGCAAATCCAGGAACTGATAGAAAAATGTGGTTTTTAGATTATTATTAAAAAACGTTAGCTGTGTTCAAAACATGTATCGCCCTTTGTCTTACGTCTGTTTGTGATTTTTTAAAATAAAAAAGAAACGATCAAAATATGTCGTTTTTAGCCTATTTGCTAATTATTATTATTTTTTTCAAATCCAGGAACTGATAGAAAAATGTGGTTTTTAAAATATTTTTAAAGAACGTTAGCTGCGTTCAAAACAAGTATCGCCCTTTGTCTTACGTCTGCTTGTGATTTTTTAAAATAAAAAAAAACGATCAAAATTTGTCGTTTTTAGCCTATTTGCTAATTATTATATTTTTTTTCAAATCCAGGAACTGATAGAAAAATGTGGTTTTTAGATTATTATTAAAGAACGTTAGCTGCGTTCAAAACAAGTATCGCCCTTTGTCTTACGTCTGCTTGTGATTTTTTAAAATAAAAAAAAACGATCAAAATTTGTCGTTTTTAGCCTATTTGCTAATTATTATATTTTTTTTCAAATCCAGGAACTGATAGAAAAATGTGGTTTTTAGATTATTATTAAAGAACGTTAGCTACGTTCAAAACATGTATCGCCCTTTGTCTTGCGTCTGTTTGTGATTTTTTAAAATAAAAAAAAAACGATCAAAATAAGTCGTTTTTAGCCTATTTGCTAATTATTATTATTTTTTTCAAATCCAGGAATTGATAGAAAAATGTGGTTTTTAGATTATTATTACAAAACGTTAGCTGCGTTCAAAACAAGTATCGCCTTTTGTCTTACGTCTGTTTGTTATTTTTTAAAATCAAAAAACCGATAGAAATATGTCATTTTTAGCCTATTCGCTAATTATTATTATTTTTTTTAAATCCAGGAACTGATAGAAAAATGTGGTTTTTAGATTATTATTAAAAAACGTTAGCTGCGTTCAAAACAAGTATCGCCTTTTGTCTTGCGTCTGTTTGTGATTTTTTAAAATAAAAAAAACGATCAAAATAAGTCGTTTTTAGCCTATTTGCTAATTATTATTATTTTTTTCAAATCCAGTAACTGATAGAAAAATGTGGTTTTTAGATTATTATTAAAGAACGTTAGCTGCGTTCAAAACAAGTATTGACTTTTGTCTTACGTCTGTTTGTTATTTTCTAAAATCAAAAAACCGATAAAAATATGTCGTTTTTAGCCTATTGGCTAATTATTATTATTTTTTGCAAATCCAGGAACTGATAAAAAGATGTGGTTTTTAGACTATTATTAAAAAACGTTAGCTGCGTTCAAAACAAGTATTGCTTTTTGTCTTACGTCTTTTTGTTATTTTTCAAAATAAAAAAACCGATAAAAATATTTCGTTTTTAGCCTATTCGCTAATTATTATTATTTTTGCAAATCTAGGAATTGATAGAAAAATGTGGTTTTTAGATTATTATTACAAAACGTTAGCTGCGTTCAAATCAAGTATCGCCTTTTGTCTTACGTCTGTTTGTTATTTTTTAAAATCAAAAAACCGATAGAAATATGTCATTTTTAGCCTATTCGCTAATTATTATTATTTTTTTCAAATCCAGGTACTGATAGAAAAATGTGGTTTTTAGATTATTATTAAAAAACGTTAGTTGCGTTCAAAACAAGTATCGCCTTTTGTCTTACGTCTGTTTGTGATTTTTTAAAATAAAAAAAAACGATCAAAATAAGTCGTTTTTAGCCTATTTGCTAATTATTATTATTTTTTTCAAATCCAGGAACTGATAGAAAAATGTGGTTTTTAGATTATTATTAAAGAACGTTAGCTGCGTTCAAAACAAGTATCGCCCTTTGTCTTACGTCTGTTTGTGATTTTTTAAAATAAAAAAAAAACGATCAAAATAAGTCGTTTTTAGCCTATTTGCTAATTATTATTATTTTTTTCAAATCCAGGAACTGATAGAAAAATGTGGTTTTTAGATTATTATTAAAGAACGTTAGCTGCGTTCAAAGCAAGTATTGCCTTTTGTCTTACGTCTGTTTGTTATTTTCTAAAATCAAAAAACCGATAAAAATATGTCGTTTTTAGCCTATTCGCTAATTATTATTATTTTTTGCAAATCCAGGAACCGATAAAAAGATGTGGTTTTTAGATTATTATTAAAAAACGTTAGCTGCGTTCAAAACGTGTATCGCCCTTTGTCTTACGTCTGTTTGTGATTTTTTAAAATAAAAAAAAAAACGATCAAAATAAGTCGTTTTTAGCCTATTTGCTAATTATTATTATTTTTTTCAAATCCAGGAACTGATAGAAAAATGTGGTTTTTAAAATATTATTAAAGAACGTTAGCTGCGTTCAAAACAAGTACTGCCTTTTGTCTTACGTCTTTTTGTTATTTTTCAAAATAAAAAAACTGATAAAAATATGTCGTTTTTAGCCTATTCGCTAATTATTATTATTTTTTGCAAATCCAGGAACTGATAAAAAGATGTGCTTTTTAGACTATTATTAAAAAACGTTAGCTGCGTTGAAAACAAGTCTCGCCTTTTGTGTTACGTCTTTTTGTTATTTTTTAAAATCAAAAAACCGATAGAAATATGTCATTTTTAGCCTATTCGCTAATTATTATTATTTTTTTCAAATCCAGGAACTGATAGAAAAATGTTGTTTTTAGATTATTATTAAAAAACGTTAGCTGCGTTCAAAACAAGTATCGCCCTTTGTCTTACGTCTGTTTGTGATTTTTTAAAATAAAAAAAAATGATCAAAATATGTCGTTTTTAGCCTATTTGCTAATTATTATATTTTTTTTCAAATCCAGGAACTGATAGAAAAATGTGGTTTTTAGATTATTATTAAAGAACGTTAGCTGCGTTCAAAACAAGTATCGCCCTTTGTCTTACGTCTGCTTGTGATTTTTTAAAATAAAAAAAAACGATCAAAATTTGTCGTTTTTAGCCTATTTGCTAATTATTATATTTTTTTTCAAATCCAGGAACTGATAGAAAAATGTGTTTTTTAGATTATTATTAAAGAACGTTAGCTGCGTTCAAAACATGTATCGCCCTTTGTCTTGCGTCTGTTTGTGATTTTTTAAAATAAAAAAAAACGATCAAAATAAGTCGTTTTTAGCCTATTTGCTAATTATTATTATTTTTTTCAAATCCAGGAATTGATAGAAAAATGTGGTTTTTAGATTATTATTACAAAACGTTAGCTGCGTTCAAAACAAGTATCGCCTTTTGTCTTACGTCTGTTTGTTATTTTTTAAAATCAAAAAACCGATAGAAATATGTCATTTTTAGCCTATTCGCTAATTATTATTATTTTTTTCAAATCCAGGAACTGATAGAAAAATGTGGTTTTTAGATTATTATTAAAAAACGTTAGCTGCGTTCAAAACAAGTATCGCCTTTTGTCTTACGTCTGTTTGTGATTTTTTAAAATAAAAAAAACGATCAAAATAAGTCGTTTTTAGCCTATTTGCTAATTATTATTATTTTTTTCAAATCCAGTAACTGATAGAAAAATGTGGTTTTTAGATTATTATTAAAGAACGTTAGCTGCGTTCAAAACAAGTATTGACTTTTGTCTTACGTCTGTTTGTTATTTTCTAAAATCAAAAAACCGATAAAAATATGTCGTTTTTAGCCTATTGGCTAATTATTATTATTTTTTGCAAATCCAGGAACTGATAAAAAGATGTGGTTTTTAGACTATTATTAAAAAACGTTAGCTGCGTTCAAAACAAGTATTGCTTTTTGTCTTACGTCTGTTTGTTATTTTTTAAAATAAAAAAACCGATAAAAATATGTCATTTTTAGCCTATTCGCAAATTATTATTATTTTTTGCAAATCCAGGAACTGATGGAATGATGTGGTTTTTAGATTATTATTACAAAACATTAGCTGCCTTCAAAACAAGTAAAATCCTTTTGTCTTACGTCTGTTTGTGATTTTTCAAAATAAAAAAAAAACGATCCAAATATGTCGTTTTTAGCCTATTTGCTAATTATTATTATTTTTTTCAAATCCAGGAACTGATAGAAAAATGTGGTTTTTAGATTATTATTAAAGAACCTTAGCTGCGGTTAAAACATGTATCGCCCTTTGTCTTACGTCTGTTTGTGATTTTTTGAAATAAAAAAAAAACGATCAAAATATGTCGTTTTTAGCCTATTTGCTAATTATTATTATTTTTGTCAAATCCAGGAACTGATAGAAAAATGTGGTTTTTAGATTATTATTAAAAAACGTTAGCTGCGTTCAAAACAAGTATCGCCTTTTGTCTTACGTCTGTTTGTGATTTTTCAAAAAAAAAAAAAAAAAAAACGATCAAAATATGTCGTTTTTAGCCTATTAGTTAATTATTATTATTTTTGCAAATCCAGGAACTGATAGAAAAATGTGGTTTTTAGATTATTATTAAAAAACGTTAGCTGTGTTCAAAACATGTATCGCCCTTTGTCTTACGTCTGTTTGTGATTTTTTAAAATAAAAAAAAAACGATCAAAATATGTCGTATTTAGCCTATTTGCTAATTATTATTATTTTTTTCAAATCCAGGAACTGATAGAAAAATGTGGTTTTTAAAATATTATTAAAGAACGTTAGCTGCGTTCAAAACAAGTACTGCCTTTTGTCTTACGTCTTTTTGTTATTTTTCAAAATCAAAAAACCGATAAAAATATGTCGTTTTTAGCCTATTCGCTAATTATTATTATTTTTTGCAAATCCAGGAACTGATAAAAAGATGTGCTTTTTAGACTATTATTAAAAAACATTAGCTGCGTTCAAAGCAAGTATCGCCTTTTGTCTTACGTCTTTTTGTTATTTTTTAAAATCAAAAAACCGATAGAAATATGTCATTTTTAGCCTATTCGCTAATTATTATTATTTTTTTCAAATCCAGGAACTGATAGAAAAATGTTGTTTTTAGATTATTATTAAAAAACGTTAGCTGCGTTCAAAACAAGTATCGCCCTTTGTCTTACGTCTGTTTGTGATTTTTTAAAATAAAAAAAAATGATCAAAATAAGTCGTTTTTAGCCTATTTGCTAATTATTATTATTTTTTTCAAATCCAGGAACTGAAAGAAAAATGTGGTTTTTAGATTATTATTAAAGAACGTTAGCTGCGTTCAAAACAATCGTCGCCTTGTGTCTTACGTCTTTTTGCAATTTTTTAAAATAAAAAAAAAACCGATAAAAATTTTAGCCTATTCGCTAATTATTATTATTTACTGAAAATCCAGGAACTGATAGAAAAATGTTGTTTTTAGATTATTATTAAAAAATGTTAGCTGCGTTCAAAACAAGTATCGCCCTTTGTCTTACGTCTGTTTGTGATTTTTTAAAATAAAAAAAAAACGATCAAAATATGTCGTTTTTAGCCTATTTGCTAATTAATATTATTTTTTTCAAATCCAGGAACTGATAGAAAAATGTGGTTTTTAGATTATTATTAAAAAACGTTAGCTGCGTTCAAAACAAGTATCGCCTTTTGTCTTACGTCTGTTTGTGATTTTTCAAAATAAAAAAAAAACGATCAAAATATGTCATTTTTAGCCTATTAGTTAATTATTATTATTTTTGCAAATCCAGGAACTGATAGAAAAATGTGGTTTTTAGATTATTATTAAAAAACGTTAGCTGTGTTCAAAACATGTATCGCCCTTTGTCTTACGTCTGTTTGTGATTTTTTAAAATAAAAAAGAAACGATCAAAATATGTCGTTTTTAGCCTATTTGCTAATTATTATTATTTTTTTCAAATCCAGGAACTGATAGAAAAATGTGGTTTTTAAAATATTTTTAAAGAACGTTAGCTGCGTTCAAAACAAGTATCGCCCTTTGTCTTACGTCTGCTTGTGATTTTTTAAAATAAAAAAAAACGATCAAAATTTGTCGTTTTTAGCCTATTTGCTAATTATTATATTTTTTTTCAAATCCAGGAACTGATAGAAAAATGTGGTTTTTAGATTATTATTAAAGAACGTTAGCTGCGTTCAAAACAAGTATCGCCCTTTGTCTTACGTCTGCTTGTGATTTTTTAAAATAAAAAAAAACGATCAAAATTTGTCGTTTTTAGCCTATTTGCTAATTATTATATTTTTTTTCAAATCCAGGAACTGATAGAAAAATGTGGTTTTTAGATTATTATTAAAGAACGTTAGCTGCGTTCAAAACATGTATCGCCCTTTGTCTTGCGTCTGTTTGTGATTTTTTAAAATAAAAAAAAAACGATCAAAATAAGTCGTTTTTAGCCTATTTGCTAATTATTATTATTTTTTTCAAATCCAGGAATTGATAGAAAAATGTGGTTTTTAGATTATTATTACAAAACGTTAGCTGCGTTCAAAACAAGTATCGCCTTTTGTCTTACGTCTGTTTGTTATTTTTTAAAATCAAAAAACCGATAGAAATATGTCATTTTTAGCCTATTCGCTAATTATTATTATTTTTTTTAAATCCAGGAACTGATAGAAAAATGTGGTTTTTAGATTATTATTAAAAAACGTTAGCTGCGTTCAAAACAAGTATCGCCTTTTGTCTTGCGTCTGTTTGTGATTTTTTAAAATAAAAAAAACGATCAAAATAAGTCGTTTTTAGCCTATTTGCTAATTATTATTATTTTTTTCAAATCCAGTAACTGATAGAAAAATGTGGTTTTTAGATTATTATTAAAGAACGTTAGCTGCGTTCAAAACAAGTATTGACTTTTGTCTTACGTCTGTTTGTTATTTTCTAAAATCAAAAAACCGATAAAAATATGTCGTTTTTAGCCTATTGGCTAATTATTATTATTTTTTGCAAATCCAGGAACTGATAAAAAGATGTGGTTTTTAGACTATTATTAAAAAACGTTAGCTGCGTTCAAAACAAGTATTGCTTTTTGTCTTACGTCTTTTTGTTATTTTTCAAAATAAAAAAACCGATAAAAATATTTCGTTTTTAGCCTATTCACTAATTATTATTATTTTTGCAAATCTAGGAATTGATAGAAAAATGTGGTTTTTAGATTATTATTACAAAACGTTAGCTGCGTTCAAAACAAGTATCGCCTTTTGTCTTACGTCTGTTTGTTATTTTTTAAAATCAAAAAACCGATAGAAATATGTCATTTTTAGCCTATTCGCTAATTATTATTATTTTTTTCAAATCCAGGTACTGATAGAAAAATGTGGTTTTTAGATTATTATTAAAAAACGTTAGTTGCGTTCAAAACAAGTATCGCCTTTTGTCTTACGTCTGTTTGTGATTTTTTAAAATAAAAAAAAACGATCAAAATAAGTCGTTTTTAGCCTATTTGCTAATTATTATTATTTTTTTCAAATCCAGGAACTGATAGAAAAATGTGGTTTTTAGATTATTATTAAAGAACGTTAGCTGCGTTCAAAACAAGTATCGTCCTTTGTCTTACGTCTGTTTGTGATTTTTTAAAATAAAAAAAAAACGATCAAAATAAGTCGTTTTTAGCCTATTTGCTAATTATTATTATTTTTTTCAAATCCAGGAACTGATAGAAAAATGTGGTTTTTAGATTATTATTAAAGAACGTTAGCTGCGTTCAAAGCAAGTATTGCCTTTTGTCTTACGTCTGTTTGTTATTTTCTAAAATCAAAAAACCGATAAAAATATGTCGTTTTTAGCCTATTCGCTAATTATTATTATTTTTTGCAAATCCAGGAACCGATAAAAAGATGTGGTTTTTAGATTATTATTAAAAAACGTTAGCTGCGTTCAAAACGTGTATCGCCCTTTGTCTTACGTCTGTTTGTGATTTTTTAAAATAAAAAAAAAAACGATCAAAATAAGTCGTTTTTAGCCTATTTGCTAATTATTATTATTATTTTTTTCAAATCCAGGAACTGATAGAAAAATGTGGTTTTTAAAATATTATTAAAGAACGTTAGCTGCGTTCAAAACAAGTACTGCCTTTTGTCTTACGTCTTTTTGTTATTTTTCAAAATAAAAAAACTGATAAAAATATGTCGTTTTTAGCCTATTCGCTAATTATTATTATTTTTTGCAAATCCAGGAACTGATAAAAAGATGTGCTTTTTAGACTATTATTAAAAAACGTTAGCTGCGTTGAAAACAAGTCTCGCCTTTTGTGTTACGTCTTTTTGTTATTTTTTAAAATCAAAAAACCGATAGAAATATGTCATTTTTAGCCTATTCGCTAATTATTATTATTTTTTTCAAATCCAGGAACTGATAGAAAAATGTTGTTTTTAGATTATTATTAAAAAACGTTAGCTGCGTTCAAAACAAGTATCGCCCTTTGTCTTACGTCTGTTTGTGATTTTTTAAAATAAAAAAAAATGATCAAAATATGTCGTTTTTAGCCTATTTGCTAATTATTATTATTTTTTTCAAATCCAGGAACTGATAGAAAAATGTGGTTTTTAGATTATTATTAAAGAACGTTAACTGCGTTCAAAACAGGTATCGCCCTTTGTCTTACGTCTGTTTGTGATTTTTTAAAATAAAAAAAAAAACGATCAAAATATGTCGTTTTTAGCCTATTTGCTAATTATTATAATTTTTTTCAAATCCAGGAACTGATAGAAAAATGTGGTTTTTAGATTATTATTAAAGAACGTTAGCTGCGTTCAAAACATGTATCGCCCTTTGTCTTACGTCTGTTTGTTATTTTTTAAAATAAAAAAACCGATAAAAATATGTCATTTTTAGCCTATTCGCTAATTATTATTATTTTTTGCAAATCCAGGAACTGATGGAATGATGTGGTTTTTAGATTATTATTACAAAACATTAGCTGGCTTCAAAAAAAGTATCGCCTTTTGTCTTACGTATGTTTGTGATTTTTTAAAATCAAAAAACCGATAAAAATATGTCGTTTTTAGCCTATTAGTTAATTATTATTATTTTTGCAAATCCAGGAACTGATAGAAAAATGTGGTTTTTAGATTATTATTAAAAAACATTAGCTGCGTTTAAAACATGTATCGCCCTTTGTCTTACGTCTGTTTGTGATTTTTTAAAATAAAAAAAAAAAACGATCAAAATAAGTCGTTTTTAGCCTATTTGCTAATTATTATTATTTTTTTCAAATCCAGAAACTGATAGAAAAATGTGATTTTTAGATTATTATTAAAGAACGTTAGCTGCGTTCAAAACAAGTATTGACTTTTGTCTTACGTCTGTTTGTTATTTTCTAAAATCAAAAAACCGATAAAAATATGTCGTTTTTAGCCTATTGGCTAATTATTATTATTTTTTGCAAATCCAGGATCTGATAAAAAGATGTGGTTTTTAGATTATTATTAAAAAACGTTAGCTGCGTTCAAAACAAGTATTGCTTTTTGTCTTACGTCTTTTTGTTATTTTTCAAAATAAAAAAACCGATAAAAATATTTCGTTTTTAGCCTATTCGCTAATTATTATTATTTTTGCAAATCCAGGAATTGATAGAAAAATGTGGTTTTTAGATTATTATTACAAAACGTTAGCTGCGTTCAAAACAAGTATCGCCTTTTGTCTTACGTCTGTTTGTTATTTTTTAAAATCAAAAAACCGATAGAAATATGTCATTTTTAGCCTATTCGCTAATTATTATTATTTTTTTTTAAATCCAGGAACTGATAGAAAAATGTGGTTTTTAGATTATTATTAAAAAACGTTAGCTGCGTTCAAAACAAGTATCGCCCTTTGTCTTACGTCTGTTTGTGATTTTTTAAAATAAAAAAAAATGATCAAAATATGTCATTTTTAGCCTATTCGCTAATTATTATGATTTTTTTCAAATCCAGGAACTGATAGAAAAATGTTGTTTTTAGATTATTATTAAAGAACGTTAGCTGCGTTCAAAACAAGTATCGCCCTTTGTCTTACGTCTGTTTGTGATTTTTTAAAATAAAAAAAACGATCAAAATTTGTCGTTTTTAGCCTATTTGCTAATTATTATTATTTTTTTCAAATCCAGGAACTGATAGAAAAATGTGGTTTTTAGATTATTATTAAAGAACGTTAGCTGAGTTCAAAACAAGCGTCGCCTTGTGTCTTGCGTCTTTTTGCAATTTTTTAAAATAAAAAAAAACCGATAAAAATTTTAGCCTATTCGCTAATTATTATTATTTACTGCAAATCCAGGAACTGATAGAAAAATGTTGTTTTTAGATTATTATTAAAAAACGTTAGCTGCGTTCAAAACAGGTACCGCCTTTTGTCTTACGTCTGTTTGTGATTTTTTAAAATAAAAAAAAACAATCAAAATATGTCGTTTTTAGCCTATTTGCTAATTATTATTATTTTTTTCAAATCAAGGAACTGATAGAAAAATGTGGTTTTTAGATTATTATTAAAGAACGTTAGCTGCGTTCAAAACAAGTATCGCCCTTTGTCTTACGTCTGTTTGTGATTTTTTAAAATAAAAAAAAACGATCAAAATATGTCGTTTTTAGCCTATTTGCTAATTATTATTATTTTTTTCAAATCCAGGAACTGATAGAAAAATGTGGTTTTTAGATTGTTATTAAAGAACGTTAGCTGCGTTCAAAACAAGTATCGCCTTTTGTCTTACGTCTGTTTGTGATTTTTTAAAATAAAAAAAAACGATTAAAATATGTCGTTTTTAGCCTATTTGCTAATTATTATTATTTTTTTCAAATCCAGGAACTGATAGAAAAATGTGGTTTTTAGATTATTATTAAAGAACGTTAGCTGCGTTCAAAACAAGTATCGCCTTTTGTCTTACGTCTGTTTGTGATTTTTTAAAATAAAAAAAAAACGATCAAAATATGTCGTTTTTAGCCTATTTGCTAATTATTATTATTTTTTTCAAACCCAGGAACTGATAGAAAAATGTGTTTTTTAGATTGTTATTAAAAAACGTTAGCTGCGTTCAAAATAAGTATCGGCCTTTGTCTTACGTCTGTTTGTGATTTTTTGTGATAAAAATAAAACGATCAAAATATGTCGTTTTTAGCCTATTTGCTAGTTATTATTATTTTTTCAAATCCAGGAACTGATACAAAAATGTAGTTTTTAGATTATTATTAAAGAACGTTAGCTGCGTTCAAAACAAGTATAGCCCTTTGTCTTACGTCTGTTTGTGATTTTTTAAAATAAAAAAAAAACGATCAAAGTATGTCGTTTTTAGCCTATTTGCTAATTATTATTATTTTTTTCAAATCCAGGAACTGATAGAAAAATGTGGTTTTTAGATTATTATTAAAGAACGTTAGCTGCGTTCAAAACAAGTATCGCCTTTTGTCTTACGTCTGTTTGTGATTTTTCAAAATAAAAAAAAAACGATCAAAATATGTCGTTTTTAGCCTATTTGCTAATTATTATTATTATTTTCAAATCCAGGAACTGATAGAAAAATGTGGTTTTTAGATTATTATTAAAGAACGTTAGCTGCGTTCAAAACAAGTATCGCCCTTTGTCTTACGTCTGCTTGTGATTTTTTAAAATAAAAAAAAACGATCAAAATTTGTCGTTTTTAGCCTATTTGCTAATTATTATAATTTTTTTCAAATCCAGGAACTGATAGAAAAATGTGGTTTTTAGATTATTATTAAAGAACGTTAGCTGCGTTCAAAATATGTATCGCCCTTTGTCTTACGTCTGTTTGTTATTTTTTAAAATAAAAAAACCGATAAAAATATGTCATTTTTAGCCTATTCGCTAATTATTATTATTTTTTGCAAATCCAGGAACTGATGGAATGATGTGGTTTTTAGATTATTATTACAAAACATTAGCTGCCTTCAAAAAAAGTATCGCCTTTTGTCTTACGTATGTATGTGATTTTTTAAAATCAAAAAACCGATAAAAATATGTCGTTTTTAGCCTATTAGTTAATTAGTATTATTTTTGCAAATCCAGGAACTGATAGAAAAATGTGGTTTTTAGATTATTATTAAAAACCGTTAGCTGCGTTCAAAACAAGTATCGCCCTTTGTCTTACGTCTGTTTGTGATTTTTAAAATAAAAAAAAACGATCAAAATATGTCGTTTTTAGCCTATTTGCTAATTATTATTATTTTTTTCAAATCCAGGAACTGATAGAAAAATGTGGTTTTTAGATTGTTATTAAAGAACGTTAGCTGCGTTCAAAACAATTATCGCCTTTTGTCTTACGTCTGTTTGTGATTTTTTAAAATAAAAAAAAAACGATCAAAATATGTCGTTTTTAGCCTATTTGCTAATTATTATTATTTTTTTCAAATCCAGGAACTGATAGAAAAATGTGGTTTTTAGATTATTATTAAAGAACGTTAGCTGCGTTCAAAACAAGTATCGCCTTTTGTCTTACGTCTGTTTGTGATTTTTTAAAATAAAAAAAAACGATCAAAATATGTCGTTTTTAGCTTATTTGCTAATTATTATTATTTTTTTCAAATCCAGGAACTGATAGAAAAATGTGGTTTTTAGATTGTTATTAAAAAACGTTAGCTGCGTTCAAAATAAGTATCGCCCTTTGTCTTACGTCTGTTTGTGATTTTTTGTAATAAAAATAAAACGATCAAAATATGTCGTTTTTAGCCTATATGCTAGTTATTATTATTTTTTCAAATGCAGGAACTGATACAAAAATGTAGTTTTTAGATTATTATTAAAGAACGTTAGCTGCGTTCAAAACAAGTATAGCCCTTTGTCTTACGTCTGTTTGTGATTTTTTAAAATAAAAAAAAAACGATCAAAATATGTCGTTTTTAGCCTATTTGCTAATTATTATTATTTTTTTCAAATCCAGGAACTGATAGAAAAATGTGGTTTTTAGATTATTATTAAAGAACGTTAGCTGCGTTCAAAACATGTATCGCCCTTTGTCTTACGTCTGTTTGTGATTTTTTGAAATAAAAAAAAAACGATCAAAATATGTCGTTTTTAGCCTATTTGCTAATTATTATTATTTTTTTCAAATCCATGAACTGATAGAAAAATGTGGTTTTTAGATTATTATTAAAGAACGTTAGCTGCGTTCAAAACAAGTATCGCCCTTTGTCTTACGTCTGTTTGTGATTTTTTAAAATAAAAAAAAAACGATCAAAATATGTCGTTTTTAGCCTATTTGCTAATTATTATTATTTTTTTCAAATCCAGGAACTGATAGAAAAATGTGGTTTTTAGATTATTATTAAAGAACGTTAGCTGCGTTCAAAACATGTATCGCCCTTTGTCTTACGTCTGTTTGTGATTTTTTGAAATAAAAAAAAAACGATCAAAATATGTCGTTTTTAGCCTATTTGCTAATTATTATTATTTTTTTCAAATCCAGGAACTGATAGAAAAATGTGGTTTTTAGATTATTATTAAAGAACGTTAGCTGCGTTCAAAACATGTATCGCCCTTTGTCTTACGTCTGTTTGTGATTTTTTGAAATAAAAAAAAAACGATCAAAATATGTCGTTTTTAGCCTATTTGCTAATTATTATTATTTTTTTCAAATCCAGGAACTGATAGAAAAATGTGGTTTTTAGATTATTATTAAAGAACGTTAGCTGCGTTCAAAACAAGTATCGCCCTTTGTCTTACGTCTGTTTGTGATTTTTTAAAATAAAAAAAAAACGATCAAAATATGTCGTTTTTAGCCTATTTGCTAATTATTATATTTTTTTTCAAATCCAGGAACTGATAGAAAAATGTGGTTTTTAGATTATTATTAAAGAACGTTAGCTGCGTTCAAAACATGTATCGCCCTTTGTCTTGCGTCTGTTTGTGATTTTTTAAAATAAAAAAAACGATCAAAATAAGTCGTTTTTAGCCTATTTGCTAATTATTATTATTTTTTTCAAATCCAGGAACTGATAGAAAAATGTGGTTTTTAGATTATTATTAAAGAACGTTAGCTGCGTTCAAAACAAGTATTGACTTTTGTCTTACGTCTGTTTGTTATTTTCTAAAATCAAAAAACCGATAAAAATATGTCGTTTTTAGCCTATTGGCTAATTATTATTATTTTTTGCAAATCCAGGAACTGATAAAAAGATGTGGTTTTTAGACTATTATTAAAAAACGTTAGCTGCGTTCAAAACAAGTATTGCTTTTTGTCTTACGTCTTTTTGTTATTTTTCAAAATAAAAAAACCGATAAAAATATTTCGTTTTTAGCCTATTCGCTAATTATTATTATTTTTGCAAATCCAGGAATTGATAGAAAAATGTGGTTATAAGATTATTATTACAAAACGTTAGCTGCGTTCAAAACAAGTATAGCCCTTTGTCTTACGTCTGTTTGTGATTTTTTAAAATAAAAAAAAAACGATAAAAATATGTCGTTTTTAGCCTATTTGCTAATTATTATTATTTTTTTCAAATCCAGGAACTGATAGAAAAATGTGGTTTTTAGATTATTATTAAAGAACGTTAGCTGCGTTCAAAACAAGTATCGCCTTTTGTCTTACGTCTGTTTGTGATTTTTCAAAATAAAAAAAAAACGATCAAAATATGTCGTTTTTAGCCTATTTGCTAATTATTATTATTTTTTTCAAATCCAGGAACTGATAGAAAAATGTGGTTTTTAGATTATTATTAAAGAACGTTAGCTGCGTTCAAAACAAGTATCGCCCTTTGTCTTACGTCTGCTTGTGATTTTTTAAAATAAAAAAAAACGATCAAAATTTGTCGTTTTTAGCCTATTTGCTAATTATTATATTTTTTTTCAAATCCAGGAACTGATAGAAAAATGTGGTTTTTAGATTATTATTAAAGAACGTTAGCTGCGTTCAAAACATGTATCGCCCTTTGTCTTACGTCTGTTTGTGATTTTTTAAAATAAAAAAAAACGATCAAAATAAGTCGTTTTTAGCCTATTTGCTAATTATTATTATTTTTTTCAAATCCAGGAATTGATAGAAAAATGTGGTTTTTAGATTATTATTACAAAACGTTAGCTGCGTTCAAAACAAGTATCGCCTTTTGTCTTACGTCTGTTTGTTATTTTTTAAAATCAAAAAACCGATAGAAATATGTCATTTTTAGCCTATTCGCTAATTATTATTATTTTTTGCAAATCCAAGAATTGATAGAAAAATGTGGTTTTTAGATTATTATTAAAAAACGTTAGCTGCGTTCAAAACATGTATCGCCCTTTGTCTTACGTCTGTTTGGGATTTTTTAAAATAAAAAAAAAAACGATCAAAATAAGTCGTTTTTAGCCTATTTGCTAATTATTATTATTTTTTTCAAATCCAGGAACTGATAGAAAAATGTGGTTTTTAAAATATTATTAAATAACGTTAGCTGCGTTCAAAACAAGTATTGACTTTTGTCTTACGTCTGTTTGTTATTTTCTAAAATCAAAAAACCGATAAAAATATGTCGTTTTTAGCCTATTGGCTAATTATTATTATTTTTTGCAAATCCAGGAACTGATAAAAAGATGTGGTTTTTAGACTATTATTAAAAAACGTTAGCTGCGTTCAAAACAAGCATTGTTTTTTGTCTTACGTCTTTTTGTTATTTTTCAAAATAAAAAAACCGATAAAAATATTTCGTTTTTAGCCTATTCGCTAATTATTATTATTTTTGCAAATCCAGGAATTGATAGAAAAATGTGGTTTTTAGATTATTATTACAAAACGTTAGCTGCGTTCAAAACAAGTATCGCCTTTTGTCTTACGTCTGTTTGTTATTTTTTAAAATCAAAAAACCGATAGAAATATGTCATTTTTAGCCTATTCGCTAATTATTATTATTTTTTTCAAATCCAGGTACTGATAGAAAAATGTGGTTTTTAGATTATTATTAAAAAACGTTAGCTGCGTTCAAAACAAGTATCGTCTTTTGTCTTACGTCTGTTTGTGATTTTTTAAAATAAAAAAAAACGATCAAAATAAGTCGTTTTTAGCCTATTTGCTAATTATTATTATTTTTTTCAAATCCAGGAACTGATAGAAAAATGTGGTTTTTAGATTATTATTAAAGAACGTTAGCTGCGTTCAAAGCAAGTATTGCCTTTTATCTTACGTCTGTTTGTTATTTTCTAAAATCAAAAAACCGATAAAACTATGTCGTTTTTAGCCTATTCGCTAATTATTATTATTTTTTGCAAATCCAGGAACCGATAAAAAGATGTGGTTTTTAGATTATTATTAAAAAACGTTAGCTGCGTTCAAAACAAGTATTGCTTTTTGTCTTACGTCTTTTTGTTATTTTTCAAAATAAAAAAATCGATAAAAATATTTCGTTCTTAGCCTATTCGCTAATTATTATTATTTTTGCAAATCCAGGAATTGATAGAAAAATGTGGTTTTTAGATTATTATTAAAAAACGTTAGCTGCGTTCAAAACATGTATCGCCCTTTGTCTTACGTCTGTTTGTGATTTTTTAAAATAAAAAAAAAAAACGATCAAAATAAGTCGTTTTTAGCCTATTTGCTAATTATTATTATTTTTTTCAAATCCAGGAACTGATAGAAAAATGTGGTTTTTAAAATATTATTAAAGAACGTTAGCTGCGTTCAAAACAAGTACTGCCTTTTGTCTTACGTCTTTTTGCAATTTTTTAAAATAAAAAAAAACCGATAAAAATTTTAGCCTATTCGCTAATTAATATTATTTACTGCAAATCCAGGAACTGATAGAAAAATGTTGTTTTTAGATTATTATTAAAAAACGTTAGCTGCGTTCAAAACAAGTATCGCCCTTTTTCTTACGTCTGTTTGTGATTTTTTAAAATAAAAAAAAACGATCAAAATATGTCGTTTTTAGCCTATTTGCTAATTATTATTATTTTTTTCAAATCCAGGAACTGATAGAAAAATGTGGTTTTTAGATTATTATTAAAGAACGTTAGCTGCGTTCAAAACATGTATCGCCCTTTGTCTTACGTCTGTTTGTGATTTTTTGAAATAAAAAAAAACGATCAAAATATGTCGTTTTTAGCCTATTTGCTAATTATTATTATTTTTTTCAAATCCAGGAACTGATAGAAAAATGTGGTTTTTAGATTGTTATTAAAGAACGTTAGCTGCGTTCAAAACAAGTATCGCCTTTTGTCTTACGTCTGTTTGTGATTTTTTAAAATAAAAAAAAAACGATCAAAATATGTCGTTTTTAGCCTATTTGCTAATTATTATTATTTTTTTCAAATCCAGGAACTGATAGAAAAATGTGGTTTTTAGATTATTATTAAATAACGTTAGCTGCGTTCAAAACAAGTATCGCCTTTTGTCTTACGTCTGTTTGTGATTTTTTAAAATAAAAAAAAACGATCAAAATATGTCGTTTTTAGCCTATTCGCTAATTATTACTATTTTTTTCAAATCCAGGAACTGATAGAAAAATGTGGTTTTTAGATTATTATTAAAAAACGTTAGCTGCGTTCAAAACAAGTATCGCCTTTTGTCTTACGTCTGTTTGTGATTTTTTAAAATAAAAAAAACGATCAAAATAAGTCGTTTTTAGCCTATTTGCTAATTATTATTATTTTTTTCAAATCCAGGAACTGATAGAAAAATGTGGTTTTTAGATTATTATTAAAGAACGTTAGCTGCGTTCAAAACAAGTATTGACTTTTGTCTTACGTCTGTTTGTTATTTTCTAAAATCAAAAAACCGATAAAAATATGTCGTTTTTAGCCTATTGGCTAATTATTATTATTTTTTGCAAATCCAGGAACTGATAAAAAGATGTGGTTTTTAGACTATTATTAAAAAACGTTAGCTGCGTTCAAAACAAGTATTGTTTTTTGTCTTACGTCTTTTTGTTATTTTTCAAAATAAAAAAACCGATAAAAATATTTCGTTTTTAGCCTATTCGCTAATTATTATTATTTTTGCAAATCCAGGAATTGATAGAAAAATGTGGTTTTTAGATTATTATTACAAAACGTTAGCTGCGTTCAAAACAAGTATCGCCTTTTGTCTTACGTCTGTTTGTGATTTTTTAAAATAAAAAAAAACGATCAAAATAAGTCGTTTTTAGCCTATTTGCTAATTATTATTATTTTTTTCAAATCCAGGAACTGATAGAAAAATGTGGTTTTTAGATTATTATTAAAGAACGTTAGCTGCGTTCAAAGCAAGTATTGCCTTTTATCTTACGTCTGTTTGTTATTTTCTAAAATCAAAAAACCGATAAAAATATGTCGTTTTTAGCCTATTCGCTAATTATTATTATTTTTTGCAAATCCAGGAACCGATAAAAAGATGTGGTTTTTAGATTATTATTAAAAAACGTTAGCTGCGTTCAAAACAAGTATTGCTTTTTGTCTTACGTCTTTTTGTTATTTTTCAAAATAAAAAAATCGATAAAAATATTTCGTTCTTAGCCTATTCGCTAATTATTATTATTTTTGCAAATCCAGGAATTGATAGAAAAATGTGGTTTTTAGATTATTATTAAAAAACGTTAGCTGCGTTCAAAACATGTATCGCCCTTTGTCTTACGTCTGTTTGTGATTTTTTAAAATAAAAAAAAAACGATCAAAATAAGTCGTTTTTAGCCTATTTGCTAATTATTATTATTTTTTTCAAATCCAGGAACTGATAGAAAAATGTGGTTTTTAAAATATTACTAAAGAACGTTAGCTACGTTCAAAACAAGTACTGCCTTTTGTCTTACGTCTTTTTGCAATTTTTTAAAATAAAAAAAAAACCGATAAAAATTTTAGCCTATTCGCTAATTAATATTATTTACTGCAAATCCAGGAACTGATAGAAAAATGTTGTTTTTAGATTATTATTAAAAAACGTTAGCTGCGTTCAAAACAAGTATCGCCCTTTGTCTTACGTCTGTTTGTGATTTTTTAAAATAAAAAAACACGATCAAAATATGTCGTTTTTAGCCTATTTGCTAATTATTATTTTTTTTTTCAAATCCAGGAACTGATAGAAAAATGTGGTTTTTAGATTATTATTAAAGAACGTTAGCTGCGTTCAAAACAAGTATCGCCCTTTGTCTTACGTCTGTTTGTGATTTTTTAAAATAAAAAAAAAACGATCAAAATATATCGTTTTTAGCCTATTTGCTAATTATTATAATTTTTTTCAAATCCAGGAACTGATAGAAAAATGTGGTTTTTAGATTATTATTAAAGAACGTTAGCTGAGTTCAAAACATGTATCGCCTTTTGTCTTACGTCTGTTTGTTATTTTTTAAAATAAAAAAACCGATAAAAATATGTCATTTTTAGCCTATTCGCTAATTATTATTATTTTTTGCAAATCCAGGAACTGATGGAATGATGTGGTTTTTAGATTATTATTACAAAACATTAGCTGCCTTCAAAAAAAGTATCGCCTTTTGTCTTACGTATGTTTGTGATTTTTTAAGATCAAAAAACCGATAAAAATATGTCGTTTCTAGCCTTTTAGTTAATTATTATTATTTTTGCAAATCCAGCAACTGATAGAAAAATGTGGTTTTTAGATTTTTATTAAAAAACGTTAGCTGCGTTCAAAACATGTATCGCCCTTTGTCTTACGTCTGTTTGTGATTTTTTAAAATAAAAAAAAAACGATCAAAATAAGTCGTTTTTAGCCTATTTGCTAATTATTATTATTTTTTTCAAATCCAGGAACTGATAGAAAAATGTGGTTTTTAGATTATTATTAAAGAACGTTAGCTTCGTTCAAAACAAGTATTGACTTTTGTCTTACGTCTGTTTGTTATTTTCTAAAATCAAAAAACCGATAAAAATATGTCGTTTTTAGCCTATTGGCTAATTATTATTATTTTTTGCAAATCCAAGAACTGATAAAAAGATGTGGTTTTTAGATTATCATTAAAAAACGTTAGCTGCGTTCAAAACAAGTATTGCTTTTTGTCTTACGTCTTTTTGTTATTTTTCAAAATAAAAAAACCGATAAAAATATTTCGTTTTTAGCCTATTCGCTAATTATTATTATTTTTGCAAATCCAGGAATTGATAGAAAAATGTGGTTTTTAGATTATTATTACAAAACGTTAGCTGCGTTCAAAACAAGTATCGCCTTTTGTCTTACGTCTGTTTGTGATTTTTTAAAATAAAAAAAAACGATCAAAATAAGTCGTTTTTAGCCTATTTGCTAATTATTATTATTTTTTTCAAATCCAGGAACTGATAGAAAAATGTGGTTTTTAGATTATTATTAAAGAACGGTAGCTGCGTTTAAAACAAGTATCGCCTTGTGTCTTACGTCTTTTTGGAATTTTTTAAAATAAAAAAAACCTTTAAAAATTTTAGCCTATTTGCTAATTATTATTATTTTTTTCAAATCCAGGAACTGATAGAAAAATGTGGTTTTTAGATTATTACTAAAAAACGTTATCTGCGTTCAAAACAAGTATCGCCCTTTGTCTTACGTCTGTTTGTGATTTTTTAAAATAAAAAAAATACGATCAAAATAAGTCGTTTTTAGCCTATTTGCTAATTATTATTATTTTTTTCAAATCCAGGAACTGATAGAAAAATGTGGTTTTTAGATTATTATTAAAGAACGTTAGCTGCGTTCAAAAAAAGTATTGCCTTTTGTCTTACGTCTGTTTGTTATTTTCTAAAATCAAAAAACCGATAAAAATATGTCGTTTTTAGCCTTTTCGCTAATTATTATTATTTTTTGCAAATCCAGGAACCGATAAAAAGATGTGGTTTTTAGATTATTATTAAAAAACGTTAGCTGCGTTCAAAACAAGTATTGCTTTTTGTCTTACGTCTTTTTGTTATTTTTCAAAATAAAAAAACCGATAAAAATATTTCGTTCTTAGCCTATTCGCTAATTATTATTATTTTTGCAAATCCAGGAATTGATAGAAAAATGTGGTTTTTAGATTATTATTAAAAAACGTTAGCTGCGTTCAAAACATGTATCGCCCTTTGTCTTACGTCTGTTTGTGATTTTTTAAAATAAAAAAAAAACGATCAAAATAAGTCGTTATTAGCCTATTTGCTAATTATTATAATTTTTTTCAAATCCAGGAACTGATAAAAAAATGTGGTTTTTAAAATATTATTAAAGAACGTTAGGTGCCTTCAAAACAAGTACTGCCTTTTGTCTTACGTCTTTTTGTTATTTTCTAAAATCAAAAAACCGCTATTCGCTAATTATTATTATTTTTGCAAGTCCAGGAACTGATAAAAAGATGTGCTTTTTATATTATTATTAAAAAACGTTAGCTGCGTTCAAAACAAGTATCGCCTTTTGTCTTACGTCTTTTTGCTATTTTTTAAAATCAAAAAACTGATAGAAATATGTCATTTTTAGCCTATTCGCTAATTATTATTATTTTTTTCAAATCCAGGAACTGATAGAAAAATTTTGTTTTTAGATTATTATTAAAAAACGTTAGCTGCGTTCAAAACAAGTATCGCCCTTTGTCTTACGTCTGTTTGTGATTTTTTAAAATAAAAAAAAATTATCAAAATAAGTCGTTTTTAGCCTATTTGCTAATTATTATTATTTTTTTCAAATCCAGGAACTAATAAAAAAATGTGGTTTTTAGATTATTATTAAAGAACGTTAGCTGCGTTTAAAACAATCGTCGCCTTGTGTCTTACGTCTTTTTGCAATTTTTTAAAATAAAAAAAAACCGATAAAAATTTTAGCCTATTCGATGATTATTATTATTTTTTTCAAATCCAGGAACTGATAGAAAAATGTTGTTTTTAGATTATTATTAAAGAACGGTAGCTGCGTTCAAAACAAGTATCGCCCTTTGTCTTACGTCTGTTTGTGATTTTTTAAAATAAAAAAAAAACAATCAAAATTTGTCGTTTTTAGCCTATTTGCTAATTATTATTATTTTTTTCAAATCCAGGAACTGATAGAAAAATGTGGTTTTTAGATTATTATAAAAGTACGTTAGCTGCGTTCAAAACAAGTATCGCCTTTTGTCTTACGTCTGTTTGTGATTTTTTGAAATAAAAAAAAACGATCAAAATATGTCGTTTTTAGCCTATTTGCTAATTATTATTATTTTTTTCAAATCCAGGAACTGATAGAAAAATGTGGTTTTTAGATTATTATTAAAGAACTTTAGCTGCGTTCAAAACAAGTATCGCCTTTTGTCTTACGTCTTTTTGTTATTTTTTAAAATCAAAAAACCGATAGAAATATGTCATTTTTAGCCTATTCGCTAATTATTATTATTTTTTTCAAATCCAGGGACTGATAGAAAAATGTTGTTTTTAGATTATTATTAAAAAACGTTAGCTGCGTTCAAAACAAGTATCGCCCTTTGTCTTACGTCTGTTTGTGATTTTTTAAAATAAAAAAAAATGATCAAAATAAGTCGTTTTTAGCCTATTTGCTAATTATTATTATTTTTTTCAAATCCAGGAACTGATAGAAAAATGTTGTTTTTAGATTATTATTAAAAAACGTTAGCTGCGTTCAAAACAAGTATCGCCTTTTGTCTTACGTCTGTTTATTATTTTTTAAAATCAAAAAACCGATAGAAATATGTCATTTTTAGCCTATTCGCTAATTATTATTATTTTTTTCAAATCCAGGTACTGATAGAAAAATGTGGTTTTCAGATTATTATTAAAAAACGTTAGCTGCGTTCAAAACAAGTATCGCCTTTTGTCTTACGTCTGTTTGTGATTTTTTAAAATAAAAAAAAACGATCAAAATAAGTCGTTTTTAGCCTATTTGCTAATTTTTATTATTTTTTTCAAATCCAGGAACTGATAGAAAAATGTGGTTTTTAGATTATTATTAAAGAACGTTAGCTGCGTTCAAAGCAAGTATTGCCTTTTGTCTTACGTCTGTTTGTGATTTTTTAAAATAAAAAAAAAACGATCAAAATAAGTCGTTTTTAGCCTATTTGCTAATTATTATTATTTTTTTCAAATCCAGGAACTGATAGAAAAATGTGGTTTTAGATTATTATTAAAGAACGTTTTTATACTATTATTAAAAAACGTTAGCTGCGTTCAAAACAAGTATCGCCTTTTGTCTTACGTCTTTTTGCTATTTTTTAAAATCAAAAAACTGATAGAAATATGTCATTTTTAGCCTATTCGCTAATTATTATTATTTTTTTCAAATCCAGGAACTGATAGAAATATGTTGTTTTTAGATTATTATTAAAAAACGTTAGCTGCGTTCAAAACAAGTATCGCCCTTTGTCTTACGTCTGTTTGTGATTTTTTAAAATAAAAAAAAAATGATCAAAATAAGTCGTTTTTAGCCTATTTGCTAATTATTATTATTTCTTTCAAATCCAGGAACTGATAGAAAAATGTGGTTTTTAGATTATTATTAAAGAACGTTAGCTGCGTTTAAAACAATCGTCGCCTTGTGTCTTACGTCTTTTTGCAATTTTTTAAAATAAAAAAAAACCGATAAAAATTTTAGATAGAAAAATGTTGTTTTTAGATTATTATTAAAGAACGGTAGCTGCGTTCAAAACAAGTATCGCCCTTTGTCTTACGTCTGTTTGTGATTTTTTAAAATAAAAAAAAAACAATCAAAATTTGTCGTTTTTAGCCTATTTGCTAATTATTATTATTTTTTTCAAATCCAGGAACTGATAGAAAAATGTGGATTTTAGATTATTATAAAAGAACGTTAGCTGCGTTCAAAACAAGTATCGCCTTTTGTCTTACGTCTGTTTGTGATTTTTTAAAATAAAAAAAAAACAATCAAAATTTGTCGTTTTTAGCCTATTTGCTAATTATTATTAGTTTTTTCAAATCCAGGAACTGATAGAAAAATGTGGTTTTTAGATTATTATTAAAGAACGTTAGCTGCGTTTAAAACAATCGTCGCCTTGTGTCTTACGTCTTTTTGCAATTTTTTAAAATAAAAAAAAACCGATAAAAATTTTAGATAGAAAAATGTTGTTTTTAGATTATTATTAAAGAACGGTAGCTGCGTTCAAAACAAGTATCGCCCTTTGTCTTACGTCTGTTTGTGATTTTTTAAAATAAAAAAAAAACAATCAAAATTTGTCGTTTTTAGCCTATTTGCTAATTATTATTATTTTTTTCAAATCCAGGAACTGATAGAAAAATGTGGATTTTAGATTATTATAAAAGAACGTTAGCTGCGTTCAAAACAAGTATCGCCTTTTGTCTTACGTCTGTTTGTGATTTTTTGAAATAAAAAAAAACGATCAAAATATGTCGTTTTTAGCCTATTTGCTAATTATTATTATTTTTTTCAAATCCAGGAACTGATAGAAAAATGTGGATTTTAGATTATTATAAAAGAACGTTAGCTGCGTTCAAAACAAGTATCGCCCTTTGTCTTACGTCTGTTTGTGATTTTTTAAAATTAAAAAAAATGATCAAAACAAGTCGTTTTTAGCCTATTTGCTAATTATTATTATTTTTTTTAAATCCAGGAACTGATAGAAAAATGTTGTTTTTAGATTATTATTAAAGAACGGTAGCTGCGTTCAAAACAAGTATCGCCCTTTGTTTTACGTCTGTTTGTGATTTTTTAAAATAAAAAAAAATGATCAAAATAAGTCGTTTTTAGCCTATTTGCTAATTATTATTATTTTTTTCAAATCCAGGAACTGATAGAAAAATGTTGTTTTTAGATTATTATTAAAGAACGGTAGCTGCGTTCAAAACAGGTATCGCCCTTTGTCTTACGTCTGTTTGTGATTTTTTAAAATAAAAAAAAATGGTCAAAATAAGTCGTTTTTAGCCTATTTGCTAATTATTATTATTTTTTTCAAATCCAGGAACTGATAGAAAAATGTGGTTTTTAGATTATTATTAAAGAACGTTAGCTGCGTTTAAAACAATCGTCGCCTTGTGTCTTACGTCTTTTTGCAATTTTTTAAAATAAAAAAAAACCGATAAAAATTTTAGCCTATTCGCTAATTATTATTATTTACTGCAAATCCAGGAACTGATAGAAAAATGTTGTTTTTAGATTATTATTAAAAAACGTTAGCTGCGTTCAAAACAAGTATCGTCCTTTGTCTTACGTCTGTTTGTGATTTTTTAAAATAAAAAAAAATGATCAAAATAAGTCGTTTTTAGCCTATTTGCTAATTATTATTATTTTTTTCAAATCCAGGAACTGATAGAAAAATGTTGTTTTTAGATTATTATTAAAGAACGGTAGCTGCGTTCAAAACAAGTATCGCCCTTTGTCTTACGTCTGTTTGTGATTTTTTAAAATAAAAAAAAAATGATCAAAATAAGTCGTTTTTAGCCTATTTGCTAATTATTATTATTTTTTTCAAATCCAAGAACTGATAGAAAAATGTGGTTTTTAGATTATTATTAAAGAACGTTAGCTGCGTTTAAAACAATCGTCGCCTTGTGTCTTACGTCTTTTTGCAATTTTTTAAAATAAAAAAAAACCGATAAAAATTTTAGCCTATTCGCTAATTATTATTATTTACTGCAAATCCAGGAACTGATAGAAAAATGTTGTTTTTAGATTATTATTAAAAAACGTTAGCTGCGTTCAAAACAAGTATCGTCCTTTGTCTTACGTCTGTTTGTGATTTTTTAAAATAAAAAAAAATGATCAAAATAAGTCGTTTTTAGCCTATTTGCTAATTATTATTATTTTTTTCAAATCCAGGAACTGATAGAAAAATGTGGTTTTTAGATTATTACTAAAGAACGTTAGCTGCGTTTAAAACAATCGTCGCCTTGTGTCTTATGTCTTTTTGAAATTTTTTAAAATAAAAAAAAACCGATAAAAATTTTAGCCTATTCGCTAATTATTATTATTTACTGCAAATCCAGGAACTGATAGAAAAATGTTGTTTTTAGATTATTATTAAAAAACGTTAGCTGCGTTCAAAACAAGTATCGCCCTTTGTTTTACGTCTGTTTGTGATTTTTTAAAATAAAAAAAATGATCAAAATATGTCATTTTTAGCCTATTCGCTAATTATTATTATTTTTTTCAAATCCAGGAACTGATAGAAAAATGTTGTTTTTAGATTATTATTAAAGAACGGTAGCTGCGTTCAAAACAAGTATCGCCCTTTGTCTTACGTCTGTTTGTGATTTTTTAAAATAAAAAAAAAACGATCAAAATATGTCGTTTTTAGCCTATTTGCTAATTATTATTATTTTTTTCAAATCCAGGAACTGATAGAAAAATGTGGTTTTTAGATTATTATTAAAGAACGTTAGCTGCGTTCAAAACAAGTATCGCCTTTTGTCTTACGTCTGTTTGTGATTTTTTGAAATAAAAAAAAACGATCAAAATATGTCGTTTTTAGCCTATTTGCTAATTATTATTATTTTTATCAAATCCAGGAACTGATAGAAAAATGTGGTTTTTAGATTATTATTAAAGAACGTTAGCTGCGTTTAAAACAATCGTCGCCTTGTGTCTTACGTCTTTTTGCAATTTTTTAAAATAAAAAAAACCGATAAAAATTTTAGCCTATTCGCTAATTATTATTATTTACTGCAAATCCAGGAACTGATAGAAAAATGTTGTTTTTAGATTATTATTAAAAAACGTTAGCTGCGTTCAAAACAAGTATCGCCCTTTGTCTTACGTCTGTTTGTGATTTTTTTAAATAAAAAAAAATGATCAAAATATGTCATTTTTAGCCTATTCGCTAATTATTATTATTTTTTTCAAATCCAGGAACTGATAGAAAAATGTTGTTTTTAGATTATTATTAAAGAACGGAAGCTGCGTTCAAAACAAGTATCGCCCTTTGTCTTACGTCTGTTTGTGATTTTTTAAAATAAAAAAAAACGATCAAAATATGTCGTTTTTAGCCTATTTGCTAATTATTATTATTTTTTTCAAATCCAGGAACTGATAGAAAAATGTGGTTTTTAGATTATTATTAAAGAACGTTAGCTGCGTTCAAAACAAGTATCGCCTTTTGTCTTACGTCTGTTTGTGATTTTTTGAAATAAAAAAAATGATCAAAATATGTCGTTTTTAGCCTATTTGCTAATTATTATTATTTTTTTCAAATCCAGGAACTGATAGAAAAATGTGGTTTTTAGATTATTATTAAAGAACGTTAGCTGCGTTTAAAACAATCGTCGCCTTGTGTCTTACGTCTTTTTGCAATTTTTTAAAATAAAAAAAAACCGATAAAAATTTTAGCCTATTCGCTAATTATTATTATTTACTGCAAATCCAGGAACTGATAGAAAAATGTTGTTTTTAGATTATTATTAAAAAACGTTAGCTGCGTTCAAAACAAGTATCGTCTTTTGTCTTACGTCTGTTTGTGATTTTTTAAAATAAAAAAAAATGATCAAAATAAGTCGTTTTTAGCCTATTTGCTAATTATTATTATTTTTTTCAAATCCAGGAACTGATAGAAAAATGTTGTTTTTAGATTATTATTAAAGAACGGTAGCTGCGTTCAAAACAAGTATCGCCCTTTGTCTTACGTCTGTTTGTGATTTTTTAAAATAAAAAAAAAATGATCAAAATAAGTCGTTTTTAGCCTATTTGCTAATTATTATTATTTTTTTCAAATCCAAGAACTGATAGAAAAATGTGGTTTTTAGATTATTATTAAAGAACGTTAGCTGCGTTTAAAACAATCGTCTCCTTGTGTCTTACGTCTTTTTGCAATTTTTTAAAATAAAAAAAAACCGATAAAAATTTTAGCCTATTCGCTAATTATTATTATTTACTGCAAATCCAGAAACTGATAGAAAAATGTTGTTTTTAGATTATTATTAAAAAACGTTAGCTGCGTTCAAAACAAGTATCGCCCTTTGTTTTACGTCTGTTTGTGATTTTTTAAAATAAAAAAAATGATCAAAATATGTCATTTTTAGCCTATTCGCTAATTATTATTATTTTTTTCAAATCCAGGAACTGATAGAAAAATGTTGTTTTTAGATTATTATTAAAGAACGGTAGCTGCGTTCAAAACAAGTATCGCCCTTTGTCTTACGTCTGTTTGTGATTTTTTAAAATAAAAAAAAAACGATCAAAATATGTCGTTTTTAGCCTATTTGCTAATTATTATTATTTTTTTCAAATCCAGGAACTGATAGAAAAATGTGGTTTTTAGATTATTATTAAAGAACGTTAGCTGCGTTCAAAACAAGTATCGCCTTTTGTCTTACGTCTGTTTGTGATTTTTTGAAATAAAAAAAACGATCAAAATATGTCGTTTTTAGCCTATTTGCTAATTATTATTATTTTTATCAAATCCAGGAACTGATAGAAAAATGTGGTTTTTAGATTATTATTAAAGAACGTTAGCTGCGTTTAAAACAATCGTCGCCTTGTGTCTTACGTCTTTTTGCAATTTTTTAAAATAAAAAAAACCGATAAAAATTTTAGCCTATTCGCTAATTATTATTATTTACTGCAAATCCAGGAACTGATAGAAAAATGTTGTTTTTAGATTATTATTAAAAAACGTTAGCTGCGTTCAAAACAAGTATCGCCCTTTGTCTTACGTCTGTTTGTGATTTTTTTAAATAAAAATAAATGATCAAAATATGTCATTTTTAGCCTATTCGCTAATTATTATTATTTTTTTCAAATCCAGGAACTGATAGAAAAATGTTGTTTTTAGATTATTATTAAAGAACGGAAGCTGCGTTCAAAACAAGTATCGCCCTTTGTCTTACGTCTGTTTGTGATTTTTTAAAATAAAAAAAACGATCAAAATATGTCGTTTTTAGCCTATTTGCTAATTATTATTATTTTTTTCAAATCCAGGAACTGATAGAAAAATGTGGTTTTTAGATTATTATTAAAGAACGTTAGCTGCGTTCAAAACAAGTATCGCCTTTTGTCTTACGTCTGTTTGTGATTTTTTGAAATAAAAAAAACGATCAAAATATGTCGTTTTTAGCCTATTTGCTAATTATTATTATTTTTTTCAAATCCAGGAACTGATAGAAAAATGTGGTTTTTAGATTATTATTAAAGAACGTTAGCTGCGTTCAAAACAAGCGTCGCCTTGTGTCTTACGTCTTTTTGCAATTTTTTAAAATAAAAAAAAACCGATAAAAATTTTAGCCTATTCGCTAATTATTATTATTTACTGCAAATCCAGGAACTGATAGAAAAATGTTGTTTTTAGATTATTATTAAAAAACGTTAGCTGCGTTCAAAACAAGTATCGCCCTTTGTCTTACGTCTGTTTGTGATTTTTTAAAATAAAAAAAAAACGATCAAAATATGTCGTTTTTAGCCTATTTGCTAATTATTATTATTTTTTTCAAATCCAGGAACTGATAGAAAAATGTGGTTTTTAGATTATTATTAAAGAACGTTAGCTGCGTTCAAAACATGTATCGCCCTTTGTCTTACGTCTGTTTGTGATTTTTTAAAATAAAAAAAACCGATAAAAATTTTAGCCTATTCGCTAATTATTATTATTTACTGCAAATCCAGGAACTGATAGAAAAATGTTGTTTTTAGATTATTATTAAAAAACGTTAGCTGCGTTCAAAACAAGTATCGTCCTTTGTCTTACGTCTGTTTGTGATTTTTTAAAATAAAAAAAAATGATCAAAATAAGTCGTTTTTAGCCTATTTGCTAATTATTATTATTTTTTTCAAATCCAGGAACTGATAGAAAAATGTGGTTTTTAGATTATTACTAAAGAACGTTAGCTGCGTTTAAAACAATCGTCGCCTTGTGTCTTATGTCTTTTTGCAATTTTTTAAAATAAAAAAAAACCGATAAAAATTTTAGCCTATTCGCTAATTATTATTATTTACTGCAAATCCAGGAACTGATAGAAAAATGTTGTTTTTAGATTATTATTAAAAAACGTTAGCTGCGTTCAAAACAAGTATCGCCCTTTGTTTTACGTCTGTTTGTGATTTTTTAAAATAAAAAAAATGATCAAAATATGTCATTTTTAGCCTATTCGCTAATTATTATTATTTTTTTCAAATCCAGGAACTGATAGAAAAATGTTGTTTTTAGATTATTATTAAAGAACGGTAGCTGCGTTCAAAACAAGTATCGCCCTTTGTCTTACGTCTGTTTGTGATTTTTTAAAATAAAAAAAAAAACGATCAAAATATGTCGTTTTTAGCCTATTTGCTAATTATTATTATTTTTTTCAAATCCAGGAACTGATAGAAAAATGTGGTTTTTAGATTATTATTAAAGAACGTTAGCTGCGTTTAAAACAATCGTCGCCTTGTGTCTTACGTCTTTTTGCAATTTTTTAAAATAAAAAAAACCGATAAAAATTTTAGCCTATTCGCTAATTATTATTATTTACTGCAAATCCAGGAACTGATAGAAAAATGTTGTTTTTAGATTATTATTAAAAAACGTTAGCTGCGTTCAAAACAAGTATCGCCCTTTGTCTTACGTCTGTTTGTGATTTTTTAAAATAAAAAAAACGATCAAAATATGTCGTTTTTAGCCTATTTGCTAATTATTATTATTTTTTTCAAATCCAGGAACTGATAGAAAAATGTGGTTTTTAGATTATTATTAAAGAACGTTAGCTGCGTTCAAAACAAGTATCGCCTTTTGTCTTACGTCTGTTTGTGATTTTTTGAAATAAAAAAAAACGATCAAAATATGTCGTTTTTAGCCTATTTGCTAATTATTATTATTTTTATCAAATCCAGGAACTGATAGAAAAATGTGGTTTTTAGATTATTATTAAAGAACGTTAGCTGCGTTTAAAACAATCGTCGCCTTGTGTCTTACGTCTTTTTGCAATTTTTTAAAATAAAAAAAACCGATAAAAATTTTAGCCTATTCGCTAATTATTATTATTTACTGCAAATCCAGGAACTGATAGAAAAATGTTGTTTTTAGATTATTATTAAAAAACGTTAGCTGCGTTCAAAACAAGTATCGCCCTTTGTCTTACGTCTGTTTGTGATTTTTTAAAATAAAAAAAACGATCAAAATATGTCGTTTTTAGCCTATTTGCTAATTATTATTATTTTTTTCAAATCCAGGAACTGATAGAAAAATGTGGTTTTTAGATTATTATTAAAGAACGTTAGCTGCGTTCAAAACAAGTATCGCCTTTTGTCTTACGTCTGTTTGTGATTTTTTGAAATAAAAAAAACGATCAAAATATGTCGTTTTTAGCCTATTTGCTAATTATTATTATTTTTTTCAAATCCAGGAACTGATAGAAAAATGTGGTTTTTAGATTATTATTAAAGAACGTTAGCTGCGTTCAAAACAAGCGTCGCCTTGTGTCTTACGTCTTTTTGCAATTTTTTAAAATAAAAAAAAACCGATAAAAATTTTAGCCTATTCGCTAATTATTATTATTTACTGCAAATCCAGGAACTGATAGAAAAATGTTGTTTTTAGATTATTATTAAAAAACGTTAGCTGCGTTCAAAACAAGTATCGCCCTTTGTCTTACGTCTGTTTGTGATTTTTTAAAATAAAAAAAAACGATCAAAATATGTCGTTTTTAGCCTATTTGCTAATTATTATTATTTTCTTCAAATCCAGGAACTGATAGAAAAATGTGGTTTTTAGATTATTATTAAAGAACGTTAGCTGCGTTCAAAACATGTATCGCCCTTTGTCTTACGTCTGTTTGTGATTTTTTGAAATAAAAAAAAACGATCAAAATATGTTGTTTTTAGCCTATTTGCTAATTATTATTTTTTTTTTCAAATCCAGGAACTGATAGAAAAATGTGGTTTTTAGATTATTATAAAAGAACGTTAGCTGCGTTCAAAACAAGTATCGCCTTTTGTCTTACGTCTGTTTGTGATTTTTTGAAATAAAAAAAAACGATCAAAATATGTTGTTTTTAGCCTATTTGCTAATTATTATTTTTTTTTTCAAATCCAGGAACTGATAGAAAAATGTGGTTTTTAGATTATTATAAAAGAACGTTAGCTGCGTTCAAAACAAGTATCGCCTTTTGTCTTACGTCTGTTTGTGATTTTTTGAAATAAAAAAAAACGATCAAAATATGTCGTTTTTAGCCTATTTGCTAATTATTATTATTTTTTTCAAATCCAGTAACTGATAGAAAAATGTGGATTTTAGATTATTATAAAAGAACGTTAGCTGCGTTCAAAACAAGTATCGCCCTTTGTCTTACGTCTGTTTGTGATTTTTTAAAATAAAAAAAAATGATCAAAACAAGTCGTTTTTAGCCTATTTGCTAATTATTATTATTTTTTTCAAATCCAGGAACTGATAGAAAAATGTTGTTTTTAGATTATTACTAAAGAACGGTAGCTGCGTTCAAAACAAGTATCGCCCTTTGTCTTACGTCTGTTTGTGATTTTTTAAAATAAAAAAAAATGATCAAAATAAGTCGTTTTTAGCCTATTTGCTAATTATTATTATTTTTTTCAAATCCAGGAACTGATAGAAAAATGTTGTTTTTAGATTATTATTAAAGAACGGTAGCTGCGTTCAAAACAAGTATCGCCCTTTGTCTTACGTCTGTTTGTGATTTTTTAAAATAAAAAAAAATGATCAAAATAAGTCGTTTTTAGCCTATTTGCTAATTATTATTATTTTTTTCAAATCCATGAACTGATAGAAAAATGTAGTTTTTAGATTATTATTAAAGAACGTTAGCTGCGTTTAAAACAATCGTCGCCTTGTGTCTTACGTCTTTTTGCAATTTTTTAAAATAAAAAAAAACCGATAAAAATTTTAGCCTATTCGCTAATTATTATTATTTACTGCAAATCCAGGAACTGATAGAAAAATGTTGTTTTTAGATTATTACTAAAAAACGTTAGCTGCGTTCAAAACAAGTATCGTCCTTTGTCTTACGTCTGTTTGTGATTTTTTAAAATAAAAAAAAATGATCAAAATAAGTCGTTTTTAGCCTATTTGCTAATTATTATTATTTTTTTCAAATCCAGGAACTGATAGAAAAATGTTGTTTTTAGATTATTATTAAAGAACGGTAGCTGCGTTCAAAACAAGTATCGCCCTTTGTCTTACGTCTGTTTGTGATTTTTTAAAATAAAAAAAAAATGATCAAAATAAGTCGTTTTTAGCCTATTTGCTAATTATTATTATTTTTTTCAAATCCAAGAACTGATAGAAAAATGTGGTTTTTAGATTATTATTTAAGAACGTTAGCTGCGTTTAAAACAATCGTCGCCTTGTGTCTTACGTCTTTTTGCAATTTTTTAAAATAAAAAAAAACCGATAAAAATTTTAGCCTATTCGCTAATTATTATTATTTACTGCAAATCCAGGAACTGATAGAAAAATGTTGTTTTTAGATTATTATTAAAAAACGTTAGCTGCGTTCAAAACAAGTATCGTCCTTTGTCTTACGTCTGTTTGTGATTTTTTAAAATAAAAAAAAAAAGATCAAAATAAGTCGTTTTTAGCCTATTTGCTAATTATTATTATTTTTTTCAAATCCAGGAACTGATAGAAAAATGTGGTTTTTAGATTATTACTAAAGAACGTTAGCTGCGTTTAAAACAATCGTCGCCTTGTGTCTTATGTCTTTTTGCAATTTTTTAAAATAAAAAAAAACCGATAAAAATTTTAGCCTATTCGCTAATTATTATTATTTACTGCAAATCCAGGAACTGATAGAAAAATGTTGTTTTTAGATTATTATTAAAAAACGTTAGCTGCGTTCAAAACAAGTATCGCCCTTTGTTTTACGTCTGTTTGTGATTTTTTAAAATAAAAAAAATGATCAAAATATGTCATTTTTAGCCTATTCGCTAATTATTATTATTTTTTTCAAATCCAGGAACTGATAGAAAAATGTTGTTTTTAGATTATTATTAAAGAACGGTAGCTGCGTTCAAAACAAGTATCGCCTTTTGTCTTACGTCTGTTTGTGATTTTTTAAAATAAAAAAAAAACAATAAAAATTTGTCGTTTTTAGCCTATTTGCTAATTATTATTATTTTTTTCAAATCCAGGAACTGATAGAAAAATGTGGTTTTTAGATTATTATAAAAGAACGTTAGCTGCGTTCAAAACAAGTATCGCCTTTTGTCTTACGTCTGTTTGTGATTTTTTGAAATAAAAAAAAACGATCAAAATATGTCGTTTTTAGCCTATTTGCTAATTATTATTATTTTTTTCAAATCCAGGAACTGATAGAAAAATGTGGTTTTTAGATTATTATTAAAGAACGTTAGCTGCGTTCAAAACAAGTATCGCCTTTTGTCTTACGTCTGTTTGTGATTTTTTGAAATAAAAAAAAACGATCAAAATATGTCGTTTTTAGCCTATTTGCTAATTATTATTATTTTTATCAAATCCAGGAACTGATAGAAAAATGTGGTTTTTAGATTATTATTAAAGAACGTTAGCTGCGTTCAAAACAAGCGTCGCCTTGTGTCTTACGTCTTTTTGCAATTTTTTAAAATAAAAAAAAACCGATAAAAATTTTAGCCTATTCGCTAATTATTATTATTTACTGCAAATCCAGGAACTGATAGAAAAATGTTGTTTTTAGATTATTATTAAAAAACGTTAGCTGCGTTCAAAACAAGTATCGCCCTTTGTCTTACGTCTGTTTGTGATTTTTTTAAATAAAAAAAAATGATCAAAATATGTCATTTTTAGCCTATTCGCTAATTATTATTATTTTTTTCAAATCCAGGAACTGATAGAAAAATGTTGTTTTTAGATTATTATTAAAGAACGGAAGCTGCGTTCAAAACAAGTATCGCCCTTTGTCTTACGTCTGTTTGTGATTTTTTAAAATAAAAAAAAACGATCAAAATATGTCGTTTTTAGCCTATTTGCTAATTATTATTATTTTTTTCAAACCCAGGAACTGATAGAAAAATGTGGTTTTTAGATTATTATTAAAGAACGTTAGCTGCGTTCAAAACAAGTATCGCCTTTTGTCTTACGTCTGTTTGTGATTTTTTGAAATAAAAAAAACGATCAAAATATGTCGTTTTTAGCCTATTTGCTAATTATTATTATTTTTTTCAAATCCAGGAACTGATAGAAAAATGTGGTTTTTAGATTATTATTAAAGAACGTTAGCTGCGTTCAAAACAAGCGTCGCCTTGTGTCTTACGTCTTTTTGCAATTTTTTAAAATAAAAAAAAACCGATAAAAATTTTAGCCTATTCGCTAATTATTATTATTTACTGCAAATCCAGGAACTGATAGAAAAATGTTGTTTTTAGATTATTATTAAAAAACGTTAGCTGCGTTCAAAACAAGTATCGCCCTTTGTCTTACGTCTGTTTGTGATTTTTTAAAATAAAAAAAAAACGATCAAAATATGTCGTTTTTAGCCTATTTGCTAATTATTAATATTTTTTTCAAATCCAGGAACTGATAGAAAAATGTGGTTTTTAGATTATTATTAAAGAACGTTAGCTGCGTTCAAAACATGTATCGACCTTTGTCTTACGTCTGTTTGTGATTTTTTGAAATAAAAAAAACGATCAAAATATGTTGTTTTTAGCCTATTTGCTAATTATTATTTTTTTTTCAAATCCAGGAACTGATAGAAAAATGTGGTTTTTAGATTATTATAAAAGAACGTTAGCTGCGTTCAAAACAAGTATCGCCTTTTGTCTTACGTCTGTTTGTGATTTTTTGAAATAAAAAAAAACGATCAAAATATGTCGTTTTTAGCCTATTTGCTAATTATTATTATTTTTTTCAAATCCAGGAACTGATAGAAAAATGTGGTTTTTAGATTATTATTAAAGAACGTTAGCTGCGTTTAAAAAAATCGTCGCCTTGTGTCTTACGTCTTTTTGCAATTTTTTAAAATAAAAAAAAACCGATAAAAATTTTAGCCTATTCGCTAATTATTATTATTTACTGCAAATCCAGGAACTGATAGAAAAATGTTGTTTTTAGATTATTATTAAAAAACGTTAGCTGCGTTCAAAACAAGTATCGCCCTTTGTCTTACGTCTGTTTGTGTTTTTTTAAAATAAAAAAAAATGATCAAAATAAGTCGTTTTTAGCCTATTTGCTAATTATTATTATTTTTTTCAAATCCAGGAACTGATAGAAAAATGTGGTTTTTAGATTATTATTAAAGAACGTTAGCTGCGTTTAAAACAATCGTCGCCTTGTGTCTTACGTCTTTTTGCAATTTTTTAAAATAAAAAAAAACCGATAAAAATTTTAGCGTATTCGCTAATTATTATTATTTACTGCAAATCCAGGAACTGATAGAAAAATGTTGTTTTTAGATTATTATTAAAAAACATAACTGCGTTCAAAACAAGTATCGCTCTTTGTCTTACGTCTGTTTGTGATTTTTTTAAATAAAAAAAAATTATCAAAATATGTCATTTTTAGCCTATTCGCTAATTATTATTATTTTTTTCAAATCCAGGAACTGATAGAAAAATGTTGTTTTTAGATTATTATTAAAGAACGGTAGCTGCGTTCAAAACAAGTATCGCCCTTTGTCTTACGTCTGTTTGTGATTTTTTAAAATAAAAAAAAACAATCAAAATTTGTCGTTTTTAGCCTATTTGCTAATTATTATTATTTTTTTCAAATCCAGGAACTGATAGAAAAATGTGGTTTTTAGATTATTATAAAAGAACGTTAGCTGCGTTCAAAACAAGTATCGCCTTTTGTCTTACGTCTGTTTGTGATTTTTTGAAATAAAAAAAAACGATCAAAATATGTCGTTTTTAGCCTATTTGCTAATTATTATTATTTTTTTCAAATCCAGGAACTGATAGAAAAATGTGGTTTTTAGATTATTATTAAAGAACGTTAGCTGCGTTCAAAACAAGTATCGCCTTTTGTCTTACGTCTGTTTGTGATTTTTTGAAATAAAAAAAAAACGATCAAAATATGTCGTTTTTAGCCTATTTGCTAATTATTATTATTTTTTTCAAATCCAGGAACTGATAGAAAAATGTGGTTTTTAGATTATTATTAAAGAACGTTAGCTGCGTTTAAAACAATCGTCGCCTTGTGTCTTACGTCTTTTTGCAATTTTTTAAAATAAAAAAAAACCGATAAAAATTTTAGCCTATTCGCTAATTATTATTATTTACTGCAAATCCAGGAACTGATAGAAAAATGTTGTTTTTAGATTATTATTAAAAAACATAACTGCGTTCAAAACAAGTATCGCTCTTTGTCTTACGTCTGTTTGTGATTTTTTTAAATAAAAAAAAATTATCAAAATATGTCATTTTTAGCCTATTCGCTAATTATTATTATTTTTTTCAAATCCAGGAACTGATAGAAAAATGTTGTTTTTAGATTATTATTAAAGAACGGTAGCTGCGTTCAAAACAAGTATCGCTCTTTGTCTTACGTCTGTTTGTGATTTTTTTAAATAAAAAAAAATTATCAAAATATGTCATTTTTAGCCTATTCGCTAATTATTATTATTTTTTTCAAATCCAGGAACTGATAGAAAAATGTTGTTTTTAGATTATTATTAAAGAACGGTAGCTGCGTTCAAAACAAGTATCGCCCTTTGTCTTACGTCTGTTTGTGATTTTTTAAAATAAAAAAAAACAATCAAAATTTGTCGTTTTTAGCCTATTTGCTAATTATTATTATTTTTTTCAAATCCAGGAACTGATAGAAAAATGTGGTTTTTAGATTATTATAAAAGAACGTTAGCTGCGTTCAAAACAAGTATCGCCTTTTGTCTTACGTATGTTTGTGATTTTTTAAAATAAAAAAACCGATAAAAATATGTCGTTTCTAGCCTATTAGTTAATTATTATTATTTTTGCAAATCCAGGAACTGATAGAAAAATGTGGTTTTTAGATTATTATTAAAAAACGTTAGCTGCGTTCAAAACATGTATCGCCCTTTGTCTTACGTCTGTTTGTGATTTTTTAAAATAAAAAAAAAACGATCAAAATAAGTCGTTTTTAGCCTATTTGCTAATTATTATTATTTTTTTCAATTCCAGGAACTGATAGAAAAATGTGGTTTTTAGATTATTATTAAAGAACGTTAGCTGCGTTCAAAACAAGTATTGACTTTTGTCCTACGTCTGTTTGTTATTTTCTAAAATCAAAAAACCGATAAAAATATGTCGTTTTTAGCCTATTGGCTAATTATTATTATTTTTTGCAAATCCAGGAACTGATAAAAAGATGTGGTTTTTAGATTATTATTAAAAAACGTTAGCTGCGTTCAAAAAGAGTATTGCTTTTTGTCTTACGTCTTTTTGTTATTTTTCAAAATAAAAAAACCGATAAAAATATTTCGTTTTTAGCCTATTCGCTAATTATTATTATTTTTGCAAATCCAGGAATTGATAGAAAAATGTGGTTTTTAGATTATTATTACAAAACGTTAGCTGCGTTTAAAACAAGTATCGCCTTTTGTCTTACGTCTGTTTGTTATTTTTTAAAATCAAAAAACCGATAGAAATATGTCATTTTTAGCCTATTCGCTAATTATTATTATTTTTTTCAAATCCAGGAACTGATAGAAAAATGTGGTTTTTAGATTATTATTAAAAAACGTTAGCTGCGTTCAAAACAAGTATCGCCCTTTGTCTTACGTCTGTTTGTGATTTTTTAAAATAAAAAAAAACGATCAAAATAAGTCGTTTTTAGCCTATTTGCTAATTATTATTATTTTTTTCAAATCCAGGAACTGATAGAAAAATGTGGTTTTTAGATTATTAATAAAGAACGGTAGCTGCGTTTAAAACAAGTATCGCCTTGTGTCTTACGTCTTTTTGGAATTTTTTAAAATAAAAAAAACCTTTAAAAATTTTAGCCTATTCGCTAATTATTATTATTTTTTTCAAATCCAGGAACTGATAGAAAAATGTGGTTTTTAGATTATTACTAAAGAACGTAAGCTGCGTTCAAAACAAGTATCGCCCTTTGTCTTACGTCTGTTTGTGATTTTTTAAAATAAAAAAAAAACGATCAAAATAAGTCGTTTTTAGCCTATTTGCTAATTATTATTATTTTTTTTCAAATCCAGGAACTGATAGAAAAATGTGGTTTTTAGATTATTATTAAAGAATGTTAGCTGCGTTCAAAACAAGTATTGCCTTTTGTCTTACGTCTGTTTGTTATTTTCTAAAATCAAAAAACCGATAAAAATATGTCGTTTTTAGCCTATTCGCTAATTATTATTATTTTTTGCAAATCCAGGAACCGATAAAAAGATGTGGTTTTTAGATTATTATTAAAAAACGTTAGCTGCGTTCAAAACAAGTATTGCTTTTTGTCTTACGTCTTTTTGTTATTTTTCAAAATAAAAAAACCGATAAAAATATTTCGTTCTTAGCCTATTCGCTAATTATTATTATTTTTGCAAATCCAGGAATTGATAGAAAAATGTGGTTTTTAGATTATTATTAAAAAACGTTAGCTGCGTTCAAAACATGTATCGCCCTTTGTCTTACGTCTGTTTGTGATTTTTTAAAATAAAAAAAAAAACGATCAAAATAAGTCGTTATTAGCTTATTTGCTAATTATTATTATTTTTTTCAAATCCAGGAACTGATAGAAAAATGTGGTTTTTAAAATATTATTAAAGAACGTTAGGTGCGTTCAAAACAAGTACTGCCTTTTGTCTTACGTCTTTTTGTTATTTTCTAAAATCAAAAAACCGATAAAAATATGTCGTTTTTAGCCTATTCGCTAATTATTATTATTTTTTGCAAGTCCAGGAACTGATAAAAAGATGTGCTTTTTATACTATTATTAAAAAACGTTAGCTGCGTTCAAAACATGTATCGCCCTTTGTCTTACGTCTGTTTGTGATTTTTTAAAATAAAAAAAAATGATCAAAATAAGTCGTTTTTAGCCTATTTGCTAATTATTATTATTTTTTTCAAATCCAGGAACTGATAGAAAAATGTGGTTTTTAGATTATTATTAAAGAACGTTAGCTGCGTTTAAAACAATCGTCGCCTTGTGTCTTACGTCTTTTTGCAATTTTTTAAAATAAAAAAAAACCGATAAAAATTTTAGCCTATTCGATGATTATTATTATTTTTTTCAAATCCAGGAACTGATAGAAAAATGTTGTTTTTAGATTATTATTAAAGAACGGTAGCTGCGTTCAAAACAAGTATCGCCCTTTGTCTTACGTCTGTTTGTGATTTTTTAAAATAAAAAAAAAACAATCAAAATTTGTCGTTTTTAGCCTATTTGCTAATTATTATTATTTTTTTCAAATCCAGGAACTGATAGAAAAATGTGGTTTTTAGATTATTATAAAATAACGTTAGTTGCGTTCAAAACAAGTATCGCCTTTTGTCTTACGTCTGTTTGTGATTTTTTGAAATAAAAAAAAACGATCAAAATATGTCGTTTTTAGCCTATTTGCTAATTATTATTATTTTTTTCAAATCCAGGAACTGATAGAAAAATGTGGTTTTTAGATTATTATTAAAGAACTTTAGCTGCGTTCAAAACAAGTATCGCCTTTTGTCTTACGTCTTTTTGTTATTTTTTAAAATCAAAAAACCGATAGAAATATGTCATTTTTAGCCTATTCGCTAATTATTATTATTTTTTTCAAATCCAGGAACTGATAGAAAAATTTTGTTTTTAGATTATTATTAAAAAACGTTAGCTGCGTTCAAAACAAGTATCGCCCTTTGTTTTACGTCTGTTTGTGATTTTTTAAAATAAAAAAAAATGATCAAAATAAGTCGTTTTTAGCCTATTTGCTAATTATTATTATTTTTTTCAAATCCAGGAACTGATAGAAAAATGTTGTTTTTAGATTATTATTAAAGAACGGTAGCTGCGTTCAAAACAAGTATCGCCCTTTGTCTTACGTCTGTTTGTGATTTTATAAAATAAAAAAAAATGATCAAAATAAGTCGTTTTTAGCCTATTTGCTTATTATTATTATTTTTTTCAAATCCAGGAACTGATAGAAAAATGTGGTTTTTAGATTATTATTAAAGAACGTTAGCTGCGTTTAAAACAATCGTCGCCTTGTGTCTTACGTCTTTTTGCAATTTTTTAAAATAAAAAAAAACCGATAAAAATTTTAGCCTATTCGCTAATTATTATTATTTACTGCAAATCCAGGAACTGATAGAAAAATGTTGTTTTTAGATTAATATTAAAGAACGGTAGCTGCGTTCAAAACAAGTATCGCCCTTTGTCTTACGTCTGTTTGTGATTTTATAAAATAAAAAAAAATGATCAAAATAAGTCGTTTTTAGCCTATTTGCTTATTATTATTATTTTTTTCAAATCCAGGAACTGATAGAAAAATGTGGTTTTTAGATTATTATTAAAGAACGTTAGCTGCGTTTAAAACAATCGTCGCCTTGTGTCTTACGTCTTTTTGCAATTTTTTAAAATAAAAAAAAACCGATAAAAATTTTAGCCTATTCGCTAATTATTATTATTTACTGCAAATCCAGGAACTGATAGAAAAATGTGGTTTTTAGATTATTATTAAAGAACGTTAGCTGAGTTCAAAACATGTATCGCCCTTTGTCTTACGTCTGTTTGTTATTTTTTAAAATAAAAAAGCCGATAAAAATATGTCATTTTTAGCCTATTCGCTAATTATTATTATTTTTTGCAAATCCAGGAACTGATGGAATGATGTGGTTTTTAGATTATTATTACAAAACATTAGCTGCCTTCAAAAAAAGTATCGCCTTTTGTCTTACGTATGTTTGTGATTTTTTAAAATAAAAAAACCGATAAAAATATGTCGTTTCTAGCCTATTAGTTAATTATTATTATTTTTGCAAATCCAGGAACTGATAGAAAAATGTGGTTTTTAGATTATTATTAAAAAACGTTAGCTGCGTTCAAAACATGTATCGCCCTTTGTCTTACGTCTGTTTGTGATTTTTTAAAATAAAAAAAAAACGATCAAAATAAGTCGTTTTTAGCCTATTTGCTAATTATTATTATTTTTTTCAAATCCAGGAACTGATAGAAAAATGTGGTTTTTAGATTATTATTAAAGAACGTTAGCTGCGTTCAAAACAAGTATTGACTTTTGTCCTACGTCTGTTTGTTATTTTCTAAAATCAAAAAACCTATAAAAATATGTCGTTTTTAGCCTATTGGCTAATTATTATTATTTTTTGCAAATCCAGGAACTGATAAAAAGATGTGCTTTTTAGATTATTATTAAAAAACGTTAGCTGCGTTCAAAACAAGTATTGCTTTTTGTCTTACGTCTTTTTGTTATTTTTCAAAATGAAAAAACCGATAAAAATATTTCGTTTTTAGCCTATTCGCTAATTATTATTATTTTTGCAAATCCAGGAATTGATAGAAAAATGTGGTTTTTAGATTATTATTACAAAACGTTAGCTGCGTTTAAAACAAGTATCGCCTTTTGTCTTACGTCTGTTTGTTATTTTTTAAAATCAAAAAACCGATAGAAATATGTCATTTTTAGCCTATTCGCTAATTATTATTATTTTTTTCAAATCCAGGAACTGATAGAAAAATGTGGTTTTTAGATTATTATTAAAAAACGTTAGCTGCGTTCAAAACAAGTATCGCCCTTTGTCTTACGTCTGTTTGTGATTTTTTAAAATAAAAAAAAACGATCAAAATAAGTCGTTTTTAGCCTATTTGCTAATTATTATTATTTTTTTCAAATCCAGGAACTGATAGAAAAATGTGGTTTTTAGATTATTAATAAAGAACGGTAGCTGCGTTTAAAACAAGTATCGCCTTGTGTCTTACGTTTTTTGGAATTTTTTAAAATAAAAAAAACCTTTAAAAATTTTAGCCTATTTGCTAATTATTATTATTTTTTTCAAATCCAGGAACTGATAGAAAAATGTGGTTTTTAGATTATTACTAAAGAACGTAAGCTGCGTTCAAAACAAGTATCGCCCTTTGTCTTACGTCTGTTTGTGATTTTTTAAAATAAAAAAAAAACGATCAAAATAAGTCGTTTTTAGCCTATTTGCTAATTATTATTATTTTTTTCAAATCCAGGAACTGATAGAAAAATGTGGTTTTTAGATTATTATTAAAGAACGTTAGCTGCGTTCAAAACAAGTATTGCCTTTTGTCTTACGTCTGTTTGTTATTTTCTAAAATCAAAAAACCGATAAAAATATGTCGTTTTTAGCCTATTCGCTAATTATTATTATTTTTTGCAAATCCAGGAACCGATAAAAAGATGTGGTTTTTAGATTATTATTAAAAAACGTTAGCTGCGTTCAAAACAAGTATTGCTTTTTGTCTTACGTCTTTTTGTTATTTTTCAAAATAAAAAAACCGATAAAAATATTTCGTTCTTAGCCTATTCGCTAATTATTATTATTTTTGCAAATCCAGGAATTGATAGAAAAATGTGGTTTTTAGATTATTATTAAAAAACGTTAGCTGCGTTCAAAACATGTATCGCCCTTTGTCTTACGTCTGTTTGTGATTTTTTAAAATAAAAAAAAAAACGATCAAAATAAGTCGTTATTAGCTTATTTGCTAATTATTATTATTTTTTTCAAATCCAGGAACTGATAGAAAAATGTGGTTTTTAAAATATTATTAAAGAACGTTAGGTGCGTTCAAAACAAGTACTGCCTTTTGTCTTACGTCTTTTTGTTATTTTCTAAAATCAAAAAACCGATAAAAATATGTCGTTTTTAGCCTATTCGCTAATTATAATTATTTTTTGCAAGTCCAGGAACTGATAAAAAGATGTGCTTTTTATACTATTATTAAAAAACGTTAGCTGCGTTCAAAACAAGTATCGCCCTTTGTCTTACGTCTGTTTGTGATTTTTTAAAATAAAAAAAAATGATCAAAATAAGTCGTTTTTAGCCTATTTGCTAATTATTATTATTTTTTTCAAATCCAGGAACTGATAGAAAAATGTGGTTTTTAGATTATTATTAAAGAACGTTAGCTGCGTTTAAAACAATCGTCGCCTTGTGTCTTACGTCTTTTTGCAATTTTTTAAAATAAAAAAAACCGATAAAAATTTTAGCCTATTCGATGATTATTATTATTTTTTTCAAATCCAGGAACTGATAGAAAAATGTTGTTTTTAGATTATTATTAAAGAACGGTAGCTGCGTTCAAAACAAGTATCGCCCTTTGTCTTACGTCTGTTTGTGATTTTTTAAAATAAAAAAAAAACAATCAAAATTTGTCGTTTTTAGCCTATTTGCTAATTATTATTATTTTTTTCAAATCCAGGAACTGATAGAAAAATGTGGTTTTTAGATTATTATAAAATAACGTTAGTTGCGTTCAAAACAAGTATCGCATTTTGTCTTACGTCTGTTTGTGATTTTTTGAAATAAAAAAAAACGATCAAAATATGTCGTTTTTAGCCTATTTGCTAATTATTATTATTTTTTTCAAATCCAGGAACTGATAGAAAAATGTGGTTTTTAGATTATTATTAAAGAACGGTAGCTGCGTTCAAAACAAGTATCGCCTTTTGTCTTACGTCTTTTTGTTATTTTTTAAAATCAAAAAACCGATAGAAATATGTCATTTTTAGCCTATTCGCTAATTATTATTATTTTTTTCAAATCCAGGAACTGATAGAAAAATTTTGTTTTTAGAATATTATTAAAAAACGTTAGCTGCGTTCAAAACAAGTATCGCCCTTTGTTTTACGTCTGTTTGTGATTTTTTAAAATAAAAAAAAATGATCAAAATAAGTCGTTTTTAGCCTATTTGCTAATTATTATTATTTTTTTCAAATCCAGGAACTGATAGAAAAATGTTGTTTTTAGATTATTATTAAAGAACGGTAGCTGCGTTCAAAACAAGTATCGCCCTTTGTCTTACGTCTGTTTGTGATTTTATAAAATAAAAAAAAATGATCAAAATAAGTCGTTTTTAGCCTATTTGCTTATTATTATTATTTTTTTCAAATCCAGGAACTGATAGAAAAATGTGGTTTTTAGATTATTATTAAAGAACGTTAGCTGCGTTTAAAACAATCGTCGCCTTGTGTCTTACGTCTTTTTGCAATTTTTTAAAATAAAAAAAAACCGATAAAAATTTTAGCCTATTCGCTAATTATTATTATTTACTGCAAATCCAGGAACTGATAGAAAAATGTTGTTTTTAGATTATTATTAAAGAACGGTAGCTGCGTTCAAAACAAGTATCGCCCTTTGTCTTACGTCTGTTTGTGATTTTTAAAATAAAAAAAAACGATCAAAATATGTCGTTTTTAGCCTATTTGCTAATTATTATTATTTTTTTCAAATCCAGGAACTGATAGTAAAATGTGGTTTTTAGATTGTTATTAAAGAACGTTAGCTGCGTTCAAAACAAGTATCGCCTTTTGTCTTACGTCTGTTTGTGATTTTTTAAAATAAAAAAAAAACGATCAAAATATGTCGTTTTTAGCCTATTTGCTAATTATTATTATTTTTTTCAAATCCAGGAACTGATAGAAAAATGTGGTTTTTAGATTATTATTAAAGAACGTTAGCTGCGTTCAAAACAAGTATCGCTTTTGTCTTACGTCTGTTTGTGATTTTTTAAAATAAAAAAAAAACGATCAAAATATGTCGTTTTTAGCCTATTTGCTAATTATTATTATTTTTTTCAAATCCAGGAACTGATAGAAAAATGTGGTTTTTAGATTGTTATTAAAAAACGTTAGCTGCGTTCAAAATAAGTATCGCCCTTTGTCTTACGTCTGTTTGTGATTTTTTGTAATAAAAATAAAACGATCAAAATATGTCGTTTTTAGCCTATATGCTAGTTATTATTATTTTTTCAAATCCAGGAACTGATACAAAAATGTAGTTTTTAGATTATTATTAAAGAACGTTAGCTGCGTTCAAAACAAGTATAGCCCTTTGTCTTACGTCTGTTTGTGATTTTTTAAAATAAAAAAAAAACGATCAAAATATGTCTTTTTTAGCCTATTTGCTAATTATTATTATTTTTTTCAAATCCAGGAACTGATAGAAAAATGTGGTTTTTAGATTATTATTAAAGAACGTTAGCTGCGTTCAAAACAAGTATCGCCTTTTGTCTTACGTCTGTTTGTGATTTTTCAAAATAAAAAAAAAACGATCAAAATATGTCGTTTTTAGCCTATTTGCTAATTATTATTATTTTTTTCAAATCCAGGAACTGATAGAAAAATGTGGTTTTTAGATTATTATTAAAGAACGTTAGCTGCGTTCAAAACAAGTATTGCCCTTTGTCTTACGTCTGCTTGTGATTTTTTAAAATAAAAAAAAACGATCAAAATTTGTCGTTTTTAGCCTATTTGCTAATTATTATATTTTTTTTCAAATCCAGGAACTGATAGAAAAATGTGGTTTTTAGATTATTATTAAAGAACGTTAGCTGCGTTCAAAACATGTATCGCCCTTTGTCTTACGTCTGTTTGTGATTTTTTAAAATAAAAAAAACGATCAAAATAAGTCGTTTTTAGCCTATTTGCTAATTATTATTATTTTTTTCAAATCCAGGAATTGATAGAAAAATGTGGTTTTTAGATTATTATTACAAAACGTTAGCTGCGTTCAAAACAAGTATCGCCTTTTGTCTTACGTCTGTTTGTTATTTTTTAAAATCAAAAAACCGATAGAAATATGTCATTTTTAGCCTATTCGCTAATTATTATTATTTTTTTCAAATCCAGGAACTGATAGAAAAATGTGGTTTTTAGATTATTATTAAAAAACGTTAGCTGCGTTCAAAACAAGTATCGCCTTTTGTCTTACGTCTGTTTGTGATTTTTTAAAATAAAAAAAACGATCAAAATAAGTCGTTTTTAGCCTATTTGCTAATTATTATTATTTTTTTCAAATCCAGGAACTGATAGAAAAATGTGGTTTTTAGATTATTATTAAAGAACGTTAGCTGCGTTCAAAACAAGTATTGACTTTTGTCTTACGTCTGTTTGTTATTTTCTAAAATCAAAAAACCGATAAAAATATGTCGTTTTTAGCCTATTGGCTAATTATTATTATTTTTTGCAAATCCAGGAACTGATAAAAAGATGTGGTTTTTAGACTATTATTAAAAAACGTTAGCTGCGTTCAAAACCAGTATTGTTTTTTGTCTTACGTCTTTTTGTTATTTTTCAAAATAAAAAAACCGATAAAAATATTTCGTTCTTAGCCTATTCGCTAATTATTATTATTTTTGCAAATCCAGGAATTGATAGAAAAATGTGGTTTTTAGATTATTATTAAAAAACGTTAGCTGCGTTCAAAACATGTATCGCCCTTTGTCTTACGTCTGTTTGTGATTTTTTAAAATAAAAAAAAAACGATCAAAATAAGTCGTTTTTAGCCTATTTGCTAATTATTATTATTTTTTTCAAATCCAGGAACTGATAGAAAAATGTGGTTTTTAGATTATTATTAAAGAACGTTAGCTGCGTTCAAAACAAGTATCGCCTTTTGTCTTACGTCTGTTTGTGATTTTTCAAAATAAAAAAAAAACGATCAAAATATGTCGTTTTTAGCCTATTTGCTAATTATTATTATTTTTTTCAAATCCAGGAACTGATAGAAAAATGTGGTTTTTAGATTATTATTAAAGAACGTTAGCTGCGTTCAAAACAAGTATCGCCCTTTGTCTTACGTCTGCTTGTGATTTTTTAAAATAAAAAAAAACGATCAAAATTTGTCGTTTTTAGCCTATTTGCTAATTATTATATTTTTTTTCAAATCCAGGAACTGATAGAAAAATGTGGTTTTTAGATTATTATTAAAGAACGTTAGCTGCGTTCAAAACATGTATCGCCCTTTGTCTTACGTCTGTTTGTGATTTTTTAAAATAAAAAAAAAACGATCAAAATAAGTCGTTTTTAGCCTATTTGCTAATTATTATTATTTTTTTCAAATCCAGGAACTGATAGAAAAATGTGGTTTTTAGATTATTATTAAAGAACGTTAGCTGCGTTCAAAGCAAGTATTGCCTTTTATCTTACGTCTGTTTGTTATTTTCTAAAATCAAAAAACCGATAAAAATATGTCGTTTTTAGCCTATTCGCTAATTATTATTATTTTTTGCAAATCCAGGAACCGATAAAAAGATGTGGTTTTTAGATTATTATTAAAAAACGTTAGCTGCGTTCAAAACAAGTATTGCTTTTTGTCTTACGTCTTTTTGTTATTTTTCAAAATAAAAAAATCGATAAAAATATTTCGTTCTTAGCCTATTCGCTAATTATTATTATTTTTGCAAATCCAGGAATTGATAGAAAAATGTGGTTTTTAGATTATTATTAAAAAACGTTAGCTGCGTTCAAAACATGTATCGCCCTTTGTCTTACGTCTGTTTGTGATTTTTTAAAATAAAAAAAAAACGATCAAAATAAGTCGTTTTTAGCCTATTTGCTAATTATTATTATTTTTTTCAAATCCAGGAACTGATAGAAAAATGTGGTTTTTAGATTATTATTAAAGAACGTTAGCTGCGTTCAAAACAAGTATCGCCTTTTGTCTTACGTCTGTTTGTGATTTTTCAAAATAAAAAAAAAACGATCAAAATATGTCGTTTTTAGCCTATTTGCTAATTATTATTATTTTTTTCAAATCCAGGAACTGATAGAAAAATGTGGTTTTTAGATTATTATTAAAGAACGTTAGCTGCGTTCAAAACAAGTATCGCCCTTTGTCTTACGTCTGCTTGTGATTTTTTAAAATAAAAAAAAACGATCAAAATTTGTCGTTTTTAGCCTATTTGCTAATTATTATATTTTTTTTCAAATCCAGGAACTGATAGAAAAATGTGGTTTTTAGATTATTATTAAAGAACGTTAGCTGCGTTCAAAACATGTATCGCCCTTTGTCTTACGTCTGTTTGTGATTTTTTAAAATAAAAAAAACGATCAAAATAAGTCGTTTTTAGCCTATTTGCTAATTATTATTATTTTTTTCAAATCCAGGAATTGATAGAAAAATGTGGTTTTTAGATTATTATTACAAAACGTTAGCTGCGTTCAAAACAAGTATCGCCTTTTGTCTTACGTCTGTTTGTTATTTTTTAAAATCAAAAAACCGATAGAAATATGTCATTTTTAGCCTATTCGCTAATTATTATTATTTTTTTCAAATCCAGGAACTGATAGAAAAATGTGGTTTTTAGATTATTATTAAAAAACGTTAGCTGCATTCAAAACAAGTATCGCCTTTTGTCTTACGTCTGTTTGTGATTTTTTAAAATAAAAAAAACGATCAAAATAAGTCGTTTTTAGCCTATTTGCTAATTATTATTATTTTTTTCAAATCCAGGAACTGATAGAAAAATGTGGTTTTTAGATTATTATTAAAGAACGTTAGCTGCGTTCAAAACAAGTATTGACTTTTGTCTTACGTCTGTTTGTTATTTTCTAAAATCAAAAAACCGATAAAAATATGTCGTTTTTAGCCTATTGGCTAATTATTATTATTTTTTGCAAATCCAGGAACTGATAAAAAGATGTGGTTTTTAGACTATTATTAAAAAACGTTAGCTGCGTTCAAAACAAGTATTGTTTTTTGTCTTACGTCTTTTTGTTATTTTTCAAAATAAAAAAACCGATAAAAATATTTCGTTTTTAGCCTATTCGCTAATTATTATTATTTTTGCAAATCCAGGAATTGATAGAAAAATGTGGTTTTTAGATTATTATTACAAAACGTTAGCTGCGTTCAAAACAAGTATCGCCTTTTGTCTTACGCCTGTTTGTTATTTTCTAAAATCAAAAAACCGATAAAAATATGTCGTTTTTAGCCTATTGGCTAATTATTATTATTTTTTGCAAATCCAGGAACTGATAAAAAGATGTGGTTTTTAGACTATTATTAAAAAACGTTAGCTGCGTTCAAAACAAGTATTGTTTTTTGTCTTACGTCTTTTTGTTATTTTTCAAAATAAAAAAACCGATAAAAATATTTCGTTTTTAGCCTATTCGCTAATTATTATTATTTTTGCAAATCCAGGAATTGATAGAAAAATGTGGTTTTTAGATTATTATTACAAAACGTTAGCTGCGTTCAAAACAAGTATCGCCTTTTGTCTTACGTCTGTTTGTTATTTTTTAAAATCAAAAAACCGATAGAAATATGTCATTTTTAGCCTATTCGCTAATTATTATTATTTTTTTCAAATCCAGGAACTGATAGAAAAATGTGGTTTTTAGATTATTATTAAAAAACGTTAGCTGCGTTCAAAACAAGTATCGCCTTTTGTCTTACGTCTGTTTGTGATTTTTTAAAATAAAAAAAAACGATCAAAATAAGTCGTTTTTAGCCTATTTGCTAATTATTATTATTTTTTTCAAATCCAGGAACTGATAGAAAAATGTGGTTTTTAGATTATTATTAAAGAACGTTAGCTGCGTTCAAAGCAAGTATTGCCTTTTATCTTACGTCTGTTTGTTATTTTCTAAAATCAAAAAACCGATAAAAATATGTCGTTTTTAGCCTATTCGCTAATTATTATTATTTTTGCAAATCCAGGAATTGATAGAAAAATGTGGTTTTTAGATTATTATTAAAAAACGTTAGCTGCGTTCAAAACAAGTATCGCCCTTTTTCTTACGTCTGTTTGTGATTTTTTAAAATAAAAAAAAACGATCAAAATATGTCGTTTTTAGCCTATTTGCTAATTATTATTATTTTTTTCAAATCCAGGAACTGATAGAAAAATGTGGTTTTTAAAATATTATTAAAGAACGTTAGCTGCGTTCAAAACAAGTACTGCCTTTTGTCTTACGTCTTTTTGCAATTTTTTAAAATAAAAAAAAACCGATAAAAATTTTAGCCTATTCGCTAATTAATATTATTTACTGCAAATCCAGGAACTGATAGAAAAATGTTGTTTTTAGATTATTATTAAAAAACGTTAGCTGCGTTCAAAACAAGTATCGCCCTTTTTCTTACGTCTGTTTGTGATTTTTTAAAATAAAAAAAAACGATCAAAATATGTCGTTTTTAGCCTATTTGCTAATTATTATTATTTTTTTCAAATCCAGGAACTGATAGAAAAATGTGGTTTTTAGATTATTATTAAAGAACGTTAGCTGCGTTCAAAACAAGTATTGACTTTTGTCCTACGTCTGTTTGTTATTTTCTAAAATCAAAAAAACGATAAAAATATGTCGTTTTTAGCCTATTGGCTAATTATTATTATTTTTTGCAAATCCAGGAACTGATAAAAAGATGTGGTTTTTAGATTATTATTAAAAAACGTTAGCTGCGTTCAAAACAAGTATTGCTTTTTGTCTTACGTCTTTTTGTTATTTTTCAAAATAAAAAAACCGATAAAAATATTTCGTTTTTAGCCTATTCGCTAATTATTATTATTTTTGCAAATCCAGGAATTGATAGAAAAATGTGGTTTTTAGATTATTATTACAAAACGTTAGCTGCGTTTAAAACAAGTATCGCCTTTTGTCTTACGTCTGTTTGTTATTTTTTAAAATCAAAAAACCGATAGAAATATGTCATTTTTAGCCTATTCGCTAATTATTATTATTTTTTTCAAATCCAGGAACTGATAGAAAAATGTGGTTTTTAGATTATTATTAAAAAACGTTAGCTGCGTTCAAAACAAGTATCGCCCTTTGTCTTACGTCTGTTTGTGATTTTTTAAAATAAAAAAAAACGATCAAAATAAGTCGTTTTTAGCCTATTTGCTAATTATTATTATTTTTTTCAAATCCAGGAACTGATAGAAAAATGTGGTTTTTAGATTATTAATAAAGAACGGTAGCTGCGTTTAAAACAAGTATCGCCTTGTGTCTTACGTCTTTTTGGAATTTTTTAAAATAAAAAAAACCTTTAAAAATTTTAGCCTATTTGCTAATTATTATTATTTTTTTCAAATCCAGGAACTGATAGAAAAATGTGGTTTTTAGATTATTACTAAAGAACGTAAGCTGCGTTCAAAACAAGTATCGCCCTTTGTCTTACGTCTGTTTGTGATTTTTTAAAATAAAAAAAAAACGATCAAAATAAGTCGTTTTTAGCCTATTTGCTAATTATTATTATTTTTTTCAAATCCAGGAACTGATAGAAAAATGTGGTTTTTAGATTATTATTAAAGAACGTTAGCTGCGTTCAAAACAAGTATTGCCTTTTGTCTTACGTCTGTTTGTTATTTTCTAAAATCAAAAAACCGATAAAAATATGTCGTTTTTAGCCTATTCGCTAATTATTATTATTTTTTGCAAATCCAGGAACCGATAAAAAGATGTGGTTTTTAGATTATTATTAAAAAACGTTAGCTGCGTTCAAAACAAGTATTGCTTTTTGTCTTACGTCTTTTTGTTATTTTTCAAAATAAAAAAACCGATAAAAATATTTCGTTCTTAGCCTATTCGCTAATTATTATTATTTTTGCAAATCCAGGAATTGATAGAAAAATGTGGTTTTTAGATTATTATTAAAAAACGTTAGCTGCGTTTAAAACATGTATCGCCCTTTGTCTTACGTCTGTTTGTGATTTTTTAAAATAAAAAAAAAAACGTCAAAATAAGTCGTTATTAGCTTATTTGCTAATTATTATTATTTTTTTCAAATCCAGGAACTGATAGAAAAATGTGGTTTTTAAAATATTATTAAAGAACGTTAGGTGCGTTCAAAACAAGTACTGCCTTTTGTCTTACGTCTTTTTGTTATTTTCTAAAATCAAAAAACCGATAAAAATATGTCGTTTTTAGCCTATTCGCTAATTATTATTATTTTTTGCAAGTCCAGGAACTGATAAAAAGATGTGCTTTTTATACTATTATTAAAAAACGTTAGCTGCGTTCAAAACAAGTATCGCCCTTTGTCTTACGTCTGTTTGTGATTTTTTAAAATAAAAAAAAATGATCAAAATAAGTCGTTTTTAGCCTATTTGCTAATTATTATTATTTTTTTCAAATCCAGGAACTGATAGAAAAATGTGGTTTTTAGATTATTATTAAAGAACGTTAGCTGCGTTTAAAACAATCGTCGCCTTGTGTCTTACGTCTTTTTGAAATTTTTTAAAATAAAAAAAACCGATAAAAATTTTAGCCTATTCGATGATTATTATTATTTTTTTCAAATCCAGGAACTGATAGAAAAATGTTGTTTTTAGATTATTATTAAAGAACGGTAGCTGCGTTCAAAACAAGTATCGCCCTTTGTCTTACGTCTGTTTGTGATTTTTTAAAATAAAAAAAAAACAATCAAAATTTGTCGTTTTTAGCCTATTTGCTAATTATTATTATTTTTTTCAAATCCAGGAACTGATAGAAAAATGTGGTTTTTAGATTATTATAAAATAACGTTAGTTGCGTTCAAAACAAGTATCGCCTTTTGTCTTACGTCTGTTTGTGATTTTTTGAAATAAAAAAAACGATCAAAATATGTCGTTTTTAGCCTATTTGCTAATTATTATTATTTTTTTCAAATCCAGGAACTGATAGAAAAATGTGGTTTTTAGATTATTATTAAAGAACTTTAGCTGCGTTCAAAACAAGTATCGCCTTTTGTCTTACGTCTTTTTGTTATTTTTTAAAATCAAAAAACCGATAGAAATATGTCATTTTTAGCCTATTCGCTAATTATTATTATTTTTTTCAAATCCAGGAACTGATAGAAAAATTTTGTTTTTAGATTATTATTAAAAAACGTTAGCTGCGTTCAAAACAAGTATCGCCCTTTGTTTTACGTCTGTTTGTGATTTTTTAAAATAAAAAAAAATGATCAAAATAAGTCGTTTTTAGCCTATTTGCTAATTATTATTATTTTTTTCAAATCCAGGAACTGATAGAAAAATGTTGTTTTTAGATTATTATTAAAGAACGGTAGCTGCGTTCAAAACAAGTATCGCCCTTTGTCTTACGTCTGTTTGTGATTTTATAAAATAAAAAAAAATGATCAAAATAAGTCGTTTTTAGCCTATTTGCTTATTATTATTATTTTTTTCAAATCCAGGAACTGATAGAAAAATGTGGTTTTTAGATTATTATTAAAGAACGTTAGCTGCGTTTAAAACAATCGTCGCCTTGTGTCTTACGTCTTTTTGCAATTTTTTAAAATAAAAAAAAACCGATAAAAATTTTAGCCTATTCGCTAATTATTATTATTTACTGCAAATCCAGGAACTGATAGAAAAATGTTGTTTTTAGATTATTATTAAAGAACGGTAGCTGCGTTCAAAACAAGTATCGCCCTTTGTCTTACGTCTGTTTGTGATTTTTAAAATAAAAAAAAACGATCAAAATATGTCGTTTTTAGCCTATTTGCTAATTATTATTATTTTTTTCAAATCCAGGAACTGATAGAAAAATGTGGTTTTCAGATTGTTATTAAAGAACGTTAGCTGCGTTCAAAACAAGTATCGCCTTTTGTCTTACGTCTGTTTGTGATTTTTTAAAATAAAAAAAAAACGATCAAAATATGTCGTTTTTAGCCTATTTGCTAATTATTATTATTTTTTTCAAATCCAGGAACTGATAGAAAAATGTGGTTTTTAGATTATTATTAAAGAACGTTAGCTGCGTTCAAAACAAGTATCGCCTTTTGTCTTACGTCTGTTTGTGATTTTTTAAAATAAAAAAAAACGATCAAAATATGTCGTTTTTAGCCTATTTGCTAATTATTATTATTTTTTTCAAATCCAGGAACTGATAGAAAAATGTGGTTTTTAGATTGTTATTAAAAAACGTTAGCTGCGTTCAAAATAAGTATCGCCCTTTGTCTTACGTCTGTTTGTGATTTTTTGTAATAAAAATAAAACGATCAAAATATGTCGTTTTTAGCCTATATGCTAGTTATTATTATTTTTTCAAATCCAGGAACTGATACAAAAATGTAGTTTTTAGATTATTATTAAAGAACGTTAGCTGCGTTCAAAACAAGTATAGCCCTTTGTCTTACGTCTGTTTGTGATTTTTTAAAATAAAAAAAAAAACGATCAAAATATGTCTTTTTTAGCCTATTTGCTAATTATTATTATTTTTTTCAAATCCAGGAACTGATAGAAAAATGTGGTTTTTAGATTATTATTAAAGAACGTTAGCTGCGTTCAAAACAAGTATCGCCTTTTGTCTTACGTCTGTTTGTGATTTTTCAAAATAAAAAAAAAACGATCAAAATATGTCGTTTTTAGCCTATTTGCTAATTATTATTATTTTTTTCAAATCCAGGAACTGATAGAAAAATGTGGTTTTTAGATTTTTATTAAAGAACGTTAGCTGCGTTCAAAACAAGTATCGCCCTTTGTCTTACGTCTGCTTGTGATTTTTTAAAATAAAAAAAAACGATCAAAATTTGTCGTTTTTAGCCTATTTGCTAATTATTATATTTTTTTTCAAATCCAGGAACTGATAGAAAAATGTGGTTTTTAGATTATTATTAAAGAACGTTAGCTGCGTTCAAAACATGTATCGCCCTTTGTCTTACGTCTGTTTGTGATTTTTTAAAATAAAAAAAACGATCAAAATAAGTCGTTTTTAGCCTATTTGCTAATTATTATTATTTTTTTCAAATCCAGGAATTGATAGAAAAATGTGGTTTTTAGATTATTATTACAAAACGTTAGCTGCGTTCAAAACAAGTATCGCCTTTTGTCTTACGTCTGTTTGTTATTTTTTAAAATCAAAAAACCGATAGAAATATGTCATTTTTAGCCTATTCGCTAATTATTATTATTTTTTTCAAATCCAGGAACTGATAGAAAAATGTGGTTTTTAGATTATTATTAAAAAACGTTAGCTGCGTTCAAAACAAGTATCGCCTTTTGTCTTACGTCTGTTTGTGATTTTTTAAAATAAAAAAAACGATCAAAACAAGTCGTTTTTAGCCTATTTGCTAATTATTATTATTTTTTTCAAATCCAGGAACTGATAGAAAAATGTGGTTTTTAGATTATTATTAAAGAACGTTAGCTGCGTTCAAAACAAGTATTGACTTTTGTCTTACGTCTGTTTGTTATTTTCTAAAATCAAAAAACCGATAAAAATATTTCGTTTTTAGCCTATTCGCTAATTATTATTATTTTTTGCAAATCCAGGAACTGATAAAAAGATGTGGTTTTTAGACTATTATTAAAAAACGTTAGCTGCGTTCAAAACAAGTATTGTTTTTTGTCTTACGTCTTTTTGTTATTTTTCAAAATAAAAAAACCGATAAAAATATTTCGTTTTTAGCCTATTCGCTAATTATTATTATTTTTGCAAATCCAGGAATTGATAGAAAAATGTGGTTTTTAGATTATTATTACAAAACGTTAGCTGCGTTCAAAACAAGTATCGCCTTTTGTCTTACGTCTGTTTGTTATTTTTTAAAATCAAAAAACCGATAGAAATATGTCATTTTTAGCCTATTCGCTAATTATTATTATTTTTTTCAAATCCAGGAACTGATAGAAAAATGTGGTTTTTAGATTATTATTAAAAAACGTTAGCTGCGTTCAAAACAAGTATCGCCTTTTGTCTTACGTCTGTTTGTGATTTTTTAAAATAAAAAAAAACGATCAAAATAAGTCGTTTTTAGCCTATTTACTAATTATTATTATTTTTTTCAAATCCAGGAACTGATAGAAAAATGTGGTTTTTAGATTATTATTAAAAAACGTTAGCTGCGTTCAAAACAAGTATCGCCCTTTGTCTTATGTCTGTTTGTGATTTTTTAAAATAAAAAAAAAACGATCAAAATAAGTCGCTTTTAGCCTATTTGCTAATTATTATTATTTTTTTCAAATCCAGGAACTGATAGAAAAATGTGGTTTTTAGATTATTATTAAAGAACGTTAGCTGCGTTCAAAGCAAGTATTGCCTTTTATCTTACGTCTGTTTGTTATTTTCTAAAATCAAAAAACCGATAAAAATATGTCGTTTTTAGCCTATTCGCTAATTATTATTATTTTTTGCAAATCCAGGAACCGATAAAAAGATGTGGTTTTTAGATTATTATTAAAAAACGTTAGCTGCGTTCAAAACAAGTATTGCTTTTTGTCTTACGTCTTTTTGTTATTTTTCAAAATAAAAAAATCGATAAAAATATTTCGTTCTTAGCCTATTCGCTAATTATTATTATTTTTGCAAATCCAGGAATTGATAGAAAAATGTGGTTTTTAGATTATTATTAAAAAACGTTAGCTGCGTTCAAAACATGTATCGCCCTGTGTCTTACGTCTGTTTGTGATTTTTTAAAATAAAAAAAAAAACGATCAAAATAAGTCGTTTTTAGCCTATTTGCTAATTATTATTATTTTTTTCAAATCCAGGAACTGATAGAAAAATGTGGTTTTTAAAATATTATTAAAGAACGTTAGCTGCGTTCAAAACAAGTACTGCCTTTTGTCTTACGTCTTTTTGCAATTTTTTAAAATAAAAAAAAACCGATAAAAATTTTAGCCTATTCGCTAATTAATATTATTTACTGCAAATCCAGGAACTGATAGAAAAATGTTGTTTTTAGATTATTATTAAAAAACGTTAGCTGCGTTCAAAACAAGTATCGCCCTTTTTCTTACGTCTGTTTGTGATTTTTTAAAATAAAAAAAAACGATCAAAATATGTCGTTTTTAGCCTATTTGCTAATTATTATTATTTTTTTCAAATCCAGGAACTGATAGAAAAATGTGGTTTTTAGATTATTATTAAAGAACGTTAGCTGCGTTCAAAACATGTATCGCCCTTTGTCTTACGTCTGTTTGTGATTTTTTGAAATAAAAAAAAACGATCAAAATATGTCGTTTTTAGCCTATTTGCTAATTATTATTATTTTTTTCAAATCCAGGAACTGATAGAAAAATGTGGTTTTTAGATTGTTATTAAAGAACGTTAGCTGCGTTCAAAACAAGTATCGCCTTTTGTCTTACGTCTGTTTGTGATTTTTTAAAATAAAAAAAAAACGATCAAAATATGTCGTTTTTAGCCTATTTGCTAATTATTATTATTTTTTTCAAATCCAGGAACTGATAGAAAAATGTGGTTTTTAGATTGTTATTAAAAAACGTTAGCTGCGTTCAAAATAAGTATCGCCCTTTGTCTTACGTCTGTTTGTGATTTTTTGTAATAAAAATAAAACGATCAAAATATGTCGTTTTTAGCCTATTTGCTAATTATTATTATTTTTTTCAAATCCAGGAACTGATACAAAAATGTAGTTTTTAGATTATTATTAAAGAACGTTAGCTGCGTTCAAAACAAGTATAGCCAGTTGTCTTACGTCTGTTTGTGATTTTTTAAAATAAAAAAAAAACGATCAAAATATGTCGTTTTTAGCCTATTTGCTAATTATTATTATTTTTTTCAAATCCAGGAACTGATAGAAAAATGTGGTTTTTAGATTATTATTAAAGAACGTTAGCTGCGTTCAAAACAAGTATCGCCTTTTGTCTTACGTCTGTTTGTGATTTTTCAAAATAAAAAAAAAACGATCAAAATATGTCGTTTTTAGCCTATTTGCTAATTATTATTATTTTTTTCAAATCCAGGAACTGATAGAAAAATGTGGTTTTTAGATTATTATTAAAGAACGTTAGCTGCGTTCAAAACATGTATCGCCCTTTGTCTTACGTCTGTTTGTGATTTTTCAAAATAAAAAAAAAACGATCAAAATATGTCGTTTTTAGCCTATTTGCTAATTATTATTATTTTTTTCAAATCCAGGAACTGATAGAAAAATGTGGTTTTTAGATTATTATTAAAGAACGTTAGCTGCGTTCAAAACAAGTATCGCCCTTTGTCTTACGTCTGCTTGTGATTTTTTAAAATAAAAAAAAACGATCAAAATTTGTCGTTTTTAGCCTATTTGCTAATTATTATATTTTTTTTCAAATCCAGGAACTGATAGAAAAATGTGGTTTTTAGATTATTATTAAAGAACGTTAGCTGCGTTCAAAACATGTATCGCCCTTTGTCTTACGTCTGTTTGTGATTTTTTAAAATAAAAAAAACGATCAAAATAAGTCGTTTTTAGCCTATTTGCTAATTATTATTATTTTTTTCAAATCCAGGAACTGATAGAAAAATGTGGTTTTTAGATTATTATTAAAGAACGTTAGCTGCGTTCAAAACAAGTATCGCCTTTTGTCTTACGTCTGTTTGTGATTTTTCAAAATAAAAAAAAAACGATCAAAATATGTCGTTTTTAGCCTATTTGCTAATTATTATTATTTTTTTCAAATCCAGGAACTGATAGAAAAATGTGGTTTTTAGATTATTATTAAAGAACGTTAGCTGCGTTCAAAACAAGTATCGCCCTTTGTCTTACGTCTGCTTGTGATTTTTTAAAATAAAAAAAAACGATCAAAATTTGTCGTTTTTAGCCTATTTGCTAATTATTATATTTTTTTTCAAATCCAGGAACTGATAGAAAAATGTGGTTTTTAGATTATTATTAAAGAACGTTAGCTGCGTTCAAAACATGTATCGCCCTTTGTCTTACGTCTGTTTGTGATTTTTTAAAATAAAAAAAACGATCAAAATAAGTCGTTTTTAGCCTATTTGCTAATTATTATTATTTTTTTCAAATCCAGGAATTGATAGAAAAATGTGGTTTTTAGATTATTATTACAAAACGTTAGCTGCGTTCAAAACAAGTATCGCCTTTTGTCTTACGTCTGTTTGTTATTTTTTAAAATCAAAAAACCGATAGAAATATGTCATTTTTAGCCTATTCGCTAATTATTATTATTTTTTTCAAATCCAGGAACTGATAGAAAAATGTGGTTTTTAGATTATTATTAAAAAACGTTAGCTGCGTTCAAAACAAGTATCGCCTTTTGTCTTACGTCTGTTTGTGATTTTTTAAAATAAAAAAAACGATCAAAATAAGTCGTTTTTAGCCTATTTGCTAATTATTATTATTTTTTTCAAATCCAGGAACTGATAGAAAAATGTGGTTTTTAGATTATTATTAAAGAACGTTAGCTGCGTTCAAAACAAGTATTGACTTTTGTCTTACGTCTGTTTGTTATTTTCAAAAATCAAAAAACCGATAAAAATATGTCGTTTTTAGCCTATTGGCTAATTATTATTATTTTTTGCAAATCCAGGAACTGATAAAAAGATGTGGTTTTTAGACTATTATTAAAAAACGTTAGCTGCGTTCAAAACAAGTATTGTTTTTTGTCTTACGTCTTTTTGTTATTTTTCAAAATAAAAAAACCGATAAAAATATTTCGTTTTTAGCCTATTCGCTAATTATTATTATTTTTGCAAATCCAGGAATTGATAGAAAAATGTGGTTTTTAGATTATTATTACAAAACGTTAGCTGCGTTCAAAACAAGTATCGCCTTTTGTCTTACGCCTGTTTGTTATTTTCTAAAATCAAAAAACCGATAAAAATATGTCGTTTTTAGCCTATTGGCTAATTATTATTATTTTTTGCAAATCCAGGAACTGATAAAAAGATGTGGTTTTTAGACTATTATTAAAAAACGTTAGCTGCGTTCAAAACAAGTATTGTTTTTTGTCTTACGTCTTTTTGTTATTTTTCAAAATAAAAAAACCGATAAAAATATTTCGTTTTTAGCCTATTCGCTAATTATTATTATTTTTGCAAATCCAGGAATTGATAGAAAAATGTGGTTTTTAGATTATTATTACAAAACGTTAGCTGCGTTCAAAACAAGTATCGCCTTTTGTCTTACGTCTGTTTGTTATTTTTTAAAATCAAAAAACCGATAGAAATATGTCATTTTTAGCCTATTCGCTAATTATTATTATTTTTTTCAAATCCAGGAACTGATAGAAAAATGTGGTTTTTAGATTATTATTAAGAAACGTTAGCTGCGTTCAAAACAAGTATCGCCTTTTGTCTTACGTCTGTTTGTGATTTTTTAAAATAAAAAAAAACGATCAAAATAAGTCGTTTTTAGCCTATTTGCTAATTATTATTATTTTTTTCAAATCCAGGAACTGATAGAAAAATGTGGTTTTTAGATTATTATTAAAGAACGTTAGCTGCGTTCAAAGCAAGTATTGCCTTTTATCTTACGTCTGTTTGTTATTTTCTAAAATCAAAAAACCGATAAAAATATGTCGTTTTTAGCCTATTCGCTAATTATTATTATTTTTGCAAATCCAGGAATTGATAGAAAAATGTGGTTTTTAGATTATTATTAAAAAACGTTAGCTGCGTTCAAAACATGTATCGCCCTTTGTCTTACGTCTGTTTGTGATTTTTTAAAATAAAAAAAAAAACGATCAAAATAAGTCGTTTTTAGCCTATTTGCTAATTATTATTATTTTTTTCAAATCCAGGAACTGATAGAAAAATGTGGTTTTTAAAATATTATTAAAGAACGTTAGCTGCGTTCAAAACAAGTACTGCCTTTTGTCTTACGTCTTTTTGCAATTTTTTAAAATAAAAAAAAACCGATAAAAATTTTAGCCTATTCGCTAATTAATATTATTTACTGCAAATCCAGGAACTGATAGAAAAATGTTGTTTTTAGATTATTATTAAAAAACGTTAGCTGCGTTCAAAACAAGTATCGCCCTTTTTCTTACGTCTGTTTGTGATTTTTTAAAATAAAAAAAAACGATCAAAATATGTCGTTTTTAGCCTATTTGCTAATTATTATTATTTTTTTCAAATCCAGGAACTGATAGAAAAATGTGGTTTTTAGATTATTATTAAAGAACGTTAGCTGCGTTCAAAACAAGTATTGACTTTTGTCCTACGTCTGTTTGTTATTTTCTAAAATCAAAAAACCGATAAAAATATGTCGTTTTTAGCCTATTGGCTAATTATTATTATTTTTTGCAAATCCAGGAACTGATAAAAAGATGTGGTTTTTAGATTATTATTAAAAAACGTTAGCTGCGTTCAAAACAAGTATTGCTTTTTGTCTTACGTCTTTTTGTTATTTTTCAAAATAAAAAAACCGATAAAAATATTTCGTTTTTAGCCTATTCGCTAATTATTATTATTTTTGCAAATCCAGGAATTGATAGAAAAATGTGGTTTTTAGATTATTATTACAAAACGTTAGCTGCGTTTAAAACAAGTATCGCCTTTTGTCTTACGTCTGTTTGTTATTTTTTAAAATCAAAAAACCGATAGAAATATGTCATTTTTAGCCTATTCGCTAATTATTATTATTTTTTTCAAATCCAGGAACTGATAGAAAAATGTGGTTTTTAGATTATTATTAAAAAACGTTAGCTGCGTTCAAAACAAGTATCGCCCTTTGTCTTACGTCTGTTTGTGATTTTTTAAAATAAAAAAAAACGATCAAAATAAGTCGTTTTTAGCCTATTTGCTAATTATTATTATTTTTTTCAAATCCAGGAACTGATAGAAAAATGTGGTTTTTAGATTATTAATAAAGAACGGTAGCTGCGTTTAAAACAAGTATCGCCTTGTGTCTTACGTCTTTTTGGAATTTTTTAAAATAAAAAAAACCTTTAAAAATTTTAGCCTATTTGCTAATTATTATTATTTTTTTCAAATCCAGGAACTGATAGAAAAATGTGGTTTTTAGATTATTACTAAAGAACGTAAGCTGCGTTCAAAACAAGTATCGCCCTTTGTCTTACGTCTGTTTGTGATTTTTTAAAATAAAAAAAAAACGATCAAAATAAGTCGTTTTTAGCCTATTTGCTAATTATTATTATTTTTTTCAAATCCAGGAACTGATAGAAAAATGTGGTTTTTAGATTATTATTAAAGAACGTTAGCTGCGTTCAAAACAAGTATTGCCTTTTGTCTTACGTCTGTTTGTTATTTTCTAAAATCAAAAAACCGATAAAAATATGTCGTTTTTAGCCTATTCGCTAATTATTATTATTTTTTGCAAATCCAGGAACCGATAAAAAGATGTGGTTTTTAGATTATTATTAAAAAACGTTAGCTGCGTTCAAAACAAGTATTGCTTTTTGTCTTACGTCTTTTTGTTATTTTTCAAAATAAAAAAACCGATAAAAATATTTCGTTCTTAGCCTATTCGCTAATTATTATTATTTTTGCAAATCCAGGAATTGATAGAAAAATGTGGTTTTTAGATTATTATTAAAAAACGTTAGCTGCGTTCAAAACATGTATCGCCCTTTGTCTTACGTCTGTTTGTGATTTTTTAAAATAAAAAAAAAAACGATCAAAATAAGTCGTTATTAGCTTATTTGCTAATTATTATTATTTTTTTCAAATCCAGGAACTGATAGAAAAATGTGGTTTTTAAAATATTATTAAAGAACGTTAGGTGCGTTCAAAACAAGTACTGCCTTTTGTCTTACGTCTTTTTGTTATTTTCTAAAATCAAAAAACCGATAAAAATATGTCGTTTTTAGCCTATTCGCTAATTATTATTATTTTTTGCAAGTCCAGGAACTGATAAAAAGATGTGCTTTTTATACTATTATTAAAAAACGTTAGCTGCGTTCAAAACAAGTATCGCCCTTTGTCTTACGTCTGTTTGTGATTTTTTAAAATAAAAAAAAATGATCAAAATAAGTCGTTTTTAGCCTATTTGCTAATTATTATTATTTTTTTCAAATCCAGGAACTGATAGAAAAATGTGGTTTTTAGATTATTATTAAAGAACGTTAGCTGCGTTTAAAACAATCGTCGCCTTGTGTCTTACGTCTTTTTGCAATTTTTTAAAATAAAAAAAACCGATAAAAATTTTAGCCTATTCGATGATTATTATTATTTTTTTCAAATCCAGGAACTGATAGAAAAATGTTGTTTTTAGATTATTATTAAAGAACGGTAGCTGCGTTCAAAACAAGTATCGCCCTTTGTCTTACGTCTGTTTGTGATTTTTTAAAATAAAAAAAAAACAATCAAAATTTGTCGTTTTTAGCCTATTTGCTAATTATTATTATTTTTTTCAAATCCAGGAACTGATAGAAAAATGTGGTTTTTAGATTATTATAAAATAACGTTAGTTGCGTTCAAAACAAGTATCGCCTTTTGTCTTACGTCTGTTTGTGATTTTTTGAAATAAAAAAAAACGATCAAAATATGTCGTTTTTAGCCTATTTGCTAATTATTATTATTTTTTTCAAATCCAGGAACTGATAGAAAAATGTGGTTTTTAGATTATTATTAAAGAACTTTAGCTGCGTTCAAAACAAGTATCGCCTTTTGTCTTACGTCTTTTTGTTATTTTTTAAAATCAAAAAACCGATAGAAATATGTCATTTTTAGCCTATTCGCTAATTATTATTATTTTTTTCAAATCCAGGAACTGATAGAAAAATTTTGTTTTTAGATTATTATTAAAAAACGTTAGCTGCGTTCAAAACAAGTATCGCCCTTTGTTTTACGTCTGTTTGTGATTTTTTAAAATAAAAAAAAATGATCAAAATAAGTCGTTTTTAGCCTATTTGCTAATTATTATTATTTTTTTCAAATCCAGGAACTGATAGAAAAATGTTGTTTTTAGATTATTATTAAAGAACGGTAGCTGCGTTCAAAACAAGTATCGCCCTTTGTCTTACGTCTGTTTGTGATTTTATAAAATAAAAAAAAATGATCAAAATAAGTCGTTTTTAGCCTATTTGCTTATTATTATTATTTTTTTCAAATCCAGGAACTGATAGAAAAATGTGGTTTTTAGATTATTATTAAAGAACGTTAGCTGCGTTTAAAACAATCGTCGCCTTGTGTCTTACGTCTTTTTGCAATTTTTTAAAATAAAAAAAAACCGATAAAAATTTTAGCCTATTCGCTAATTATTATTATTTACTGCAAATCCAGGAACTGATAGAAAAATGTTGTTTTTAGATTATTATTAAAGAACGGTAGCTGCGTTCAAAACAAGTATCGCCCTTTGTCTTACGTCTGTTTGTGATTTTTAAAATAAAAAAAAAACGATCAAAATATGTCGTTTTTAGCCTATTTGCTAATTATTATTATTTTTTTCAAATCCAGGAACTGATAGAAAAATGTGGTTTTCAGATTGTTATTAAAGAACGTTAGCTGCGTTCAAAACAAGTATCGCCTTTTGTCTTACGTCTGTTTGTGATTTTTTAAAATAAAAAAAAAACGATCAAAATATGTCGTTTTTAGCCTATTTGCTAATTATTATTATTTTTTTCAAATCCAGGAACTGATAGAAAAATGTGGTTTTTAGATTATTATTAAAGAACGTTAGCTGCGTTCAAAACAAGTATCGCCTTTTGTCTTACGTCTGTTTGTGATTTTTTAAAATAAAAAAAAACGATCAAAATATGTCGTTTTTAGCCTATTTGCTAATTATTATTATTTTTTTCAAATCCAGGAACTGATAGAAAAATGTGGTTTTTAGATTGTTATTAAAAAACGTTAGCTGCGTTCAAAATAAGTATCGCCCTTTGTCTTACGTCTGTTTGTGATTTTTTGTAATAAAAATAAAACGATCAAAATATGTCGTTTTTAGCCTATATGCTAGTTATTATTATTTTTTCAAATCCAGGAACTGATACAAAAATGTAGTTTTTAGATTATTATTAAAGAACGTTAGCTGCGTTCAAAACAAGTATAGCCCTTTGTCTTACGTCTGTTTGTGATTTTTTAAAATAAAAAAAAAACGATCAAAATATGTCTTTTTTAGCCTATTTGCTAATTATTATTATTTTTTTCAAATCCAGGAACTGATAGAAAAATGTGGTTTTTAGATTATTATTAAAGAACGTTAGCTGCGTTCAAAACAAGTATCGCCTTTTGTCTTACGTCTGTTTGTGATTTTTCAAAATAAAAAAAAAACGATCAAAATATGTCGTTTTTAGCCTATTTGCTAATTATTATTATTTTTTTCAAATCCAGGAACTGATAGAAAAATGTGGTTTTTAGATTATTATTAAAGAACGTTAGCTGCGTTCAAAACAAGTATCGCCCTTTGTCTTACGTCTGCTTGTGATTTTTTAAAATAAAAAAAAACGATCAAAATTTGTCGTTTTTAGCCTATTTGCTAATTATTATATTTTTTTTCAAATCCAGGAACTGATAGAAAAATGTGGTTTTTAGATTATTATTAAAGAACGTTAGCTGCGTTCAAAACATGTATCGCCCTTTGTCTTACGTCTGTTTGTGATTTTTTAAAATAAAAAAAACGATCAAAATAAGTCGTTTTTAGCCTATTTGCTAATTATTATTATTTTTTTCAAATCCAGGAATTGATAGAAAAATGTGGTTTTTAGATTATTATTACAAAACGTTAGCTGCGTTCAAAACAAGTATCGCCTTTTGTCTTACGTCTGTTTGTTATTTTTTAAAATCAAAAAACCGATAGAAATATGTCATTTTTAGCCTATTCGCTAATTATTATTATTTTTTTCAAATCCAGGAACTGATAGAAAAATGTGGTTTTTAGATTATTATTAAAAAACGTTAGCTGCGTTCAAAACAAGTATCGCCTTTTGTCTTACGTCTGTTTGTGATTTTTTAAAATAAAAAAAACGATCAAAACAAGTCGTTTTTAGCCTATTTGCTAATTATTATTATTTTTTTCAAATCCAGGAACTGATAGAAAAATGTGGTTTTTAGATTATTATTAAAGAACGTTAGCTGCGTTCAAAACAAGTATTGACTTTTGTCTTACGTCTGTTTGTTATTTTCTAAAATCAAAAAACCGATAAAAATATGTCGTTTTTAGCCTATTGGCTAATTATTATTATTTTTTGCAAATCCAGGAACTGATAAAAAGATGTGGTTTTTAGACTATTATTAAAAAACGTTAGCTGCGTTCAAAACAAGTATTGTTTTTTGTCTTACGTCTTTTTGTTATTTTTCAAAATAAAAAAACCGATAAAAATATTTCGTTTTTAGCCTATTCGCTAATTATTATTATTTTTGCAAATCCAGGAATTGATAGAAAAATGTGGTTTTTAGATTATTATTACAAAACGTTAGCTGCGTTCAAAACAAGTATCGCCTTTTGTCTTACGTCTGTTTGTTATTTTTTAAAATCAAAAAACCGATAGAAATATGTCATTTTTAGCCTATTCGCTAATTATTATTATTTTTTTCAAATCCAGGAACTGATAGAAAAATGTGGTTTTTAGATTATTATTAAAAAACGTTAGCTGCGTTCAAAACAAGTATCGCCTTTTGTCTTACGTCTGTTTGTGATTTTTTAAAATAAAAAAAAACGATCAAAATAAGTCGTTTTTAGCCTATTTACTAATTATTATTATTTTTTTCAAATCCAGGAACTGATAGAAAAATGTGGTTTTTAGATTATTATTAAAGAACGTTAGCTGCGTTCAAAACAAGTATCGCCCTTTGTCTTACGTCTGTTTGTGATTTTTTAAAATAAAAAAAAAACGATCAAAATAAGTCGTTTTTAGCCTATTTGCTAATTATTATTATTTTTTTCAAATCCAGGAACTGATAGAAAAATGTGGTTTTTAGATTATTATTAAAGAACGTTAGCTGCGTTCAAAGCAAGTATTGCCTTTTATCTTACGTCTGTTTGTTATTTTCTAAAATCAAAAAACCGATAAAAATATGTCGTTTTTAGCCTATTCGCTAATTATTATTATTTTTTGCAAATCCAGGAACCGATAAAAAGATGTGGTTTTTAGATTATTATTAAAAAACGTTAGCTGCGTTCAAAACAAGTATTGCTTTTTGTCTTACGTCTTTTTGTTATTTTTCAAAATAAAAAAATCGATAAAAATATTTCGTTCTTAGCCTATTCGCTAATTATTATTATTTTTGCAAATCCAGGAATTGATAGAAAAATGTGGTTTTTAGATTATTATTAAAAAACGTTAGCTGCGTTCAAAACATGTATCGCCCTGTGTCTTACGTCTGTTTGTGATTTTTTAAAATAAAAAAAAAACGATCAAAATAAGTCGTTTTTAGCCTATTTGCTAATTATTATTATTTTTTTCAAATCCAGGAACTGATAGAAAAATGTGGTTTTTAAAATATTATTAAAGAACGTTAGCTGCGTTCAAAACAAGTACTGCCTTTTGTCTTACGTCTTTTTGCAATTTTTTAAAATAAAAAAAAACCGATAAAAATTTTAGCCTATTCGCTAATTAATATTATTTACTGCAAATCCAGGAACTGATAGAAAAATGTTGTTTTTAGATTATTATTAAAAAACGTTAGCTGCGTTCAAAACAAGTATCGCCCTTTTTCTTACGTCTGTTTGTGATTTTTTAAAATAAAAAAAAACGATCAAAATATGTCGTTTTTAGCCTATTTGCTAATTATTATTATTTTTTTCAAATCCAGGAACTGATAGAAAAATGTGGTTTTTAGATTATTATTAAAGAACGTTAGCTGCGTTCAAAACATGTATCGCCCTTTGTCTTACGTCTGTTTGTGATTTTTTGAAATAAAAAAAAACGATCAAAATATGTCGTTTTTAGCCTATTTGCTAATTATTATTATTTTTTTCAAATCCAGGAACTGATAGAAAAATGTGGTTTTTAGATTGTTATTAAAGAACGTTAGCTGCGTTCAAAACAAGTATCGCCTTTTGTCTTACGTCTGTTTGTGATTTTTTAAAATAAAAAAAAAACGATCAAAATATGTCGTTTTTAGCCTATTTGCTAATTATTATTATTTTTTTCAAATCCAGGAACTGATAGAAAAATGTGGTTTTTAGATTGTTATTAAAAAACGTTAGCTGCGTTCAAAATAAGTATCGCCCTTTGTCTTACGTCTGTTTGTGATTTTTTGTAATAAAAATAAAACGATCAAAATATGTCGTTTTTAGCCTATTTGCTAATTATTATTATTTTTTTCAAATCCAGGAACTGATACAAAAATGTAGTTTTTAGATTATTATTAAAGAACGTTAGCTGCGTTCAAAACAAGTATAGCCAGTTGTCTTACGTCTGTTTGTGATTTTTTAAAATAAAAAAAAAACGATCAAAATATGTCGTTTTTAGCCTATTTGCTAATTATTATTATTTTTTTCAAATCCAGGAACTGATAGAAAAATGTGGTTTTTAGATTATTATTAAAGAACGTTAGCTGCGTTCAAAACAAGTATCGCCTTTTGTCTTACGTCTGTTTGTGATTTTTCAAAATAAAAAAAAAACGATCAAAATATGTCGTTTTTAGCCTATTTGCTAATTATTATTATTTTTTTCAAATCCAGGAACTGATAGAAAAATGTGGTTTTTAGATTATTATTAAAGAACGTTAGCTGCGTTCAAAACATGTATCGCCCTTTGTCTTACGTCTGTTTGTGATTTTTTGAAATAAAAAAAAAACCATCAAAATATGTCGTTTTTAGCCTATTTGCTAATTATTATTATTTTTTTCAAATCCAGGAACTGATAGAAAAATGTGGTTTTTAGATTATTATTAAAGAACGTTAGCTGCGTTCAAAACAAGTATCGCCCTTTGTCTTACGTCTGCTTGTGATTTTTTAAAATAAAAAAAAAATTATCAAAATTTGTCGTTTTTAGCCTATTTGCTAATTATTATAATTTTTTTCAAATCCAGGAACTGATAGAAAAATGTGGTTTTTAGATTATTATTAAAGAACGTTAGCTGCGTTCAAAACATGTATCGCCCTTTGTCTTACGTCTGTTTGTTATTTTTTAAAATAAAAAAACCGATAAAAATATGTCATTTTTAGCCTATTCGCTAATTATTATTATTTTTTGCAAATCCAGGAACTGATGGAATGATGTGGTTTTTAGATTATTATTACAAAACATTAGCTGCCTTCAAAAAAAGTATCGCCTTTTGTCTTACGTATGTATGTGATTTTTTTAAATCAAAAAACAGATAAAAATATGTCGTTTTTAGCCTATTAGTTAATTATTATTATTTTTGCAAATCCAGGAACTGATAGAAAAATGTGGTTTTTAGATTATTATTACAAACCGTTAGCTGCGTTCAAAACATGTATCGCCCTTTGTCTTGCGTCTGTTTGTGATTTTTTAAAATAAAAAAAAACGATCAAAATAAGTCGTTTTTAGCCTATTTGCTAATTATTATTATTTTTTTCAAATCCAGGAACTGATAGAAAAATGTGGTTTTTAGATTATTATAAAAGAACGTTGGCTGCGTTCAAAATAAGTATCACCTTGTGTCTTACGTCTTTTTGGAATTTCTTAAAATAAAAAAAACCGATAAAAATTTTAGCCTATTCGCTAATTATTATTATTTATTGCAAATCCCGGAACTGATAGAAAAAAGTGGTTTTTAGATTATTATTAAAGAACGTTAGCTGCGTTCAAAACAAGTATCGCCCTTTGTCTTACGTCTGTTTGTGATTTTTTAAAATAAAAAAAAACGATCAAAATATGTCGTTTTTAGCCTATTTGCTAATTATTATTATTTTTGCAAATTCAGGAATTGATAGAAAAATGTTGTTTTTAGATTATTATTAAAAAACGTTAGCTGCGTTCAAAACAAGTATCGCCTTTTGTCTTACGTCTGTTTGTGATTTTTTAAAATAAAAAAAAAACAATCAAAATATGTCGTTTTTAGCCTATTTGCTAATTATTATTATTTTTTATCAAATCCAGGAACTGATAGAAAAATGTGGTTTTTAGATTATTATTAAAGAACGTTAGCTGCGTTCAAAACAAGTATCGCCCTTTGTCTTACGTCTGTTTGTGATTTTTAAAATAAAAAAAAACGATCAAAATATGTCGTTTTTAGCCTATTTGCTAATTATTATAATTTTTTTCAAATCCAGGAACTGATAGAAAAATGTGGTTTTTAGATTGTTATTAAAGAACGTTAGCTGCGTTCAAAACAAGTATCGCCTTTTGTCTTACGTCTGTTTGTGATTTTTTAAAATAAAAAAAAAACGATCAAAATATGTCGTTTTTAACCTATTTGCTAATTATTATTATTTTTTTCAAATCCAGGAACTGATAGAAAAATGTGGTTTTTAGATTATTATTAAAGAACGTTAGCTGCGTTCAAAACAAGTATCGCCTTTTGTCTTACGTCTGTTTGTGATTTTTTAAAATAAAAAAAAACGATCAAAATATGTCGTTTTTAGCCTATTTGCTAATTATTATTATTTTTTTCAAATCCAGGAACTGATAGAAAAATGTGGTTTTTAGATTGTTATTAGAAAACGTTAGCTGCGTTCAAAATAAGTATCGCCCTTTGTCTTACGTCTGTTTGTGATTTTTTGTAATAAAAATAAAACGATCAAAATATGTCGTTTTTAGCCTATATGCTAGTTATTATTATTTTTTCAAATCCAGGAACTGATACAAAAATGTAGTTTTTAGATTATTATTAAAGAACGTTAGCTGCGTTCAAAACAAGTATAGCCCTTTGTCTTACGTCTGTTTGTGATTTTTTAAAATAAAAAAAAAAACGATCAAAATATGTCGTTTTTAGCCTATTTGCTAATTATTATTATTTTTTTCAAATCCAGGAACTGATAGAAAAATGTGGTTTTTAGATTATTATTAAAGAACGTTAGCTGCGTTCAAAACAAGTATCGCCTTTTGTCTTACGTCTGTTTGTGATTTTTCAAAATAAAAAAAAAACGATCAAAATATGTCGTTTTTAGCCTATTTGCTAATTATTATTATTTTTTTCAAATCCAGGAACTGATAGAAAAATTTGGTTTTTAGATTATTATTAAAGAACGTTAGCTGCATTCAAAACAAGTATCGCCCTTTGTCTTACGTCTGCTTGTGATTTTTTAAAATAAAAAAAAACGATCAAAATTTGTCGTTTTTAGCCTATTTGCTAATTATTATATTTTTTTTCAAATCCAGGAACTGATAGAAAAATGTGCTTTTTAGATTATTATTAAAGAACGTTAGCTGCGTTCAAAACATGTATCGCCCTTTGTCTTGCGTCTGTTTGTGATTTTTTAAAATAAAAAAAAACGATCAAAATAAGTCGTTTTTAGCCTATTTGCTAATTATTATTATTTTTTTCAAATCCAGGAATTGATAGAAAAATGCGGTTTTTAGATTATTATTACAAAACGTTAGCTGCGTTCAAAACAATTATCGCCTTTTGTCTTACGTCTGTTTGTTATTTTTTAAAATCAAAAAACCGATAGAAATATGTCATCTTTAGCCTATTCGCTAATTATTATTATTTTTTTCAAATCCAGGAACTGATAGAAAAATGTGGTTTTTAGATTATTATTAAAAAACGTTAGATGCGTTCAAAACAAGTATCGCCTTTTGTCTTACGTCTGTTTGTGATTTTTTAAAATAAAAAAAACGATCAAAATAAGTCGTTTTTAGCCTATTTGCTAATTATTATTATTTTTTTCAAATCCAGGAACTGATAGAAAAATGTGGTTTTTAGATTATTATTAAAGAACGTTAGCTGCGTTCAAAACAAGTATTGACTTTTGTCTTACGTCTGTTTGTTATTTTCTAAAATCAAAAAACCGATAAAAATATGTCGTTTTTAGCCTATTGGCTAATTATTATTATTTTTTGCAAATCCAGGAACTGATAAAAAGATGTGGTTTTTAGACTATTATTAAAAAACGTTAGCTGCGTTCAAAACAAGTATTGTTTTTTGTCTTACGTCTTTTTGTTATTTTTCAAAATAAAAAAACCGATAAAAATATTTCGTTTTTAGCCTATTCGCTAATTATTATTATTTTTGCAAATCCAGGAATTGATAGAAAAATGTGGTTTTTAGATTATTATTACAAAACGTTAGCTGCGTTCAAAACAAGTATCGCCTTTTGTCTTACGTCTGTTTGTTATTTTTTAAAATCAAAAAACCGATAGAAATATGTCATTTTTAGCCTATTCGCTAATTATTATTATTTTTTTCAAATCCAGGTACTGATAGAAAAATGTGGTTTTTAGATTATTATTAAAAAACGTTAGCTGCGTTCAAAACAAGTATCGCCTTTTGTCTTACGTCTGTTTGTGATTTTTTAAAATAAAAAAAAACGATCAAAATAAGTCGTTTTTAGCCTATTTGCTAATTATTATTATTTTTTTCAAATCCAGGAACTGATAGAAAAATGTGGTTTTTAGATTATTATTAAAGAACGTTAGCTGCGTTCAAAACAAGTATCGCCTTTTGTCTTACGTCTGTTTGTGATTTTTTGAAATAAAAAAAAACGATCAAAATATGTCGTTTTTAGCCTATTTGCTAATTATTATTATTTTTATCAAATCCAGGAACTGATAGAAAAATGTGGTTTTTAGATTATTATTAAAGAACGTTAGCTGCGTTCAAAGTAAGTATTGCCTTTTATCTTACGTCTGTTTGTTATTTTCTAAAATCAAAAAACCGATAAAAATATGTCGTTTTTAGCCTATTCGCTAATTATTATTATTTTTTGCAAATCCAGGAACCGATAAAAAGATGTGGTTTTTAGATTATTATTAAAAAACGTTAGCTGCGTTCAAAACAAGTATTGCTTTTTGTCTTACGTCTTTTTGTTATTTTTCAAAATAAAAAAATCGATAAAAATATTTCGTTCTTAGCCTATTCGCTAATTATTATTATTTTTGCAAATCCAGGAACTGATAGAAAAATGTGGTTTTTAGATTATTATTAAAAACCGTTAGCTGCGTTCAAAACATGTATCGCCCTTTGTCTTGCGTCTGTTTGTGATTTTTTAAAATAAAAAAAAACGATCAAAATAAGTCGTTTTTAGCCTATTTGCTAATTATTATTATTTTTTTCAAATCCAGGAACTGATAGAAAAATGTGGTTTTTAGATTATTATAAAAGAACGTTGGCTGCGTTCAAAATAAGTATCACCTTGTGTCTTACGTCTTTTTGGAATTTCTTAAAATAAAAAAAACCGATAAAAATTTTAGCCTATTCGCTAATTATTATTATTTATTGCAAATCCCGGAACTGATAGAAAAAAGTGGTTTTTAGATTATTATTAAAGAACGTTAGCTGCGTTCAAAACAAGTATCGCCCTTTGTCTTACGTCTGTTTGTGATTTTTTAAAATAAAAAAAAACGATCAAAATATGTCGTTTTTAGCCTATTTGCTAATTATTATTATTTTTGCAAATTCAGGAATTGATAGAAAAATGTTGTTTTTAGATTATTATTAAAAAACGTTAGCTGCGTTCAAAACAAGTATCGCCTTTTGTCTTACGTCTGTTTGTGATTTTTTAAAATAAAAAAAAAACAATCAAAATATGTCGTTTTTAGCCTATTTGCTAATTATTATTATTTTTTATCAAATCCAGGAACTGATAGAAAAATGTGGTTTTTAGATTATTATTAAAGAACGTTAGCTGCGTTCAAAACAAGTATCGCCCTTTGTCTTACGTCTGTTTGTGATTTTTAAAATAAAAAAAAACGATCAAAATATGTCGTTTTTAGCCTATTTGCTAATTATTATAATTTTTTTCAAATCCAGGAACTGATAGAAAAATGTGGTTTTTAGATTGTTATTAAAGAACGTTAGCTGCGTTCAAAACAAATATCGCCTTTTGTCTTACGTCTGTTTGTGATTTTTTAAAATAAAAAAAAAACGATCAAAATATGTCGTTTTTAACCTATTTGCTAATTATTATTATTTTTTTCAAATCCAGGAACTGATAGAAAAATGTGGTTTTTAGATTATTATTAAAGAACGTTAGCTGCGTTCAAAACAAGTATCGCCTTTTGTCTTACGTCTGTTTGTGATTTTTTAAAATAAAAAAAAACGATCAAAATATGTCGTTTTTAGCCTATTTGCTAATTATTATTATTTTTTTCAAATCCAGGAACTGATAGAAAAATGTGGTTTTTAGATTGTTATTAGAAAACGTTAGCTGCGTTCAAAATAAGTATCGCCCTTTGTCTTACGTCTGTTTGTGATTTTTTGTAATAAAAATAAAACGATCAAAATATGTCGTTTTTAGCCTATATGCTAGTTATTATTATTTTTTCAAATCCAGGAACTGATACAAAAATGTAGTTTTTAGATTATTATTAAAGAACGTTAGCTGCGTTCAAAACAAGTATAGCCCTTTGTCTTACGTCTGTTTGTGATTTTTTAAAATAAAAAAAAAACGATCAAAATATGTCGTTTTTAGCCTATTTGCTAATTATTATTATTTTTTTCAAATCCAGGAACTGATAGAAAAATGTGGTTTTTAGATTATTATTAAAGAACGTTAGCTGCGTTCAAAACAAGTATCGCCTTTTGTCTTACGTCTGTTTGTGATTTTTCAAAATAAAAAAAAAAACGATCAAAATATGTCGTTTTTAGCCTATTTGCTAATTATTATTATTTTTTTCAAATCCAGGAACTGATAGAAAAATTTGGTTTTTAGATTATTATTAAAGAACGTTAGCTGCATTCAAAACAAGTATCGCCCTTTGTCTTGCGTCTGTTTGTGATTTTCTAAAATCAAAAAACCGATAAAAATATGTCGTTTTTAGCCTATTGGCTAATTATTATTATTTTTTGCAAATCCAGGAACTGATAAAAAGATGTGGTTTTTAGACTATTATTAAAAAACGTTAGCTGCGTTCAAAACAAGTATTGTTTTTTGTCTTACGTCTTTTTGTTATTTTTCAAAATAAAAAAACCGATAAAAATATTTCGTTTTTAGCCTATTCGCTAATTATTATTATTTTTGCAAATCCAGGAATTGATAGAAAAATGTGGTTTTTAGATTATTATTACAAAACGTTAGCTGCGTTCAAAACAAGTATCGCCTTTTGTCTTACGTCTGTTTGTTATTTTTTAAAATCAAAAAACCGATAGAAATATGTCATTTTTAGCCTATTCGCTAATTATTATTATTTTTTTCAAATCCAGGTACTGATAGAAAAATGTGGTTTTTAGATTATTATTAAAAAACGTTAGCTGCGTTCAAAACAAGTATCGCCTTTTGTCTTACGTCTGTTTGTGATTTTTTAAAATAAAAAAAAACGATCAAAATAAGTCGTTTTTAGCCTATTTGCTAATTATTATTATTTTTTTCAAATCCAGGAACTGATAGAAAAATGTGGTTTTTAGATTATTATTAAAGAACGTTAGCTGCGTTCAAAACAAGTATCGCCTTTTGTCTTACGTCTGTTTGTGATTTTTTGAAATAAAAAAAAACGATCAAAATATGTCGTTTTTAGCCTATTTGCTAATTATTATTATTTTTATCAAATCCAGGAACTGATAGAAAAATGTGGTTTTTAGATTATTATTAAAGAACGTTAGCTGCGTTCAAAGCAAGTATTGCCTTTTATCTTACGTCTGTTTGTTATTTTCTAAAATCAAAAAACCGATAAAAATATGTCGTTTTTAGCCTATTCGCTAATTATTATTATTTTTTGCAAATCCAGGAACCGATAAAAAGATGTGGTTTTTAGATTATTATTAAAAAACGTTAGCTGCGTTCAAAACAAGTATTGCTTTTTGTCTTACGTCTTTTTGTTATTTTTCAAAATAAAAAAATCGATAAAAATATTTCGTTCTTAGCCTATTCGCTAATTATTATTATTTTTGCAAATCCAGGAATTGATAGAAAAATGTGGTTTTTAGATTATTATTAAAAAACGTTAGCTGCGTTCAAAACATGTATCGCCCTTTGTCTTACGTCTGTTTGTGATTTTTTAAAATAAAAAAAAAACGATCAAAATAAGTCGTTTTTAGCCTATTTGCTAATTATTATTATTTTTTTCAAATCCAGGAACTGATAGAAAAATGTGGTTTTTAAAATATTATTAAAGAACGTTAGCTACGTTCAAAACAAGTACTGCCTTTTGTCTTACGTCTTTTTGCAATTTTTTAAAATAAAAAAAAACCGATAAAAATTTTAGCCTATTCGCTAATTAATATTATTTACTGCAAATCCAGGAACTGATAGAAAAATGTTGTTTTTAGATTATTATTAAAAAACGTTAGCTGCGTTCAAAACAAGTATCGCCCTTTGTCTTACGTCTGTTTGTGATTTTTTAAAATAAAAAAAAACGATCAAAATATGTCGTTTTTAGCCTATTTGCTAATTATTATTATTTTTTTCAAATCCAGGAACTGATAGAAAAATGTTGTTTTTAGATTATTATTAAAGAACGTTAGCTGCGTTCAAAACATGTATCGCCTTTTGTCTTACGTCTGTTTGTGATTTTTTGAAATAAAAAAAAACGATCAAAATATGTCGTTTTTAGCCTATTTGCTAATTATTATTTTTTTTTTCAAATCCAGGAACTGATAGAAAAATGTGGTTTTTAGATTATTATTAAAGAACGTTAGCTGCGTTCAAAACAAGTATCGCCCTTTGTCTTACGTCTGTTTGTGATTTTTTAAAATAAAAAAAAAACGATCAAAATATATCGTTTTTAGCCTATTTGCTAATTATTATAATTTTTTTCAAATCCAGGAACTGATAGAAAAATGTGGTTTTTAGATTATTATTAAAGAACGTTAGCTGAGTTCAAAACATGTATCGCCCTTTGTCTTACGTCTGTTTGTTATTTTTTAAAATAAAAAAACCGATAAAAATATGTCATTTTTAGCCTATTCGCTAATTATTATTATTTTTTGCAAATCCAGGAACTGATGGAATGATGTGGTTTTTAGATTATTATTACAAAACATTAGCTGCCTTCAAAAAAAGTATCGCCTTTTGTCTTACGTATGTTTGTGATTTTTTAAGATCAAAAAACCGATAAAAATATGTCGTTTCTAGCCTTTTAGTTAATTATTATTATTTTTGCAAATCCAGGAACTGATAGAAAAATGTGGTTTTTAGATTTTTATTAAAAAACGTTAGCTGCGTTCAAAACATGTATCGCCCTTTGTCTTACGTCTGTTTGTGATTTTTTAAAATAAAAAAAAAACGATCAAAATAAGTCGTTTTTAGCCTATTTGCTAATTATTATTATTTTTTTCAAATCCAGGAACTGATAGAAAAATGTGGTTTTTAGATTATTATTAAAGAACGTTAGCTGCGTTCAAAACAAGTATTGACTTTTGTCTTACGTCTGTTTGTTATTTTCTAAAATCAAAAAACCGATAAAAATATGTCGTTTTTAGCCTATTGGCTAATTATTATTATTTTTTGCAAATCCAGGAACTGATAAAAAGATGTGGTTTTTAGATTATTATTAAAAAACGTTAGCTGCGTTCAAAACAAGTATTGCTTTTTGTCTTACGTCTTTTTGTTATTTTTCAAAATAAAAAAACCGATAAAAATATTTTGTTTTTAGCCTATTCGCTAATTATTATTATTTTTGCAAATCCAGGAATTGATAGAAAAATGTGGTTTTTAGATTATTATTACAAAACGTTAGTTGCGTTCAAAACAAGTATCGCCTTTTGTCTTACGTCTGTTTGTTATTTTTTAAAATCAAAAAACCGATAGAAATATGTCATTTTTAGCCTATTCGCTAATTATTATTATTTTTTTCAAATCCAGGAACTGATAGAAAAATGTGGTTTTTAGATTATTATTAAAAAACGTTAGCTGCGTTCAAAACAAGTATCGCCCTTTGTCTTACGTCTGTTTGTGATTTTTTAAAATAAAAAAAAACGATCAAAATAAGTCGTTTTTAGCCTATTTGCTAATTATTATTATTTTTTTCAAATCCAGGAACTGATAGAAAAATGTGGTTTTTAGATTATTATTAAAGAACGGTAGCTGCGTTTAAAACAAGTATCGCCTTGTGTCTTACGTCTTTTTGGAATTTTTTAAAATAAAAAAAACCTTTAAAAATTTTAGCCTATTTGCTAATTATTATTATTTTTTTCAAATCCAGGAACTGATAGAAAAATGTGGTTTTTAGATTATTACTAAAGAACGTTAGCTGCGTTCAAAACAAGTATCGCCCTTTGTCTTACGTCTGTTTGTGATTTTTTAAAATAAAAAAAAAACGATCAAAATAAGTCGTTTTTAGCCTATTTGCTAATTATTATTATTTTTTTCAAATCCAGGAACTGATAGAAAAATGTGGTTTTTAGATTATTATTAAAGAACGTTAGCTGCGTTCAAAACAAGTATTGCCTTTTGTCTTATGTCTGTTTGTTATTTTCTAAAATCAAAAAACCGATAAAAATATGTCGTTTTTAGCCTATTCGCTAATTATTATTATTTTTTGCAAATCCAGGAACCGATAAAAAGATGTGGTTTTTAGATTATTATTAAAAAACGTTAGCTGCGTTCAAAACAAGTATTGCTTTTTGTCTTACGTCTTTTTGTTATTTTTCAAAATAAAAAAACCGATAAAAATATTTCGTTCTTAGCCTATTCGCTAATTATTATTATTTTTGCAAATCCAGGAACTGATAAAAAAATGTGGTTTTTAAAATATTATTAAAGAACGTTAGCTGCGTTCAAAACAAGTATCGCCTTTTGTCTTACGTCTTTTTGCTATTTTTTAAAATCAAAAAACTGATAGAAATATGTCATTTTTAGCCTATTCGCTAATTATTATTATTTTTTTCAAATCCAGGAACTGATAGAAAAATTTTGTTTTTAGATTATTATTAAAAAACGTTAGCTGCGTTCAAAACAAGTATCGCCCTTTGTCTTACGTCTGTTTGTGATTTTTTAAAATAAAAAAAAATTATCAAAATAAGTCGTTTTTAGCCTATTTGCTAATTATTATTATTTTTTTCAAATCCAGGAACTGATAAAAAAATGTGGTTTTTAGATTATTATTAAAGAACGTTAGCTGCGTTTAAAACAATCGTCGCCTTGTGTCTTACGTCTTTTTGCAATTTTTTAAAATAAAAAAAAACCGATAAAAATTTTAGCCTATTCGATGATTATTATTTTTTTTTTCAAATCCAGGAACTGATAGAAAAATGTTGTTTTTAGATTATTATTAAAAAACGTTAGCTGCGTTCAAAACAAGTATCGCCTTTTGTCTTACGTCTGTTTATTATTTTTTAAAATCAAAAAACCGATAGAAATATGTCATTTTTAGCCTATTCGCTAATTATTATTATTTTTTTCAAATCCAGGTACTGATAGAAAAATGTGGTTTTCAGATTATTATTAAAAAACGTTAGCTGCGTTCAAAACAAGTATCGCCTTTTGTCTTACGTCTGTTTGTGATTTTTTAAAATAAAAAAAAACGATCAAAATAAGTCGTTTTTAGCCTATTTGCTAATTATTATTATTTTTTTCAAATCCAGGAACTGATAGAAAAATGTGGTTTTTAGATTATTATTAAAGAACGTTAGCTGCGTTCAAAGCAAGTATTGCCTTTTGTCTTACGTCTGTTTGTGATTTTTTAAAATAAAAAAAAAACGATCAAAATAAGTCGTTTTTAGCCTATTTGCTAATTATTATTATTTTTTTCAAATCCAGGAACTGATAAAAAAATGTGGTTTTAGATTATTATTAAAGAACGTTAGCTGCGTTCAAAGCAAGTATTGCCTTTTGTCTTACGTCTGTTTGTTATTTTCTAAAATCAAAAAACCGATAAAAATATGTCGTTTTTAGCCTATTCGCTAATTATTATTATTTTTTGCAAATCCAGGAACCGATAAAAAGATGTGGTTTTTAGATTATTATTAAAAAACGTTAGCTGCGTTCAAAACAAGTATTGCTTTTTGTCTTACGTCTTTTTGTTATTTTTCAAAATAAAAAAACCGATAAAAATATTTCGTTCTTAGCCTATTCGCTAATTATTATTATTTTTGCAAATCCAGGAATTGATAGAAAAATGTGGTTTTTAGATTATTATTAAAAAACGTTAGCTGCGTTCAAAACATGTATCGCTCTTTGTCTTACGTCTGTTTGTGATTTTTTAAAATAAAATAAAAAAAACGATCAAAATAAGTCGTTTTTAGCCTATTTGCTAATTATTATTATTTTTTTCAAATCCAGGAACTGATAGAAAAATGTGGTTTTTAAAATATTATTAAAGAACGTTAGCTGCGTTCAAAACAAGTACTGCCTTTTGCCTTACGTCTTTTTGCAATTTTTTAAAATAAAAAAAAAAACCGATAAAAATTTTAGCCTATTCGCTAATTATTATTATTTACTGCAAATCCAGGAACTGATAGAAAAATGTTGTTTTTAGATTATTATTAAAAAACGTTAGCTGCGTTCAAAACAAGTATCGCCCTTTGTCTTACGTCTGTTTGTGATTTTTTAAAATAAAAAAAAAACGATCAAAATAAGTCGTTTTTAGCCTATTTGCTAATTATTATTATTTTTTTCAAATCCAGGAACTGATAAAAAAATGTGGTTTTTAGATTATTATTAAATAACGTTAGCTGCGTTCAAAACAAGTATTGCCTTTTGTCTTACGTCTGTTTGTTATTTTCTAAAATCAAAAAACCGATAAAAATATGTCGTTTTTAGCCTATTCGCTAATTATTATTATTTTTTGCAAATCCAGGAACCGATAAAAAGATGTGGTTTTTAGATTATTATTAAAAAACGTTAGCTGCGTTCAAAACAAGTATTGCTTTTTGTCTTACGTCTTTTTGTTATTTTTCAAAATAAAAAAACCGATAAAAATATTTCGTTCTTAGCCTATTCGCTAATTATTATTATTTTTGCAAATCCAGGAATTGATAGAAAAATGTGGTTTTTAGATTATTATTAAAAATCGTTAGCTGCGTTCAAAACATGTATCGCCCTTTGTCTTACGTCTGTTTGTGATATTTTAAAATAAAAAAAAAACGATCAAAATAAGTCGTTATTAGCCTATTTGCTAATTATTATTATTTTTTTCAAATCCAGGAACTGATAAAAAAATGTGGTTTTTAAAATATTATTAAAGAACGTTAGGTGCGTTCAAAACAAGTACTGCCTTTTGTCTTACGTCTTTTTGTTATTTTCTAAAATCAAAAAACCGATAAAAATATGTCGTTTTTAGCCTATTCGCTAATTATTATTATTTTTTGCAAGTCCAGGAACTGATAAAAAGATGTGCTTTTTATACTATTATTAAAAAACGTTAGCTGCGTTCAAAACAAGTATCGCCTTTTGTCTTACGTCTTTTTGCTATTTTTTAAAATAAAAAAACTGATAGAAATATGTCATTTTTAGCCTATTCGCTAATTATTATTATTTTTTTCAAATCCAGGAACTGATAGAAATATGTTGTTTTTAGATTATTATTAAAAAACGTTAGCTGCGTTCAAAACAAGTATCGCCCTTTGTCTTACGTCTGTTTGTGATTTTTTAAAATAAAAAAAAATGATCAAAATAAGTCGTTTTTAGCCTATTTGCTAATTATTATTATTTTTTTCAAATCCAGGAACTGATAGAAAAATGTGGTTTTTAGATTATTATTAAAGAACGTTAGCTGCGTTTAAAACAATCGCCGCCTTGTGTCTTACGTCTTTTTGCAATTTTTTAAAATAAAAAAAAACCGATAAAAATTTTAGCCTATTCGATGATTATTATTATTTTTTTCAAATCCAGGAACTGATAGAAAAATGTTGTTTTTAGATTATTATTAAAGAACGGTAGCTGCGTTCAAAACAAGTATCGCCCTTTGTCTTACGTCTGTTTGTGATTTTTTAAAATAAAAAAAAAACAATCAAAATTTGTCGTTTTTAGCCTATTTGCTAATTATTATTATTTTTTTCAAATCCAGGAACTGATAGAAAAATGTGGATTTTAGATTATTATAAAAGAACGTTAGCTGCGTTCAAAACAAGTATCGCCTTTTGTCTTACGTCTGTTTGTGATTTTTTGAAATAAAAAAAAACGATCAAAATATGTCGTTTTTAGCCTATTTGCTAATTATTATTATTTTTTTCAAATCCAGGAATTGATAGAAAAATGTGGATTTTAGATTATTATAAAAGAACGTTAGCTGCGTTCAAAACAAGTATCGCCCTTTGTCTTACGTCTGTTTGTAATTTTTTAAAATAAAAAAAAATGATCAAAACAAGTCGTTTTTAGCCTATTTGCTAATTATTATTATTTTTTTCAAATCCAGGAACTGATAGAAAAATGTTGTTTTTAGATTATTATTAAAGAACAGTAGCTGCGTTCAAAACAAGTATCGCCCTTTGTCTTACGTCTGTTTGTGATTTTTTAAAATAAAAAAAAATGATCAAAATAAGTCGTTTTTAGCCTATTTGCTAATTATTATTATTTTTTTCAAATCCAGGAACTGATAGAAAAATGTTGTTTTTAGATTATTATTAAAGAACGGTAGCTGCGTTCAAAACAAGTATCGCCCTTTGTCTTACGTCTGTTTGTGATTTTTTAAAATAAGAAAAAATGATCAAAATAAGTCGTTTTTAGCCTATTTAATAATTATTATTATTTTTTTCAAATCCAGGAACTGATAGAAAAATGTGGTTTTTAGATTATTATTAAAGAACGTTAGCTGCGTTTAAAACAATCGTCGCCTTGTGTCTTACGTCTTTTTGCAATTTTTTAAAATAAAAAAAAACCGATAAAAATTTTAGCCTATTCGCTAATTATTATTATTTACTGCAAATCCAGGAACTGATAGAAAAATGTTGTTTTTAGATTATTATTAAAAAACGTTAGCTGCGTTCAAAACAAGTATCGTCCTTTGTCTTACGTCTGTTTGTGATTTTTTAAAATAAAAAAAAATGATCAAAATAAGTCGTTTTTAGCCTATTTGCTAATTATTATTATTTTTTTCAAATCCAGGAACTGATAGAAAAATGTTGTTTTTAGATTATTATTAAAGAACGGTAGCTGCGTTCAAAACAAGTATCGCCCTTTGTCTTACGTCTGTTTGTGATTTTTTAAAATAAAAAAAAATGATCAAAATAAGTCGTTTTTAGCCTATTTGCTAATTATTATTATTTTTTTTTCAAATCCAAGAACTGATAGAAAAATGTGGTTTTTAGATTATTATTAAAGAACGTTAGCTGCGTTTAAAACAATCGTCGCCTTGTGTCTTACGTCTTTTTGCAATTTTTTAAAATAAAAAAAAAACCGATAAAAATTTTAGCCTATTCGCTAATTATTATTATTTACTGCAAATCCAGGAACTGATAAAAAAATGTTGTTTTTAGATTATTATTAAAAAACGTTAGCTGCGTTCAAAACAAGTATCGTCCTTTGTCTTACGTCTGTTTGTGATTTTTTAAAATAAAAAAAAATGATCAAAATAAGTCGTTTTTAGCCTATTTGCTAATTATTATTATTTTTTTCAAATCCAGGAACTGATAGAAAAATGTGGTTTTTAGATTATTACTAAAGAACGTTAGCTGCGTTTAAAACAATCGTCGCCTTGTGTCTTATGTCTTTTTGCAATTTTTTAAAATAAAAAAAAACCGATAAAAATTTTAGCCTATTCGCTAATTATTATTATTTACTGCAATCCATTATTATTAAAAAAGTTAGCTGCGTTCAAAACAAGTATCGCCCTTTATTTTACGTCTGTTTGTGATTTTTTAAAATAAAAAAAATGATCAAAATATGTCATTTTTAGCCTATTCGCTAATTATTATTATTTTTTTTCAAATCCAGGAACTGATAGAAAAATGTTGTTTTTAGATTATTATTAAAGAACGGTAGCTGCGTTCAAAACAAGTATCGCCTTTTGTCTTACGCCTGTTTGTGATTTTTTGAAATAAAAAAAAAACGATCAAAATATGTCGTTTTTAGCCTATTTGCTAATTATTATTATTTTTTTCAAATCCAGGAACCGATAGAAAAATGTGGTTTTTAGATTATTATTAAAGAACGTTAGCTGCGTTCAAAACAAGTATCGCCTTTTGTCTTACGTCTGTTTGTGATTTTTTGAAATAAAAAAAAACGATCAAAATATGTCGTTTTTAGCCTATTTGCTAATTATTATTATTTTTATCAAATCCAGGAACTGATAGAAAAATGTGGTTTTTAGATTATTATTAAAGAACGTTAGCTGCGTTTAAAACAATCGTCGCCTTGTGTCTTACGTCTTTTTGCAATTTTTTAAAATAAAAAAAACCGATAAAAATTTTAGCCTATTCGCTAATTATTATTATTTACTGCAAATCCAGGAACTGATAGAAAAATGTTGTTTTTAGATTATTATTAAAAAACGTTAGCTGCGTTCAAAACAAGTATCGCCCTTTGTCTTACGTCTGTTTGTGATTTTTTGAAATAAAAAAAAACGATCAAAATATGTCGTTTTTAGCCTATTTGCTAATTATTATTATTTTTATCAAATCCAGGAACTGATAGAAAAATGTGGTTTTTAGATTATTATTAAAGAACGTTAGCTGCGTTCAAAACAAGCGTCGCCTTGTGTCTTACGTCTTTTTGCAATTTTTTAAAATAAAAAAAAAACGATAAAAATTTTAGCCTATTCGCTAATTATTATTATTTACTGCAAATCCAGGAACTGATAGAAAAATGTTGTTTTTAGATTATTATTAAAAAACGTTAGCTGCGTTCAAAACAAGTATCGCCCTTTGTCTTACGTCTGTTTGTGATTTTTTAAAATAAAAAAAAACGATCAAAATATGTCGTTTTTAGCCTATTTGCTAATTATTATTATTTTTTTCAAATCCAGGAACTGATAGAAAAATGTGGTTTTTAGATTATTATTAAAGAACGTTAGCTGCGTTCAAAACATGTATCGCCCTTTGTCTTACGTCTGTTTGTGATTTTTTGAAATAAAAAAAACGATCAAAATATGTTGTTTTTAGCCTATTTGCTAATTATTATTTTTTTTTTTCAAATCCAGGAACTGATAGAAAAATGTGGTTTTTAGATTATTATAAAAGAACGTTAGCTGCGTTCAAAACAAGTATCGCCTTTTGTCTTACGTCTGTTTGTGATTTTTTGAAATAAAAAAAAACGATCAAAATATGTCGTTTTTAGCCTATTTGCTAATTATTATTATTTTTTTCAAATCCAGGAACTGATAGAAAAATGTGGATTTTAGATTATTATAAAAGAACGTTAGCTGCGTTCAAAACAAGTATCGCCCTTTGTCTTACGTCTGTTTGTGATTTTTTAAAATAAAAAAAAATGATCAAAACAAGTCGTTTTTAGCCTATTTGCTAATTATTATTATTTTTTTCAAATCCAGGAACTGATAGAAAAATGTTGTTTTTAGATTATTATTAAAGAACGGTAGCTGCGTTCAAAACAAGTATCGCCCTTTGTCTTACGTCTGTTTGTGATTTTTTAAAATAAAAAAAAATGATCAAAATAAGTCGTTTTTAGCCTATTTGCTAATTATTATTATTTTTTTCAAATCCAGGAACTGATAGAAAAATGTTGTTTTTAGATTATTATTAAAGAACGGTAGCTGCGTTCAAAACAAGTATCGCCCTTTGTCTTACGTCTGTTTGTGATTTTTTAAAATAAAAAAAAATGATCAAAATAAGTCGTTTTTAGCCTATTTGCTAATTATTATTATTTTTTTCAAATCCATGAACTGATAGAAAAATGTGGTTTTTAGATTATTATTAAAGAACGTTAGCTGCGTTTAAAACAATCGTCGCCTTGTGTCTTACGTCTTTTTGCAATTTTTTAAAATAAAAAAAAACCGATAAAAATTTTAGCCTATTCGCTAATTATTATTATTTACTGCAAATCCAGGAACTGATAGAAAAATGTTGTTTTTAGATTATTATTAAAAAACGTTAGCTGCGTTCAAAACAAGTATCGTCCTTTGTCTTACGTCTGTTTGTGATTTTTTAAAATAAAAAAAAATGATCAGAGTAAGTCGTTTTTAGCCTATTTGCTAATTATTATTATTTTTTTCAAATCCAGGAACTGATAGAAAAATGTTGTTTTTAGATTATTATTAAAGAACGGTAGCTGCGTTCAAAACAAGTATCGCCCTTTGTCTTACGTCTGTTTATGATTTTTTAAAATAAAAAAAAAAGATCAAAATAAGTCGTTTTTAGCCTATTTGCTAATTATTATTATTTTTTTCAAATCCAAGAACTGATAGAAAAATGTGGTTTTTAGATTATTATTAAAGAACGTTAGCTGCGTTTAAAACAATCGTCGCCTTGTGTCTTACGTCTTTTTGCAATTTTTTAAAATAAAAAAAAACCGATAAAAATTTTAGCCTATTCGCTAATTATTATTATTTACTGCAAATCCAGGAACTGATAGAAAAATGTTGTTTTTAGATTATTATTAAAAAACGTTAGCTGCGTTCAAAACAAGTATCGTCCTTTGTCTTACGTCTGTTTGTGATTTTTTAAAATAAAAAAAAATGATCAAAATAAGTCGTTTTTAGCCTATTTGCTAATTATTATTATTTTTTTCAAATCCAGGAACTGATAGAAAAATGTGGTTTTTAGATTATTACTAGAGAACGTTAGCTGCGTTTAAAACAATCGTCGCCTTGTGTCTTATGTCTTTTTGCAATTTTTTAAAATAAAAAAAAACCGATAAAAATTTTAGCCTATTCGCTAATTATTATTATTTACTGCAAATCCAGGAACTGATAGAAAAATGTTGTTTTTAGATTATTATTAAAAAACGTTAGCTGCGTTCAAAACAAGTATCGCCCTTTGTTTTACGTCTGTTTGTGATTTTTTAAAATAAAAAAAATGATCAAAATATGTCATTTTTAGCCTATTCGCTAATTATTATTATTTTTTTCAAATCCAGGAACTGATAGAAAAATGTTGTTTTTAGATTATTATTAAAGAACGGTAGCTGCGTTCAAAACAAGTATCGCGCTTTGTCTTACGTCTGTTTGTGATTTTTTAAAATAAAAAAAAAAACAATAAAAATTTGTCGTTTTTAGCCTATTTGCTAATTATTATTATTTTTTTCAAATCCAGGAACTGATAGAAAAATGTGGTTTTTAGATTATTATAAAAGAACGTTAGCTGCGTTCAAAACAAGTATCGCCTTTTGTCTTACGTCTGTTTGTGATTTTTTGAAATAAAAAAAAACGATCAAAATATGTCGTTTTTAGCCTATTTGCTAATTATTATTATTTTTTTCAAATCCAGGAACTGATAGAAAAATGTGGTTTTTAGATTATTATTAAAGAACGTTAGCTGCGTTCAAAACAAGTATCGCCTTTTGTCTTACGTCTGTTTGTGATTTTTTGAAATAAAAAAAAACGATCAAAATATGTCGTTTTTAGCCTATTTGCTAATTATTATTATTTTTATCAAATCCAGGAACTGATAGAAAAATGTGGTTTTTAGATTATTATTAAAGAACGTTAGCTGCGTTCAAAACAAGCGTCGCCTTGTGTCTTACGTCTTTTTGCAATTTTTTAAAATAAAAAAAAACCGATAAAAATTTTAGCCTATTCGCTAATTATTATTATTTACTGCAAATCCAGGAACTGATAGAAAAATGTTGTTTTTAGATTATTATTAAAAAACGTTAGCTGCGTTCAAAACAAGTATCGCCCTTTGTCTTACGTCTGTTTGTGATTTTTTTAAATAAAAAAAAATGATCAAAATATGTCATTTTTAGCCTATTCGCTAATTATTATTATTTTTTTCAAATCCAGGAACTGATAGAAAAATGTTGTTTTTAGATTATTATTAAAGAACGGAAGCTGCGTTCAAAACAAGTATCGCCCTTTGTCTTACGTCTGTTTGTGATTTTTTAAAATAAAAAAAAACGATCAAAATATGTCGTTTTTAGCCTATTTGCTAATTATTATTATTTTTTTCAAATCCAGGAACTGATAGAAAAATGTGGTTTTTAGATTATTATTAAAGAACGTTAGCTGCGTTCAAAACAAGTATCGCCTTTTGTCTTACGTCTGTTTGTGATTTTTTGAAATAAAAAAAACGATCAAAATATGTCGTTTTTAGCCTATTTGCTAATTATTATTATTTTTTTCAAATCCAGGAACTGATAGAAAAATGTGGTTTTTAGATTATTATTAAAGAACGTTAGCTGCGTTCAAAACAAGCGTCGCCTTGTGTCTTTCGTCTTTTTGCAATTTTTTAAAATAAAAAAAAACCGATAAAAATTTTAGCCTATTCGCTAATTATTATTATTTACTGCAAATCCAGGAACTGATAGAAAAATGTTGTTTTTAGATTATTATTAAAAAACGTTAGCTGCGTTCAAAACAAGTATCGCCCTTTGTCTTACGTCTGTTTGTGATTTTTTAAAATAAAAAAAAACGATCAAAATATGTCGTTTTTAGCCTATTTGCTAATTATTATTATTTTTTTCAAATCCAGGAACTGATAGAAAAATGTGGTTTTTAGATTATTATTAAAGAACGTTAGCTGCGTTCAAAACATGTATCGACCTTTGTCTTACGTCTGTTTGTGATTTTTTGAAATAAAAAAAAAACGATCAAAATATGTTGTTTTTAGCCTATTTGCTAATTATTATTTTTTTTTTCAAATCCAGGAACTGATAGAAAAATGTGGTTTTTAGATTATTATAAAAGAACGTTAGCTGCGTTCAAAACAAGTATCGCCTTTTGTCTTACGTCTGTTTGTGATTTTTTGAAATAAAAAAAAACGATCAAAATATGTCGTTTTTAGCCTATTTGCTAATTATTATTATTTTTTTCAAATCCAGGAACTGATAGAAAAATGTGGTTTTTAGATTATTATTAAAGAACGTTAGCTGCGTTTAAAAAAATCGTCGCCTTGTGTCTTACGTCTTTTTGCAATTTTTTAAAATAAAAAAAAAACGATAAAAATTTTAGCCTATTCGCTAATTATTATTATTTACTGCAAATCCAGGAACTGATAGAAAAATGTTGTTTTTAGATTATTATTAAAAAACGTTAGCTGCGTTCAAAACAAGTATCGCCCTTTGACTTACGTCTGTTTGTGATTTTTTAAAATAAAAAAAAATGATCAAAATAAGTCGTTTTTAGCCTATTTGCTAATTATTATTATTTTTTTCAAATCCAGGAACTGATAGAAAAATGTGGTTTTTAGATTATTATTAAAGAACGTTAGCTGCGTTTAAAAAAATCGTCGCCTTGTGTCTTACGTCTTTTTGCAATTTTTTAAAATAAAAAAAAACCGATAAAAATTTTAGCGTATTCGCTAATTATTATTATTTACTGCAAATCCAGGAACTGATAGAAAAATGTTGTTTTTAGATTATTATTAAAAAACATAACTGCGTTCAAAACAAGTATCGCTCTTTGTCTTACGTCTGTTTGTGATTTTTTAAAATAAAAAAAAATGATCAAAATATGTCATTTTTAGCCTATTCGCTAATTATTATTATTTTTTTCAAATCCAGGAACTGATAGAAAAATGTTGTTTTTAGATTATTATTAAAGAACGGTAGCTGCGTTCAAAACAAGTATCGCCCTTTGTCTTACGTCTGTTTGTGATTTTTTAAAATAAAAAAAAAACAATCAAAATTTGTCGTTTTTAGCCTATTTGCTAATTATTATTATTTTTTTCAAATCCAGGAACTGATAGAAAAATGTGGTTTTTAGATTATTATAAAAGAACGTTAGCTGCGTTCAAAACAAGTATCGCCTTTTGTCTTACGTCTGTTTGTGATTTTTTGAAATAAAAAAAAACGATCAAAATATGTCGTTTTTAGCCTATTTGCTAATTATTATTATTTTTTTCAAATCCAGGAACTGATAGAAAAATGTGGTTTTTAGATTATTATTAAAGAACGTTAGCTGCGTTCAAAACAAGTATCGCCTTTTGTCTTACGTCTGTTTGTGATTTTTTGAAATAAAAAAAAAACGATCAAAATATGTCGTTTTTAGCCTATTTGCTAATTATTATTATTTTTTTCAAATCCAGGAACTGATAGAAAAATGTGGTTTTTAGATTATTATTAAAGAACGTTAGCTGCGTTTAAAACAATCGTCGCCTTGTGTCTTACGTCTTTTTGCAATTTTTAAAAAAAAAAAAAACCGATAAAAATTTTAGCCTATTCGCTAATTATTATTATTTACTGCAAATCCAGGAACTGATAGAAAAATGTTGTTTTTAGATTATTATTAAAAAACGTTAGCTGCGTTCAAAACAAGTATCGCCCTTTGTCTTACGTCTGTTTGTGATTTTTTAAAATAAAAAAAAATGATCAAAATATGTCATTTTTAGCCTATTCGCTAATTATTATTATTTTTTTCAAATCCAGGAACTGATAGAAAAATGTTGTTTTTAGATTATTATTAAAGAACGGTAGCTGCGTTCAAAACAAGTATCGCCCTTTGTCTTACGTCTGTTTGTGATTTTTTGAAATAAAAAAAAACGATCAAAATATGTCGTTTTTAGCCAATTTGCTAATTATTATTTTTTTTTTCAAATCCAGGAACTGATAGAAAAATGTGGTTTTTAGATTATTATTAAAGAACGTTAGCTGCGTTCAAAACAAGTATCGCCCTTTGTCTTACGTCTGTTTGTGATTTTTTAAAATAAAAAAAAAAACGATCAAAATATGTCGTTTTTAGCCTATTTGCTAATTATTATAATTTTTTTCAAATCCAGGAACTGATAGAAAAATGTGGTTTTTAGATTATTATTAAAGAACGTTAGCTGAGTTCAAAACATGTATCGCCCTTTGTCTTACGTCTGTTTGTTATTTTTTAAAATAAAAAAGCCGATAAAAATATGTCATTTTTAGCCTATTCGCTAATTATTATTATTTTTTGCAAATCCAGGAACTGATGGAATGATGTGGTTTTTAGATTATTATTACAAAACATTAGCTGCCTTCAAAAAAAGTATCGCCTTTTGTCTTACGTATGTTTGTGATTTTTTAAAATAAAAAAACCGATAAAAATATGTCGTTTCTAGCCTATTAGTTAATTATTATTATTTTTGCAAATCCAGGAACTGATAGAAAAATGTGGTTTTTAGATTATTATTAAAAAACGTTAGCTGCGTTCAAAACATGTATCGCCCTTTGTCTTACGTCTGTTTGTGATTTTTTAAAATAAAAAAAAAACGATCAAAATAAGTCGTTTTTAGCCTATTTGCTAATTATTATTATTTTTTTCAAATCCAGGAACTGATAGAAAAATGTGGTTTTTAGATTATTATTAAAGAACGTTAGCTGCGTTCAAAACAAGTATTGACTTTTGTCCTACGTCTGTTTGTTATTTTCTAAAATCAAAAAACCGATAAAAATATGTCGTTTTTAGCCTATTGGCTAATTATTATTATTTTTTGCAAATCCAGGAACTGATAAAAAGATGTGGTTTTTAGATTATTATTAAAAAACGTTAGCTGCGTTCAAAACAAATATTGCTTTTTGTCTTACGTTTTTTTGTTATTTTTCAAAATAAAAAAACCGATAAAAATATTTCGTTTTTAGCCTATTCGCTAATTATTATTATTTTTGCAAATCCAGGAATTGATAGAAAAATGTGGTTTTTAGATTATTATTACAAAACGTTAGCTGCGTTTAAAACAAGTATCGCCTTTTGTCTTACGTCTGTTTGTTATTTTTTAAAATCAAAAAACCGATAGAAATATGTCATTTTTAGCCTATTCGCTAATTATTATTATTTTTTTCAAATCCAGGAACTGATAGAAAAATGTGGTTTTTAGATTATTATTAAAAAACGTTAGCTGCGTTCAAAACAAGTATCGCCCTTTGTCTTACGTCTGTTTGTGATTTTTTAAAATAAAAAAAAACGATCAAAATAAGTCGTTTTTAGCCTATTTGCTAATTATTATTATTTTTTTCAAATCCAGGAACTGATAGAAAAATGTGGTTTTTAGATTATTAATAAAGAACGGTAGCTGCGTTTAAAACAAGTATCGCCTTGTGTCTTACGTCTTTTTGGAATTTTTTAAAATAAAAAAAACCTTTAAAAATTTTAGCCTATTTGCTAATTATTATTATTTTTTTCAAATCCAGGAACTGATAGAAAAATGTGGTTTTTAGATTATTACTAAAGAACGTAAGCTGCGTTCAAAACAAGTATCGCCCTTTGTCTTACGTCTGTTTGTGATTTTTTAAAATAAAAAAAAACGATCAAAATAAGTCGTTTTTAGCCTATTTGCTAATTATTATTATTTTTTTCAAATCCAGGAACTGATAGAAAAATGTGGTTTTTAGATTATTATTAAAGAACGTTAGCTGCGTTTAAAACAAGTATTGCCTTTTGTCTTACGTCTGTTTGTTATTTTCTAAAATCAAAAAACCGATAAAAATATGTCGTTTTTAGCCTATTCGCTAATTATTATTATTTTTTGCAAATCCAGGAACCGATAAAAAGATGTGGTTTTTAGATTATTATTAAAAAACGTTAGCTGCGTTCAAAACAAGTATTGCTTTTTGTCTTACGTCTTTTTGTTATTTTTCAAAATAAAAAAACCGATAAAAATATTTCGTTCTTAGCCTATTCGCTAATTATTATTATTTTTGCAAATCCAGGAATTGATAGAAAAATGTGGTTTTTAGATTATTATTAAAAAACGTTAGCTGCGTTCAAAACATGTATCGCCCTTTGTCTTACGTCTGTTTGTGATTTTTTAAAATAAAAAAAAAACGATCAAAATAAGTCGTTATTAGCTTATTTGCTAATTATTATTATTTTTTTCAAATCCAGGAACTGATAGAAAAATGTGGTTTTTAAAATATTATTAAAGAACGTTAGGTGCGTTCAAAACAAGTACTGCCTTTTGTCTTACGTCTTTTTGTTATTTTCTAAAATCAAAAAACCGATAAAAATATGTCGTTTTTAGCCTATTCGCTAATTATTATTATTTTTTGCAAGTCCAGGAACTGATAAAAAGATGTGCTTTTTATACTATTATTAAAAAACGTTAGCTGCGTTCAAAACAAGTATCGCCCTTTGTCTTACGTCTGTTTGTGATTTTTTAAAATAAAAAAAAATGATCAAAATAAGTCGTTTTTAGCCTATTTGCTAATTATTATTATTTTTTTCAAATCCAGGAACTGATAGAAAAATGTGGTTTTTGGATTATTATTAAAGAACGTTAGCTGCGTTTAAAACAATCGTCGCCTTGTGTCTTACGTCTTTTTGCAATTTTTTAAAATAAAAAAAAACCGATAAAAATTTTAGCCTATTCGATGATTATTATTATTTTTTTCAAATCCAGGAACTGATAGAAAAATGTTGTTTTTAGATTATTATTAAAGAACGGTAGCTGCGTTCAAAACAAGTATCGCCCTTTGTCTTACGTCTGTTTGTGATTTTTTAAAATAAAAAAAAAACAATCAAAATTTGTCGTTTTTAGCCTATTTGCTAATTATTATTATTTTTTTCAAATCCAGGAACTGATAGAAAAATGTGGTTTTTAGATTATTATAAAAGAACGTTAGTTGCGTTCAAAACAAGTATCGCCTTTTGTCTTACGTCTGTTTGTGATTTTTTGAAAAAAAAAACGATCAAAATATGTCGTTTTTAGCCTATTTGCTAATTATTATTATTTTTTTCAAATCCAGGAACTGATAGAAAAATGTGGTTTTTAGATTATTATTAAAGAACTTTAGCTGCGTTCAAAACAAGTATCGCCTTTTGTCTTACGTCTTTTTGTTATTTTTTAAAATCAAAAAACCGATAGAAATATGTCATTTTTAGCCTATTCGCTAATTATTATTATTTTTTTCAAATCCAGGAACTGATAGAAAAATTTTGTTTTTAGATTATTATTAAAAAACGTTAGCTGCGTTCAAAACAAGTATCGCCCTTTGTTTTACGTCTGTTTGTGTTTTTTTAAAATAAAAAAAAATGATCAAAATAAGTCGTTTTTAGCCTATTTGCTAATTATTATTATTTTTTTCAAATCCAGGAACTGATAGAAAAATGTTGTTTTTAGATTATTATTAAAGAACGGTAGCTGCGTTCAAAACAAGTATCGCCCTTTGTCTTACGTCTGTTTGTGATTTTATAAAATTAAAAAAAATGATCAAAATAAGTCGTTTTTAGCCTATTTGCTTATTATTATTATTTTTTTCAAATCCAGGAACTGATAGAAAAATGTGGTTTTTAGATTATTATTAAAGAACGTTAGCTGCGTTTAAAACAATCGTCGCCTTGTGTCTTACGTCTTTTTGCAATTTTTTAAAATAAAAAAAAACCGATAAAAATTTTAGCCTATTCGCTAATTATTATTATTTACTGCAAATCCAGGAACTGATAGAAAAATGTTGTTTTTAGATTATTATTAAAAAACGTTAGCTGCGTTCAAAACAAGTATCGCCCTTTGTCTTACGTCTGTTTGTGATTTTATAAAATAAAAAAAAATGATCAAAATAAGTCGTTTTTAGCCTATTTGCTTATTATTATTATTTTTTTCAAATCCAGGAACTGATAGAAAAATGTGGTTTTTAGATTATTATTAAAGAACGTTAGCTGCGTTTAAAACAATCGTCGCCTTGTGTCTTATGTCTTTTTGCAATTTTTTAAAATAAAAAAAAAAACGATAAAAATTTTAGCCTATTCGCTAATTATTATTATTTACTGCAAATCCAGGAACTGATAGAAAAATGTTGTTTTTAGATTATTATTAAAAAACGTTAGCTGCGTTCAAAACAAGTATCGCCCTTTGTCTTACGTCTGTTTGTGATTTTTTAAAATAAAAAAAAATTATCAAAATTTGTCGTTTTTAGCCTATTTGCTAATTATTATTATTTTTTTCAAATCCAGGAACTGATAGAAAAATGTGGTTTTTAGATTATTATAAAAGAACGTTAGCTGCGTTCAAAACAAGTATCGCCTTTTGTCTTACGTCTGTTTGTGATTTTTTGAAATAAAAAAAAACGATCAAAATATGTCGTTTTTAGCCTATTTGCTAATTATTATTATTTTTTTCAAATCCAGGAACTGATAGAAAAATGTGGTTTTTAAATTATTATTAAAGAACGTTAGCTGCGTTCAAAACAAGTATCGCCTTTTGTCTTACGTCTGTTTGTGATTTTTTGAAATAAAAAAAAAAACGATCAAAATATGTCGTTTTTAGCCTATTTGCTAATTATTATTATTTTTTTCAAATCCAGGAACTGATAGAAAAATGTGGTTTTTAGATTATTATTAAAGAACGTTAGCTGCGTTTAAAACAATCGTCGCCTTGTGTCTTACGTCTTTTTGCAATTTTTTAAAATAAAAAAAACCGATAAAAATTTTAGCCTATTCGCTAATTATTATTATTTACTGCAAATCCAGGAACTGATAGAAAAATGTTGTTTTTAGATTATTATTAAAAAACGTTAGCTGCGTTCAAAACAAGTATCGCCCTTTGTCTTACGTCTGTTTGTGATTTTTTAAAATAAAAAAAAATGATCAAAATATGTCATTTTTAGCCTATTCGCTAATTATTATTATTTTTTTCAAATCCAGGAACTGATAGAAAAATGTTGTTTTTAGATTATTATTAAAGAACGGAAGCTGCGTTCAAAACAAGTATCGCCCTTTGTCTTACGTCTGTTTGTGATTTTTTAAAATAAAAAAAAAACGATCAAAATATGTCGTTTTTAGCCTATTTGCTGATTATTATTATTTTTTTCAAATCCAGGAACTGATAGAAAAATGTGGTTTTTAGATTATTATTAAAGAACGTTAGCTGCGTTCAAAACATGTATCGCCCTTTGTCTTACGCCTGTTTGTGATTTTTTGAAAAAAAAAAAACGATCAAAATATGTCGTTTTTAGCCTATTTGCTAATTATTATTTTTTTTTTCAAATCCAGGAACTGATAGAAAAATGTGGTTTTTAGATTATTATTAAAGAACGTTAGCTGCGTTCAAAACAATTATCGCCCTTTGTCTTACGTCTGTTTGTGATTTTTTAAAATAAAAAAACCGATAAAAATATGTCATTTTTAGCCTATTCGCTAATTATTATTATTTTTTGCAAATCCAGGAACTGATGGAATGATGTGGTTTTTAGATTATTATTACAAAACATTAGCTGAGTTCAAAACATGTATCGCCCTTTGTCTTACGTCTGTTTGTTATTTTTTAAAATAAAAAAACCGATAAAAATATGTCATTTTTAGCCTATTCGCTAATTATTATTTTTTGCAAATCCAGGAACTGATGGAATGATGTGGTTTTTAGATTATTATTAAAGAACGTTAGCTGAGTTCAAAACATGTATCGCCCTTTTTCTTACGTCTTTTTGTTATTTTTTAAAATAAAAAAACCGATAAAAATATGTCATTTTTAGCCTATTCGCTAATTATTATTATTTTTTGCAAATCCAGGAACTGATGGAATGATGTGGTTTTTAGATTATTATTACAAAACATTAGCTGCCTTCAAAAAAAGTATCGCATTTTGTCTTACGTATGTTTGTGATTTTTTAAAATCAAAAAACCGATAAAAATATGTCGTTTCTAGCCTATTAGTTAATTATTATTATTTTTGCAAATTCAGGAACCGATAGAAAAATGTGGTTTTTAGATTATTATTAAAAAACGTTAGCTGCGTTCAAAACATGTATCGCCCTTTGTCTTACGTCTGTTTGTGATTTTTTAAAACAAAAAAAAAACGATCAAAATAAGTCGTTTTTAGCCTATTTGCTAATTATTATTATTTTTTTCAAATCCAGGAACTGATAGAAAAATGTGGTTTTTAGATTATTATTAAAGAACGTTAGCTGCGTTCAAAACAAGTATTGACTTTTGTCTTACGTCTGTTTGTTATTTTCTAAAATCAAAAAACCGATAAAAATATGTCGTTTTTAGCCTATTGGCTAATTATTATTATTTTTTGCAAATCCAGGAACTGATAAAAAGATGTGGTTTTTAGATTATTATTAAAAAACGTTAGCTGCGTTCAAAACAAGTATTGCTTTTTGTCTTACGTCTTTTTGTTATTTTTCAAAATAAAAAAACCGATAAAAATATTTCGTTTTTAGCCTATTCGCTAATTATTATTATTTTTGCAAATCCAGGAATTGATAGAAAAATGTGGTTTTTAGATTATTATTACAAAACGTCAGCTGCGTTCAAAACAAGTATCGCCTTTTGTCTTACGTCTGTTTGTTATTTTTTAAAATCAAAAAACCGATAGAAATATGTCATTTTTAGCCTATTCGCTAATAATAATTATTTTTTTCAAATCCAGGAACTGATAGAAAAATGTGGTTTTTAGATTATTATTAAAAAACGTTAGCTGCGTTCAAAACAAGTATCGCCCTTTGTCTTACGTCTGTTTGTGATTTTTTAAAATAAAAAAAAACGATCGAAATAAGTCGTTTTTAGCCTATTTGCTAATTATTATTATTTTTTTCAAATCCAGGAACTGATAGAAAAATGTGGTTTTTAGATTATTATTAAAGAACGCTAGCTGCGTTTAAAACAGGTATCGCCTTGTGTCTTACGTCTTTTTGGAATTTTTTAAAATAAAAAAAACCTTTAAAAATTTTAGCCTATTTGCTAATTATTATTATTTTTTTCAAATCGAGGAACTGATAGAAAAATGTGGTTTTTAGATTATTACTAAAGAACGTTAGTTGCGTTCAAAACAAGTATTGCCTTTTGTCTTACGTCTGTTTGTTATTTTCTAAAATCAAAAAACCGATAAAAGTATGTCGTTTTTGGCCTATTCGCTAATTATTATTATTTTTTGCAAATCCAGGAACCGATAAAAAGATGTGGTTTTTAGATTATTATTTAAAAACGTTAGCTGCGTTTAAAACAAGTATTGCTTTTTGTCTTACGTCTTTTTGTTATTTTTCAAAATAAAAAAACCGATAAAAATATTTCGTTCATAGCCTATTCGCTAATTATTATTATTTTTTGCAAATCCAGGAACTGATGGAATGATGTGGTTTTTAGATTATTATTACAAAACATTAGCTGCCTTCAAAACAAGTATTGCCTTTTTTCTTACGTATGTTTGTGATTTTTTAAAATCAAAAAACCGATAAAAATATGTCGTTTTTAGCCTATTTGCTAATTATTATTATTTTTTTCAAATCCAGGAACTGATAGAAAAATGTGGTTTTTAGATTATTATTAAAGAAAGTTAGCTGCGTTCAAAACAAGTATTGCCTTTTGTCTTACGCCTGTTTGTATCTTTAAAAAACCGATAAAAATATGTCGTTTTTAGGCTATTCGCTAATTATTATTATTTTTTGTAAATCCAGGAACTGATAAAAAGATGTGGTTTCTAGATTATTATTAAAAAACGTTAGCTGCGTTCAAAACAAGTGTTGCTTTTTGTCTTACGTCTTTTTGTTATTTTTCAAAATAAAAAAACCGATAAAAATATTTCGTTTTTAGCCTATTCGCTAATTATTATTATTTTTGCAAATCCAGGAATTGATAGAAAAATGTGGTTTTTAGATTATTATTACAAAACAATAGCTGCGTTCAAAACAAGTATCGCCTTTTGTCTTACGTCTGTTTGTTATTTTTTAAAATCAAAAAACCGATAGAAATATGTCATTTTTAGCCATTCGCTAATTATTATTATTTTTTTCAAATCCAGGAACTGATAGAAAAATGTGGTTTTTAGATTATTATTAAAAAACGTTAGCTGCGTTCAAAACATTTATCGCCCTTTGTCTTACGTCTGTTTGTGATTTTTTAAAATAAAAAAAAAACGATCAAAATATGTCGTTTTTAGCCTATTTGCTAATTATTATAATTTTTTTCAAATCCAGGAACTGATAGAAAAATGTGGTTTTTAGATTATTATTAAAGAACGTTAGCTGCGTTCAAAACAAGTATCGCCCTTTGTCTTACGTCTGTTTGTGATTTTTCGAAATAAAAAAAATGATCAAAATATGTCGTTTTTAGCCTATTTGCTAATTCTTATTATTTTTTTTAAATCCAGGAACTGATAAAAAAATGTGGTTTTTGTATTATTATTAAAGAACGTTAGCTGCGTTCAAAACAAGTATCGCCCTTTGTCTTACGTCTGTTTGTGATTTTTTAAAATAAAAAAAAAAACAATCAAAATATGTCGTTTTTAGCCTATTTGCTAATTATTATTATTTTTTTCAAATCCAGGAACTGATAGAAAAATGTGGTTTTTAGATTATTATTAAAGAACGTTAGCTGCGTTCAAAACAAGTATCGCCTTTTGTCTTACGTCTTTTTGTGATTTTTTAAAATAAAAAAAACGATCAAAATATATCGTTTTTAGCTTATTTGCTAATTATTATTATTTTTTTCAAATCCAGGAACTGATAGAAAAATGTGGTTTTTAGATTATTATTAAAGACCTTTAGCTGCGTTCAAAAGAAGTATCGCCTTTTGTCTTACGTCTGGTTGTTATTTTTTAAAACAAAAAAATCGATAAGAATGTGTCGTTTTTAGCCTATTAGCTAATTATTATTATTTTTTACAAATCCAGGAACTGATAAAAAGATGTGGTTTTTAGATTATTATAAAAAATCCTTAGCTGCGTTTAAAACAAGTATTGCCTTTTGTCTTACGTCTGTTTGTTTTTTTTTTAAATCAAAAAACCGATAAAAATATGTGAATATTAGCCTATTCGCTAATTATTATTATTTTTGCAAATCCAGGAATTGATAGAAAAATGTGGTTTGTAGACAATTATTAAAAAACGATAGCTGCGTTCAAAACAAGTATCGCCTTTTGTCTTACGTCTGTTTGTTATTTTTTAAAATCAAAAAACCGATAAAAATATGTCATTTTTAGCCTATTCGCTAATTATTATTATTTTTTGCAAATCCAGGAACTGATAAAAAGATCTGGATTTAGATTATTATTAAAAAACGTTAGCTGCGTTCAAAAAAAGTATTGCCTTTTGTCTTACGTCTGTTTGTTATTTTCTAAAATCAAAAAACCGATAAAAATATGTGAATATTAGCCTATTCGCTAATTATTATTATTTTTGCAAATCCAGGAATTGATAGAAAAATGTGGTTTGTAGATAATTATTAAAAAACGATAGCTGCGTTCAAAACAAGTATCGCCTTTTGTCTTACGTCTGTTTGTTATTTTTTAAAATCAAAAAACCGATAAAAATATGTCATTTTTAGCTTATTCGCTAATTATTATTATTTTTTGCAAATCGAGGAACTGATAAAAAGATCTGGATTTAGAGTATTATTAAAAAACGTTAGCTGCGTTCAAAAAAAGTATTGCCTTTTGTCTTACGTCTGTTTGTTATTTTCTAAAATCAAAAAACCGATAAAAATATGTGAATATTAGCCTAATCGCTAATTATTATTATTTTTTTCAAATCCAGGAACTGATAGAAAAATGCGGTTTCTAGATTTTTATTAAAAAACGTTAGCTGCGTTCAAAACAATTATTGCCTTTTGTCTTACGTCTGTTTGTTATTTTTTAAAATAAAAAAACCGATAAAAATATGTCATTTTTAGTCTATTCGCTAATTATTATTATTTTTTGCAAATCCAGGAACTGATGGAATGATGTGGTTTTTAGATTATTATTACAAAACATTAGCTGCCTTCAAAACAAGTATCGCCTTTTTTCTTACGTATGTTTGTGATTTTTTAAAATCAAAAAACCGTTAAAAATATGTCGTTTTTAGCCTATTTGCTAATTATTATTATTTTTTTCAAATCCAGGAACTGATAGAAAAATGTGGTTTTTAGATTATTATTAAAGAACGTTAGCTGCGTTCAAAACAAGTATTGCCTTTTGTCTTACGTCTGTTTGTATCTTTAAAAAACCGATAAAAATATGTGAATATTAGCCTAATCGCTAATTAATATTATTTTTTTCAAATCCAGGAACTGATAGAAAAATGCGGTTTCTAGATTTTTATTAAAAAACGTTAGCTGCGTTCAAAACAATTATTGCCTTTTGTCTTACGTCTGTTTGTTATTTTTTAAAATAAAAAAACCGATAAAAATATGTCATTTTTAGTCTATTCGCTAATTATTATTATTTTTTGCAAATCCAGGAACTGATGGAATGATGTGGTTTTTAGATTATTATTACAAAACATTAGCTGCCTTCAAAACAAGTATCGCCTTTTTTCTTACGTATGTTTGTGATTTTTCAAAATAAAAAAACCGATAAAAATATTTCGTTTTTAGCCTATTCGCTAATTATTATTATTTTTGCAAATCCAGGAATTGATAGAAAAATGTGGTTTTTATATTATTATTACAAAACGTTAGCTGCGTTCAAAACAAGTATCGCCTTTTGTCTTACGTCTGTTTGTTATTTTTTAAAATCAAAAAACCGATAGAAATATGTCATTTTTAGCCATTCGCTAATTATTATTATTTTTTTCAAATCCAGGAACTGAAAGAAAATTGTGGTTTTTAGATTATTATTAAAAAACGTTAGCTGCGTTCAAAACAAGTATCGCCCTTTGTCTTACGTCTGTTTTTGATTTTTTAAAATAAAACAAACGATCAAAATAAGTCGTTTTTAGCCTATTTGCTAATTATTATTATTTTTTTCAAATCCAGGAACTGATAGAAAAATGTGGTTTTTAGATTATTATTAAAGAACGTTATCTGCGTTCAAAACAAGTATCACCTTGTGTCTTACGTCTTTTTGGAATTTTTTAAAATAAAAAAAACCGATAAAAATTTTAGCCTATTCGCTAATTATTATTATTTATTGCAAATCCTGGAACTGATAGAAAAAAGTGGTTTTTAGATTATTATTAAAGAACGTTAGCTGCGTTCAAAACAAGTATCGCCCTTTGTCTTACGTCTGTTTGTGATTTTTTAAAATAAAAAAAAAAATCAAAATATGTCGTTTTTAGCCTATTTGCTAATTATTATTATTTTTTTCAAATCCAGGAACTGATAGAAAAATGTGGTGTCTAGATTATTATTAAAGAACGTTAGCTGCGTTCAAAACAAGTATCGCTCTTTGTCTTACGTCTGTTTGTGATTTTTTAAAATAAAAAAAAACGATCAAAATATGTCGTTTTTAGCCTATTAGCTAAATATTATTTTTTTTGTCAAATCCAGGAACTGATAGAAAAATGTGGTTTTTAGATTATTATTAAAGAACGTTAGCTGCGTTCAAAACAAGTATAGCCCTTTGTCTTACGTCTGTTAGTGATTTTTTGAAATAAAAAAAAACGATCAAAATATGTCGTTTTTACCCTATTTGCTAATTATTATTATTTTTTTCAAATCCAGGAACTGATAGAAAAATGTGGTTTTTAGATTATTATTAAAGAACGTTAGCTGCGTTCAAAACAAGTATCGCCCTTTGTCTTACGTCTGTTTGAGATTTTTTAAAATAAAAAAAAAACGATCAAAATATGTCGTTTTTAGCCTATTTGCTAATTATTATTATTTTTTTCAAATCCAGGAACTGATAGAAAAATGTGGTTTTTAGATTATTATTAAAGAACGTTAGCTGCGTTCAAAACAAGTATCGCCTTTTGTCTTACGTCTGTTTGTGATTTTTTAAAATAAAAAAAAACGATCAAAATATGTCGTTTTTAGCCTATTTGCTAATTATTATAATTTTTTTCAAATCCAGGAACTGATAGAAAAATGTGGTTTTTAGATTATTATTAAAGAACGTTAGCTGCGTTCAAAACAAGTATCGCCTTTTGTCTTACGTCTGTTTGTGATTTTTGAAAATAAAAAAAAAAACGATCAAAATATGTCGTTTTTAGCCTATTTGCTAATTATTATTATTTTTTTCAAATAAAGGAACTGATAGAAAAATGCGGTTTTTAGATTATTATTGAAGAACGTTAGCTGCGTTCAAAACAAGTATCGCCTTTTGTCTTACGTCTTTTTGTGATTTTTTAAAATAAAAAAACGATCAAAATATATCGTTTTTAGCTTATTTGCTAATTATTATTATTTTTTTGAAATCCAGGAACTGATAGAAAAATGTGGTTTTTAGATTATTATTAAAGAACGATAGCTGCGTTCAAAACAAGTATCGCCTTTTGTCTTACGTCTTTTTGTGATTTTTTAAAATAAAAAAAAACGATCAAAATATATCGTTTTTAGCTTATTTGCTAATTATTATTATTTTTTTCAAATCCAGGAACTGATAGAAAAATGTGGTTTTTAGATTATTATTAAAGACCGTTAGCTGCGTTCAAAAGAAGTATCGCCTTTTGTCTTACGTCTGGTTGTTATTTTTTAAAACAAAAAAATCGATAAGAATATGTCTTTTTTAGCCTATTAGCTAATTATTATTATTTTTTGCAAATCCAGGAACTGATAAAAAGATGTGGTTTTTAGATTATTATTAAAAAACCTTAGCTGCGTTTAAAACAAGTATTGCCTTTTGTCTCACGTCTGTTTGTTATTTTTTAAAATAAAAAAACCGATAAAAATATGTCATTTTTAGCCTATTCGCTAATTATTATTATTTTTTGCAAATCCAGGAACTGATAAAAAGATGTGGTTTTTAGATTATTATTAGAAAACGTTAGCTGCGTTCAAAACAAGTATTGCCTTTTGTCTTACGTCTTTTTGTTATTTTTCAAAATAAAAAAACCCATAAAAATATTTCGTTTTTAGCCTATTCGCTAATTATTATTATTTTTGCAAATCCAAAAATTGATAGAAAAATGTGGTTTTTAGATTATTATTAAAAAACGATAACTGCGTTCAAAACAAGTATCGCCTTTTGTCTTACGTCTGTTTGTTATTTTTTAAAATCAAAAAACCGATAAAAATATGTCATTTTTAGCCTATTCGCTAATTATTATTATTTTTTGCAAATCCAGGAACTGATAAAAAGATCTGGATTTAGATTATTATTAAAAAACGTTAGCTGCGTTTAAAAAAAGCATTGCCTTTTGTCTTACATCTGTTTGTTATTTTCTAAAATCAAAAAACCGATAAAAATATGTGAATATTAGCCTAATCGCTAATTATTATTATTTTTTTCAAATCCAGGAACTGATAGAAAAATGTGGTTTCTAGATTTTTATTAAAAAACGTTAGCTGCGTTCAAAACAATTATTGCCTTTTGTCTTACGTCTGTTTGTTATTTTTTAAAATAAAAAAACCGATAAAAATATGTCATTTTTAGCCTATTCGCTAATTATTATTATTTTTTGCAAATCCAGGAACTGATGGAATGATGTGGTTTGTAGATTATTATTACAAAACATTAGCTGCCTTCAAAACAGGTATCGCCTTTTTTCTTACGTATGTTTGTGATTTTTTAAAATCAAAAAACCGATAAAAATATGTCGTTTTTAGCCTATTAGTAAATTATTAATATTTTTGCAAATCCAGGAACTGATAGAAAAATGTGGTTTTTAGATTATTATTAAAAAACGTTAGCTGCGTTCAAAACATTTATCGCCCTTTGTCTTACGTCTGTTTGTGATTTTTTAAAATAAAAAAAAAACGATCAAAATATGTCGTTTTTAGCCTATTTGCTAATTATTATAATTTTTTTCAAATCCAGGAACTGATAGAAAAATGTGGTTTTTAGATTATTATTAAAGAACGCTAGCTGCGTTCAAAACAAGTATCGCCCTTTGTCTTACGTCTGTTTGTGATTTTTCGAAATAAAAAAAATGATCAAAATATGTCGTTTTTAGCCTATTTGCTAATTCTTATTATTTTTTTTAAATCCAGGAACTGATAGAAAAATGTGGTTTTTAGATTATTATTAAAGAACGTTAGCTGCGTTCAAAACAAGTATCGCCCCTTGTCTTACGTCTGTTTGTGATTTTTTAAAATAAAAAAAAAAACAATCAAAATATGTCGTTTTTAGCCTATTTGCTAATTATTATTATTTTTTTCAAATCCAGGAACTGATAGAAAAATGTGGTTTTTAGATTATTATTAAAGAACGTTAGCTGCGTTTAAAACAAGTATCGCCCCTTGTCTTACGTCTGTTTGTGATTTTTTAAAATAAAAAAAAAACAATCAAAATATGTCGTTTTTAGCTTATTTGCTAATTATTATTATTTTTTTTAAATCCAGGAACTGATAGAAAAATGTGGTTTTTAGATTATTATTAAAGACCTTTAGCTGCGTTCAAAAGAAGTATCGCCTTTTGTCTTACGTCTGGTTGTTATTTTTTAAAACAAAAAAATCGATAAGAATGTGTCGTTTTTAGCCTATTAGCTAATTATTATTATTTTTTGCAAATCCAGGAACTGATAAAAAGATGTGGTTTTTAGATTATTATAAAAAATCCTTAGCTGCGTTTAAAACAAGTATTGCCTTTTGTCTTACGTCTGTTTGTTTTTTTTTTAAATCAAAAAACCGATAAAAATATGTGAATATTAGCCTATTCGCTAATTATTATTATTTTTGCAAATCCAGGAATTGATAGAAAAATGTGGTTTGTAGATAATTATTAAAAAACGATAGCTGCGTTCAAAACAAGTATCGCCTTTTGTCTTACGTCTGTTTGTTATTTTTTAAAATCAAAAAACCGATAAAAATATGTCATTTTTAGCCTATTCGCTAATTATTATTATTTTTTGCAAATCCAGGAACTGATAAAAAGATCTGGATTTAGATTATTATTAAAAAACGTTAGCTGCGTTCAAAAAAAGTATTGCCTTTTGTCTTACGTCTGTTTGTTATTTTCTAAAATCAAAAAACCGATAAAAATATGTGAATATTAGCCTATTCGCTAATTATTATTATTTTTGCAAATCCAGGAATTGATAGAAAAATGTGGTTTGTAGATAATTATTAAAAAACGATAGCTGCGTTCAAAACAAGTATCGCCTTTTGTCTTACGTCTGTTTGTTATTTTTTAAAATCAAAAAACCGATAAAAATATGTCATTTTTAGCCTATTCGCTAATTATTATTATTTTTTGCAAATCGAGGAACTGATAAAAAGATCTGGATTTAGAGTATTATTAAAAAACGTTAGATGCGTTCAAAAAAAGTATTGCCTTTTGTCTTACGTCTGTTTGTTATTTTCTAAAATCAAAAAACCGATAAAAATATGTGAATTTTAGCCTAATCGCTAATTATTATTATTTTTTTCAAATCCAGGAACTGATAGAAAAATGCGGTTTCTAGATTTTTATTAAAAAAACGTTAGCTGCGTTCAAAACAATTATTGCCTTTTGTCTTACGTCTGTTTGTTATTTTTTAAAATAAAAAAACCGATAAAAATATGTCATTTTTAGTCTATTCGCTAATTATTATTATTTTTTGCAAATCCAGGAACTGATGGAATGATGTGGTTTTTAGATTATTATTACAAAACATTAGCTGCCTTCAAAACAAGTATCGCCTTTTTTCTTACGTATGTTTGTGATTTTTTAAAATCAAAAAACCGATAAAAATATGTCGTTTTTAGCCTATTTGCTAATTATTATTATTTTTTTCAAATCCAGGAACTGATAGAAAAATGTGGTTTTTAGATTATTATTAAAGAACGTTAGCTGCGTTCAAAACAAGTATTGCCTTTTGTCTTACGTCTGTTTGTATCTTTAAAAAACCGATAAAAATATGTGAATATTAGCCTAATCGCTAATTAATATTATTTTTTTCAAATCCAGGAACTGATAGAAAAATGCGGTTTCTAGATTTTTATTAAAAAACGTTAGCTGCGTTCAAAACAATTATTGCCTTTTGTCTTACGTCTGTTTGTTATTTTTTAAAATAAAAAAACCGATAAAAATATGTCATTTTTAGTCTATTCGCTAATTATTATTATTTTTTGCAAATCCAGGAACTGATGGAATGATGTGGTTTTTAGATTATTATTACAAAACATTAGCTGCCTTCAAAACAAGTATCGCCTTTTTTCTTACGTATGTTTGTGATTTTTCAAAATAAAAAAACCGATAAAAATATTTCGTTTTTAGCCTATTCGCTAATTATTATTATTTTTGCAAATCCAGGAATTGATAGAAAAATGTGGTTTTTATATTATTATTACAAAACGTTAGCTGCGTTCAAAACAAGTATCGCCTTTTGTCTTACGTCTGTTTGTTATTTTTTAAAATCAAAAAACCGATAGAAATATGTCATTTTTAGCCATTCGCTAATTATTATTATTTTTTTCAAATCCAGGAACTGATAGAAAAATGTGGTTTTTAGATTATTATTAAAAAACGTTAGCTGCGTTCAAAACAAGTATCGCCCTTTGTCTTACGTCTGTTTTTGATTTTTTAAAATAAAACAAACGATCAAAATAAGTCGTTTTTAGCCTATTTGCTAATTATTATTATTTTTTTCAAATCCAGGAACTGATAGAAAAATGTGGTTTTTAGATTATTATTAAAGAACGTTAGCTGCGTTCAAAACAAGTATCACCTTGTGTCTTACGTCTTTTTGGAATTTTTTAAAATAAAAAAAACCGATAAAAATTTTAGCCTATTCGCTAATTATTATTATTTATTGCAAATCCCGGAACTGATAGAAAAAAGTGGTTTTTAGATTATTATTAAAGAGCGTTAGCTGCGTTCAAAACAAGTATCGCTTTTTGTCTTACGTCTGTTTGTGATTTTTTAAAATAAAAAAAAAATCAAAATATGTCGTTTTTAGCCTATTTGCTAATTATTATTATTTTTTTCAAATCCCGGAACTGATACAAAAATGTGGTGTCTAGATTATTATTAAAGAACGTTAGCTGCGTTCAAAACAAGTATCGCTCTTTGTCTTACGTCTGTTTGTGATTTTTTAAAATAAAAAAAAAACGATCAAAATATGTCGTTTTTAGCCTATTAGCTAAATATTATTTTTTTTTTCAAATCCAGGAACTGATAGAAAAATGTGGTTTTTAGATTATTATTAAAGAACGTTAGCTGCGTTCAAAACAAGTATAGCCCTTTGTCTTACGTCTGTTTGTGATTTTTTGAAATAAAAAAAAACGATCAAAATATGTCGTTTTTACCCTATTTGCTAATTATTATTATTTTTTTCAAATCCAGGAACTGATAGAAAAATGTGGTTTTTAGATTATTATTAAAGAACGTTAGCTGCGTTCAAAACAAGTATCGCCCTTTATCTTACGTCTGTTTGAGATTTTTTAAAATAAAAAAAAAACGATCAAAATATGTCGTTTTTAGCCTATTTGCTAATTATTATTATTTTTTTCAAATCCAGGAACTGATAGAAAAATGTGGTTTTTAGATTATTATTAAAGAACGTTAGCTGCGTTCAAAACAAGTATCGCCTTTTGTCTTACGTCTGTTTGTGATTTTTTAAAATAAAAAAAAACGATCAAAATATGTCGTTTTTAGCCTATTTGCTAATTATTATAATTTTTTTCAAATCCAGGAACTGATAGAAAAATGTGGTTTTTAGATTATTATTAAAGAACGTTAGCTGCGTTCAAAACAAGTATCGCCTTTTGTCTTACGTCTGTTTGTGATTTTTGAAAATAAAAAAAAAACGATCAAAATATGTCGTTTTTAGCCTATTTGCTAATTATTATTATTTTTTTCAAATAAAGGAACTGATAGAAAAATGCGGTTTTTAGATTATTATTGAAGAACGTTAGCTGCGTTCAAAACAAGTATCGCCTTTTGTCTTACGTCTTTTTGTGATTTTTTAAAATAAAAAAACGATCAAAATATATCGTTTTTAGCTTATTTGCTAATTATTATTATTTTTTTGAAATCCAGGAACTGATAGAAAAATGTGGTTTTTAGATTATTATTAAAGACCGTTAGCTGCGTTCAAAAGAAGTATCGCCTTTTGTCTTACGTCTGGTTGTTATTTTTTAAAATGTCGTTTTTAGCCTATTTGCTAATTATTATTATTTTTTTCAAATCCAGGAACTGATAGAAAAATGTGGTTTTTAGATTATTATTAAAGAACGTTAGCTGCGTTCAAAACAAGTATCGCCTTTTGTCTTACGTCTGTTTGTGATTTTTTAAAATAAAAAAAAACGATCAAAATATGTCGTTTTTACCTTATTTGCTAATTATTATTATTTTTTTCAAATCCAGGAACTGAGAGAAAAATGTGGTTTTTAGATTATTATTAAAGAACGTTAGCTGCGTTCAAAAGAAGTATCGCCCTTTGTCTTACGTCTGTTTGTGATTTTTTAAAATAAAAAAAAAACGATCAAAATATGTCGTTTTTAGCCTATTTGCTAATTATTATTATATTTTTCAAATCCAGGAACTGATAGAAAAATGTGGTTTTTAGATTATTATTAAAGAACGTTAGCTGCGTTCAAAACAAGTATTGCCTTTTGTCTTACGTCAGTTTGTGATTTTTTAAAATAAAAAAAAAACGATCAAAATATGTCGTTTTTAGCCTATTTGCTAATTATTATAATTTTTTTCAAATCCAGGAACTGATAGAAAAATGTGGTTTTTAGATTATTATTAAAGAACGTTAGCTGCGTTCAAAACAAGTATCGCCTTTTGTCTTACGTCTGTTTGTGATTTTTGAAAATAAAAAAAAACGATCAAAATATGTCGTTTTTAGCCTATTTGCTAATTATTATTATTTTTTTCAAATCCAGGAACTGATAGAAAAATGTGGTTTTTAGATTATTATTAAAGAACGTTAGCTGCGTTCAAAACAAGTATCGCCCTTTGTCTTACGTCTGTTTGTGATCTTTTAAAATAAAAAAAAAACGATCAAAATATGTCGTTTTTAGCCTATTTGCTAATTATTAATATTTTTTTCAAATCCAGGAACTGATAGAAAAATGTAGTTTTTGGATTATTATTAAAGAACGTTAGCTGCGTTCAAAACAAGTATCGCCTTTTCTCTTACGTCTGTTTGTGATTTTCTAAAATAAAAAAAAAACGATCAAAATATGTCGTTTTTAGCCTATTTGCTAATTATTATAATTTTTTTCAAATCCAGGACCTGATAGAAAAATGTGGTTTTTAGATTATTATTAAAGAACGTTAGCTGCGTTCAAAACAAGTATCGCCCTTTGTCTTACGTCTGTTTGTGATTTTTCGAAATAAAAAAAATTATCAAAATATGTCGTTTTTAGCCTATTTGCTAATTCTTATTATTTTTTTCAAATCCAGGAACTGATAGAAAAATGTGGTTTTTAGATTATTATTAAAGAACGATAGCTGCGTTCAAAACAAGTATAGCCCTTTATCTTACGTCTGTTTGTGATTTTTTAAAATAAAAAAAAACGATCAAAATATATCGTTTTTAGCTTATTTGCTAATTATTATTATTTTTTTCAAATCCAGGAACTGATAAAAAGATGTGGTTTTTAGATTATTATTAAAGAACGTTAGCTGCGTTCAAAACAAGTATCGCCTTTTGTCTTACGTCTGTTTGTGATTTTTTAAAATAAAAAAAAACGATCAAAATATGTCGTTTTTAGCTTATTTGCTAATTATTATTATTTTTTTGAAATCCAGGAACTGATAGAAAAATGTGGTTTTTAGATTATTATTAAAGAACGATAGCTGCGTTCAAAACAAGTATCGCCTTTTGTCTTACGTCTTTTTGTGATTTTTTAAAATAAAAAAAAACGATCAAAATATATCGTTTTTAGCTTATTTGCTAATTATTATTATTTTTTTCAAATCCAGGAACTGATAGAAAAATGTGGTTTTTAGATTATTATTAAAGACCGTTAGCTGCGTTCAAAAGAAGTATCGCCTTTTGTCTTACGTCTGGTTGTTATTTTTTAAAACAAAAAAATCGATAAGAATATGTCTTTTTTAGCCTATTAGCTAATTATTATTATTTTTTGCAAATCCAGGAACTGATAAAAAGATGTGGTTTTTAGATTATTATTAAAAAACCTTAGCTGCGTTTAAAACAAGTATTGCCTTTTGTCTCACGTCTGTTTGTTATTTTTTAAAATAAAAAAACCGATAAAAATATGTCATTTTTAGCCTATTCGCTAATTATTATTATTTTTTGCAAATCCAGGAACTGATAAAAAGATGTGGTTTTTAGATTATTATTAGAAAACGTTAGCTGCGTTCAAAACAAGTATTGCCTTTTGTCTTACGTCTTTTTGTTATTTTTCAAAATAAAAAAACCCATAAAAATATTTCGTTTTTAGCCTATTCGCTAATTATTATTATTTTTGCAAATCCAAAAATTGATAGAAAAATGTGGTTTTTAGATTATTATTAAAAAACGATAACTGCGTTCAAAACAAGTATCGCCTTTTGTCTTACGTCTGTTTGTTATTTTTTAAAATCAAAAAACCGATAAAAATATGTCATTTTTAGCCTATTCGCTAATCATTATTATTTTTGCAAATCCAGGAATTGATGGAAAAATGTGGTTTTTAGATTATTATTAAAAAACGATAACTGCGTTCAAAACAAGTATCGCCTTTTGTCTTACGTCTGTTTGTTATTTTTTAAAATCAAAAAACCGATAAAAATATGTCATTTTTAGCCTATTCGCTAATTATTATTATTTTTTGCAAATCCAGGAACTGATAAAAAGATCTGGATTTAGATAATTATTAAAAAACGTTAGCTGCGTTCAAAAAAAGTATTGCCTTTTGTCTTACGTCTGTTTGTTATTTTCTAAAATCAAAAAACCGATAAAAATATGTGAATATTAGCCTAATCGCTAATTATTATTATTTTTTTCAAATCCAGGAACTGATAGAAAAATGTGGTTTCTAGATTTTTATTAAAAAACGTTAGCTGCGTTCAAAACAAGTATCGCCTTTTTTCTTACGTATGTTTGTGATTTTTTAAAATCAAAAAACCGATAAAAATATGTCGTTTTTAGCCTATTAGTAAATTATTATTATTTTTGCAAATCCAGGAACTGATGGAATGATGTGGTTTTTAGATTATTATTAAAAAACGTTAGCTGCGTTCAAAACATTTATCGCCCTTTGTCTTACGTCTGTTTGTGATTTTTTAAAATAAAATAAAAACGATCAAAATATGTCGTTTTTAGCCTATTTGCTAATTATTATAATTTTTTTCAAATCCAGGAACTGATAGAAAAATGTGGTATTTAGATTATTATTAAAGAACGTTAGCTGCGTTCAAAACAAGTATCGCCCTTTGTCTTACGTCTGTTTGTGATTTTTCGAAATAAAAAAAATGATCAAAATATGTCGTTTTTAGCCTATTTGCTAATTATTATTATTTTTTTCAAATCCAGGAACTGATAGAAAAATGTGGTTTTTAGATTATTATTAAAGAACGTTAGCTGCGTTCAAAACAAGTATCGCCTTTTGTCTTACGTCTGTTTGTGATTTTTTAAAATAAAAAAAACGATCAAAATATATCGTTTTTAGCTTATTTGCTAATTATTATTATTTTTTTCAAATCCAGGAACTGATAGAAAAATGTGGTTTTTAGATTATTATTAAAGACCGTTAGCTGTGTTCAAAAGAAGTATCGCCTTTTGTCTTACGTCTTTTTGTTATTTTTCAAAATAAAAAAACCCACAAAAATATTTCGTTTTTAGCCTATTCGCTAATTATTATTATTTTTGCAAATCCAGGAATTGATAGAAAAATGTGGTTTTTAGATTATTATTAAAAAACGATAACTGCGTTCAAAACAAGTATCGCCTTTTGTGTTACGTCTGTTTGTTATTTTTTTAAATCAAAAAACCGATAAAAATATGTCATTTTTAGCCTATTCGCTAATTATTATTATTTTTTGCAAATCCAGGAACTGATAAAAAGATCTGGATTTAGATTATTATTAAAAAACGTTAGCTGCGTTCAAAAAAAGTATTGCCTTTTGTCTTACGTCTGTTTGTTATTTTCTAAAATCAAAAAACCGATAAAAATATGTGAATATTAGCCTAATCGCTAATTATTATTATTTTTTTCAAATCCAGGAACTGATAGAAAAATGTGGTTTCTAGATTTTTATTAAAAAACGTTAGCTGCGTTCAAAACAAGTATCGCCTTTTTTCTTACGTATGTTTGTGATTTTTTAAAATCAAAAAACCGATAAAAATATGTCGTTTTTAGCCTATTAGTAAATTATTATTATTTTTGCAAATCCAGGAACTGATGGAATGATGTGGTTTTTAGATTATTATTAAAAAACGTTAGCTGCGTTCAAAACATTTATCGCCCTTTGTCTTACGTCTGTTTGTGATTTTTTAAAATAAAATAAAAACGATCAAAATATGTCGTTTTTAGCCTATTTGCTAATTATTATAATTTTCTTCAAATCCAGGAAATGATAGAAAAATGTGGTATTTAGATTATTATTAAAGAACGTTAGCTGCGTTCAAAACAAGTATCGCCCTTTGTCTTACGTCTGTTTGTGATTTTTCCTAATAAAAAAAATGATCAAAATATGTCGTTTTTAGCCTATTTGCTAATTCTTATTATTTTTTTCAAATCCAGGAACTGATAGAAAAATGTGGTTTTTAGATTATTATTAAAAAACGTTAGCTGCGTTCAAAACAAGTATCGCCTTTTGTCTTACGTCTGTTTGTGATTTTTTAAAATAAAAAAAAAACAATCAAAATATGTCGTTTTTAGCCTATTTGCTAATTATTATTATTTTTTTCAAATCCAGGAACTGATAGAAAAATGTGGTTTTTAGATTATTATTAAAGAACGTTAGCTGCGTTCAAAACAAGTATCGCCTTTTGTCTTACGTCTTTTTGTGATATTTTAAAATAAAAAAAACGATCAAAATATATCGTTTTTAGCTTATTTGCTAATTATAATTATTTTTTTCAAATCCAGGAACTGATAGAAAAATGTGGTTTTTAGATTATTATTAAAGACCGTTAGCTGCGTTCAAAAGAAGTATCGCCTTTTGTCTTACGTCTGGTTGTTATTTTTTAAAACAAAAAAATCGATAAGAATATGTCGTTTTTAGCCTATTAGCTAATTATTATTATTTTTTGCAAATCCAGGAACTGATAAAAAGATGTGGTTTTTAGATTATTATAAAAAAACCTTAGCTGCGTTTAAAACAAGTATTGCCTTTTGTCTTACGTCTGTTTGCTTTTTTTTTAAATCAAAAAACCGATAAAAATATGTCATTTTTAGCCTATTCGCTAATTATTATTTTTTGCAAATCCAGGAACTGATAAAAAGATCTGGATTTTGATTATTATTAAAAAACGTTAGCTGCGTTCAAAAAAAGTATTGCCTTTTGTCTTACGTCTGTTTGTTATTTTCTAAAATCAAAAAACCGATAAAAATATGTGAATATTAGCCTATTCGCTAACTATTATTATTTTTGCAAATCCAGGAATTGATAGAAAAATGTGGTTTATAGATAATTATTAAAAAACGATAGCTGCGTTCAAAACAGGTATTGCCTTTTGTCTTACGTCTGTTTGTTATTTTTTAAAATCAAAAAACCGATAAAAATATGTCATTTTTAGCCTATTTGCTAATTATTATTATTTTTTGCAAATCGAGGAACTGATAAAAAGATCTGGATTTAGAGTATTATTAAAAAACGTTAGCAGCGTTCAAAAAAAGTATTGCCTTTTGTCTTACGTCTGTTTGTTATTTTCTAAAATCAAAAAACCGATAAAAATATGTGAATATTAGCCTAATCGCTAATTATTATTATTTTTTTCAAATCCAGGAACTGATAGAAAAATGTGGTTTCTAGATTTTTATTAAAAAACGTTAGCTGCGTTCAAAACAATTATTGCCTTTTGTCTTACGTCTGTTTGTTATTTTTTAAAATAAAAAAACCGATAAAAATATGTCATTTTTAGTCTATTCGCTAATTATTATTATTTTTTGCAAATCCAGGAACTGATGGAATGATGTGGTTTTTAGATTATTATTACAAAACATTAGCTGCCTTCAAAACAAGTATCGCCTTTTTTCTTACGTATGTTTGTGATTTTTTAAAATAAAAAAACCGATAAAAATATGTCGTTTTTAGCCTATTTGCTAATTATTATTATTTTTTTCAAATCCAGGAACTGATAGAAAAATGTGGTTTTTAGATTATTATTAAAGAAAGTTAGCTGCGTTTAAAACAAGTATTGCCTTTTGTCTTACGCCTGTTTGTATCTTTAAAAAACCGATAAAAATATGTCGTTTTTAGGCTATTCGCTAATTATTATTATTTTTTGCAAATCCAGGAACTGATAAAAAGATGTGGTTTCTAGATTATTATTAAAAAACGTTAGTTGCGTTCAAAACAAGTGTTGCTTTTTGTCTTACGTCTTTTTGTTATTTTTCAAAATAAAAAAACCGATAAAAATATTTCGTTTTTAGCCTATTCGCTAATTATTATTATTTTTGCAAATCCAGGAACTGATAGAAAAATGTGGTTTTTAGATTATTATTACAAAACGTTAGCTGCGTTCAAAACAAGTATCGCCTTTTGTCTTACGTCTGTTTGTTATTTTTTAAAATCAAAAAACCGATAGAAATATGTCATTTTTAGCCATTCGCTAATTATTATTATTTTTTTCAAATCCAGGAACTGATAGAAAAATGTGGTTTTAAGATTATTATTAAAAAACGTTAGCTGCGTTCAAAACAAGTATCGCCCTTTGTCTTACGTCTGTTTGTGATTTTTTAAAATAAAACAAACGATCAAAATAAGTCGTTTTTAGCCTATTTGCTAATTATTATTATTTTTTTCAAATCCAGGAACTGATAGAAAAATGTGGTTTTTAGATTATTATTAAAGAACGTTAGCTGCGTTCAAAACAAGTATCGCCCTTTGTCTTACGTCTCTTTGTGATTTTTTAAAATAAAAAAACCGATAAAAATATGTCATTTTTAGTCTATTCGCTAATTATTATTATTTTTTGCAAATCCAGGAACTGATGGAATGATGTGGTTTTTAGATTATTATTACAAAACATTAGCTGCCTTCAAAACAAGTATCGCCTTTTTTCTTACGTATGTTTGTGATTTTTTAAAATAAAAAAACCGATAAAAATATGTCGTTTTTAGCCTATTTGCTAATTATTATTATTTTTTTCAAATCCAGGAACTGATAGAAAAATGTGGTTTTTAGATTATTATTAAAGAAAGTTAGCTGCGTTTAAAACAAGTATTGCCTTTTGTCTTACGCCTGTTTGTATCTTTAAAAAACCGATAAAAATATGTCGTTTTTAGGCTATTCGCTAATTATTATTATTTTTTGCAAATCCAGGAACTGATAAAAAGATGTGGTTTTTAGATTATTATAAAAAAACCTTAGCTGCGTTTAAAACAAGTATTGCCTTTTGTCTTACGTCTGTTTGCTTTTTTTTTAAATCAAAAAACCGATAAAAATATGTCATTTTTAGCCTATTCGCTAATTATTATTTTTTGCAAATCCAGGAACTGATAAAAAGATCTGGATTTTGATTATTATTAAAAAACGTTAGCTGCGTTCAAAAAAAGTATTGCCTTTTGTCTTACGTCTGTTTGTTATTTTCTAAAATCAAAAAACCGATAAAAATATGTGAATATTAGCCTATTCGCTAACTATTATTATTTTTGCAAATCCAGGAATTGATAGAAAAATGTGGTTTATAGATAATTATTAAAAAACGATAGCTGCGTTCAAAACAGGTATTGCCTTTTGTCTTACGTCTGTTTGTTATTTTTTAAAATCAAAAAACCGATAAAAATATGTCATTTTTAGCCTATTTGCTAATTATTATTATTTTTTGCAAATCGAGGAACTGATAAAAAGATCTGGATTTAGAGTATTATTAAAAAACGTTAGCAGCGTTCAAAAAAAGTATTGCCTTTTGTCTTACGTCTGTTTGTTATTTTCTAAAATCAAAAAACCGATAAAAATATGTGAATATTAGCCTAATCGCTAATTATTATTATTTTTTTCAAATCCAGGAACTGATAGAAAAATGTGGTTTCTAGATTTTTATTAAAAAACGTTAGCTGCGTTCAAAACAATTATTGCCTTTTGTCTTACGTCTGTTTGTTATTTTTTAAAATAAAAAAACCGATAAAAATATGTCATTTTTAGTCTATTCGCTAATTATTATTATTTTTTGCAAATCCAGGAACTGATGGAATGATGTGGTTTTTAGATTATTATTACAAAACATTAGCTGCCTTCAAAACAAGTATCGCCTTTTTTCTTACGTATGTTTGTGATTTTTTAAAATAAAAAAACCGATAAAAATATGTCGTTTTTAGCCTATTTGCTAATTATTATTATTTTTTTCAAATCCAGGAACTGATAGAAAAATGTGGTTTTTAGATTATTATTAAAGAAAGTTAGCTGCGTTTAAAACAAGTATTGCCTTTTGTCTTACGCCTGTTTGTATCTTTAAAAAACCGATAAAAATATGTCGTTTTTAGGCTATTCGCTAATTATTATTATTTTTTGCAAATCCAGGAACTGATAAAAAGATGTGGTTTCTAGATTATTATTAAAAAACGTTAGTTGCGTTCAAAACAAGTGTTGCTTTTTGTCTTACGTCTTTTTGTTATTTTTCAAAATAAAAAAACCGATAAAAATATTTCGTTTTTAGCCTATTCGCTAATTATTATTATTTTTGCAAATCCAGGAACTGATAGAAAAATGTGGTTTTTAGATTATTATTACAAAACGTTAGCTGCGTTCAAAACAAGTATCGCCTTTTGTCTTACGTCTGTTTGTTATTTTTTAAAATCAAAAAACCGATAGAAATATGTCATTTTTAGCCATTCGCTAATTATTATTATTTTTTTCAAATCCAGGAACTGATAGAAAAATGTGGTTTTAAGATTATTATTAAAAAACGTTAGCTGCGTTCAAAACAAGTATCGCCCTTTGTCTTACGTCTGTTTGTGATTTTTTAAAATAAAACAAACGATCAAAATAAGTCGTTTTTAGCCTATTTGCTAATTATTATTATTTTTTTCAAATCCAGGAACTGATAGAAAAATGTGGTTTTTAGATTATTATTAAAGAACGTTAGCTGCGTTCAAAACAAGTATCGCCCTTTGTCTTACGTCTCTTTGTGATTTTTTAAAATAAAAAAAAACAATCAAAATATGTCGTTTTTAGCCTATTTGCTAATTATTATTATTTTTTTCAAATCCAGGAACTGATAGAAAAATGTGGTTTTTAGATTATTATTAAAGAACGTTAGCTGCGTTCAGAACAAGTATCGCCTTTTGTCTTACGTCTTTTTGTGATTTTTTAAAATAAAAAACACGATCAAAATATATCGTTTTTAGCTTATTTGCTAATTATTATTATTTTTTTCAAATCCAGGAACTGATAGAAAAATGTGGTTTTTATATTATTATTAAAGACCTTTAGCTGCGTTTAAAAGAAGTATCGCCTTTTGTCTTACGTCTGGTTGTTATTTTTTAAAACAAAAAAATCGATAAGAATATGTCGTTTTTAGCCTATTAGCTAATTATTACTATTTTTTGCAAATCCAGGAACTGATAGAAAAATGTGGTTTTTAGATTATTATTAAAAAACGTTAGCTGCGTTCAAAACAAGTATCGCCCTTTGTCTTACGTCTGTTTGTGATTTTTCGAAATAAAAAAAATTATCAAAATATGTCGTTTTTAGCCTATTTGCTAATTCTTATTATTTTTTTCAAATCCAGGAACTGATAGAAAAATGTGGTTTTTAGATTATTATTAAAGAACGATAGCTGCGTTCAAAACAAGTATAGCCCTTTGTCTTACGTCTGTTTGTGATTTTTTAAAATAAAAAAAACGATCAAAATATATCGTTTTTAGCTTATTTGTTAATTATTATTATTTTTTTCAAATCCAGGAACTGATAAAAAGATGTGGTTTTTAGATTATTATTAAAGAACGTTAGCTGCGTTCAAAACAAGTATCGCCTTTTGTCTTACGTCTGTTTGTGATTTTTTAAAATAAAAAAAAACGATCAAAATATGTCGTTTTTAGCCTATTTGCTAATTATTATAATTTTTTTCAAATCCAGGACCTGATAGAAAAATGTGGTTTTTAGATTATTATTAAAGAACGTTAGCTGCGTTCAAAACAAGTATCGCCCTTTGTCTTACGTCTGTTTGTGATTTTTCGAAATAAAAAAAATGATCAAAATATGTCGTTTTTAGCCTATTTACTAATTATTATTATTTTTTTCAAATCCAGGAACTGATAGAAAAATGTGGTTTTTAGATTATTATTAAAGAACGTTAGCTGCGTTCAAAACAAGTATCGCCTTTTGTCTTACGTCTTTTTGTGATTTTTTAAAATAAAAAAAACGATCAAAATATATCGTTTTTAGCTTATTTGCTAATTATTATTATTTTTTTCAAATCCAGGAACTGATAGAAAAATGTGGTTTTTAGATTATTATTAAAGACCGTTAGCTGCGTTCAAAAGAAGTATCGCCTTTTGTCTTACGTCTGGTTGTTATTTTTTAAAACAAAAAAATCGATAAGAATATGTCGTTTTTAGCCTATTAGCTAATTATTATTATTTTTTGCAAATCCAGGAACTGATAAAAAGATGTGATTGTTAGATTATTATAAAAAAATTTTAGCTGCGATTAAAACAAGTATTGCCTTTTGTCTTACGTTTGTTTGTTATTTTTTAAAATCAAAACACCGATAAAAATATGTCATTTTTAGCCTATTCGCTAATTATTATTATTTTTTGCAAATCCAGGAACTGATAAAAAGATGTGGCTTTTAGATTATTATTAGAAAACGTTAGGTGCGTTCAAAACAAGTATTGCCTTTTGTCTTACGTCTTTTTGTTATTTTTCAAAATAAAAAAACCCATAAAAATATTTCGTTTTTAGCCTATTCGCTAATCATTATTATTTTTGCAAATCCAGGAACTGATAGAAAAATGTTGTTTTTAGATTATTATTAAAAAACATAACTGCGTTCAAAACAAGTATCGCTCTTTGTCTTACGTCTGTTTGTGATTTTTTAAAATAAAAAAAAATGATCAAAATATGTCATTTTTAGCCTATTCGCTAATTATTATTATTTTTTTCAAATCCAGGAACTGATAGAAAAATGTTGTTTTTAGATTATTATTAAAGAACGGTAGCTGCGTTCAAAACAAGTATCGCCCTTTGTCTTACGTCTGTTTGTGATTTTTTAAAATAAAAAAAAAACAATCAAAATTTGTCGTTTTTAGCCTATTTGCTAATTATTATTATTTTTTTCAAATCCAGGAACTGATAGAAAAATGTGGTTTTTAGATTATTATAAAAGAACGTTAGCTGCGTTCAAAACAAGTATCGCCTTTTGTCTTACGTCTGTTTGTGATTTTTTGAAATAAAAAAAAACGATCAAAATATGTCGTTTTTAGCCTATTTGCTAATTATTATTATTTTTTTCAAATCCAGGAACTGATAGAAAAATGTGGTTTTTAGATTATTATTAAAGAACGTTAGCTGCGTTCAAAACAAGTATCGCCTTTTGTCTTACGTCTGTTTGTGATTTTTTGAAATAAAAAAAAAACGATCAAAATATGTCGTTTTTAGCCTATTTGCTAATTATTATTATTTTTTTCAAATCCAGGAACTGATAGAAAAATGTGGTTTTTAGATTATTATTAAAGAACGTTAGCTGCGTTTAAAACAATCGTCGCCTTGTGTCTTACGTCTTTTTGCAATTTTTTAAAAAAAAAAAAACCGATAAAAATTTTAGCCTATTCGCTAATTATTATTATTTACTGCAAATCCAGGAACTGATAGAAAAATGTTGTTTTTAGATTATTATTAAAAAACGTTAGCTGCGTTCAAAACAAGTATCGCCCTTTGTCTTACGTCTGTTTGTGATTTTTTAAAATAAAAAAAAATGATCAAAATATGTCATTTTTAGCCTATTCGCTAATTATTATTATTTTTTTCAAATCCAGGAACTGATAGAAAAATGTTGTTTTTAGATTATTATTAAAGAACGGTAGCTGCGTTCAAAACAAGTATCGCCCTTTGTCTTACGTCTGTTTGTGATTTTTTGAAATAAAAAAAAACGATCAAAATATGTCGTTTTTAGCCAATTTGCTAATTATTATTTTTTTTTTCAAATCCAGGAACTGATAGAAAAATGTGGTTTTTAGATTATTATTAAAGAACGTTAGCTGCGTTCAAAACAAGTATCGCCCTTTGTCTTACGTCTGTTTGTGATTTTTTAAAATAAAAAAAAAAACGATCAAAATATGTCGTTTTTAGCCTATTTGCTAATTATTATAATTTTTTTCAAATCCAGGAACTGATAGAAAAATGTGGTTTTTAGATTATTATTAAAGAACGTTAGCTGAGTTCAAAACATGTATCGCCCTTTGTCTTACGTCTGTTTGTTATTTTTTAAAATAAAAAAGCCGATAAAAATATGTCATTTTTAGCCTATTCGCTAATTATTATTATTTTTTGCAAATCCAGGAACTGATGGAATGATGTGGTTTTTAGATTATTATTACAAAACATTAGCTGCCTTCAAAAAAAGTATCGCCTTTTGTCTTACGTATGTTTGTGATTTTTTAAAATAAAAAAACCGATAAAAATATGTCGTTTCTAGCCTATTAGTTAATTATTATTATTTTTGCAAATCCAGGAACTGATAGAAAAATGTGGTTTTTAGATTATTATTAAAAAACGTTAGCTGCGTTCAAAACATGTATCGCCCTTTGTCTTACGTCTGTTTGTGATTTTTTAAAATAAAAAAAAAACGATCAAAATAAGTCGTTTTTAGCCTATTTGCTAATTATTATTATTTTTTTCAAATCCAGGAACTGATAGAAAAATGTGGTTTTTAGATTATTATTAAAGAACGTTAGCTGCGTTCAAAACAAGTATTGACTTTTGTCCTACGTCTGTTTGTTATTTTCTAAAATCAAAAAACCGATAAAAATATGTCGTTTTTAGCCTATTGGCTAATTATTATTATTTTTTGCAAATCCAGGAACTGATAAAAAGATGTGGTTTTTAGATTATTATTAAAAAACGTTAGCTGCGTTCAAAACAAATATTGCTTTTTGTCTTACGTTTTTTTGTTATTTTTCAAAATAAAAAAACCGATAAAAATATTTCGTTTTTAGCCTATTCGCTAATTATTATTATTTTTGCAAATCCAGGAATTGATAGAAAAATGTGGTTTTTAGATTATTATTACAAAACGTTAGCTGCGTTTAAAACAAGTATCGCCTTTTGTCTTACGTCTGTTTGTTATTTTTTAAAATCAAAAAACCGATAGAAATATGTCATTTTTAGCCTATTCGCTAATTATTATTATTTTTTTCAAATCCAGGAACTGATAGAAAAATGTGGTTTTTAGATTATTATTAAAAAACGTTAGCTGCGTTCAAAACAAGTATCGCCCTTTGTCTTACGTCTGTTTGTGATTTTTTAAAATAAAAAAAAACGATCAAAATAAGTCGTTTTTAGCCTATTTGCTAATTATTATTATTTTTTTCAAATCCAGGAACTGATAGAAAAATGTGGTTTTTAGATTATTAATAAAGAACGGTAGCTGCGTTTAAAACAAGTATCGCCTTGTGTCTTACGTCTTTTTGGAATTTTTTAAAATAAAAAAAACCTTTAAAAATTTTAGCCTATTTGCTAATTATTATTATTTTTTTCAAATCCAGGAACTGATAGAAAAATGTGGTTTTTAGATTATTACTAAAGAACGTAAGCTGCGTTCAAAACAAGTATCGCCCTTTGTCTTACGTCTGTTTGTGATTTTTTAAAATAAAAAAAAACGATCAAAATAAGTCGTTTTTAGCCTATTTGCTAATTATTATTATTTTTTTCAAATCCAGGAACTGATAGAAAAATGTGGTTTTTAGATTATTATTAAAGAACGTTAGCTGCGTTTAAAACAAGTATTGCCTTTTGTCTTACTTCTGTTTGTTATTTTCTAAAATCAAAAAACCGATAAAAATATGTCGTTTTTAGCCTATTCGCTAATTATTATTATTTTTTGCAAATCCAGGAACCGATAAAAAGATGTGGTTTTTAGATTATTATTAAAAAACGTTAGCTGCGTTCAAAACAAGTATTGCTTTTTGTCTTACGTCTTTTTGTTATTTTTCAAAATAAAAAAACCGATAAAAATATTTCGTTCTTAGCCTATTCGCTAATTATTATTATTTTTGCAAATCCAGGAATTGATAGAAAAATGTGGTTTTTAGATTATTATTAAAAAACGTTAGCTGCGTTCAAAACATGTATCGCCCTTTGTCTTACGTCTGTTTGTGATTTTTTAAAATAAAAAAAAAACGATCAAAATAAGTCGTTATTAGCTTATTTGCTAATTATTATTATTTTTTTCAAATCCAGGAACTGATAGAAAAATGTGGTTTTTAAAATATTATTAAAGAACGTTAGGTGCGTTCAAAACAAGTACTGCCTTTTGTCTTACGTCTTTTTGTTATTTTCTAAAATCAAAAAACCGATAAAAATATGTCGTTTTTAGCCTATTCGCTAATTATTATTATTTTTTGCAAGTCCAGGAACTGATAAAAAGATGTGCTTTTTATACTATTATTAAAAAACGTTAGCTGCGTTCAAAACAAGTATCGCCCTTTGTCTTACGTCTGTTTGTGATTTTTTAAAATAAAAAAAAATGATCAAAATAAGTCGTTTTTAGCCTATTTGCTAATTATTATTATTTTTTTCAAATCCAGGAACTGATAGAAAAATGTGGTTTTTGGATTATTATTAAAGAACGTTAGCTGCGTTTAAAACAATCGTCGCCTTGTGTCTTACGTCTTTTTGCAATTTTTTAAAATAAAAAAAAACCGATAAAAATTTTAGCCTATTCGATGATTATTATTATTTTTTTCAAATCCAGGAACTGATAGAAAAATGTTGTTTTTAGATTATTATTAAAGAACGGTAGCTGCGTTCAAAACAAGTATCGCCCTTTGTCTTACGTCTGTTTGTGATTTTTTAAAATAAAAAAAAAACAATCAAAATTTGTCGTTTTTAGCCTATTTGCTAATTATTATTATTTTTTTCAAATCCAGGAACTGATAGAAAAATGTGGTTTTTAGATTATTATAAAAGAACGTTAGTTGCGTTCAAAACAAGTATCGCCTTTTGTCTTACGTCTGTTTGTGATTTTTTGAAAAAAAAAACGATCAAAATATGTCGTTTTTAGCCTATTTGCTAATTATTATTATTTTTTTCAAATCCAGGAACTGATAGAAAAATGTGGTTTTTAGATTATTATTAAAGAACTTTAGCTGCGTTCAAAACAAGTATCGCCTTTTGTCTTACGTCTTTTTGTTATTTTTTAAAATCAAAAAACCGATAGAAATATGTCATTTTTAGCCTATTCGCTAATTATTATTATTTTTTTCAAATCCAGGAACTGATAGAAAAATTTTGTTTTTAGATTATTATTAAAAAACGTTAGCTGCGTTCAAAACAAGTATCGCCCTTTGTTTTACGTCTGTTTGTGTTTTTTTAAAATAAAAAAAAATGATCAAAATAAGTCGTTTTTAGCCTATTTGCTAATTATTATTATTTTTTTCAAATCCAGGAACTGATAGAAAAATGTTGTTTTTAGATTATTATTAAAGAACGGTAGCTGCGTTCAAAACAAGTATCGCCCTTTGTCTTACGTCTGTTTGTGATTTTATAAAATTAAAAAAAATGATCAAAATAAGTCGTTTTTAGCCTATTTGCTTATTATTATTATTTTTTTCAAATCCAGGAACTGATAGAAAAATGTGGTTTTTAGATTATTATTAAAGAACGTTAGCTGCGTTTAAAACAATCGTCGCCTTGTGTCTTACGTCTTTTTGCAATTTTTTAAAATAAAAAAAAACCGATAAAAATTTTAGCCTATTCGCTAATTATTATTATTTACTGCAAATCCAGGAACTGATAGAAAAATGTTGTTTTTAGATTATTATTAAAAAACGTTAGCTGCGTTCAAAACAAGTATCGCCCTTTGTCTTACGTCTGTTTGTGATTTTATAAAATAAAAAAAAATGATCAAAATAAGTCGTTTTTAGCCTATTTGCTTATTATTATTATTTTTTTCAAATCCAGGAACTGATAGAAAAATGTGGTTTTTAGATTATTATTAAAGAACGTTAGCTGCGTTTAAAACAATCGTCGCCTTGTGTCTTATGTCTTTTTGCAATTTTTTAAAATAAAAAAAAAAAACGATAAAAATTTTAGCCTATTCGCTAATTATTATTATTTACTGCAAATCCAGGAACTGATAGAAAAATGTTGTTTTTAGATTATTATTAAAAAACGTTAGCTGCGTTCAAAACAAGTATCGCCCTTTGTCTTACGTCTGTTTGTGATTTTTTAAAATAAAAAAAAATTATCAAAATTTGTCGTTTTTAGCCTATTTGCTAATTATTATTATTTTTTTCAAATCCAGGAACTGATAGAAAAATGTGGTTTTTAGATTATTATAAAAGAACGTTAGCTGCGTTCAAAACAAGTATCGCCTTTTGTCTTACGTCTGTTTGTGATTTTTTGAAATAAAAAAAAACGATCAAAATATGTCGTTTTTAGCCTATTTGCTAATTATTATTATTTTTTTCAAATCCAGGAACTGATAGAAAAATGTGGTTTTTAAATTATTATTAAAGAACGTTAGCTGCGTTCAAAACAAGTATCGCCTTTTGTCTTACGTCTGTTTGTGATTTTTTGAAATAAAAAAAAAACGATCAAAATATGTCGTTTTTAGCCTATTTGCTAATTATTATTATTTTTTTCAAATCCAGGAACTGATAGAAAAATGTGGTTTTTAGATTATTATTAAAGAACGTTAGCTGCGTTTAAAACAATCGTCGCCTTGTGTCTTACGTCTTTTTGCAATTTTTTAAAATAAAAAAAACCGATAAAAATTTTAGCCTATTCGCTAATTATTATTATTTACTGCAAATCCAGGAACTGATAGAAAAATGTTGTTTTTAGATTATTATTAAAAAACGTTAGCTGCGTTCAAAACAAGTATCGCCCTTTGTCTTACGTCTGTTTGTGATTTTTTAAAATAAAAAAAAATGATCAAAATATGTCATTTTTAGCCTATTCGCTAATTATTATTATTTTTTTCAAATCCAGGAACTGATAGAAAAATGTTGTTTTTAGATTATTATTAAAGAACGGAAGCTGCGTTCAAAACAAGTATCGCCCTTTGTCTTACGTCTGTTTGTGATTTTTTAAAATAAAAAAAAAACGATCAAAATATGTCGTTTTTAGCCTATTTGCTGATTATTATTATTTTTTTCAAATCCAGGAACTGATAGAAAAATGTGGTTTTTAGATTATTATTAAAGAACGTTAGCTGCGTTCAAAACATGTATCGCCCTTTGTCTTACGCCTGTTTGTGATTTTTTGAAAAAAAAAAAACGATCAAAATATGTCGTTTTTAGCCTATTTGCTAATTATTATTTTTTTTTTCAAATCCAGGAACTGATAGAAAAATGTGGTTTTTAGATTATTATTAAAGAACGTTAGCTGCGTTCAAAACAATTATCGCCCTTTGTCTTACGTCTGTTTGTGATTTTTTAAAATAAAAAAACCGATAAAAATATGTCATTTTTAGCCTATTCGCTAATTATTATTATTTTTTGCAAATCCAGGAACTGATGGAATGATGTGGTTTTTAGATTATTATTACAAAACATTAGCTGAGTTCAAAACATGTATCGCCCTTTGTCTTACGTCTGTTTGTTATTTTTTAAAATAAAAAAACCGATAAAAATATGTCATTTTTAGCCTATTCGCTAATTATTATTTTTTGCAAATCCAGGAACTGATGGAATGATGTGGTTTTTAGATTATTATTAAAGAACGTTAGCTGAGTTCAAAACATGTATCGCCCTTTGTCTTACGTCTTTTTGTTATTTTTTAAAATAAAAAAACCGATAAAAATATGTCATTTTTAGCCTATTCGCTAATTATTATTATTTTTTGCAAATCCAGGAACTGATGGAATGATGTGGTTTTTAGATTATTATTACAAAACATTAGCTGCCTTCAAAAAAAGTATCGCATTTTGTCTTACGTATGTTTGTGATTTTTTAAAATCAAAAAACCGATAAAAATATGTCGTTTCTAGCCTATTAGTTAATTATTATTATTTTTGCAAATTCAGGAACCGATAGAAAAATGTGGTTTTTAGATTATTATTAAAAAACGTTAGCTGCGTTCAAAACATGTATCGCCCTTTGTCTTACGTCTGTTTGTGATTTTTTAAAACAAAAAAAAAACGATCAAAATAAGTCGTTTTTAGCCTATTTGCTAATTATTATTATTTTTTTCAAATCCAGGAACTGATAGAAAAATGTGGTTTTTAGATTATTATTAAAGAACGTTAGCTGCGTTCAAAACAAGTATTGACTTTTGTCTTACGTCTGTTTGTTATTTTCTAAAATCAAAAAACCGATAAAAATATGTCGTTTTTAGCCTATTGGCTAATTATTATTATTTTTTGCAAATCCAGGAACTGATAAAAAGATGTGGTTTTTAGATTATTATTAAAAAACGTTAGCTGCGTTCAAAACAAGTATTGCTTTTTGTCTTACGTCTTTTTGTTATTTTTCAAAATAAAAAAACCGATAAAAATATTTCGTTTTTAGCCTATTCGCTAATTATTATTATTTTTGCAAATCCAGGAATTGATAGAAAAATGTGGTTTTTAGATTATTATTACAAAACGTCAGCTGCGTTCAAAACAAGTATCGCCTTTTGTCTTACGTCTGTTTGTTATTTTTTAAAATCAAAAAACCGATAGAAATATGTCATTTTTAGCCTATTCGCTAATAATAATTATTTTTTTCAAATCCAGGAACTGATAGAAAAATATGGTTTTTAGATTATTATTAAAAAACGTTAGCTGCGTTCAAAACAAGTATCGCCCTTTGTCTTACGTCTGTTTGTGATTTTTTAAAATAAAAAAAAACGATCGAAATAAGTCGTTTTTAGCCTATTTGCTAATTATTATTATTTTTTTCAAATCCAGGAACTGATAGAAAAATGTGGTTTTTAGATTATTATTAAAGAACGCTAGCTGCGTTTAAAACAGGTATCGCCTTGTGTCTTACGTCTTTTTGGAATTTTTTAAAATAAAAAAAACCTTTAAAAATTTTAGCCTATTTGCTAATTATTATTATTTTTTTCAAATCGAGGAACTGATAGAAAAATGTGGTTTTTAGATTATTACTAAAGAACGTTAGTTGCGTTCAAAACAAGTATTGCCTTTTGTCTTACGTCTGTTTGTTATTTTCTAAAATCAAAAAACCGATAAAAGTATGTCGTTTTTGGCCTATTCGCTAATTATTATTATTTTTTGCAAATCCAGGAACCGATAAAAAGATGTGGTTTTTAGATTATTATTTAAAAACGTTAGCTGCGTTTAAAACAAGTATTGCTTTTTGTCTTACGTCTTTTTGTTATTTTTCAAAATAAAAAAACCGATAAAAATATTTCGTTCATAGCCTATTCGCTAATTATTATTATTTTTTGCAAATCCAGGAACTGATGGAATGATGTGGTTTTTAGATTATTATTACAAAACATTAGCTGCCTTCAAAACAAGTATTGCCTTTTTTCTTACGTATGTTTGTGATTTTTTAAAATCAAAAAACCGATAAAAATATGTCGTTTTTAGCCTATTTGCTAATTATTATTATTTTTTTCAAATCCAGGAACTGATAGAAAAATGTGGTTTTTAGATTATTATTAAAGAAAGTTAGCTGCGTTCAAAACAAGTATTGCCTTTTGTCTTACGCCTGTTTGTATCTTTAAAAAACCGATAAAAATATGTCGTTTTTAGGCTATTCGCTAATTATTATTATTTTTTGTAAATCCAGGAACTGATAAAAAGATGTGGTTTCTAGATTATTATTAAAAAACGTTAGCTGCGTTCAAAACAAGTGTTGCTTTTTGTCTTACGTCTTTTTGTTATTTTTCAAAATAAAAAAACCGATAAAAATATTTCGTTTTTAGCCTATTCGCTAATTATTATTATTTTTGCAAATCCAGGAATTGATAGAAAAATGTGGTTTTTAGATTATTATTACAAAACAATAGCTGCGTTCAAAACAAGTATCGCCTTTTGTCTTACGTCTGTTTGTTATTTTTTAAAATCAAAAAACCGATAGAAATATGTCATTTTTAGCCATTCGCTAATTATTATTATTTTTTTCAAATCCAGGAACTGATAGAAAAATGTGGTTTTTAGATTATTATTAAAAAACGTTAGCTGCGTTCAAAACATTTATCGCCCTTTGTCTTACGTCTGTTTGTGATTTTTTAAAATAAAAAAAAAACGATCAAAATATGTCGTTTTTAGCCTATTTGCTAATTATTATAATTTTTTTCAAATCCAGGAACTGATAGAAAAATGTGGTTTTTAGATTATTATTAAAGAACGTTAGCTGCGTTCAAAACAAGTATCGCCCTTTGTCTTACGTCTGTTTGTGATTTTTCGAAATAAAAAAAATGATCAAAATATGTCGTTTTTAGCCTATTTGCTAATTCTTATTATTTTTTTTAAATCCAGGAACTGATAAAAAAATGTGGTTTTTGTATTATTATTAAAGAACGTTAGCTGCGTTCAAAACAAGTATCGCCCTTTGTCTTACGTCTGTTTGTGATTTTTTAAAATAAAAAAAAAAACAATCAAAATATGTCGTTTTTAGCCTATTTGCTAATTATTATTATTTTTTTCAAATCCAGGAACTGATAGAAAAATGTGGTTTTTAGATTATTATTAAAGAACGTTAGCTGCGTTCAAAACAAGTATCGCCTTTTGTCTTACGTCTTTTTGTGATTTTTTAAAATAAAAAAAACGATCAAAATATATCGTTTTTAGCTTATTTGCTAATTATTATTATTTTTTTCAAATCCAGGAACTGATAGAAAAATGTGGTTTTTAGATTATTATTAAAGACCTTTAGCTGCGTTCAAAAGAAGTATCGCCTTTTGTCTTACGTCTGGTTGTTATTTTTTAAAACAAAAAAATCGATAAGAATGTGTCGTTTTTAGCCTATTAGCTAATTATTATTATTTTTTACAAATCCAGGAACTGATAAAAAGATGTGGTTTTTAGATTATTATAAAAAATCCTTAGCTGCGTTTAAAACAAGTATTGCCTTTTGTCTTACGTCTGTTTGTTTTTTTTTTAAATCAAAAAACCGATAAAAATATGTGAATATTAGCCTATTCGCTAATTATTATTATTTTTGCAAATCCAGGAATTGATAGAAAAATGTGGTTTGTAGACAATTATTAAAAAACGATAGCTGCGTTCAAAACAAGTATCGCCTTTTGTCTTACGTCTGTTTGTTATTTTTTAAAATCAAAAAACCGATAAAAATATGTCATTTTTAGCCTATTCGCTAATTATTATTATTTTTTGCAAATCCAGGAACTGATAAAAAGATCTGGATTTAGATTATTATTAAAAAACGTTAGCTGCGTTCAAAAAAAGTATTGCCTTTTGTCTTACGTCTGTTTGTTATTTTCTAAAATCAAAAAACCGATAAAAATATGTGAATATTAGCCTATTCGCTAATTATTATTATTTTTGCAAATCCAGGAATTGATAGAAAAATGTGGTTTGTAGATAATTATTAAAAAACGATAGCTGCGTTCAAAACAAGTATCGCCTTTTGTCTTACGTCTGTTTGTTATTTTTTAAAATCAAAAAACCGATAAAAATATGTCATTTTTAGCTTATTCGCTAATTATTATTATTTTTTGCAAATCGAGGAACTGATAAAAAGATCTGGATTTAGAGTATTATTAAAAAACGTTAGCTGCGTTCAAAAAAAGTATTGCCTTTTGTCTTACGTCTGTTTGTTATTTTCTAAAATCAAAAAACCGATAAAAATATGTGAATATTAGCCTAATCGCTAATTATTATTATTTTTTTCAAATCCAGGAACTGATAGAAAAATGCGGTTTCTAGATTTTTATTAAAAAACGTTAGCTGCGTTCAAAACAATTATTGCCTTTTGTCTTACGTCTGTTTGTTATTTTTTAAAATAAAAAAACCGATAAAAATATGTCATTTTTAGTCTATTCGCTAATTATTATTATTTTTTGCAAATCCAGGAACTGATGGAATGATGTGGTTTTTAGATTATTATTACAAAACATTAGCTGCCTTCAAAACAAGTATCGCCTTTTTTCTTACGTATGTTTGTGATTTTTTAAAATCAAAAAACCGTTAAAAATATGTCGTTTTTAGCCTATTTGCTAATTATTATTATTTTTTTCAAATCCAGGAACTGATAGAAAAATGTGGTTTTTAGATTATTATTAAAGAACGTTAGCTGCGTTCAAAACAATTATTGCCTTTTGTCTTACGTCTGTTTGTTATTTTTTAAAATAAAAAAACCGATAAAAATATGTCATTTTTAGTCTATTCGCTAATTATTATTATTTTTTGCAAATCCAGGAACTGATGGAATGATGTGGTTTTTAGATTATTATTACAAAACATTAGCTGCCTTCAAAACAAGTATCGCCTTTTTTCTTACGTATGTTTGTGATTTTTCAAAATAAAAAAACCGATAAAAATATTTCGTTTTTAGCCTATTCGCTAATTATTATTATTTTTGCAAATCCAGGAATTGATAGAAAAATGTGGTTTTTATATTATTATTACAAAACGTTAGCTGCGTTCAAAACAAGTATCGCCTTTTGTCTTACGTCTGTTTGTTATTTTTTAAAATCAAAAAACCGATAGAAATATGTCATTTTTAGCCATTCGCTAATTATTATTATTTTTTTCAAATCCAGGAACTGATAGAAAATTGTGGTTTTTAGATTATTATTTAAAAACGTTAGCTGCGTTCAAAACAAGTATCGCCCTTTGTCTTACGTCTGTTTTTGATTTTTTAAAATAAAACAAACGATCAAAATAAGTCGTTTTTAGCCTATTTGCTAATTATTATTATTTTTTTCAAATCCAGGAACTGATAGAAAAATGTGGTTTTTAGATTATTATTAAAGAACGTTATCTGCGTTCAAAACAAGTATCACCTTGTGTCTTACGTCTTTTTGGAATTTTTTAAAATAAAAAAAACCGATAAAAATTTTAGCCTATTCGCTAATTATTATTATTTATTGCAAATCCTGGAACTGATAGAAAAAAGTGGTTTTTAGATTATTATTAAAGAACGTTAGCTGCGTTCAAAACAAGTATCGCCCTTTGTCTTACGTCTGTTTGTGATTTTTTAAAATAAAAAAAAAAATCAAAATATGTCGTTTTTAGCCTATTTGCTAATTATTATTATTTTTTTCAAATCCAGGAACTGATAGAAAAATGTGGTGTCTAGATTATTATTAAAGAACGTTAGCTGCGTTCAAAACAAGTATCGCTCTTTGTCTTACGTCTGTTTGTGATTTTTTAAAATAAAAAAAAACGATCAAAATATGTCGTTTTTAGCCTATTAGCTAAATATTATTTTTTTTGTCAAATCCAGGAACTGATAGAAAAATGTGGTTTTTAGATTATTATTAAAGAACGTTAGCTGCGTTCAAAACAAGTATAGCCCTTTGTCTTACGTCTGTTTGTGATTTTTTGAAATAAAAAAAAACGATCAAAATATGTCGTTTTTACCCTATTTGCTAATTATTATTATTTTTTTCAAATCCAGGAACTGATAGAAAAATGTGGTTTTTAGATTATTATTAAAGAACGTTAGCTGCGTTCAAAACAAGTATCGCCCTTTGTCTTACGTCTGTTTGAGATTTTTTAAAATAAAAAAAAAACGATCAAAATATGTCGTTTTTAGCCTATTTGCTAATTATTATTATTTTTTTCAAATCCAGGAACTGATAGAAAAATGTGGTTTTTAGATTATTATTAAAGAACGTTAGCTGCGTTCAAAACAAGTATCGCCTTTTGTCTTACGTCTGTTTGTGATTTTTTAAAATAAAAAAAAACGATCAAAATATGTCGTTTTTAGCCTATTTGCTAATTATTATAATTTTTTTCAAATCCAGGAACTGATAGAAAAATGTGGTTTTTAGATTATTATTAAAGAACGTTAGCTGCGTTCAAAACAAGTATCGCCTTTTGTCTTACGTCTGTTTGTGATTTTTGAAAATAAAAAAAAAAAACGATCAAAATATGTCGTTTTTAGCCTATTTGCTAATTATTATTATTTTTTTCAAATAAAGGAACTGATAGAAAAATGCGGTTTTTAGATTATTATTGAAGAACGTTAGCTGCGTTCAAAACAAGTATCGCCTTTTGTCTTACGTCTTTTTGTGATTTTTTAAAATAAAAAAACGATCAAAATATATCGTTTTTAGCTTATTTGCTAATTATTATTATTTTTTTGAAATCCAGGAACTGATAGAAAAATGTGGTTTTTAGATTATTATTAAAGAACGATAGCTGCGTTCAAAACAAGTATCGCCTTTTGTCTTACGTCTTTTTGTGATTTTTTAAAATAAAAAAAAACGATCAAAATATATCGTTTTTAGCTTATTTGCTAATTATTATTATTTTTTTCAAATCCAGGAACTGATAGAAAAATGTGGTTTTTAGATTATTATTAAAGACCGTTAGCTGCGTTCAAAAGAAGTATCGCCTTTTGTCTTACGTCTGGTTGTTATTTTTTAAAACAAAAAAATCGATAAGAATATGTCTTTTTTAGCCTATTAGCTAATTATTATTATTTTTTGCAAATCCAGGAACTGATAAAAAGATGTGGTTTTTAGATTATTATTAAAAAACCTTAGCTGCGTTTAAAACAAGTATTGCCTTTTGTCTCACGTCTGTTTGTTATTTTTTAAAATAAAAAAACCGATAAAAATATGTCATTTTTAGCCTATTCGCTAATTATTATTATTTTTTGCAAATCCAGGAACTGATAAAAAGATGTGGTTTTTAGATTATTATTAGAAAACGTTAGCTGCGTTCAAAACAAGTATTGCCTTTTGTCTTACGTCTTTTTGTTATTTTTCAAAATAAAAAAACCCATAAAAATATTTCGTTTTTAGCCTATTCGCTAATTATTATTATTTTTGCAAATCCAAAAATTGATAGAAAAATGTGGTTTTTAGATTATTATTAAAAAACGATAACTGCGTTCAAAACAAGTATCGCCTTTTGTCTTACGTCTGTTTGTTATTTTTTAAAATCAAAAAACCGATAAAAATATGTCATTTTTAGCCTATTCGCTAATTATTATTATTTTTTGCAAATCCAGGAACTGATAAAAAGATCTGGATTTAGATTATTATTAAAAAACGTTAGCTGCGTTTAAAAAAAGCATTGCCTTTTGTCTTACATCTGTTTGTTATTTTCTAAAATCAAAAAACCGATAAAAATATGTGAATATTAGCCTAATCGCTAATTATTATTATTTTTTTCAAATCCAGGAACTGATAGAAAAATGTGGTTTCTAGATTTTTATTAAAAAACGTTAGCTGCGTTCAAAACAATTATTGCCTTTTGTCTTACGTCTGTTTGTTATTTTTTAAAATAAAAAAACCGATAAAAATATGTCATTTTTAGCCTATTCGCTAATTATTATTATTTTTTGCAAATCCAGGAACTGATGGAATGATGTGGTTTGTAGATTATTATTACAAAACATTAGCTGCCTTCAAAACAGGTATCGCCTTTTTTCTTACGTATGTTTGTGATTTTTTAAAATCAAAAAACCGATAAAAATATGTCGTTTTTAGCCTATTAGTAAATTATTAATATTTTTGCAAATCCAGGAACTGATAGAAAAATGTGGTTTTTAGATTATTATTAAAAAACGTTAGCTGCGTTCAAAACATTTATCGCCCTTTGTCTTACGTCTGTTTGTGATTTTTTAAAATAAAAAAAAAACGATCAAAATATGTCGTTTTTAGCCTATTTGCTAATTATTATAATTTTTTTCAAATCCAGGAACTGATAGAAAAATGTGGTTTTTAGATTATTATTAAAGAACGCTAGCTGCGTTCAAAACAAGTATCGCCCTTTGTCTTACGTCTGTTTGTGATTTTTCGAAATAAAAAAAATGATCAAAATATGTCGTTTTTAGCCTATTTGCTAATTCTTATTATTTTTTTTAAATCCAGGAACTGATAGAAAAATGTGGTTTTTAGATTATTATTAAAGAACGTTAGCTGCGTTCAAAACAAGTATCGCCCCTTGTCTTACGTCTGTTTGTGATTTTTTAAAATAAAAAAAAAAACAATCAAAATATGTCGTTTTTAGCCTATTTGCTAATTATTATTATTTTTTTCAAATCCAGGAACTGATAGAAAAATGTGGTTTTTAGATTATTATTAAAGAACGTTAGCTGCGTTTAAAACAAGTATCGCCCCTTGTCTTACGTCTGTTTGTGATTTTTTAAAATAAAAAAAAAACAATCAAAATATGTCGTTTTTAGCTTATTTGCTAATTATTATTATTTTTTTTAAATCCAGGAACTGATAGAAAAATGTGGTTTTTAGATTATTATTAAAGACCTTTAGCTGCGTTCAAAAGAAGTATCGCCTTTTGTCTTACGTCTGGTTGTTATTTTTTAAAACAAAAAAATCGATAAGAATGTGTCGTTTTTAGCCTATTAGCTAATTATTATTATTTTTTGCAAATCCAGGAACTGATAAAAAGATGTGGTTTTTAGATTATTATAAAAAATCCTTAGCTGCGTTTAAAACAAGTATTGCCTTTTGTCTTACGTCTGTTTGTTTTTTTTTTAAATCAAAAAACCGATAAAAATATGTGAATATTAGCCTATTCGCTAATTATTATTATTTTTGCAAATCCAGGAATTGATAGAAAAATGTGGTTTGTAGATAATTATTAAAAAACGATAGCTGCGTTCAAAACAAGTATCGCCTTTTGTCTTACGTCTGTTTGTTATTTTTTAAAATCAAAAAACCGATAAAAATATGTCATTTTTAGCCTATTCGCTAATTATTATTATTTTTTGCAAATCCAGGAACTGATAAAAAGATCTGGATTTAGATTATTATTAAAAAACGTTAGCTGCGTTCAAAAAAAGTATTGCCTTTTGTCTTACGTCTGTTTGTTATTTTCTAAAATCAAAAAACCGATAAAAATATGTGAATATTAGCCTATTCGCTAATTATTATTATTTTTGCAAATCCAGGAATTGATAGAAAAATGTGGTTTGTAGATAATTATTAAAAAACGATAGCTGCGTTCAAAACAAGTATCGCCTTTTGTCTTACGTCTGTTTGTTATTTTTTAAAATCAAAAAACCGATAAAAATATGTCATTTTTAGCCTATTCGCTAATTATTATTATTTTTTGCAAATCGAGGAACTGATAAAAAGATCTGGATTTAGAGTATTATTAAAAAACGTTAGATGCGTTCAAAAAAAGTATTGCCTTTTGTCTTACGTCTGTTTGTTATTTTCTAAAATCAAAAAACCGATAAAAATATGTGAATTTTAGCCTAATCGCTAATTATTATTATTTTTTTCAAATCCAGGAACTGATAGAAAAATGCGGTTTCTAGATTTTTATTAAAAAAACGTTAGCTGCGTTCAAAACAATTATTGCCTTTTGTCTTACGTCTGTTTGTTATTTTTTAAAATAAAAAAACCGATAAAAATATGTCATTTTTAGTCTATTCGCTAATTATTATTATTTTTTGCAAATCCAGGAACTGATGGAATGATGTGGTTTTTAGATTATTATTACAAAACATTAGCTGCCTTCAAAACAAGTATCGCCTTTTTTCTTACGTATGTTTGTGATTTTTTAAAATCAAAAAACCGATAAAAATATGTCGTTTTTAGCCTATTTGCTAATTATTATTATTTTTTTCAAATCCAGGAACTGATAGAAAAATGTGGTTTTTAGATTATTATTAAAGAACGTTAGCTGCGTTCAAAACAAGTATTGCCTTTTGTCTTACGTCTGTTTGTATCTTTAAAAAACCGATAAAAATATGTGAATATTAGCCTAATCGCTAATTAATATTATTTTTTTCAAATCCAGGAACTGATAGAAAAATGCGGTTTCTAGATTTTTATTAAAAAACGTTAGCTGCGTTCAAAACAATTATTGCCTTTTGTCTTACGTCTGTTTGTTATTTTTTAAAATAAAAAAACCGATAAAAATATGTCATTTTTAGTCTATTCGCTAATTATTATTATTTTTTGCAAATCCAGGAACTGATGGAATGATGTGGTTTTTAGATTATTATTACAAAACATTAGCTGCCTTCAAAACAAGTATCGCCTTTTTTCTTACGTATGTTTGTGATTTTTCAAAATAAAAAAACCGATAAAAATATTTCGTTTTTAGCCTATTCGCTAATTATTATTATTTTTGCAAATCCAGGAATTGATAGAAAAATGTGGTTTTTATATTATTATTACAAAACGTTAGCTGCGTTCAAAACAAGTATCGCCTTTTGTCTTACGTCTGTTTGTTATTTTTTAAAATCAAAAAACCGATAGAAATATGTCATTTTTAGCCATTCGCTAATTATTATTATTTTTTTCAAATCCAGGAACTGATAGAAAAATGTGGTTTTTAGATTATTATTAAAAAACGTTAGCTGCGTTCAAAACAAGTATCGCCCTTTGTCTTACGTCTGTTTTTGATTTTTTAAAATAAAACAAACGATCAAAATAAGTCGTTTTTAGCCTATTTGCTAATTATTATTATTTTTTTCAAATCCAGGAACTGATAGAAAAATGTGGTTTTTAGATTATTATTAAAGAACGTTAGCTGCGTTCAAAACAAGTATCACCTTGTGTCTTACGTCTTTTTGGAATTTTTTAAAATAAAAAAAACCGATAAAAATTTTAGCCTATTCGCTAATTATTATTATTTATTGCAAATCCCGGAACTGATAGAAAAAAGTGGTTTTTAGATTATTATTAAAGAGCGTTAGCTGCGTTCAAAACAAGTATCGCTTTTTGTCTTACGTCTGTTTGTGATTTTTTAAAATAAAAAAAAAATCAAAATATGTCGTTTTTAGCCTATTTGCTAATTATTATTATTTTTTTCAAATCCCGGAACTGATACAAAAATGTGGTGTCTAGATTATTATTAAAGAACGTTAGCTGCGTTCAAAACAAGTATCGCTCTTTGTCTTACGTCTGTTTGTGATTTTTTAAAATAAAAAAAAAACGATCAAAATATGTCGTTTTTAGCCTATTAGCTAAATATTATTTTTTTTTTCAAATCCAGGAACTGATAGAAAAATGTGGTTTTTAGATTATTATTAAAGAACGTTAGCTGCGTTCAAAACAAGTATAGCCCTTTGTCTTACGTCTGTTTGTGATTTTTTGAAATAAAAAAAAACGATCAAAATATGTCGTTTTTACCCTATTTGCTAATTATTATTATTTTTTTCAAATCCAGGAACTGATAGAAAAATGTGGTTTTTAGATTATTATTAAAGAACGTTAGCTGCGTTCAAAACAAGTATCGCCCTTTGTCTTACGTCTGTTTGAGATTTTTTAAAATAAAAAAAAAACGATCAAAATATGTCGTTTTTAGCCTATTTGCTAATTATTATTATTTTTTTCAAATCCAGGAACTGATAGAAAAATGTGGTTTTTAGATTATTATTAAAGAACGTTAGCTGCGTTCAAAACAAGTATCGCCTTTTGTCTTACGTCTGTTTGTGATTTTTTAAAATAAAAAAAAACGATCAAAATATGTCGTTTTTAGCCTATTTGCTAATTATTATAATTTTTTTCAAATCCAGGAACTGATAGAAAAATGTGGTTTTTAGATTATTATTAAAGAACGTTAGCTGCGTTCAAAACAAGTATCGCCTTTTGTCTTACGTCTGTTTGTGATTTTTGAAAATAAAAAAAAAACGATCAAAATATGTCGTTTTTAGCCTATTTGCTAATTATTATTATTTTTTTCAAATAAAGGAACTGATAGAAAAATGCGGTTTTTAGATTATTATTGAAGAACGTTAGCTGCGTTCAAAACAAGTATCGCCTTTTGTCTTACGTCTTTTTGTGATTTTTTAAAATAAAAAAAACGATCAAAATATATCGTTTTTAGCTTATTTGCTAATTATTATTATTTTTTTGAAATCCAGGAACTGATAGAAAAATGTGGTTTTTAGATTATTATTAAAGACCGTTAGCTGCGTTCAAAAGAAGTATCGCCTTTTGTCTTACGTCTGGTTGTTATTTTTTAAAATGTCGTTTTTAGCCTATTTGCTAATTATTATTATTTTTTTCAAATCCAGGAACTGATAGAAAAATGTGGTTTTTAGATTATTATTAAAGAACGTTAGCTGCGTTCAAAACAAGTATCGCCTTTTGTCTTACGTCTGTTTGTGATTTTTTAAAATAAAAAAAAACGATCAAAATATGTCGTTTTTACCTTATTTGCTAATTATTATTATTTTTTTCAAATCCAGGAACTGAGAGAAAAATGTGGTTTTTAGATTATTATTAAAGAACGTTAGCTGCGTTCAAAAGAAGTATCGCCCTTTGTCTTACGTCTGTTTGTGATTTTTTAAAATAAAAAAAAAACGATCAAAATATGTCGTTTTTAGCCTATTTGCTAATTATTATTATATTTTTCAAATCCAGGAACTGATAGAAAAATGTGGTTTTTAGATTATTATTAAAGAACGTTAGCTGCGTTCAAAACAAGTATTGCCTTTTGTCTTACGTCAGTTTGTGATTTTTTAAAATAAAAAAAAAACGATCAAAATATGTCGTTTTTAGCCTATTTGCTAATTATTATAATTTTTTTCAAATCCAGGAACTGATAGAAAAATGTGGTTTTTAGATTATTATTAAAGAACGTTAGCTGCGTTCAAAACAAGTATCGCCTTTTGTCTTACGTCTGTTTGTGATTTTTGAAAATAAAAAAAAACGATCAAAATATGTCGTTTTTAGCCTATTTGCTAATTATTATTATTTTTTTCAAATCCAGGAACTGATAGAAAAATGTGGTTTTTAGATTATTATTAAAGAACGTTAGCTGCGTTCAAAACAAGTATCGCCCTTTGTCTTACGTCTGTTTGTGATCTTTTAAAATAAAAAAAAAACGATCAAAATATGTCGTTTTTAGCCTATTTGCTAATTATTAATATTTTTTTCAAATCCAGGAACTGATAGAAAAATGTAGTTTTTGGATTATTATTAAAGAACGTTAGCTGCGTTCAAAACAAGTATCGCCTTTTCTCTTACGTCTGTTTGTGATTTTCTAAAATAAAAAAAAAACGATCAAAATATGTCGTTTTTAGCCTATTTGCTAATTATTATAATTTTTTTCAAATCCAGGACCTGATAGAAAAATGTGGTTTTTAGATTATTATTAAAGAACGTTAGCTGCGTTCAAAACAAGTATCGCCCTTTGTCTTACGTCTGTTTGTGATTTTTCGAAATAAAAAAAATTATCAAAATATGTCGTTTTTAGCCTATTTGCTAATTCTTATTATTTTTTTCAAATCCAGGAACTGATAGAAAAATGTGGTTTTTAGATTATTATTAAAGAACGATAGCTGCGTTCAAAACAAGTATAGCCCTTTGTCTTACGTCTGTTTGTGATTTTTTAAAATAAAAAAAAACGATCAAAATATATCGTTTTTAGCTTATTTGCTAATTATTATTATTTTTTTCAAATCCAGGAACTGATAAAAAGATGTGGTTTTTAGATTATTATTAAAGAACGTTAGCTGCGTTCAAAACAAGTATCGCCTTTTGTCTTACGTCTGTTTGTGATTTTTTAAAATAAAAAAAAACGATCAAAATATGTCGTTTTTAGCTTATTTGCTAATTATTATTATTTTTTTGAAATCCAGGAACTGATAGAAAAATGTGGTTTTTAGATTATTATTAAAGAACGATAGCTGCGTTCAAAACAAGTATCGCCTTTTGTCTTACGTCTTTTTGTGATTTTTTAAAATAAAAAAAAACGATCAAAATATATCGTTTTTAGCTTATTTGCTAATTATTATTATTTTTTTCAAATCCAGGAACTGATAGAAAAATGTGGTTTTTAGATTATTATTAAAGACCGTTAGCTGCGTTCAAAAGAAGTATCGCCTTTTGTCTTACGTCTGGTTGTTATTTTTTAAAACAAAAAAATCGATAAGAATATGTCTTTTTTAGCCTATTAGCTAATTATTATTATTTTTTGCAAATCCAGGAACTGATAAAAAGATGTGGTTTTTAGATTATTATTAAAAAACCTTAGCTGCGTTTAAAACAAGTATTGCCTTTTGTCTCACGTCTGTTTGTTATTTTTTAAAATAAAAAAACCGATAAAAATATGTCATTTTTAGCCTATTCGCTAATTATTATTATTTTTTGCAAATCCAGGAACTGATAAAAAGATGTGGTTTTTAGATTATTATTAGAAAACGTTAGCTGCGTTCAAAACAAGTATTGCCTTTTGTCTTACGTCTTTTTGTTATTTTTCAAAATAAAAAAACCCATAAAAATATTTCGTTTTTAGCCTATTCGCTAATTATTATTATTTTTGCAAATCCAAAAATTGATAGAAAAATGTGGTTTTTAGATTATTATTAAAAAACGATAACTGCGTTCAAAACAAGTATCGCCTTTTGTCTTACGTCTGTTTGTTATTTTTTAAAATCAAAAAACCGATAAAAATATGTCATTTTTAGCCTATTCGCTAATCATTATTATTTTTGCAAATCCAGGAATTGATGGAAAAATGTGGTTTTTAGATTATTATTAAAAAACGATAACTGCGTTCAAAACAAGTATCGCCTTTTGTCTTACGTCTGTTTGTTATTTTTTAAAATCAAAAAACCGATAAAAATATGTCATTTTTAGCCTATTCGCTAATTATTATTATTTTTTGCAAATCCAGGAACTGATAAAAAGATCTGGATTTAGATTATTATTAAAAAACGTTAGCTGCGTTCAAAAAAAGTATTGCCTTTTGTCTTACGTCTGTTTGTTATTTTCTAAAATCAAAAAACCGATAAAAATATGTGAATATTAGCCTAATCGCTAATTATTATTATTTTTTTCAAATCCAGGAACTGATAGAAAAATGTGGTTTCTAGATTTTTATTAAAAAACGTTAGCTGCGTTCAAAACAAGTATCGCCTTTTTTCTTACGTATGTTTGTGATTTTTTAAAATCAAAAAACCGATAAAAATATGTCGTTTTTAGCCTATTAGTAAATTATTATTATTTTTGCAAATCCAGGAACTGATGGAATGATGTGGTTTTTAGATTATTATTAAAAAACGTTAGCTGCGTTCAAAACATTTATCGCCCTTTGTCTTACGTCTGTTTGTGATTTTTTAAAATAAAATAAAAACGATCAAAATATGTCGTTTTTAGCCTATTTGCTAATTATTATAATTTTTTTCAAATCCAGGAACTGATAGAAAAATGTGGTATTTAGATTATTATTAAAGAACGTTAGCTGCGTTCAAAACAAGTATCACCCTTTGTCTTACGTCTGTTTGTGATTTTTCGAAATAAAAAAAATGATCAAAATATGTCGTTTTTAGCCTATTTGCTAATTATTATTATTTTTTTCAAATCCAGGAACTGATAGAAAAATGTGGTTTTTAGATTATTATTAAAGAACGTTAGCTGCGTTCAAAACAAGTATCGCCTTTTGTCTTACGTCTGTTTGTGATTTTTTAAAATAAAAAAAACGATCAAAATATATCGTTTTTAGCTTATTTGCTAATTATTATTATTTTTTTCAAATCCAGGAACTGATAGAAAAATGTGGTTTTTAGATTATTATTAAAGACCGTTAGCTGTGTTCAAAAGAAGTATCGCCTTTTGTCTTACGTCTTTTTGTTATTTTTCAAAATAAAAAAACCCACAAAAATATTTCGTTTTTAGCCTATTCGCTAATTATTATTATTTTTGCAAATCCAGGAATTGATAGAAAAATGTGGTTTTTAGATTATTATTAAAAAACGATAACTGCGTTCAAAACAAGTATCGCCTTTTGTGTTACGTCTGTTTGTTATTTTTTTAAATCAAAAAACCGATAAAAATATGTCATTTTTAGCCTATTCGCTAATTATTATTATTTTTTGCAAATCCAGGAACTGATAAAAAGATCTGGATTTAGATTATTATTAAAAAACGTTAGCTGCGTTCAAAAAAAGTATTGCCTTTTGTCTTACGTCTGTTTGTTATTTTCTAAAATCAAAAAACCGATAAAAATATGTGAATATTAGCCTAATCGCTAATTATTATTATTTTTTTCAAATCCAGGAACTGATAGAAAAATGTGGTTTCTAGATTTTTATTAAAAAACGTTAGCTGCGTTCAAAACAAGTATCGCCTTTTTTCTTACGTATGTTTGTGATTTTTTAAAATCAAAAAACCGATAAAAATATGTCGTTTTTAGCCTATTAGTAAATTATTATTATTTTTGCAAATCCAGGAACTGATGGAATGATGTGGTTTTTAGATTATTATTAAAAAACGTTAGCTGCGTTCAAAACATTTATCGCCCTTTGTCTTACGTCTGTTTGTGATTTTTTAAAATAAAATAAAAACGATCAAAATATGTCGTTTTTAGCCTATTTGCTAATTATTATAATTTTCTTCAAATCCAGGAAATGATAGAAAAATGTGGTATTTAGATTATTATTAAAGAACGTTAGCTGCGTTCAAAACAAGTATCGCCCTTTGTCTTACGTCTGTTTGTGATTTTTCCTAATAAAAAAAATGATCAAAATATGTCGTTTTTAGCCTATTTGCTAATTCTTATTATTTTTTTCAAATCCAGGAACTGATAGAAAAATGTGGTTTTTAGATTATTATTAAAAAACGTTAGCTGCGTTCAAAACAAGTATCGCCTTTTGTCTTACGTCTGTTTGTGATTTTTTAAAATAAAAAAAAAACAATCAAAATATGTCGTTTTTAGCCTATTTGCTAATTATTATTATTTTTTTCAAATCCAGGAACTGATAGAAAAATGTGGTTTTTAGATTATTATTAAAGAACGTTAGCTGCGTTCAAAACAAGTATCGCCTTTTGTCTTACGTCTTTTTGTGATATTTTAAAATAAAAAAAACGATCAAAATATATCGTTTTTAGCTTATTTGCTAATTATAATTATTTTTTTCAAATCCAGGAACTGATAGAAAAATGTGGTTTTTAGATTATTATTAAAGACCGTTAGCTGCGTTCAAAAGAAGTATCGCCTTTTGTCTTACGTCTGGTTGTTATTTTTTAAAACAAAAAAATCGATAAGAATATGTCGTTTTTAGCCTATTAGCTAATTATTATTATTTTTTGCAAATCCAGGAACTGATAAAAAGATGTGGTTTTTAGATTATTATAAAAAAACCTTAGCTGCGTTTAAAACAAGTATTGCCTTTTGTCTTACGTCTGTTTGCTTTTTTTTTAAATCAAAAAACCGATAAAAATATGTCATTTTTAGCCTATTCGCTAATTATTATTTTTTGCAAATCCAGGAACTGATAAAAAGATCTGGATTTTGATTATTATTAAAAAACGTTAGCTGCGTTCAAAAAAAGTATTGCCTTTTGTCTTACGTCTGTTTGTTATTTTCTAAAATCAAAAAACCGATAAAAATATGTGAATATTAGCCTATTCGCTAACTATTATTATTTTTGCAAATCCAGGAATTGATAGAAAAATGTGGTTTATAGATAATTATTAAAAAACGATAGCTGCGTTCAAAACAGGTATTGCCTTTTGTCTTACGTCTGTTTGTTATTTTTTAAAATCAAAAAACCGATAAAAATATGTCATTTTTAGCCTATTTGCTAATTATTATTATTTTTTGCAAATCGAGGAACTGATAAAAAGATCTGGATTTAGAGTATTATTAAAAAACGTTAGCAGCGTTCAAAAAAAGTATTGCCTTTTGTCTTACGTCTGTTTGTTATTTTCTAAAATCAAAAAACCGATAAAAATATGTGAATATTAGCCTAATCGCTAATTATTATTATTTTTTTCAAATCCAGGAACTGATAGAAAAATGTGGTTTCTAGATTTTTATTAAAAAACGTTAGCTGCGTTCAAAACAATTATTGCCTTTTGTCTTACGTCTGTTTGTTATTTTTTAAAATAAAAAAACCGATAAAAATATGTCATTTTTAGTCTATTCGCTAATTATTATTATTTTTTGCAAATCCAGGAACTGATGGAATGATGTGGTTTTTAGATTATTATTACAAAACATTAGCTGCCTTCAAAACAAGTATCGCCTTTTTTCTTACGTATGTTTGTGATTTTTTAAAATAAAAAAACCGATAAAAATATGTCGTTTTTAGCCTATTTGCTAATTATTATTATTTTTTTCAAATCCAGGAACTGATAGAAAAATGTGGTTTTTAGATTATTATTAAAGAAAGTTAGCTGCGTTTAAAACAAGTATTGCCTTTTGTCTTACGCCTGTTTGTATCTTTAAAAAACCGATAAAAATATGTCGTTTTTAGGCTATTCGCTAATTATTATTATTTTTTGCAAATCCAGGAACTGATAAAAAGATGTGGTTTCTAGATTATTATTAAAAAACGTTAGTTGCGTTCAAAACAAGTGTTGCTTTTTGTCTTACGTCTTTTTGTTATTTTTCAAAATAAAAAAACCGATAAAAATATTTCGTTTTTAGCCTATTCGCTAATTATTATTATTTTTGCAAATCCAGGAACTGATAGAAAAATGTGGTTTTTAGATTATTATTACAAAACGTTAGCTGCGTTCAAAACAAGTATCGCCTTTTGTCTTACGTCTGTTTGTTATTTTTTAAAATCAAAAAACCGATAGAAATATGTCATTTTTAGCCATTCGCTAATTATTATTATTTTTTTCAAATCCAGGAACTGATAGAAAAATGTGGTTTTAAGATTATTATTAAAAAACGTTAGCTGCGTTCAAAACAAGTATCGCCCTTTGTCTTACGTCTGTTTGTGATTTTTTAAAATAAAACAAACGATCAAAATAAGTCGTTTTTAGCCTATTTGCTAATTATTATTATTTTTTTCAAATCCAGGAACTGATAGAAAAATGTGGTTTTTAGATTATTATTAAAGAACGTTAGCTGCGTTCAAAACAAGTATCGCCCTTTGTCTTACGTCTCTTTGTGATTTTTTAAAATAAAAAAAAACAATCAAAATATGTCGTTTTTAGCCTATTTGCTAATTATTATTATTTTTTTCAAATCCAGGAACTGATAGAAAAATGTGGTTTTTAGATTATTATTAAAGAACGTTAGCTGCGTTCAGAACAAGTATCGCCTTTTGTCTTACGTCTTTTTGTGATTTTTTAAAATAAAAAACACGATCAAAATATATCGTTTTTAGCTTATTTGCTAATTATTATTATTTTTTTCAAATCCAGGAACTGATAGAAAAATGTGGTTTTTATATTATTATTAAAGACCTTTAGCTGCGTTTAAAAGAAGTATCGCCTTTTGTCTTACGTCTGGTTGTTATTTTTTAAAACAAAAAAATCGATAAGAATATGTCGTTTTTAGCCTATTAGCTAATTATTACTATTTTTTGCAAATCCAGGAACTGATAGAAAAATGTGGTTTTTAGATTATTATTAAAAAACGTTAGCTGCGTTCAAAACAAGTATCGCCCTTTGTCTTACGTCTGTTTGTGATTTTTCGAAATAAAAAAAATTATCAAAATATGTCGTTTTTAGCCTATTTGCTAATTCTTATTATTTTTTTCAAATCCAGGAACTGATAGAAAAATGTGGTTTTTAGATTATTATTAAAGAACGATAGCTGCGTTCAAAACAAGTATAGCCCTTTGTCTTACGTCTGTTTGTGATTTTTTAAAATAAAAAAAACGATCAAAATATATCGTTTTTAGCTTATTTGTTAATTATTATTATTTTTTTCAAATCCAGGAACTGATAAAAAGATGTGGTTTTTAGATTATTATTAAAGAACGTTAGCTGCGTTCAAAACAAGTATCGCCTTTTGTCTTACGTCTGTTTGTGATTTTTTAAAATAAAAAAAAACGATCAAAATATGTCGTTTTTAGCCTATTTGCTAATTATTATAATTTTTTTCAAATCCAGGACCTGATAGAAAAATGTGGTTTTTAGATTATTATTAAAGAACGTTAGCTGCGTTCAAAACAAGTATCGCCCTTTGTCTTACGTCTGTTTGTGATTTTTCGAAATAAAAAAAATGATCAAAATATGTCGTTTTTAGCCTATTTACTAATTATTATTATTTTTTTCAAATCCAGGAACTGATAGAAAAATGTGGTTTTTAGATTATTATTAAAGAACGTTAGCTGCGTTCAAAACAAGTATCGCCTTTTGTCTTACGTCTTTTTGTGATTTTTTAAAATAAAAAAAACGATCAAAATATATCGTTTTTAGCTTATTTGCTAATTATTATTATTTTTTTCAAATCCAGGAACTGATAGAAAAATGTGGTTTTTAGATTATTATTAAAGACCGTTAGCTGCGTTCAAAAGAAGTATCGCCTTTTGTCTTACGTCTGGTTGTTATTTTTTAAAACAAAAAAATCGATAAGAATATGTCGTTTTTAGCCTATTAGCTAATTATTATTATTTTTTGCAAATCCAGGAACTGATAAAAAGATGTGATTGTTAGATTATTATAAAAAAATTTTAGCTGCGATTAAAACAAGTATTGCCTTTTGTCTTACGTTTGTTTGTTATTTTTTAAAATCAAAACACCGATAAAAATATGTCATTTTTAGCCTATTCGCTAATTATTATTATTTTTTGCAAATCCAGGAACTGATAAAAAGATGTGGCTTTTAGATTATTATTAGAAAACGTTAGGTGCGTTCAAAACAAGTATTGCCTTTTGTCTTACGTCTTTTTGTTATTTTTCAAAATAAAAAAACCCATAAAAATATTTCGTTTTTAGCCTATTCGCTAATCATTATTATTTTTGCAAATCCAGGAATTGATGGAAAAATGTGGTTTTTAGATTATTTTAAAAAACGATAACTGCGTTCAAAACAAGTATCGCCTTTTGTCTTACGTCTGTTTGTTATTTTTTAAAATCAAAAAACCGATAAAATATGTCATTTTTAGCCTATTCGCTAATTATTATTATTTTTTGCAAATCCAGGAACTGATAAAAAGATCTGGATTTAGATTATTATTAAAAAACGTTAGCTGCGTTCAAAACAAGTATCGCCTTTTTTCTTACGTATGTTTGTGATTTTTTAAAATCAAAAAACCGATAAAAATATGTCGTTTTTAGCCTATTAGTAAATTATTATTATTTTTGCAAATCCAGGAACTGATGGAATGATGTGGTTTTTAGATTATTATTAAAAAACGTTAGCTGCGTTCAAAACATTTATCGCCCTTTGTCTTACGTCTGTTTGTGATTTTTTAAAATAAAATAAAAACGATCAAAATATGTCGTTTTTAGCCTATTTGCTAATTATTATAATTTTTTTCAAATCCAGGAACTGATAGAAAAATGTGGTATTTAGATTATTATTAAAGAACGTTAGCTGCGTTCAAAACAAGTATCGCCCTTTGTCTTACGTCTGTTTGTGATTTTTCGAAATAAAAAAAATGATCAAAATATGTCGTTTTTAGCCTATTTGCTAATTATTATTATTTTTTTCAAATCCAGGAACTGATAGAAAAATGTGGTTTTTAGATTATTATTAAAGAACGTTAGCTGCGTTCAAAACAAGTATCGCCTTTTGTCTTACGTCTGTTTGTGATTTTTTAAAATAAAAAAAACGATCAAAATATATCGTTTTTAGCTTATTTGCTAATTATTATTATTTTTTTCAAATCCAGGAACTGATAGAAAAATGTGGTTTTTAGATTATTATTAAAGACCGTTAGCTGTGTTCAAAAGAAGTATCGCCTTTTGTCTTACGTCTTTTTGTTATTTTTCAAAATAAAAAAACCCATAAAAATATTTCGTTTTTAGCCTATTCGCTAATTATTATTATTTTTTGCAAATCCAGGAACTGATAAAAAGATCTGGATTTAGATTATTATTAAAAAACGTTAGCTGCGTTCAAAAAAAGTATTGCCTTTTGTGTTACGTCTGTTTGTTATTTTTTTAAATCAAAAAACCGATAAAAATATGTCATTTTTAGCCTATTCGCTAATTATTATTATTTTTTTCAAATCCAGGAACTGATAGAAAAATGTGGTTTTTGGATTATTATTAAAGACCGTTAGCTGTGTTCAAAAGAAGTATCGCCTTTTGTCTTACGTCTTTTTGTTATTTTTCAAAATAAAAAAACCCATAAAAATATTTCGTTTTTAGCCTATTCGCTAATTATTATTATTTTTTGCAAATCCAGGAACTGATAAAAAGATCTGGATTTAGATTATTATTAAAAAACGATAACTGCGTTCAAAACAAGTATCGCCTTTTGTGTTACGTCTGTTTGTTATTTTTTTAAATCAAAAAACCGATAAAAATATGTCATTTTTAGCCTATTCGCTAATTATTATTATTTTTTGCAAATCCAGGAACTGATAAAAAGATCTGGATTTAGATTATTATTAAAAAACGTTAGCTGCGTTCAAAAAAAGTATTGCCTTTTGTCTTACGTCTGTTTGTTATTTTCTAAAATCAAAAAACCGATAAAAATATGTGAATATTAGCCTAATCGCTAATTATTATTATTTTTTTCAAATCCAGGAACTGATAGAAAAATGTGGTTTCTAGATTTTTATTAAAAAACGTTAGCTGCGTTCAAAACAAGTATCGCCTTTTTTCTTACGTATGTTTGTGATTTTTTAAAATCAAAAAACCGATAAAAATATGTCGTTTTTAGCCTATTAGTAAATTATTATTATTTTTGCAAATCCAGGAACTGATGGAATGATGTGGTTTTTAGATTATTATTAAAAAACGTTAGCTGCGTTCAAAACATTTATCGCCCTTTGTCTTACGTCTGTTTGTGATTTTTTAAAATAAAATAAAAACGATCAAAATATGTCGTTTTTAGCCTATTTGCTAATTATTATAATTTTTTTCAAATCCAGGAAATGATAGAAAAATGTGGTATTTAGATTATTATTAAAGAACGTTAGCTGCGTTCAAAACAAGTATCGCCCTTTGTCTTACGTCTGTTTGTGATTTTTCCTAATAAAAAAAATGATCAAAATATGTCGTTTTTAGCCTATTTGCTAATTCTTATTATTTTTTTCAAATCCAGGAACTGATAGAAAAATGTGGTTTTTAGATTATTATTAAAAAACGTTAGCTGCGTTCAAAACAAGTATCGCCTTTTGTCTTACGTCTGTTTGTGATTTTTTAAAATAAAAAAAAAACAATCAAAATATGTCGTTTTTAGCCTATTTGCTAATTATTATTATTTTTTTCAAATCCAGGAACTGATAGAAAAATGTGGTTTTTAGATTATTATTAAAGAACGTTAGCTGCGTTCAAAACAAGTATCGCCTTTTGTCTTACGTCTTTTTGTGATATTTTAAAATAAAAAAAACGATCAAAATATATCGTTTTTAGCTTATTTGCTAATTATAATTATTTTTTTCAAATCCAGGAACTGATAGAAAAATGTGGTTTTTAGATTATTATTAAAGACCGTTAGCTGCGTTCAAAAGAAGTATCGCCTTTTGTCTTACGTCTGGTTGTTATTTTTTAAAACAAAAAAATCGATAAGAATATGTCGTTTTTAGCCTATTAGCTAATTATTATTATTTTTTGCAAATCCAGGAACTGATAAGAAGATGTGGTTTTTAGATTATTATAAAAAAACCTTAGCTGCGTTTAAAACAAGTATTGCCTTTTGTCTTACGTCTGTTTGCTTTTTTTTTAAATCAAAAAACCGATAAAAATATGTCATTTTTAACCTATTCGCTAATTATTATTATTTTTTGCAAATCCAGGAACTGATAAAAAGATCTGGATTTTGATTATTATTAAAAAACGTTAGCTGCGTTCAAAAAAAGTATTGCCTTTTGTCTTACGTCTGTTTGTTATTTTCTAAAATCAAAAAACCGATAAAAATATGTGAATATTAGCCTATTCGCTAACTATTATTATTTTTGCAAATCCAGGAATTGATAGAAAAATGTGGTTTATAGATAATTATTAAAAAACGATAGCTGCGTTCAAAACAAGTATTGCCTTTTGTCTTACGTCTGTTTGTTATTTTCTAAAATCAAAAAACCGATAAAAATATGTGAATATTAGCCTATTCGCTAACTATTATTATTTTTGCAAATCCAGGAATTGATAGAAAAATGTGGTTTATAGATAATTATTAAAAAACGATAGCTGCGTTCAAAAAAAGTATTGCCTTTTGTCTTACGTCTGTTTGTTATTTTCTAAAATCAAAAAACCGATAAAAATATGTGAATATTAGCCTAATCGCTAATTATTATTATTTTTTTCAAATCCAGGAACTGATAGAAAAATGTGGTTTCTAGATTTTTATTAAAAAACGTTAGCTGCGTTCAAAACAATTATTGCCTTTTGTCTTACGTCTGTTTGTTATTTTTTAAAATAAAAAAACCGATAAAAATATGTCATTTTTAGTCTATTCGCTAATTATTATTATTTTTTGCAAATCCAGGAACTGATGGAATGATGTGGTTTTTAGATTATTATTACAAAACATTAGCTGCCTTCAAAACAAGTATCGCCTTTTTTCTTACGTATGTTTGTGATTTTTTAAAATAAAAAAACCGATAAAAATATGTCGTTTTTAGCCTATTTGCTAATTATTATTATTTTTTTCAAATCCAGGAACTGATAGAAAAATGTGGTTTTTAGATTATTATTAAAGAAAGTTAGCTGCGTTTAAAACAAGTATTGCCTTTTGTCTTACGCCTGTTTGTATCTTTAAAAAACCGATAAAAATATGTCGTTTTTAGGCTATTCGCTAATTATTATTATTTTTTGCAAATCCAGGAACTGATAAAAAGATGTGGTTTCTAGATTATTATTAAAAAACGTTAGCTGCGTTCAAAACAAGTGTTGCTTTTTGTCTTACGTCTTTTTGTTATTTTTCAAAATAAAAAAACCGATAAAAATATTTCGTTTTTAGCCTATTCGCTAATTATTATTATTTTTGCAAATCCAGGAACTGATAGAAAAATGTGGTTTTTAGATTATTATTACAAAACGTTAGCTGCGTTCAAAACAAGTATCACCTTTTGTCTTACGTCTGTTTGTTATTTTTTAAAATCAAAAAACCGATAGAAATATGTCATTTTTAGCCATTCGCTAATTATTATTATTTTTTTCAAATCCAGGAACTGATAGAAAAATGTGGTTTTTAGATTATTATTAAAAAACGTTAGCTGCGTTCAAAACAAGTATCGCCCTTTGTCTTACGTCTGTTTGTGATTTTTTAAAATAAAACAAACGATCAAAATAAGTCGTTTTTAGCCTATTTGCTAATTATTATTATTTTTTCCAAATCCAGGAACTGATAGAAAAATGTGGTTTTTAGATTATTATTAAAGAACGTTAGCTGCGTTCAAAACAAGTATCGCCCTTTGTCTTACGTCTCTTTGTGATTTTTTAAAATAAAAAAAAACAATCAAAATATGTCGTTTTTAGCCTATTTGCTAATTATTATTATTTTTTTCAAATCCAGGAACTGATAGAAAAATGTGGTTTTTAGATTATTATTAAAGAACGTTAGCTGCGTTCAGAACAAGTATCGCCTTTTGTCTTACGTCTTTTTGTGATTTTTTAAAATAAAAAACACGATCAAAATATATCGTTTTTAGCTTATTTGCTAATTATTATTATTTTTTTCAAATCCAGGAACTGATAGAAAAATGTGGTTTTTAGATTATTATTAAAGACCTTTAGCTGCGTTCAAAAGAAGTATCGCCTTTTGTCTTACGTCTGGTTGTTATTTTTTAAAACAAAAAAATCGATAAGAATATGTCGTTTTTAGCCTATTAGCTAATTATTATTATTTTTTGCAAATCCAGGAACTGATAAAAAGATCTGGTTTTTAGATTATTATAAAAAAACCTTAGCTGCGTTTAAAACAAGTATTCCCTTTTGTCTTACGTCTGTTTGTTTTTTTTTTAAATCAAAAAACCGATAAAAATATGTCATTTTTAGCCTATTCGCTAACTATTATTATTTTTTGCAAATCCAGGAACTGATAAAAAGATCTGGATTTAGATTATTATTAAAAAACGTTAGCTGTGTTCAAAAAAAGTATTGCCTTTTGTCTTACGTCTGTTTGTTATTTTCTAAAATCAAAAAACCGATATAAATATGTGAATATTAGCCTATTCGCTAATTATTATTATTTTTGCAAATCCAGGAATTGATAGAAAAATGTGGTTTGTAGATAATTATTAAAAAACGATAGCTGCGTTCAAAACAGGTATCGCCTTTTGTCTTACGTCTGTTTGTTTTTTTTTTAAAATCAAAAAAACGATCAAAATATATCGTTTTTAGCTTATTTGCTAATTATTTTTATTTTTTTCAAATCCAGGAACTGATAAAAAGATGTGGTTTTTAGATTATTATTAAAGAACGTTAGCTGCGTTCAAAACAAGTATCGCCTTTTGTCTTACGTCTGTTTGTGATTTTTTAAAATAAAAAAAAACGATCAAAATATGTCGTTTTTAGCCTATTTGCTAATTATTATAATTTTTTTCAAATCCAGGACCTGATAGAAAAATGTGGTTTTTAGATTATTATTAAAGAACGTTAGCTGCGTTCAAAACAAGTATCGCCCTTTGTCTTACGTCTGTTTGTGATTTTTCGAAATAAAAAAAATGATCAAAATATGTCGTTTTTAGCCTATTTACTAATTATTATTATTTTTTTCAAATCCAGGAACTGATAGAAAAATGTGGTTTTTAGATTATTATTAAAGAACGTTAGCTGCGTTCAAAACAAGTATCGCCTTTTGTCTTACGTCTTTTTGTGATTTTTTAAAATAAAAAAAACGATCAAAATATATCGTTTTTAGCTTATTTGCTAATTATTATTATTTTTTTCAAATCCAGGAACTGATAGAAAAATGTGGTTTTTAGATTATTATTAAAGACCGTTAGCTGCGTTCAAAAGAAGTATCGCCTTTTGTCTTACGTCTGGTTGTTATTTTTTAAAACAAAAAAATCGATAAGAATATGTCGTTTTTAGCCTATTAGCTAATTATTATTATTTTTTGCAAATCCAGGAACTGATAAAAAGATGTGGTTTTTAGATTATTATAAAAAAATTTTAGCTGCGTTTAAAACAAGTATTGCCTTTTGTCTTACGTCTGTTTGTTATTTTTTAAAATCAAAACACCGATAAAAATATGTCATTTTTAGCCTATTCGCTAATTATTATTATTTTTTGCAAATCCAGGAACTGATAAAAAGATGTGGTTTTTAGATTATTATTAGAAAACGTTAGGTGCGTTCAAAACAAGTATTGCCTTTTGTCTTACGTCTTTTTGTTATTTTTCAAAATAAAAAAACCCATAAAAATATTTCGTTTTTAGCCTATTCGCTAATCATTATTATTTTTGCAAATCCAGGAATTGATGGAAAAATGTGGTTTTTAGATTATTATTAAAAAACGATAACTGCGTTCAAAACAAGTATCGCCTTTTGTCTTACGTCTGTTTGTTATTTTTTAAAATCAAAAAACCGATAAAAATATGTCATTTTTAGCCTATTCGCTAATTATTATTATTTTTTGCAAATCCAGGAACTGATAAAAAGATCTGGATTTAGATTATTATTAAAAAACGTTAGCTGCGTTCAAAAAAAGTATTGCCTTTTGTCTTACGTCTGTTTGTTATTTTCTAAAATCAAAAAACCGATAAAAATATGTGAATATTAGCCTAATCGCTAATTATTATTATTTTTTTCAAATCCAGGAACTTATTAAAGACCGTTAGCTGCGTTCAAAAGAAGTATCGCCTTTTGTCTTACGTCTGGTTGTTATTTTTTAAAACAAAAAAATCGATAAGAATATGTCGTTTTTAGCCTATTAGCTAATTATTATTATTTTTTGCAAATCCAGGAACTGATAAAAAGATGTGGTTTTTAGATTATTATAAAAAAATTTTAGCTGCGTTTAAAACAAGTATTGCCTTTTGTCTTACGTCTGTTTGTTATTTTTTAAAATCAAAACACCGATAAAAATATGTCATTTTTAGCCTATTCGCTAATTATTATTATTTTTTGCAAATCCAGGAACTGATAAAAAGATGTGGTTTTTAGATTATTATTAGAAAACGTTAGGTGCGTTCAAAACAAGTATTGCCTTTTGTCTTACGTCTTTTTGTTATTTTTCAAAATAAAAAAACCCATAAAAATATTTCGTTTTTAGCCTATTCGCTAATCATTATTATTTTTGCAAATCCAGGAATTGATGGAAAAATGTGGTTTTTAGATTATTATTAGAAAACGATAACTGCGTTCAAAACAAGTATCGCCTTTTGTCTTACGTCTGTTTGTTATTTTTTAAAATCAAAAAACCGATAAAAATATGTCATTTTTAGCCTATTCGCTAATTATTATTATTTTTTGCAAATCCAGGAACTGATAAAAAGATCTGGATTTAGATTATTATTAAAAAACGTTAGCTGCGTTCAAAAAAAGTATTGCCTTTTGTCTTACGTCTGTTTGTTATTTTCTAAAATCAAAAAACCGATAAAAATATATGAATATTAGCCTAATCGCTAATTATTATTATTTTTTTCAAATCCAGGAACTGATAGAAAAATGTGGTTTCTAGATTTTTATTAAAAAACGTTAGCTGCGTTCAAAACAAGTATCGCTTTTTTTTCTTACGTATGTTTGTGATTTTTTAAAATCAAAAAACCGATAAAAATATGTCGTTTTTAGCCTATTAGTAAATTATTATTATTTTTGCAAATCCAGGAACTGATGGAATGATGTGGTTTTTAGATTATTATTAAAAAACGTTAGCTGCGTTCAAAACATTTATCGCCCTTTGTCTTACGTCTGTTTGTGATTTTTTAAAATAAAATAAAAACGATCAAAATATGTCGTTTTTAGCCTATTTGCTAATTATTATAATTTTTTTCAAATCCAGGAACTGATAGAAAAATGTGGTATTTAGATTATTATTAAAGAACGTTAGCTGCGTTCAAAACAAGTATCGCCCTTTGTCTTACGTCTGTTTGTGATTTTTCGAAATAAAAAAAATGATCAAAATATGTCGTTTTTAGCCTATTTGCTAATTATTATTATTTTTTTCAAATCCAGGAACTGATAGAAAAATGTGGTTTTTAGATTATTATTAAAGAACGTTAGCTGCGTTCAAAACAAGTATCGCCTTTTGTCTTACGTCTGTTTGTGATTTTTTAAAATAAAAAAAACGATCAAAATATATCGTTTTTAGCTTATTTGCTAATTATTATTATTTTTTTCAAATCCAGGAACTGATAGAAAAATGTGGTTTTTAGATTATTATTAAAGACCGTTAGCTGTGTTCAAAAGAAGTATCGCCTTTTGTCTTACGTCTTTTTGTTATTTTTCAAAATAAAAAAACCCATAAAAATATTTCGTTTTTAGCCTATTCGCTAATTATTATTATTTTTGCAAATCCAGGAATTGATAGAAAAATGTGGTTTTTAGATTATTATTAAAAAACGATAACTGCGTTCAAAACAAGTATCGCCTTTTGTCTTACGTCTGTTTGTTATTTTTTTAAATCAAAAAACCGATAAAAATATGTCATTTTTAGCCTATTCGCTAATTATTATTATTTTTTGCAAATCCAGGAACTGATAAAAAGATCTGGATTTAGATTATTATTAAAAAACGTTAGCTGCGTTCAAAAAAAGTATTGCCTTTTGTCTTACGTCTGTTTGTTATTTTCTAAAATCAAAAAACCGATAAAAATATGTGAATATTAGCCTAATCGCTAATTATTATTATTTTTTTCAAATCCAGGAATTGATAGAAAAATGTGGTTTCTAGATTTTTATTAAAAAACGTTATCTGCGTTCAAAACAAGTATCGCCTTTTTTCTTACGTATGTTTGTGATTTTTTAAAATCAAAAAACCGATAAAAATATGTCGTTTTTAGCCTATTAGTAAATTATTATTATTTTTGCAAATCCAGGAACTGATGGAATGATGTGGTTTTTAGATTATTATTAAAAAACGTTAGCTGCGTTCAAAACATTTATCGCCCTTTGTCTTACGTCTGTTTGTGATTTTTTAAAATAAAATAAAAACGATCAAAATATGTCGTTTTTAGCCTATTTGCTAATTATTATAATTTTTTTCAAATCCAGGAAATGATAGAAAAATGTGGTATTTAGATTATTATTAAAGAACGTTAGCTGCGTTCAAAACAAGTATCGCCCTTTGTCTTACGTCTGTTTGTGATTTTTCCTAATAAAAAAAATTATCAAAATATGTCGTTTTTAGCCTATTTGCTAATTCTTATTATTTTTTTCAAATCCAGGAACTGATAGAAAAATGTGGTTTTTAGATTATTATTAAAGAACGTTAGCTGCGTTCAAAACAAGTATCGCCTTTTGTCTTAAGTCTGTTTGTGATTTTTTAAAATAAAAAAAAAACAATCAAAATATGTCGTTTTTAGCCTATTTGCTAATTATTATTATTTTTTTCAAATCCAGGAACTGATAGAAAAATGTGGTTTTTAGATTATTATTAAAGAACGTTAGCTGCGTTCAAAACAAGTATCGCCTTTTGTCTTACGTCTTTTTGTGATTTTTTAAAATAAAAAAAACGATCAAAATATATCGTTTTTAGCTTATTTGCTAATTATAATTATTTTTTTCAAATCAAGGAACTGATAGAAAAATGTGGTTTTTAGATTATTATTAAAGACCGTTAGCTGCGTCCAAAAGAAGTATCGCCTTTTGTCTTACGTCTGGTTGTTATATTTAAAACAAAAAAATCGATAAGAATATGTCGTTTTTAGCCTATTAGCTAATTATTATTATTTTTTGCAAATCCAGGAACTGATAAAAAGATGTGGTTTTTAGATTATTATAAAAAAACCTTAGCTGCGTTTAAAACAAGTATTGCCTTTTGTCTTACGTCTGTTTGCTTTTTTTTTAAATCAAAAAACCGATAAAAATATGTCATTTTTAGCCTATTCGCTAATTATTATTATTTTTTGCAAATCGAGGAACTGATAAAAAGATCTGGATTTTGATTATTATTAAAAAACGTTAGCTGCGTTCAAAAAAAGTATTGCCTTTTGTCTTACGTCTGTTTGTTATTTTCTAAAATCAAAAAACCGATAAAAATATGTGAATATTAGCCTATTCGCTAACTATTATTATTTTTGTAAATCCAGGAATTGATAGAAAAATGTGGTTTGTAGATAATTATTAAAAAACGATAGCTGCGTTCAAAACAAGTATTGCCTTTTGTCTTACGTCTGTTTGTTATTTTTTGAAATCAAAAAACCGATAAAAATATGTCATTTTTAGCCTATTTGCTAATTATTATTATTTTTTGCAAATCGAGGAACTGATAAAAAGATCTGGATTTAGAGTATTATTAAAAAACGTTAGCAGCGTTCAAAAAAAGTATTGCCTTTTGTCTTACGTCTGTTTGTTATTTTCTAAAATCAAAAAACCGATAAAAATATGTGAATATTAGCCTAATCGCTAATTATTATTATTTTTTTCAAATCCAGGAACTGATAGAAAAATGTGGTTTCTAGATTTTTATTAAAAAACGTTAGCTGCGTTCAAAACAATTATTGCCTTTTGTCTTACGTCTGTTTGTTATTTTTTAAAATAAAACAAACGATCAAAATAAGTCGTTTTTAGCCTATTTGCTAATTATTATTATTTTTTTCAAATCCAGGAACTGATAGAAAAATGTGGTTTTTAGATTATTATTAAAGAACGTTAGCTGCGTTCAAAACAAGTATCGCCCTTTGTCTTACGTCTTTTTGTGATTTTTTAAAATAAAAAAAAACAATCAAAATATGTCGTTTTTAGCCTATTTGCTAATTATTATTATTTTTTTCAAATCCAGGAACTGATAGAAAAATGTGGTTTTTAGATTATTATTAAAGAACGTTAGCTGCGTTCAGAACAAGTATCGCCTTTTGTCTTACGTCTTTTTGTGATTTTTTAAAATAAAAAACACGATCAAAATATATCGTTTTTAGCTTATTTGCTAATTATTATTATTTTTTTCAAATCCAGGAACTGATAGAAAAATGTGGTTTTTAGATTATTATTAAAGACCTTTAGCTGCGTTCAAAAGAAGTATCGCCTTTTGTCTTACGTCTGGTTGTTATTTTTTAAAACAAAAAAATCGATAAGAATATGTCGTTTTTAGCCTATTAGCTAATTATTATTATTTTTTGCAAATCCAGGAACTGATAAAAAGATCTGGTTTTTAGATTATTATAAAAAAACCTTAGCTGCGTTTAAAACAAGTATTGCCTTTTGTCTTACGTCTGTTTGTTTTTTTTTAAATCAAAAAACCGATAAAAATATGTCATTTTTAGCCTATTCGCTAACTATTATTATTTTTTGCAAATCCAGGAACTGATAAAAAGATCTGGATTTAGATTATTATTAAAAAACGTTAGCTGTGTTCAAAAAAAGTATTGCCTTTTGTCTTACGTCTGTTTGTTATTTTCTAAAATCAAAAAACCGATATAAATATGTGAATATTAGCCTATTCGCTAATTATTATTATTTTTGCAAATCCAGGAATTGATAGAAAAATGTGGTTTGTAGATAATTATTAAAAAACGATAGCTGCGTTCAAAACAAGTATCGCCTTTTGTCTTACGTCTGTTTGTTTTTTTTTTTAAATCAAAAAACCGATAAAAATATGTCATTTTTAGCCTATTCGCTAATTATTATTATTTTTTGCAAATCGAGGAACTGATAAAAAGATCTGGATTTAGAGTATTATTAAAAAACGTTAGCTGCGTTCAAAAAAAGTATTGCCTTTTGTCTTACGTCTGTTTGTTATTTTCTAAAATCAAAAAACCGATAAAAATATGTGAATATTAGCCTAATCGCTAATTATTATTATTTTTTTCAAATCCAGGAACTGATAGAAAAATGTGGTTTCTAGATTTTTATTAAAAAACGTTAGCTGCGTTCAAAACAATTATTGCCTTTTGTCTTACGTCTGTTTGTTATTTTTTAAAATAAAAAAACCGATAAAAATATGTCATATTTAGTCTATTCGCTAATTATTATTATTTTTTGCAAATCCAGGAACTGATGGAATGATGTGGTTTTTAGATTATTATTACAAAACATTAGCTGGCTTCAAAACAAGTATCGCCTTTTTTCTTACGTATGTTTGTGATTTTTTAAAATCAAAAAACCGATAAAAATATGTCGTTTTTAGCCTATTTGCTAATTATTATTATTTTTTTCAGATCCAGGAACTGATAGAAAAATGTGGTTTTTAGATTATTATTAAAGAACGTTAGCTGCGTTCAAAACAAGTATTGCCTTTTGTCTTACGTCTGTTTGTATCTTTAAAAAACCGATAAAAATATGTCGTTTTTAGGCTATTTGCTAATTATTATTATTTTTTGCAAATCCAGGAACTGATAAAAAGATGTAGTTTCTAGATTATTATTAAAAAACGTTAGCTGCGTTCAAAACACGTGTTGCTTTTTGTCTTACGTCTTTTTGTTATTTTTCAAAATAAAAAAACCGATAAAAATATTTCGTTTTTAGCCTATTCGCTAATTATTATTATTTTTGCAAATCCAGGAATTGATAGAAAAATGTGGGTTTTAGATTATTATTACAAAACGTTAGCTGCGTTCAAAACAAGTATCGCCTTTTGTCTTACGTCTGTTTGTTATTTTTTTAAATCAAAAAACCGATAGAAATATCTCATTTTTAGCCATTCGCTAATTATTATTATTTTTTTCAAATCCAGGAACTGATAGAAAAATGTGGTTTTTAGATTATTATTAAAAAACGTTAGCTGCGTTCAAAACAAGTATCGCCCTTTGTCTTACGTCTGTTTGTGATTTTTTAAAATAAAACAAACGATCAAAATAAGTCGTTTTTAGCCTATTTGCTAATTATTATTATTTTTTTCAAATCCAGGAACTGATAGAAAAACGTGGTTTTTAGATTATTATTAAAGAACGTTAGCTGCGTTCAAAACAAGTATCGCCCTTTGTCTTACGTCTGTTTGTGATTTTTTAAAATAAAAAAAAATCAAAATATGTCGTTTTTAGCCTATTTGCTAATTATTATTATTTTTTTCAAATCCAGGAACTGATAGAAAAATGTGGTGTTTAGATTATTATTAAAGAACGTTAGCTGCGTTCAAAACAAGTATCGCTCTTTGTCTTACGTCTGTTTGAGATTTTTTGAAATAAAAAAAACTATCAAAATATGTCGTTTTTAGCCTATTAGCTAAATATTATTATTTTTTTCAAATCCAGGAACTGATAGAAAAATGTGGTTTTTAGATTATTATTAAAGAACGTTAGCTGCGTTCAGAACAAGTATCGCCTTTTGTCTTACGTCTTTTTGTGATTTTTTAAAATAAAAAAAACTATCAAAATATATCGTTTTTAGCTTATTTGCTAATTATTATTATTTTTTTCAAATCCAGGAACTGATAGAAAAATGTGGTTTTTAGATTATTATTAAAGACCTTTAGCTGCGTTCAAAAGAAGTATCGCCTTTTGTCTTACGTCTGGTTGTTATTTTTTAAAACAAAAAAATCGATAAGAATATGTCGTTTTTAGCCTATTAGCTAATTATTATTATTTTTTGCAAATCCAGGAACTGATAAAAAGATGTGGTTTTTAGGTTATTATAAAAAAACCTTAGCTGCGTTTAAAACAAGTATTGCCTTTTGTCTTACGTCTGTTTGTTTTTTTTTTTAAATCAAAAAACCGATAAAAATATGTCATTTTTAGCCTATTCGCTAACTATTATTATTTTTTGCAAATCCAGGAACTGATAAAAAGATCTGGATTTAGATTATTATTAAAAAACGTTAGCTGCGTTCAAAAAAAGTATTGCCTTTTGTCTTACGTCTGTTTGTTATTTTCTAAAATCAAAAAACCGATAAAAATATGTGAATATTAGCCTATTCGCTAATTATTATTATTTTTGCAAATCCAGGAATTGATAGAAAAATGTGGTTTTTAGATAATTATTAAAAAACGATAGCTGCGTTCAAAACAAGTATCGCCTTTTGTCTTACGTCTGTTTGTTATTTTTTAAAATCAAAAAACCGATAAAAATATGTCATTTTTAGCCTATTCGCTAATTATTATTATTTTTTGCAAATCGAGGAACTGATAAAAAGATCTGGATTTAGAGTATTATTAAAAAACGTTAGCTGCGTTCAAAAAAAGTATTGCCTTTTGTCTTACGTCTGTTTTTTATTTTCTAAAATCAAAAAACCGATAAAAATATGTGAATATTAGCCTAATCGCTAATTATTATTATTTTTTTCAAATCCAGGAACTGATAGAAAAATGTGGTTTCTAAATTTTTATTAAAAAAAGTTAGCTGCGTTCAAAACAATTATTGCCTTTTGTCTTACGTCTGTTTGTTATTTTTTAAAATAAAAAAACCGATAAAAATATGTCATATTTAGTCTATTCGCTAATTATTATTATTTTTTGCAAATCCAGGAACTGATGGAATGATGTGGTTTTTAGATTATTATTACAAAACATTAGCTGCCTTCAAAACAAGTATCGCCTTTTTTCTTACGTATGTTTGTGATTTTTTAAAATCAAAAAACCGATAAAAATATGTCGTTTTTAGCCTATTTGCTAATTATTATTATTTTTTTCAAATCCAGGAACTGATAGAAAAATGTGGTTTTTAGATTATTATTAAAGAACGTTAGCTGCGTTCAAAACAAGTATTGCCTTTTCTCTTACGTCTGTTTGTATCTTTAAAAAACCGATAAAAATATGTCGTTTTTAGGCTATTTGCTAATTATTATTATTTTTTGCAAATCCAGGAACTGATAAAAAGATGTAGTTTCTAGATTATTATTAAAAAACGTTAGCTGCGTTCAAAACACGTGTTGCTTTTTGTCTTACGTCTTTTTGTTATTTTTCAAAATAAAAAAACCGATAAAAATATTTCGTTTTTAGCCTATTCGCTAATTATTATTATTTTTGCAAATCCAGGAATTGATAGAAAAATGTGGTTTTTAGATTATTATTACAAAACGTTAGCTGCGTTCAAAACAAGTATCGCCTTTTGTCTTACGTCTGTTTGTTATTTTTTTAAATCAAAAAACCGATAGAAATATGTCATTTTTAGCCATTCGCTAATTATTATTATTTTTTTCAAATCCAGGAACTGATAGAAAAATATGGTTTTTAGATTATTATTAAAAAACGTTAGCTGCGTTCAAAACAAGTATCGCCTTTTGTCTTACGTCTGTTTGTGATTTTTTAAAATAAAACAAACGATCAAAATAATTCGTTTTTAGCCTATTTGCTTATTATTATTATTTTTTTCAAATCCAGGAACTGATAGTAAAATGTGGTTTTTAGATTATTATTAAAGAACGTTAGCTGCGTTCAAAACAAGTATCACCTTGTGTCTTACGTCTTTTTGGAATTTTTTAAAATAAAAAAAACCGATAAAAATTTTAGCCTATTCGCTAATTATTATTATTTATTGCAAATCCCGGAACTGATAGAAAAAAGTGGTTTTTAGATTATTATTAAAGAACGTTAGCTGCGTTCAAAACAAGTATCGCCCTTTGTCTTACGTCTGTTTGTGATTTTTTAAAATAAAAAAAAATCAAAATATGTCGTTTTTAGCCTATTTGCTAATTATTATTATTTTTTACAAATCCAGGAACTGATAGAAAAATGTGGTGTTTAGATTATTATTAAAGAACGTTAGCTGCGTTCAAAACAATTATCGCTCTTTGTCTTACGTCTGTTTGAGATTTTTTGAAATAAAAAAAACGATCAAAATATGTCGTTTTTAGCCTATTAGCTAAATATTATTATTTTTTTCAAATCCAGGAACTGATAGAAAAATGTGGTTTTTAGATTATTATTAAAGAACGTTAGCTGCGTTCAAAACAAGTATCGCCCTTTGTCTTACGTCTGTTTGTGATTTTTCCTAATAAAAAAAATGATCAAAATATGTCGTTTTTAGCCTATTTGCTAATTCTTATTATTTTTTTCAAATCCAGGAACTGATAGAAAAATGTGGTTTTTAGATTATTATTAAAGAACGTTAGCTGCGTTCAAAACAAGTATCGCCTTTTGTCTTACGTCTTTTTGTGATATTTTAAAATAAAAAAAACGATCAAAATATATCGTTTTTAGCTTATTTGCTAATTATAATTATTTTTTTCAAATCCAGGAACTGATAGAAAAATGTGGTTTTTAGATTATTATTAAAGACCGTTAGCTGCGTTCAAAAGAAGTATCGCCTTTTGTCTTACGTCTGGTTGTTATTTTTTAAAACATAAAAATCGATAAGAATATGTCGTTTTTAGCCTATTAGCTAATTATTATTATTTTTTGCAAATCCAGGAACTGATAAAAAGATGTGGTTTTTAGATTATTATAAAAAAACCTTAGCTGCGTTTAAAACAAGTATTGCCTTTTGTCTTACGTCTGTTTGCTTTTTTTTTAAATCAAAAAACCGATAAAAATATGTCATTTTTAACCTATTCGCTAATTATTATTATTTTTTGCAAATCCAGGAACTGATAAAAAGATCTGGATTTTGATTATTATTAAAAAACGTTAGCTGCGTTCAAAAAAAGTATTGCCTTTTGTCTTACGTCTGTTTGTTATTTTCTAAAATCAAAAAACCGATAAAAATATGTGAATATTAGCCTATTCGCTAACTATTATTATTTTTGCAAATCCAGGAATTGATAGAAAAATGTGGTTTATAGATAATTATTAAAAAACGATAGCTGCGTTCAAAACAAGTATTGCCTTTTGTCTTACGTCTGTTTGTTATTTTCTAAAATCAAAAAACCGATAAAAATATGTGAATATTAGCCTATTCGCTAACTATTATTATTTTTGCAAATCCAGGAATTGATAGAAAAATGTGGTTTATAGATAATTATTAAAAAACGATAGCTGCGTTCAAAAAAAGTATTGCCTTTTGTCTTACGTCTGTTTGTTATTTTCTAAAATCAAAAAACCGATAAAAATATGTGAATATTAGCCTAATCGCTAATTATTATTATTTTTTTCAAATCCAGGAACTGATAGAAAAATGTGGTTTCTAGATTTTTATTAAAAAACGTTAGCTGCGTTCAAAACAATTATTGCCTTTTGTCTTACGTCTGTTTGTTATTTTTTAAAATAAAAAAACCGATAAAAATATGTCATTTTTAGTCTATTCGCTAATTATTATTATTTTTTGCAAATCGAGGAACTGATGGAATGATGTGGTTTTTAGATTATTATTACAAAACATTAGCTGCCTTCAAAACAAGTATCGCCTTTTTTCTTACGTATGTTTGTGATTTTTTAAAATAAAAAAACCGATAAAAATATGTCGTTTTTAGCCTATTTGCTAATTATTATTATTTTTTTCAAATCCAGGAACTGATAGAAAAATGTGGTTTTTAGATTATTATTAAAGAAAGTTAGCTGCGTTTAAAACAAGTATTGCCTTTTGTCTTACGCCTGTTTGTATCTTTAAAAAACCGATAAAAATATGTCGTTTTTAGGCTATTCGCTAATTATTATTATTTTTTGCAAATCCAGGAACTGATAAAAAGATGTGGTTTCTAGATTATTATTAAAAAACGTTAGCTGCGTTCAAAACAAGTGTTGCTTTTTGTCTTACGTCTTTTTGTTATTTTTCAAAATAAAAAAACCGATAAAAATATTTCGTTTTTAGCCTATTCGCTAATTATTATTATTTTTGCAAATCCAGGAACTGATAGAAAAATGTGGTTTTTAGATTATTATTACAAAACGTTAGCTGCGTTCAAAACAAGTATCACCTTTTGTCTTACGTCTGTTTGTTATTTTTTAAAATCAAAAAACCGATAGAAATATGTCATTTTTAGCCATTCGCTAATTATTATTATTTTTTTCAAATCCAGGAACTGATAGAAAAATGTGGTTTTTAGATTATTATTAAAAAACGTTAGCTGCGTTCAAAACAAGTATCGCCCTTTGTCTTACGTCTGTTTGTGATTTTTTAAAATAAAACAAACGATCAAAATAAGTCGTTTTTAGCCTATTTGCTAATTATTATTATTTTTTCCAAATCCAGGAACTGATAGAAAAATGTGGTTTTTAGATTATTATTAAAGAACGTTAGCTGCGTTCAAAACAAGTATCGCCCTTTGTCTTACGTCTCTTTGTGATTTTTTAAAATAAAAAAAACAATCAAAATATGTCGTTTTTAGCCTATTTGCTAATTATTATTATTTTTTTCAAATCCAGGAACTGATAGAAAAATGTGGTTTTTAGATTATTATTAAAGAACGTTAGCTGCGTTCAGAACAAGTATCGCCTTTTGTCTTACGTCTTTTTGTGATTTTTTAAAATAAAAAACACGATCAAAATATATCGTTTTTAGCTTATTTGCTAATTATTATTATTTTTTTCAAATCCAGGAACTGATGGAAAAATGTGGTTTTTAGATTATTATTAAAGACCTTTAGCTGCGTTCAAAAGAAGTATCGCCTTTTGTCTTACGTCTGGTTGTTATTTTTTAAAACAAAAAAATCGATAAGAATATGTCGTTTTTAGCCTATTAGCTAATTATTATTATTTTTTGCAAATCCAGGAACTGATAAAAAGATCTGGTTTTTAGATTATTATAAAAAAACCTTAGCTGCGTTTAAAACAAGTATTCCCTTTTGTCTTACGTCTGTTTGTTTTTTTTTTTAAATCAAAAAACCGATAAAAATATGTCATTTTTAGCCTATTCGCTAACTATTATTATTTTTTGCAAATCCAGGAACTGATAAAAAGATCTGGATTTAGATTATTATTAAAAAACGTTAGCTGTGTTCAAAAAAAGTATTGCCTTTTGTCTTACGTCTGTTTGTTATTTTCTAAAATCAAAAAACCGATATAAATATGTGAATATTAGCCTATTCGCTAATTATTATTATTTTTGCAAATCCAGGAATTGATAGAAAAATGTGGTTTGTAGATAATTATTAAAAAACGATAGCTGCGTTCAAAACAGGTATCGCCTTTTGTCTTACGTCTGTTTGTTTTTTTTTTAAAATCAAAAAACCGATAAAAATATGTCATTTTTAGCCTATTCGCTAATTATTATTATTTTTGCAAATCCAGGAATTGATAGAAAAATGTGGTTTGTAGATAATTATTAAAAAACGATAGCTGCGTTCAAAACAAGTATCTCCTTTTCTCTTACGTCTGTTTGTGATTTTCTAAAATAAAAAAAAACGATCAAAATATGTCGTTTTTAGCCTATTTGCTAATTATTATATTTTTTTTCAAATCCAGGACCTGATAGAAAAATGTGGTTTTTAGATTATTATTAAAGAACGTTAGCTGCGTTCAAAACAAGTATCGCCCTTTGTCTTACGTCTGTTTGTGATTTTTCGAAATAAAAAAAATTATCAAAATATGTCGTTTTTAGCCTATTTGCTAATTCTTATTATTTTTTTCAAATCCAGGAACTGATAGAAAAATGTGGTTTTTAGATTATTATTAAAGAACGATAGCTGCGTTCAAAACAAGTATAGCCCTTTGTCTTACGTCTGTTTGTGATTTTTTAAAATAAAAAAAAACGATCAAAATATATCGTTTTTAGCTTATTTGCTAATTATTATTATTTTTTTCAAATCCAGGAACTGATAAAAAGATGTGGTTTTTAGATTATTATTAAAGAACGTTAGCTGCGTTCAAAACAAGTATCGCCTTTTGTCTTACGTCTGTTTGTGATTTTTTAAAATAAAAAAAAAACGATCAAAATATGTCGTTTTTAGCCTATTTGCTAATTATTATAATTTTTTTCAAATCCAGGACCTGATAGAAAAATGTGGTTTTTAGATTATTATTAAAGAACGTTAGCTGCGTTCAAAACAAGTATCGCCCTTTGTCTTACGTCTGTTTGTGATTTTTCGAAATAAAAAAAATGATCAAAATATGTCGTTTTTAGCCTATTTACTAATTATTATTATTTTTTTCAAATCCAGGAACTGATAGAAAAATGTGGTTTTTAGATTATTATTAAAGAACGTTAGCTGCGTTCAAAACAAGTATCGCCTTTTGTCTTACGTCTTTTTGTGATTTTTTAAAATAAAAAAAACGATCAAAATATATCGTTTTTAGCTTATTTGCTAATTATTATTATTTTTTTCAAATCCAGGAACTGATAGAAAAATGTGGTTTTTAGATTATTATTAAAGACCGTTAGCTGCGTTCAAAAGAAGTATCGCCTTTTGTCTTACGTCTGGTTGTTATTTTTTAAAACAAAAAAATCGATAAGAATATGTCGTTTTTAGCCTATTAGCTAATTATTATTATTTTTTGCAAATCCAGGAACTGATAAAAAGATGTGGTTTTTAGATTATTATAAAAAAATTTTAGCTGCGTTTAAAACAAGTATTGCCTTTTGTCTTACGTCTGTTTGTTATTTTTTAAAATCAAAACACCGATAAAAATATGTCATTTTTAGCCTATTCGCTAATTATTATTATTTTTTGCAAATCCAGGAACTGATAAAAAGATGTGGTTTTTAGATTATTATTAGAAAACGTTAGGTGCGTTCAAAACAAGTATTGCCTTTTGTCTTACGTCTTTTTGTTATTTTTCAAAATAAAAAAACCCATAAAAATATTTCGTTTTTAGCCTATTCGCTAATCATTATTATTTTTGCAAATCCAGGAATTGATGGAAAAATGTGGTTTTTAGATTATTATTAAAAAACGATAACTGCGTTCAAAACAAGTATCGCCTTTTGTCTTACGTCTGTTTGTTATTTTTTAAAATCAAAAAACCGATAAAAATATGTCATTTTTAGCCTATTCGCTAATTATTATTATTTTTTGCAAATCCAGGAACTGATAAAAAAATCTGGATTTAGATTATTATTAAAAAACGTTAGCTGCGTTCAAAAAAAGTATTGCCTTTTGTCTTACGTCTGTTTGTTATTTTCTAAAATCAAAAAACCGATAAAAATATGTGAATATTAGCCTAATCGCTAATTATTATTATTTTTTTCAAATCCAGGAACTGATAGAAAAATGTGGTTTCTAGATTTTTATTAAAAAACGTTAGCTGCGTTCAAAACAAGTATCGCTTTTTTTTCTTACGTATGTTTGTGATTTTTTAAAATCAAAAAACCGATAAAAATATGTCGTTTTTAGCCTATTAGTAAATTATTATTATTTTTGCAAATCCAGGAACTGATGGAATGATGTGGTTTTTAGATTATTATTAAAAAACGTTAGCTGCGTTCAAAACATTTATCGCCCTTTGTCTTACGTCTGTTTGTGATTTTTTAAAATAAAATAAAAACGATCAAAATATGTCGTTTTTAGCCTATTTGCTAATTATTATAATTTTTTTCAAATCCAGGAACTGATAGAAAAATGTGGTATTTAGATTATTATTAAAGAACGTTAGCTGCGTTCAAAACAAGTATCGCCCTTTGTCTTACGTCTGTTTGTGATTTTTCGAAATAAAAAAAATGATCAAAATATGTCGTTTTTAGCCTATTTGCTAATTATTATTATTTTTTTCAAATCCAGGAACTGATAGAAAAATGTGGTTTTTAGATTATTATTAAAGAACGTTAGCTGCGTTCAAAACAAGTATCGCCTTTTGTCTTACGTCTGTTTGTGATTTTTTAAAATAAAAAAAACGATCAAAATATATCGTTTTTAGCTTATTTGCTAATTATTATTATTTTTTTCAAATCCAGGAACTGATAGAAAAATGTGGTTTTTAGATTATTATTAAAGACCGTTAGCTGTGTTCAAAAGAAGTATCGCCTTTTGTCTTACGTCTTTTTGTTATTTTTCAAAATAAAAAAACCCATAAAAATATTTCGTTTTTAGCCTATTCGCTAATTATTATTATTTTTGCAAATCCAGGAATTGATAGAAAAATGTGGTTTTTAGATTATTATTAAAAAACGATAACTGCGTTCAAAACAAGTATCGCCTTTTGTCTTACGTCTGTTTGTTATTTTTTTAAATCAAAAAACCGATAAAAATATGTCATTTTTAGCCTATTCGCTAATTATTATTATTTTTTGCAAATCCAGGAACTGATAAAAAGATCTGGATTTAGATTATTATTAAAAAACGTTAGCTGCGTTCAAAAAAAGTATTGCCTTTTGTCTTACGTCTGTTTGTTATTTTCTAAAATCAAAAAACCGATAAAAATATGTGAATATTAGCCTAATCGCTAATTATTATTATTTTTTTCAAATCCAGGAACTGATAGAAAAATGTGGTTTCTAGATTTTTATTAAAAAACGTTATCTGCGTTCAAAACAAGTATCGCCTTTTTTCTTACGTATGTTTGTGATTTTTTAAAATCAAAAAACCGATAAAAATATGTCGTTTTTAGCCTATTAGTAAATTATTATTATTTTTGCAAATCCAGGAACTGATGGAATGATGTGGTTTTTAGATTATTATTAAAAAACGTTAGCTGCGTTCAAAACATTTATCGCCCTTTGTCTTACGTCTGTTTGTGATTTTTTAAAATAAAATAAAAACGATCAAAATATGTCGTTTTTAGCCTATTTGCTAATTATTATAATTTTTTTCAAATCCAGGAAATGATAGAAAAATGTGGTATTTAGATTATTATTAAAGAACGTTAGCTGCGTTCAAAACAAGTATCGCCCTTTGTCTTACGTCTGTTTGTGATTTTTCCTAATAAAAAAAATTATCAAAATATGTCGTTTTTAGCCTATTTGCTAATTCTTATTATTTTTTTCAAATCCAGGAACTGATAGAAAAATGTGGTTTTTAGATTATTATTAAAGAACGTTAGCTGCGTTCAAAACAAGTATCGCCTTTTGTCTTAAGTCTGTTTGTGATTTTTTAAAATAAAAAAAAAACAATCAAAATATGTCGTTTTTAGCCTATTTGCTAATTATTATTATTTTTTTCAAATCCAGGAACTGATAGAAAAATGTGGTTTTTAGATTATTATTAAAGAACGTTAGCTGCGTTCAAAACAAGTATCGCCTTTTGTCTTACGTCTTTTTGTGGTTTTTTAAAATAAAAAAAACGATCAAAATATTTCGTTTTTAGCTTATTTGCTAATTATAATTATTTTTTTCAAATCCAGGAACTGATAGAAAAATGTGGTTTTTAGATTATTATTAAAGACCGTTAGCTGCGTCCAAAAGAAGTATCGCCTTTTGTCTTACGTCTGGTTGTTATATTTAAAACAAAAAAATCGATAAGAATATGTCGTTTTTAGCCTATTAGCTAATTATTATTATTTTTTGCAAATCCAGGAACTGATAAAAAGATGTGGTTTTTAGATTATTATAAAAAAACCTTAGCTGCGTTTAAAACAAGTATTGCCTTTTGTCTTACGTCTGTTTGCTTTTTTTTTAAATCAAAAAACCGATAAAAATATGTCATTTTTAGCCTATTCGCTAATTATTATTATTTTTTGCAAATCGAGGAACTGATAAAAAGATCTGGATTTTGATTATTATTAAAAAACGTTAGCTGCGTTCAAAAAAAGTATTGCCTTTTGTCTTACGTCTGTTTGTTAATTTCTAAAATCAAAAAACCGATAAAAATATGTGAATATTAGCCTATTCGCTAACTATTATTATTTTTGTAAATCCAGGAATTGATAGAAAAATGTGGTTTGTAGATAATTATTAAAAAACGATAGCTGCGTTCAAAACAAGTATTGCCTTTTGTCTTACGTCTGTTTGTTATTTTTTGAAATCAAAAAACCGATAAAAATATGTCATTTTTAGCCTATTTGCTAATTATTATTATTTTTTGCAAATCGAGGAACTGATAAAAAGATCTGGATTTAGAGTATTATTAAAAAACGTTAGCAGCGTTCAAAAAAAGTATTGCCTTTTGTCTTACGTCTGTTTGTTATTTTCTAAAATCAAAAAACCGATAAAAATATGTGAATATTAGCCTAATCGCTAATTATTATTATTTTTTTCAAATCCAGGAACTGATAGAAAAATGTGGTTTCTAGATTTTTATTAAAAAACGTTAGCTGAGTTCAAAACAATTATTGCCTTTTGTCTTACGTCTGTTTGTTATTTTTTAAAATAAAAAAACCGATAAAAATATGTCATATTTAGTCTATTCGCTAATTATTATTATTTTTTGCAAATCCAGGAACTGATGGAATGATGTGGTTTTTAGATTATTATTACAAAACATTAGCTGCCTTCAAAACAAGTATCGCCTTTTTTCTTACGTATGTTTGTGATTTTTTAAAATAAAAAAACCGATAAAAATATGTCGTTTTTAGCCTATTTGCTAATTATTATTATTTTTTTCAAATCCAGGAACTGATAGAAAAATGTGGTTTTTAGATTATTATTAAAGAAAGTTAGCTGCGTTTAAAACAAGTATTGCTTTTTGTCTTACGCCTGTTTGTATCTTTAAAAAACCGATAAAAATATGTCGTTTTTAGGCTATTCGCTAATTATTATTATTTTTTGCAAATCCAGGAACTGATAAAAAGATGTGGTTTCTAGATTATTATTAAAAAACGTTAGCTGCGTTCAAAACAAGTGTTGCTTTTTGTCTTACGTCTTTTTGTTATTTTTCAAAATAAAAAAACCGATAAAAATATTTCGTTTTTAGCCTATTCGCTAATTATTATTATTTTTGCAAATCCAGGAACTGATAGAAAAATGTGGTTTTTAGATTATTATTACAAAACGTTAGCTGCGTTCAAAACAAGTATCGCCTTTTGTCTTACGTCTGTTTGTTATTTTTTAAAATCAAAAATCCGATAGAAATATGTCATTTTTAGCCATTCGCTAATTATTATTATTTTTTTCAAATCCAGGAACTAATAGAAAAATGTGGTTTTTAGATTATTATTAAAAAACGTTAGCTGCGTTCAAAACAAGTATCGCCCTTTGTCTTACGTCTGTTTGTGATTTTTTAAAATAAAACAAACGATCAAAATAAGTCGTTTTTAGCCTATTTGCTAATTATTATTATTTTTTTCAAATCCAGGAACTGATAGAAAAATGTGGTTTTTAGATTATTATTAAAGAACGTTAGCTGCGTTCAAAACAAGTATCGCCCTTTGTCTTACGTCTCTTTGTGATTTTTTAAAATAAAAAAAAACAATCAAAATATGTCGTTTTTAGCCTATTTGCTAATTATTATTATTTTTTTCAAATCCAGGAACTGATAGAAAAATGTGGTTTTTAGATTATTATTAAAGAACGTTAGCTGCGTTCAGAACAAGTATCGCCTTTTGTCTTACGTCTTTTTGTGATTTTTTAAAATAAAAAACACGATCAAAATATATCGTTTTTAGCTTATTTGCTAATTATTATTATTTTTTTCAAATCCAGGAACTGATAGAAAAATGTGGTTTTTAGATTATTATTAAAGACCTTTAGCTGCGTTCAAAAGAAGTATCGCCTTTTGTCTTACGTCTGGTTGTTATTTTTTAAAACAAAAAAATCGATAAGAATATGTCGTTTTTAGCCTATTAGCTAATTATTATTATTTTTTGCAAATCCAGGAACTGATAAAAAGATCTGGTTTTTAGATTATTATAAAAAAACCTTAGCTGCGTTTAAAACAAGTATTGCCTTTTGTCTTACGTCTGTTTGTTTTTTTTTTAAATCAAAAAACCGATAAAAATATGTCATTTTTAGCCTATTCGCTAACTATTATTATTTTTTGCAAATCCAGGAACTGATAAAAAGATCTGGATTTAGATTATTATTAAAAAACGTTAGCTGTGTTCAAAAAAAGTATTGCCTTTTGTCTTACGTCTGTTTGTTATTTTCTAAAATCAAAAAACCGATATAAATATGTGAATATTAGCCTATTCGCTAATTATTATTATTTTTGCAAATCCAGGAATTGATAGAAAAATGTGGTTTGTAGATAATTATTAAAAAACGATAGCTGCGTTCAAAACAAGTATCGCCTTTTGTCTTACGTCTGTTTGTTTTTTTTTTAAAATCAAAAAACCGATAAAAATATGTCATTTTTAGCCTATTCGCTAATTATTATTATTTTTTGCAAATCGAGGAACTGATAAAAAGATCTGGATTTAGAGTATTATTAAAAAACGTTAGCTGCGTTCAAAAAAAGTATTGCCTTTTGTCTTACGTCTGTTTTTTATTTTCTAAAATCAAAAAACCGATAAAAATATGTGAATATTAGCCTAATCGCTAATTATTATTATTTTTTTCAAATCCAGGAACTGATAGAAAAATGTGGTTTCTAGATTTTTATTAAAAAACGTTAGCTGCGTTCAAAACAATTATTGCCTTTTGTCTTACGTCTGTTTGTTATTTTTTAAAATAAAAAAACCGATAAAAATATGTCATATTTAGTCTATTCGCTAATTATTATTATTTTTTGCAAATCCAGGAACTGATGGAATGATGTGGTTTTTAGATTATTATTACAAAACATTAGCTGGCTTCAAAACAAGTATCGCCTTTTTTCTTACGTATGTTTGTGATTTTTTAAAATCAAAAAACCGATAAAAATATGTCGTTTTTAGCCTATTTGCTAATTATTATTATTTTTTTCAGATCCAGGAACTGATAGAAAAATGTGGTTTTTAGATTATTATTAAAGAACGTTAGCTGCGTTCAAAACAAGTATTGCCTTTTGTCTTACGTCTGTTTGTATCTTTAAAAAACCGATAAAAATATGTCGTTTTTAGGCTATTTGCTAATTATTATTATTTTTTGCAAATCCAGAAACTGATAAAAAGATGTAGTTTCTAGATTATTATTAAAAAACGTTAGCTGCGTTCAAAACACGTGTTGCTTTTTGTCTTACGTCTTTTTGTTATTTTTCAAAATAAAAAAACCGATAAAAATATTTCGTTTTTAGCCTATTCGCTAATTATTATTATTTTTGCAAATCCAGGAATTGATAGAAAAATGTGGGTTTTAGATTATTATTACAAAACGTTAGCTGCGTTCAAAACAAGTATCGCCTTTTGTCTTACGTCTGTTTGTTATTTTTTTAAATCAAAAAACCGATAGAAATATCTCATTTTTAGCCATTCGCTAATTATTATTATTTTTTTCAAATCCAGGAACTGATAGAAAAATGTGGTTTTTAGATTATTATTAAAAAACGTTAGCTGCGTTCAAAACAAGTATCGCCCTTTGTCTTACGTCTGTTTGTGATTTTTTAAAATAAAACAAACGATCAAAATAAGTCGTTTTTAGCCTATTTGCTAATTATTATTATTTTTTTCAAATCCAGGAACTGATAGAAAAATGTGGTTTTTAGATTATTATTAAAGAACGTTAGCTGCGTTCAAAACAAGTATCGCCCTTTGTCTTACGTCTGTTTGTGATTTTTTAAAATAAAAAAAAATCAAAATATGTCGTTTTTAGCCTATTTGCTAATTATTATTATTTTTTTCAAATCCAGGAACTGATAGAAAAATGTGGTGTTTAGATTATTATTAAAGAACGTTAGCTGCGTTCAAAACAAGTATCGCTCTTTGTCTTACGTCTGTTTGAGATTTTTTGAAATAAAAAAAACTATCAAAATATGTCGTTTTTAGCCTATTAGCTAAATATTATTATTTTTTTCAAATCCAGGAACTGATAGAAAAATGTGGTTTTTAGATTATTATTAAAGAACGTTAGCTGCGTTCAGAACAAGTATCGCCTTTTGTATTACGTCTTTTTGTGATTTTTTAAAATAAAAAAAACTATCAAAATATATCGTTTTTAGCTTATTTGCTAATTATTATTATTTTTTTCAAATCCAGGAACTGATAGAAAAATGTGGTTTTTAGATTATTATTAAAGACCTTTAGCTGCGTTCAAAAGAAGTATCGCCTTTTGTCTTACGTCTGGTTGTTATTTTTTAAAACAAAAAAATCGATAAGAATATGTCGTTTTTAGCCTATTAGCTAATTATTATTATTTTTTGCAAATCCAGGAACTGATAAAAAGATGTGGTTTTTAGGTTATTATAAAAAAACCTTAGCTGCGTTTAAAACAAGTATTGCCTTTTGTCTTACGTCTGTTTGTTTTTTTTTTAAATCAAAAAACCGATAAAAATATGTCATTTTTAGCCTATTCGCTAACTATTATTATTTTTTGCAAATCCAGGAACTGATAAAAAGATCTGGATTTAGATTATTATTAAAAAACGTTAGCTGCGTTCAAAAAAAGTATTGCCTTTTGTCTTACGTCTGTTTGTTATTTTCTAAAATCAAAAAACCGATAAAAATATGTGAATATTAGCCTATTCGCTAATTATTATTATTTTTGCAAATCCAGGAATTGATAGAAAAATGTGGTTTTTAGATAATTATTAAAAAACGATAGCTGCGTTCAAAACAAGTATCGCCTTTTGTCTTACGTCTGTTTGTTATTTTTTAAAATCAAAAAACCGATAAAAATATGTCATTTTTAGCCTATTCGCTAATTATTATTATTTTTTGCAAATCGAGGAACTGATAAAAAGATCTGGATTTAGAGTATTATTAAAAAACGTTAGCTGCGTTCAAAAAAAGTATTGCCTTTTGTCTTACGTCTGTTTTTTATTTTCTAAAATCAAAAAACCGATAAAAATATGTGAATATTAGCCTAATCGCTAATTATTATTATTTTTTTCAAATCCAGGAACTGATAGAAAAATGTGGTTTCTAGATTTTTATTAAAAAAAGTTAGCTGCGTTCAAAACAATTATTGCCTTTTGTCTTACGTCTGTTTGTTATTTTTTAAAATAAAAAAACCGATAAAAATATGTCATATTTAGTCTATTCGCTAATTATTATTATTTTTTGCAAATCCAGGAACTGATGGAATGATGTGGTTTTTAGATTATTATTACAAAACATTAGCTGCCTTCAAAACAAGTATCGCCTTTTTTCTTACGTATGTTTGTGATTTTTTAAAATCAAAAAACCGATAAAAATATGTCGTTTTTAGCCTATTTGCTAATTATTATTATTTTTTTCAAATCCAGGAACTGATAGAAAAATGTGGTTTTTAGATTATTATTAAAGAACGTTAGCTGCGTTCAAAACAAGTATTGCCTTTTCTCTTACGTCTGTTTGTATCTTTAAAAAACCGATAAAAATATGTCGTTTTTAGGCTATTTGCTAATTATTATTATTTTTTGCAAATCCAGGAACTGATAAAAAGATGTAGTTTCTAGATTATTATTAAAAAACGTTAGCTGCGTTCAAAACACGTGTTGCTTTTTGTCTTACGTCTTTTTGTTATTTTTCAAAATAAAAAAACCGATAAAAATATTTCGTTTTTAGCCTATTCGCTATTTATTATTATTTTTGCAAATCCAGGAATTGATAGAAAAATGTGGTTTTTAGATTATTATTAAAGAACGTTAGCTGCGTTCAAAACAAGTATCGCCCTTTGTCTTACGTCTGTTTGTGATTTTTTAAAATAAAAAAAAATCAAAATATGTCGTTTTTAGCCTATTTGCTAATTATTATTATTTTTTACAAATCCAGGAACTGATAGAAAAATGTGGTGTTTAGATTATTATTAAAGAACGTTAGCTGCGTTCAAAACAAGTATCGCCCTTTGTCTTACGTCTGTTTGTGATTTTTTAAAATAAAAAAAAATCAAAATATGTCGTTTTTAGCCTATTTGCTAATTATTATTATTTTTTACAAATCCAGGAACTGATAGAAAAATGTGGTGTTTAGATTATTATTAAAGAACGTTAGCTGCGTTCAAAACAAGTATAGCCCTTTGTCTTACGTCTGTTTGTGATTTTTTGAAATAAAAAAAACGATCAAAATATGTCGTTTTTAGCCTATTAGCTAAATATTATTTTTTTTTTCAAATCCAGGAACTGATAGAAAAATGTGGTTTTTAGATTATTATTAAAGAACGTTAGCTGCGTTCAAAACAAGTATCGCCCTTTGTCTTACGTCTGTTTGTGATTTTTTAAAATAAAAAAAAAATCAAAATATGTCGTTTTTAGCCTATTTGCTAATTATTATTATTTTTTTCAAATCCAGGAACTGATAGAAAAATGTGGTGTTTAGATTATTATTAAAGAACGTTAGCTGCGTTCAAAACAAGTATCGCCCTTTGTCTTACGTCTGTTTGTGATTTTTTAAAATAAAAAAAACGATCAAAATATGTCGTTTTTAGCCTATTAGCTAAATATTATTATTTTTTTCAAATCCAGGAACTGATAGAAAAATGTGGTTTTTAGATTATTATTAAAGAACGTTAGCTGCGTTCAAAACAAGTATAGCCCTTTGTTTTACATCTGTTTGTGATTTTTTGAAATAAAAAAAAACTATCAAAATATGTCGTTTTTACCCTATTTGCTAATTATTATTATTTTTTTCAAATCCAGGAACTGATAGAAAAATGTGGTTTTTAGATTATTATTAAAGAACGTTAGCTGCGTTCAAAACAAGTATCGCCCTTTGTCTTACGTCTGTTTGAGATTTTTTAAAATAAAAAAAAAACGATCAAAATATGTCGTTTTTAGCCTATTTGCTAATTATTATTATTTTTTTCAAATCCAGGAACTGATAGAAAAATGTGGCTTTTAGATTATTATCAAAAAACAACAACAAATATCGCCTTTTGCCTTACGTCTGTTTGTTATTTTCTAAAATCAAAAAACCGATAAAAATATGTCGATTTTAGCCTAATCGCTAATTATTATTATTTTTTTCAAATCCAGGAACTGATAGAAAAATGTGGATTTTAGATTATTATTAAAAAATCTTAGATGCGTTCAAAACAAGTTTCGCCCTTTGTCTTACGTCTGTTTGTGATTTTTTAAAATAAAAAAAAAAAACGATCAAAATATGTCGTTCTTAGCCTATTTGCTAATTATTATAATTTTTTTTAAATCCAGGAACTGATAGAAAAATGTGGCTTTTAGATCATTATTAAAAAACGTTAGCTGCGTTCAAAATAAATATCGCCTTTTGTCTTACGTCTGTTTGTTATTTTTTAAAATCAAAAAACCGATAAAAATATGTCGATTTTAGCCTAATCGCTAATTATTATTATTTTTTTCAAATCCAGGAACTGATAGAAAAATGTGGTTTTTGAATTATTATTAAAAAACCTTAGCTGCGTTCAAAACAAGTATCGCCCTTTGTCTTACGTCTGTTTGTGATTTTCTAAAATCAAAAACCCGATGAAAATATGTCGATTTTAGCCTAATCGCTAATTATTATTATTTTTTCAAATCCAGGAACTGATAGAAAAATGTGGTTTTTAGATTATTATTAAAAAACCTTAGCTGCGTTCAAAACAAATATCGCCCTTTGTCTTACGTCTGTTTGTGATTTTTTAAAATAAAAAAAATGATCAAAATATGTCGTTTTTAGCCTATTTGCTAATTATTATAATTTTTTTCAAATCCAGGAACTGATAGAAATATGTGGTTTTTAGATTATTATTAAAGAACGTTAGCTGCGTTCAAAACAAGTTTCGCTTTTTGTCTTACGTCTGTTTGTTATTTTTTAAAATAAAAAAAAACGATCAAAATATGTCGTTTTTAGCCTATTTGCTAATTATTATTATTTTTTTCAAATCCAGGAACTGATAGAAAAATGTGGTTTTTAGATTATTATTAAAAAACATTAGCTGCGTGCAAAACAAGTATCGCCTTTTGTCTTACGTCTGTTTGTTATTTTCTAAAATCAAAAAACCGATAAAAATATGTCGATTTTAGCCTAATCGCTAATTATTATTATTTTTTTCAAATCCAGGAAATGATAGAAAAATGTGGTTTTTAGATTATTATTAAAAACCCTTAGCTGCGTTCAAAACAAGTATCGCCTTTTGTCTTACGTCTGTTTGTGATTTTTGAAAATAAAAAAAAAACGATCAAAATATGTCGTTTTTAGCCTATTTGCTAATTATTATTATTTTTTTCAAATAAAGGAACTGATAGAAAAATGCGGTTTTTAGATTATTATTGAAGAACGTTAGCTGCGTTCAAAACAATTATCGCCTTTTGTCTTACGTCTTTTTGTGATTTTTTAAAATAAAAAAACGATCAAAATATATCGTTTTTAGCTTATTTGCTAATTATTATTATTTTTTTGAAATCCAGGAACTGGTAGAAAAATGTGGTTTTTAGATTATTATTAAAGACCGTTAGCTGCGTTCAAAAGAAGTATCGCCTTTTGTCTTACGTCTGGTTGTTATTTTTTAAAATGTCGTTTTTAGCCTATTTGCTAATTATTATTATTTTTTTCAAATCCAGGAACTGATAGAAAAATATGGTTTTTAGATTATTATTAAAGAACGTTAGCTACGTTCAAAACAAGTATCGCCTTTTGTCTTACGTCTGTTTGTGATTTTTTAAAATAAAAAAAAAACGATCAAAATATGTCGTTTTTACCCTATTTGCTAATTATTATTATTTTTTTCAAATCCAGGAACTGATAGAAAAATGTGGTTTTTAGATTATTATTAAAGAACGTTAGCTGCGTTCAAAACAAGTATCGCCCTTTGTCTTACGTCTGTTTGTGATTTTTTAAAATAAAAAAAAAACGATCAAAATATGTCGTTTTTAGCCTATTTGCTAATTATTATTATATTTTTCAAATCCAGGAACTGATAGAAAAATGTGGTTTTTAGATTATTATTAAAGAACGTTAGCTGCGTTCAAAACAAGTATCGCCTTTTGTCTTACGTCTGTTTGTGATTTTTTAAAATAAAAAAAAAAACGATCAAAATATGTCGTTTTTAGCCTATTTGCTAATTATTATAATTTTTTTCAAATCCAGGAACTGATAGAAAAATGTGGTTTTTAGATTATTATTAAAGAACGTTAGCTGCGTTCAAAACAGGTAACGCCTTTTGTCTTACGTCTGTTTGTGATTTTTGAAAATAAAAAAAAACGATCAAAATATGTCGTTTTTAGCCTATTTGCTAATTATTATAATTTTTTTCAAATCCAGGAACTGATAGAAAAATGTGGTTTTTAGATTATTATTAAAGAACGTTAGCTGCGTTCAAAACAAGTATCGCCTTTTGTCTTACGTCTGTTTGTGATTTTTTTAAATAAAAAAAAAACGATCAAAATATGTCGTTTTTAGCCTATTTGCTAATTATTATAATTTTTTTCAAATCCAGGAACTGATAGAAAAATGTGGTTTTTAGATTATTATTAAAGAACGTTAGCTGCGTTCAAAACAGGTATCGCCTTTTGTCTTACGTCTGTTTGTGATTTTTGAAAATAAAAAAAAACGATCAAAATATGTCGTTTTTAGCCTATTTGCTAATTATTATTATTTTTTTCAAATCCAGGAACTGATAGAAAAATGTGGTTTTTAGATTATTATTAAAGAACGTTAGTTGCGTTCAAAACAAGTATCGCCTTTTGTCTTACGTCTTTTTGTGATTTTTTAAAATAAAAAAACGATCAAAATATATCGTTTTTAGCTTATTTGCTAATTATTATTATTTTTTTCAAATAAAGGAACTGATAGAAAAATGCGGTTTTTAGATTATTATTGAAGAACGTTAGCTGCGTTCAAAACAAGTATCGCCTTTTGTCTTACGTCTTTTTGTGATTTTTTAAAATAAAAAAACGTTTGATCGTTTTTTTATTTTTAAAAAACGATCAAAATATGTCGTTTTTAGCCTATTTGCTAATTATTATTATTTTTTTCAAATCCAGGAACTGATAGAAAAATGTGGTTTTTAGATTATTATTAAAGAACGTTAGTTGCGTTCAAAACAAGTATCGCCTTTTGTCTTACGTCTTTTTGTGATTTTTTAAAATAAAAAAACGATCAAAATATATCGTTTTTAGCTTATTTGCTAATTATTATTATTTTTTTGAAATCCAGGAACTGATAGAAAAATGTGGTTTTTAGATTATTATTAAAGACCGTTAGCTGCGTTCAAAAGAAGTATCGCCTTTTGTCTTACGTCTGGTTGTTATTTTTTAAAATGTCGTTTTTAGCCTATTTGCTAATTATTATTATTTTTTTCAAATCCAGGAACTGATAGAAAAATGTGGTTTTTAGATTATTATTAAAGAACGTTAGCTGCGTTCAAAACAAGTATCGCCTTTTGTCTTACGTCTGTTTGTGATTTTTTAAAATAAAAAAAAACGATCAAAATATGTCGTTTTTACCCTATTTGCTAATTATTATTATTTTTTTCAAATCCAGGAACTGATAGAAAAATGTGGTTTTTAGATTATTATTAAAGAACGTTAGCTGCGTTCAAAACAAGTATCGCCCTTTGTCTTACGTCTGTTTGTGATTTTTTAAAATAAAAAAAAAACGATCAAAATATGTCGTTTTTAGCCTATTTGCTAATTATTATTATATTTTTCAAATCCAGGAACTGATAGAAAAATGTGGTTTTTAGATTATTATTAAAGAACGTTAGCTGCGTTCAAAACAAGTATCGCCTTTTGTCTTACGTCTGTTTGTGATTTTTTAAAATAAAAAAAAAAACGATCAAAATATGTCGTTTTTAGCCTATTTGCTAATTATTATAATTTTTTTCAAATCCAGGAACTGATAGAAAAATGTGGTTTTTAGATTATTATTAAAGAACGTTAGCTGCGTTCAAAACAGGTATCGCCTTTTGTCTTACGTCTGTTTGTGATTTTTGAAAATAAAAAAAAACGATCAAAATATGTCGTTTTTAGCCTATTTGCTAATTATTATTATTTTTTTCAAATCCAGGAACTGATAGAAAAATGTGGTTTTTAGATTATTATTAAAGAACGTTAGCTGCGTTCAAAACAAGTATCGCCTTTTGTCTTACGTCTGTTTGTGATTTTTTAAAATAAAAAAAAAACGATCAAAATATGTCGTTTTTAGCCTATTTGCTAATTATTATAATTTTTTTCAAATCCAGGAACTGATAGAAAAATGTGGTTTTTAGATTATTATTAAAGAACGTTAGCTGCGTTCAAAACAGGTATCGCCTTTTGTCTTACGTCTGTTTGTGATTTTTGAAAATAAAAAAAAACGATCAAAATATGTCGTTTTTAGCCTATTTGCTAATTATTATTATTTTTTTCAAATCCAGGAACTGATAGAAAAATGTGGTTTTTAGATTATTATTAAAGAACGTTAGCTGCGTTCAAAACAAGTATCGCCCTTTGTCTTACGTCTGTTTGTGATTTTTTAAAATAAAAAAAAAACGATCAAAATATGTCGTTTTTAGCCTATTTGCTAATTATTATAATTTTTTTCAAATCCAGGACCTGATAGAAAAATGTGGTTTTTAGATTATTATTAAAGAACGTTAGTTGCGTTTAAAACAATTATCGCCTTTTGTCTTACGTCTTTTTGTGATTTTTTAAAATAAAAAAACGATCAAAATATATCGTTTTTAGCTTATTTGCTAATTATTATTATTTTTTTCAAATCCAGGAACTGATAGAAAAATGTGGTTTTTAGATTATTATTAAAGACCGTTAGCTGCGTTCAAAAGAAGTATCGCCTTTTGTCTTACGTCTGGTTGTTATTTTTAAAACAAAAAAATCAATAAGAATATGTAGTTTTTAGCCTATTAGCTAATTATTATTATTTTTTTCAAATCCAGGAACTGATAAAAAGATGTGGTTTTTAGATTATTATTAAAAAACGTTAGCTGCGTTCAAAACAAGTATCGCCCTTTGTCTTACGTCTGTTTGTGATTTTTCGAAATAAAAAAAATGATCAAAATATGTCGTTTTTAGCCTATTTACTAATTATTATTATTTTTTTCAAATCCAGGAACTGATAGAAAAATGTGGTTTTTAGATTATTATTAAAGAACGTTAGCTGCGTTCAAAAGAAGTATCGCCTTTTGTCTTACGTCTGGTTGTTATTTTTTAAAACAAAAAAATCGATAAGAATATGTAGTTTTTAGCCTATTAGCTAATTATTATTATTTTTTGCAAATCCAGGAACTGATAAAAAGATGTGGTTTTTAGATTATTATAAAAAAACCTTAGCTGCGTTTAAAACAGGTATTGCCTTTTGTCTTACGTCTGTTTGTTATTTTTTAAAATCAAAACACCGATAAAAATATGTCATTTTTAGCCTATTCGCTAATTATTATTATTTTTTGCAAATCCAGGAACTGATAAAAAGATGTGGTTTTTAGATTATTATTAGAAAACGTTAGCTGCGTTCAAAACAAGTATTGCCTTTTGTCTTACGTCTTTTTGTTATTTTTCAAAATAAAAAATCTCATAAAAATATTTCGTTTTTAGCCTATTCGCTAATTATTATTATTTTTGCAAATCCAGGAATTGATAGAAAAATGTGGTTTTTAGATTATTATTAAAAAACGATAACTGCGTTCAAAACAAGTATCGCCTTTTGTCTTACGTCTGTTTGTTATTTTTTAAAATCAAAAAACCGATAAAAATATGTCATTTTTAGCCTATTCGCTAATTATTATTATTTTTTGCAAATCCAGGAACTGATAAAAAGATCTGGATTTAGATTATTATTAAAAAACGTTAGCTGCGTTCAAAAAAAGTATTGCCTTTTGTCTTACGTCTGTTTGTTATTTTCTAAAATCAAAAAACCGATAAAAATATGTGAATATTAGCCTAATCGCTAATTATTATTATTTTTTTCAAATCCAGGAACTGATAGAAAAATGTGGTTTCTAGATTTTTATTAAAAAACGTTAGCTGCGTTCAAAACAGGTATTGCCTTTTTTCTTACGTATGTTTGTGATTTTTTAAAATCAAAAAACCGATAAAAATATGTCGTTTTTAGCCTATTAGTAAATTATTATTATTTTTGCAAATCCAGGAACTGATGGAATGATGTGGTTTTTAGATTATTATTAAAAAACGTTCGCTGCGTTCAAAACATTTATCGCCCTTTGTCTTACGTCTGTTTGTGATTTTTTAAAATAAAATAAAAACGATCAAAATATGTCGTTTTTAGCCTATTTGCTAATTATTATAATTTTTTTCAAATCCAGGAACTGATAGAAAAATGTGGTATTTAGATTATTATTAAAGAACGTTAGCTGCGTTCAAAACAAGTATCGCCCTTTGTCTTACGTCTGTTTGTGATTTTTCGAAATAAAAAAAATGATCAAAATATGTCGTTTTTAGCCTATTTGCTAATTCTTATTATTTTTTTCAAATCCAGGAACTGATAGAAAAATGTGGTTTTTAGATTATTATTAAAGAACGTTAGCTGCGTTCAAAACAAGTATCGCCTTTTGTCTTACGTCTGTTTGTGATTTTTGAAAATAAAAAAAAACGATCAAAATATGTCGTTTTTAGCCTATTTGCTAATTATTATTATTTTTTTCAAATCCAGGAACTGATAGAAAAATGTGGTTTTTAGATTATTATTAAAGAACGTTAGCTGCGTTCAAAACAAGTATCGCCTTTTGTCTTACGTCTGTTTGTGATTTTTTAAAATAAAAAAAAAACGATCAAAATATGTCGTTTTTAGCCTATTTGCTAATTATTATAATTTTTTTCAAATCCAGGAACTGATAGAAAAATGTGGTTTTTAGATTATTATTAAAGAACGTTAGCTGCGTTCAAAACAGGTATCGCCTTTTGTCTTACGTCTGTTTGTGATTTTTGAAAATAAAAAAAAACGATCAAAATATGTCGTTTTTAGCCTATTTGCTAATTATTATTATTTTTTTCAAATCCAGGAACTGATAGAAAAATGTGGTTTTTAGATTATTATTAAAGAACGTTAGCTGCGTTCAAAACAAGTATCGCCCTTTGTCTTACGTCTGTTTGTGATTTTTTAAAATAAAAAAAAAACGATCAAAATATGTCGTTTTTAGCCTATTTGCTAATTATTATAATTTTTTTCAAATCCAGGACCTGATAGAAAAATGTGGTTTTTAGATTATTATTAAAGAACGTTAGTTGCGTTTAAAACAATTATCGCCTTTTGTCTTACGTCTTTTTGTGATTTTTTAAAATAAAAAAACGATCAAAATATATCGTTTTTAGCTTATTTGCTAATTATTATTATTTTTTTCAAATCCAGGAACTGATAGAAAAATGTGGTTTTTAGATTATTATTAAAGACCGTTAGCTGCGTTCAAAAGAAGTATCGCCTTTTGTCTTACGTCTGGTTGTTATTTTTTAAAACAAAAAAATCGATAAGAATATGTAGTTTTTAGCCTATTAGCTAATTATTATTATTTTTTTCAAATCCAGGAACTGATAAAAAGATGTGGTTTTTAGATTATTATTAAAAAACGTTAGCTGCGTTCAAAACAAGTATCGCCCTTTGTCTTACGTCTGTTTGTGATTTTTCGAAATAAAAAAAATGATCAAAATATGTCGTTTTTAGCCTATTTACTAATTATTATTATTTTTTTCAAATCCAGGAACTGATAGAAAAATGTGGTTTTTAGATTATTATTAAAGAACGTTAGCTGCGTTCAAAAGAAGTATCGCCTTTTGTCTTACGTCTGGTTGTTATTTTTTAAAACAAAAAAATCGATAAGAATATGTAGTTTTTAGCCTATTAGCTAATTATTATTATTTTTTGCAAATCCAGGAACTGATAAAAAGATGTGGTTTTTAGATTATTATAAAAAAACCTTAGCTGCGTTTAAAACAGGTATTGCCTTTTGTCTTACGTCTGTTTGTTATTTTTTAAAATCAAAACACCGATAAAAATATGTCATTTTTAGCCTATTCGCTAATTATTATTATTTTTTGCAAATCCAGGAACTGATAAAAAGATGTGGTTTTTAGATTATTATTAGAAAACGTTAGCTGCGTTCAAAACAAGTATTGCCTTTTGTCTTACGTCTTTTTTTTATTTTTCAAAATAAAAAATCCCATAAAAATATTTCGTTTTTAGCCTATTCGCTAATTATTATTATTTTTGCAAATCCAGGAATTGATAGAAAAATGTGGTTTTTAGATTATTATTAAAAAACGATAACTGCGTTCAAAACAAGTATCGCCTTTTGTCTTACGTCTGTTTGTTATTTTTTAAAATCAAAAAACAGATAAAAATATGTCATTTTTAGCCTATTCGCTAATTATTATTATTTTTTGCAAATCCAGGAACTGATAAAAAGATGTGGTTTTTAGATTATTATAAAAAAACCTTAGCTGCGTTTAAAACAGGTATTGCCTTTTGTCTTACGTCTGTTTGTTATTTTTTAAAATCAAAACACCGATAAAAATATGTCATTTTTAGCCTATTCGCTAATTATTATTATTTTTTGCAAATCCAGGAACTGATAAAAAGATGTGGTTTTTAGATTATTATTAGAAAACGTTAGCTGCGTTCAAAACAAGTATTGCCTTTTGTCTTACGTCTTTTTGTTATTTTTCAAAATAAAAAATCCCATAAAAATATTTCGTTTTTAGCCTATTCGCTAATTATTATTATTTTTGCAAATCCAGGAACTGATGGAATGATGTGGTTTTTAGATTATTATTAAAAAACGTTCGCTGCGTTCAAAACATTTATCGCCCTTTGTCTTACGTCTGTTTGTGATTTTTTAAAATAAAATAAAAACGATCAAAATATGTCGTTTTTAGCCTATTTGCTAATTATTATAATTTTTTTCAAATCCAGGAACTGATAGAAAAATGTGGTATTTAGATTATTATTAAAGAACGTTAGCTGCGTTCAAAACAAGTATCGCCCTTTGTCTTACGTCTGTTTGTGATTTTTCGAAATAAAAAAAAATGATCAAAATATGTCGTTTTTAGCCTATTTGCTAATTCTTATTATTTTTTTCAAATCCAGGAACTGATAGAAAAATGTGGTTTTTAGATTATTATTAAAGAACGTTAGCTGCGTTCAAAACAAGTATCGCCTTTTGTCTTACGTCTGTTTGTGATTTTTTAAAATAAAAAAAAAACAATCAAAATATGTCGTTTTTAGCCTATTTGCTAATTATTATTATTTTTTTCAAATCCAGGAACTGATAGAAAAATGTGGTTTTTAGATTATTATTAAAGAACGTTAGCTGCGTTCAAAACAAGTATCGCCTTTTGTCTTACGTTTTTTGTGATTTTTTAAAATAAAAAAAACGATCAAAATATATCGTTTTTAGCTTATTTGCTAATTATTATTATTTTTTTCAAATCCAGGAACTGATAGAAAAATGTGGTTTTTAGATTATTATTAAAGACCGTTAGCTGCGTTCAAAAGAAGTATCGCCTTTTGTCTTACGTCTTTTTGTTATTTTTCAAAATAAAAAAACCCATAAAAATATTTCGTTTTTAGCCTATTCGCTAATTATTATTATTTTTGCAAATCCAGGAATTGATAGAAAAATGTGGTTTTTAGATTATTATTAAAAAACGATAACTGCGTTCAAAACAAGTATCGCCTTTTGTCTTACGTCTGTTTGTTATTTTTTAAAATCAAAAAACCGATAAAAATATGTCATTTTTAGCCTATTCGCTAATTATTATTATTTTTTTCAAATCCAGGAACTGATAGAAAAATGTGGTTTTTAGATTATTATTAAAGAACGTTAGCTGCGTTTAAAACAAGTATTGCCTTTTGTCTTACGTCTGTTTGTTTTTTTTTTAAATCAAAAAACCGATAAAAATATGTCATTTTTAGCCTATTCGCTAATTATTATTATTTTTTGCAAATCCAGGAATTGATAGAAAAATGTGGTTTTTAGATTATTATTAAAAAACGATAACTGCGTTCAAAACAAGTATCGCCTTTTGTCTTACGTCTGTTTGTTATTTTCTAAAATCAAAAAACCGATAAAAATATGTGAATATTAGCCTATTCGCTAATTATTATTATTTTTGCAAATCCAGGAATTGATAGAAAAATGTGGTTTGTAGATAATTATTAAAAAACGATAGCTGCGTTTAAAACAAGTATCGCCTTTTGTCTTACGTCTGTTTGTTATTTTTTAAAATCAAAAAACCGATAAAAATATGTCATTTTTAGCCTATTCGCTAATTATGATTATTTTTTGCAAATCCAGGAACTGATAAAAAGATCTGGATTTAGATTATTATTAAAAAACGTTAGCTGCGTTCAAAAAAAGTATTGCCTTTTGTCTTACGTCTGTTTGTTATTTTCTAAAATCAAAAAACCGATAAAAATATGTGAATATTAGCCTAATCGCTAATTATTATTATTTTTTTCAAATCCAGGAACTGATAGAAAAATGTGGTTTCTAGATTTTTATTAAAAAACGTTAGCTGCGTTCAAAACAAGTATCGCCTTTTATCTTACGTATGTTTGTGATTTTTTAAAATCAAAAAACCGATAAAAATATGTCGTTTTTAGCCTATTAGTAAATTATTATTATTTTTGCAAATCCAGGAACTGATGGAATGATGTGGTTTTTAGATTATTATTAAAAAACGTTAGCTGCGTTCAAAACATTTATCGCCCTTTGTCTTACGTCTGTTTGTGATTTTTTTAAATAAAATAAAAACGATCAAAATATGTCGTTTTTAGCCTAATCGCTAATTATTATAATTTTTTTCAAATCCAGGAAATGATAGAAAAATGTGGTATTTAGATTATTATTAAAGAACGTTAGCTGCGTTCAAAACAAGTATCGCCCTTTGTCTTACGTCTGTTTGTGATTTTTCCTAATAAAAAAAATGATCAAAATATGTCGTTTTTAGCCTATTTGCTAATTCTTATTATTTTTTTCAAATCCAGGAACTGATAGAAAAATGTGGTTTTTAGATTATTATTAAAGAACGTTAGCTGCGTTCAAAACAAGTATCGCCTTTTGTCTTACGTCTGTTTGTGATTTTTTAAAATAAAAAAAAAAACAATCAAAATATGTCGTTTTTAGCCTATTTGCTAATTATTATTATTTTTTTCAAATCCAGGAACTGATAGAAAAATGTGGTTTTTAGATTATTATTAAAGAACGTTAGCTGCGTTCAAAACAAGTATCGCCTTTTGTCTTACGTATGTTTGTGATTTTTTAAAATCAAAAAACCGATAAAAATATGTCGTTTTTAGCCTATTTGCTAATTATTATTATTTTTTTCAAATCCAGGAACTGATAGAAAAATGTGGTTTTTAGATTATTATTAAAGAAAGTTAGCTGCGTTTAAAACAAGTATTGCCTTTTGTCTTACGCCTGTTTGTATCTTTAAAAAACCGATAAAAATATGTCGTTTTTAGGCTATTCGCTAATTATTATTATTTTTTGCAAATCCAGGAACTGATAAAAAGATGTGGTTTCTAGATTATTATTAAAAAACGTTAGCTGCGTTCAAAACAAGTGTTGCTTTTTGTCTTACGTCTTTTTGTTATTTTTCAAAATAAAAAAACCGATAAAAATATTTCGTTTTTAGCCTATTCGCTAATTATTATTATTTTTGCAAATCCAGGAACTGATAGAAAAATGTGGATTTTAGATTATTATTACAAAACGTTAGCTGCGTTCAAAACAAGTATCGCCTTTTGTCTTACGTCTGTTTGTTATTTTTTAAAATCAAAAAACCGATAGAAATATGTCATTTTTAGCCATTCGCTAATTATTATTATTTTTTTCAAATCCAGGAACTGATAGAAAAATGTGGTTTTTAGATTATTATTAAAAAACGTTAGTTGCGTTCAAAACAAGTATCGCCCTTTGTCTTACGTCTGTTTGTGATTTTTTAAAATAAAACAAACGATCAAAATAAGTCGTTTTTAGCCTATTTGCTAATTATTATTATTTTTTTTAAATCCAGGAACTGATAGAAAAATGTGGTTTTTAGATTATTATTAAAGAACGTTAGCTGCGTTCAAAACAAGTATCGCCCTTTGTCTTACGTCTCTTTGTGATTTTTTAAAATAAAAAAAAAACAATCAAAATATGTCGTTTTTAGCCTATTTGCTAATTATTATTATTTTTTTCAAATCCAGGAACTGATAGAAAAATGTGGTTTTTAGATTATTATTAAAGAACGTTAGCTGCGTTCAAAACAAGTATAGCCTTTTGTCTTACGTCTTTTTGTGATTTTTTAAAATAAAAAAAACCATCAAAATATATCGTTTTTAGCTTATTTGCTAATTATTATTATTTTTTTCAAATCCAGAAACTGATAGAAAAATGTGGTTTTTAGATTATTATTAAAGACCTTTAGCTGCGTTCAAAAGAAGTATCGCCTTTTGTCTTACGTCTGGTTGTTATTTTTTAAAACAAAAAAATCGATAAGAATATGTCGTTTTTAGCCTATTAGCTAATTATTATTATTCTTTGCAAATCCAGGAACTGACAAAAAGATCTGGTTTTTAGATTATTATTAAAGAACGTTAGCTGCGTTTAAAACAAGTATTGCCTTTTGTCTTACGTCTGTTTGTTTTTTTTTTAAATAAAAAAACCGATAAAAATATGTCATTTTTAGCCTATCCGCTAATTATTATTATTTTTTGCAAATCCAGGAACTGATAAAAAGATCTGGATTTAGATAATTATTAAAAAACGATAGCTGCGTTCAAAACAAGTATCGCCTTTTGTCTTACGTCTGTTTGTTATTTTTTAAAATCAAAAAACCGATAAAAATATGTCATTTTTAGCCTATTCGCTAATTATTATTATTTTTTGCAAATCGAGGAACTGATAAAAAGATCTGGATTTAGAGTATTATTAAAAAACGTTAGCTGCGTTCAAAAAAAGTATTGCCTTTTGTCTTACGTCTGTTTTTTATTTTCTAAAATCAAAAAACCGATAAAAATATGTGAATATTAGCCTAATCGCTAATTATTATTATTTTTTTCAAATCCAGGAACTGATAGAAAAATGTGGTTTCTAGATTTTTATTAAAAAACGTTAGCTGCGTTCAAAACAATTATTGCCTTTTGTCTTACGTCTGTTTGTTATTTTTTAAAATAAAAAAACCGATAAAAATATGTCATTTTTAGTCTATTCGCTAATTATTATTATTTTTTGCAAATCCAGGAACTGATGGAATGATGTGGTTTTTAGATTATTATTACAAAACATTAGCTGCCTTCAAAACAAGTATCGCCTTTTTTCTTACGATTGTTTGTGATTTTTTAAAATCAAAAAACCGATAAAAATATGTCGTTTTTAGCCTATTTGCTAATTATTATTATTTTTTTCAAATCCAGGAACTGATAGAAAAATGTGGTTTTTAGATTATTATTAAAGAACATTAGCTGCGTTCAAAACAAGTATTGCCTTTTGTCTTACGTCTGTTTGTATCTTTAAAAAACCGATAAAAATATGTCGTTTTTAGGCTATTTGCTAATTATTATTATTTTTTGCAAATCCAGGAACTGATAAAAAGATGTAGTTTCTAGATTATTATTAAAAAACGTTAGCTGCGTTCAAAACACGTGTTGCTTTTTGTCTTACGTCTTTTTGTTATTTTTCAAAATAAAAAAACCGATAAAAATATTTCGTTTTTAGCCTATTCGCTAATTATTATTATTTTTGCAAATCCAGGAATTGATAGAAAAATGTGGTTTTTAGATTATTATTACAAAACGTTAGCTGCGTTCAAAACAAGTATCGCCTTTTGCCTTACGTCTGTTTGTTATTTTTTAAAATCAAAAAACCGATAGAAATATGTCATTTTTAGCCATTCGCTAATTATTATTATTTTTTTCAAATCCAGGAACTGATAGAAAAATGTGGTTTTTAGATTATTATTAAAAAACGTTAGCTGCGTTCAAAACAAGTATCGCCCTTTATCTTACGTCTGTTTGTGACTTTTTGAAATAAAACAAACGATCAAAATAAGTCGTTTTTAGCCTATTTGCTAATTATTATTATTTTTTTCAAATCCAGGAACTGATAGAAAAATGTGGTTTTTAGATTATTATTAAAGACCGTTAGCTGCGTTCAAAAGAAGTATCACCTTGTGTCTTACGTCTTTTTGGAATTTTTTAAAATAAAAAAAACCGATAAAAATTTTAGCCTATTCGCTAATTATTATTATTTATTGCAAATCCCGGAACTGATAGAAAAAAGTGGTTTTTAGATTATTATTAAAGAACATTAGCTGCGTTCAAAACAAGTATCGCCCTTTGTCTTACGTCTGTTTGTGATTTTTTAAAATAAAAAAAAAATCAAAATGTGTCGTTTTTAGCCTATATGCTAATTATTATTATTTTTTTCAAATCCAGGAACTGATAGAAAAATGTGGTGTTTAGATTATTATTAAAGAACGTTAGCTTCGTTCAAAACAAGTATCGCTCTTTGTCTTACGTCTGTTTGAGATTTTTTGAAATAAAAAAAACGATCAAAATATGTCGTTTTTAGCCTATTAGCTAAATATTATTATTTTTTTCAAATCCAGGAACTGATAGAAAAATGTGGTTTTTAGATTATTATTAAAGAACGTTAGCTGCGTTCAAAACAAGTATAGCCCTTTGTCTTACGTCTGTTTGTGATTTTTTGAAATAAAAAAAAACGATCAAAATATGTCGTTTTTACCCTATTTGCTAATTATTATTATTTTTTTCAAATCCAGGAACTGATAGAAAAATGTGGTTTTTAGATTATTATTAAAGAACGTTAGCTGCGTTCAAAACAAGTATCGCCGTTTGTCTTACGCCTGTTTGTGTTTTTTTAAAATAAAAAAAACGATCAAAATATGTCGTTTTTAGCCTATTAGCGAAATATTATTATTTTTTTCAAATCCAGGAACTGATAGAAAAATGTGGTTTTTAGATTATTATTAAAGAACGTTAGCTGCGTTCAAAACAAGTATAGCCCTTTGTCTTACGTCTGTTTGTGATTTTTTGAAATAAAAAAAACGATCAAAATATGTCGTTTTTAGCCTATTAGCTAAATATTATTATTTTTTTCAAATCCAGGAACTGATAGAAAAATGTGGTTTTTAGATTATTATTAAAGAACGTTAGCTGCGTTCAAAACAAGTATCGCCCTTTGTCTTACGTCTGTTTGTGATTTTTTAAAATAAAAAAAAAATCAAAATATGTCGTTTTTAGCCTATTTGCTAATTATTATTATTTTTTTCAAATCCAAGAACTGATAGAAAAATGTGGTGTTTAGATTATTATTAAAGAACGTTAGCTGCGTTCAAAACAAGTATCGCCCTTTGTCTTACGTCTGTTTGTGATTTTTTAAAATAAAAAAAAACGATCAAAATAAGTCGTTTTTAGCCTATTAGCTAAATATTATTATTTTTTTCAAATCCAGGAACTGATAGAAAAATGTGGTTTTTAGATTATTATTAAAGAACGTTAGCTGCGTTCAAAACAAGTATAGCCCTTTGTCTTACGTCTGTTTGTGATTTTTTGAAATAAAAAAAAACGATCAAAATATGTCGTTTTTACCCTATTTGCTAATTATTATTATTTTTTTCAAATCCAGGAACTGATAGAAAAATGTGGCTTTTAGATTATTATCAAAAAACAACAACAAATATCGCCTTTTGCCTTACGTCTGTTTGTTATTTTCTAAAATCAAAAAACCGATAAAAATATGTCGATTTTAGCCTAATCGCTAATTATTATTATTTTTTTCAAATCCAGGAACTGATAGAAAAATGTGGTTTTTAGATTATTATTAAAAAATCTTAGATGCGTTCAAAACAAGTTTCGCCCTTTGTCTTACGTCTGTTTGTGATTTTTTAAAATAAAAAAAAACGATCAAAATATGTCGTTTTTAGCCTATTTGCTAATTATTATAATTTTTTTCAAATCCAGGAACTGATAGAAAAATGTGGCTTTTAGATCATTATTAAAAAACGTTAGCTGCGTTCAAAATAAATATCGCCTTTTGTCTTACGTCTGTTTGTTATTTTTTAAAATCAAAAAACCGATAAAAATATGTCGATTTTAGCCTAATCGCTAATTATTATTATTTTTTTCAAATCCAGGAACTGATAGAAAAATGTGGTTTTTGAATTATTATTAAAAAACCTTAGCTGCGTTCAAAACAAGTATCGCCCTTTGTCTTACGTCTGTTTGTGATTTTCTAAAATCAAAAACCCGATGAAAATATGTCGATTTTAGCCTAATCGCTAATTATTATTATTTTTTCAAATCCAGGAACTGATAGAAAAATGTGGTTTTTAGATTATTATTAAAAAACCTTAGAACAAATATCGCCCTTTGTCTTACGTCTGTTTGTGATTTTTTAAAATAAAAAAAATAATCAAAATATGTCGTTTTTAGCCTATTTGCTAATTATTATAATTTTTTTAAAATCCAGGAACTGATAGAAATATGTGGTTTTTAGATTATTATTAAAGAACGTTAGCTGCGTTCAAAACAAGTATCGCTTTTTGTCTTACGTCTGTTTGTTATTTTTTAAAATAAAAAAAAACGATCAAAATATGTCGTTTTTAGCCTATTTGCTAATTATTATTATTTTTTTCAAATCCAGGAACTGATAGAAAAATGTGGTTTTTAGATTATTATTAAAAAACATTAGCTGCGTGCAAAACAAGTAACGCCTTTTGTCTTACGTCTATTTGTTATTTTCTAAAATCAAAAAACCGATAAAAATATGTCGATTTTAGCCTAATCGCTAATTATTATTATTTTTTTCAAATCCAGGAAATGATAGAAAAATGTGGTTTTTAGATTATTATTAAAGAACGTAAGCTGCGTACAAAACAAGTATCGCCTTTTGTCTTACTTCTGTTTGTTATTTTTTAAAATAAAAAAATCGATAAAAATATGTCGTTTTTAGCCTATTAGCAAATTATTATTATTTTTTGCAAATCCAGGAACTGATAAAAAGATGTGGTTTTTAGATTATTATAAAAAAACCTTAGCTGAGTTTAAAACAATTATTGCCTTTTGTCTTACGTCTGTTTGTGATTTTTTAAAATCGAAAAACCGATAAAAATATGTCGTTTTTAGCCTATTTGCTAATTATTATTATTTTTTTCAAATCCAGGAACTGATAGAAAAATGTGGTGTTTAGATTATTATTAAAGAACGTTAGCTACGTCCAAAACAAGTATCGCTCTTTGTCTTACGTCTGTTTGAGATTTTTTGAAATAAAAAAAAAGATCAAAATATGTCGTTTTTAGCCTATTAGCTAAATATTATTATTTTTTTCAAATCCAGGAACTGATAGAAAAATGTGGTTTTTAGATTATTATTAAAGAACGTTAGCTGCGTTCAAAACAAGTATAGCCCTTTGTCTTACGTCTGTTTGTGATTTTTTGAAATAAAAAAAAACGATCAAAATATGTCGTTTTTACCCTATTTGCTAATTATTATTATTTTTTTCAAATCCAGGAACTGATAGAAAAATGTGGTTTTTAGATTATTATTAAAGAACGTTAGCTGCGTTCAAAACAAGTATCGCCCTTTGTCTTACGTCTGTTTGTGTTTTTTTAAAATAAAAAAAACGATCAAAATATGTCGTTTTTAGCCTATTAGCTAAATATTATTATTTTTTTCAAATCCAGGAACTGATAGAAAAATGTGGTTTTTAGATTATTATTAAAGAACGTTAGCTGCGTTCAAAACAAGTATAGCCCTTTGTCTTACGTCTGTTTGTGATTTTTTGAAATAAAAAAAACGATCAAAATATGTCGTTTTTAGCCTATTAGCTAAATATTATTATTTTTTTCAAATCCAGGAACTGATAGAAAAATGTGGTTTTTAGATTATTATTAAAGAACGTTAGCTGCGTTCAAAACAAGTATCGCCCTTTGTCTTACGTCTGTTTGTGATTTTTTAAAATAAAAAAAAATCAAAATATGTCGTTTTTAGCCTATTTGCTAATTATTATTATTTTTTTCAAATCCAGGAACTGATAGAAAAATGTGGTGTTTAGATTATTATTAAAGAACGTTAGCTGCGTTCAAAACAAGTATCGCCCTTTGTCTTACGTCTGTTTGTGATTTTTTAAAATAAAAAAAACGATCAAAATAAGTCGTTTTTAGCCTATTAGCTAAATATTATTATTTTTTTCAAATCCAGGAACTGATAGAAAAATGTGGTTTTTAGATTATTATTAAAGAACGTTAGCTGCGTTCAAAACAAGTATAGCCCTTTGTCTTACGTCTGTTTGTGATTTTTTGAAATAAAAAAAAACGATCAAAATATGTCGTTTTTACCCTATTTGCTAATTATTATTATTTTTTTCAAATCCAGGAACTGATAGAAAAATGTGGTTTTTAGATTATTATTAAAGAACGTTAGCTGCGTTCAAAACAAGTATCGCCCTTTGTCTTACGTCTGTTTGAGATTTTTTAAAATAAAAAAAAAACGATCAAAATATGTCGTTTTTAGCCTATTTGCTAATTATTATTATTTTTTTCAAATCCAGGAACTGATAGAAAAATGTGGCTTTTAGATTATTATGAAAAAACAACAACAAATATCGCCTTTTGCCTTACGTCTGTTTGTTATTTTCTAAAATCAAAAAACCGATAAAAATATGTCGATTTTAGCCTAATCGCTAATTATTATTATTTTTTTCAAATCCAGGAACTGATAGAAAAATGTGGTTTTTAGATTATTATTAAAAAATCTTAGATGCGTTCGAAACAAGTTTCACCCTTTGTCTTACGTCTGTTTGTGATTTTTTAAAATAAAAAAAAACGATCAAAATATGTCGTTTTTAGCCTATTTGCTAATTATTATAATTTTTTTCAAATCCAGGAACTGATAGAAAAATGTGGCTTTTAGATCATTATTAAAAAACGTTAGCTGCGTTCAAAATAAATATCGCCTTTTGTCTTACGTCTGTTTGTTATTTTTTAAAATCAAAAAACCGATAAAAATATGTCGATTTTAGCCTAATCGCTAATTATTATTATTTTTTTCAAATCCAGGAACTGATAGAAAAATGTGGTTTTTGAATTATTATTAAAAAACCTTAGCTGCGTTCAAAACAAGTATCGCCCTTTGTCTTACGTCTGTTTGTGATTTTCTAAAATCAAAAACCCGGTGAAAATATGTCGATTTTAGCCTAATCGCTAATTATTATTATTTTTTCAAATCCAGGAACTGATAGAAAAATGTGGTTTTTAGATTATTATTAAAAAACCTTAGAACAAATATCGCCCTTTGTCTTACGTCTGTTTGTGATTTTTTAAAATAAAAAAATGATCAAAATATGTCGTTTTTAGCCTATTTGCTAATTATTATAATTTTTTTTAAAATCCAGGAACTGATAGAAATTTGTGGTTTTTAGATTATTATTAAAGAACGTTAGCTGCGTTCAAAACAAGTATCGCTTTTTGTCTTACGTCTGTTTGTTATTTTTTAAAATAAAAAAAAACGATCAAAATATGTCGTTTTTAGCCTATTTGCTAATTATTATTATTTTTTTCAAATCCAGGAACTGATAGAAAAATGTGGATTTTAGATTATTATTAAAAAACATTAGCTGCGTGCAAAACAAGTATCGCCTTTTGTCTTACGTCTGTTTGTTATTTTTTTAAATAAAATAATCGATAAAAATATGTCGTTTTTAGCCTATTAGCTAATTATTATTATTTTTTTCAAATCCAGGAACTGATAAAATGATGTGGTTTTTAGATTGTTATAAAAAAACCTTAGCTGAGTTTAAAACAAGTATTGCCTTTTGTCTTACGTCTGTTTGTTATTTTTTAAAATCAAAAAACCGATAAAAATATGTCATTTTGAGCCTATTCGCTAATTATTATTATTTTTTGCAAATCCAGGAACTGATAAAAAGATGTGGTTTTTAGATTATTATTAAAAAACGTTAGCTGCGTTCAAAACAGGTATTGCCTTTTGTCTGACGTCTTTTTGTTATTTTTCAAAATAAAAAAACCGATAAAAATATTTCCTTTTTAGCCTATTCGCTAATTATTATTATTTTTGCAAATCCAGGAATTGATAGAAAAATGTGGTTTTTAGATTATTATTACAAAACGTTAGCTGCGTTCAAAACAAATATCGCCTTTTGTCTTACGTCTGTTTTTTATTTTTTAATATCAAAAAACCGATAAAAATATGTCATTTTTAGCCTATTCGCTAATTATTATTATTTTTTTCAAATCCAGGAACTGATAGAAAAATGTGGTTTTTAGATTATTATTAAAAAACCTTAGCTGCGTTCAAAACAAGTATCGCCCTTTGTCTTACGTCTGTTTGTGATTTTTTAAAATAAAAAAAATGATCAAAATATGTCGTTTTTAGCCTATTTGCTAATTATTATAATTTTTTTCAAATCCAGGAACTGATAGAAATATGTGGTTTTTAGATTATTATTAAAGAACTTTAGCTGCGTTCAAAACAATTATCGCTTTTTGTCTTACGTCTGTTTGTTATTTTTTAAAATAAAAAAAACGATCAAAATATGTCGTTTTTAGCCTATTTGCTATTTATTATTATTTTTTTCAAATCCAGGAACTGATAGAAAAATGTGGTTTTTAGATTATTATTAAAAAACATTAGCTGCGTGCAAAACAAGTATCGCCTTTTGTCTTACGTCTATTTGTTATTTTCTAAAATCAAAAAACCGATAAAAATATGTCGATTTTAGCCTAATCGCTAATTATTATTATTTTTTTCAAATCCAGGAAATGATAGAAAAATGTGGTTTTTAGATTATTATTAAAGAACGTAAGCTGCGTACAAAACAAGTATCGCCTTTTGTCTTACTTCTGTTTGTTATTTTTTAAAATAAAAAAATCGATAAAAATATGTCGTTTTTAGCCTATTAGCTAATTATTATAATTTTTTGCAAATCCAGGAACTGATAAAAAGATGTGGTTTTTAGATTATTATAAAAAAACCTTAGCTGAGTTTAAAACAATTATTGCCTTTTGTCTTACGTCTGTTTGTTATTTTTTAAAATCAAAAAACCGATAAAAATATGTCATTTTGAGCCTATTCTCTAATTATTATTATTTTTTGCAAATCCAGGAACTGATAAAAAGAAGTGGTTTTTAGATTATTATTAAAAAACGGTAGCTGCGTTCAAAACAGGTATTGCCTTTTGTCTTACGTCTTTTTGTTATTTTTCAAAATAAAAAAACCGATAAAAATATTTCGTTTTTAGCCTATTCGCTAATTATTATTATTTTTGCAAATCCAGGAATTGATAGAAAAATATGGTTTTTAGATTATTATTACAAAACGTTAGCTGCGTTCAAAACAAATATCGCCTTTTGTCTTACGTCTGTTTGTTATTTTTTAAAATCAAAAAACCGATAAAAATATGTCATTTTGAGCCTATTCGCTAATTATTATTATTTTTTTCAAATCCAGGAACTGATAGAAAAATGTGGTTTTTAGATTATTATGAAAAAATCTTAGATGCGTTCAAAACAAGTATCGCTCTTTGTCTTACGTCTGATTTTTTAAAATAAAAAAAAAACCATCAAAATATGTCGTTTTTAGCCTATTTGCTAATTATTATAATTTTTTTCAAATCCAGGAACTGATAGAAAAATGTGTCTTTTAGATCATTATTAAAAAACGTTAGCTGCGTTCAAAACAAATATCGCCTTTTGTCTTACGCCTGTTTGTTATTTTTAAAAATCAAAAAACCGATAAAAATATGTCGATTTTAGCCTAATCGCTAATTAATATTATTTTTTTCAAATCCAGGAACTGATAGAAAAATGTGGTTTTTAGCTTATTATTAAAAAACATTAGCTGCGTGCAAAACAAGTATCGCCTTTTGTCTTACGTCTGTTTTTTATTTTCTAAAATCAAAAAACCGATAAAAATATGTCGATTTTAGCCTAATCGCTAATTAGTATTATTTTTTTCAAATCCAGGAACTGATAGAAAAGTGTGGTTTTTAGATTATTATTAAAAACCCTTAGCTGCGTTCAAAACAAGTATCGCTCTTTGTCTTACGTCTGTTTGTGATTTTTTAAAATAAAAAAAAAAGATCAAAATATGTCGTTTTTAGCCTATTTGCTAATTATTATAATTTTTTTCAAATCCAGGAACTGATAGAAATATGTGGTTTTTAGATTATTATTAAAGAACGTTAGCTGCGTTCAAAACAAGTATCGCTTTTTGTCTTACGTCTGTTTGTTATTTTTTAAAATAAAAAAAACGATCAAAATATGTCGTTTTTAGCCTATTTGCTAATTATTATTATTTTTTTCAAATCCAGGAACTGATAGAAAAATGTGGTTTTTAGCTTATTATTAAAAAACATTAGCTGCGTGCAAAACAAGTATCGCCTTTTGTCTTACGTCTGTTTTTTATTTTCTAAAATCAAAAAACCGATAAAAATATGTCGATTTTAGCCTAATCGCTAATTAGTATTATTTTTTTCAAATCCAGGAACTGATAGAAAAGTGTGGTTTTTAGATTATTATTAAAAACCCTTAGCTGCGTTCAAAACAAGTATCGCTCTTTGTCTTATGTCTGTTTGTGATTTTGTAAAATAAAAAAAACGATCAAAATATGTCGTTTTTAGCCTATTTGCTAATTATTATAATTTTTTCCAAATCCAGGAACTGATAGAAAAATGTGGTTTTTAGATTATTATTAAAGAACGTTAGCTGCGTTCAAAACAAGTATCGCCTTTTGTCTTACGTCTGTTTGTTATTTTTTAAAGTAAAAAAATCGATAAAAATATGTCGTTTTTAGCCTATTAGCTAATTATTATTATTTTTTGCAAATCCAGGAACTGATAAAAAGATGTGGTTTTTAGATTATTATAAAAAAACCTTAGCTGAGTTTAAAACAAGTATTGCCTTTAGTCTTACGTCTGTTTGTTATTTTTTAAAATAAAAAAACCGATAAAAATATGTCATTTTGAGCCTATTCGCTAATTATTATTATTTTTTGCAAATCCAGGAACTGATAAAAAGATGTGGTTTTTAGATTATTATTAAAAACGTTAGCTGCGTTCAAAACAGGTATTGCCTTTTGTCTTACGTCTTTTTGTTATTTTTCAAAATAAAAAAACCGATAAAAATATTTCGTTTTTAGCCTATTCGCTAATTATTATTATTTTTGCAAATCCAGGAATTGATAGAAAAATGTGGTTTTTAGATTATTATTAAAAAACGTTAGCTGCGTTCAAAACAAATATCGCCTTTTGTCTTACGTCTGTTTGTTATTTTTTAAAATCAAAAAACCGATAAAAATATGTCATTTTTAGCCTATTCGCTAATTATTATTATTTTTTTCAAATCCAGGAACTGATAGAAAAATGTGGTTTTTAGATTATTATTAAAAAACGTTAGCTACGTTCAAAACAAGTATCGCCCTTTGTCTTACGTCTGTTTGTGATTTTTTAATATAACTAAAAACGATCAAAATATGTCGTTTTTAGCCTATTTGCTAATTATTATAATTTTTTTCAAATCCAGGACCTGATAGAAAAATGTGGTTTTTAGATTATTATTAAAGAACGTTAGCTGCGTTCAAAACAGGTATCGCCTTTTGTCTTACGTCTGTTTGTGATTTTTGAAAATAAAAAAAACGATCAAAATATGTCGTTTTTAGCCTATTTGCTAATTATTATTATTTTTTTCAAATCCAGGAACTGATAGAAAAATGTGGTTTTTAGATTATTATTAAAGAACGTTAGCTGCGTTCAAAACAAGTATCGCCCTTTGTCTTACGTCTGTTTGTGATTTTTTAAAATAAAAAAAAAACGATCAAAATATGTCGTTTTTAGCCTATTTGCTAATTATTATAATTTTTTTCAAATCCAGGACCTGATAGAAAAATGTGGTTTTTAGATTATTATTAAAGAACGTTAGTTGCGTTTAAAACAAGTATCGCCTTTTGTCTTACGTCTTTTTGTGATTTTTTAAAATAAAAAAACGATCAAAATATATCGTTTTTAGCTTATTTGCTAATTATTATTATTTTTTTCAAATCCAGGAACTGATAGAAAAATGTGGTTTTTAGATTATTATTAAAGACCGTTAGCTGCGTTCAAAAGAAGTATCGCCTTTTGTCTTACGTCTGGTTGTTATTTTTTAAAACAAAAAAATCGATAAGAATATGTAGTTTTTAGCCTATTAGCTAATTATTATTATTTTTTTCAAATTCAGGAACTGATAAAAAGATGTGGTTTTTAGATTATTATTAAAAAACGTTAGCTGCGTTCAAAACAAGTATCGCCCTTTGTCTTACGTCTGTTTGTGATTTTTCGAAATAAAAAAAATGATCAAAATATGTCGTTTTTAGCCTATTTACTAATTATTATTATTTTTTTCAAATCCAGGAACTGATAGAAAAATGTGGTTTTTAGATTATTATTAAAGAACGTTAGCTGCGTTCAAAAGAAGTATCGCCTTTTGTCTTACGTCTGGTTGTTATTTTTTAAAACAAAAAAATCGATAAGAATATGTAGTTTTTAGCCTATTAGCTAATTATTATTATTTTTTGCAAATCCAGGAACTGATAAAAAGATGTGGTTTTTAGATTATTATAAAAAAACCTTAGCTGCGTTTAAAACAAGTATTGCCTTTTGTCTTACGTCTGTTTGTTATTTTTTTAAATCAAAACACCGATAAAAATATGTCATTTTTAGCCTATTCGCTAATTATTATTATTTTTTGCAAATCCAGGAACTGATAAAAAGATGTGGTTTTTAGATAATTATTAGAAAACGTTAGCTGCGTTCAAAACAAGTATTGCCTTTTGTCTTACGTCTTTTTGTTATTTTTCAAAATAAAAAATCCCATAAAAATATTTCGTTTTTAGCCTATTCGCTAATTATTATTATTTTTGCAAATCCAGGAATTGATAGAAAAATGTGGTTTTTAGATTATTATTAAAAAACGATAACTGCGTTCAAAACAATTATCGCCTTTTGTCTTACGTCTGTTTGTTATTTTTTAAAATCAAAAAACCGATAAAAATATGTCATTTTTAGCCTATTCGCTAATTATTATTATTTTTTGCAAATCCAGGAACTGATAAAAAGATCTGGATTTAGATTATTATTAAAAAACGTTAGCTGCGTTCAAAAAAAGTATTGCCTTTTGTCTTACGTCTGTTTGTTATTTTCTAAAATCAAAAAACCGATAAAAATATGTGAATATTAGCCTAATCGCTAATTATTATTATTTTTTTCAAATCCAGGAACTGATAGAAAAATGTGGTTTCTAGATTTTTATTAAAAAACGTTAGCTGCGTTCAAAACAAGTATTGCCTTTTTTCTTACGTATGTTTGTGATTTTTTAAAATCAAAAAACCGATAAAAATATGTCGTTTTTAGCCTATTAGTAAATTATTATTATTTTTGCAAATCCAGGAACTGATGGAATGATGTGGTTTTTAGATTATTATTAAAAAACGTTCGCTGCGTTCAAAACATTTATCGCCCTTTGTCTTACGTCTGTTTGTGATTTTTTAAAATAAAATAAAAACGATCAAAATATGTCGTTTTTAGCCTATTTGCTAATTATTATAACTTTTTTCAAATCCAGGAACTGATAGAAAAATGTGGTATTTAGATTATTATTAAAGAACGTTAGCTGCGTTCAAAACAAGTATCGCCCTTTGTCTTACGTCTGTTTGTGATTTTTCGAAATAAAAAAAATGATCAAAATATGTCGTTTTTAGCCTATTTGCTAATTCTTATTATTTTTTTCAAATCCAGGAACTGATAGAAAAATGTGGTTTTTAGATTATTATTAAAGAACGTTAGCTGCGTTCAAAACAAGTATCGCCTTTTGTCTTACGTCTGTTTGTGATTTTTTAAAATAAAAAAAAAACAATCAAAATATGTCGTTTTTAGCCTATTTGCTAATTATTATTATTTTTTTCAAATCCAGGAACTGATAGAAAAATGTGGTTTTTAGATTATTATTAAAGAACGTTAGCTGCGTTCAAAACAAGTATCGCCTTTTGTCTTACGTCTTTTTGTGATTTTTTAAAATAAAAAAAACGATCAAAATATATCGTTTTTAGCTTATTTGCTAATTATTATTATTTTTTTCAAATCCAGGACCTGATAGAAAAATGTGGTTTTTAGATTATTATTAAAGACCGTTAGCTGCGTTCAAAAGAAATATCGCCTTTTGTCTTACGTCTTTTTGTTATTTTTCAAAATAAAAAAACCCATAAAAATATTTCGTTTTTAGCCTATTCGCTAATTATTATTATTTTTGCAAATCCAGGAATTGATAGAAAAATGTGGTTTTTAGATTATTATTAAAAAACGATAACTGCGTTCAAAACAAGTATCGCCTTTTGTCTTACGTCTGTTTGTTATTTTTTAAAATCAAAAAACCGATAAAAATATGTCATTTTTAGCCTATTCGCTAATTATTATTATTTTTTGCAAATCCAGGAACTGATAGAAAAATGTGGTTTCTAGATTTTTATTAAAAAACGTTAGCTGCGTTCAAAACAAGTATCGCCTTTTTTTTTACGATTGTTTGTGATTTTTTAAAATCAAAAAACCGATAAAAATATGTCGTTTTTAGCCTATTTGCTAATTATTATTATTTTTTTCAAATCCAGGAACTGATAGAAAAATGTGGTTTTTAGATTATTATTAAAGAACGTTAGCTGCGTTTAAAACAAGTATTGCCTTTTGTCTTACGTCTGTTTGTTTTTTTTTTAAATCAAAAAACCGATAAAAATATGTCATTTTTAGCCTATTCGCTAATTATTATTATTTTTTGCAAATCCAGGAACTGATAAAAAGATCTGGATTTAGATTATTATTAAAAAACGTTAGCTGCGTTCAAAAAAAGTATTGCCTTTTGTCTTACGTCTGTTTGTTATTTTCTAAAATCAAAAAACCGATAAAAATATGTGAATATTAGCCTATTCGCTAATTATTATTATTTTTGCAAATCCAGGAATTGATAGAAAAATGTGGTTTGTAGATAATTATTAAAAAACGATAGCTGCGTTTAAAACAAGTATCGCCTTTTGTCTTACGTCTGTTTGTTATTTTTTAAAATCAAAAAACCGATAAAAATATGTCATTTTTAGCCTATTCGCTAATTATTATTATTTTTTGCAAATCCAGGAACTGATAAAAAGATCTGGATTTAGATTATTATTAAAAAACGTTAGCTGCGTTCAAAAAAAGTATTGCCTTTTGTCTTACGTCTGTTTGTTATTTTCTAAAATCAAAAAACCGATAAAAATATGTGAATATTAGCCTAATCGCTAATTATTATTATTTTTTTCAAATCCAGGAACTGATAGAAAAATGTGGTTTCTAGATTTTTATTAAAAAACGTTAGCTGCGTTCAAAACAAGTATCGCCTTTTATCTTACGTATGTTTGTGATTTTTTAAAATCAAAAAACCGATAAAAATATGTCGTTTTTAGCCTATTAGTAAATTATTATTATTTTTGCAAATCCAGGAACTGATGGAATGATGTGGTTTTTAGATTATTATTAAAAAACGTTAGCTGCGTTCAAAACATTTATCGCCCTTTGTCTTACGTCTGTTTGTGATTTTTTAAAATAAAATAAAAACGATCAAAATATGTCGTTTTTAGCCTAATCGCTAATTATTATAATTTTTTTCCAATCCAGGAAATGATAGAAAAATGTGGTATTTAGATTATTATTAAAGAACGTTAGCTGCGTTCAAAACAAGTATCGCCCTTTGTCTTACGTCTGTTTGTGATTTTCCCTAATAAAAAAAATGATCAAAATATGTCGTTTTTAGCCTATTTGCTAATTCTTATTATTTTTTTCAAATCCAGGAACTGATAGAAAAATGTGGTTTTTAGATTATTATTAAAGAACGTTAGCTGCGTTCAAAACAAGTATCGCCTTTTGTCTTACGTCTGTTTGTGATTTTTTAAAATAAAAAAAAAAACAATCAAAATATGTCGTTTTTAGCCTATTTGCTAATTATTATTATTTTTTTCAAATCCAGGAACTGATAGAAAAATGTGGTTTTTAGATTATTATTAAAGAACGTTAGCTGCGTTCAAAACAAGTATCGCCTTTTGTCTTACGTATGTTTGTGATTTTTTAAAATCAAAAAACCGATAAAAATATGTCGTTTTTAGCCTATTTGCTAATTATTATTATTTTTTTCAAATCCAGGAACTGATAGAAAAATGTGGTTTTTAGATTATTATTAAAGAAAGTTAGCTGCGTTTAAAACAAGTATTGCCTTTTGTCTTACGCCTGTTTGTATCTTTAAAAAACCGATAAAAATATGTCGTTTTTAGGCTATTCGCTAATTATTATTATTTTTTGCAAATCCAGGAACTGATAAAAAGATGTGGTTTCTAGATTATTATTAAAAAACGTTAGCTGCGTTCAAAACAAGTGTTGCTTTTTGTCTTACGTCTTTTTGTTATTTTTCAAAATAAAAAAACCGATAAAAATATTTCGTTTTTAGCCTATTCGCTAATTATTATTATTTTTGCAAATCCAGGAACTGATAGAAAAATGTGGATTTTAGATTATTATTACAAAACGTTAGCTGCGTTCAAAACAAGTATCGCCTTTTGTCTTACGTCTGTTTGTTATTTTCTAAAATCAAAAAACCGATAAAAATATGTCGATTTTAGCCTAATCGCTAATTATTATTATTTTTTTCAAATCCAGGAAATGATAGAAAAATGTGGTTTTTAGATTATTATTAAAAACCCTTAGCTGCGTTCAAAACAAGTATCGCCCTTTGTCTTACGTCTGTTTGTGATTTTGTAAAATAAAAAAAACGATCAAAATATGTCGTTTTTAGCCTATTTGCTAATTATTATAATTTTTTCCAAATCCAGGAACTGATAGAAAAATGTGGTTTTTAGATTATTATTAAAGAACGTTAGCTGCGTTCAAAACAAGTATCGCCCTTTGTCTTAGGTCTCTTTGTGATTTTTTAAAATAAAAAAAAAAAACAATCAAAATATGTCGTTTTTAGCCTATTTGCTAATTATTATTATTTTTTTCAAATCCAGGAACTGATAGAAAAATGTGGTTTTTAGATTATTATTAAAGAACGTTAGCTGCGTTCAAAACAAGTATAGCCTTTTGTCTTACGTCTTTTTGTGATTTTTTAAAATAAAAAAAACCATCAAAATATATCGTTTTTAGCTTATTTGCTAATTATTATTATTTTTTTCAAATCCAGAAACTGATAGAAAAATGTGGTTTTTAGATTATTATTAAAGTCCTTTAGCTGCGTTCAAAAGAAGTATCGCCTTTTGTCTTACGTCTGGTTGTTATTTTTTAAAACAAAAAAATCGATAAGAATATGTCGTTTTTAGCCTATTAGCTAATTATTATTATTCTTTGCAAATCCAGGAACTGATAAAAAGATCTGGTTTTTAGATTATTATTAAAGAACGTTAGCTGCGTTTAAAACAAGTATTGCCTTTTGCCTTACGTCTGTTTGTTTTTTTTTTAAATCAAAAAACCGATAAAAATATGTCATTTTTAGCCTATTCGCTAATTATTATTATTTTTTGCAAATCCAGGAACTGATAAAAAGATCTGGATTTAGATAATTATTAAAAAACGATAGCTGCGTTCAAAACAAGTATCGCCTTTTGTCTTACGTCTGTTTGTTATTTTTTAAAATCAAAAAACCGATAAAAATATGTCATTTTTAGCCTATTCGCTAATTATTATTATTTTTTGCAAATCGAGGAACTGATAAAAAGATCTGGATTTAGAGTATTATTAAAAAACGTTAGCTGCGTTCAAAAAAAGTATTGCCTTTTGTCTTACGTCTGTTTTTTATTTTCTAAAATCAAAAAACCGATAAAAATATGTGAATATTAGCCTAATCGCTAATTATTATTATTTTTTTCAAATCCAGGAACTGATAGAAAAATGTGGTTTCTAGATTTTTATTAAAAAACGTTAGCTGCGTTCAAAACAATTATTGCCTTTTGTCTTACGTCTGTTTGTTATTTTTTAAAATAAAAAAACCGATAAAAATATGTCATTTTTAGTCTATTCGCTAATTATTATTATTTTTTGCAAATCCAGGAACTGATGGAATGATGTGGTTTTTAGATTATTATTACAAAACATTAGCTGCCTTCAAAACAAGTATCGCCTTTTTTCTTACGATTGTTTGTGATTTTTTAAAATCAAAAAACCGATAAAAATATGTCGTTTTTAGCCTATTTGCTAATTATTATTATTTTTTTCAAATCCAGGAACTGATAGAAAAATGTGGTTTTTAGATTATTATTAAAGAACATTAGCTGCGTTCAAAACAAGTATTGCCTTTTGTCTTACGTCTGTTTGTATCTTTAAAAAACCGATAAAAATATGTCGTTTTTAGGCTATTTGCTAATTATTATTATTTTTTGCAAATCCAGGAACTGATAAAAAGATGTAGTTTCTAGATTATTATTAAAAAACGTTAGCTGCGTTCAAAACACGTGTTGCTTTTTGTCTTACGACTTTTTGTTATTTTTCAAAATAAAAAAACCGATAAAAATATTTCGTTTTTAGCCTATTAGCTAATTATTATTATTTTTTGCAAATCCGGGAACTGATAAAAAAATGTGGTTTTTAGATTATTATAAAAAAACCTTAGCTGCGTTCAAAACAAGTATTGCCTTTTGTCTTACGTCTGATTGTTATTTTTTAAAATCAAAAAACCGATAAAAATATATCATTTTTAGCCTATTCGCTAATTATTATTATTTTTTGCAAATCCAGGAACTGACAAAAATATGTGGTTTTTAGATTATTATTAAAAAACGTTAGCTGCGTTCAAAACAAGTATTGCCTTTTGTCTTACGTCTTTTTGTTATTTTTCAAAATAAAAAAACCGATAAAAATATTTCGTTTTTAGCCTATTCGCTAATTATTATTATTTTTTTCAAATCCAGGAACTGATAGAAAAATGTGGTTTTTAGATTATTATTACAAAACGTTAGCTGCGTTCAAAACAAGTATCGCCTTTTGCCTTACGTCTGTTTGTTATTTTTTAAAATCAAAAAACCGATAGAAATATGTCATTTTTAGCCATTCGCTAATTATTATTATTTTTTTCAAATCCAGGAACTGATAGAAAAATGTGGTTTGTAGATTATTATTAAAAAACGTTAGCTGCGTTCAAAACAAGTATCGCCCTTTATCTTACGTCTGTTTGTGACTTTTTAAAATAAAACAAACGATCAAAATAAGTCGTTTTTAGCCTATTTGCTAATTATTATTATTTTTTTCAAATCCAGGAACTGATAGAAAAATGTGGTTTTTAGATTATTATTAAAGAACGTTAGCTGCGTTAAAAACAAGTATCACCTTGTGTCTTACGTCTTTTTGGAATTTTTTAAAATAAAAAAAACCGATAAAAATTTTAGCCTATTCGCTAATTATTATTATTTATTGCAAATCCCGGAACTGATAGAAAAAAGTGGTTTTTAGATTATTATTAAAGAACATTAGCTGCGTTCAAAACAAGTATCGCCCTTTGTCTTACGTCTGTTTGTGATTTTTTAAAATAAAAAAAAAATCAAAATGTGTCGTTTTTAGCCTATATGCTAATTATTATTATTTTTTTCAAATCCAGGAACTGATAGAAAAATGTGGTGTTTAGATTATTATTAAAGAACGTTAGCTACGTTCAAAACAAGTATCGCTCTTTGTCTTACGTCTGTTTGAGATTTTTTGAAATAAAAAAAACGATCAAAATATGTCGTTTTTAGCCTATTAGCTAAATATTATTATTTTTTTCAAATCCAGGAACTGATAGAAAAATGTGGTTTTTAGATTATTATTAAAGAACGTTAGCTGCGTTCAAAACAAGTATAGCCCTTTGTCTTACGTCTGGTTGTGATTTTTTGAAATAAAAAAAAACGATCAAAATATGTCGTTTTTACCCTATTTGCTAATTATTATTATTTTTTTCAAATCCAGGAACTGATAGAAAAATGTGGTTTTTAGATTATTATTAAAGAACGTTAGCTGCGTTCAAAACAAGTATCGCCGTTTGTCTTACGTCTGTTTGTGTTTTTTTAAAATAAAAAAAACGATCAAAATATGTCGTTTTTAGCCTATTAGCTAAACATTATTATTTTTTTCAAATCCAGGAACTGATAGAAAAATGTGGTTTTTAGATTGTTATTAAAGAACGTTAGCTGCGTTCAAAACAAGTATAGCCCTTTGTCTTACGTCTGTTTGTGATTTTTTGAAATAAAAAAAACGATCAAAATATGTCGTTTTTAGCCTATTAGCTAAATATTATTATTTTTTTCAAATCCAGGAACTGATAGAAAAATGTGGTTTTTAGATTATTATTAAAGAACGTTAGCTGCGTTCAAAACAAGTATCGCCCTTTATCTTACGTCTGTTTGTGATTTTTTAAAATAAAAAAAAAATCAAAATATGTCGTTTTTAGCCTATTTGCTAATTATTATTATTTTTTTCAAATCCAGGAACTGATAGAAAAATGTGGTGTTTAGATTATTATTAAAGAACGTTAGCTGCGTTCAAAACAAGTATCGCCCTTTGTCTTACGTCTGTTTGTGATTTTTTAAAATAAAAAAAACGATCAAAATAAGTCGTTTTTAGCCTATTAGCTAAATATTATTATTTTTTTCAAATCCAGGAACTGATAGAAAAATGTGGTTTTTAGATTATTATTAAAGAACGTTAGCTGCGTTCAAAACAAGTATAGCCCTTTGTCTTACGTCTGTTTGTGATTTTTTGAAATAAAAAAAAACGATCAAAATATGTCGTTTTTACCCTATTTGCTAATTATTATTATTTTTTTCAAATCCAGGAACTGATAGAAAAATGTGGTTTTTAGATTATTATTAAAGAACGTTAGCTGCGTTCAAAACAAGTATCGCCCTTTGTCTTACGTCTGTTTGAGATTTTTTAAAATAAAAAAAAAAAACGATCAAAATATGTCGTTTTTAGCCTATTTGCTAATTATTATTATTTTTTTCAAATCCAGGAACTGATAGAAAAATGTGGCTTTTAGATTATTATCAAAAAACAACAACAAATATCGCCCTTTGCCTTACGTCTGTTTGTTATTTTCTTAAATCAAAAAACCGATAAAAATATGTCGATTTTAGCCTAATCGCTAATTATTATTATTTTTTTCAAATCCAGGAACTGATAGAAAAATGTGGTTTTTAGATTATTATTAAAAAATCTTAGATGCGTTCAAAACAAGTTTCGCCCTTTGTCTTACGTCTGTTTGTGATTTTTTAAAATAAAAAAAAAAACGATCAAAATATGTCGTTTTTAGCCTATTTGCTAATTATTATAATTTTTTTCAAATCCAGGAACTGATAGAAAAATGTGGCTTTTAGATCATTATTAAAAAACGTTAGCTGCGTTCAAAATAAATATCGCCTTTTGTCTTACGTCTGTTTGTTATTTTTTAAAATCAAAAAACCGATAAAAATATGTCGATTTTAGCCTAATCGCTAATTATTATTATTTTTTTCAAATCCAGGAACTGATAGAAAAATGTGGTTTTTGAATTATTATTAAAAAACCTTAGCTGCGTTCAAAACAAGTATCGCCCTTTGTCTTACGTCTGTTTGTGATTTTCTAAAATCAAAAACCCGATGAAAATATGTCGATTTTAGCCTAATCGCTAATTATTATTATTTTTTCAAATCCAGGAACTGATAGAAAAATGTGGTTTTTAGATTATTATTAAAAAACCTTAGAACAAATATCGCCCTTTGTCTTACGTCTGTTTGTGATTTTTTAAAATAAAAAAAATAATCAAAATATGTCGTTTTTAGCCTATTTGCTAATTATTATAATTTTTTTAAAATCCAGGAACTGATAGAAATATGTGGTTTTTAGATTATTATTAAAGAACGTTAGCTGCGTTCAAAACAAGTATCGCTTTTTGTCTTACGTCTGCTTGTTATTTTTTAAAATAAAAAAAAACGATCAAAATATGTCGTTTTTAGCCTATTTGCTAATTATTATTATTTTTTTCAAATCCAGGAACTGATAGAAAAATGTGGGTTTTAGATTATTATTAAAAAACATTAGCTGCGTGCAAAACAAGTATCGCCTTTTGTCTTACGTCTGTTTGTTATTTTCTAAAATCAAAAAACCGATAAAAATATGTCGATTTTAGCCTAATCGCTAATTATTATTATTTTTTTCAAATCCAGGAAATGATAGAAAAATGTGGTTTTTAGATTATTATTAAAAACCCTTAGCTGCGTTCAAAACAAGTATCGCCCTTTGTCTTACGTCTGTTTGTGATTTTGTAAAATAAAAAAAACGATCAAAATATGTCGTTTTTAGCCTATTTGCTAATTATTATAATTTTTTCCAAATCCAGGAACTGATAGAAAAATGTGGTTTTTAGATTATTATTAAAGAACGTTAGCTGCGTTCAAAACAAGTATCGCCTTTTGTCTTACGTCTGTTTGTTATTTTTTTAAATAAAATAATCGATAAAAATATGTCGTTTTTAGCCTATTAGCTAATTATTATTATTTTTTTCAAATCCAGGAACAGATAAAAAGATGTGGTTTTTAGATTATTATAAAAAAACCTTAGCTGAGTTTAAAACAAGTATTGCCTTTTGTCTTACGTCTGTTTGTTATTTTTTAAAATCAAAAAACCGATAAAAATATGTCATTTTGAGCCTATTCGCTAATTATTATTATTTTTTGCAAATCCAGGAACTGATAAAAAGATGTGGTTTTTAGATTATTATTAAAAAACGTTAGCTGCGTTCAAAACAGGTATTGCCTTTTGTCTGACGTCTTTTTGTTATTTTTCAAAATAAAAAAACCGATAAAAATATTTCGTTTTTAGCCTATTCGCTAATTATTATTATTTTTGCAAATCCAGGAATTGATAGAAAAATGTGGTTTTTAGATTATTATTACAAAACGTTAGCTGCGTTCAAAACAAATATCGCCTTTTGTCTTACGTCTGTTTGTTATTTTTTAAAATCAAAAAACCGATAAAAATATGTCATTTTTAGCCTATTCGCTAATTATTATTATTTTTTTCAAATCCAGGAACTGATAGAAAAATGTGGTTTTTAGATTATTATTAAAAAACCTTAGCTGCGTTCAAAACAAGTATCGCCCTTTGTCTTACGTCTGTTTGTTATTTTTTAAAATAAAAAAAACGATCAAAATATGTCGTTTTTAGCCTATTTGCTATTTATTATTTTTTTTTTCAAATCCAGGAACTGATAGAAAAATGTGGTTTTTAGATTATTATTAAAAAACATTAGCTGCGTGCAAAACAAGTATCGCCTTTTGTCTTACGTCTATTTGTTATTTTCTAAAATCAAAAAACCGATAAAAATATGTCGATTTTAGCCTAATCGCTAATTATTATTATTTTTTTCAAATCCAGGAAATGATAGAAAAATGTGGTTTTTAGATTATTATTAAAGAACGTAAGCTGCGTACAAAACAAGTATCGCCTTTTGTCTTACTTCTGTTTGTTATTTTTTAAAATAAAAAAATCGATAAAAATATGTCGCTTTTAGCCTATTAGCTAATTATTATTATTTTTTGCAAATCCAGGAACTGATAAAAAGATGTGGTTTTTAGATTATTATAAAAAAACCTTAGCTGAGTTTAAAACAATTATTGCCTTTTGTCTTACGTCTGTTTGTGATTTTTTAAAATCAAAAAACCGATAAAAATATGTCGTTTTTAGCCTATTTGCTAATTATTATTATTTTTTTCAAATCCAGGAACTGATAGAAAAATGTGGTTTTTAGATTATTATTAAAGAACATTAGCTGCGTTCAAAACAAGTATTGCCTTTTGTCTTACGTCTGTTTGTATCTATAAAAAACCGATAAAAATATGTCGTTTTTAGGCTATTTGCTAATTATTATTATTTTTTGCAAATCCAGGAACTGATAAAAAGATGTAGTTTCTAGATTATTATTAAAAAACGTTAGCTGCGTTCAAAACACGTGTTGCTTTTTGTCTTACGTCTTTTTGTTATTTTTCAAAATAAAAAAACCGATAAAAATATTTCGTTTTTAGCCTATTCGCTAATTATTATTATTTTTGCAAATCCAGGAATTGATAGAAAAATGTGGTTTTTAGATTATTATTACAAAACGTTAGCTGCGTTCAAAACAAGTATCGCCTTTTGTCTTACGTCTGTTTGTTATTTTTTAAAATCAAAAAAACCGATAGAAATATGTCATTTTTAGCCATTCGCTAATTATTATTATTTTTTTCAAATCCAGGAACTGATAGAAAAATGTGGTTTTTAGATTATTATTAAAAAACGTTAGCTGCGTTCAAAACAAGTATCGCCCTTTATCTTACGTCTGTTTGTGACTTTTTAAAATAAAACAAACGATCAAAATAAGTCGTTTTTAGCCTATTTGCTAATTATTATTATTTTTTTCAAATCCAGGAACTGATAGAAAAATATGGTTTTTAGATTATTATTAAAGAACGTTAGCTGCGTTCAAAACAAGTATCACCTTGTGTCTTACGTCTTTTTGGAATTTTTTAAAATAAAAAAAACCGATAAAAATTTTAGCCTATTCGCTAATTATTATTATTTATTGCAAATCCCGGAACTGATAGAAAAAAGTGGTTTTTAGATTATTATTAAAGAACGTTAGCTGCGTTCAAAACAAGTATCGCCCTTTGTCTTACGTCTGTTTGTGATTTTTTAAAATAAAAAAAAAAATCAAAATGTGTCGTTTTTAGCCTATATGCTAATTATTATTATTTTTTTCAAATCCAGGAACTGATAGAAAAATGTGGTGTTTAGATTATTATTAAAGAACGTTAGCTACGTTCAAAACAAGTATCGTTTTTTGTCTTACGTCTGTTTGAGATTTTTTGAAATAAAAAAAACGATCAAAATATGTCGTTTTTAGCCTATTAGCTAAATATTATTATTTTTTTCAAATCCAGGAACTGATAGAAAAATGTGGTTTTTAGATTATTATTAAAGAACGTTAGCTGCGTTCAAAACAAGTATAGCCCTTTGTCTTACGTCTGTTTGTGATTTTTTGAAATAAAAAAAAACGATCAAAATATGTCGTTTTTACCCTATTTGCTAATTATTATTATTTTTTTCAAATCCAGGAACTGATAGAAAAATGTGGTTTTTAGATTATTATTAAAGAACGTTAGCTGCGTTCAAAACAAGTATCGCCCTTTGTCTTACGTCTGTTTGTGTTTTTTTAAAATAAAAAAAACGATCAAAATATGTCGTTTTTAGCCTATTAGCTAAATATTATTATTTTTTTCAAATCCAGGAACTGATAGAAAAATGTGGTTTTTAGATTATTATTAAAGAACGTTAGCTGCGTTCAAAACAAGTATAGCCCTTTGTCTTACGTCTGTTTGTGATTTTTTGAAATAAAAAAAACGATCAAAATATGTCGTTTTTAGCCTATTAGCTAAATATTATTATTTTTTTCAAATCCAGGAACTGATAGAAAAATGTGGTTTTTAGATTATTATTAAAGAACGTTAGCTGCGTTCAAAACAAGTATCGCCCTTTGTCTTACGTCTGTTTGTGATTTTTTAAAATAAAAAAAAAATCAAAATATGTCGTTTTTAGCCTATTTGCTAATTATTATTATTTTTTTCAAATCCAGGAACTGATAGAAAAATGTGGTGTTTAGATTATTATTAAAGAACGTTAGCTGCGTTCAAAACAAGTATCGCCCTTTGTCTTACGTCTGTTTGTGATTTTTTAAAATAAAAAAAACGATCAAAATAAGTCGTTTTTAGCCTATTAGCTAAATATTATTATTTTTTTCAAATCCAGGAACTGATAGAAAAACGTGGTTTTTAGATTATTATTAAAGAACGTTAGCTGCGTTCAAAACAAGTATAGCCCTTTGTCTTACTTCTGTTTGTGATTTTTTGAAATAAAAAAAAACGATCAAAATATGTCGTTTTTACCCTATTTGCTAATTATTATTATTTTTTTCAAATCCAGGAACTGATAGAAAAATGTGGTTTTTAGATTATTATTAAAGAACGTTAGCTGCGTTCAAAACAAGTATCGTCCTTTGTCTTACGTCTGTTTGAGATTTTTTAAAATAAAAAAAAAACGATCAAAATATGTCGTTTTTAGCCTATTTGCTAATTATTATTATTTTTTTCAAATCCAGGAACTGATAGAAAAATGTGGCTTTTAGATTATTATCAAAAAACAACAACAAATATCGCCTTTTGCCTTACGTCTGTTTGTTATTTTCTAAAATCAAAAAACCGATAAAAATATGTCGATTTTAGCCTAATCGCTAATTATTATTATTTTTTTCAAATCCAGGAACTGATAGAAAAATGTGGTTTTTAGATTATTATTAAAAAATCTTAGATGCGTTCAAAACAAGTTTCACCCTTTGTCTTACGTCTGTTTGTGATTTTTTAAAATAAAAAAAAACGATCAAAATATGTCGTTTTTAGCCTATTTGCTAATTATTATAATTTTTTTCAAATCCAGGAACTGATAGAAAAATGTGGCTTTTAGATCATTATTAAAAAACGTTAGCTGCGTTCAAAATAAATATCGCCTTTTGTCTTACGTCTGTTTGTTATTTTTTAAAATCAAAAAACCGATAAAAATATGTCGATTTTAGCCTAATCGCTAATTATTATTATTTTTTTCAAATCCAGGAACTGATAGAAAAATGAGGTTTTTGAATTATTATTAAAAAACCTTAGCTGCGTTCAAAACAAGTATCGCCCTTTGTCTTACGTCTGTTTGTGATTTTCTAAAATCAAAAACCCGATGAAAATATGTCGATTTTAGCCTAATCGCTAATTATTATTATTTTTTCAAATCCAGGAACTGATAGAAAAATGTGGTTTTTAGATTATTATTAAAAAACCTTAGAACAAATATCGCCCTTTGTCTTACGTCTGTTTGTGATTTTTTAAAATAAAAAAATGATCAAAATATGTCGTTTTTAGCCTATTTGCTAATTATTATAATTTTTTTTAAAATCCAGGAACTGATAGAAATTTGTGGTTTTTAGATTATTATTAAAGAACGTTAGCTGCGTTCAAAACAAGTATCGCTTTTTGTCTTACGTCTGTTTGTTATTTTTTAAAATAAAAAAAAACGATCAAAATATGTCGTTTTTAGCCTATTTGCTAATTATTATTATTTTTTTCAAATCCAGGAACTGATAGAAAAATGTGGATTTTAGATTATTATTAAAAAACATTAGCTGCGTGCAAAACAAGTATCGCCTTTTGTCTTACGTCTGTTTGTTATTTTTTTAAATAAAATAATCGATAAAAATATGTCGTTTTTAGCCTATTAGCTAATTATTATTATTTTTTTCAAATCCAGGAACTGATAAAATGATGTGGTTTTTAGATTGTTATAAAAAAACCTTAGCTGAGTTTAAAACAAGTATTGCCTTTTGTCTTACGTCTGTTTGTTATTTTTTAAAATCAAAAAACCGATAAAAATATGTCATTTTGAGCCTATTCGCTAATTATTATTATTTTTTGCAAATCCAGGAACTGATAAAAAGATGTGGTTTTTAGATTATTATTAAAAAACGTTAGCTGCGTTCAAAACAGGTATTGCCTTTTGTCTGACGTCTTTTTGTTATTTTTCAAAATAAAAAAACCGATAAAAATATTTCGTTTTTAGCCTATTCGCTAATTATTATTATTTTTGCAAATCCAGGAATTGATAGAAAAATGTGGTTTTTAGATTATTATTACAAAACGTTAGCTGCGTTCAAAACAAATATCGCCTTTTGTCTTACGTCTGTTTTTTATTTTTTAATATCAAAAAACCGATAAAAATATGTCATTTTTAGCCTATTCGCTAATTATTATTATTTTTTTCAAATCCAGGAACTGATAGAAAAATGTGGTTTTTAGATTATTATTAAAAAACCTTAGCTGCGTTCAAAACAAGTATCGCCCTTTGTCTTACGTCTGTTTGTGATTTTTTAAAATAAAAAAAATGATCAAAATATGTCGTTTTTAGCCTATTTGCTAATTATTATAATTTTTTTCAAATCCAGGAACTGATAGAAATATGTGGTTTTTAGATTATTATTAAAGAACTTTAGCTGCGTTCAAAACAATTATCGCTTTTTGTCTTACGTCTGTTTGTTATTTTTTAAAATAAAAAAAACGATCAAAATATGTCGTTTTTAGCCTATTTGCTATTTATTATTATTTTTTTCAAATCCAGGAACTGATAGAAAAATGTGGTTTTTAGATTATTATTAAAAAACATTAGCTGCGTGCAAAACAAGTATCGCCTTTTGTCTTACGTCTATTTGTTATTTTCTAAAATCAAAAAACCGATAAAAATATGTCGATTTTAGCCTAATCGCTAATTATTATTATTTTTTGCAAATCCAGGAACTGATAAAAAGATGTGGTTTTTAGATTATTATAAAAAAACCTTAGCTGAGTTTAAAACAATTATTGCCTTTTGTCTTACGTCTGTTTGTTATTTTTTAAAATCAAAAAACCGATAAAAATATGTCATTTTGAGCCTATTCTCTAATTATTATTATTTTTTGCAAATCCAGGAACTGATAAAAAGAAGTGGTTTTTAGATTATTATTAAAAAACGTTAGCTGCGTTCAAAATAGGTATTGCCTTTTGTCTTACGTCTTTTTGTTATTTTTCAAAATAAAAAAACCGATAAAAATATTTCGTTTTTAGCCTATTCGCTAATTATTATTATTTTTGCAAATCCAGGAATTGATAGAAAAATATGGTTTTTAGATTATTATTACAAAACGTTAGCTGCGTTCAAAACAAATATCGCCTTTTGTCTTACGTCTGTTTGTTATTTTTTAAAATCAAAAAACCGATAAAAATATGTCATTTTGAGCCTATTCGCTAATTATTATTATTTTTTTCAAATCCAGGAACTGATAGAAAAATGTGGTTTTTAGATTATTATGAAAAAATCTTAGATGCGTTCAAAACAAGTATCGCTCTTTGTCTTACGTCTGATTTTTTAAAATAAAAAAAAACCATCAAAATATGTCGTTTTTAGCCTATTTGCTAATTATTATAATTTTTTTCAAATCCAGGAACTGATAGAAAAATGTGTCTTTTAGATCATTATTAAAAAACGTTAGCTGCGTTGAAAACAAATATCGCCTTTTGTCTTACGCCTGTTTGTTATTTTTAAAAATCAAAAAACCGATAAAAATATGTCGATTTTAGCCTAATCGCTAATTATTATTATTTTTTTCAAATCCAGGAACTGATAGAAAAATGTGGTTTTTAGATTATTATTAAAAAACCTTAGCTGCGTTCAAAACAAGTATCGCCCTTTGTCTTACGTCTGTTTGTGATTTTTTAAAATAAAAAAAAAAGATCAAAATATGTCGTTTTTAGCCTATTTGCTAATTATTATAATTTTTTTCAAATCCAGGAACTGATAGAAATATGTGGTTTTTAGATTATTATTAAAGAACGTTAGCTGCGTTCAAAACAAGTATCGCTTTTTGTCTTACGTCTGTTTGTTATTTTTTAAAATAAAAAAAACGATCAAAATATGTCGTTTTTAGCCTATTTGCTAATTATTATTATTTTTTTCAAATCCAGGAACTGATAGAAAAATGTGGTTTTTAGCTTATTATTAAAAAACATTAGCTGCGTGCAAAACAAGTATCGCCTTTTGTCTTACGTCTGTTTGTTATTTTCTAAAATCAAAAAACCGATAAAAATATGTCGATTTTAGCCTAATCGCTAATTAGTATTATTTTTTTCAAATCCAGGAACTGATAGAAAAGTGTGGTTTTTAGATTATTATTAAAAACCCTTAGCTGCGTTCAAAACAAGTATCGCTCTTTGTCTTATGTCTGTTTGTGATTTTGTAAAATAAAAAAAACGATCAAAATATGTCGTTTTTAGCCTATTTGCTAATTATTATAATTTTTTCCAAATCCAGGAACTGATAGAAAAATGTGGTTTTTAGATTATTATTAAAGAACGTTAGCTGCGTTCAAAACAAGTATCGCCTTTTGTCTTACGTCTGTTTGTTATTTTTTAAAGTAAAAAAATCGATAAAAATATGTCGTTTTTAGCCTATTAGCTAATTATTATTATTTTTTGCAAATCCAGGAACTGATAAAAAGATGTGGTTTTTAGATTATTATAAAAAAACCTTAGCTGAGTTTAAAACAAGTATTGCCTTTAGTCTTACGTCTGTTTGTTATTTTTTAAAATAAAAAAACCGATAAAAATATGTCATTTTGAGCCTATTCGCTAATTATTATTATTTTTTGCAAATCCAGGAACTGATAAAAAGATGTGGTTTTTAGATTATTATTAAAAACGTTAGCTGCGTTCAAAACAGGTATTGCCTTTTGTCTTACGTCTTTTTGTTATTTTTCAAAATAAAAAAACCGATAAAAATATTTCGTTTTTAGCCTATTCGCTAATTATTATTATTTTTGCAAATCCAGGAATTGATAGAAAAATGTGGTTTTTAGATTATTATTAAAAAACGTTAGCTGCGTTCAAAACAAATATCGCCTTTTGTCTTACGTCTGTTTGTTATTTTTTAAAATCAAAAAACCGATAAAAATATGTCATTTTTAGCCTATTCGCTAATTATTATTATTTTTTTCAAATCCAGGAACTGATAGAAAAATGTGGTTTTTAGATTATTATTAAAAAACGTTAGCTACGTTCAAAACAAGTATCGCCCTTTGTCTTACGTCTGTTTGTGATTTTTTAATATAACTAAAAACGATCAAAATATGTCGTTTTTAGCCTATTTGCTAATTATTATTATTTTTTTCAAATCCAGGAACTAATAGAAAAATGTGGTTTTTAAATTATTATTAAAGAACGTTAGGTGCGTCCAAAACAAGTATCGCCTTTTATCTTACGTCTGTTTGTTATTTTTTTAAATAAAAAAATCTATAAAAATATGTCGTTTTTAGCCTATTAGCTAATTGTTATTATTTTTTGCAAATCCAGGAACTGATAAAAAGATGTGGTTTTTAGATTATTATAAAAAAACCTTAGCTGCGTTCAAAACATGTATTGCCTTTTGTCTTACGTCTGTTTGTTATTTTTTAAAATCAGAAAAGCGATAAAAATATATAATTTTTAGCCTATTCGCTAATTATTACTATTTTTTGCAAATCCAGGAACTGATAAAAAGATGTGGCTTTTAGATTATTATTAAAAAACGTTAGCTGCGTTCAAAACAAGTATTGCCTTTTGTCTTACGTCTTTTTGTTATTTTTCAAAATAAAAAAGCCGATAAAAATATTTCGTTTTTAGCCTATTCGCTAATTATTATTATTTTTGCAAATCCAGGAATTGATAGAAAAATGTGGTTTATAGATTATTATTACAAAACGTTAGCTGCGTTCAAAACAAGTATCGCCTTTTGTCTTACGTCTGTTTGTTATTTTTTAAAATCAAAAAACCGATAAAAATATGTCGATATTAGCCTAATCGCTAATTATTATTATTTTTTTCAAATCCAGGAACTGATAGAAAAATGCGGTTTTTAGATTATTATTAAAAAACATTAGCTGCGTTCAAAACAAGTATCGCCCTTTGTCTTACGTCTGTTTGTTATTTTATAAAATCAAAAAACCGATAAAAAAATGTCATTTTTAGCCTATTCGCTAATTATTATTATTTTTTGCAAAACCAGGAACTGATAAAAAGATCTGGATTTAGATTATTATTAAAAAACGTTAGCTGCGTTCAAAAAAAGTATCGCCTTTTGTCTTACGTCTGTTTGTTATTTTCTAAAATCAAAAAACCGATACAAATATGTCGTTTTTAGCCTATTCGCTAATTATTATTATTTTTTGCAAATCCAGGAATTGATGAAAAGATGTGGTTTTTTTTAGATTATTATTAAAAAACGTTAGATGCGTTCAAAACAAGTATTTCCTTTTGTCTTACGCCTTTTTGTTATTAGTTAATTATTATTATTTTTGCAAATCCAGAAACTGATAGAAAAATGTGGTTTTTAGGTTATTACTAAAAAACGTTAGCTGCGTTTAAAACAAGTATCGCCTTTTGTCTTACGTCTGTTTGTTATTTTCCAAAATCAAAAAATCGATAAAAATATGTCGTTTTTAGCCTATTCGCTAATTATTATTATTTTTTGCAAATCCAGGAACTGATAAAAAGATGTGGTTTTTAGATTATTATTAAAAAACTTTAGCTGCGTTCAAAACAAGTATCGCCTTTTATCTTACGTTTTTTCGTTATGTTTTTAAATAAAAAAATCGATAAAAATATGTCGTTTTTAGCCTATTAGCTAATTATTATTATTTTTTGCAAATCCGGGAACTGATAAAAAGATGTGGTTTTTAGATTATTATAAAAAAACCTTAGCTGCGTTTAAAACAAGTATTGCCTTTTGTCTTACGTCTGATTGTTATTTTTCAAAATAAAAAAGCCGATAAAAATATTTCGTTTTTAGCCTATTCGCTAATTATTATTATTTTTGCAAATCCAGGAATTGATAGAAAAATGTGGCTTTTAGATTATTATTAAAAAACGTTAGCTGCGTTCAAAACAAATATCGCCTTTTGTCTAACGTCTGTTTGTTATTTTTTAAAATCAAAAAACCGATAAAAATATGTCGATATTAGCCTAATCGCTAATTATTATTATTTTTTTCAAATCCAGGAACTGATAGAAAAATGTGGTTTTTAGATTATTATTAAAAAACATTAGCTGCGTTCAAAACGAGTATCGCCTTTTGTCTTACGTCTGTTTGTTATTTTCTAAAATCAAAAAACCGATAAAAATATGTCGATTTTAGCCTAATCGCTAATTATTATTATTTTTTTCAAATCCAGGAACTGATAGAAAAATGTGGTCTTTAGATTATTATTAAAAAATCTTAGATGCGTTCAAAACAAGTATCGCCCTTTGTCTTACGTCTGATTTTTTTAAATAAAAAAAAAACGATCAAAATATGTCGTTTTTAGCCTATTTGCTAATTATTATAATTTTTTTCAAATCCAGGAACTGATAGAAAAATGTGTCTTTTAGATCATTATTAAAAAACGTTAGCTGCGTTCAAAACAAATATTGCCTTTTGTCTTACGTCTGTTTGTTATTTTTTAAAATCAAAAAACCGATAAAAATATGTCGATTTTAGCCTAATCGCTAATTATTATTATTTTTTTCAAATCCAGGAACTGATAGAAAAATGTGGTTTTTAGATTATTATTAAAAAACCTTCGCTGCGTTCAAAACAAGTATCGCCCTTTGTCTTACGTCTGTTTGTGATTTTTTAAAATAAAAAAAACGATCAAAATATGTCGTTTTTAGCCTATTTGCTAATTATTATAATTTTTTTCAAATCCAGGAACTGATAGAAATATGTGGTTTTTAGATTATTATTAAAGAACGTTAGCTGCGTTCAAAACAAGTATCGCTTTTTGTCTTACGTCTGTTTGTTATTTTTTAAAATAAAAAAAACGATCAAAATATGTCGTTTTTAGCCTATTTGCTAATTATTATTATTTTTTTCAAATCCAGGAACTGATAGAAAAATGTGGTTTTTAGATTATTATTAAAAAACATTAGCTGCGTGCAAAACAATTATCGCCTTTTGTCTTACGTCTGTTTGTTATTTTCTAAAATCAAAAGACCGATAAAAATATGTCGATTTTAGCCTAATCGCTAATTATTATTATTTTTTTCAAATCCAGGAACTGATAGAAAAATGTGGTTTTTAGATTATTATTAAAAACCCTTAGCTGCGTTCAAAACAAGTATCGCTCTTTGTCTTACGTCTGTTTGTGATTTTGTAAAATAAAAAAAACGATCAAAATATGTCGTTTTTAGCCTATTTGCTAATTATTATAATTTTTTCCAAATCCAGGAACTGATAGAAAAATGTGGTTTTTAGATTATTATTAAAAAACGTTAGCTGCGTTCAAAACAAGTATCGCCTTTTGTCTTACGTCTGTTTGTTATTTTTTAAAATAAAAAAATCGATAAAAATATGTCGTTTTTAGCCTATTAGCTAATTATTATTATTTTTTGCAAATCCAGGAACTGATAAAAAGATGTGGTTTTTAGATTATTATAAAAGAAACCTTAGCTGAGTTTAAAACAAGTATTGCCTTTTGTCTTACGTCTGTTTGTTATTTTTTAAAATCAAAAAACCGATAAAAATATGTCATTTTGAGCCTATTCGCTAATTATTATTATTTTTTGCAAATCCAGGAACTGATAAAAAGATGTGGTTTTTAGATTATTATTAAAAAACGTTAGCTGCGTTCAAAACAGGTATTGCCTTTTGTCTTACGTCTTTTTGTTATTTTTCAAAATAAAAAAACCGATAAAAATATTTCGTTTTTAGCCTATTCGCTAATTATTATTATTTTTGCAAATCCAGGAATTGATAGAAAAATGTGGTTTTTAGATTATTATTAAAAAACGTTAGCTGCGTTCAAAACAAATATCGCCTTTTGTCTTACGTCTGTTTGTTATTTTTTAAAATCAAAAAACCGATAAAAATATGTCATTTTTAGCCTATTCGCTAATTATTATTATTTTTTTCAAATCCAGGAACTGATAGAAAAATGTGGTTTTTAGATTATTATTAAAAAACGTTAGCTGCGTTCAAAACAAGTATCGCCCTTTGTCTTACGTCTGTTTGTAATTTTTTAAAATAACTAAAAACGATCAAAATATGTCGTTTTTAGCCTATTTGCTAATTATTATTATTTTTTTAAAATCCAGGAACTGATAGAAAAATGTGGTTTTTAGATTATTATTAAAGAACGTTAGCTGCGTTCAAAACGAGTATCGCCTTTTATCTTACGTCTTTTTGTTATTTTTTTAAATAAAAAAATCGATAAAAATATATCATTTTTAACCTATTCGCTAATTATTATTATTTTTTGCAAATCCAGGAACTGACAAAAATATGTGGTTTTTAGATTATTATTAAAAAACGTTAGCTGCGTTCAAAACAAGTATTGCCTTTTGTCTTACGTCTTTTTGTTATTTTTCAAAATAAAAAAACCGATAAAAATATTTCGTTTTTAGCCTATTCGCTAATTATTATTATTTTTGCAAATCCAGGAATTGATAGAAAAATGTGCTCTTTAGATTATTATTAAAAGACGATAGCTGCGTTCACAACAAGTATCGCCTTTTGTCTTACGTCTGTTTGTTATTTTTTTAAATCAAAAAATCGATAAAAATATGTCATTTTTAGCCTATTCGCTAATTATTATTATTTTTTGCAAATCCAGGAACTGATAAAAAGATGTGGTTTTTAGATTATTATTAAAAAATGTTAACTGCGTTCAAAACAATTATTGCCTTTTGTTTTACCTCTGTTTGTTATTTTTTAAAATAAAAAAACCGATAAAAATATATCGTTTTTAGCCTATTCGCTAATTATTACAATTTTTTGCAAATCTAGGAACTGATAAAAAGATGTGGTTTTTAGATTATTATTAAAAAGTGTTAGCTGAGTTCAAACCAAGTATTGCCTTTTGCCTTACGTCTGTTTGTTATTTTTTTAAATAAAAAACCGATAAAACTATTTCGTTTTTAGCCTATTCGCTAATTATTATTATTTTTGCAAATCCAGGAATTGATAGAAAAATGTGGTTCTAGATTATTATTAAAAAACGATAGCTGCGTTCAAAACAAGTATCGCCCTTTGTCTTACGTCTGTTTGTTATTTTCTAAAATCAAAAAACCGATAAAAATATGTCATTTTTAGCATATTCTCAAATTATTATTATTTTTTGCAAATACAGGAACTGATAAAAAGATCTGGATATAGATTATTATTAAAAAAACGTTAGCTGCGTTCAAAAAAAATATTGCCTTTTGTCTTACGTCTGTTTGTTATTTTCTAAAATCAAAAAACCGATAAAAATATGTCGATATTAGCCTAATCGCTAATTATTATTATTTTTTTCAAATCCAGGAACTGATAGAAAAATGTGGTTTCTAGATTATTATTAAAGAACGTTAGCTGCGTTCAAAACAAGTATCGCCTTTTGTCTTACGTCTTTTTGTGATTTTTTAAAATAAAAAAAAATCGATCAAAATATGTCGTTTTTAGCCTATTTGCTAATTATTATTATTTTTTTCAAATCCAGGAACTGATAGAAAAATGTGGTTTTTAGATTATTATTAAAAAACATTAGCTGCGTGCAAAACAAGTATCGCCTTTTGTCTTACGTCTGTTTGTTATTTTCTAAAATCAAAAGACCGATAAAAATATGTCGATTTTAGCCTAATCGCTAATTATTATTATTTTTTTCAAATCCAGGAACTAATAGAAAAATGTGGTTTTTAGATTATTATTAAAAACCCTTAGCTGCGTTCAAAACAAGTATCGCTCTTTGTCTTACGTCTGTTTGTGATTTTGTAAAATAAAAAAAACGATCAAAATATGTCGTTTTTAGCCTATTTGCTAATTATTATAATTTTTTCCAAATCCAGGAACAGATAGAAAAATTTGGTTTTTAGATTATTATTAAAAAACGTTAGCTGCGTTCAAAACAAGTATCGCCTTTTGTCTTACGTCTGTTTGTTATTTTTTAAAATAAAAAAATCGATAAAAATATGTCGTTTTTAGCCTATTAGCTAATTATTATTATTTTTTGCAAATCCAGGAACTGATAAAAAGATGTGGTTTTTAGATTATTATAAAAAAAACCTTAGCTGAGTTTAAAACAAGTATTGCCTTTTGTCTTACGTCTGTTTGTTATTTTTTAAAATCAAAAAACCGATAAAAATATGTCATTTTGAGCATATTCGCTAATTATTATTATTTTTTGCAAATCCAGGAACTGATAAAAAGATGTGGTTTTTAGATTATTATTAAAAAACGTTAGCTGCGTTCAAAACAGGTATTGCCTTTTGTCTTACGTCTTTTTGTTATTTTTCAAAATAAAAAAACCGATAAAAATATTTCGTTTTTAGCCTATTCGCTAATTATTATTATTTTTGCAAATCCAGGAATTGATAGAAAAATGTGGTTTTTAGATTATTATTAAAAAACGTTAGCTGCGTTCAAAACAAATATCGCCTTTTGTCTTACGTCTGTTTGTTATTTTTGAAAATCAAAAAACCGATAAAAATATGTCATTTTTAGCCTATTCGCTAATTATTATTATTTTTTTCAAATCCAGGAACTGATAGAAAAATGTGGTTTTTAGATTATTATTAAAAAACGTTAGCTGCGTTCAAAACAAGTATCGCCCTTTGTCTTACGTCTGTTTGTGATTTTTTAAAATAACTAAAAACGATCAAAATATGTCGTTTTTAGCCTATTTGCTAATTATTATTATTTTTTTAAAATCCAGGAACTGATAGAAAAATGTGGTTTTTAGATTATTATTAAAGAACGTTAGCTGCGTTCAAAACGAGTATCGCCTTTTATCTTACGTCTTTTTGTTATTTTTTTAAATAAAAAAATCGATAAAAATATGTCGTTTTTAGCCTATTAGCTAATTATTATTATTTTTTGCAAATCCGGGAACTGATAAAAAAATGTGGTTTTTAGATTATTATAAAAAAACCTTAGCTGCGTTCAAAACAAGTATTGCCTTTTGTCTTACGTCTGATTGTTATTTTTTAAAATCAAAAAACCGATAAAAATATATCATTTTTAGCCTATTCGCTAATTATTATTATTTTTTGCAAATCCAGGAACTGACAAAAATATGTGGTTTTTAGATTATTATTAAAAAACGTTAGCTGCGTTCAAAACAAGTATTGCCTTTTGTCTTACGTCTTTTTGTTATTTTTCAAAATAAAAAAACCGATAAAAATATTTCGTTTTTAGCCTATTCGCTAATTATTATTATTTTTGCAAATCCAGGAATTGATAGAAAAATGTGCTCTTTAGATTATTATTAAAAGACGATAGCTGCGTTCACAACAAGTATCGCCTTTTGTCTTACGTCTGTTTGTTATTTTTTTAAATCAAAAAATCGATAAAAAAATGTCATTTTTAGCCTATTCGCTAATTATTATTATTTTTTGCAAATCCAGGAACTGATAAAAAGATGTGATTTTTAGATTATTATTAAAAAAAAGTAAGCTGCGTTCAAAAAAAGTATTGCCTTTTGTCTTACGTCTGTGTGTTATTTTTTAAAATCAAAAAACCGATAAAAATATGTCGATATTAGCCTAATCGCTAATTATTATTATTTTTTTCAAATCCAGGAACTGATAGAAAAATGTGGTTTCTAGATTATTATTAAAAAATGTTAACTGCGTTCAAAACAATTATTGCCTTTTGTTTTACCTCTGTTTGTTATTTTTTAAAATAAAAAAACCGATAAAAATATATCGTTTTTAGCCTATTCGCTAATTATTACAATTTTTTGCAAATCTAGGAACTGATAAAAAGATGTGGTTTTTAGATTATTATTAAAAAGTGTTAGCTGCGTTCAAACCAAGTATTGCCTTTTGCCTTACGTCTGTTTGTTATTTTTTTAAATAAAAAACCGATAAAACTATTTCGTTTTTAGCCTATTCGCTAATTATTATTATTTTTGCAAATCCAGGAATTGATAGAAAAATGTGGTTCTAGATTATTATTAAAAAACGATAGCTGCGTTCAAAACAAGTATCGCCCTTTGTCTTACGTCTGTTTGTTATTTTCTAAAATCAAAAAACCGATAAAAATATGTCATTTTTAGCATATTCTCAAATTATTATTATTTTTTGCAAATACAGGAACTGATAAAAAGATCTGGATATAGATTATTATTAAAAAACGTTAGCTGCGTTCAAAAAAAATATTGCCTTTTGTCTTACGTCTGTTTGTTATTTTCTAAAATCAAAAAACCGATAAAAATATGTCGATATTAGCCTAATCGCTAATTATTATTATTTTTTTCAAATCCAGGAACTGATAGAAAAATGTGGTTTCTAGATTATTATTAAAGAACGTTAGCTGCGTTCAAAACAAGTATCGCCTTTTGTCTTACGTCTTTTTGTGATTTTTTAAAATAAAAAAAAATCGATCAAAATATGTCGTTTTTAGCCTATTTGCTAATTATTATTATTTTTTTCAAATCCAGGAACTGATAGAAAAATGTGGTTTTTAGATTATTATTAAAGACCGTTAGCTGCGTTCAAAACAAGTATCGCCTTTTGTCTTACGTCTGTTTGTTATTTTTTTAAATAAAAAAATCGATAAAAATATGTCGTTTTTAGCCTATTAGCTAATTATTATTATTATTTTTTGCAAATCCGGGAACTGATAGAAAGATGAGGTTTTTAGATTATTATAAAAAAACCTTAGCTGAGTTCAAAACAATTGTTGCCTTTTGTCTTACGTCTGTTTGTTATTTTTTAAAATCAAAAAACCGATAAAAATATGTCATTTTTAGCCTATTCGCTAATTATTATTATTTTTTGCAAATGCAGGAACTGATAAAAAGATGTGGTTTTTAGATTATTATTAAAAAACGTTAGCTGCGTTCAAAACAATTATTGCCTTTTGTCTTACGTCTTTTTGTTATTTTTCAAAATAAAAAAACCGATAAAAATATTTCGTTTTTAGCCTATTCGCTAATTATTATTATATTTGCAAATCCAGGAATTGATAGAAAAATGTGGTTTTTAGATTATTATTAAAAGACGATAGCTGCGTTCAAAACAAGTATCGCCTTTTGTCTTACGTCTGTTTGTTATTTTTTAAAATCAAAAAACCGATAAAAATATGTCATTTTTAGCCTATTCGCTAATTATTATTATTTTTTGCAAAAAGATGTGGTTTTTAGATTATTATTAAAAAAAAATAAGCTGCGTTCAAAAAAAGTATTGCCTTTTGTCTTACGTCTTTTTGTTATTTTTTAAAATCAAAAAACCGATAAAAATATGTCATTTTTAGCCTAATCGCTAATTATTATTATTTTTTTGAAATCCAGGAACTGATAGGAAAATGTGGTTTCTAGATTATTATAAAATAACGTTAGCTACGTTCAAAACAATTATTGCCTTTTGCCTTACGTCTGTTTGTTATTTTTTTAAATAAAAAAACCGATAAAACTATTTTGTTTTTAGCCTATTCGCTAATTATTATTATTTTTGCAAATCCAGGAATTGATAGAAAAATTTGGTTTTAGATTATTATTAAAAAACGATAGCTGCGTTCAAAACAAGTATCGCCCTTTGTCTTACGTCTGTTTGTTATTTTCCAAAATCAAAAAACCGATAAAAATATGTCATTTTTAGCCTATTCGCTAATTATTATTATTTTTTGCAAATCCAGGAACTGATAAAAAGATCTGGATATAGATTATTATTAAAAAACTTTCGCTGCGTTCAAAAAAAGTATTGCCGTTTGTCTTACGTCTTTTTGTTATTTTTTAAAATCAAAAAACCGATAAAAATATGTCATTTTTAGCCTAATCGCTAATTATTATTATTTTTTTCAAATCCAGGAACTGATAGGAAAATGTGGTTTCTAGATTATTATAAAATAACGTTAGCTACGTTCAAAACAATTATTGCCTTTTGCCTTACGTCTGTTTGTTATTTTTTTAAATAAAAAAACCGATAAAACTATTTTGTTTTTAGCCTATTCGCTAATTATTATTATTTTTGCAAATCCAGGAATTGATAGAAAAATGTGGTTTTAGATTATTATTAAAAAACGATAGCTGCGTTCAAAACAAGTATCGCCCTTTGTCTTACGTCTGTTTGTTATTTTCTAAAATCAAAAAACCGATAAAAATATGTCGATATTAGCCTAATCGCTAATTATTATTATTTTTTTCAAATCCAGGAACTGATAGAAAAATTTTGTTTCTAGATTATTATTAAAAAACGTTAGCTGCGTTTAAAACAATTATTGCCTTTTGTCCTACGTCTGTTTGTTATATTTTAAAATAAAAAAAACCGATAAAAATATGTCATTTTTAGCCTATTCGCTAATTATTATTATTTTTTGCAAATCCAGGAACTGATGGAAAGATGTGGTTTTTAGATTATTATTACAAAACATTAGCTGCTTTTAAAACAAATATCGCCTTTTGTCTTACGTATGTTTGTGATTTTTTAAAATCATAAAACCGATAAAAATATGTCGTTTTTAGCCTATTAGTTAATTATTATTATTTTTGCAAATCCAGGAACTGATAGAAAAATGTGGTTTTTAGATTATTATTAAAAAACGTTAGCTGCATTCAAAACATGTATCGCCTTTTTTCTTACGTCTGTTTGTTATTTTCTAAAATCAAAAAACCGATGAAAATATGTCGTTTTTAGCCTATTCGCTAATTATTATTATTTTTTGCAAATCCAGGAACTGATAAAAAGATGTGGCTTTTAGATTATTATTAAAAAACGTTAGCTGCGTTCAAAACAAGTATTGCCTTTTGTCTTACGTCTTTTTGTTATTTTTCAAAATAAAAAAGCCGATAAAAATATTTCGTTTTTAGCCTATTCGCTAATTATTATTATTTTTGCAAATCCAGGAATTGATAGAAAAATGTGGTTTATAGATTATTATTACAAAACGTTAGCTGCGTTCAAAACAAGTATCGCATTTTGTTTTACGTCTGTTTGTTATTTTTTAAAATCAAAAAACCGATAAAAATATGTCGATATTTGCCTAATCGCTAATTATTATTATTTTTTTTAAATCCAGGAACTGATAGGAAAATGTGGTTTTTAGATTATTATTAAAAAACGTTAGCTGCGTTCAAAACAAGTATCGCCCTTTGTCTTGCGTCTGTTTGTGATTTTTTAAAATAAAAAAAACGATCAAAATATGTCGTTTTTAGCCTATTTGCTAATTATCATAATTTTTTTCAAATCCAGGAACTGATAGAAAAATGTGGTTTTTAGATTATTATTAAAGAACGTTAGCTCCGTTCAAAACAAGTATCGCCTTTTGTCTTACGTCTGTTTGTGATTTTTTAAAATAAAAAAAAATGATCAAAATATGTCGTTTTTAGCCTATTTGCTAATTATTATTATTTTTTTCAAATCTAGGAACTGATAGAAAAATGTGGTTTTTAGATTATTATTAAAGAACGTTAGCTACGTTCAAAACAAGTATCGCCTTTTGTCTTACGTCTGTTTGTTATTTTTTGAAATAAAAAAATTCATAAAAATATGTCGTTTTTAGCCTCTTAGCTAATTATTATTATTTTTTGCAAATCCAGGAACTGATAAAAAGATGTGGTTTTTAGATTATTATTAAAAAACGTTAGTTGCGTTCAAAACAAGTATTGCCTTTTGTCTTACGTCTTTTTGTTATTTTTTAAAATAAAAAAACCGATAAAAATATTTCGTTTTAGCCTATCCGGTATATATTACTATTTTTGCAAATCCAGGAATTGATAGAAAAATGTGGTTTTTAGATTATTATTAAAAAACGTTAGCTGCGTTCAAACCAAGTATTGCCTCTCGCCTTACGTCTGTTTGTTATTTTTTTTAAATAAAAAAACCGATAAAAATATTTCGTTTTCAGCCTATTCGCTAATTATTATTATTTTTGCAAATCCAGGAATTGATAGAAAAATCTGGTTTTTAGATTATTATTAAAAAACGTTAGCTGCGTTCAAAACAAGTATCGCCTTTTGTCTTACGTCTGTTTGTTATTTTCTAAAATCAAAAAAACCGATAAAAATATGTCGTTTTTAGCCTATTCGCTAATTATTATTATTTTTTGCAAATCCAGGAACTGATAAAAAGATGTGGTTTTTAGATTATTATTAAAAAACGTTATCTGCGTTCAAAACAAGTATTGCCTTTTGTCTTACGTCTTTTTGTTAATTTTCAAAATAAAAAAACCGATAAAAATATTTCGTTTTTAGCCTATTCGCTAATTATTATTATTTTTGCAAATCCAGGAATTGATAGAAAAATGTGGTTTTTAGATTATTATAAAAAAACCTTAGCTGCGTTCAAAACAAGTATTTCCTTTTGTCTTACGTCTGTTTGTTATTTTTTAAAATCAAAAAACCGATAAAAATATGTCATTTTTAGCCTATTCGCTAATTATTATTATTTTTTGCAAATCCAGGAACTGATAAAAAGATGCGGTTTTTAGATTATTATTACAAAACATTAGCTGCGTTCAAAACAAGTATCGCCTTTTGTCTTACGTCTGTTTGTGTTTTTTAAAATCAAAAAATCCATAAAAATATGTGGTTTTTAGCCTATTCACTAATTATTATTATTTTTTGCAAATTAAGGGACTGACAGAAAAATGTGGTTTTTAAATTATTACTTTTTTTTAAATCAATAAACCGATAAAAATATGTGGTTTTTAGCCTATTCACTAATTATTAGTATTTTTTTGCAAAATAAGGAACTTATAGAAAAATGTGGTTTTTAGATTATTATTAAAAAACGCTAGCTGCGTTCAAAACAATTATCGCCTTTTGTCCTACGTCTGTTTGTGATTTTTTTAAATCAAAAAACAGACAAAAATATGTCGTTTTTAGCCTATTCGCTAATTATTATTATTTTTTGCAAATCCAGGAACAGATAGAAAGATGTGGTTTTTAGATTAATATTAGAAAACGTTAGCTGCGTTCAAAACAAGTATCGCCTTTTGTCTTACGTCTGTTTGTAATTTTTATAAATCAAAAAACCTTTAAAAATATGTGGTTTTTGGCCTATTCATTATTTATTATTATTTTTTGCAAATCCAGGAACTGATAGAGAAATGTGGTTTTTAGATTATTATTAAAAAATGTTAGCGGCGTTCAAAACAAGTACCGCCTTTTGTCTTACGTCAGTTTGTGTTTTTTAAAATAAAAAAATCCATAAAAATATGTGGTTTTTGGCCTATTCTCTAATTATTAGTATTTTTTTGCAAATTTAGGAACTGATAGAAAAATGTGGTTTTTTGAGTATTATTAAAAAACGCTAGCTGCATTCAAAACAAGTATCTCCTTTTGTCTTACGTCTGTTTGAGACTTTTTAAAATCAAAAAACCGATAAGAATATGTGGTTTTTAGCCTATTCCCTAATTATTATTATTTTTTGCAAATCCATGAACTGATAGAAAAATGTAGTTTTTAGATTATTATTAAAAAACGTTAGCTGCGTTCAAAAAAGGTGTCGCCGATTGTCTTACGTCTGTTTGTGATTTTTTAAAATAAAAAAACCGATCAAAATATGTCGATTTTAGCCTATTCGCTAATTATTATTATTTTTTTCAAATCCAGGAACTGACAGAAAAATGTGGTTTTTAGATTATTATTAAAAAACGTTAGCTGCGTTCAAAACAAGTATCGCCTTTTGTCTTACGCCTGTTTGTGATTTTTTAAAATCAAAAAACCGATAAAAATATGTGGTTTTTGGCCTATTCACTAATTATTAATACTTTTTGCAAATCCAGGAACTGATAGAAAAATGTAGATTATAGATTATTATTAAAAAACGTTAGCTGCGTTCAAAACAATTATCGCCTTTTGTCTTACGCCTGTTTAATATTTTTTTAAATCAAAAAACCGACAAAAATATGTCGTTTTTAGCGTATTCGCTAATTATTATTATTTTTTGCAAATCCAGGAACTGATAGAAAAAAGTAGTTTTTAGATTATTATTAAAAAACGCTAGCTGCGTTTAAAACAACTATCGCCTTTTGTGCTACGTCTGTTTGTGATTTTTTTAAATCAAAAAACTTATCAAAATATGTCGATTTTAGCCTATTCGCTAATTATTATTATTTTTTCAAATCCAGGAACTGACAGAAAAATGTGGGTTTTAAATTATTATTAAAAAACATTAGCTGCGTTCAAAACAAGTATCGCCTTTTGTTTTACGTCTTTTTGTTATTTTTTTTAAATAAATATTTTTTTATATAAAAGAACCGATGAAAATATGTCGTTTTTAGCCTATTCGCTAATTATTGTAAATTTGGTTTTTAGATTATTATTAAAAAACGTTAGCTGCGTTCCAAAAAGGTATCGCCTTTTGTCTTACGTCTGTTTGTGATTTTTTAAAATCAAAAAACCGATCAAAATATGTCGATTTTAGCCTATTCGCTAATTATTATTATTTTTTTCAAATCCAGGAACTGACAGAAAAATGTGGATTTTAAATTATTATTAAAAATCTTTAGCTGCGTTCAAAACAAGTATCGCCTTTTGACTTACGTCTGTTTGTTATTTTTTAAAATAAAAAAACCGACAAAAATATGTCGTTTTTAGCCTGTTCGCTAATTATTACTATTTTTTGCAAATCCAGGAACTGATAGAAAGATGTGGTTTTTAGATTTTTATTAAAAAACGTTAGCTGCGTTCAAAAAATGTATCGCCTTTTGTCTTACGTCTGTTTGTAATTTTTTTAAATCAAAAAACCTTTAAAAATATGTGGTTTTTAGCCTATTTATTATTTATTAGTATTTTTGGCAAATCCAGGAACTGATAGAAAAATGTGGTTTTTAGATCATTATTAAAAATTGCTAGGTGCGTTCAAAGCGAGTATCGCCTTTTGTCTTACGTCTGATTGTATTTTTTTTAAATCAAAAAACATTTAAAAATATGTCGTTTTTAGCCTATTCGCTAATTATTATTATTTTTTGCAAATCCAGGAACTGATCGAAAAATGTGGTTTTTAGATTATTATTAAAAAACGTTATCTGCGTTTAAAACGATTATCGCCTTTTGTCTTACGTCTTTTTGTGATTTTTTGATATCAATAAACTGATAAAAATATGTGGTTTTTCGCCTATTCACCAATTATTATTATTTTTTGCAAATTAAGGAACTGACAGAAAAATGTGGTTTTTAAATCATTATTAAAAATTGCTAGGTGCGCTCAAAGCAAGTATCGCCTTTTGTCTTACGTCTGTTTGTAATTTTTTTAAATCAAAAAACCTTTAAAAATATGTCGTTTTTAACCTATTCGCTAATTATTATTATTTTTTGCAAATCCAGGAACTGATCGAAAAATGTGGTTTTTAGAGTATTATTAAAAAACGTTATCTGCGTTTAAAACGATTATCGCCTTTTGTCTTACGTCTTTTTTTGATTTTTTAATATCAATAAACTGATAAAAATATGTGGTTTTTCGCCTATTCACCAATTATTATTATTTTTTGCAAATTAAGGAACTGACAGAAAAATGTGGTTTTTAGATTATTATTAAAAAACGCTAGCTGCATTTAGAACAAGTATCACCTTTTGTCTTACGTCTGTTTGTGATTTTATAAAATCAATAAAACCGATAAAAATATGTGGTTTTTTGCCTATTTACTAATTATTAGTATTTTTTGCAAATTAATGAACTGACAGAAAAATGTGGTTTTTAGATTATTATTAAAAAACGCTAGCTGCATTCAAAACAAGTATAGCCTTTTGTCTTACATCTGTTTGTAATTTTTTTAAATCAAAAAACCGATAAAAATATGTGGTTTACCACATTAAAAAACATGTCTTCTCTTTGGGACTTCAAGTTCTATCAATAGAAGTAAAATACTGTATAATTGTTACCAGATGAACCCCCTTATAGTATGGATAGGTGTTGAAACTATTCTATTCAGTTCTTTTGAGTTTATCAATGGAAGTAATTTGCTCTATTTGGTCTTACACAACTCTTATACCGGGTGGGCCATAAAAAACCGGAAAAAATATTTCCCATTATAACTTTTAAGCCATACCACCGATTTTAATGCAAAAAACTGTTCTTTGCAGGGAACTGAGCAAGACTTTGATTAGAAATATTTTTGTTTCTGCCATCTTATAATCTAAGATTCCAGAAACAAACTTTACCCTTCAAAAAGCCTCGTTTACTCTTAGTTTACGGAAACCCTTTGGATTTTTTTATGAAGTCGTAAAATTTTTTTTTTCTGCCACGTAGAACGAGGTGCGAATCATTAAAATCGGTTAAGTGGTTTCCAAAAAAAAATAAAAAAATTGAATCAGTGTTTTACGGATTATGCGATTGCCGTCTCAATTCTGCTGCATACATTTTCTCATAAATTTATTACTACTTTACCCATTTCGATGAAATAAAAAGCCTCATGGCGAAAATCGATTTTCTTTAACTACTGCTATTGAAATTTGTCACCATCTTGAAATCCAAGATGACGGACAAAATCAAACTTGTCCGTTTAAAGAGGCTCGTTTATTTATATGTTCCGTAAACTTTTCAATATTTTTTTTAATTTGTACAAAAGTTCTGCTCTCGCCACGCACAACGAGTTATAAATCATTAAAATCGGTTTGGTGGTTCTCCAAAAATTAATTTTTGTTTCCATCACTGTTTTCCAGATTGTATGATTGCCTTCTCAAATTGATAATTGACCGATTTCAATAAAATAAAAAGCACCATGGCGAAGATCAAAAACTTTTAAAAGATCACTATCGAAATTTGTCGCAATTTTGAACCCAATATGGCGGACACAATTAAATTTATCTCTTCAAAGAAGCTCGTTTATTCTTGGGTTTCAAGAACATAAAAATGTCCTTTCTCCAACGCGCCTAGCTAGGTACGAATCATTAAAATCGGTTTAGAGGGTCTCAAAAAATTAATTTTTTAATAACCACTAAACCGTTTTTAATGATTTTTACCCAGTTATACGCGGTGGAGACAGAGCTTTTTTACGAATTAAATCGGCGCAGTAATTATGAATTTATGAGGAAATTAATGCAGACGGAATTGAGAAAGCAATCGTATAATTTGGAAAACAGTCATGGAAACAAAAATTAATTTTTTAAGAACCACTGAACTGGTTTTAATGATTTATACCTCGTTGTGCGTGACGAAAGCAGGGGTTTTCTCCGAATAAAAAAAAAATAAAAAGTTTTCAGAAAATATGAATAAACGAGCATTTTTGAAGGGTCAAGTTTGATTCTGTCCGCCATCTTGGATTTCAAGATGGCGGCAAATTTCAATAGCAGTGTTTAAAAAACAATCTATTTTCGCCATGATGCCTTTTATTTCACTGAAATCGGTTGAAACACTGATTGAAATTTTTTTTAATTGTTTTGGGAACCACTTAACCGATTTTACCTGAGCTTTTTTACGAATTCATAAAAAAGTCCGAAAATTTTCCGTAACATAAGAATAAACGTGGCTCTTTAAAGGGTAAAGTTTGTTTCTTTACGCCATCTTAGATTTTAAGATTGCGGACAAAAAATATTTTTAGTCAAAATCTTGCTCAATTCCCTGCAAAGAGCAGTTTGTTGCATTAAAATCGGTGGTACGGTTCGAAAGTTATAGCGGAGAACATTTTATCCGGTTTTTTATGGCCCACCCGGTATATGCAAATTATACAGGGATTTATTTCTGCAGTTTGTTCAATGTTCTTTCGACTCTTACAGAGAAAAAAATGCTGGTTGGGTACCCGACAGGGGCATTATTTTTTTATTTACTTATTCGCGATTAATAAAATAAATCGGCTGGTGGCTTATTTAGAGTGCTCAGTTTTAAAATTAATTATTATACTTTGGAGCGTATTTATGGATAGATAGTGAAAATATTTAGTGCCATAGGTAATTTCTGCTTAGAATAAGGCTACCAGCTTTACGTAGATATGTGAAACTTGGTTAAAAACCACTTGGCGCCCTTATTTGTTTTGTCACCTTGATTTAAAGGTCACGAAATCTTTGTGTAATAATTAAGTTAAAGCCTCGTAACCAAACGTAGTTAACAAAAACAAAAGTTACGTAACATTGGTTGCTATACAGGGTTGGCCATTTACAAGGGTTCACCTGGATTTTTTCAAAAACTGTAAACAATTGGACAAAATGCTGAAACACATCGATTTTGTTTGTAAGGGGGAGACTTTTTGGCTCGGCTTGAAATTTTTATAGCGCGCATCCCATTTGAGGGGTAAATCTTTACCTCTATATTTTGAATAGAGGAAGAGTGTCGAGTGATACCTTGTTTTGAAATTCTCCTGAATGTCTTGATAATCGTGTAAAACTTTTGAAAATCTATCGATTCGTTTTTGAGAAATTTACTTTCAAAGGAAGCTTAAATTCTACAGGTAAATTTCATCTCTCGTAGGTATGTATCCTAGAAGAAAAAATGCAATGATAAAATGTACTATTAATAAAAGCAAAGTTGACGTGTCCCGAGATTACTCAAAAAATAAAAAGACATCTTTAAAAAAGTATGCTTGTATTTGCCCATGCAACTGTGAAAGTGAATATCTCAAAAACTAACCGGTAGCTTTTCGAAATTTTTACACGATTGTCAAAACATTCAGGAGACATTCAAAACAACGTATCACTTGACCCACTTTCTCTATTCAAAATATAGGGGTAAAATTTAATTTTCAAAGCGTATGTGCGCTATAAAAATTTCAAAAATTGTCCTCTTCTAAACAGCAAACCCTGTATAACACTTCATCTAAGTAGACTTTCATAAATTATATTCCAGAAAAACGCGAGACACGCATTTTATGACTTTATTTTAATAAAAACTGACTCATCTTTTTTCTCAATTTACATTTAAAAATAGGTATTAAGCCGCGTTGGGTAAAATCCCAATATAAACTTTTTTAATTAAATAAGGAAAAAAAACGAGAGATGAGTACCAACTTACTTAATTATATTACTTTATTGTTTCTCTTTTTGCTGATCTTATTTGTTTTTTTGAGCAGGAAAAAAAATTGCCAAAATAGCATGCCAGCTTTATCGTAATGTTGGTTCCCCATACTCTCGGTAATAAAATAAAGGGTGTTCTATAAAACTCTCACTAGTATTTGCCAAGGTTATACCGTTCAATACCCAAAAACCTCGCATAACAATGCAGAAAGTTTCAAAGTGCTAAAACAAGCCTTCTTTTTCTATTAGAATCTTAAAAGTTAAACTTTAGACTAAGCCTTTCTTTGACTAGTAAATTTAAAAGCTCTATAGTTGGATCAAAGCATTTCATCCAAAGGATTTAATCTTCTTAAGGTTTTTGCATTACATTTATTTTTAAGGCTGGGCTGAACTTTTGATTTATCAAACGGTTAAAACATATTTTTTAGTAGAATTGTAAGCATTATATTATTGATAATTTTTTTCACCTAACCCCAGTTTCAATTTTATAAATCCCAAACAACACACAAACTTGGAAACTTCTTAAAAAATTGCGAAACTTATTTATATTCAAGAGAATTTCTTCTTCTTCTTCATGTGCCATGCTCTCTTCGAACGTTGGCTATCATCAGCGCGATCTGCAACCTATCCACTGCCTTTCTGAAAAGTGTCGTTGTACTAACGTCATACCATTGTCTAAGATTTTTAAGCCATGATATACGTCTGCGACCCGGACCTCTTCCGCCCTCAGTTTCTCCTTCTATTATTAATTTTAAAAGTTCATATTTTTCATTTCTCAAAATATGGCTAAAAGATTCAAGTTTACGTCTTTTGATGATAAATAAAACTTCAAGATTCTTATTCAATCTAAGAAGAACTTTGTTCACCCAAGATATCCTCTACGCCGTAATACAAAATGATAAACACGTAACAACGAATCACGCGAATTCGGGGAGTAGTATTAAGATCGCGACTACACAACACTGATTTCATTTTGACAAAGGATGATCTAGCCTGTTCAATTTTTGCACGGACTTCTTGCATGTTGTCCTATTTTTCATTGAGCTGACAGGTATTTATACGATTCTACGCGTTCTACTTGTTGGCCACTTACTTCCAGTATGCCTCTTATATTTTTTTGCTCCGCCATAACCATTTATTTCGTTTTTCCAACATTCAAGTTAAGCCCAAATTGCGAACTTTCGGCTGCGACTCGATTTATCAGCTCTTGCAGGCCTTCCAACATATCCGCAATTAGGACGGTGTCGTCAGCATATCTCACATTATTATTTATAGTTAGACTCTCCTCGCAGTTGTGAAGTGCATTCTCGACGATTTTATTACTATAGATATTAAATAGCAGCGGTTGCAATATGCAGCCTTGGCGAACACCCCTTTTTATTCGGACTTCTCCGGACAGTAGACCATCAACTTTTATTTGAGCTCTCTGGCTCCAGTATAGGTTTTCGTGCTGGACTCGGTCGAAGGCCTTCCCATAATCTATAAACAGGCATATACTGGCACTGAAACATCTCTAGACCGTTGAACCAGGACTTGAATTTCAAATAACGCCTCTCTTGTCTCGAAGCCTCCACGAAATCCGAACTGCGTATCGCCCATAAAGGATTCGCATTCGGTAATCACTACCCTTCTTTGCTAAATGTTTTCTACGCAATGTAACAAATGTTGATTTTAGCCGTTCAGCTGGGATTTTACCACTGTGATAAGCGACTCTTCGTTTTTGATAAGTTTTAAAATTTCCGTGTATACTTTGTCTTGCCCTACTGCTTTTCTGTTTTTAGCTAGCTATGTAGTTACACCATTCTTTTAGTTTTTCTTTGGTATCAGGTAAGATTTTTCCTCCCTGTCAAGAAGGATTCCTGTTTGTCTCTTATTAACTAAACCTGCCGCTTCCTTTATACGTTTGTGTAAATTAAAAGTGTCATGTTTAGTATCCAGATTTTCTATTTCTTGACATTATTGTGTTAGCCATCCTTGTTTTGCTGAATTGATTTTGTTTTTTATTTCTCTATAAATTTCTCTGTACTGAGCGGTGCCTTTTTTATTGCGCCTTTTATCCATTAGGTCCAGGATTTCATCGGTCATCCAAACTCTTTTTTTTTTCCTTGGTTCACCCTTACACAGTCGTGCTGTGCTTTCGACTATGGCACTTTCGACATCTGTCCAGACCATTTCTGCATCTTTTTTGGTAGATGTATCAATATCTCTAAGTTTTTTGTTCAGTTCGACTCTTAGTTCAGCTGCTTTCATGGCATCTTGAAGTTTGTCAATCCTGAGTCTGGGTTTGTTATTTGTTGGGCGATTTTTTTTTTAGAGTAAATCTAATTTTGGCCACAACTGCATTATGATCTGAATTTGCGTATGCGCCTGGGTAGGTTTTTGCTGATTTAATGCAGTTTTTGTATCGTTTATTAAAGAGAATTTAACCTAACCAATTTTGGTGCGCTTCTACTATTTTTCTCCCGAGTAACACTTGTTTATTTATAATAGTGGTCACCCTGTCGCCACCACCTGCCAGTAAAACACATGTTTTAAAGCTTGGCTACTAGTCAGAATGGACACACTTTTATACCCCCTAAATCTCTTAAACGAAGAAGTATATAGAAGTTCTGACCATCTTTTTATATAACCCCCTACTATACATGACATAGCGCACTAGGTCTATTTCTAAGAAAGTTGCAGGAATGTTCTGGAACCTGTTGTACAACCAATCTTAGAAAATCTGGTCTCCATGAATTCTTGTGGTGCAATTTAAGGATTCAGATGCGTCTTGTCACTGATTTAAAACAGTCATATATAGAAATAACAATCACAAGAGTGGAGTTTATAAAATGTACTTACATGAAATATAATATTATAATTAAATATGACTCAGAAAATCTCTCACAATAAACAAAATCATGTGCAATTCGCAGTTTACTGATAATATCCTATAAAACCCCCGAAAACACGTGCTTCCCCAAATACGGAAAAATATTGATGCATTGTTTCAATCTTTGACCAAAAACTCAAAATTGAAACTTGAAATCCGCAGCAACCAGATACATTAACTAATTATATTCTTTTTAGCAGAACCAGCACTAAAAAACCACCAATTATTTATTGTTTACACATTTTTTCGTTATATCCAATTTTAAGGAACGGGAATTTTTATTATATACAGGCACTATGGCTTTTTCATTTGTCATATGATCAAAAGAAGTTCAAACGACCCCTATAAAACGTGTTCAACTAACCAAATAAAAGAAAGAAGCATAATTCCCTGGGCAAACAGAAGTTCCAGATGCCCAAAGTTTTGATCACAAGTGATGCCCAAAAATATTGACATCACAAAATTACCATAAGGTTTAATAATTTATTTATAAAAAAAATCGATTGTGGTCATATTTTTAAGTTTGAGAACTTAGTTTACGTAAATGGTTTTTACTTTTATTTGAAGTGGTCTGAGAGTGAAGTAATTTTAATTCGATAATATCTCAGTGACTTCACAGAAGAGCGATAGATCCTGCAGCACCAAGCTCCTTGTTAAACCGTAAACAATTGAAAAGGGCAAGCCCCATTTGACGATTGTGCTCTCTGGGTGGATCGAGGGCAGGAGTCTTTTATTTACTGGTCCCCGTTAGTTGTCGGGAGCCTTCCCTTCCCCGAAATTGAAGAATGCAGGCCCACAATGGAACTGTCTGTCAGGACAGTCCGGGAAGTGTCGGATTCTTACCGACTAAAACCCCTGATTGTGGCTCCGACCAGCCTGATGGCTGGCCAGAGTCACTGAACTGGAAACAGCCATTATTGGCTTATTGCGCACCCTTTGATGCTAGTTTAATCACTCCATTAGATTTATCTTTTGTACGAGTTTGTACAGTAGCAGCAGCAGTCCCTAGTGGTTATTGGTTCTAGTTCAACTTCTGTCTGTTTTAGACAGGGAGCACCACGAGATGCTCAGGTTGGCATTTGGATATGAGGGGCTAGATGTATTTGCATTCATTATATTGATCGAAAATCACTCTTGATGCGAGCACGGTTTCCAACTGTTCTGAGCAGATATGAAGGCTACGTTCTATCGCATTACTATACCTTACTACCCCTTACTTTCCGCACGCGCATGCTCCTTTACAAGTCGGGCTTAGCTACGACCCGACAAGTACAAGTGAATGTGAGTTACGACTTCAGAACGACACGAAAATGTTTCACCATATTAGTTTAGAGTGGGTCGTAATAACTCCCAAGTAAAAATTTTTAGTTGCCATAACTAAGAAATACCCTAAAATTAACGTTGCATAAAGTACAAAAACTAGTCATTTGTGCAACGAACAAGAAAACGACGCCAGACCGTTGTTATTAACTAGGGTAAATTTGGCAACCCTCTAACAACGTTTATTTTTACTGGAATATTGTGGTGTGTTCAAGGACCACGCAACTGATCAACGACCCTTAAACATTAATAATTCACTAAAGTTAATTAATCTACGTTCTTTCAACGTTTCTCTTTACGAGACAATTGTGACCAAATATAATCAATGCAGTTGCGACCAATTTCAAAATGAACTGTATCTGAGAACTATAGAGGGCGCCTCCTTAGTCGCAGAACGGTTAGGTTGCTTGTTTTTTTGCTGAATTTTGATGATTTTTTTTAGTTACTTTTAATAATTTTTAAGTATTCTTTTAGGCTGGCTACAGTTTAAGGCATTTTTAAAATTTTCAGTATTTAAATAAAAAATAGTTTAGACGGAAAACTAAGATGCGCTGGTAAATTTGGTGCACGGGAACATTTAGAAATTCACTTTAATGTTATAAATTTACTGCTGGTGTCTGGAAATTAGTCCATTTGTGGTTGCAGACGTGGATGTCTTGATTTCAAATCAATTATATTAATAAAAATAATATCCAGAGGGCACTTCAGTCGTAGTTGCTTCGGCAATGGCGTGGAAATGTTGCACGCGACTCCAGTCGCAGGCAACCTCAACCCAACTCAAAAAATCTCCGCCAAATTGGTGCAAAAGCGAGTTTCCAGAACGTGTATATGCCCAAGCAGCATTTTTCTGACTTCCGACTAATTACAACCTAACATGACGTCGGTTTTGGCGCAAATTTAGGTCGGCAGTTGGTTTGTCCATCAAACAACGTATTTTTTACCAAGACCTGACGTCGCCAACAACTAGTGCATCAGTTGTGACGTCGATACTTACCAAAACTGACGTAGCCAAATGTTGGTGATACGCGCTACTTATCAGCGACGTAAATTAACGTTAATTTCGGTGATGTAATTTTTAGAATAAAATTTAAGGTCAGGCCAAAATGAAAACGGACGTCAATAAATTTGGTTGTTGCCAAGATTTTCTGTAAATACTGCAAATAATAAAGTATTTTATAAATATACTTTACATGGACTTATGTTAGAACAGAAAGTTTAAAAGTTTCTAATTTATAGTTTACAAAGTAATCTTATAGGCGAGTCACCTCGGGGCATCCGGTATAACGTCCAATTTATGAGACGTTATATTTAGTATGAGTTTTAAAGTAGAATTGTAATAAAATTGACGTTGTCAAACTTTTATTTATTAAATGTAACTATTCCGAGGTCCACCGACGTGGGTGCGTGACCTACAATTATAATACAATATTCTATGTCGGGTCGTTCTACAAGGCGACGTCGCAGGAGGTGTTCTTGTCCGAATAGGTAAATAATCATTAGAAATTTGGTCGGCGCCCGAAACGCCATTTTAAACGTTTAGCATCGATGCGCCATTACAACAGTAATTTTTTTTTTTAATTTTAAAAGCTTGATATGTAAATTTACTCATTTGTTGGCAACTAAAATGCATTTTTTAAATGCCTATAATGTTTTACTATAAGAAACCGTCTTCCTTATAAAGATTTTATTTTTAGGTTAATTTTTTTCAAAATGAATTTCTTAATATTTTTGAATTATTTTTGTGGGTTTCTGTTTTTTTAATGTCTATTTTAATTATATTTATCAGTAAACTGACCTTCGTTGGAAGATTTGCATCCATAGAATGTGAAAAACTAACTTTTTTCAGTTACCTACAATAACTAAGATAATAATTATTGTCATCCGCAGTTCATTGGGATGTGTTTGTTTTGACATATAAAAGTTTTTACCTAATAAGTTTAAACTTGGTGTGCACAGTAAAACTTTGGGTCGTGGGTCTACGTAATTTGACGTTATATTTGACCAAAACATTGTGCAGCACCCGACGTCGAAACGACTCGAATTTTGATTCCCCACTTAGGTGCCAAATCGAGTCCTCAGGAAGACTGATGGACGTTGGAGCCGACGTCAGGTATTTCTTGCCCTACGTGACCATAACGTAATATAACGTCCAAATACTTGTTGGGTGGGGTTTCTACATAACGTTAAGTTGCCTTTGGCAATGTTAAAACGTCGACAAATTGTTCCTAGGTAGTCCACTGCTAGTTGGTCACCAACGTCAAAGTCAATTATTTTTACGTAGGCCCGACGTAATATCAGGGAGATTTTATTCAGGCAGTTTAAAGGCAAATTTCGTTACTCTTATGGTTACCATTACCGTAAATAAAGCTAACTTCAAGAGGCCAAAAATAGAGCTTTTGAGCGTAGTCAATCGTTTGGCGGTAAACATAACCTTACTTGTTTATTGACTTTTGTTGTTTTTTTCTCAAGCCTTTTTTTTATTTGCTTTTCTAACCATATCATGGAGGAAAATATTAATTTAGGGATAGGGCTGAGAGACGGACACATCAACATAAATTTAGTCAGGCAAATGATTGTGCCAGATATCTTTGGTGGAGTAGTAGAAGAAAACGAGCCTCTGCAAACTTATTTGTACGTACTCACCTGTTTACAAAAAAAAAACGGTAAAAAACGCACTCCACTACTACTACAAACATGGCTAAAAAAATAAAATACAAACAATTTTTGTAAAACAAAACAAACTTTTATAACCTAAAAATCTTCCACCACAGAATCACATTCAGTTTGGTTGATTGTCTTTTTAACGGTCGCTAATCGACGCTAATTAGTGCCAGTGGTTACCTTTAATAAAGGTAACAGCCTACCCAGAATAAAGGTTAGAGTAACAGACGGACAAAAAACCTGACCAAAATCTCCCTATTGTTACTTGGGACGTTGTTATAGGGGTTTCCTTGATCGCCGCCTTAAGCAGCCCTTTGCAGTGTGCAATAAGCAGCGAATAAGAATTATCATGTCGAGCTAAACATTCGTAGAATATTCACATATTTTTAAATAAATTAATGCAGTGTGCATTTCTGCGAAAAGCTTGATGGAGCTCGTACATACTAAAACATTCTTAAAATTTAAATGAAAAACTGTTAGAGGTCAACCAAAGAAAAATAGACATTTCTTTAAGGTACACCCAAACATAATTTCTTGCAAAGAATTGTATTCTGTGTGTATATCCTGGAATATTGCTTGTTAAATAAATGAACTACTAGAAATACTAGTGGGATTTGCTGAAAGGGTTTAGCCTATTTTATACAGATCCTAAGTTTACGTAAAATGGTTGGTTTTAAGCATTTTATATCAAATTCCTTGAGTTATGGACATAGTTTGATTTACAAGAGTAATTTTAATAATGTTTTTAGTGAAGTAAGAAAAAAATTGCAATGTAGAAGAAGTTGTTGAAGCTGTTGGGCAAATTAAAGTTGACGATATGTCACTCTTATCAAAAATTGCCCTTGTTTATCGATTTTCACGCTAAATACTTACTGTCACAAAATCATTTCGATATGTAATCCATAAAACAAGGATTAGATTAGATAAGAGATTCTTATCTATCGAAAGTATGAAAAAACTTTACAAACATAAACCCATCGCAATCGCAAACCACTAATAAAAATATTTCATCGAAGGAGGTCATGTAAACAAATGAGGCTAAAAACAGACCTGAATCTAACTGATGCGTTCACAAAAGAGTCATATAGGCTCAACGAACTGGACGGTGCCCGGTTCTCTGGCAGAACATGAGAAATGGAAGTACCGATGAAAACTGCAGCTTGATTTTGATTTTTTTTTAATTGGAAACAGTTTTCGTGCATAATCAATGACCTTCACTTATGTTTGTTTTCCGTGGTAGTGCCCTCATGAATATATTTTTTGTGCTGAAAACGGGTTCAAAGTATGGCATTTTTTGGACAAAATTCGAGGTGTTTTAGCGATTAATAAACAACTTGGAATATTAAATAAGGTAAATTAATTCTTGTAAAAACGATTACTTAGAAAAATTATAAACGAGTTTATGACCAATTACCACAAAACTATCGATTCTGGAGGATATATATTTAAACCACCCCCAGAGGTGGTCTAAAAAATCACCAACTTTATAACATCAAACTAAGATCTAAAATAGTACACCCCACAGGTCTAAATATTTACACCTATGGAGGGGTACTAAATTTTAAAACCAATTTTCAAAAAACACCTACCCATACATAAAAGACACAAAATTATGGATTATTTTTTATTTTTATCGCAAAATACCACTGAAAAACTGCTTTTTTCTCAAAATATACCATATTTTAGGAGAAAATGCCTTAAAACTAATTTTTTTTCACAGGTTTTAAAATGGCAAATTGTGAATACGCCAAAAATTTGGCACATAATAGCTTCATTATTTGTAAAGTTGATGATTTTTTAGACCACCTCAGGGGGGTGGTTTAAATTTATAACCCCCCAGAAAGGATTGTTTTGTGGCATTTGGTAATAAGTTCGTTTATAATTTCCCTAAGTAACCGTTTTTATAAGGATTAATTTACCTTATTTAATATCCCAAGTTCTTCATAACTCAATAAAACACCTCCTATTTTGTCCAGAAAAACGCAATTCAATTTAATTAATTTATTGATTATAAAAAATTACATTTTCATAACAAAAAAATCCAGTTCAGAACACTACAGAAAGAAATAAGTATATAAATAATAATTAGACCTAAAAAGATTACTTAATAGTAACAAAAACCAAAAAAAATAAGTATAGTAAGTAACATGAGAAAAAAAGTTAAACAATATTTATTTAATATATTGACTATATGAAGGTAGTCGTGGGCATACTACTGGTTTCTAAAAAACGCACGTAGTTTGAAAATACTTAGAGTTGTTCTATTTCAGATTAGGTGTAAGATCATCCAACGAGACGAGAAAACTGTCGGGATCACACCAGCTTGCTGGACGCAGATTTTTGTATAACGGACAATAAAATAGTAGGTGGATAAGGGACTCTGGTACATGCATATTGCAGACAGTACATAACTCCTCAAGGTTTAGTCTATAAGTAATTCCCCTAAAGCTAAATTTACAGAAAAATTTATTGCACAGGCGAATCTGGGCTAAACATCTCAACACGTACTTAGGTACACTGTATGATAAGTAATTTGGCCTTAACGAAGAGTAATTGAGCGAGGAAAAGAAAAAAGTGTAGGTAGAATTTTGCGCAATTGCAAGGTCATGGTTAAAATAATTTCTTTCCACTCCCTCTATAATAGTTTTGAAATTTTTTTTTAGAACATATGGAACAAGGGACCATAATTCAGAAATACTGTTACCGGTAAAAAGTAGTTTAAGTCACTTGACCCAGTTAAATTTTGATGAAAAGGGCAATTTGGCGTTGCAAACGTTTTTTGGGTAGCCTATATTCAGGCATACTTAGTAACTTGATAAAGTAGTTTAGTGCACATTTAAAAACAAAGACTGCCATATGTTGAGAGCCGGTTTCTATTCGAAGCAAAGCAGATGAGGTGGTCCTAGGTAGAAGTAGCAAATGCTTGAGAAATGATGTCTGGATTGTGTCAAGTATTTCGAAATATCCAAGCCCCCAAACAGGTAGACATGAAGTGAATGTGTTAAGTACAGATGATTGAAATAGTTTGAAGCAGCAATTTAGGCCACCCAGTTTTACGTTAGACAAAACGCTAATAACCGCCACAGCTGCCTGACTCGAACGTAAAACGGTAGTTTCCGCCATTCTGCGAAAGCAAGGCGAAGAGGAGAATGTAACACCCCACACATGTGAAGTGGCTTACCACTTTCAACGGCTTGCTGTTAATCTTGAACAAGAAGTATCCACGATTGGGGCTGCCAGATCTGGAAATTACAAGAACTTTGGACTTTGCCTCGTTAACAGTGAGTTGGTTTATTTTTGCATATTTTTTCAAGAACGGCGAGTTTTTTTTGCAGATCTATTTCAGAGTCAGCAAAAATTATCAGGTCATCTGCATACAACAGCAACATAATTAAGGTTCCTGCATCGATGTCCGCGATAAACAAATTAAAGAGCAAGGGGCTCAAAGTTTCCCTCTGCAAAACGCCACTATTAATATCGAACTTTTTAGATAGACCGTCAGAAGCTTTAATCTGGATCATTGCCCTATCATAGAGGCTCTTCATTATAGTAATGAAAGAGGAGCTGACACCACAATCAAGCAATTTAGACCATAAAAGGGAATGTGATATCGAGTCGAAAGCTCGCTAGAAATCTATAAAAGCTGCAAATATTTTCCGATTTTTTAAACGAAGATGGTTTTATATAAGTGAGTGTAAAATGAATACATTGTCTGAACAAACGCGGCCCTTTCTAAAGCCTGATTATACCTCAGGAATTACCTGATTCTGGTCCAGCTGAATAGTAAGTCCATCTGTTAGAATTTGGGTGAAAATCATAAGACAGCAGTTTACGAGTGCAATTGACCTATAATTATCAGGGTTCTCACGATCGCCTTTCTTGTGGAGCATAGAAAATTGAATTTGGAACCAGGTCTCAGGAATCCTACGAGTCTTCAGAATATTTGAAAACAAATTACATAGGTATAATTGCCATAGAATTCAACTCGCTTAACTCAACCGGCGCATCCAGAAATGGATCCAGAGCTCCAAAAAACATAGTTTCGTTTGGAATACGTTGTGTATAGATGTTTACAAAAAAGTTTTCCCAGGTTTCTCTGCTAAGCTTGAACGTTTGGGGTATGTTTCGAAACTTTTTTATGCAATTTTAAAATGTTTTTGGGTCGCGTGTTCTTGATAAAGTTTCCGTAATTTGAAGATTGTAAATGTGCTTTTTACTTGACATTAGCTTTTTGTATGATTTTTTAATTTCAAGATATCGGGCTTTATCACTACCTGAAAAATTGGCCTTTTTGAGGTTCTTTAGAGCAAGATAAAGCTCTTTTTTAGAGCGATGACATTCAGCATCAAACCATGGCCGACTCGCTAGTTTGAAACTTTTTTACCATACGAAACCAGGTCGCTGGCCTTAGCAGCGCTGTAAACTACTTCATAGAAGTTTTGAACACAATCATCGATATTTTCAATAAAAGAGGATCTATTTGAGTAGGCCATTGCCCGCTAAAATTCAATTCGGTCGTCCCAGCGTAAGAGTCGAGCCGATTGACCGCAGCAGCTTGTTGTGACAGGTTGGGTTGTACTGCCTCAAAAGTTCAAGCTTAAGCAAACTGGGAATTGAGAGGATATTCCTACCTCAGTTAAAACTTGAAGATCGGTGACCGAGAATAACCCTTCCATGTTTGTCAAAAACAGATCAACCACACTATTTCCTTATGCAGCGCATAAAGTAAAGGTGGCTGGGTGATCGCCAAAAGTTCTGCCATTTGATATGCCCAGATCATTGATGGATATAAAATCTAGTAGTTTTCGCCCTCTGGTGCTTATAATTAGATCACTAGTTGTACGTGGATGCAAGAAATTTGATCCCTCTATCAAGTCCTCGATAAATATATTTGAGTTACCAATATTTGGGTTCAAAGCTCTTACATTAATAAGACTAACATCCAAGAGTTCGAGTGTTATTTCAAGATTAAGTGTGGGTTTAAAATTCACAAAACAAACCAAAAAAAGAAAATTCGAACCCGAAACCCTTAATATAATCCACCAGTCGCAGGTTTCGAAGACCTCGGCACGCAAAGTTGTTTTAGTTAGAATCGCTAAGCCGCCACTCGCACGGCCTCTTGAGGCTTCTTTTTGTGCTTCGACGTATGTTGCGTTATAAAAGAAAGACGCCATATTTTGAACCCATTTTCAGCACAAAAAATATATTTATGAGGGCACTACGAGACAAAACAAACATAAGTGAAGGTCATTGATTATGCACGAAAAATATACCAAACAAAAAACCCAAAACTACTATATTAATTTATTTACAAACTTTAGCTAAAATATTGAGGTTTTCTAAAACTTCAGTCAAAAAAACTTTCCTTACTCAAAGCCCAGTCATTTTAAAGCTGTAGCTTTCATCAGTAGAGGTTGGTGCAAGCTAAGGTGAAAGCAGAGGTAAACGATCCGAACTCGCTCTTTGTGATTGAACGTAGCGCTAATATTTTTAAACTGACATTTCGACAGTGACAGAAATGTAAAAAAAACTTGCATTTAAGTTTTTTAATAATTTGCCATTTGCCATTTTGAGACCTGTCAAAAAAAATTTAGTTTTAGGGCATTTTCTCCTAAAATATGGTATATTTTGAGAGAAAAGCAGTTTTTCAGTGGTATTTTGCAATAAAAATACAAAATAATCAATAACTTTGTGTTTTTTCTGTATAGGTAAGCGTTTTTTTAAAATAGGTCTTAAAATTTAGGACCCCCCCCCCACAGGTGTAAATATTTAGAACTGTCTAAGGTACGATTTTAGATCTTAGTAAATCCCGCTATAAAAGTCTTGGTATTCATCTAACTTTCTCGGCTTTATTTCTCTTTGACTGATATTATAGAAGCGTCTAATTCTGTGTAAAGTTATTTGGGCTACTCAAACATTCCTAAAAGCCCTTCAGCGACCCAAGCAGCTAGCACGCCACGTGATTGACAGAGCGCTCCGAATAAAGAATAATTATACCATTACTATAATTACACTTTTTGCTGCAGGCTTTGCGTTCCAGACAAGCTCGCCTAAAGGTTATACCCGAATAAACTTGATTAGATTTTAAATTTACCTAATATTTAGCTTTCTAGTTATCAAATAATATAAATGGCGGCAATTTAAAAACTTACAATGGCCACATTTTTTTTAAATACGCAAAATTTTAAAAAACAAAAAAGTTTGTTTCTCTGAAATCGACGTAAAATATTCTTGACACATTTTTCAGACCCTCCCACTTTAGCTCCACCCATTTCAGAATTTAAAATATGGAACTAGCCTACTTGTTGATACCTTTTTTCGAAACCCTATGAAAATTGCTTTTCATCTATATTAATGGCAGTTGGACATTTTTAAAAACTAAAAAACACATTTTGCATTTTTTTTACAGATTTATGCCCATATCCACCATTAAACACTCTAATCAGGGCTAGCTAATTTGAATTAACTTGCTAATCGCGGCTAAACAAGTTTACCTATCCACCAACTTTTTTTATGAAATAATTACCTAATCAGGGTTAAGTAACTCGATTACAAAAAAAAAAAGAGCTGGCAACGCAGCATATTTGGTGTGTATCTATTGGTAACACTGGATATGTCAAAAAAATTTTGATGTAAAAGGTTATCTTTTCTGATTATTTTTTAATTTTCTTTTAGTTTTTGTTTATTTATTTTTAAAACCTATCAGAAAATACGTTCCCCAGCTATTGCCACTGAAACTCAAGTTAAACGGGGATGGCCGAATCGGTGCTGTTTGGAGCTGATGAGTTTGTTGTCGCCAGCATTATTTACAATAATTAACTGCTCATTTTCAGTCGTGTAGTGTAAAAAAGTGGATTTGCCGAAAGTTTGTTTTTTTATACAGTGTGTGGTAAACAAAAGTAGGCATTGAACAGTATGCTGAGTGCATATAACTATGAAATACTATAATGGCCCAAGGATTGCAAAATGTGTATATAAATGGCCTTTTCAAAAATAAATCCTTTGCAAGGAAGTCAACATAGTACAACGACTTTTTGTAACTCACATGCGTTCAGATAATAGGGTTAAGTTAAAGTAAAAGTGCCTTAAATTTTATCAGCCCAACAAATCGTTACAAACAAATAAAAAAATATAGTTTAGACGGTTCGTTGATGTGAATTTTTATGTGATATAAAATATATGGGAGAATTATCAGGAGGAAAAACTATTAGTCACTTTCAGTATTTGTATAGTTTTAGAATAGGATACTTATTCCCTTGTATTACTTGACAAGTCCCCATTGCAAAATCTACTTAAAAAATGTTAATAAAGCAAGACTGCCAAAATTAAATCTATCTGAGGCACCACATCACTGTTTACTGCAACAACAACAACATTATGGTAGGTGCTGCAATGGTGCTTTTTACTTGAGGAGGAGCACAACCCACTTTTGTTAATAAAATGTCAAAAAAGTTTGTTTCCAGTTATCATCGACCTAGAAGATCTGTGGGTAATAATCGTCTCAGCTTAAAAGTGATTTATTTAGGATGTTTGTTTATTTTTAGATATATTGAGTACCTTATAATTAAGAAAGTAGTTCATAAGGTTGTGATGATTTTTTGACAGTTTATTTTGAAACTGTTATCCCCAAAAATTATGCCCTAGGTGACAGAACCACTCTAAGAAAAAAGAGGTTTTAAAGTTATAACAATTAAAGAAGAAAAATAATTAAATATGAATTTAGAAAAATCAACTTTTATAGGACCTCGACTTAAAGGTTGCAGCAATGAAGTTTTGTACACACTGGTTGCAGATTTGTGTATTTAATTTTATGTTCCTCTTCTTAAAAATTTTTTGTTTTTCTAAAAATTTTTTTTTTTTATATTAAAAAGAGAAAAAAAAACCTAAAAGTTTTAGATTGAAATGTTTCAGGATTTTCCATATTTTTTCTTTCATTCTTATTACTTTAAAATTTTAGGTAGGGTAGAATTTTTATGATGACTGATGATTGACAGTGTCAAAAACAGTTTTTCCTCCAAGTAACCACAAGTTACCAGGTAAATCACTTGCTCGTTTTTAATTTTTCTTTGTACAGTAATCCAAGTCATGACGTCACGAGTAACCAGACTATGTTACCAGCCTATGGAACATGGTTACTTAAAAAAATGTAAGGCTCAAAGTGCGGTTTACTGATGACTGATACTTTGTATTATTATTTTTTATAAATCTCATGTTTTTCTATGATGATGTCATAACTATGCATGGTCACTGAAAGTAACCGTGACGTCATGATAAGTAACCCAAACAAATTACTATTGTCCTTGAGCAAAAGCCTATATGTAATACCATTAAACCATGTAGACAGTTTTAAAAACTTAAACAAAATTGGTTGAGATGGACCATTGTTTCTTATTAAGATCCTAATTGACGAGGTTACTAATTTAGGTGTATTTTCTGCTGTTGAAAGACAATGTTTTTTGTGATATGCAATATCTAACTGACCAATGTGATTTATTTAGGCATATCTATGTGCAATAGTTGTCTGCATTTGTTCTTTGTTTTATTAAATTGTATTTATTTGGTTTTTAGATAAATAAAGCATCTACTTCACTTTTAATTGTATTTGTTTTTATTTTATGAAAATTATTATCTACAAACGTTAATCCACACTTAAATAAAAGGGGTAATTATGCAGTATACAGTTTTCTGCCATTTTTGATTTTTTATGAAAAATTCTTTATGGGAGCACCTACTAGGGTCCCTAGGATCCCAAATGCGCCTGCGCCCGATTTTTTTTAAAGAGAAAAAAGGGTCCCTGGGGGTGGTTGTAATGAGTTTTTTTTATTGTTTTGGTTTGGGTTGGTTTAGGTGTGGTTGGATTGTGTTGGATTGGGTTGTTTTAGTGAAGAAAAAATTTAAAAAAAAAACAAAAAAAAAACAACCGACGAAGGCAGATTTGGGGTCCTAGGGACCCTAGTAGGTGCCCCCCTAAAGAATTCTTCATAAAAATCAAAAATGGCAGAAAACTGTATACTGCATAATTACCATAAAAGGTGAAACCAATAAAAAAAAACTTAAAAGAAGCTTATGAAAGTGAAATAAATCTGAAGTCTGAAAGCTTTGTGAGCCGAAACCTTCTAAAGAACCCCCTGTTGTCCATAGTCTCAAGATAATTTGGTTTCTCGTTCCATCGCTTTGGAAGTCGATCATTGATTATGTCCAACACATCCAAATCGTCATGATACAATATATCTTCCATATTTTAAAAAAAACAATTCAACAAATCAAACTGGAAATCAAAATAAAAAGAAAACATAACCAACAAAATGCATATGACAGCGACTTAAAGGATTTTTTTTTTACAATTGGTCCTGGTTCTGGTTGAACCAGAACCGCAACCGATCCTTTCGTTTTAAAACAATGACGTCACAGTTGCAACCCGGTTATGAAATTGATGAATGAATGAAAAACCAGCCTGGGAGGTTGGTTCGGCCCTTTGGTTGTAAACATAACCCCTAAAATTCTGCAAATTTATAGATGGTCTTTTTTTGAGTAAAATCAAAGATATCTTAATAATATTTTAAATGACCTCATTATTTTAGAACCGCTGTCAAAATAATGTCAACCAGAACCAGGACCAATTCTTAAATCGAAAATCCTTTTAATTGCTCAATTAAGCTTTAATCGCCCAGCATCGGCCGGGTTGGTAAACGGCGCGATTAACGCAAAAATTTCGTTGGTCGATATCGAATTTACGCGCTAACCGCAATTAAAAGTTAATTCGAGAAAAAATGCGTTGGTGGATATGGGCATTAGTTATTTAATTTTCGCTCACCGCACCAAAGCTCGGTTTTCTTCAAAATTCTCAAAACACCCGCATATCACGGTTTACCCCTTCCCATGTCCTCTCCACCACTGATATTTAATCTCATTCCCAAATAAATATCAAATAAGTTTGAACTTGGTTTCTAAAAAACATTAACAACGATGAAAAGAGTTTTTTCCTACGACCACATATGAAAATGATGGATTTCACACGACTTACACCCTTAGAAAACGTTAAATTTTACCGGTGTGCAGAAATTTTTCCGCACATGTGTGGAAAAGTACTTTTCCAGTAGCACGCATTTGCGTGCGAGAAGTTGTATTTTCCGCTTTCTGTGTCTTTCCCGTACGGCGCGCGGAAAATAATTTTTTGCATAAAAAAAAATTAGACAATCTCTTTTTTACACGCTTTTTTTAGGTCCAATTTGACTTTAGATTAATTTTTAAACTCAATTGCATAGAAAATACAAAAAAAACAGTGCTTTAATATCTTAATACCTAAAAATTAAAATATTGTTATTTGAACTATTTCCGCACATGTGTGGAAAAGTGTACGATGACGATAACTGTCACCATACTTTTCTGCACATGTGTTGCAAAGTACTTTTCCATACATATGCGAAAAAACAGTGTCATTTGATTTGTGCAAAATTAAAGACCAATTTTTACAAAAATTAGTGCAATTAATCAGTGTGCGTAGGAAAAATAGCGTGAACAACTCTATAGAAAGTAACTTTCTTATATTCGCGTATTGTTTCACTCGTTCACAACATTCACGCTCGTGTGAAATTTGTCACTTTTTGCTCTTGTTATGTAATATATTATTTCATAAGCTTTCGAAAAAGGTATCACAAGTACGCTAGTGTCATTTGAAATTATAAAGTTGGTGAGGCTAGCACTGGCAGCTCAATTTCATGCTTCGTTGCGCATCGTTCCGTCAACGGCAGTTAAGTGCGCAAAAACCGATTTTCTGCACTTGTTAGGAAATAGTTACTTACCTAATAAGTACGGAAAGTGATACTTTGCACTAACGACGCGGAGCGGAGTTCGGGCACGCCGTCAAGGGCGGAAAAGACACTTTTCGCACGTGTCAGGTACAAAATTTTTCCTACTTGCGTAAAAACCACCTAGAAAATATTATATTTTCATTTTTAGGTTTTAAAATAGCAAAAAACTGTTTTTTTTTCATTTTCTTTATATTTGAGTTGACAAAGATATCTAAAAATTCGAATTGGACCTAAAAAATCGGTAAGAAAGCGTGTGTAAAAGTATTTTTTACGAATGCTGTGCGCGAAAAATTCTTCCCCGCACGCCGTGCGGGAAAGTCACAGGGTAAATCCTTTTTCGCGCGGCGTGCGGAAAACGCAACTTCCTGCACATAAATGCGTGCGTAAAACTGCACTTTTACGCACGCTAGTAGGAAAATAGCTATTTTGTCCACATATTAGTCACCTTTTTTTCTATAAGTTTGTTTTTTTTATTACAGGTACTAGGTAAAGGCTAAAGTTATTATTAATTTTTGATCGTATTTATTATGTACCTTAAATAAATAAATAAATTATGTCAACAAATTTTGGGCTAAGCCAAAATGTAAAGTATTTGTATTGCCCGTTTTTTGGGTTCAAAAACTTCCTCTTTTCTCTTAGCTATCGAGATTTTAAATCAAAGATAGGCCAAATTATTTGCTATTAAATAAACAAGAAAACGTCGCTGTATGTTCATCGCGCGCTATTTGCTTTGTTATTTGTGCGCCCATTGTTTTCACCATTTAAGTATAATCTGCTAGAAGTTTTGATTAAAGGAAACACTCTATCCTATTTACCCGTAGTCAGATTACTATCGAAAATCAAATTCAAACAATTGAAGCAGTCGAATTTTTGACACGCTGATTATAGAGTATAGACTGCCAAAGACTGAGCACGTTATATCTACTTATATGGTGTACCGGAAATGGAAAAAAACAGCTCCACCTAATTGTTATAGATTTCCTGTTTTGATCCACACTGAAAATTTACCAGAAGATTAATATCTGGGATTTTATTCACTTACAGAAAGGGATGCCATTGGCAACAGAAATATTATTAGTAAATCATCTTGTGCTTTCTCTTATATTGTATTTTGAGGGTTCTAAAATTAATTAAAGATTTAAACTTGGGCCCATGTGTGCTCTCTTAGTGGCTACTACTACTACTTGCTGTAGAAAAAAGTAGACAACAAACATGCTGCTGGTAACCTTAAAGTATTTTATTGGGTTTTTTATGGTTTTCTTTTTAAATTATATAGAGATTGTCGTTGTTTGAAAGTTTGAGACAATGATGTGTTTGAAATTAACTCTTTGTTTCGGACTTCCCTTGTCTATATCTTATTTATACACCATGTATAAATAAAATATAGACAATGGAAGTCCGAAACATAGAGTTAATTTCAAAATTAATTTAAAATTAGGACTTATTTTCGCGGTCGTTTATCAACTATAAAATAAAGAAATCGACAGTTTGTTTGTTTGTTTGTTAATAAATCAAAGCAGATTTGGTTTAGTTTATATACTTCATATAAACAAACCTTAAGAAAATTATTGTTGGAGTTTGTGTATATACTACATTGCAAGTACCTGCTTACTTAGTATAACATGATAGTATACGATTCAAGTTTACGTTTTATTCGAGGTTATTAACTCTAAACCATTTTTTAAAAGGAAAATGTCTAAGAATAGCGCTAGAAAGAGTGCTTCAGAATGGACTGAGGTTTTAGGATGCAATAATAAAAGTAGAGTCTGCAAATACTGAACCAGAATCGTTTTTTTTTTATAATTTGCATTATTGCCCAGCAGTCTTATTTGGAATAATAAAATAAGAAATTGTTTGTAATTAGGTCAGGTTTATCGAATCTTACGATCAGATTTAAACGACTGGTAATAATATACCTTTTTTACGTTTATTTATTTTATTAATAATTAAAAATTCCACTTTTAAAAAAGCCCTACGTGTTTTTTTAAGTGGGTTTTACCCAAAAAAAAACCTAGTGGGCTTTTTCGGTTATCCACTGTGCAGCCAACTCCGCTGTCTTTAAATTCCTCCACAGTATTTTGGGACAGTTTGACCTTTAATTCGTCACACCAAGAATAAACAAACGCATGAAGTACTTACCGTGAAAACCACGATATTGTAAATACAGAACAGTATTATAGAGTTTCTATTTAATTTATAAACAAGTTTTAGACAAAATCATTTCGGACATAAAAAAGTATTTTTGACCTGAACATATTCATACCAAGTTTTGTACAACGTGTAGCCAAAATCAAGGCAAAATTAACTAAAGTCGTTTCTAAATAAGATAAACTGTTTGATTAATTCAAAACACAACTTCTTAAACTTTTATTGGGAGAAGTCATTATTTTCAACAATATCGTTCAGAAGTAGTGCGTTTTTTTAAGTGGGTTTTACCCAAAAAAAAACCCAGTGGGCTTTTTCGGTTATCCACTGTGCAGCCAACTCTGCTTTAAAGACATTCTATAATTCCTCCACAGTATTTTGAGACAGTTTGACCTTTAATTCGTCACACCAAGAATAAACCACGATATTGGAAATACAGAACAGTATTATAGAGTTTCTATTTAATTTATAAACAAGTTTTAGACAAAATCATTTCGGACTTAAAAAAATATTTTTGACCTGAACATATTCATACCGAGCTTTGTACAACGTGAAGCCGAAATCAAGGCAAAATTAACTAAAGTCGTTTCTAAATAAGATAAACTGTTTGATTAATTCAAAACACAACTTCTTAAACTTTTATTGGGAGAAGTCATTATTTTCAACAATATCGTTCAGAAGTAGTGCGTTTTTTTAAGTGGGTTTTAACCAAAAAAAACCCAGTGGGCTTTTTCGGTTATCCACTGTGCAGCCAACTCTGCTTTAAAGACATTCTATAATTCCTCCACAGTATTTTGGGACAGTTTGACCTTTAATTCGTCACACCAAGAATAAACCACGATATTGGAAATACAGAACAGTATTATAGAGTTTCTATTTAATTTATAAACAAGTTTTAGACAAAATAATTTGGGACATAAAAAAGTATTTTTGACCTGAACATATTCATACCAAGTTTTGTACAACGTGTAGCCAAAATCAAGGCAAAATTAACTAAAGTCGTTACTAAATAAGATAAACTGTTTGATTAATTCAAAACACAACTTCTTAAACTTTTATTGGGAGAAGTCATTATTTTCAACAATATCGTTCAGAAGTAGTGCGTTTTTTTAAGTGGGTTTTACCCAAAAAAAAACCCAGTGGGCTTTTTCGGTTATCCACTGTGCAGCCAACTCTGCTTTAAAGACATTCTATAATTCCTCCACAGTATTTTGGGACAGTTTGACCTTTAATTCGTCACACCAAGAATAAACCACGATATTGGAAATACAGAACAGTATTATAGAGTTTCTATTTAATTTATAAACAAGTTTTAGACAAAATCATTTCGGACTTAAAAAAGTATTTTTGACCTGAACATATTCATACCGAGCTTTGTACAACGTGAAGCCAAAATCAAGGCAAAATTAACTAAAGTCGTTTCTAAATAAGATAAACTGTTTGATTAATTCAAAACACAACTTCTTAAACTTTTATTGGGAGAAGTCATTATTTTCAACAATATCGTCAGTGGGCTTTTTCGGTTATCCACTGTGCAGCCAACTCTGCTTTAAAGACATTCTATAATTCCTCCACAGTATTTTGGGACAGTTTGACCTTTAATTCGTCACACCAAGAATAAACCACGATATTGGAAATACAGAACAGTATTATAGAGTTTCTATTTAATTTATAAACAAGTTTTAGACAAAATCATTTCGGACATAAAAAAGTATTTTTGACCTGAACATATTCATACCAAGTTTTGTACAACGTGTAGCCAAAATCAAGGCAAAATTAACTAAAGTCGTTTCTAAATAAGATAAACTGTTTGATTAATTCAAAACACAACTTCTTAAACTTTTATTGGGAGAAGTCATTATTTTCAACAATATCGTTCAGAAGTAGTGCGTTTTTTTAAGTGGGTTTCACCCAAAAAAAAACCCAGTGGGCTTTTTCGGTTATCCACTGTGCAGCCAACTCTGCTTTAAAGACATTCTATAATTCCTCCACAGTATTTTGGGACAGTTTGACCTTTAATTCGTCACACCAAGTATAAACCACGATATTGGAAATACAGAACACTATTATAGAGTTTCTATTTAATTTATAAACAAGTTTTAGACAAAATCATTTCGGACATAAAAAAGTATTTTTGACCTGAACATATTCATACCGAGCTTTGTACAACGTGAAGCCACAATCAAGGCAAAATTAACTAAAGTCGTTTCTAAATAAGATAAACTGTTTGATTAATTCAAAACACAACTTCTTAAACTTTTATTGGGAGAAGTCATTATTTTCAACAATATCGTTCAGAAGTAGTGCGTTTTTTTAAGTGGGTTTTACCCAAAAAAAAACCCAATGGGATTTTTCGGTTATCCACTGTGCAGCCAACTCTGCTTTAAAGACATTCTATAATTCCTCCACAGTATTTTGGGATAGTTTGACCTTTAATTCGTCACACCAAGAATAAACCACGATATTGGAAATACAGAACAGTATTATAGAGTTTCTATTTAATTTATAAACAAATTTTAGACAAAATCATTTTCTAAATAAGATAAACTGTTTGATTAATTCAAAACACAACTTCTTAAACTTTTATTGGGAGAAGTCAGTATTTGGCAACAATATCGTTCAGAAGTAGGCTAAAGCTTAAATGAAAACATGCCTGATAACATTTTAGAGGCAATGAACAAGTGTGGCGATATTTTCCCAAAGTAGGGCATAAATTGCGGCGCTATAACACCTTTGATATTTACGGTATTAGAGTTTAATTTTGTGTTACAAGTGGCATTTGTAGTGTCATTTTCTTAAAAAATTTTCGCCTTTGCGCTTTGAAACCATTGATAAATTTACAATTTTAGTTTAATTTTAAAACAAAAAATGCATTTTTAGTGCAATTTTCTTAAAAAATTTCGCCTGCGGCGCTATGATACCTTTGATACTTGCGATTTTAGTTTAATTTAACTCAAAAATTGCATTTTTAATGTCATTCTCTCAAAAATTTTCAGCGCATTTGAACATTTTTTAGAATAAAAAATATATAAAATAAACAACTTAAAATCCCGCCCCCCCCCTACATTTGAAGTCAAATCCGCGCTTGTCGTTACTAAGTATAGTTTGCATATTTTGATATGTTCCTCATAAAAGCTATCCTTTTAGTTTTTTTTTCGTATCGAAACCGCCCCTCCCCCTTTTCAAATGGCTGAGACCGCCACTGGCTCTCTATATCTAACTAAAATGAATTGGGTATTATTAAACACAGTCTTGTATTATTAAAGAAATACCCCATTTAATAATTTGAGTTTTAATCTTTTTTCAAGGATGTTAACTTGAAGTAAACTAGAGTTTCGAAATTCCTATCTACTCTTAGATTCTAGCATGTGTTCAGTGAACCATAAAAACTACTGGGGCTCGATTCTGGGCGTAAGAGAACGATCATACCCTGAGAAGTGACCATTTCTATTGAAATCTAAAATTCCGTATTCTGGGACCGGCCGATCGCACAAAAGTCATTCGAACGACGCACAGTGGTCGAAAAATTCAAAATGTATCTAAATTTGCCCCTATATGGTTATCAAGATACTAGGCGAATAGTTGACCAAAGAATAAACTATGTTTTTTACGAGTTTGACATTACGCATCAGTATTCAACATCAAATTTCAAATAGAAGACCCAGAGTATGACAGTATTCAACTGTTAATATCTCGAAAACAGTGGAAGATCGACATAGGGTAATGCAAAAATGCAATAATATACTGGGTGTTTCATTTGAAAGTTTCGGTTGGCATTCTTTTTAATATATTTTTTTTTTCTTTTTCTAAACTAACATTTTTACTTTAATTTAGCTAATTAATAAATATATATATTTTTCCTCTTAAAACTGTCTTAAGATAAATGTGAAAATTCACACGATCATCCTGTCTGTTTATTAAAACTAAATATTTTGTACGATTAAATTGCAATGTGGAAGTTTTTTTTAATGCCCGCGTTTTTACAAAAATCGACCACTGTGCGAGTCCTACTCTAAAAGACATGCGAATTAGCGAGTAAAATATCGATCGGTCATTCGTCCAATAGCGTGCTCTGAAATAATACAAGTGACGTTTTTCATACGAGCTTTCCTACAACTCCCAACTACTGGGTCTAGTCGAGAGAACGGCTTTGCTCAAAAATTGTTGTTCGAAGCAGCTCTGCGCGTGCCCATAATAGTTTGGTGATTATTCGATTCTCTCGTCACTGCTTTTAAGCGCGTTTATTGATTGAATTTGCTTTTCTTCTCTCAGGCGAACAATCACTTCCTATGACTTCAGAAGAACCGGTACACTGATTGGCTCCGCCCTGTCACAGTTTAAATCTGTTACCTCCGAAAAGTGTGAGTTTCTAAATATGTTTGATTGTGACGCTTGTTTGAGAAAATACATTCTGGTTTCTCAAGATTAATGCTGTTTCTTTGAATTTTCGCTTGAATAAGTTTTCCTCCTTAGCCACGATCTTTGCCTCTTTCCATTCCATATGATGTTGATTTTCCCAGCAATGTTGGGATATTTTTGACCCAGTAGTGTCCCCTTGTCAAGTTTTGCGTTTGTGTGCGGTACGTCGAACTTCCGTAGGTCGCCTGGTTTCTCCAATGTAGATATCCCCACACTCGCACGGTGAGTGATTCAAAGTTGGAAATCAAAGTGTATGATGGTGTTTAATGATATATGGGGAGGGTGACCAGTGGAACCACTGACGAGCTCACGTTGGTTAGCCAGATCGAAACATCGTTTAATCATTTCTTTTTTTGCTTTGGTTCTTTATGTGTTCCTTGTGGGATGCTCATCCAGGTTTGAATTTTCGTTATTTCCACCCAAGATCTTTTGATCTTTTGCTTTTTCGTTTCTTTTTGGTTGAAATAACTGATTTGGATGTTTTTTAACTTCTTTTTTTGTTTTAATTGCCTTAGGAGCATAATCCTATTGGAAACATTAACACGCCAGGACGAATCCGTATCAGGTATCTTGGATAAGTACCAGTTCGGAACGATGCCTATTTGTGAGTGATTCAAAGTTGGAAATCAAAGTGTATGATGGTGTTTAATGATGTATGGGGAGGGTGACCAGTGGAACCACTGACGAGATCACGCTAGTTTCCCAAAGAGAAAAATCGTTTAATCATTTCTCTTTTTGCTTTGGTTCTTTGTGTGTTTCTTGTGGGATGCTCATACAGGTTTGAATTTTTGTTTTTTCCACCGAAGATCTTTTGATCTTTTGTCTTTAGATTCTTTTCGGTTGATGTAACTGATTTGGAGGTTTTTTTAACTTCTTTTTTGATGACTTCTTTTGTTGTGATCGTTTTGAAGACAGTCCGAAGATGGCATTGATTGCCTATTCTTCTTATTTTTTCTGAGATTCCTTTGATGTATGAAATTATAAGAGTTGCCTTTCTTTCAGCATTTACGTCTGAAGAGTTTTGTTGATTGTGTAGTTGAAGAAACCGTTCCTTCGCAGATCGGATCGAATTTTTGACTTTTATTTATTTAATGCCTCTTCTGTATAGCAGATGTAGGTGGATCGATCTATGAGAGATTTTGCAATTCTCAGTTTGGTTGATGTGGGGTGGTTTGATTTGAAACTAAAATATTATCCAGTCTGAGTTGGTTTGCTATATACGGAAGTGGTTGAATTATTTTTGGTGAGTAGAACATCGAAAAAAAGGAGCTGACAATTTTCTTCTTTTTGTTTTTCTTATGCTGTTGACATGATTGAAGAATTGTTCTAGTGTGTTGTGGTTCTTATACCAGATAATGAACATGTCGTCCATGTATTTTAGCCATAGCTTGGGTTTCTAACATGATGTTCTTCTTCAAAGTATTCCAAAGTCACTACCGGCGAAAGTGGAGATCTCATGGGAAGACCATCTAGATGTCAAAAATATCTATCCTTCTCCTGGAAATAAGAATTCTGCAGACATCACTTCAAAAAAATAATGGCATTGACTGATAGATTGGTTGTGTCAGAGAGGTGGCTGTCATTGAGTAGCTTCTGCTCAATGATTTGGAGTGATTCTTCCAGTGGTACGTTAGTGTACAAACTTTCGACCTCAAAACTAACAAACTGATCGTCAGGTTGTAGGTTGATATTTCTAAGAAAGTCCACGAATTGCTTTGAATTTTTGACGAATGACGTTGACTTTCCTTGAAGAGGCTGGATGATTAGTAAAAGATTATAAGTCGGAGAATTGCGAGAACTGGTTATCGGTCGGAGAGTCATGTTTTCCTTATGAATTTTCGGCAGTCTATATATATGCGGTGCTTTGCTGTAGTGCGGCGTTAGTTTGCTCCTTTCAATGTCGCTGAAATATCTTTTGTGTTGGTAAAGAGTTTGGTAGATTTTTCTTTCTATGGCGGTGGCTGGCTCCTGACTTATTTCTCTGTAATTTGGTGTCCATTACTACAGTTGCATTTCCTTTGTCTACAGGAAGAATTTCGATCGATTGGTCTGATTTAAGATCTTTGAAGGCTAAACCTTCTTGCGGTGTTAGGTTGTTCTCCAATTTGAATTTGTTTTCCAAAATTATTCTGACTTCCATCTAAATTCCTCTGCTTGTACTCTATCTCTTTTATCGATGTTTGTAGATTCAATGACAGAGATGATGTTGATTGCTGGTATGTATGACCACAACAATAAGAACTCAATTGACAAAACGCCACGACACCAAGAACTGCATCTACCAAGTACCATGCGAGTGTAGGGATCTACATCGGAGAAACCAGCCGACCGGCGACTTATGGAAGTTCGACTTACCGAACACAAACGCAAAATTCGACAGGGGAACACTACTGGTTCGAAAATAGCCCAAAATTGCTGGGAAAATCAACATTATATGGAATGGAAAGAGGCAAAGATCGTTGCCAAAAAAGAAAACCTATTCAAGCGAAAATTCAAAGAAACATCCTGAGGAACCAGAATGAATTTTCTCAAATAAGCGTTACCATCAAGGATATTTGAAAACCAACTTTCTATTTTTATATAAGTCCATCTACAGCCCATAGCATCGAAACGGTTAAGGATAGAGCAAAACGGTTTTTCTTGTGATAAAACAAGATAGAAACGTAAAAACCGTTTTGCTCTATACTTAACCGTTTCAATATTACGGCTGTCAAATTTAAAAAATGTCAATTTTCACCTGTCAATATTTAAAAAACAGTTGAATATATCCAAAATATTTTGTAAAAGAAGAAAGTTGTTGCCAAGTTTTCCTGCAAATGGCAACACTGCAAATATAGTTTACATGGACTTATGTTAGAATAGAAAGTTAGAAAAGTTTCCGTTTTATAGTTTCCAAAATATTCTAATAGGTCACCTTGGGACACTCGGTATAAGATTAGGTAGTCTTAGGTTTTTTGTTAGTATTCACCTGATGACGATTGCAGATACATAAACGTTGTGAAAACTAGTTTACACACACTAGTTTACTTTCAAGTTTCACATTGTCTACCACCTTCAAATAACACCCACATAACATTGGAGGAATATTCATGTTGTAAGAATATTCTCTCAAAGTGATTTTTAGAATATTCTATTGCGAATGTGACAGGAATGTTCCAGATCTATTTTTTGCTGAATATTCTTTTATTCATGTTGTAGGAATATTTCCTCAAAGTGATTTTTGGAATATTCTATTGCGAATGTGACAGGAATGTTCCAGATCTATTTTTTGTTGAATATTCTTTAAGAGTTTGTGATAGCTATATTTCTTTGAGAACGTGATAATCCAGTTATTTTTATGAATATTTCCAAAAAGAATATTTTTGTCAGAATTCTGGCATGTTTGCCGAAAATATTACTATCTTGCGAAAAGAACGCGATTTACATTATATCTAATTACATCTTTTGTAGGTAGATAGCACTGGAATCAATATGTTCTCTATGTAGCAGATAATATTATTATACACATAAGACAGCAAAAAGTTATTTAGGTAATCTTTTGATAACTAATCTCAAATAGTACATCAAGATAATGGTGACACATTGATATACCTATATCGATAGGCTGCATTTAGTGGAGACTAATGGATATTTGGTGGATATTAACTTGGATATTATATATCTACTGCATCTGCTGTACAAAATCATATCCATGCAATATTGGGGATAGTGGGGATATATATTTGCTATTTGGGCTGTTATAGTCAGAGTCATTCTTTTAAAAAAAGTGTAGAGAGTGAAACATATAAAGTATTGGTGAAGTGATAAGAATTTCTAAATTAATTTAGTTTAAACATTGCAATCTAGATAGTATATTTTTTTTCGACAGAAACCAAAAACTCCGCTCTCCCCTATTTACAGTCGTTGCTACAAAAAGTAGAAAAAGGTAAAGAATACCATAATCAATTCTTTTGAAAAAAATAAACGAATGCGTATTAATATTTCAGAGGAAAATCGTAGTTGAAAACCAAGGAAATTATAGAGTCTGCAGCTTTATTTTGTAAAAATAGAGAAAACAAAACTTTTTCTATTAAATAATGAAACGAATATTAGCTTGTAAAGAAAGAAAACATATCCCTGCCCACTTATAAATTATATTTTGTTTACTTACTTAAAGATTATACTTCGATTGGGCACATCCTATTAGATATACCAGGTAGTGATACTTCGTAGCACGTCATACGCAAGTTTTAAAGATAAGAAAACCATACCGCCATGGCAGCCTGCCTGATTTCTGCTAGGTACTTCATACGTCTTGCGCTCATGCGAAAAGTGAAGACGGTATCGTGCGCAAAACAAAAGAAAACTTGAAAAGCAAATGGATTACCTAACGAAGAAAATGAGGAACCTGAAAGAGAAAATTAAAAGGTAGCATCGCGTTCAAGATATAGGTAAACTGTCAGTTGTTTAACAATGGAGTGAGACAAATATTATGCTTTTGACTTATATTTTTTGGCATGGGTTTGTTTATTCTGTAAACACACATTTGCTTTATTACGCATAAAAACTTAAACCCTGCATAGTTTCTGAGTTATGCCCGCTAAATTGGTCTCAATAAAAAACTCCATATGTTAATTCACTAGCACGTCGTTTTTCATATATTATATGTGACGACGAATCTGACAGAACGAATAAAATGCCGAAAAAAATTAACAAAAGAGAACGTGAAAAGCAAATGGATTACCCAAGGAAGAAAATGAGGAAACTGGGAAAGGAAGGGAAAAGGAAGCGTAATCTCAATAAAAAATACCATAATGTTAATAAAATCCGTTTCCAAAATATCACATTTTAATTTCCAGAATAATTATAACAAAAACCCTTTACCCGTCGCAGTTTAACAAAAATTATCAAACGAATTTTCCATGTAGACGGAGCATGACTCAGAATGCATGGTTTACTCTACCGGGTGTCCAATTTTCTAAGAAGATTATAATATGTTTACTTAAAAAAGTATTATTAGCACATCGTTTTTCATATTATTATATGTGACCACGAATCTGACAGTTCCTCAACTAGTCAGACACTAGTAGTTCCTCGAACTCTAACATAGAGAGGCACCCCTTAGGGGGGACGGGACAGAGTTAGCTTTCAGATGGAAGAAGCATCTTTCTATGTGAATATATAGATAAGGATACTAAAAATAATCTCCTCGAAAAATACAAAATTCTTCAAGGACCCAAATTAAATTCAGGATGCTAGCATCCACAGAGCAAAAAAGAGATACGTAACTCTTGAAATTGTAAACCCTTTTGGGAAAAGGTTTGACAGCCTTAGAGCGGGTTTTCTTAATTTGGCCTAAACAAAAAAGGGAGAGACGAAGCACTTGATGAAGACCTTTTGGGTCTTGCCGAATCGGCGCAGTTGTTTTGCAGTGGCCACAATATTGTTTTATGCAAAAATATAATAAATTACTACTGCGCAAAATCCAGATCTTTTTCTTTTTAGCGACGGTTTTGCCGAAAATTGCAAAAACCGTGCCGAGACAAACTATTGTAGCTAAACAGTGAAAGAACGTATTCCTGTCGAAATTTTTTTTTTGAGAAGAGTGGAATCAAATAACTAAATTAGCTTTGAGTTGGACAAAGGGTTTGTGGACAAACCTTTTCAAGTTTTCACCCCCAAAACCTCAAAATTATCAAAAAATGAGTTAAAAAATTTATTCGAAAAGCATATAACATTTATAAGTAGGAGCAGTTAAAACTGTTAATAACTGTCAAGATCAGTTTTTGTTAAGCTATTTTTTCAGACAGAACGATAACAGGGGATTTTAGGTTTATCTTTAATTCTAGAAATCTACATAAAGTTCTTTCGCCCATCTTATTTTCAACTGAAAGATATTAGAGAACTTAATTACTAAAAACTACTTCCTTGCGACATTAGATCTTAAAGATGCATATTTTTTTAGTTCCAATGTTTGATGAATATAAAAAATATTTGGGATTTTCTTTTCAAAACAAAAGTTGAGTTCCATTGTTTACCATTCGCTCTAGTCACTGCAATTTTTTGTTCCACCCTTTCAGGCCTGTTTCTCTTATCTAAAAGATTAGGTTTTTTATTAACAATTAAAAAACCATACACAACTGACTGAAGAGATACAATTTTTAGCATTTATCCTTAATGCAAAAAAGATATGGATATATATCGCACAAAAAAGAATAACAAAATAAAAACAGCCATTAAGAATATTCAAAGAAAAAAAAAATAACAACTAAGGAGGTTTCGCAAATTATAGGAAGGCTAGCCTCGGTTTGTACAGAGTACGGCTTGTTGTACGTAAAAACCCTTGAGCGAGAAAAATATCGGGCCTTAAAGGCTAACAGGAACAACTATAACAAAAAGATGCTTGTTATGTTCTTAATTAAAAATGAACTTGAGTGGTGGTTAAAGCACATACTATTTTACAGACTAATTATAACATTAAAATTTTCTCCGATGCATACAAATCGGGATGGGGGCGTGTTGCAATGGAAAGGAAGCAAAAGGGTTTTTTTGGCAACAAGATGAACAGGAGAAACACAGAAACATTCTTGAAATGAAGGCAGATTTTATGGCTTAACAAGCTTTGTAAAAAATTTAAAAAATTGACATACTTTACTAAGAATTGATTGCTATTGGGAGAATAATGTGGCAGTGAGCTTAGCTATATTTTTTGTATTTGCCACGTAGCGGACAACAAATTTCTATATTTATTTGCAAGCTACCTGAACAAAAAATGCCACCGGTGGATGCATTCACAATGAATTAGGAAAACCTTAATTCTTATATATTTCCTCCTTCCTCACTGTTTAAAAAAAAAATTGAAAACGATAATGCGATATGTCTGTTGGTTTATTCTATCTGGAGAACTCAAGCCTGGTATCCAAAATTAGAATCCGTGATTTGCTTAAAAGTTATCGTTTTAAATCCGAAAGGTGATTTACTCTTATCCTCGTAGGCAACCCCACCCACTATAAAAGAATCTTTCCCTGGGGTAGCAATCTTATCAAGGTTATTTATTTTTTCCAAATGATGGAAGTTTTGCGACAATAATATTGAGACCATCTTGCAGCCTAATGTAAATTTAGTTGTGTCCGTTTTAGAAACAGAATCTCAAAATACTGGGAAATATTGAACTCTTAACACACATAGGTCTGCCTTAAATTTAATTTGCGAGCAGAAAAATCAGAAATGGTAGATAGGTTTATGAGACGCATTTTTAAGCTGCTCCCTCAGTTTCCGAAATATAAACTTGTTATCCGGAACCAGTGTTACCTTATATAGGTAACTTGTACCCTTTGGTAAATTTAACATTAGGGTTATTAACTATAAAAATGGTGCTCTTTTCACACTTTGTTCTACTCAAAGAGTTCAGACATTTTCTATAAGTTAAGTAACATCAAGGCTAACGAAGAGGGCATAGAAATAATTCTTAAAAATATTTTTAAAATATCGGGACCCAGAAGAATTCAGCCTTGGCTTAAGTACCCTGTTTCAAAGAAAATTTACAGCTCTATTTGCGTTTTACCATTTTATATTGCATACAGAAAACAAAACTATTTCGAGGAACAGAGGATACACTTATTTTAACAATTAAAAAGCCCGCTACATCCCAAAGCATTAGCAGGTGGATTTAAGAAGGTCTAAAAAACGCAGAAATGGAATCAAATTTTAAAGGACATAGCACAAGACATGAGGTGTCTTTCGCAGCATTAAGGGTTGGTGCATCAATCAAAAGTATTCGAAAGGCTGCGGGATGTTGCGAAAGGAGGAAAACGTTCAATCGATTTTATAATAAACCTTTAATTTCAAAAGATTTCTTAACTAATTATATTAAGAAATATATTTTAAACACATTTAAATTTTAAACCTTGTGATTTCCTTATTATTATTTAACTTTTTAACTAATATCGCCATATTCTCTAAACAGCGTATCTAATAGGATGTGCTCAATCGAAGTATAATTAAGGATTAAACGACTTACCTGTAAGGAAGCTCAATCCAAATTATACGAGATTGGTCACATCCTTTTAGACGCCCTCCCATTAATATATTCATGTATTTTTCATGCAATTTATTTAGGTACTAGTCAATCCGCCCTTGGCGATCTTAGTATTTCAAGAAAGCTCTAGAAGTATACTAAAGTACCTAGGAGAGATCAGGCAGGCTGCCATGGCGGTATGTTTTCTTATCTCTAAAACTTGCGTATGACGTGCTACGAAGTATCACTACCTGGTGTACCTAATAGGATGTGACCAATCTCGTATAATTTGGATTGAACTTCCTTACAGGTAAGTCGTTTAATCCTTAAATATGTATTCCAAATTGAAAAATATTATTTAATTTGATAAATTGAAATATGTCTTATTGATGACACAAGAGCATATTCTGTCACGCAGGCTATTTTACAGCCTCTGGCGTCGGAAATATCCCCATTTTGCAGCTTCTATTTACTTATTGATAAACGTTAAATTATTCAGTATAGATGCATCCAAAAGCAAAAGAATAAAGGACAGTTATTGAATAAAAAAAAATGAAATTCAATAACAAATATTTCAAAAGATCCAGTTTGTATGCAATTCGCAATATCATTTTAGCTAATTGTTAGGCTAGTTTACAAACCCCCTAAAACCTACGAAAAAATAAGTAAACAAATTTGTGAGGGTCAAAAAATAATGCGCGTTCCGATTAAGGCACTCGTTCGACTTTTCGTCCATGATCCACTTTTCGTCAGCTTTGATGTTTTTTTGCCAATATTTAGAGACAGATACAATGACAAGTTTATTGCGATAGTAATTTACGTTACATGGCTGGGAAATGGTCTATTAAAGTACAAGTCTAGTTGTTTACGGACAAGGCGGAGCCAAGTCCGGATATCTAGACGAGTACTTTAATGACATTTCACGGCCGTGTATCGTACAACGTTTTATTTCATACTGTTTTATTTAATTTAAAACGAAAATTAATTTTTTTCGAGAAGAAAGAAGAAAGATGTCTTCTATATTTGTTTCAACAATTACTTTACAGTTTTCCATCAAATTATTGTCAAAATTTTGAAGTCCAGTCAACTTTGAATTGGTTGCGAACAGAAAAAAACACACGTAAATTTTGGAGAGAATGTTAGCAAAATTTGTTTCAAGAAATGTTGGTATAGAAATTTCTTACAAATTTAAATTATATAGTTTTATGGGAATTCATTAAACTTAACTGAAAATAGAAAGACTGTTTTAAAACATGGTATTTTTAATTAAGTGCTTTCCCACGGAAAAACGATTTGATGTCGAAATTCACATTTTACCTCATAAGCAACTTCGATTGACCTGATTTTTATAGGGGATATGCCAGTATACTTGTAACTTTTTTGGGGTTGTAAAAAAACGAGAATAAAAAAATAATAATGGCACTTATTTATTGCTCTTGCCTGTAAAATGTAATGATAAGAATTTACGTTTAAAAGAATATCTCTTTATTTTACTTCCTAGTTTAAAACACAATACAATAATAATTAAGTCAAATTAAAAAACCTATATACATTTTATTAAATCTCAAATATATGAACAAAAGCACGTTGGGTCTCAATAATAACCGTTTATTATCCACTTTTACAATCCTACGATCCCGACCCTTGTCTAAAAAATATAATTTAGCAGTAATAGACTAGACTTCTGAATCGGAATGTTGCTCCTTTGCATATTGTTTGTTCAGTGTCAGTAATCGACCTTGATTATTACATTAAATTGACAGTAAATATGTATCTTCAGCATTTTCATGAACCTTTTGCTTTTTTAAGCAACCGTTGGGGCCTTAAACTAACTAGATAAATCTGTTGTGAGGAATTAAAAAAAAATAATTAAAGCTAAGGGTAAAGTAAAGTCACAAAAATATGTTTAAAAAAAAATCCCCTCCCTACCACTCCTCATAGTCGTGAGACGCGGATTACCGCTTAAAAGTGCAATTTTTGAGTTTTTTGCCGATATTTGAAAAACTCAAAATTTTTTTGGAAAAGAAGAATTTTCCTGGGTTTTTTTTTGACTTTAGGAAAAAAACCCTAGGAAATAAAAAAAACTCGCAAGAAAATCCCAAAAAAAAACCCCGGGCAAACAAATCTGGGAAAAACCGTAAAAAAAAATATTATAAGTAACCCTAATCCATGTGACAAAACTGATAGTAGAGCCAATAATAATGTTTCGCTTGCCGTCGGCTTTTTTTCACAAAAATTTTAAATAAAAGTTGGTGTTCCATTTTTTTAAAGAATTGAGATCAATGATCACTAATGTGAAATTTTATTTATTTTTATCTTTAAAAATATGTTTCCAAAATAGATAGCAATAATTTGCTCAAAAATTTACCCGAACAAAATGTTCAAAGAAAAGCTCACAAAAATGTTCACGCAAAAAATTTTAGATCTTTTACACGAGCTTTTATTTGAGCATGTTCGTCTGTGTAATTGCGCCTTTAGATGTGGTAAGTGTTAAATTAGGTGTATTAAAAAAAATGTGTTAAATACCTACTTTGTAAAAAAACGTCGTATTTTCGTAATTTTTAATTTCCAGCAGTTCAACGCTATGGGCAAAATATTCGATGGTGAAATCTATGTTGGTAGTAAATGAGAATGTTGATATATCCAGATTTCCCAAACTGATAGCATTTTTAAAGAAAGAATCTGTAGGCCACCAACCGACCCAATCAAAAATTTTGACCAGAGAGGAAGTGGAGTCATTCATGAAAACAGCTCCAACCGAAAAATTTTTGTTAATTAAGGTAAGTTTTTTGGTTTCCCTTAAATCAAAATATATTTTTTTAACTGAATTTACGCAATAGGCAATTTACACAGGGGGATTTAGTATTTATACTTTCCTGCCTTTTCTAAATTATTATTTTTTGTATTATGTCAGGTTGTGGCGCAACTAAGTATTTCCGGAGGGTGTCGAAAGAAGGCGCTCTGCAACCTAAATGACGACAATATTCAAGATACAGGGACATAGTTGATTGTAAGCATAAACAAAACAAAAACTTACATCAAAAGAGTGTTTACAGTCATCGAAGAATCATTTTTAAGCATATTCCGTAGTTATCCCCATCTGGGACCGACCAACATTCCCGAAAAAGCGTTGTTTGTCGGCTACAGAAAAGAAAAATGTATTAGCCAAAGAGCGGGCATCTATACAATTGGGGGAGCGCCTGGAAAAATGCCGGAATATCTGAATTTGTCCAATCCCGAAAGGTATACGGGACACTGCTTCCGCAGAACGTCTGCCACGCTATTAGCAAACGCGGAAGCAGATGTTAATGTGCTAAAACGTCACGGCTGCTGGAAGAGCACCTCTGTGTCCGAAAAATATGTCGAGGAGTCTTTAGAGACAAAACCAAAAGTAGCTAGAATGATCCAGGGAGGAGAAAACTTTGTTCAAGTTCTACACCAACAATATCAAACCCAAAAATACTCTTCCTCGCGAAAAGGTGACCCTGAAAAAGATTGCTCGGCTGCTGCTCATGCAATTTCAAATAATTCCAATTGCACAATTAATGTGAATTTTTTAAAGTAATTTTTAGTAATTTATTGTATAAAATATTTGTTTTTCATCAATAATAAAGATTTGTTCAAAAATATACCATTTTGCTTATAAAAATTCAGAAAGTTAGTTTGAATCCGGTAATGTTATTTTACCGGACTAGTGATGTAATAGGTCATTTCCCGGACTCAAATTAATTCCGTAAGAGGGAACATAACAATACAGTATGAAATAAAATTTATTTCAGTCGTGGTTTAGCACTCAAAATTATGGGCAAGTTATAGATAATTTAAAATTCACTTTCCGTAACTTTTTTTTGTTTTCCAAATAACTGGACAACAATGGTTACCTTTTTTACCATCCATGGTCAAATTTTACGATTTATTCATAAATTTTTTGCAAAGCATTCTTTAAAAGAAATGTGACAAACTACGAAAATATCAGGGTTCAGGTCCCTGTCCTGAAACCCAGCTTTGCCAGTGTGCCCTGTATATAGCTTTCTGACCGCGGACATTCTAGGTCCCCCAGTAAGGCCCTGGTTATAGCTAGGCCTTCACATTGACATAAGAAATGTAATGAGGTTCCTTCCTCTTTCTTGCATACAAGTGCTTATTGAGTTTGCAGTGATCTATTAGAAGCCTTACTATTTGTCTGACAAGCTTTCTTTTCCTACTAAGAAGTTCTGCAGTCAGGTTTGTTGAACGTTCTTTAATGAACTGTTTAACCTATCTTTATCTAGGTGTTTACTCCTACAGACCGTTCGTCTGTTTGGTGAGCCACTGTTTAATAGATTGCTTGGCTCTGGCTTAAGCGATCCCACAAAATGGTTCAGGCCCTGTGAACTTTATTGCAAGGTGACCAACTTCCAAACAACAAAATACCGGACGCGGTAAAAAATTTTTGTCTAGTCTTAACAGATATTATTAAAAAAATTTATTTCCTAGAAATGATACATCATTACTACACAGTAAAAATAATTATGTATGGTCTTAGCCCCTAAATCTAAAGTATCTACCATCCTAATTTTTATTTTCTAAATTTGTAGATGGTTTGTCCATGGCAGGTTATTTGGTCAGGATCATGGCTTTAAGTGTTTCAATTGACAATTGGGTTTGTTGTCAGCCCTCATGTTGTTGATCAAAGAAAAACCGTTTTTAATTCTGCTTTAATCCCAGGTAAGGCCAAAGAGTATTCAACTAAAACTAAAACATTACTAAATTTAAGATTATTTTTTGAACAAAATTCAAATACTTCGATCCACCTGGAACTAACACTGACACGTGTAGCTGCACGTGTTGAGAATGCCAAATAATATTTATAAACCTTTGATTATATACACTACGAACGAAACAAAAATACTCAGAAATGGCAAAGTTACTTGTTCTAAAATAATAAAAAAATTTTCTAATTACTAACAGACGGCTCTCCTTACGAAAACTTACGCAACGCGATTGGCGGAACTGCATAAACTCAACCAATCGCAATCCGCAAATGCATGAGTGATGTCTCATTGCCTCTCACCTGTGCACGGTAAACTGTGAAATACCAAATAATTACTGGACAACGTGAAAAAATACCGGACGTATTTTTAAACTGAAAAATTCATCAAAATACCGGACTGTCCGGTGAAATACCGGACTCTCCGGTCAAATACCGTACGGTTGGTCACTTTATTATTGCTGAGCCTTATCTGGCCAATTCATCGAATTTTAATTTCCAGAGTGTCCCCGATGTCCTGGAACCCAGGCTAGTGTCACCCTTTTGGTGCTTGCCAGCCTATTTAGAGCTGTTCTCGTTTGTCAGGCTACAGCTCCTACACCCTTATCGTCTTGGAGCCGTCTGTATACCAGATGGATTCCGCTCCGAAAGGAGGACCTTCCTCCCAGTCGGCTTTTTTTTTCTTTTCGAAATTGTACTTGCAGACCATAACGTCGCTCGGCAATCACAGTATAGGATATTTTTTAAGCTCGTTTTCAAGGCTTTCACAATCAGTTTCATGTGAAAGAGCATGAAAGCCTGTACACTGAGAAAAATGGTGGGCTACGAGAACTCAAATATGTGTTTTCCTAGACCCAGCCGTGTTGCCAATAGAGGACAGACCACTGGGCCGTGAGAACCAAGTCCAAGGGATTGGAGGGGAACACGGTTCTTGTGTTGTAGTAGCCGAAAATATGCATAAACACTAAAAGTATTTTTTTGGCCATTTGGGCTGCCAGAACTCAACATCTAGGTTGTGGTGACTCATGATCTGGGCTGGGAGAACCCTATACCTTTGGGCTACCAGAACTCAGCATCTGAGTTGTAGTATAGTCAGTCATGGTAACTTTAAACCATTATGGGTAACTTTAAGCCACTTGGAAAATTCAGTTTAGACACATGAAAAGTTCCAACATATAATTTTGTTTTAAGTTGCTCAAAGTAACCCACAGTGGTTCAAAGTTACCTCAAATGACTGTACTGGTGTTTTGAAAAAAATATAAAACTTATTTTTATTTTTTATTTTATTTTTATAAAAAACTACAAGGTTAAAAATGTTTTAGTCGACGAAATATACGCGAATGCAAAGAAAAAAATCTTAATTTTCATCTCCAGTACGAACGCTATTAGAGATAAAAATACCGTCAACTAGGGGCATTAAAAATGTAGATCGTGTTTTTCTCAAGAAAACAAAAGATTTTGTGATTTAAAAATAAAACAAAAACCAACAAAACCTTGACTCTCAAGTCACCCCAGGTGTAAATTGCTAACTATACAGCGCTATCCATTATAAACAAGTATAGAATTTTTAACTCTTGATCTAAGATTAAGAGGGCATTCAAAAGAAATCATCACTTTTTCTGACAAATTTAATTAGGCTTTATAGATGTATTTTGTTACTTTAAATGAAACACCCTGTATTTTGTGAAATTTTTATAGCTTAGCATGCTTTACCCTTGCCAACAATGCTGAATAAGTCAAAAACTAAACGTGATTTTTTAAATTCCTCTTAAGTTCAAAAAAAGCAGACAATAAACAAGGTGTTACGTTAAAAATAACAAAACATATATGTGCAATTTGTAAATTATAAATGTCAAATTTCAGATAAGACTATAATAAGACTATAATGAATAACACCTTACATAAATAAACTTAAAAAAATTGAAATATCGCGTTTGAAAATGTTTGACTGTGAAAAATATAAACAAAATAAAATATTTTAATATAAATGTGGTGTAAAACAAAATTATGATTGTTTTCCACAAACCAAAACTACACTTTTTTGCACTCGACGCGCGTTTCGCTACAACGTTAGCATCATCAGGAGACGATAAACAATGAACTAAATTAATCTAAGCTCTATCTTATATACAATCCTTTAGTGGGCGGAGATAAGACTAATAATTTGTGATTGATCAGGATTTTTAATCCTATCTCCCCTCAACCAAAGAATAAAGTGTACTAAACGGGATGGGTCCTCTATCTTTATTTAAACTATTTCTGGATTTAATGATTTCTATACTTTCATATGCATTCAAAAGTCTTTTGTTTGGTACACTTTTTAGAAGTTTTAGGTTATCTAATGTGAATCTATGATTGTTTTCAAAAGCATGCTCGGCCACACTTGACTTTTCTGTTCTTCCGTATTTTATGTGTGCTAAATGTTCTTTAAAACGTGTTTGAATAGAGCGTCTCGTTTGGCCAACATCTCGTCTCCTGATGATGCTAACGTTGTTAGCGAAACGCGCGTCGAGTGCAAAAAAGTGTAGTTTTGGTTTGTGGAAAACAATCATAATTTTGTTTTAGTGCAACCAAAGGTTCCAAATTCCCAACATAATAAATGTGGTGTGTTAAAAACAAAACCTAAAGGCTGAACTATAACGCTACAGCCGTCCCTAAGTCTAATTTGCTCAGGAAAATGACAGATATAGTTGTAAATTAGGCTTAGGAAAGAATTAGCGGCGTTAGTAAATCTCAGCCAAACTGTTTAAAATACAAAACAGACCCTATACATTTCGCATTCCACATTATCACATTATTTAGAAAATACAATAAAACAAGTTAATATTTTTCACTCGTAAACCTACCGCTGCACCGGCCAGGTTACCTGCACATATGACCTACACTAACTACATTACAACTGGAAATGAAGCTAGCAACCGCCAGCCAAAGCAACCCGCAAGCCCGAACCCGAATATGTGCAAAACTCGCCATTCGGCAAGTACCGCCTACAATCGGATTCACATGTGTAAATCCCTGGGATTTTACTAGCGGAAAAAATAAACCATGATCATGAGTTAGAACAATTCAGGCCCTGAGTTATCGTAGCCCAGACCGTGAATTACCACAGACCCAAAAAATTAATACATGAAATTGGGCTGGGAGCCCACGACTTGCTGAGTTCTCCCAGCTAAATTGAAATGGTTTGGAACAATCATACCGTGTGCTATAGTAACGCACGGTTTGAGTTCTGGTAGCCCCAAATTTTCAAACCACGGTCGTGAGTTGGCCCCGTTTTCTCAGTGTAGGATACCTCTCGTGCTTCTTCCTGAATTAAGACATGCAGAGGTGGCAAATTCAGTAGAACTTCCAAAGCTGCCGTTGGAGGTGGTCCTCATACCCAATAAGCATTTTCAGAAACTTCTGGTGACAGATATTTATATAATTATTATAAAGAGGGTTCCATTGATACCCTAGGGTATTTAGAAGTTTCCTACAAGAACTGAGTTTGTATATTTGTTTTATTAAAGGCTCTAAATTGATGGTACCCTAAAGTAACATAAAACTGGCGTTAACAATATTTCCACGGACATCTTTATAAAAATTGAAGTCATCGGTTCAAATGTTATATAAATTGGTGTTAACAATGTTTCCACCAACATATTTATAAAAATATAAGTCATCAGTGACAAAAGTTATATAAATTGGTGTTTGAAATCTTTCTGTCAACCCACCTATAAAACCGTAAGTAACTATCAATTAAAGATATATAATAGATTGGTTTTTAAAATGTTGCTATCAACCCACTTATAAAACTTAATTAGCCAACAACAAATTTATATAAGATAAGATTGAAAATATTTCGAGAGACTCTTATAAAAACTTGGAAACTCACACACAATAGTTATATAAATTGGTGTCTGTAATATTCTTATGAACTCATTCATAAACCTTTTTTGCCCATAAGGTTTTTTCTATAATTTTGTTATTAATTTCTTTATATAGTGATTATAATACAACTGTTTTTAGAACAAAAAAAAACAATTTTAATTTATTTTGGCAATTATAAAAACAAAAAAACAAGATTTTTTAAGGTTAATTTTGTGACATCAAAAGGCGCGTTTTTGCGACCTCAAAAGGAGCGTTTTTGCGACATCAAAAGGCATGTTTTTGCGAGATATCATACCATTATTATCTTGTTTTAATTACATCAATCTGAGAGAGATAAGAGATCCAAATCTTTTTGAGATTGTTGCCGATGACAGATATCGGGATCGAATGCATTTTACACCCGATTCCCACCAGCGTTTCCCATGCGCAGTCACCCTGACTCAAAAAACTCATCACGTGGTCCGACATGAACTTGTATAGGCAAATCTCGCTTAGACCACGTGATACGTGTTTTGATTCGGGGGACCCACGAAACGTGTTTTAGAAAAAGAGAAAAATATAGTAACCGTGTTAAGGTCGCAAAAACGCACCGTGAAACATCGAGCGCATACGCTGATACTGCTGGTCGGCGGCAAATGTGAACACCCGGGAAAATACTCGCCTGTACACCCTTCGACCCCGCAATCTAACTATATTCTTGAGATAGTTACCTCTGATAGTTATGCGGGCTTGAAGTGTGTGGAGGCGGGTATTTTTCCTGGTATGTGTAGTATGTTGGATCTCTCGAGGAATGCATTTAGGAAAAGAGAACAATGGTAACTATGTTAAGGTCGCAGAAACGGACCATCAGTGTTCAACACTGCGCCATCTGTAGCCCTTTGTTCCAAGTAGCATCATTTTTTAAAAAGCACAAAAGTTGTTTTTACTTTCGTGTTAAAAGGGTTATAAAATAGTGTTGACGAGGTAAACAGTGGTATAGTTGTATTGTTTTTTTTATAGAATTGTCGGAAATTTTCGCCATTTTGGATTACAAAAATAGGTTTTTGGCCTAAATAAAAACGTTATTTATGGGGTTTCAACATGTGTTTCAATCGAAATATTGCTTGTTAGGGTTAAGAACAACATACAAAATTCAATATTTGTCCCAGAAAGAAAAAAACGCGTATGAAAAAAAAAACCGATATTTAAATTAATATTTTTTTTCTCGTTTTCTCAAGTATTTTTGGAGCCCATGAAATTTTTTTCTAAAAATATAATTAACTGTAATTAGTTTATTCATAAAGTAAATAGGTACCGTAAGATGGGGCTAGCCTGGATTTTCTTTAGATTTAAAAAAAAATGACAGAGAATTTTTTTTAATTTAGAAAAAGAAAACTTACGGGAGATTAGGGGCTGACGCCTTTTTTACGCTAGATTGATCATCTCCTCCCCTCTGTGGAAAAGGATATAAATATTTTGGCATGTCGGACAAAGTGTTTTTGTTCCTCATTTTATTACGACCAGGCCTCCAATGTCTAATGGAGAATCCAGACACCTACAGACCTATTTCATCCTTATTAGGAATCGTCAGGGAGTCATAGGATTGTACCTGGCAGTTAAAGCTACACAGGCAACCATGTAAACCTCTCGAATTCAAAACACAAAGTTTGTAATCCGCGGATACGTGGTACCTGTGTGCGCCACCTGTCGAATAAACTGGCTTTTTAGTCCTGCGCAACAAGCCTCCACCAATGCAATTGCTTGCCGATGCCTGAAAATTGGGGCCACATAGTATGAACCTCCAATTGGGGGTGGTGCTGCTGCGAACGGTACCTACCTTTTTTTAAGAGTCATGTTGCAATGACCTTATATTTCACAGGTTTCTTCCTATTATCTGCTGAAAAGTAAAGATTACTGTATTTACAGTCTCCTGCAATTTTCAGACTTCCTAAAAGCCCTCAAACTATTAGGCTTCTCAATTTAGTTCGATTCTAAATAAAAAAGATTGTGATGAATCACTGAAAATTTCAAAACAAAAAAGTTTTGACAATATTTTGACGTTTAGCCATAATCAAAAAAGAAAGGTTAGTTGTGTTTATCGGGATTTGACACTCGTTAGCCACAGAAATGCGACGATGCCAAATGTAAGTTATACTTAAATAGAGATATGTCAGAAAGAAATACCTAGCAAGGTCAATGCTAGGGCTCGGTTGGTGCAAATGGCCAATAGTTTCTTTACTTGGATTTGGATTAAATAGCTTGCCTTAAGTAGAGCTAAATAGCCATCCAAGTTGTTGCGTATACTTGTCGCAACGACTCGACTCTCTAATATTACCAGTGTATTTATTTTTCGTGCACGAGTTCAAAAATAAGTTTTTTAAACTTATGCTTAGGCCCGCTTGTTCAATCACGGTTCAACTATGGGTTCAAGTGAACTTGGTTGGTTGTTTAATCAAAATTTGAACTGAGTTCACTTGACTGAAGTTTAACTGTCAACCTACTCTACTGAAAGCAATAATGAACTGGTCAACTGTAATATTTGGGTTGAACACAACATAACCCTTAAAATTTTGTTTTATTTTGTACTAAAACAAAGTTATGATTGTTTTCCACAAACCAAAACTACACTTTTTTGCACTCGACGCGCGTTTCGCTAACAAGGTTAGCATCATCAGGAGATGATAAACAATGAACTAAGTTAATCTACGATCTATCTTTTATACAATCCTTTACTGGGCGGAGATAAGACTAATAATTTGTGATTGATAACGATTTTTAATCCTATCTCCCCTCAACCAAAGAATAAAGTGTACTAAACGGGAAGGGTCCTCTATCTTTATTTAAACTATTTATGGATTTAATGGTTTCCATACTTTCATATGCATTCAAAAGTCTTTTGTTTGGTACACTTTTTAGAAGTTTTAGGTTATCTAGTGTGAATCTATGATTGTTTTCAAAAGCATGCCCGGCCACACTTGACTTTTCTGTTCTTCCATATTTTAAGTGTGCTAAGTGATCTTTAAAACGTGTTTGAATAGAGCGTCTCGTTGGGCCAACATATTTTTTGTCACAATCCATGCAACTAATTTCGTAAATTCCACTTTTTTCTAGAACTGTAGTTTTATCCTTGGGATGTCCTAGTAACCTTCTTATTGTGTTACCGGATTGATATACTAATTTAAGACCGGTGTTATTAAATACTTTTTGTAATCCTTTCATATAATTAGGATTATAAGGAATTGATACAAATTTTGAGTCGCAGGTATCTTTTTGTCTGAAGAAAGTGAAATTCCGAAAGGTCTTTTGAAAATAATGTCTATTTATCAGCTTATTTATTAAGCCTTCGTCGTAACCGTTTTCGCCAGCTATATTCCTAATCCTATTCTTTTTTGCTCTTACCAGAGGTCAAATAAAAACACATCCTTAAAATACAATCGATTTTTCTTTTATTAAACAAAATCAACAAAAATTAAATTAATATATAAAAATTAAGGAAATATCAGAAAAATCCATTTAGCAATATTATCCAAAATATATACATAAAATGTACCAAAAATATTTACAAAATAAATAAGAATACTGTCCTTAGAGAACACCAATATTTGTTAATCAACAGAGACATTTGCTCGTATTCCCCCGAATCCAAATATACCTGTCTATGTCTGCTTTGAGATTTAATAGAGGTGAGTATTGAGCTGCTTGTTTGAACCGCCAAGGCAAATGACACGTTAGGCCACCCTAAAACGATCCAATGAATTTGGATATTATAAATGGACGAATATAACAAGCCCTAGGTAACCTTGCCGTGGCAAAGTTACAAAGTCATATTAGGAATATATTGTCATGGGATAAAAACTACCCGTTTAGCAATCTGCACTATCGCCCGCCTATTGCATTACACGACAGCCCACCATAGCTTTATTATATTCCAATAGCGCGACCTCCACCCACTTAAACATTATATCATAATGAGGTTAGTTTATGGCCACATCATTACCTCCTCTGTTGACAAAGCTCGATTTCCTCCCTCTCTCTAATCCATCAAAAAACATCGGTAAACTCACTCTACAGTTCTTATGATCCCTAAGGAATAATAATATGAATCTAGCCTGCAAAACTATCTTTCTACAGAGTATAAATATTTTATCGCTGCATAACTTATATAAAACAATAACCAAGATACGCACAATCATAAACAACCCTGGAAATGTGTATAGAATTAGGTTAATCAAGGATCTGATTCCCCTATGCCTTCCCCCCTGAAATTCGCTTAACTAAAAATTGTTTTCGACGTAATTGTCGGGGCTGCATTGTTTCTAGTTCTAATTGAGATCAGATTGATTTAAAACTTAGAATGCCTTAAGAAAATAATTTGAACTTCTTAGTGCCCTCTATTGGTGCTTACGATAAATATAATGATGTATCCTCTTCCCTTTCAATTATCTTGTTTTTCTCGGACTTGGGGTAGTCTGTTGGAAAAACAAGATTAACGCATCTCGGATTTGGGATAACTCGTTGCAGCGTCGGTTAACAAAATTTCACTCTACCCTTTTCCCTTAAAAGAAAAAACTAAAAAATTAAAAAAACACAGCACCAAGAAGAATAATGATCGGTTGGAATCTACTCTCTTACCAGAGGTCCTCCGAACATGTAAGTTTTGGTTTTTATAGAAAAATGAAGATTCTATCTTCATGCAAAATCCACCCTTATGTTTCCTTTTAGTTGGATTGACATTTGTATGAAAACCGAAAGGAAGCCACATGTTTGAAATTAACTCTGTGTTTCGGACGTCCATTGTCTATATTTTATTTATATACGACGTTTCGATCAGTACAATCTCTGATCGTCTTCAGGTGCAAACTACAATAAATTCCTAAGGCTACGTACTTATATACTGTGAGAAATCACTCATCCTTGAAGTTTAAAAAGTTGGCTCCGCTCAAGGAGGGGCTTCCAAATATTTGGGATTTCAACACTTGTTTTACTGAAAATTCCCTGATTATGCCCAATAAAGGCAGCTTCAAGGAATTTTCGTTTCTTCCAGTGTAACTCCTTGTGCAAAACCTTTGCTTCTGCCCATTTTATTCGTCTGATGTTCCTTAAGCCTAACGGATAGTGGTCTTTTAGTTTCGCCTATGTATGATTCACCACACTCACAAGGAACTTGGAAAATGCATTCCTTATTTTGTTTGTTCTCCGGTTTTATTTTACTAAGAGGGCTTCGAATTGTATAACTAGATTTAAAAGCTGTTTTAATATTAAAGTTTTTCGCTACTCTTCAAATTTTCTCTGATACTCCTTTAACGTATGGGATTGTAAGGAATGCATTTGCCTGGTTTTGGTCTTATACCAAAGAAGACACGCACATCGAATTCCTATGCCAAGCAAGAGACAGCAACATTATTCCGGTTGCATTTGGTCTTAAGGCATCATTTCCAGGACAAAGAGTTCAGCGGATTCTAGATGACGCCAGTAAAGCGCTTATACGGTCCCAAATCAGCTTTCATCGCTGGAACAAGTCCTTACTGACAGAAGAACTGAGACAACGGTTTCAGGAGATTCGAGAAAATACTATGGAGGAAGATTATCATCCGATTCTGGACAAAATTACACGAACCTGCGACCATCTACGACAGACTTGGCAAGCAAAGCACCAAAGGAAATTCGCCCATCAACAGCCACAAAGCCAATCGACCACCGACGCTGTAAGAACCATCGTTAATGGGTCAAAGAAGACATTGACACCCATAGAAGAAAACTTACTTGCCAAAGGACTTAACTTTCCCATCGCTCCTAAGAAGAAACCCACCATCGATATCATCACCGCCATAGAAGGTCATCCTCTTCCACGACAAGACGCCGACGAGTTCAGACATCAGGTAAGGACCATTATTGACAAACCTATTAAGCATACTCAATATTCTTCAACGAGATTTCTTCTGTCTTGCTTATATTAAAGGGCAAATCAGTTAAAATCTTACCGGCAGACAAAGGCAATGCAACGGTGATTTTGGACACGGAAACCTATGACCAGAAAGTTGAAGAGTTACTTGCTAAAGGAAACTATAAACTTCTCACAAAAGATCCGACGCAATCAATCGAAAGTAAGGTTTATAGAATTTTGAAAAAGTATTCCAGATATATTCCGGACAATACAAGGTCTCAACTTACACCACATTATAGCAAGCCTCCTCATCTATACGGACTTCCCAAAATTCACAAAGATGCAATGCCCTTACGCCCAATTACAAGTTTCAGAAATTCTCCAACAAGCAATCTGTCTAAATTCCTTTTGAAAATTATTCAACCTCTTGCAGGCAAGACCGCTTCATTTGTAGAAAATTCCAACCATTTTGTTAATATTCTTAAATCTTTTGTTTTGGGAACCGAGGATAGACTTGTCAGTTTTGATGTCGAAAGTCTATACACCAATGTCTCAATAAAGGAATCGCTAGATATTATTAGAAAGAGACTGGTTGATGACGAAACCCTTTATGAACGTACCAGCCTACCGCTGGAGGGAGTGATGGAGTTGTTGGAGTGCTGCCTACATAACTCTTATTTTCAAGTGAAATATAGGTTTTATGCTCAGGATGACGGTCTGCCAATGGGTTCATCGCTTTCGCCAGTGGTGGCCAATATTTACATGGAGTGGTTCGAATCACACGCGGTTGATACCACAACATATAAATATTTCTGGCTGAGATATGTTGATAATACTTTTATTGTCTGGACTGGGAATGACCAACAACTTTCAGAATTTCTTCACCACCTAAATAACATAAGACCCACCATTAAATTCACAATGGAGTTGGAGCAAAATTGTCAAATTCCTTTTCTTGATGTACTTGTCACACGAGTAGAAAGCGACATCAGAACAACAGTCTATCGTAAACCCACTCACACAGGACAATATCTAAATCAAGGTTCAAATCATTCTGCTACAACCAAACAAGGCATAATCAAAACTTTGTATAACAGAGCCGTTCAAATTTGTAACAATTCTCATGACTTGGAAATCGAAATAAGAAACATTAAGAAGGATCTGCAGCAGAATGGTTACAGCCTGAAACTTATAACAGATACTATTTCTAAATTTCAACAAACAGTACAGAGATTACAAGACCAAAACCAGGCAAATGCATTCCTTACAATCCCATACGTTAAAGGAGTATCAGAGAAAATTCGAAGAGTAGCGAAAAACTTTAATATTAAAACAGCTTTTAAATCTAGTAATACAATTCGAAACCTTCTTAGTAAAACAAAACCGGAGAACAAACAAAATATGGAATGCATTTACCAAGTTCCTTGTGAGTGTGGTGAATCATACATAGGCGAAACTAAAAGACCACTATCCGTTAGGCTTAAGGAACATCAGACCAATACCCAAAAAGGTGAAAGTACGAAATCAGGAATCGCCGAATATGCATGGTCAAAACACCACCGAATCAAGTGGGCAGAAGCAAAGGTTTTGCACAAGGAGTCACACTGGAAGAAACGAAAATTCCTTGAAGCTGCCTTTATTGGGCAGAATCAGGGTATTTCCAGTAAACCAAGTGTTGAAATCCCAAATATTTGGAAGCCCCTCCTTGGGCGGAGCCAACTTCTTAAACTTCAAGGTTGAGTGATTTCTCACAGTATATAAGTACGTAGCCTTAGGAATTGATTGTAGTTTGCACCTGAAGACGATCAGAGATTGTACTGATCGAAACGTCGTGTATAAATAAAATATAGACAATGGAAATCCGAAACACAGAGTTAATTTCAAACACATCATTGTCTCAAACTTTCAAACAGAAGCCACATGTGTTGTTACAAAAGCTCTTGCGTTTACTAAGACGGTTTCGATGTACCTGCCTCTGGTAACTTACTATTTTAAGTAGCTTTAGGTTTCGTTCAAAAAATATGTGAAAGATTTTATTTTAATTTCAAATTTTTAGCAAAAAATTTTCCTCATAACAATCCCCGGTCTGAATTGTTTCATGAGTAATTAATTAAGAAGATTGCTGGAAAGACTCTCCACCCTACTCTGCTGGCTGTACTTTGGTAGGTATACGCCTATAGAATTACCAAGTTTGATTAAAAAATTTCCTGGAGCACAATAAAAGCGTCATCTCTGTTGGTGTCGAAAGCACGATTTCAGAAAGAAAAAAGAATTATTGAAGAAGGCACAGACTTTTTTAGCATTAACTTTTGTGATATGTGATAAATGAAAGGTTAAACTCGGCTTGTTATGGTGCAATAAATTATGAATTGCATGCAAGTAGTTTGTTTGTTGTTGAAAATTAAGGAGCAACAAAAACACCCTGTAAATTTCCACCGGTCGAAAAAATTTCCAACGGTCATTAAACAAAAAAATTACATTTAAGGTCGTAGTTACAATCTGGGAATTCTTTTGTACTGTACTTTACTGTACGGGAAATTAATTTAACTATGTCGACCTGATTTTTTTTCAAAATTTTACGTCATGGAATTTGTTTTCCATGGCAATGCGGAGACTTTATTTATGTTTATCCACAGTGGGACACCAGAGATTTTTTAGCACTGGGTCAGAAATTTGGAGTTAGGTTACTTATTTTGACTTTTCGTGTTCTGCGCCGCTAAAAAACCAAGTAAAATACTAAAATAAAAGAAAACCATTAATTGCAGAATTACCTGCTAAAAAAGCGCTACCCAACTACGTACTAAAGTAACTGGGTGTAATGTTTAAGGTTGCATTTACAGGTGCAATAATGTGCAAATAATCGTATTCTATTTTAAACAGGAGCATCAACGACTAGGAAGTATTTCCAGCCTCTAAATGGAGCTATTTTGGTAGTACTTAAGTATCCGTGTGTTTGGAAAACTGAGGTTTTAAAATCTATCCTTTGCGCTCCAAGATTTCACTAGTACACTTGCACATAACTATGCCGTAATAATTTAAATTTAAAAAAAATGGTTGAATCAAAGTAAAAACAAAATTATGTATTATGGGCGCCGAATGTTTCTATGCGAATTCCTAGTAATCCCAGCGAGCCAGTAAAGTTCTCTTGGTTCTTTGATAGACTCGAGGTAATGCCGGCGCAGCGCTAGGCCTTTTTTGGTGGGCGACAGCACACGCGGAGTGGGTTCATATTTGTTTTAGAACAACATTTTTGAAAGATAAACATAACCTTGAATGGATTTCTGTCAGAAAACGTAAAAATACTCTTCTGTTCCACTGCGGCTTGATTTAAAGTTTGTTGACAAAACACCTGCAGTTACCATGGAATCGTATAAACTCTGCGATCTATCGGTCAACACTGGAACTGCGTGTGTCTCCCAAATTCAATGAAGTGTGATTGATTGCTCGGTTTTCTTTTCCGGAGTGCACAGGCTTTTAGAAAAAAAGAAACTTAGTTTTTATTTTCACTAAAGCAAGGAAATATAAAAAGGAAAAATGTAATGCGGAGGAAATTGTGAGTATTTCTCTATTTTTTTTTGTAAATTGGCTTTGTTCTAAGCCGCAATTATTTGAGAATGGATGACAGCAGCAGAGCTTTTATTTTGAAAACAAAGTAATTGAGAATTTTGAAAAATTCTTCAGATATTTTTGTTAAGAATTTAAAAAAGATCAACTCTGCAAAATTTCAGCTAATTCTGATATTTAGTTTTCCCTGTGCCCTCTGGCAAAAGATTAAAAAATTAAAGAACAAGGCGTTGCCAGTTATACTTTTTTTACTTAAAATCTGGGGAGAAACTATAGCCTCTTTCGTAAAGCGGCACTATCAGTATCTTGCACAAAAAATAATCTGGCCTCGACTTCTAACATCTCCCTAAATCACAAGAATAATCTCCACAAAGTTTTCATCATTTGTTAGTTGGTCCATTTTATAAGTCAAAAATTCACTTCAACAATGAAATAACAAATTTTGGCTAAATAATACTTTTTTATTTTCAAAAGGCTTCTTTAAACTATATAACATTTTTTTTATTTATATTTCTCCTTTTTAAACAAAAATAAACTGTTTCTTACACTGAACTTCCGCTTGATCCCTCAAAAATGAGCGTTAAGTGATCCAGGTTCAAACACTGAACTGGCTTTAAACGACCATTGAACAACTGGGCCTAAAACTTACGCGATTTTTATATTTTTTTTTTACAAACGTGTGTAGTCAACTCTTATAAAAAATTTCATTTAAAATTTATTCACAGATTTTCATTCAGGTACTACGTTTATACGGTTTTAATTAAAATCTCTTTCTTCAAGCGCTTTCCCACACAAAGTAAGTTATGAGCCCCACGTTGCTATCAAAGGGTTGCCTACCCCATATACGACTTTATTTATATTCTCTTTAAGCGTCTAATTAGTAAATCTCTGTGTAAGTGTACTTAAGTACTTATTTTAATTATATTAATTAGTAATTTCCACGCTGCGTTAGAGGCCCAATGTATAAAATGGATTTTAAACGTAAAATATTTTGAGATAGGTATTTTTGATATTAGTTAGACCAACAAAAGGAAACTTACTCCTAGTTACACATAAACTATTATCGTTTCCGTGAAAAAGAGGTTAAGTTAAGTAATACCCTGTATGTGATATCTGAAAGCGTTCTAGTACCTTTGTGTAATCCATATGTATCTTTGATGAGTTTCACTGTTTTTAAATCTCTAAATATAGGGTTTTTAACTACAAAAAAAATATATTTCATTTTGAAAAAAATATTTTTCTTTTAATTTCAAAAATTCATAGTTCAAAAATCAGACGTAGAACCTGTTATGGTATCATTTGAGTAAAATTTTGTGAAAATTGACTTCTCACTCACTGCCCACAGAAAAAAAAGTAAATATTCAAAAAAAGTTGAACAAATTTTTTTTTTTAATGAACCCTATAGTAAAACAAAGACTTTCTGTCACCAACTTTTCATGCTAAAAATGAATACAGAGATCATGTTAACAATGGCAAATCGTAGATTTAGAATAGGTTTTGAAAATGGGACAAAATTGCTTAAAGATCTGAACCGATGTCGAGTTTTTAAAGCGATGAAAAACAGTCAAACTTCAAAAAATTGTACCGTGAAAAGCATGGGCAAAAATGAAGTGATCCTATTTTAACTATCTAAAATAGATGCAGATAGAAAAATCCTGGTGCATGTTTGGTTTTTTCTTCTAAACTAATATCAAATGCATATTCAAAAAATTGTAAGAACTAACCATCTTTTAGCAGTAGTGGTTATTTGGTGAATATAAAACATCCTCCAACAACACAAATTCATTTTTTATCTGTCACTATTCCAGCGGAGAAATAGTTTTTTTTACATACATACATAAAAGTTGCATATCTCTTAAACCATGAGTAGTACTATCAAATGTCGGAGTTCTTTGTATCAAATCTTGTATTCTAAAAGTTTAAAGCAATATCCCGGAACCGTTGCACGTGATTTTGCATAATTTTAAGTTCTTTTACATAATTTTAGGTATCAAACATTAAACATTTTAAGTTTAATTCACGGTAAAAATTATCGATAATTTTAAAAAACTAAATAAAAACAAGATATATATATTTTTTTTAAAAACCACGCGAATCATCTGTGGTCGATACCAGAAGCGTCCCCTGTGCAAAATTTTGTTAATTTTTGACGTGCAGTTTATCTGTTTAACTAAACGAAATGGTTTTAGGATTCAAATTCACTCTTAAAATTAATTTAACTGTAAAGGCGTAATTACACAGACGAACATGCTCAAACAAAAGCTCGTGCAAAAGATCTAAAATTTTTTGCGTGAACATTTTTGTGAGCTTTTCTTTGAACGTTTTGTTCGGGTAAATTTTTGAGCAAATTATTACTATCTGTTTTGGAACCATATTTTTAAAGATGAGAATGAATAAAATTTCACATCAGTGATCAGTGATCTCAATTCTTTAAAAAAATGGAACACCAAGTTTTATTTTAATTTTTGTGAAAAAAAGCCGACGGCAAGCAAAACATTATTCTTGGCAGTTTTGTCACATGGATTAGGGTTACTTATAATATTTTTTTCTTAGGGTTTTTCCCGAATTTTTTTGCCCGGGATTTTTTTTGGGATTTGCTTGCGAGTTTTTTTTTTATTTCCAAGGGTTTTTTCCTAAAGACAAAAGAAAACCCAGGAAAATTTTTCTTTTTCAAAAAAATTTTGAGTTTTTGCAAAAATTGCACTTTTAAGCGGTAATCCGCGCTTCACGACTCTGCACGTGGGGAGGGGGATTTTTTTGAAAGATATTTTTGTAACTTTACTTTACCTTTAGCTTTTATTGTTGTTGTTCAAAACACCAGATTTACCTAGTTAGTTTAAGGTCCCAAGGGTTGCTTAAAAAAGCAAAAGTTTTATGAAAATGGGGAAGATATAGATATTTACTGTCAATTTAATGTAATAATCAAGGTCGATTACTGACACTGAACCAACAATATATAAAGGGCAAAATTGCGATTCAAAAGGGTGGCTGGCCTACTACCTGCGAAATCCAAAACGCGGGATGATAGATCAGCGACACAGTACTAAGTTACTGCTAAATTATATTTTTTGGAGAAGGGTCGGGTTCGTACGGTTGTAAAAGTGGGTAATAAACTGGTATTATTTAAACCGAACGTGCTTTTGTTCATATATTTGAGATTTAATAAAATGTATACAGGTTTTCTAATTTGCCTTAATTATTATTGTAAAAGACTAAACTAGGGAGTAAAATAAAGGGATATTCTTTTAAACGCAAATTTTTATCATTATATTTTACAGGCAACAACAATAAATAAGTGCCAGTTATTATTATTTTTTTTACTCTCGTTTTTCTTACAACCCCAAAAAAGTTACAAGTTTACTGGCATATCCCCTATAAAAATCAGATCAATCGAAGTTGCTTATGAGGTAAAATGTGAATTTCGGCATCAAATCGTTTTTCCGTCATAAGCACTTGATTAAAAATACCTTATTTCAAAACTTTGTTTTTCTATTTTCAGTTAAGTTCAATGAATTCCGATAGCAATATATATTTTGAATTTGTAAAGAATTTTTTTTACCCCCAATTCTTCAAAAAAATTTTGCTCAACATTCTCTCCAAAATTTACGTGTGTTTTTTTGTACGAGATTTTGCTCGAACATTTCTTTGAACATTTTGCTCAAGAGGCTCGTGTAAATGTTTGTCGGCATTTCAACATCAAAGGAAAGTTTGTCTGTGTAAATGCGCCTTAAAATATACTTTACATTTAAAGATTAGCTTTACTATATTAAATTTAAATAAATCTCTCTCTGCTGGCTTCTAGAAATTACCTTTTTATTCATTTCAGTGCTTAACTTTTTACTAACTTTTTTGCTATGCCTACAACACGCTTCCACAGCTACTTACTCGTTAACTCCCTAATTAGGATGTGAACTCCAATTAGTATAAGAACTCGTTAGCACGTATACAGGTTGTCTCATAATTAAATTCCATAAAGTATTTTTAAATAATTATGAGCAAAGCGCAAAAACCAGTAAAAAGAAAGATTCGTGGCATATCTCAATTCATTACGACCAGGCGCCCAAGACCTAATGGATAGTCCAGAAACCTACAGGCCTGTTTCATCCTTGTTAGGAATCATCAGGGTAACATAGGACTGTACCTAGCGCAGGAAGCATAACATAAACAACCGCACCCGAACGCACCGCTTATCGGAATAAAGCGAAAAGCAAAACATTAAAGGATGTAAATATCAATAAGAATGAAATTTGCGAGCAACACCAAAAAAAAGAAACCTGCGAAACTGTACCGGTTACTGAAAGAAGTCCGATAAAAAAAAAACTTTCGCAGCAACTCCATCCCCAATTGGAGTTTATACTACGTCGCCTTATATTAAGGCTCAGCAACAATCACTCCGGGGGAGCTCCCCAGTGGTTTCCGTTGTATGGGCGATGGTGTCAAAAGTATAAATTTTACCTATTTCTCAAATTTTCCGAAATACTAGTTTGGATGGAAACCCGAAATGATCAAAGCATTGATATTGGTCAGAACTATCAACAAAATATATACAGGGTGTGCCATGACGGGAGACCGCGATCCGATTTTCGGTAAATAAAATAGAAAAATTTTAAAATTTGACATCGTTGGGTAATAGCCATTAATCTATAATATTTTTCGTGATATTTTTATTAATGCGGTGTTGCCGCTTTTAGGTTAAATCGGCAACGTCGCAGTTATTCAAAATGAATAAATTGTGACCTGCGATGAAACCTCGTTTAAAAGTCTTATTTAGGCCTATCCTTTCAAAAATACGCATAATCAAACAACAAAATTTATTAAGACAATAGAACTAAATTATGACCATTACTAAAATAACTATACTATTTAGAACAACTATGAACACTATGAAAGCCAGAACGTCTTTAGATAAAGTTGATTCTTTTTTCTTTGGTAATTTTCTGAGTCCTGTAATGTATGGATCAGAACTAAGAAGAAGTCTGTTAATTAAGTCTAAGTTATTAGTTGTTCTTGAAAATTTCCGTGTATGGTTAAGTTTAAAAGACCTAATATCTTTATTTTTAGCCCCAGCAGATTCCTCAGAAAGCTCACCTATAGCTAAAATAGCATTTTGTATCACTAATGAACCATGAATTAATATATTATAGACAGAGGCTGGAAGGTAAAACCAAGGATAAATTTGAACTAACTTACGCGCAGTCTCTAAAGCAAATTCTTTAAATTTTTTAGTATTAATAACATAAACGGAAGGCATAGATTTAAAATGGTGGAACATCTGTCGATGAGACACTTGTCTAAACCTGTTATTTCTGCGGATATTTTACTACTTTCAAAAAACTTTCGTGCCGTGTTTCCATCGTTAGATGTTCCACCACCTTGCTGTGGTTGATCTATAATTAATTCTAACCTAACTTTAAATTGACATTGAATATCTTTTTTTCTTTCAGAAAGTATATTTTTATCCTCTTTTGATTTTACTTGCCATTTTTTGATTCCCAGCCTATAGGAAACATGGATAAAATATTCAAAAAAACGGATCCACGCATGAAGCGTAGATAATCCGAACTCAAGTCTATTGACATGAACTGGTTTTTCTAAACATTTATCTATGTTGTTCATCTCCGAAGGCTTTGACACCTTGCGGAACTTGTTTGAGAAAGTGCGGAAAACACCTTCCTATCTACCATTGTTAACTGTAGTTGTGAGCAACAGAAATATCCGTATCGTTAACTTTCGTTTTAGTGAACGTTAACGATGATATTTTTTTTTAAATATTTTGCTTCATCGCAAGAAACCTCGGTACTTTCTTTTTTGACTTGAAAACGTATGGGTCTACAGTATCTAGTGGAACAGGGTCGTGGATTCTTCCATACTTTATTGGTTTTATCCGATGAATTAACAAGTCGCAATGGAACATAGGAAGTAACAAATAGACTACTTTCAGAACATGTTTTTTTGTATTCTTTATAACTCGAACTTCCATCGAATCCCCACTTACCGTACAATATTAAATTATTTAGAGAGACCGATACTATTTCAAATACATCTTTTTGTGAAAGTGTTATTCTAGATGCGGTATGATCCAGAAGATTTTGAAGGTCAACTTCTGCTGAAGTTTCTGTAACCTTAATTTCTTCTGGGTAACATTTTTTTTTGCAATCAACACTTGCTTGTAAGATGGCAGTACTTTTAGTGGTAGCTCACTATTTATAAAGTCTTTAAGAACTATATATTGATGTTTAGTTAATTTCGTTTCGACAATAAGTGAGACAACTTCTTCTGGATCAATTGGTGTAATTTCTAAAGCATTAGAAACCTCGCGAATGGAATCTCTAAGTGACTTATCTACATGAGACAGTTCAGCTTATCTTCTATTCCTTGTTCTGCTACTACATTCATTAAAGTCCTTCCGTGTCCGGCCACGCTTCTGGTTACTGACATGAGCAGTTTCTGATGAATCGTCAAGTCCAAAAGTTATTTTTTCTACAACGCTCAACCAATCACAATATTTTCTTAAAAAGTATGATTTATTGCTCTTGCACTCCTTTAGCATGACATATATTCATTTACAAATATAATCGACTAGTAATTTTAAAGAGTTCAGGTTCATATTTTCTTTATTTGGAATATTTGCTAAATTCTGCACGACGGCATTAAAAACTTCAGCAGCTTTCTCACTCATACCACCCTTTTTAGTGATCCAAATGTTCCATCCAAAAAAAATATATGTGCTTTCTTTGCAATGTACAGCTGGGTCCTTTAAATTTTAGAACGACTTCAGAAAGTGTTTGATTATTGTGAGCAGTTTATACTATTAAGATGACATTAAAAATTTTGTAGGTTATTTACAACTACAGGATGATCTATGATTCTTTAATGGAACTACTTACTCTTCTTACACTAAGTTCTTCTTTATTTTGTTTACTTTATTTATAAGACTTTTATACCAAAAATAATAAATACATTTTGTGTGTGTGTCTATATATTTGTTATAATAATAACAAAAAACTACAAAAAAATTAATATTTTGTCATGTCTCCGTTTACGTCAATAACGTTTTGTAATCTGCGAGACATTGATTCATAGAAAGACACCGTGAAATTTTCTTGGCCTGCAAGATCTTCCCATATCGTTGTGATTTCTTCCCAGAAATGTGCCGCATTTTGTGGAAGAACCTGCGTTGTTGGAGTCTATACAATGACACCCCAAACATTTTCTATTGGGTTCATATCTGGGCTGTAACTTGCCCAAGGAAGCAATTCAACGTTTTTTTCTTGTAACCCTTGTTATGATGTTCGCGGTATGAACCGGACAATTATCTTGTTGATATATAGTTGTTTTCTGGAAAAACCTGTTCCACACTTGGCAGCATGACATTGTCCAATATCTCTAAATAGGTTTGTCCCACAAATCTTCCGTCAATTCTCCAATCACCCCCAATCTTCTCGCTGACATCCATCCCCATATATTCACACTAAAATGACCCCCTGTTCGGTAGTGACTCACATACTGTTGATTGAATCTGGCGTTATCTGGCCTATACACTCTAATTTTGCCTTTCTTTGATGACTGAAAGGCTTTTTCATCCGTAAAAATCACGCGGTTCCAAAAATCTTGATATCTCTTGATATAATTCAGAGCAAAAAGCAAGCGAGTTTCTGTTGCGGTGTGAGCTCAGTTTTAGTAGCTGCAACCCGGCAGCTTAAGTGTGATCTCTTTATTCTCCTGAAAGCAGTTGTCTTGCATCCTGGGAACTGAGACAAAATCCTTGCTTGTTTTGCTGTTAAAAAAGGGTCCTCTTCGAGTCTTTGAATGAGAGCTGCATCTTGATCCTGGCTGGAAACTGCGGGTCTGCCTGATCCTCCTCTCCTCTCTAGCGTTCTTTCTTCCCTCCACCTTTTGTTAATCAAGAATACAGTATTCCGGTTGAGATTGAAATGTTCTGCCACAGCTGCAAGAGACTATCCGTCCTCCAGCTTCATTGCAATCCGTGCTCTCAATTCCTTCGTCGTGTGTGGGGCCATGATCTGAGTTTCTTGAGTAAATTTAAGAATTTTATGTGACTGGATTTTGACGTTGAAAATAAATTTTTGAAGTAGAATGACACTATAATTTGACTGACATTAAATTGAAATAAAATAAAATACACTGCTCAAATTCAAGAAAAAACTGCTTTAAGAGTCGCCCTAAAATTTAAAGGACCCAGCTGTACATTCATAAAAATTACCTGAAAGAAAAAAAGTTTGCAATACCGCTATAATTCTATCGTTTAATAATTTTTTGTGTAATATATAGATTATTTAAGATCACTGGCCGGTCAATAATAATTATTAAAGATCAAAAGTACAACAGCACTCTCAACATTACACACAGCACAGTCTGCAAGAACAATACATAACTCAACGAGTAGATGATTGTAAGGCTTGAGTTATGTTTTCTATGAAAACCATAACACTATTTAATAATTTAAAATAAAAACGGTCACTAACTAAGGTTAACAAATACTTTAAAAAACAATACATTTATATAGACATATAAAAAAAAAGTTTTAAAATTCAGCATTGAAGTCTTATACCAATAGTATGAAAACCGATGATTAAATCTGAACTCTTTAACAGATAATTATATATACATACCTTTGACACTCCATCATCATAAATCGAACTAAAGAACACTTAAGATTATATTTGTGTCTTAAATACAGATACAATATTAAAAATTACAAAATCCGTAATTACTCACGTATAACAGGTACTAGATTTGACAGATAAAATGAGCATGACATTGTTACCTAGACAACATTAAATTGTTTTCTACGCCAACTTGACACTTTTTTGTACACGTACTAGATCTTAGCGGCAGCAAATTCGGATGGTGCATTTTTTATTTTTGTCATATGGCGGAAACCACTGTGCGGAGGCTTGTTGCGCGCAACAAAGCCAAGGAAAATTTAAAAAAATAGGAATTTGTTGTCCGTGAAAAATAAATAAAAAGAAAGGTTCGTGGAATATCGGACACACATTTTGCTTTTCAATTCATTACGACCAGGCCTCCAAGATCTAATGGATAGTCCAGAAACCGACATGACTGTTTCATCCTTGTTGGGAATCATCAGGGTAACATATGACTGTACGTAGTAGTTGCTGGGAACGTTGTATTTTGAATGGACTTCTTTCAGTAACCGGTACAGTTTCTTTTTTTTGGTCCTGCTCGCAAATTTCATTCTTATTGATATTTGCATCCTTTAACGTTTTGTTTTTCGCTTTATTCCGATAAGCGGAGCACTGCGTATAGCCATCCAACATCCCGCGTTGTTTGACGACGAAAGTTGTTTAAATTCGCTGGGTGTGATAGTTTATGTTATGCTTCATACGCCAGTTACCCTGATGACTCCTAACAAGGATGAAAGGATCTTGGAGGCCTGGTCGTAATGAATTAAAAAGCAAAATGGGTGTCTGATATGCCACGAACCTTTCTTTTTATTTATTTTTCACGGACAACAAATTCCTTTTTTTTTATTTAAACCAGTACTTTGGATACACTGAGCAAAAAAACGGGTATCAGAACTCAAACATATAGGGTGTTCCGAAAAAAACGGACTACAACTTCCATAATAATTATCCGAAATTTAAAATTTAAAGTTTATTTAAAAATGGAAGCTTTAAAATGTATGCCCTTAATGTCTAAACTGACATTTGCAAAAAAATTTGCCACTGTGACAAAATTATGATGTGCTCTAAATAGCCTTATCCTTTAAAGGCATATACGCGGTTCGATTTTTTAAATCGGTTAAGAAATAAGAAAGTTCGGCAGTGTTACGTTTCATGCTGTTTGTGTGGTAAAAGACAGTTTCACTAAAAGTTATCATCTTTTCGACGGTATATGGTTTGGTCAAAAATAACCAGAATTTAAAGATTTTAGGCTTTCTTAAAAGCTAAAGGTCCAAATTTTATGTACTTTATGTCAAAACTGCCATTTCTTCTTTTACCTTCCTGAAAAAAAATTGGGCACCACTGTAACAAAATTAAGTTGTGCGCTAAATAGCCTTATTCTTTTAACGTACACACGTTACGTTTATTTTAATCGGTTAAGAAATAAGAAAGTTATGCAGTTTCATTACTATGAGTCATCTTTTTAATCTGGTAAACTAAAAGTTTAAAGTTTATGCGGCTAATGTCAAAACTGGCATGTCTTTAAAATTTAAGATAGCGGATCGATTTGAAAAGTTGGTATTTTTTATTTTTCCTGGAAAAAGAACGTGTGCGCCAATTCGGTTATAAAGTAAAAAAAATCTGAAGTTTTACTTGTAAAAAACTATTAAAAGAAAAATTAGTTTTTTTACTGGTTCACAAAAAAAACAATACTCAGTTAAGACCAAAGTAATTGGGCTATTATCACATATCTAAATTTAATTACAGTAGTGCCGGACGTTATTTTTCTGGGGGGTCAAAAATACTCAGCCCATAAAGCCGATTGCCATCTTGAATTTTTAAAAGATGATAATTTTGTCTCCCTTTTCCAGTTGCCTTGTAAAATTTGTCCCTCAAGTAAAAAAGATAATTTTTATTACTAAAAGAACATCGAATGTAAAACTGCAAAACTTTCTTATTTCTTAACCGACTTACGTGAATATACGTTAAAAAAATAGGGCTATTAAATGCACATTTTCATTTTATTACACTGGCGCACACATTCTTTTTCCAGAGGGGATAAAAAGATAAAAAGTACCCATTTTTCAAATCTGTCCGCCATCTTGAATTCTAAAGAAATGTCAATTTTGACATTAGGTGCATAAAGTTTGTACTTTTAGCTATTCATAAAACTTAAAAGCTTTAGATTCTGATAATTTTGAACCAAACTGTACACCGTCGAATAAAAAGATGACTTATAGTAAGAAAGCAGTATAACTTTCTTATTTCTTAGCCGATTTAAATAAACGTAACATGTGTTGACGTTAAAACATTAAAGATATTTAGCACATAACTCAATTTTGTTACAGAGGCGCATATTTTTTTTTCAGGAGGGATTTTTTTTTGATCTGTCCGCCATCTTGAATTATAAAAAAATATCAGTTTTTATACTGGGCGTGTAAAATTTAGACTTTTAGAAGAATTCTGATAAATTTTAATCAAATTGTATAACGTCGAATAAAAAGTTGACTTATAGTAAGAAAGATTTCTACCACACAAACACCATCAAATTTAACCAATTTAAAAAAACAAAACCGTTATACACCTTTAAATGATAGGGCCATTTACAACCTATCTTAAATTTATTACAGTGTCGCACACAATTTTTTTGCAGGGGGGGTCAAAAATGCCCATTTTTTAAATCTGTCCGCCATCTTGAAGTTTAAAGAAGTGTCAGTTTTGACATTGGGCGCATAAATTTTGAAGTTTCCTTTTTCAAATAAACTTTAAATTTTAAAATTCTAAAAATTATTGTGAAACTTGTAGGCAATCCAAAAAGTCCGGTTTTTTTTTGAACACCCTATAATTTGTTTTAATCGAGGTTTTATCCCAAAATGGTGATTTAAATAGAGGACAGCTCAGACCTTAAATTAGAGCAAGTAATTTTCTAAGGTTCGATAACCCACTTTATACATTAGTTTTATGAATTATCACAGTTTAGTTTTTGGATCTGTGAACGAATTTCCTAACATACTGGAACTATTTACGCCAATGCGTTTAAATGGACTAGGGTAGCTTTTGTTTGGATCTAGATCCCTTTCTGGTTTTTGGCGCATTCACCATACACGGGCGTATTTAGGTATGCTTTAAACTAAGTGATCTTTAGAAAGGTTCTTACTAAATAAAGTTTATAAGAGCCGTATTCATAGTGGTTCCTCAAGACTCTCTCCTCCCTTCATCCATAAGAATTTACGTTATCCAAAGATGGATGAAGCCTTGACAGCCACTATGAATAGGAGCTGATTCTAAACACTACTAGCTATAATCATTGCGTTGCAACATAAAACGGAAATGGAATACATCGGTTAATTTGCGTGAGAAAAAGAGTCAGTCTTCGATCACTTTCGGCACATACTTTTATTTTATATGCACAATTGGGGCTGTTACCACTCAAAACTATGATTGGACAGACCCGAAGATGGTTTGTGAGAATACATTTAACTATTTTCTGGTTTGGATTAATTCCCAAATGTGGATAGCCATTGCTTTGAATTTTACAGCCCAATAAAATCAGCTTCTGACAGTCCTAATAGTTTGTTACATATAGGGAGTTCTTGCAAGTAATGAAAATTACTTGGAGCAATTAAGGCAGGGTCTAGGAGGGACTAGTAAAACGAGTTTTCCGAGCCCCAATTTTGTAGCCCACAGCTTTGCATAAGCTCGATTTTCTCGGTGAGGATTTATTTTACTTCTCAATTAAATCCACCCAATATAATGTAAATTTTCAAAATTCTGCTGCCTATTTTTCAGGTAACTGTGAATTAGTTATTGAATATGATATTGAAAATAAATATAATAGGGATAATTTCAAAGCACTACTAATAATGATCAAACTATTCTATTTCCTGCTAGATATCTTAAGGCGCAATTACACAGACGAACATGCTCAAACAAAAGCTCGTGCAAAAGATCTAAAATTTTTTGCGTGAACATTTTTGTGAGCTTTTCTTTGAACATTTTGTTCGGGTAAATTTTTGAGCAAATTATTGCTATCTGTTTTGGAAACATATTTTTAAAGATGAGAATAAATAAAATTTCACATCAGTGATCAGTGATCTCAATTCTTTAAAAAAATGGAACACCAACTTTTATTTTAAATTTTTGTGAAAAAAAGCCGACGGCAAGCGAAACATTATTCTTGCCTATCAGTTTTGTCACATGGATTAGGATTACTTATAATATTTTTTTTCTTAGGGTTTTTCCCGGATTTTTTTGCCCGGGGGTTTTTTTGGGATTTTCTATTTTTTTTTATTTCCAAAGGTTTTTTCCTAAATTCAAGATATAACCCAGGAAAATTTTTCTTTTCCTAATATATAAATAATTTCAAATATCGGCAAAAAACTCAAAAATTGCACTTTTAAGCGGCAATCCGCGCCTTACGTTTATGAGGAGTGGTGGGGAGGGAATTTTTTTTTAAACATATTTTTGTAACTTTACTTTACCCTTAGCTTTGATTGTTTTTTTTTTAATTCCTTACACCAGATTTACCTAGTTAGTTTAAGGCCCCAACGGTTGCTTAAAAAAGCAAAAGGTTTATGAAAATGCTGAAGATAGATATTTACTGTCAATTTAATGTAATAATCAAGGTCGATTACTGACACTGAACAAACAATATGCAAAGGAGCAAAATTCCGATTAAGAAGTCTAGTCTATTACTGCTAAATTATATTTTTTTAGGCAAGGGTCGAGATCGTAGGATTGTAAAAGTGGTTAATAAACGGGTATTATTTAGACCGAACGTGCTTTTGTTCATATATTTGAGATTTAATAAAATGTATATAGGTTTTTTTAATTTGACTTAATTATTATTGTATTGTGTTTTACACTAGGAAGTAAAATAAAGAGATATTCTTTTAAACGTAAATTTTTATCATTACATTTTACAGGCAACAGCAATAAATAAGTGCCAAATATTTTTTATTCTCGTTTTTTTACAACCCCAAAAAAGTTACAAGTATGGCATATCCCCTATAAAAATCAGGTCAATCGAACTTGCTTATGAGGTAAAATGTGAATTTCGACATCAAATCGTTTTTCCGTCGGAAAGCACTTAATTAAAAATACCTTGTTTTAAAACTTAGTCTTTCTATTTTCAGTTAAGTTCAATGAATTCCCATAAAACTATAAAATTTAAATTTGTAAGAAATTTCTATACCAACATTTCTTCAAACAAATTTTGCTTAACATTCTCTCCAAAATTTTCGTGAGTCTTTTTGTACGAGATTTTGCTGGAACTTTTTTTTGAACATTTTGCTCAAGAGGCTCGTGTAAATGTTTGTCGGCATTTCAACATCAAAGAAAAGTTTGTCTGTGTAAATGCGCTTTTAGATCAAAAAAGGAAAAGATACCTGGTTCAACGGAATCTTCCTAGCAAATAATAACCACTGTTTATTTAAAATTTGCCAACACCCGACAAAACACCCATAGGTTGTTTTGCGCTTTATAATTGCTTACTTGTAGATGAAACCTGCATAATTGTATGTCTTTTGCAGGATCGATGCCACCTCCACCTACTGCTAAATACGGTAGGAATTTTGTTGGTTTCGATCGTTCACACAGAGGGCGCCATCGACAGGATTTCTTCCGCCTGAACCATAATCTTTGGCACATAAGCGCGACCGAAATTGTGTGTCCGTGTGGTACACACACCTAGTTGATGACTCCATAATAAGGACGAAACGGCGTCGTCCTAGGTGCCACCATCTGTGTGAACAATCGAAATTCAGGAAGTTTAGTTTGTACCGAAGTACAAACACTCCTGTTTTTTCGAAAAAATAAATTGCCAATAAAAAACCCGATTGCTAATATCCATTTGGCTTTTGTAAAGATAAAGTACCAACTTCGACAAATGCAAACCATATGTTTGTATACAAAATTAATATAGCAACCAAGGAAGGAATTCTTGTCACTTAACGTAAGTCAAAGAAATTATCTAAAGTAATTTATTAAGGGATAGGGAAACTATCGAAGACCATGTGGATAATTTTTTGCCATGGAAACCGATAGAGGGCTTTACTGAGAGCGGTTTTCGCATGACATTCTGCTCGAGCTCAGAAGGATTTCTGACTCTGCGCTTTTTCCAGGCTAACTTAATTATGAGAGTTATTACCGCTAGGCGAGGGGAAGGGCCGTTATAGTATCTCATAGCTATATGAAGTAAACTTTGGACATCCTATATGTGGAGCCAATTTTATTCAAAGCCAAAGCGAAGGTGTAAAGACGGTAATTTATAGGAGTACTTAGCGTTTGTATTTGCGTATAATTATTACGCGTGTAATATCCGTCTTAATAAGCATGCTAAATAAATCCACATCATATTATGTAAAGCATAAGCCTAAACAAGGCAAAAATAAGGCACTAAAAACGGGTAGAATAGTCTCGAAAAGTGTTTATTTTGGAACTGATCTAAGTTTAATCCTGTAAGGCTTTTATACCAACACTATTTGAAAATAGTCGTTTTTACAACAACCGGCTAAAATATCATCTTCAGCGCATTTTTTTTTTCTGGTACGGCCCTGTCCGATTTTAATTTTTTTTTGAGCATTCATATTTAACTACCGTATAGTAGACCTGGACAACCAAGATATATTATACGAACATACTGGTTGAACCGAAAAAACCGGACAAATTGTTTTTTTATCAAAATATAAAAAATATATTTTATTATCAAACAAACTTAAAAAGAAACTTAAATATGAAGTAAAACCTTTTGGTCCGTATTTAACTGTTTGATCCTGATGACGGTATCTACGAAACGAAACGTCGGATTAAAATTTTGAAAAAACCCTTCTGTTTTTCTAAAAACGTTGCCACATACATATTTTTACAGAACTTAATTATCTCTTAAATAAGGAGAGATATCATCAATTGGTAATTCCGACCATTTCTCAATTTTCCCCTGTAGCTCAAAAAATACAAGGAATAGAATAAATCTGTTAATACTATTTTTTATACCAACCCTATTTAAAAATAGTCGTTTTTAAAACAACCGGCTAAAATATCTTTTTTACAACAAACACTAAAAGGTCATCATCTAACATATAATAAATCTCTAGAGACACTATTTCTGTAAATTGAATATTTTTTAAAATTTTGAGTTTTGGCTTGTAACCAAACCATACAGATATCAAAAATCCAATTTTTAGAATGTTTGTCGGTTGGTTTGTCTCATTTTTTGTCTGTTTGTTTATCTGTTTGTTTGTCTGTTTGTTTGCCTATTTGTTTGTGTGTTTGTTTGTTTGTTCTAACATCACGCAAAAACTATTTTGATTGAAGTTTCACTCCTGAATTCCTGCGCAAGACATGGGCTTTTTTTCATCAAAATCAATTCCCGGGAACAACAGTTATAATCATTTTAAGCAAGAAAAACGGTTAAATTGTTGTTAAAATAACCCTAGTCTTTGTAGAAAAAACGAGAAATTGCAGAAAGTTTCTTTAAAGACATTCTAGAATCCCTCCACAATATTTTGGGACAGTTTGACCTTTAATTCGTCACACCAAGAAAACTATTGGAAATACTGAACAGTATTATAGAGTTTCTATTTATAAACAATTTTTAGACAAAATCAATTCGGACATAAAAAAGTATTTTTGACTTGAACATATTCATACCAAGTTTTATACAACGTGAAGCCAAAATCAAGACAAAATTAGCTGAGGTCATTTCTAAATACTTTAAACACAAATTCTTGAACTTTGGGAGAAGTCAGTACCTATTTGGAAACAATATTGGTCAGAAGTAGGCAAAACCCTAAATCAAAAAATACCTGATAACGTTTTTGAGGCAATGAACAAGTGTGGCAATATTTTTCCGTTGATAAGAACATTCCTGGATGTTTGCCAGTAAGTAGTGCTTCGTCATAAAGAAGCTTCTCATGCTTCAGAAGATTGAAAACATAAGTACTCAAAAACACTATGACGAAAATTCGTCGGACGGGCTTAGCGTTGCTGCATATCAACAGACATATTGAAATTAACCGGTTTGCCCAAAAAAATCGGAAGCGAATTTTTTTTTTGAGATAGGCATCTTATGTTTGAGATATTCGATAAAAAAGGTAGTGTTTCATCAAAAAGCTTTTTAGACTTAAAAAAAAGTATTAGCTATTAAGTTTTTTTTGTGGTTTGTTTGTTATCTATGCTTTTTATACCTGAAAAAATTATAAGTAGTTACTCAAGCGCGGATTTCAGGGGGATAGGAGGGTAGTTAACCCCCCCTTCTCTGGATTTATTTTTTATGAAAAAATTTAGAAAACCAAAAGTAGGGCATTAATTGCTATATTGCTAATTACTATAACACCTTTGATATTTACTGTTAAAAATGGCAGTTTTGGTGTCATTTTCTTAAAAATTTTCGCCTGGTGCGCTTTGAAACGACTTAAAATCTGAGTACCCACCCCTAGATTTGGGACCAAATCCGCGGTTGTAGTTACTAAGTTTTTTTTCCTCATATTTTTTTTTATTCTATTTTTTTTATATCGGAACCGCCCCCTCTTTCTAAATGGTTGGGACTGCCACTGTAATACTATAAATCAAGGGTGGCTATGAATGACACAAGAGCATATGTCTTGCGGCCTACTTCATTTTATTAAATTTTGGCTCTACTGGAGAAGGAGAGGACACTAATAACTAGTATTTGAAAAGTAAGAAATTAAGTTTTATATTATTACTAGTTTTGACAACTGCTAACGAAAAATACTGTCCTAGAAGCGAGGAAAAATAAATGGTTCTGTAGTCGAATCTAGTTTTAGTTAGTGACCTTGGAGCAATCTTGGCCATTTTATTTTTTGACGTTTGTTATTTTCTCGCGTTTTGAAAATGATTTTTTTTAATGAAAACCTGGGTTTTTGGATAGAACATTTTTTTTTAATTTTTGCATTTTGCGCTACTTTTTTTAAATTTGGCATGCCCCGGACTGTTTAGAACAGGAACAGGACGAACCCGAACAAACCATAATTCTCTTTGTTGTACATCGCGCCAATTGTTCAATAAACTTCAACGATCCTGCAATCGCTCTGCGCACGATTTAAAAATCGATGGAGTACGATTTTTCGTTATGGTATCTCTACCTTTTTATGGCCGTTTTTTGTCATTTGTTTACATAAGCCTCATTTAAAGCTCTAATGATGTGTGGTATGTGGCCTGCAGTCACGTAATAGTGTTGACATATGTATTTCGAAAAATATTTCAAAATGTCTTCAAGTTAATTTTTTTTTCTTATGGGTAAAACCTTTCATTGATTCTTACGTAAAAAACTTCAAGAAAACGAACTGTGCAGCTTTTATCACATTAGAGCTCGCCGTTTTTAAGATATGGAGATTTTTGTAAAATTGTATTTTTTTTTCAAACATTTCTTTGCTCAAAAACGGTATGTCCTAGATTACCTCAATCTTATGTAGAAATTATTTTTGACCTTTTTAAAGAAAGTAGCAGTTTAGGAACCGTCAAAAAAAGAAGGGGCAAAAAAATCTCTCGATCGAGTATTTTTGACTGTACAAATTTCTAAAACAAAAGATCAAAACATCTTGGGTGGAAATAACAAAAATTCAAACCTGGATGAGCATCCCACAAGGAACACACAATGGACCAAAGCAAAAAAAGAAATGATTAAAAGATGTCACTCTCGTCATACATCATTAATCACTCACAAATAGGCATCGTTCCGCACTGGTACTTATACAAGTTACCTGATACGGATTCGTCCTGGACCGGTATTCTCGTAATACGTAACGTTTTGAAGTCGCTAAGCGAAACGAATAGCGAACAGCGCGCTCAGCGGCACGCTGACCGACGACTTTTCGTATTCTCTCTGCCGAACGCGCTGCCCTGCGAGCAGACAGAATCAAATTCGCTTAGCACATCTTGGCATCATCGAATTTTGCATTTATATTTCTGGTTAGCCTTGTCGCTCCTTTTCTTTTTCTATGTGTAAGAAAGAGGCCATTGTGTGATCGATTTCGAGCCGTATTTCAGAAAGGGTAAATCAAATTTGACTTGTACAAGTGTTGATCCTTTAAAAAATTATTTGATGGTTTGGTTTAGCTCAGTTAAACTCGCCCTTTGACCCTGTGATATAAACTCGCCCAGTGTGCGGGAAAAAGTTTACCCCGAGCCTTAACCGCACACTTACAAAAAAATTCCGCACTCAGTGCGGAAAAGTTTAAATTTATTCCGGCACTCAGTCAGGGAAAGTGGTGTTTCCGGCACGGTCGTATATTGATATTGATACTTTATTATATAGCATTTATTGTTAAAATAGTTTCACAATAGTTACTTATATATCTAGTAAGTTATACATTATAATTATAGTAACCATGCGTATTCTACATTTTAAGAAACAGAAAATAAAACTCTAAGGTATTTGTTACCCAAAAAATAACCTAACCAATTCAACAACAAACACAGAATTCATACATCCACAAGAGAAACCTCGCGCGTGGAAAAATTTATATTTTCATGGAAGTGTAGAATTAAAAAAAGAAAATAATAATTTTTAGTACATTTATAAATAAATAAAATGACAAAACATAAAAAACATTAAAATGGTAATTAATGTGAAGAATGTGATATTTCAGAAAAGTAAAGAAAATACAGACGAAAACACAGAAATAAAGGTAGTTACCTATATTGTTTGCTAATTATTTTTTATATCAATTAAGCTGTTTATTTCATGTTTGCTAATTTCATATTTCATGAAAGCTTTTAGTTTATTTTTGAAAGAAAACAATTAATGTGGGCAGGAGTCTAACAAAACCAGATATTTTTTGGTACACATCCGATGAAAGATACAAAAAGCACCGCTGACCAATGGCTTTTTTTACCCTTGGTTTTACAGAATTTGATTGCTTCTATTTCTAGTATTATACGGATGCTCAATTATTTCGATGTCGATTTTGATAAGAAAAGTTTTTGTTGCAATTTTTTGGAAAAAAAAGTTGTCTTACATCGAGCATCAAATAGTAAGGTTGATGTGTACATGTTTGTCACCCGTCCCCAAGCTACTAATAAGAGATTTTTATTTTTCTAATTATTAATAAAAACGTAAACTGAAAAAACTACTATATTTTCTGCAGCACTCTACAAAGTATTGTAGGGTAGGAAAATCGCTGGCAAATGGTAGGTGTTTCTCAAACGGTCGCCACGCGCTGAGCGCACTTCGTCGACGCCTTGCGTTCAATATACGTGAATACCATTTTTGTTACTTTGGTCACGTGGTATGCGAATATTACGTTATCATACGGTCAGCGAGAACGAAACGCCGAGCGTATTTAGTTACAAGAATACCGGTCCTGGCGTGTTTTTTTGCCGCTGCCTTCTATTGCTTCTCACTCTTTTCGACAAAAAGGGAAATAAAATTCGGTGGCAAGACGTCGAACTATGGACTAGTCACTAGTTGTGTCAAATACTGTGGATAACTTCTCGGCAACTCTTAGGGCCGGTTTCTCAATGAACTCGAGAGTTAGGCATTTAACTCTCGAGTTCAAGAGAAATTTGGCTGACATATAAGTACCAAATGCCAGAACGAGACAGCTGAAGGTTAACTCGTGGGTTAAATTTCAATGCCTAACTCGCTATTGCTAAACTGGCTCCTAGCGTAATTTTATTTTTGTTGTCCACAAATAATTTTTATGTAAATATATTTATAAAAAAATTACTTCTAATTTTTTTTTTGGAGATGGAGCCGATGAAACATTATTTTATTTGACGTAGTATCTACCATCATTATTGTGAAGCTTTTTTGAAATAGTTGTATATGAGAAAACGTCTCTTCCCTTGAAAACTTGTTTTATGTCATAGTTTAAACCAAAACTGGCTAGTTGCCTACTCGTTGTTTAATGAAAATGTGAAGCTTACCCTCATCATTAGTTTAAAAATCATTCCTGATAAATAAAGATTGCTATCTTAACTCTTTTGTTAATAACCAAAGCGTCACAAGAGATTGGCAAAGTTTACAAAGCACATTTGGGTTTCTTTTGTATAAATTTATCCTCCTTTATACAATTTAACTGTGATGTTAACCTTTTGTACCCAACCCTTCCCAGTCGAGCAGAATAAGATGAATCTTGATTTGTGTCATGGTCATAATAACATCGTGGTTTAGAAGTCCTGTTTTTCCATTATATTTATCAGGTCGGCTGTACAAAGAAGTTTTTATCCTATAATTAATTAATGAATGCGATACCCATTTCAATTTAACTTGTTTTTTAGCGTAGAACACTGTGTTTGCATGATTTCGAAATGGTTTCAAAATCTTCTCAAGCCAAAAAACGACTTTAGTGCCCTTTCCGGAATTTGCAGCCACCATTTTTCATGCTGTTGGCGCTGTTGGCAGCTATTTTATCAGTTACGTGTCAAGATGACCTCCGCAAGTGACAAAATGTCACTGAAACTGCATTTAATGAAAGGCTATATTAATCAGTTCACTGATGTACGCGGAGGGGGGGGGGGGGATGAGAGAGGAAGGCTGAGGTACCCCCAGAACCACTAAAAATCGACTCCTAAAAATTAAAGTTTTCCCAAAAATCGCCAATAAAATGGTAATCCGAGATTTTTCTGTTACGCAAGCCCCTCCCAAGAACAATTACTGCGTAAGCCTCTGATGTTTGAAATTTCATATTTTATATACAGATAATGAATAATAAAATATTCACCCAATTTGTTCAACCCCCCCCCCTCCACAGATTAAGTTTGTTGGTGCGCAGCTGAAAACAGCTATAAAATTTTTTTGGTTAGGTTCCTGCCATTTTCTAAAAAATCTTGAATTTTTGTGTTTAGTAGCGTGTGGTAGAAATATAATCCCGTTGATATTTAAATGCAGCTGGACCTTCTCCACTCCGTTGGTTTTGCTCCCATTTCGATATCTGATGCTCTCCATAAACCATAAACAAAGCATGTCTTTTTTACGCAGCGGCATATTCTAACTTAGAAATTAGAAAAAAGTTAGTTAAAAGTTGGAAAAAAAAGTAACAGTGAAAAATACGCCTAACACAAATAAAAATGGCGTAGAAACTGTCCGAAACCTCTCGTATCCATTAATTTTCGTGAATGTGCAAAAGGCCGGAGCTAAGCCAATGTTTTTTGTTTTGGTATTTCCATGGCTGGCTAGTTTATAGATGTTGCTTACAACTCAAGCAACAAAATCAGTCGCGACGTGGTGACAGTCTCCACGCTCTATCCCTAATAGAGTTGTGGAGTTATATCACGCCGACGGTTTTACTACTACTATCCGTTTTTTAGGAGTTATTTAGTCGCGGATAGTAAACGGGCACGTTATCCCGACATCCTGTTTACAACATAAAGTAGTATTTCTGACTTTATAGGGTTTTTTTTTGAAACACACGATAAAATTTTATTAATATAACAATAACTAAAAAGAAGGTAAACGGTTTAAATAAAATAAATAAATAATAATCAAATAAAATAATTACAAAGCATAAAATAATTCTTTCATACCTGATCCATGACGCATTGCCTCGTTGAATAGCAAGGCTAATTTTTTGTGTTATAAAACTTTTTATATTTTGGATGTTTTTCCTTTTCTGCTAAACGTGCAGCCATACCTGATTTTTTAGATGTTAATTTGACATATGAATCCACTAAGGTATGGCTGCTGTTTTACCCTACTGATGACTCGCCGTTGCGATAGTAATCCTGCTCAGTACGAGAAGAACCACAGGTTCGGACATTTGGTTCACGCACTAGCTCGAGCGGACTATGGTGGGAAGCTAACTTCCGTTGGATAATGCCTGAACGCCTCTAAAGGCGCAATTACACAGACGAACATGCTCAAACAAAAGCTCGGGCAAAAGATCTAAAATTTTTTGCGTGAACATTTTTGTGAGCTTTTCTTTGAACATTTTGTTCGGGTAAATTTTTAAGCAAATTATTTCTCTCTGTTTTGGAAACATATTTTTAAAGATGAGAATAAATAAAACTTCACATCAGTGATCACTGATCTCAATTCTTTAAAAAAATGGAACACCAACTTTCACTTTAAATTTTTGTGAAAAAAAGCCGACGGCAAGCGAAACATTATTCTTGGCTATCAGTTTTGTCACATGGATTAGGGTTACTTATAATATTTTTTTCTTAGGGTTTTTCCCGGATTTTTTTGCCCGGGGGTTTTTTTGGGATTTTCTTCCGAGTTTTTTTTATTTCCAAGGGTTTTTTCTTAAATTCAACAAACAACCCAGGAAAATGTTTCTTTTCCAAAAAAATTTTGAGTTTTCCAAATATCGGCAAAAAACTCAAAAATTGCACTTTTAAGCGGTAATCCGCGCCTCAAGACTATGAGGAGTGGTGGGGAGAGGATTTTTTTTTAAACATATTTTTGTAACTTTACTTTACCCTTAGCTTTGATTATTTTTTTAAATTCCTCTTCAGATTTACCTAGTTAGTTTAAGGCCCCAACGGTTGCTTAAAAAAGCAAAAGGTTCATGAAAATGCTCAAGATAGATATTTACTGTCAATTTAATGTAATAATCAAGGTCGATTACTGACACTGAACAAACAATATGCAAAGGAGCAACATTCCGATTCAGAAGTCTAGTCTATTACTGCTAAATTATATTTTTTTAGACAAGGGTCTGGGATCGTAGGGTTGTAAAAGTGGGTAATAAACGGGTATTACGTGCTTTTGTTCATATATTTGAGATTTAATAAAATGTATATAGGTTTTTTAATTTGACTTAATTATTATTGTATTGTGTTTTAAACTAGGAAGTAAAATAAAGAGATATTCTTTTAAACGTAAATTTTTATCATTACATTTTACAGGCAACAGCAATAAATAAGTGCCAATTAATATTTTTTTATTATCGTTTTTTTACAACCCCAAAAAAGTTACAAGTATACTGGCATATTCCCTATAAAAATCAGGTCAATCGAAGTTGTTTATGAGGTAAAATGTGAATTTCTACTTTAAATCGTTTTTCCGTCGGAAAGCACTTAATTAAAAATACCTTGTTTTAAAACTTAGTCTTTCTATTTTCAGTTAAGTTCAATGAATTGCCATAAAACTATAAAATTTAAATTTGTAAGATATTTCTATACCAACATTTCTTCAAAAAAATTTTGCTTAACATTCTCTCCAAAATTTCCATGAGTCTTTTTGTACGAGATTTTGCTCGAACTTTTTTTTGAACATTTTGCTCAAGAGGCTCGTGTAAATGTTTGTCGGTATTTCAACATCAAAGGAAAGTTTGTCTGTGTAAATGCGCCTTAAGGCCGTATCCTTTCTAGTCAAAGGTGGCAACGATATCTCTTGGAGTTCCGAGAGTCGAAAGGCTCAAAACAATGTGACTTTACTAGGCGGTCGGCTCTCGAGCCGATCGTCACTCGAGCCCGATTACTTCGTGTGGTCGATCGATCCTTGCCAGGTCCGACCAGGGGCTCGATTCTGGGCGTAATATCATCATACCCTGAGAGGTGACCACTTCTATTAAAATCCAAAATTCCGTATTCTGGGACCGGCCTATCGCACAAGTCATTCGAACGAAGCACGGTGGCCGATTTTTCGGAAAACGCGGACATAAATGAAAAAATTCAAAATGTATATAAATTTGCCCCTATATGGTTGTCAAGATACTAGGCGAATAAGAAGTTAAACTTGTGGGACACTCATCCAATTTTGAATTTTCGTTCTTTCCTCCCGAGATCTTTTGATTTTTCATGCTGTTGGCGCTGTTGGCAGCTATTTTATCAGTTACGTGTCAAGATGACCTCCGCAAGTGACAAAATGTCACTGAAACTGCATTTAATGAAAGGCTATATTAATCAGTTCACTGATGTACGCGGAGGAGGGGGGATGAGAGAGGAAGGCTGAGGTACCCCCAGAACCACTAAAAATCGACTCCTAAAAATTAAAGTTTTCCCAAAAATCGCCAATAAAATGGTAATCCGAGATTTTTCTGTTACGCAAGCCCCTCCCAAGAACAATTACTGCGTAAGCCTCTGATGTTTGAAATTTCATATTTTATATACAGATAATGAATAATAAAATATTCACCCAATTTGTTCAACCCCCCCCCCCCTCCACAGATTAAGTTTGTTGGTGCGCAGCTGAAAACAGCTATAAAATTTTTTTGGTTAGGTTCCTGCCATTTTCTAAAAAATCTTGAATTTTTGTGTTTAGTAGCGTGAGGTAGAAATATAATCCCGTTAATATTTAAATGCAGCTGGACCTTCTCCACTCCGTTGGTTTTGCTCCCATTTCAATATTTTTACTTTTTTACGCAGCGGCATATTCTAACTTAGAAATTAGAAAAAAGTTAGTTAAAAGTTGGAAAAAAAAGTAACAGTGAAAAATACGCCTAACACAAATAAAAATGGCGTAGAAACTGACCGAAACCTCTCGTATCCATTAATTTTCGTGAATGTGCAAAAGGCCGGAGCTAAGCCAATGTTTTTTGTTTTGGTATTTCCATGGCTGGCTAGTTTATAGATGTTGCTTACAACTCAAGCAACAAAATCAGTCGCGACGTGGTGACAGTCTACACGCTCTATCCCTAATAGAGTTGTGGAGTTATATCACGGCGACGGTTTTACTACTACTATCCGTTTTTTAGGAGTTATTTAGTCGCGGATAGTAAACGGGCACGTTATCCCGACATCCTGTTTACAACATAAAGTAGTATTTCTGACTTTATAGGGTTTTTTTTTGAAACACACGATAAAATTTTATTAATATAACAATAACTAAAAAGAAGGTAAACGGTTCAAATAAAATAAATAAATAATAATCAAATAAAATAATTACAAAGCATAAAATAATTCTTTCATACCTGATCCATGACGCATTGCCTCGTTGAATAGCAAGGCTAATTTTTTGTGTTATAAAACTTTTTATATTTTGGATGTTTTTCCTTTTCTGCTAAACGTGCAGCCATACCTGATTTTTTAGATGTTAATTTGACATATGAATCCACTAAGGTATGCCTGCTGTTTTACCCTACTGATGACTCGCCGTTGCGATAGTAATCCTGCTCAGTACGAGAAGAACCACAGGTTCGGACATTTGGTTCACGCACTAGCTCGAGCGGACTATGGTGCGAAGCTAACTTCCGTTGGATAATGCCTGAACGCCTCTAAAGGCGCAATTACACAGACGAACATGCTCAAACAAAAGCTCGGGCAAAAGATCTAAAATTTTTTGCGTGAACATTTTTGTGAGCTTTTCTTTGAACATTTTGTTCGGGTAAATTTTTAAGCAAATTATTGCTCTCTGTTTTGGAAACATATTTTTAAAGATGAGAATAAATAAAACTTCACATCAGTGATCACTGATCTCAATTCTTTAAAAAAATGGAACACCAACTTTCACTTTAAATTTTTGTGAAAAAAAGCCGACGGCAAGCGAAACATTATTCTTGGCTATCAGTTTTGTCACATGGATTAGGGTTACTTATAATATTTTTTTCTTAGGGTTTTTCCCGGATTTTTTTGCCCGGGGGTTTTTTTGGGATTTTCTTCCGAGTTTTTTTTATTTCCAAGGGTTTTTTCTTAAATTCAACAAACAACCCAGGAAAATGTTTCTTTTCCAAAAAAATTTTGAGTTCTCCAAATATCGGCAAAAAACTCAAAAATTGCACTTTTAAGCGGTAATCCGCGCCTCAAGACTATGAGGAGTGGTGGGGAGAGGATTTTTTTTTAAACATATTTTTGTAACTTTACTTTACCCTTAGCTTTGATTATTTTTTTAAATTCCTCTTCAGATTTACCTAGTTAGTTTAAGGCCCCAACGGTTGCTTAAAAAAGCAAAAGGTTCATGAAAATGCTCAAGATAGATATTTACTGTCAATTTAATGTAATAATCAAGGTCGATTACTGACACTGAACAAACAATATGCAAAGGAGCAACATTCCGATTCAGAAGTCTAGTCTATTACTGCTAAATTATATTTTTTTAGACAAGGGTCTGGGATCGTATGGTTGTAAAAGTGGGTAATAAACGGGTATTACGTGCTTTTGTTCATATATTTGAGATTTAATAAAATGTATATAGGTTTTTTAATTTGACTTAATTATTATTGTATTGTGTTTTAAACTAGGAAGTAAAATAAAGAGATATTCTTTTAAACGTAAATTTTTATCATTACATTTTACAGGCAACAGCAATAAATAAGTGCCAATTAATATTTTTTTATTATCGTTTTTTTACAACCCCAAAAAAGTTACAAGTATACTGGCATATTCCCTATAAAAATCAGGTCAATCGAAGTTGTTTATGAGGTAAAATGTGAATTTCTACTTTAAATCGTTTTTCCGTCGGAAAGCACTTAATTAAAAATACCTTGTTTTAAAACTTAGTCTTTCTATTTTCAGTTAAGTTCAATGAATTGCCATAAAACTATAAAATTTAAATTTGTAAGATATTTCTATACCAACATTTCTTCAAAAAAATTTTGCTTAACATTCTCTCCAAAATTTCCATGAGTCTTTTTGTACGAGATTTTGCTCGAACTTTTTTTTGAACATTTTGCTCAAGAGGCTCGTGTAAATGTTTGTCGGCATTTCAACATCAAAGGAAAGTTTGTCTGTGTAAATGCGCCTTAAGGCCGTATCCTTTTTAGTCAAAGGTGGCAACGATATCTCTTGGAGTTCCGAGAGTCGAAAGGCTCAAAACAATGTGACTTTACTAGGCGGTCGGCTCTCGAGCCGATCGTCACACGAGCCCGATTACCGCGTGTGGTCGATCGATCCTTGCCAGGTCCGACCAGGGGCTCGATTCTGGGCGTAATATCATCATACCCTGAGAGGTGACCACTTCTATTAAAATCCAAAATTCCGTATTCTGGGACCGGCCTATCGCACAAGTCATTCGAACGAAGCACGGTGGCCGATTTTTCGGAAAACGCTGACATAAATGAAAAAATTCAAAATGTATATAAATTTGCCCCTATATGGTTGTCAAGATACTAGGCGAATAAGAAGTTAAACTTGAGATCTTTTGATCTTCTCTTTTACTAGGCGAATAGTTGGGCAAAGAATAAACTGTAACAGAGTATGACTGTTATATAAAAATGCTCAGAATTTAAAAATAAAATGCAAAAATGCAATAATATACTGGGTGTTTCATTTGAAAGTTTCGGTCGGCATTCTTTTTAATATATTTTCTTTTTCTAAAATAAGATTTTTACTTTAATTTAGCTAATTAATAAATATATATCTTTTTTCTCTTAAAAATGTCTTAAGATAAATGTGAAAATGTGTTTATTAAAACTAAATATTTTGTACGATTAAATTGCAATGTGGAAGTTTTTTCTAATTTCCGCGTTTTTACAAGAATCGACCACTGTGCGAGTGCTACTCTAAAAGACGGTCAAGTTTGTCGTAGCATGCGCATTAGCGAGTAAAATATCGATCAATCGTTTGTCCAATAGCGTGATCTGAAATAATACAGGGTTCCTAAGATTTTCCTTAGGGATAGGATTTCAATAAATCAAACAGAAATGGCATAGAAAGTTCTGCGCGCACAAAAGAAACAGGTATATTGAGCAATGGTGCCAGTTTGTTATTATCTCCGGACTGCTTTCATCAGAAAAAATTGTCGCCACTCTTTCATTGTGAGCATAAATCATAGTTGCAATAATAACCGTTGACAAGATGTCTGCAAATTCCGCTAGATGGCGGCCACACCATGAGATGATCGAGGAAAAAAAAAATTAGATGTTTTCAGGTCCAAACCAAAGCTTTTTCTTTCTTAAAGGAGGCGGAGGGGTCCATTATTTAAGACACTGAGCGATAAACTCGTGAGGTTGTTAACATTAGAAAGAAATATCTTCGCTTTTAATTAAATTTCTTTCCATTCTGTTCTACTAGTGACATCTATCCGGAAATGGCCAATCCATGCAGCTAGCACTAGCAGCCAAAGAAATCAATAAACGGCGCTGTTTTTCCAGCAGAGTTTTTTGCTTGCGATATTATTGATTTTAAATAAAGCTGGCCCTACACTACATTTGATATTTTCGAGGTATTTTATGAAATGATCTCGAAACATTTAGCGAACCAATTCTTCAAAACTAGCGGGAGGGTAAAAGCGAAAAATAAGGGGCTGCCAATATTTGTAACATCCAAAAAGAGGTGAAAAGATTTATTTTGCTCTGTTTCTTTACAAAAAACGTTTTTTTTTACGAAAAACTTGAGCTCTGCCACTTTTTTTATTTTTTTCTTCAACTTTCTCGATATTTTCGTCATACCGTAGAAAAAAATTATTTCTTCCATGGTCATACTCTACTTTTATTCGAAAAAATTTAGAAACAGAGACGGGATCAGTTTTCGTCCTGGTTTCGAGTGAGAAGATAAAGGGCGCCGCAGGCAAAAATTTTTCAATTAAATTAGCCGAACGCCAAAATGTTATAGAAAACAAAGGACGAAATAAAAATGGCGCCGCTTACAATTTTTTTTTAAAAATTACGTAATTTCGGGAACGCAAAGAAATAGGTCTAAAGAGTATAATTTTTAAGAAAAAAATATCAATTTTCTCGCCCTCCTCCACTGGGACTACAGGGGCCGTGCACAAATTACGTAATGGTCATAGGGGGGAGGGGGGTTACAAAACGTTACGTAGGAGGGAGGGGGGTTTTCGACAGCGTTTACATTTTTGCAAGTAAAAAGTTTTTTTTTTGGGGGGGGGGGTAGTGGTCTTGAAATCGTTACGTAATATTAGGGGAGTGGCGTGCCAAACCGTTACAAAACATTACATAGGGAGGGGGTCAAAAATTGGTAAAATCACCGTTACGTAATTTGTGCACGGCCCCACATCTGACTGTTCCTCCTTTTTGATTTCGAATCAAAGTGCAAAACCCGGGTTGGACGTTCGAAGGCGTCAACCCGTCCTATTTGCTTGATAAAGTTTCTACGGAAATATCTCATTCGTTTTCTCCGGCCGTGTATGAACGCTTTAGGTTAGACATTTGCATGTATCTCACTCCCCAGCCTGTAAACAGTGCGTAAGGACAATGGTTACAAAATGAAAAGCCGAAAAATATATTTTTTTAAGATATCTTTCATCAGTTTGGTATTAAAGTCGAGCAAAAATAATTTTTATTCCAGTCCTAAAGATATGAAAATAGAAAACATTAGAAAACAACAACCTGGAATGGATTTACTACGTGTAAAATGTAGTATGTGTCTTATACTTGGCTTGGCCCTCTAAAGATTTGCTTAGGAATCTTGTATAACTGACGTTTTTCACACGAGCTTTCCTACAAAACCCAACTACTGGGTCTAGTCGAGAGAACGGCTTCGCTCAAAAATTCTTGTTCAAGGCAGCTCTGCGCGTGCCCATAATAGTTTGGTGATTATTCGATCGTCTCGTCACTGCTTTAAAGCGCGTTTATTGGTTGAATTTAATTTTCTTCTCTCAGGCGAACGATCACTTCTTATGACTTCCAGAATCGGTACACAGGCCACTTGGGTCTTACAATCATTTCGATGTTGGAACTCGGAATTGTCTGTAGACGTACCTGGCAGGCTGTTGTACTCGGTACAGCAGTTTTGTATAGGTTTTCTCTTTCCCATATTATTAATTGAAAATAAGTTGATCATTTTCTTAACTGTATCAGGACTCACACCATAAAATATGTGAAGACATGAAAGAAAACAAAAATATTATCTATATAATAACATTTATAAACGCGTAGCACCCTACTGATAAAAACTGCTGATTCTTTGATAAAAAAACGCGTGGCCCCAGTTTTGCCCTAGTTTTATCTAAAATGTTCATGAACAATCGGTATTATTTGAGGCTACGATTTCTAAAGTAAATGTCTTTTCAGCTTTAATATGTTTTATTAACTACTAAAATTTTAAAATTTTTACTCTTATTGGTTACATGCAACTACTAATTACTTTTAATAGACGTAAATAACATGGCGTCGTCGCGCATCTAGTTGACAGTGCATGGGTTTACAATGTCAGTAAAGTAGCGGTAACTCGTAGGCTACTATACTACTACACTATATGCACATTTATTTCTTACCGCGTGTATTGAATAGGGGCTACTGAATTGCAACCAAATTAATATCAGTGGAGGAGTTATCTCGTAAAATATTAAAGAAATTAAATGTGACAACTATGAAGTAGGCTTCGAACTGTAAAGTTTTTCCGTGCTTCTAGTAATGGTATATAGTTATATAGTGGAATATATTACTTTCGCGTATAACTTTATATTTTTACGACGCTGTGGTAATCTTTTAACCGTAATAGTGACTAAGTGACAATAATGACATTTTCTTATTAATTGAAGTATATTTTTAAGCTAATAAATATATGATCGCACATAACAAGCCTCATATTAAAGTATACAGGTGGTTGTGGATATGCGCAAAATTTCCGTCAAACAAGTGTCAAATTTAAGTTCGCAGGCTGTATAATCTTTTAGAATTAGTGCGCACTTAGGTTGGTATGCTCAACTAATCTCTTATTTACAATGTAGCTTTAGAACTTTCATACAACGCCGCAGATGGACAGCTCCCTTCTTTTCGTCTTGACAGCTTAGCAGTATGATTATTATTGCCATCAGCATCCATAGATATATAGGAAGAATGGATAACGAGAATGTCTGTTTTTTTTATTTATTTTATTTTCTTGAGTTCACTTACCGATTTTCTTCGAAGTAAAGAAGATGAAGGCGATGATAAGCACCTCTTCAGTAAATTTAGCAATTGTATAAATAGGTTTTTCAAAAATATTGCGAAAACAGGTAAATAATAATAACGATAACTATAAAGTTAAAAAAAATAAGTTAAAAAACCTCCAAATCAGTTACTTAAACCGAAAAGAAAACAAAAAAAGCAAAAGATCTAAAAATCCTATGTGGAAATAACGAAAATTCAAACTTGAATGAGCTTTCCACAAGGAAAACACAAAGGACCAAAGCGAAAAGAGAAATGATTAAACGATGTTTCGCTTTGGGTAACCAGCGTGAGCTCATTAGTGGTTTCACTGGTCACCGTCCCCATACATCATTAAACACTATCACACACTTTGATTTCCAACCTTGAATCACTCACAAATAGGCATCGTTGCGCACTGGTACTTATCCAAGTTACCTGATACGGATTCGTCCTGGCGTGTTAATATTTCCAATAGGATTATGCTCCTAAGGAAATTAAAACAGAAAAAGAAGTTAAAAAACCAGTGAAACCACTGACGAGCTCACGCTGGTTACCCAGAGCGAAACATCGTTTAATCATTTCTCTTTTCGCTTTGGTCCTTTGTGTGTTCCTTGTGGGATGCTCATCCAAGTTTGAATTTTCCTTATTTCCACCCAAGATCTTTTGATCTTTAATTTTTTTTGTTTCTTTTCGGTTGAAATAACTGATTTGGAGGTTTTTTAACTTATTTTCTTTGTTTTAATTGCCTTAGGAGAATAATCCTATTGGAAATAATAATGCGCCAGGATGAATCCGTAACTTGGATAAGTACCAGTGCGGATTCAAGGTTGGAGATCAAAGTGTGTGATGGTGTACACGCTGCTTACCCAGATTGAAACATCGTTTAATCATTTCTTTTTTCGCTTTGGTCCTTTGTTTGTTCCTTGTAGGATGCTCCTGCAAGTTTGAATTTTCGTTATTTCCACCCAAGATCTTTTGATATTTTGTTTTTTTCGTTTCTTTTCAGTTGAAGTCAATGATTTGGAGATTCTTTAACTCCTTTTATTGTTTTAATTGCCCTAGAAGTATAACCCTACTGGAAATATTAAAGCGGCAGGACGAATCCATATCAGGTAATTTGGATAAGTACCAGTGCGGAACGATGCCTATTGTGTGTGATGGAAATGATGTATGGGGAGGGTGACCAGTGAAACCACTGATGAGCTCACGCTGGTTACCCAGAGCGAAACATGGTTTAATAATTTCTCTTTTTGTTTTGGTCCTTTGTGTGTTCCTTGTGGGATGCTCATCCAACTTTGAATTTTCGTTATTTCCACCCAAGATCTTTTGATCTTTTGCTTTTTCGTTTCTTTTCGGTTGAAATAACTGATTTGGAGGTTTTTTAACTTCTTTTTTTGTTTTAATTGCCTTAGGAGCATAATCAAATTGGAAATATTAACACGCCAGGACGAATCCATATCAGGTAGTTTGGATAAGTACCAGTGCGGAACGATGCCTATTTGTGAGTGATTCAAGGTTGGAGATCAAAGTGTGTGATGGAAATGTCGTATGGGGAGGGTGACCAGTGGAACCACTGCTAAGCTCACGCTGGTTACCCAGAGCGAAACATGGTTTAATAATTTCTCTTTTCGCTTTAGTCCTTTATGTGTTCCTTGTGGGATGTTCATCCAAGTTTGAATTTTCGTTATTTCCACTCGAGATCTATAAAGTTATTCTTCCTCAAATACCGGGCTTCGTTATGGTTAATAACCACTACGGAATGACATTTAGCAACTGCGCAGTCCCCGAAATAACGATGACTATAACGAAGAGCTAAAAACACTGAACAAAAATGCCGTAATGACGTAACAAAATGGCGACTTTCATGATGTTTACTAAAATTCGGATGCGCACTCGTCGCAAATCGTTCTACTTTCCTGCGATTTCTATGTCAACGTCGAGGCCTTAATATGAATAGCGGTCACAATCTTGATACGTTTTGGCAAAAAAGATTTTATACAATTCAACAGCGTTATTAGCTTTTGTCCGCGCCTCTTTAAAATCAAACGGCATAATGAGATAAAGCTTGATTCCTGTCATGTATGGACGCCCCGTGATTTTCTAAAAGCCTATAGAGTGCCAAAGAGCTCTCGTTATGTAGCAGTAGGTACCCTTGCCAAACTTGTAATCGTATCTCAATGCGCATGCTCAGAGCAGATACGTCGTACAACAGCGACTACGTCTCACCCAACTCTACGACCACTCTTGAAGTATTCGTACGCAGCTAGCATATCCTAAGCATTTTATTATCTGTGGCCTGATCCAAAATGCCATTCCTTTTATGTTCCATTTTATGCCCTCTCACTTTTTTCGACAAGGATGGAAATAGAAGCGAGCGGCATGATGTAAAACTGTGCCTCAAGCACTGAACGACAATTGGTTTGTTTACGTTGTACGTTGTAAGCACAACTTTAACTTTTTTTAAGGACGCTTCCATAAACCAATTAAAGATACGCTAACCTGACATCTGACCACTGTGCTGCTGTACAGAATACACTTTTGGTCCGCTTCTGCGAGCTTAACATAATTACTATTGTGTTCTCTTTCTAAATGTATTCGCCTGAAAGAGATCCAGCATTCCACACAATACTAGAAAAATACCCGCCTGTACACACTTTGATTACACATATCGGCCAGGGACAACTAAGAAGATAGTTAGACATGCGGGGTCGAAGGGTATTTTTTCTGGCATGGGTAGTATGCTGGATATCTCTCAGACGCATGCATTTAGGTAGAGGGAACAATAGTAACTATAAAGCCAAAATATTTAAAAAAACAACAAAATGATTCTCGTGTCCGCAAATAAAAATTAAAGTAACGCTCGTGGCATATCGGACAAAGCGTGTTTGTTTCTCACTTCATTACGACCAGGCCTTCAACGTCTAATGGAGAATCCACTACATACCTGTTTCATCCTTATTAGGAATCATCAGGGAGTCATAGGATTGTACCTGGCAGTTGAAGCTACACAGTGACAATACACACCTTTTGAATTTAAAACAAAAAGTTTGTAATCCGTGGAGACGTAGTAACTGTGTCGAATAAACCGAGAAACAAAAACATCAAAACTGAAAAGTGCAGAACACCGTCACTACAGAATCCTGTACCTTTCAGCAGATTATAAAGTAGAAACCTGTAAAAGTCTAACTGTAACATGACTCTTAAAAAGAGGTAACGTTCGCAGCAGGCAGCACCGCCCGCTTCATACTACGTGGCCCTAATTTTAAGGCATCGGCAAGCAATCGCTCCGGAGGAGGCTTGTTGCGCAGAACCAAAAAGCCGAAATATTTAAAAAAAAAACAATAAAATAATAATATTTTGGCTTTTTGGTTCTGCGTTTAGATTCAAACTTCACGTTTTAAAATATCAGCGGGTATTAAAAGGTTCAATTAACCAGATTTGGTATAGTTAGTTCTAAACGTATTTTTGATTATCTTAAGGCGCATTTACACAGACAAACTTTCCTTTGATGTTGAAATGCCGACAAACATTTACACGAGCCTCTTGAGCAAAATGTTCAAAGAAATGTTCGAGCAAAATCGCGTACAAAAAGCACACGTAAATTTTGGAGAGAATGTTGAGCAAAATTTGTTTGAAGAAATGTTGGTAATAAAAATTTCTTACCAATTTAAATTTTATAGTTTTATGGGAATTCATTGAACTTAACTGAAAATAGAAAGACTAAGTTTTAAAACAAGGTATTTTTAATTAAGTGCTTTTCGACGGAAAAACGATTTGATGTCGAAATTCACGTTTTACCTCATAAGCAACTTCGATTGATCTGATTTTTATAGGGGATATGCCAGTATACTTGTAACTTTTTTGGGGTTGTAAAAAAAACGAGAATCAAAAAAAATAAAAATTGGCACTTATTTATTGCAATTGCTGGGTTAGGAGAAGGTAAAAACCGTAGACAAGTGAGAGGGGGTTTTGGTCAAATGAACATTGACACACATAATTACAGCAGTGTTTGACAGCGCTGTGTTCCGACTGTCTGAACCTCCCTATCTTCCCCCCAGGGAACAACTAACTACTCTCCAGAACAGTTCTCTAAAAATATCCACCTGCATTTTAAAAAGTAATTACTTCGAAGACATATCCGTTTTCTTTTTGTAATGAAAGAAAACCAAAAAAGTTAAAGAAAAGAATTAAATGTTATTTATTACCTCCATCATTAACTATTTTAACATTGCATATGACAAAACTGATAGCCAATAATAATGTTTCGCTTGCCGTCGCCTTTTTTTCACAAAAGTTTAAAATAAAAGTTGGTGTTCCATTTTTTTAAAGAATTGAGATCACTGATCACTGATGTAAAATTATATTTATTCTCATCTTTAAAAATATGTTTCCAAAATAGATAGCAATAACTTGCTCAAAAATTTATCCGAACAAAATATTCAAAGAAAAGCTCACAAAAATGTTCGCGCAAAAAATTTCAGATCTTTTGCACGAGCTTTTATTTGAGCATGTTCGTCTGTGGAATTGCGCCTTTAAGTTTGTCATTTTAATCGATATAAAAAATAAAAATTAGTTAAACTAATGTAACTAGTGAAGAAAAATAGTTTGAAGCTTTTGGGAGAAAACCACAGACAAAACTGTGGTCGCTCGACTGATAATAAAATAAAATGCAACATTGTTACACATGCACGTTTGAGATTAATTTGGATCACATACAGGTAATCTAAGGTGGACATCCCGCAGTCGTTGCCTCCGAAACCGAGTTGTTAAAATTACGTGCACCAAGTTTATTTCCATTTGAATGGGGTACGTAATTCGACTCTTGAATAATTTTAAAGTTTGATTGCTACTGTGCTCTCAACCCTTTCACACGCTAGCCACCTTAAGGCGCAATTACACAGACGAACATGCTCAAATAAAAGCTCGTGCAAAAGATCTAAAATGTTTTGCGTGAACATTTGTGTGAGCTTGCCTTTGAACATTTTGTTCGGGTAAATTTTTGAGCAATTATTCCTATCTATTTTGGAAACATGTTTTTAAAGATGAGAATAAATAAAATTTCACGTCATTGATCAGTGATCTCAATTCTTTAAAAAAATGGAACTCTAACTTTTATTTAAAATTTTTGTGAAAAAAAGCCGACGGCAAGCGAAACATTATTATTGGCTCTACTATCAGTTTTGTCACATAGATTAGGGTTACTTATAATATTTTTTTCTTAGGGTTTTTCCCGGATTTTTTTGCCCGGGGTTTTTTTTTGGGATTTTCTTGTGAGTTTTTTTTATTTCCAAGGGTTTTTTACTAAAGTCAAGAAAAACCCAGGAATATTTTTCTTTTCCAAAAAAATTTTGAATTTTTCAAATATCGGCAAAAAACTCAAAAACTGCACTTTTAAGAGGTAATCCGCGTCTCACGACTATGAGGAGTGGTGGGGAGGGGGATTTTTTTTAAACATATTTTTGTAGCTTTACTTTACCTTTAGCTTTTGTTGTTGTTTTTTAATTCCTCACACCAGATTTACCTAGCCCCAAGGGTTGCTTAAAAAAGCAAAAGGTTCATGAAAATGCTGAAGATATAGATATTTACTGACAATTTAATGTAATAATCAAGGTCGATTATTGACACTGAACCAACAATATGCAAAGGGCAACATTGCGATTCAAAAGGGCCACCCTACTACCTGCGAAATCCAAAACGCGGGATGATAGATCAGCGAAACAGTCTACTAAATTACTGCTAAATTATATTTTTTAGACAAGGATCGGGTTCGTAGGGTTGTAAAAATGGGTAATAAACGGGTATTATTTAAACCGAACGTGCTTTTATTCATATTTTTGAGATTTAATAAAATGTATATAGGTTTTTTAATTTGACTTAATTATTATTGTAAAAGACTAAACTAGGAACTAGAATAAAGAGATATTCTTTTAAGAGTAAATTTTTATCATTACATTTACAGGCAACAGCAATAAATAAGTGCCAATTATTATTTTTTTTATTCTCGTTTTTTTTACAACCCCAAAAAAATTACAAGTATACTGGCATATCTTCTATAAAAATCAGATCAATCGAAGTTGCTTATGAGGTAAAATGTGAATTTCGGCATCAAATCGTTTTTCCGTCGGAAAGCACTTGATTAAAAATACCTTATTTGAAAACTTTGTTTTTCTATTTTCAGTTAAGTTCAATGAATTCTGATTTCAATATATATTTTGAATTTTTAAAGAAATTTTGCTCATCATTCTCTCCAAAATTTACGTGTGTTTTTTTGTACGAGGTTTTGCTCGAACATTTCTTTGAACATTTTGCCCAAGAGGCTCGTGTAAATGTTTGTCGGCATTTCCACATCAAAGAAAAGTTTGTCTGTGTAAATGCGCCTTTAGAAGAACTGATCAAAAGGGCAGGACGTTTACTATGTCAAACCCATTGTGAAAATGCGAATAGTTACACCGTATTTAGCCTATTTTTGGGATAGTACATACAAAAAAATTGGACTAAGAGTACAGTGTAGCCGAGAATATTAATAGTATTTTTCACAACTAGTGGCTAAAATAGTGCTCTTTTACAAGCGTTCGTTTAAATAACGAGCGCAGCGAGGTATTTAGAAACGCGAGTAAAAAAAGCACAACAGTAAAAGACTTTTAAAAATCTCGAACGCCCACATAACAATTAAACATATCTGTAATGTAATAGTCATATACTTAGAGAACAAAAAATCTGAAATGAATGTTACATTTTACCATTGGAAATATTACTAACACATGCCGGCAATAAGTTTCATTCTAGCTCATACAGGTGATATAAATGTGATAGAAACGTGACGTAATACATGACTATAATACGACCAGCACGTTTTTTTTTAAAGAATTTTAGTAATATACCTGGCACTGACTATAATATTTCCAGATTTTTTTTTGCAAAATAATGGTTATATGTTACATAGAAAATATATATCCCTATTAGATATTACATGGATATGATTTTGTGATTCAAAACATGTCCAAACTCGATGGCCACGAAATGGATATCTTAAGATGAATATCCACAAAATATGAATTAGTCTTCCACTAAAGTGCAATTACAGAACAACCTATGAATATGCAAAGTATATCCGCAGCATATCCCTAAGTATACTATTAAGGATATGGTATATGGTATAGAATATAGATCCCAATGATTATAGCTGAAAATTCAAACTAGTTGAGCTTGAGATTAGCTATCAAAAAATTGCCTAAATAACTTTTTCTGTCTTATATATATAATAATATTATCAGCTACATACGTAACATATTGATTCCAGTGCCATATACATACAGCAGGTGACATTACACTAAATTACAATTATAAATAAAGTAAATCGCGTTCTTTTAACAAGATAGTAATATTTAGAGCGAACATGCCAAAATCCTGAAAAAATATTCTTTTTGGGAATATTCATTAAAGTATCTTGATTATGACGTTATCATGGAAAAGTTATTATTTTTTTACCAAATTCTTAATTAATATTCAACAAAAAATAAGTCTGGAATATTCCTGTCATATTCGTAATGGAATATTCCAAAAATCACCTTGAGGAAATATTCCTACAACATGAATATTCCTTCAGTGTTATGTAGAGAAGAGCACTTCTCGCAACACAGCATCTTTACAATATAAATCAAGGGGACTGGTAAATGAAATAACAATGGTTTCCACAGTGATGTGCCTTTTTATCCTGATCCAAAGATTTACTTTTTTCAGCTAGCTTTACAAAAAAAAAAGAAAAAAAGCCAGCAGCTTTTTTTTATTGTCCACAGTTTGGCATAAAAAAGCGAGCAGTTTTTGCGCTTGTTTTGTTGCCAGTCTTCTTCTTTGATATAGCAAAATGGCTGTTTTGATTTTATTTCGCCTCCCCCACATTAACAAAGCCACCACTTTCTCCATTTTAGAAATAAAACTAACAAACGAAAAGTAATAAACAAAGTGTGGTTAGATTTCCAGCATCTTCAACAAAAACCGCAAAAAAGTTGGGCGAGACCCTACTTCTTGGTGGCAAAAGCTAAGAGCATCGAGCAGCAAAAAGCAAATTTGTGAATCTGGGATTACTCGGTGACGTTCATTGTTGCGACATTTTAATCTTTGACAGTCTGATATTTTCACGATGTTTTTAAATGATTTTTTCGTAAATACTTGGTGAAGACTGGCGGAAATGGCTTAATTTTTAGGCAAAAATAAATAGATTTTTTTCAATATTACTATTTTTTTGCTAATTCTTTTTAATTCTGGGTATAAAAACGGATAGAAATCTTCTTTTGCACCTGTGACCAAAAAAAAAGTTTTTTTGCACCGGTCACCAAAAAGGCCATGTTTTAGTTATCTGCACAATTACTAAAATCATGGTTTTGATGAAGGTATAAAAAAAACACTAATACTGCCCTCCTTTTTTCGAGTATTTATTTAAAAATCGCCAGTTTTCCATAAGAACAGGTGATGGTTTTTGAAAAATTTTCGCATGCATTTGAGTCCAAAGTTAAACGTTTTCTTTGCTTTTACAAAATTTTGACTTTATGCCCCCCGTCCCTTTAAGGAAAGCAGCGACCACCACTGCCTGTCGTAAGATATGGATTTGACGTAGTAGCTATTAATAGTATTATATATATAAATGCTGATTAATACTGTTCAATTCTAAATTCGTCAGTGACTCAATCCATAAGACTCTATTTTTGACTAGAATTCCGGAAAAACATAAAAAGCCAGATTTTTTTCCTCCCCATTCTTTCATGTCTTCATTAAAATCCCCCCCGAGGCAAATGAAAGAGTTGCAATTGGAAGGCATGCCCGAACAAAACGCATTAAGTCCAAAGAAATTAAAATATACTAAAAACTGCATAAAAATCCTATGGAAAATCACACATGGGTGCCCGAATGCCCGGAATATATGCGATTAAGCAGGGTTGTTTTTTATTTATAATTATGTAATATTGCAATAGCGGCATAAATAAAATAAATTATTCTGATATATTGAGTAGATTCAGTCAATCATGTTTTGATTTACCTTCTACAAATAATTATATCAATCAAGGTTAAAATTTTTTCTGTAGTTTGGCCAGTTTAGATCAAACGGGTTTTTGTTGGTGTTTTGTGCTTTAAGACATACTACATCAATGCTTCGTAAGAAGTGGATATTATGTGAAAAAAGTGCTGAAAAGTGTCCGAAACTATCTTTTTACGAGTTCGTAACACATCTCAACTGAAACGTATTTTTAACAATGCTTCGAAACCAATCAAATCACGATACCACAGTGTTGCCTTAGATTTAGTTACTAATTAATGAATAAACACCTGGATAATATGACCTGACAGAAAATAGATTATATAGGCTCCAGAAGACAGTTTATAAAAAAATATGTAAATGCATGTATAAGAGGCAGGGTCTCTTCTATGGATTCTCTTGACAAGGTGCTTCAAACACAGTCTGGTGTGCTAAATCCGAGGGATGGCTCGATCGTCGATTTTTGTACACCAACAGGAATTACTTGCGTAATTCCGGATATTTCCCAGTAATTCCTAGTAATTCCCGGTATTTCCTTGGTAATTCCTGGTACTTTCCAGTAATTCCTAGTAATTCCTAGTAATTCCTGGTAATGCCTTGTATTTCCCAATGACTTCCTGGTACTTCCTTATGTTAAATTATTTTTAAAACCCCAAATATCTCGAGAACTACTGAACATTTTTTGACGTGCCATAGGTCATTCTTCAAGAAATTTCGCGCTGTTTTTTTATTTAATAATTTGTATTACTTAAAAATCAAACCGAAAAATAATTTTCATTTTATTAAAGTTTGAAAAATCTATTGTTTTAAAAATTAAAAATTTTGCTACACACCTGTCGAAGTCATTTTGCTACTGCCTGGCCTGTTTTTCTTGTTTTATATGGTCATTATTTCCCGGTCAACCGATTTTGTATCAAATAATCCCAAGTCCTGCCCAAAACTCCAAGAAACCCAGGAGTAAAAGTCCCATCAAAATTCTTAAAGTAATTATTTCGTGATGCTGGAACAAAGAAACAGACACACGGACAAAAATTCTAAAAATTTAATTTTTGGTATTTATGTAGTTTGATTAGAAGCTGACACCAAAAATTCTAGAAAAACAACAAACAGAAATGGTATATCTAGAGATTTATTATTTATATATAAGACTATAGAGAGAAATTAAGCGTTTTACTCAATAGGTCTTCTTCCCTTTATAAAATTACCGATGATGTACAGGGTGTTTCAAATTCGATGCTCACCATAGGGATCTCCTAAACGGTACGAGATACGAAAAGGTTTAAATTAGGGCAAAATTGCGCAATTTGATGCTTTGCTCAAAACTAAAAAAAAAAGTTTACAAATTCCGGATAGTTCCGGATATAGGCGGAAAAAAACGATCTCTTTATTTTTAGTTTTTATTTTTCGGTGCCCTTATTCTTAAAGATGTCAAAATGTGCTTAAAACTTTCTACAGGCACTTTTTTGAGATCTACCTAGTGAGAGATGCGTTTTTGAGACTTCACATTTCAGTGTGACAGGAGCACTGAAATGATATTGTGGTTGTTTTTATGAAATTCTGTTATAACAAGATAACTTCACTTAATATTTTAAAAATAAGTGTTTCTCTTTGTTTTTTAATTTTTGAGTTTGGGCTGATGATGGTCAGTTAACTCGAAACGTCAGGTGCTTGTCAAAATTAGGTTGTAGAATAAATGTTACTCTTTATGAAACAAACGGCAGAAGAAAATAAGCAGTCCATAAGAAAACATGAATTTAACAGTGCTCCTGTCACACTGAAATGTCAAATCTTGAAAACGGACCTCTCATTAGGTATATCTTAAAAAAGTGCCTGTGAAAAGCGTTTTTTGACAGTTTTGAGAAAAAGGGCACAGAAAAATAAAAACTAAAAATATATATTTCGGTTTTTTTCGCCTATCTTCGGAACTATCCGGAATTGCGCAACTTTACCTTAATTTAAAACTTTTCGTATCTCATACCGCTTAGAAGATCCCCATGGTGAGCATCGAATTTGAAACACCCTGTATGTAATTATTTAATTAAAACTTTAATTTAAAGGACAATTTATGCTTTTAAAGCATAATTTTATTATAAAATAAAACGAGTTAAACTTGTAGCAAACTATCTTTTTAATTTAAGTTATTGAATAAATAAAAAAAAACATAAACCAAACACAAACGCTTGTTATCAAAAATAAATGAAAATATTTTAAACTTAACATTTTTACCTTATCTAAAAATATATATCATTTATGCGATTTAACATTTATACACAAACATATGTCCAAAGGGACTCACACACTATAAAACATCGACTCTTCTGGTTCACAACACAAGAATCAACGTGAGTCATACTGATTTATGTACTTGGAATGCACATGTACCTGATGCAAATTTTATGCGTGCGCTGGATCAATCCATATAAAATCAACCAAAAAAAAAACAGTAGGAGGTTTGGCAGACCATCTCCCCGATTTTAATAATTTTTGGTACATTGATTCTACCCATAAAGTGGGTGACAAATCCCAAATTTAAAAATTTTCTTTTTATTAGTTTTTTTAAATTAATTTTTGAAAATCGAAGAAACTGCCAATTTTGCTTATACGTACTAAAATAAATCTCAATAACCACTTACACTAGGCCAGTGATTTAAAGCTTAGTTGAAAGCTCTTGAAAGTTATATATTTTTTTAATTTTTGTTTTTTTTATATATTTTCCAAAAGTCAATTTCCATCTACAACTACTATCTACAATATTTCAAGATGTAGACTTAATTGGTTCAGGGTAAAAAATGTTTTTCAAAATTTTCAAAAAATTACAATACCTTTAAACACAGTTGAGTCCAAATTGACTGCCCTACAGGCATTTATAAAAATAGAAATATCTTCAAAACTATATACATGAACAAAGCAAGTGTTGATTACTTATTTTCTTTTAATTTTTAAAACAATTTTTTTTACCAACTCAGCAAGTCTCATCTTCAAAATGCACATGACACTGTTACTACGGCACGGCACACATCCTTAGTAAAAAAATATTAAAAATATATACATTATGCTGACGTCACGCATGAGCGCGCTCCTAGTAATTCCCGGTAATTCCTGGTAATTCCCGGTACTTCCCGGTATTTCCTGTTAATTCCTATGACCTGTACACCAAAAGGAATTACCGAGCCACCCCTCGGCTAAAACAATTCTAAAAGGTAATTCCCCTATCAAACACTAAGAATCTGCTTAAGTTTAATCCCTCAATTCAGCTTAATACCTCGAATCAATCTCAATCAGCTCGGGTTAATCTATCAGTCCAGTTCATCTGTCATTATGTTAGTGCAAATCTGAAAAAAATTACTCTTTTCTATGAAATTTTTGTACATTAAATATATTTTTTTTAATTTTTGGTGATGGCTTATAACCAAACAATATAGACACCAAAATAGATAACAAAGATCCAATTTTTAAATTGGACTGGATTTCGTGAAGTCCTGGGCAGGACACAGGCTTTATTTCATCAAAATCGCTTCACCGGAGCAAAAGTTATAACCGTTCAAAGCAAGACCGCATGCAACGCTGCGGGGTCTTCAACAGCTAATCAAGAATAAGCGCGCTGAAATTTTGAGAAAATAGATCTACCACATTTTGATTTGGTTACATCTCAATTGCACCGAGCTTTGAATGTCCACAGCAAGACATTAAACGACCGGCACCGCGCCTGGCGGTCGTTGGCGTTCATTAATAAATCCTAAACTCTTGCAATTTTAATGGTCCCAACAAGAACGACGGTTTTTATTTGCCATTTTAGACAGAAAAAAAGTACGGAAAAATGTAAATTTACCACGTTCAAGTTTTTTACATTTTTATTTTAATAAAAGGGAACTTCAAAAGGATTAAAATATTAAAGCTCGATTGAGCGATCTATAAACCTAGAGCACAGATTAGATAATAGGCAGTTTAAGTTGGTTATAGTCTAGCTGGTTTCTGTCTTTTACATTTTTTTTTATACGGAGATTTTTTCAACGTCGGTTAACCTGGGGAGGACCATCATAAAGGCCGAAATACTCTCAGTGCTACATTTTGTAGCTATTTTGTTACGGTTACATTAATTTTGTAGCTGTAGTCGTTTTCGAGCAAATCCCTAGCTAAACAGTTAAGCTGAGGGACCACCCCATAATTTCAGTTCTGCTAAAGCTAGATAGTTCAAATACACAGCACAGTTTGTACCTCGACTTTTTCCAGGGAAGCACATATTAAAAGTTTTCAAAATATTCCTAGATTTTTTTGTAAATAAAAAAAACTCGTTTTTTTTCTTTACATATATAGGCCAAATAAAGTAAATTCAGCCAATAAACGCGCTTAAAGGCGCAATTACACAGACGAACATGCTCAAACAAAAGCTCGTACAAAAGATCTAAAATTTTTTGCGTGAACATTTTTGTGAGCTTTTCTTTGAACATTTTGTTCGGGTAAATTTTTGAGCAAATTATTGCTATTTGTTTTGGAAACATATTTTTAAAGATGAGAATAAATAAAATTTTACATCAGTGATCAGTGATCTCAATTCTTTAAAAAAATGGAACAACAACTTTTATTTTAAATTTTTGTGGAAAAAAGCCGACGGCAAGCGAAACATTATTCTTGGCTATCAGTTTTGTCATATGGATTAGGGTTACTTATAATATTTTATAATATTTTTTCTTATGGTTTTTCCCGGATTTTTTTGCCCGGGGGTTTTTTTGGGATTTTCTTGCGAGTTTTTTTTAATTTCCAAGGGTTTTTTCCTAAATTCAAAAAAAAACCCAGGAAAATCTTTCTTTTCCAAAAAAATTTTGAGTTTTTCAAATATCGGCAAAAAACTCCAAAATTGCACTTTTAAGCGGTAATCCGCGCCTCACGTTTATGAGGAGTGGTGGGGAGGGGATTTAAACATATTTTTGTAACTTTACTTTAGCCTTAGCTTTGATTGGTTTTTTTTAATTCCTCACAGCAGATTTACCTAGTTAGTTTAAGGCCCCAACGATTGCTTAAAAATGCAAAAGGTTCATGAAAATGCTGAAGATAGATATTTACTGTCAATTTAATGTAATAATCAAGGTCGATTACTGACACTGAACAAACAATATGCAAAGGAGCAAAATTCCGATTCAGAAGTCTAGTCTATTACTGCTAAATTATATTTTTTTAGACAAGGGTCGGGATCGTAGGGTTGTAAAAGTGGGTAATAAACGGGTATTATTTAGACCGAACGTGCTTTTGTTTATATATTTGAGATTTAATAAAATGTATATAGGTTTTTTAATTTGACTTAATTATTATTGTATTGTGTTTTAAATTAGGAAGTAAAATAAAGGGATATTCTTTTAAACGTAAATTTTTATCATTATATTTTACAGGCAACAACAATAAATAAGTGCTAATTATTACTTTTTTTATTCTCGTTTTTTGTACAACCCAAAAAAGTTACAAGTATATTGGCATATCCCGTATAAAAATCAGATCAATCGAAGTTGCTTATGAGGTAAAATGTTTTTCCGTCGGAAAGCACTTAATTAAAAATACCTTATTTCAAAACTTTGTTTTTCTATTTCAGTTAAGTTCAATGAATTCCGATAACAATATATATTATGAATTTGTTAAGAAATTTTTATACCCCCAATTCGTCAAACAAATTTTGCTCAACATTCTCTCCAACATTTACGTGTGTTTTTTTGTACGAGATTTTGCTCGACCATTTCTTTGAACATTTTGCTCAAGAGGCTCGTGTAAATGTTTGTCGGTATTTCAACATCAAAGGAAGGTTTGTCTGTATAAATGCGCCTTAAAAGCAGTGACGAGACGATCGAATAATCACCAAACTATTATGGGCATGCGCAGAGCTGCCTCGAACAACAATTTTTGAGCGAAGCCGTTCTCTCGACTAGACCCAGTAGTTGGGAGTTGTAGGAAAGCTCGTGTGAAAAACGTCACTTGTATTATTTCAGAGCACGCTATTGGACGAACGACCGAATGTGCATGCTACGGCAAACTTGACCGTCTTTTAGAGTAGGACTTGCACAGTGGTCGATTTTTGTAAAAAAGCGGACATTAAAATAAACTTCCACATTTTAAATTAATCGTACAAAATATTTAGTTTTCATAAACACACATGATGATCGTGTGAATTTTCACATTTATCTTAAGACATTTTTAAGAGGAAAAAGATATATATTTATTAATTAGCTAAATTAAAGTAAAAATGTTAGTTTAGAAAAATAAAAAAAAAATATATTAAAAAGAATGCCAACCGAAACTTTCAAATGAAACAGTATATTATTGCATTTTTGCATTTTGTTTTTAAATTCTAAGAATTTTTATATAACGTACCCTATGTCGATCTTCAACTGTTTTCGAGATATAACCAGTTGAATACTGTTATACTCTGGGTCTTCTTTTTGAAATTTGATGTTGAATACTGAAAAAGCATAGTTTATTCTTTGGCCAACTATTCGCCTAGTATCTTGACAACCATATAGAGGAAAATTTAGATACATTTTGAATTTTTTAATTTTTCAATTTATGTCCGCGTTTTCCGGAAAATCGACCACCGTGCGTTGTTCGAATAACTTTTGTGCGATCGGCCGATCCCAGAATACGGAATTTTGGATTTTAAAAGTGGTCACTTCTCAGGGTATGATCATTCTATTATGCCCAGAATCGAGCCCCAGGGGGCCCCCACACTTTAATGCTTGTTGCATAGAGCACAGTAGTGGCTCTCATCTGACTTATTAAAACATTTTGTAGATGTTGCCGTTTACGAGATATTTTTATTTTATTTTAATGGGCAAACTATATAGGCCAAATCTACTATGTGACATATTTTAGCCAACCAAACCCTACGAATACTTTAAAAACTTTTAATATGATGATATGATCCTCTCGAACAAGCTGAGTGGTGTTCATTTGAACTTTCTAGCTTGAATGTACGTATGCCACCTGGTAACCTTATATCCCTGGGACCACTGGATAGTTCCCAAGGTGCGACTCTCTTAACCTGGCAATAGCCGGACAATCCAGCAGGACATGCCAAGACGATTTCTCGTCCTCCATGCACTCTAGGTGTTTGTTAGGGCGACAGTGTCCTGTTAGGAGCCCAGTTACTATTCTTACATCCTTCCTACCTAGGTGGAGCAAGAACTTTGTTTTTTTGGCACTCACCTCACCAATCAGGAGTTTGGTCTCATGTTCTTTGTGCTATTCCGGAGCTCCTGAAAGCCCCTGTCTAATTTTCAGGGCCGTTATGACTTGGCATGCGGGAATACCTAGTATGGGTTCCGGACCTATCGGATCGGTTGATGATCCTTGTCTAGGCAATCTATCTTCCTCTTCATTTCCCGGTACATCTTCATGGGCAGAGTAACCCTGTCCGACCTGATAGCAGACAGTGCAGCCCTACTATCTGAGCAAATGTAAATATCCTTGCCTTAAGCGGACATTTCCAGATTTTTATATCCACTCACTAGAATGGCGTATACCTCAGCCTGAGAAACAGTCGCGTACCTTCCTAGGGAGAAGTGGAACTCCCGCCCTTTTAGAGCCATCTGTGTACCAGAATGTCCCATTCGGGGGGCAAGAGACACACATCCATTCCTTCCAGACTTCCCCATTAGGCGTATAAAATCTAATTGGAACTGGTTTGCATCGGTATTCTGCCTTGTTCATGCGTGGCACCGGGCAGATCTCCGTGACATTCCTATAGAGTGCCATATGAATCTTGGGATCAGAATTGATTCTTTCTAGCTTTATCAGAATTGAAGTTACTCAGCTTAATGACTAAGCTAGGGGGACCACGTTTTCTCGAAAACGGCTACAGCTACAAAATTAATTTAACCGTTAGAAAATAGCTACAAAACGGCTACAAAATGATGATGGACCCCTCAGCTTTTTCATCAATTCTAGGATCAAATGCCCAGTGTTGCCAAAGTGAGAGCCAGATGTAAAGTTTTTTTTTATTTTTGGGACAAACACAAAATAACTAGCCGGGATTCGAATCCGGGACCTTTCTTGCGGCAGGCGATACGCCACCCACTGCGCTGCGGCTTTCTTTTACATTTAGTACCAGTATTTCTCTCTCTAGCTTTTTTCGTTCGGCACATTCGTATTACCATTTTATCGATGCTCCGGGCTCTCATCGGAACATCTCCCGCATTAGCGGTTAGAGTAGGCGTTAAGCCACGGAAGCTAACGTCGATGTAGACGCCGTGAGCGTGGCCTTGATCAAAATGCTCACGCAATACCAGATAAACGGGATTCTTATATCCGTGTTCGACCGAAAGTCTTTATTTTTTTTTTGTGCACTGTTACGCGTACGTTTTATATGAACAACTGAAACTGACTTTTCGTTTCTACACGGTTCCTAAGCAAATCCTTAGGGGGCCAAGAAGCCGTGTAGAAGACGCAGACAAACGGAAAAGCACATTAGGCAGAAAAGGATGGGCATGGGGCGATGTTGTCACTACATCTTACACGTAGTAAATCCTTTCCAGGTTATTGTTTTCTAATGTTTTCCATTTTCATACCTTTAGGACTGGAATAAAAATTGTTTTTGCTCGACTTTAATACCCAACTGATGAAAGATATCGTAAAAAAAATATTTTTCGGCTTTTCATTTTGTAATCATTGTTTTTACGCACTGTTTACAGGCTGGGGAGCGTTCATACACGGCCGGAGAAATTGACTGAGATATTTTCGTAGAAACTTTATCAAGCAAATAGGATGGGTTGACGCCTTCGAACGTCCAACCCGGGTTTTGCACTTTGATTCGGAATCAAAAAGGAGGAACAGTCAGATGTGGGGCCGTCCACAAATTACGTAACGGTGATTTTACCAATTTTTGAAGCCCTCCCTATGTAATATTTTTAACGGTTTGGCACGCCACTCCCATAATATTACGTAACGATTTCAAAACCACTACCCCCCCCCCCAAAAAAAAAAACTTTTCACTTATTTTAATTCCAAATTTTCTTAGTTAAACACAAATGCAAACGCTGTCGAAAACCCCCCTCACCCTACATAACGTTTTGTAACCCCCCTCCCCTCTATGACCATTACGTAATTTGTGCACGGCCCCTGTAGTCCCAGTGGAGGAGGGCGAGAAAATTGATATTTTTTTCTTAAAAATTATACTCTTTAGACCTATTTCTTTGCGTTCCCGAAATTACGTAATTTTTGAAAAAAAATTGTAAGCGGCGCCATTTTTATTTCGTGCTTTATTTTTCTAACATTTTTGCGTTCGTCTTTTATCTTCTCACTCGAAACCAAGATCCCCCGTTTTAGGAAAACTGATCCCGTCTCTGTTTCTAAATTTTTTTGAATAAAATTTCGAGAAAGTTAAAGAAAAAAATAAAAAAAGTGGCAGAGCTCAAGTTTTTCGTAAAAAAAAACGTTTTTGTAAAGAAACAGAGCAAAATAAATCTTTTCACCCCTTTTTGGGTATTACAAATATTGGTAGCCCCTTATTTTTCGCTTTTATCCTCCCGCTAGTTTTGAAGAATTGGTTCGCTACATGTTTCGAGATCATGTCATAAAACACCTCGAAAATATCAAATGTAGTGTAGGGCCAGCTTTCTTTAAAATCAATAATATCGCAAGCAAAAAGCTCTGCAGGAAAAACAGCGCCGTTTATTGATTTCTTTGGCTGCTAGTGCTAGCTACATGGTTTGACCGTTTCCGGATAGATGTCAATAGTAGAACAGAATGAAAAGAAATTTAATTAAAAGCGAAGATATTTCTTTCTAATGTTAACAACCTCACGAGTTTATCGCTCAGTAAGAACAAGCTGTGGTTTGGACCTGAAAACATCTAATTATTAATTAGATTAGATGTTCAAATCTGTCGCCTTCTTAAGCCTCACAATATCCCAATCTATTGTAAAACTCTTGGCGCGTAGCAGCTAACATTTCAGGGGTGATAGAGTTGCCCGCCTCCAAAATTTTCGCCCTCAACTCCTGTATAGTCGTAGGCCGTAAGTGAGGGTCTTGGAAAATTTTGTCGTGCCAACAACCCCATAGGAAAAAGTCATGTGGCGCAAGATCTGGTGATCGAGGAGGCCATCGGATATTTCCATACGTGGAAATAATTCTATAACCAAATACCTGACGAAGGTAATTTGTAGCCTGGCGTGAATTGTGGGATGAACAGCCATCTTGCTGAAACTACAATTCGTCCAAATTTATGTTGAGTTCCCTCAACCGTAGTAAAACCTGGTGTTGGAGAAGATCAACATATTTTTGGCTATTCAAATTCCCTTCAATGAAAAATGGTCCAATAATGTGATCCCCGACAATACTGCTCCAAACATTTAATTTTTAGGATGTTGCGTTCTACGCGGGACCAATAGCGGCTATTTTGTGGATTGTGAGAGCTATGAAGTTCAAATGTCTCGTCACTAAACAAAACTTTTGATAGGAAATTTTCGTTCCTGTCACATTTATCCCTCATAACCTCACAATATTCTAACCGGCGAAAATAATCACCTGGTTGCAATTCCTGCGACTTCCCAATCTTAAACGACAATCTTTTCTTCTCGAGTATACGGCATTTTAAAAACACAAAATTTACGAAACTGAAGCGAATCGAAAGGAAATAAAAATGCAATGCCTGTGAATCCCAGTTTTTCCTCGATCATGTCATGGTGTGGCCGCCATCTAGCGGAATTTGCAGACATCTTGTCAACGGTTATTATTGCAACTATGATTTATGCTCACAATGAAAGAGTAGCGATAATTTTTTCTCATGAAAGCAGTCCGGAAATAATAACAAACTGGCACCAGTGCTCAATATACCTGTTTCTTTTGTGCGCGCAGAACTTTCTATGCCATTTCTGTTTGATTTATTGAAATCCTATACCTAAGGAAAATCTTAGGAACCCTGTATCATTCTGTAATGCTACATTTTTTTTAACAAAAAGTTTGTGGGTTTTTTTAAAATAAATTTTTCAGTTTAATTACATATGAGTTTCAAACAAATATAGGTGTGGAGAAAAAACAGGATATCGTTTTATTTCAACACACAATAATAGGATATCGTGTCGAAAATTATGTCCAATTCCAGAGACAACTTGATAAAAACTTTAAAAACGTTTAATTTAAAAATACATGTTGTGAAGTTGCTCACGTACAATTGCATGACGTTGTTGATTTTATAAAGTTTTTAATTTTTTGTAATTCTGATAAATAGTGACACTACTGGTCATTTGCACCAACTAATCTAGGGTATCCCTAGTACTAGCCAAATATTTGGAATTTCAACACTTGGTTTACTGAAAATATCCTGATTCTGCCCAATAAAGGCAGCTTCAAGGAATTTTCTTTTCTTTTAGTGTGACTCCTTGTGCAAAACCTTTGCTTCTGTCCACTTCATTCTGTGTTGTTTTTACCATGCATGTTCGGCGATTCCTGATTTCGTTGTTTCACCTCTTTGGGTATTCGTCTGATGTTCCCTAAGTCTAACAGATAGTGCTCTTGGTAAATGCATTCCTTATTTTGTTTGTTCACCGGTTTTGTTTTACTAAGAAGGCTTTGAATTGTATTACTAGATTTAAAAGCTGTTTTAAAGTTCTTCGCTACTCTTCGCATTTTCTCCAATAATCCTTTAACGTACGAAATTATAAGAAATGCATTTGCCTGGTCTTGGTCTTGTAATCTCTGTCCTGTTAGTGGTAGGCTGGTAGGTTCATAAAAGGATTCGTCATCAACCAGTCTCTATCTAATACGATCTAGTGATTCCTTTCTCGAGACATTGGTGTATAGACTTTCGACATCAATACTGACAAATCTCTCCTTAATTCGTTTTTAAAAATGCTAAAATGCGCCACAGGCGAACATTTTTGTAAAAATGACACCCCAAACGTGGGCAAAATGTTTTGAAAAAATTACTTTAAAAAAACCATTTAAACACGAAATTTTGAAAAGGAAGGTTTACAGCGACCACAACCTCCCCTCCCCCTGGGTTCGCCACTGAATTAATGTTAAGCAAAAAATCAAAATCAAAAGGAATGATATACAAAAACAGACAAGATATTAAAAAAATACCCAGCCCCAAGGCAATACAAAATTACAAAAGGTGATCATCAAATTATTCGTTAGTTTCATATTAAGGTCTGTTCTCCAACAACCTTGCAACAGATTTCCTAAATTGGGCTTCTCAATATAGTTCGATGCTAAATAAAAAAGATTTATCACACGAAAAATATAAAAACAAAAAAATTTTGACGATAGGGATATTTTGGAACGCTTAAAATTTTGACAACTTTGACAGCCGCTGTGGTAGTGTTTAACAACCATTACCACTACCACTCATCGATTTTACAGAGTTTTTGGAACACCTTAAAAACTGTCACTTGAAAAATAATTTAAAAATTGGGAAAAATAAAAAATTTGGCTTAATTTTACAAAATATAGACAATGGAAGTCCGAAACACAGAGTTAATTTCAAATTAATCATTGTCTCAAACTGTCACACAAGTGTTTTATATGTTGGAACCTATATTTTATTATTTTTAAAATTAATTAAGCCAGAATTCTCTAAAATTAACCAGAAAAATAACCACAACCACAACGAAGCGGATTCGTAGCTTACGGTAGTGGTAGTGGTTAACTACCACAACGGAATAACGTTTAGCTATTGCGCAGACGCAGTAATTACCACAACCACTACGTGTGTCAAATAAGCGTTCCAAAATATCCCTAATATTTTGACCTTTAGCCAATTCAAAAGTTGTGTTTGCCTGGATTTGCCACTCGTTAGCCACAAAAATGCAACGATGCCAAATGTAAATCACACCTAACTAGGGTTATGGCAGAAATTTCTCCAGCAAACCATTTCGAATTCGGTTGGTGAAAATGGCCATAGGTACGTCGAAGGAAAACATTTTGTCGTTTTAATAATTCTTTCTGGTATTTCAGAATAGTATGTCACGCATTCAGCCTTTTAATAATTGACAATATTCTAGCGTCGAATAGCAACTACTTTTACCGTTAAAAAGAAAACCAACCACACTCGATGTGATTTTGTGGTGGAAGATTTTTAGGTTATAAAAGTTTGTTTTATTTTACAAAAATTTTATCTATTTGGATTTAATTTTTTGCTAACCGTATTTATAGTAGTAGTGGGGTGCTTTTTTTACGTTTTTTTTTTTGGTGAACAGATCAGTAAGTACAAATAAGTTTGCAGAGGCCCGATTTCTATTATTACTCCACCAAAGATATCTTGCAAAATTATTTGCCTGACTAAATTTATGTTGGGGTGTCCGTCTCCCAGTCCTATCCCTAAATTAATATTTTCCTTCAAAAAAATTTGAGTAAAAGGCAACAAAAGTCAATAAAACAGTAAGGTTATGTTTACCGCCAAACGATTGACTACGTTCAAAAACTCTATTTTTAACCTTCTGAAGATACCATAAGAGTAACGAAATTTGCCATTAAACTGCCTGATATCTATTTATTAGGTTAGCCAGTACCCTCTCCAGATAGGCCGATCAACTCATACCGATTTAGTGTCCTTTTATCCACCTTCGCCGCCATTTTCACTCAAAAGTGACAGATAATCCATTCGTTTTCTGTCAAAATGGCGGCGAAGGTGGATAAAAGGACACTAAAACGATAAGAGCTGATCGACCTATGTGGAGAGGGTAATGGGTTAGCATTAAAAAAATGCCCAAAAAGTTGACTCTTCTGGCCAACCTTAAATAATAAAATAGTAAGTTTTTGGGGATTTTTTCACGACCAATCTAGTAAGCAGTTGGTGAAATTTGGTTAGGAAGGGTTAATAACATTTTTACGCGAACCAATATGGTCACCCACAATATGGTAAATTGGATAAAGTCACCTATACTCCAAAATAAATAATTCAAGTTCTCGTTTGGTTAATAACGACATAATATTTTCCGGCCATGTCAACAAACACAAAATTGTGCCCTCTCGTTTGGATACAACAATGACATAATATTTTCTAGACGTGTCAAATAGTAAGTTTTTGGGGATTTTTTCACGACCAATCTAGTAAGCAGTTGTTGAAATTTGGTTAGGAAGGGTTAATAACATTTTTACGCGAACCAATATGGCCACCCACAATATGGTAAATTGGATAAAGCCACCTATACTCCAAAATAAATAATGCAAGTTCTCGTTTGGTTAATAATGACATAATATTTTCCGGCCATGTCAACAAACACAAAATTGTGCCCTCTCATTTGGAAACAACAATGACATAATATTTTCTAGACATGTCAACAATAAAAAAATTGAGCCTTAAGTATTATTAGAACGGGAGTTTAGCATAAATTCATTTAAAAGTAAAATCTAAAAGTGAAATAAATTCATTTATTTAACCAAAAAGCCCGGTTGTCAAAGAATTTGTCACGACTTTGTTGAACTTTTTATTCCCTGAGGCAGCGGTGCGTTAGACCTTTTTTCTTCACTTGAAAATTATCCATTACTAAATCAGATAATTTTTGTGAGGACAATATTCTTGTCCCAGATAATTTTCTTTCTAGGGAAAATTCTACCATTAAATTTTTCGGAAATTTTTCGCTTTATAGGACTGATTCAAAAAGGAGAGTTTTTACTTTTTTTTTCAAACGGCCGGAAAATAGTCATTTTCCGTACGATTTTTCGTACGTTCTACATTACAAGGCGTGTTCTTTAGAAATATTTCCACTCTCAAGAATCCTTCCTTTGGCCAAGTTGGCTATGACTTCTTGTTGACAGCGTTTAGCTTTTGTTTTTCTTTGGCAGTTTTGACACTTCTTCACTGAAGAATTATTAGTAGATGCTTCAAGAGTCACTTTCGATTTACTGCCTGAAAAATCTAAAGAGCGAAACCTTGATGCGTTTATAAACTAGAGCGAATTAAAAAACGTTAAGAAAATTAATTAAAATAAAATTAGTGGCATATTTTTCGGAACAATCGACCAGATATTTTTAATGCTCAAACTAAGTATACTATAAATATAGGTAAATAAAGGACAAACCTAGAAATCTGCGATTCATGAGTTGTTTTATCATTTTTTTGCTTAATATTGCTTTATGTAAAAGAATTATTACAAAAAGCTTCACGAGTCACATTTGAACCCAGTAAACACCATTATGTAGAAATTACGTAAAATTTACATAACAGATTTACCTTATAACGTAAATTTAAGGTCACTCGGAGGTCACAATAAGGTAAAATTTAAGTCACATTAAGGAGCGAAGACTCTGCATAATGCCATGCACAAAGCCCACCTAATTCTTATATAAATGTGATCTAAATAAACTGACTTACCTTTTACATAAATATTACATCTATGTTACGTAAGAGTTAGGTACAAACTACGTAAATTTTCCATAACAGGTTTACCTTGTTATGTAAATTTAAGGTCATAATTATTTATTAATAAGGTAAAATTTGGGTCACATTAATGTGCGAAAATAACTAATTCTTACTTAAATATGATGTAAATAAATATTACATCCCTGTTACGTAAGACTTAAGTAAAAACTCTGTATAGTTTACATAACAGGTTTACCTTGGTATGTAAATTTAAGGCCACAATAAGTAAAAGGTAAAATTTACGTCACATTAATCTGCATGACATGCGCAAAGCATCAACTAAGTCCGACATGAGCATGGAGCTTGAGGCGAGCCAACGTCGGTGGTCCGAAGGTCCGTCGGCAGTTGCTTGACACGGTCCTACATTGGCAAACTACAAAGTTAACCAGGTGGGCTGGTTTAAGTGGCGGAAGAGGTGATTCTTATAGAGAAGTACCACCATCTTGTCAATATCTCAAAGTCCGCATTATAATTTTGAAATATCTTTGCTCTTTATATATATAATATTATCATCGACTGTACAGGGAACATAGTGACATTAGCGCCATCTCTACCTACTAGGAACAAACTATTAAGCAGTGGTAATTTCTTTCATTTTCATAATATTTTTGTAAATTTTAATGTGACGTTATTCGCGTTAGAAACCGTTTACCTCATTTAGACGATATAAATATTACATAAAATGTTTTATATAATAGTTATGTAACATTTGAAATGTAAACTTACGGTTCAATTGACTATATAATAATTATATAAAATTTAGGACTTTAATTTGATGTAAATTATTTTACAAGAAATTTATATAACTTGAATGACATAATTAATACATAAAACATGTTATGTAACAATAATGTAAAATTTTAAATGTAACCGTAATGTCTAAAGTAAATCATTTTATGTTATGTTTACGTAAATTAAATTACTTAAATATTACACATAATTTTTTATACAATAGGTATGTCATATTCTTTCTGTTAAATGAAGATCCACTATTTACGTAAATTTTAAGAATTTATTTATAAAGTCATATTATTTACGTAAAATTAACATTTCTTATGATGACTTAAATTTACAGTCAAAGTTTTAACGTAATATTTACATATTGTTTTGTATATTTTTATGTGAGATTTACGTAAATATGATGATGAACCTTAGATTTATATACCTATTAGGTAAAAGTCACAAGTGTGTTTACTGGGAATTGTTGCCAGAAACAGCTAAATAGGGTTATGGGGGGGTTATTGCACAAGTGCAACCAAAATTACCGATAATTTTTCCATAAAACGTGTTTTTCATATTTGTATGAGTTAGTTTTCATATTTTTGCGAAAAAGCCGCAGGCGGAGGGCATTTTCGTAAAATTTAAAAACAAATGCAATTTGTAATGAATACACACTGAATGCAAAAATTATCTGGTTTTCTCCCAAATCAGAGACACAGCAGTCAAAATTTAAAGAATTGAGAATATTGGTTTAACCAGTAGTGTCCTCAAAGTTTAAAAAAAATGTGTTACTTTGAATATTTTATCTACGGTCAAGCCATTAAAAACAACAAAAAAGAATTATAAAAATTTAGTTCTGTCATATTTATTTAAGCCAAAATAAATTGCTTTAAATCGAATTAATCTTGTTTGACAGAAATAAATATATAAAAGAAATGCAACACCAGAAAGGAAAATATTTTTAAAGTAATTTATTTATATATTAAAAAATTAGGATGCTCTTAGTAATTGATTACATTGTCAGGAAGATTCCTCCATAATAATCATCAAAAAATTAATAATGAGTACCTCCTCCATGGGTATTTATGCACTCGTTTCTTCTATTGGGCATTGACAAAATAAGAGGGTCTATATCATATTGAGGAACACTCATCCAAATCCTAATAACGGCGTGCCAGAGTTTATCTAAGTTTCCAGGGGGATGTGGTAATCGACTAAGATTGCGCCCTATCATATCCCATACGTGTTCGATAGGCGACAAGTCAGTGGATGTTGCTGGCCATTCCAAAATCTCAATGTCAAGTTCACGTAAGAAGTCGATTGTTTCAGGAGAAATATGTGGTCTGGCATTATCTTGTTGAAAGATCGCATTTGGGATGGTTTGTAGGTAGGGATGTAAAACTGACTGCAGCACTTCATCGATATATCGCCGAGCAGTCAGATTGCCGTTGATAAGGACTAGAGGTGATCTGCTTCCTAAACGTAAAGCACCTTATACCATGATACTTTGCTGTCTTGCTGTATCACATTCAACAGCAAAGTCTACATTTCGTCTCTCACCTCGAAATCGCCTAACCGTCCATCATGGCTTCCTAAACAAAACCTGGATTCGTCGTTGAAGCTTATGGTATTCCAGTCGTCATTCCAGTCTTGCCGATCTCTGCACCACTCCAAGCGGCGAGCCTTATATTGTGGGGTCAAAGGTAGCACCAAAAGCGTACGGTAAGCTCTCAGCCCCATACCAAGCAATCTTAGATTAAATGTCGTCCTTGAAAACACTGGTCCTGTAGCTGCAACTAGAACATCTCTTACTTGACGTATAGTGTCTTGTAGATTTCTAAGTGCAAAAAGTCTGAGAAACAATAAAACACTACCTTGTAACAATCTAGGGCGTCAGAACTCGCACGACGTCTATAAGTCTCATCATTGGACCACCTTCTCCAAACTCTTAACACTGTTGATGGATTGGCATTAAATCTTCAAAGCAATTTCCCGTTAACCAAAACTAGCCTCTTTCATGCTCACGATGCGTCCTTTCTCGAAGTCGTTGGCATTTTTATTTTTTAAGTAAACTGTAAGCAATCCAAGAAGACCAAAAACTACGAGAAAAGGTCTTTTATGTGTTGGTTGTTTTTGAAAATAAATAGAAAAAATCTGTGAGAAAAGAAAAGATTAGAAGACAAAAAAAATTATCAAAAATATCTTTTGAGATAAGATATACAAACAAATAATTTTCATTTAAATAATTCTCCATATACATGGTGTTGCGTTTTTTCTGTTTGTTTGTACATGAGGGAAAAATTCAACGCAATTTTATAATATCTAATAAATGGTTGGTGATGTAGTAGAACTCAACGAGCAACAAGTAGAAAATTGCGTGTAGCGCTGTGCGCAGTAGGCAGCCTATCGGCCTGCCGCACGGAAAGTATAAGGTTCAAATCCCGGCTAGGTGGATATTTTGTTTTTGTCTTTAACTTTGCACAAATCTTGGCTAAAACTGGGCTTCCAGTTCCAGTATAAAAAAAAAACTTATATGGCACATTCAGTGACAGACTTTTCAATAAGAGTACGAAAGCTCCCGGTCTATGATTAGACCATTCGGGCCATAAAATTGGAAATAGACAAATGAAGCTTTCTAACTAAAATTTGTTTTGCGGGACCAACAGTTTTTATTACCTCATATTATGCTTTCCTAATGACCAATAGTGGAGCTATTATATAGGCCCATAAATATGACATAGAAGTTTATGTCGTAATAATCCATAAAGACATGGAAAAGATAAAAAAAAATAAAAACAGTAAATGGATATTCCATAACCAATATTCTTGCTTTTCGCATATCGAACACTAAAAAAAAGGTTTAAAGGCGATAAGATTAAAAACCCTTATTTTAAGAACCGTTTCTGTTTCTGGAGAAGTTGGTTGGTTATATTCAAGATCATAAGACCTTGATTAGAGATACCCTTTTTGTCACTGCATATAGAAAGATGTTAATTTCTAGCTGAGCTCTATTTTACTCGATTAATGATTTTTTTGTAAACCTACCAGAAAATACGTTCTTCCCGTACAATTTTTGGTATAACAGCTTTACTTCACACGACAGATTCAAAAAAGATCCAATCAGACCCAGCCCATAGCTTTTTCGCTTTGATTTTTAGCCAAGACTTGTGTTGAGAGGAGAGTTTTCTTAATTTTGACAGCTATGAAATTTCTAAAAAATGAATATGCCTGATCTCATGATACAAGTAAAACAGATATGCCAATTACGAGGTGGTTTACAATTAGTTTTAGTAATTTTTCTGTGAAAAAAATTAATAGAATCAGGTGCCGGTATGTAGTGTCGACAATCAAACAAAAGGTTTTTCGCGTGACATTAAGTTTTTCAGATTCCCAAAAGACCATAAAATTAAAGGTATATGGAATCATTTTTGTGAACGGGATGATAACTTTAACGTAAATAATGCTCGAATTTGCTCAATACATTTCAGTGATAAATTATGAGCGAACCCTTAAACCCGAGTTGCTTGGCTACACGCCAAAAAACTACCGATCATCAAAACAGGAAGCCCTTCCATCAGAAAACTTACAACCCGAACCTACATTTTGTTTAATTTAAAACCTTGTAGTACTTTTTGAAAGAAAACCATTCCTACCTGCAACCCCCTCCCCACCCTAAATTGTTACTTTCAAAAAAACATTGTTTTATATTCCTGACTTTGTTTCCTTTAGTTTGATACCCCACAACTTAGAGATTAAAATATTTATCGGATACAGGGGGGTGGTTGCATCCACCCGTTCAAATTTTCCAAAAATCCAAAAACACCTATTCGTTAACCTAAATGCGAATTTTTAACTCTACATTGATTTAGAACTCTAAGTAATTTTCAAAACAGACTCACCCCTATTTCTCAAACCCCTGTCTGAGTTTTAAAAAATTCCGAAACATGTGTTTACTTATTTTATTAGTAGAGTCTGCATTTTCAAACTTATGTTGCTTTTCGTTTTTGAGATACAGAAAATAGTTTTAAAATTTACACCCCTATTTTTACCCCTTCAGGGGTTAGAAGATATTAACGTCCACCATCGATAAGTATAAAAATTTCTAAAAAATTCCAAATATTAAGAAACTTATCGAGAATGGAAAAACCTAGTAAGTCGCCAATTTTTAAAAATTCAGTAGGACAAACCTCGCAACACACTATTCCGATACCTAAAGCTAGCATATTATTCAGGATTTAGATCAAAAAGCATAGTAATTACCTTTGAGATTAAGATTTTTAGAGCTTTAAAAACTGCGCCAGATAAAAAAAGAAGGACGAAAATGCATTCCCGAGTCTTAATTCAATTCAAGTTGTGCAGATTCAAAAAAACTCAAGAGATATATTTTATAAAAAATCACACTGTGATGATAAATTTATACCGTTCGCTTTCTTAAAGCCTAAATGTTGTATTGAGATGCCACCGAGCAAAATACAAGATCTTGGGATAAATGCCAAGAAAAAAGACAAGATAATAAAAGACCTGGTGCCCTCAATACTGAACTAAAAAAAAATATTTTGGGAAAAACTGTCAGCGTGCGAAAATTCAAGAGTCCTTTTAAACAATCAAATATAATTTTAAGTTTTCTACTTTTTAGGTTTAAATAGTTTTATAAGTCTACTCGTATTCTTTTCAGTTTCTCGCAAGTAAAACACGCCATTTTTAGTTGCCGTAAATTAAAATAAAATATCTAATATAATTTTCAAATATGTGCATTTAATTTTTTTTTGGGTCCACAAGCAGAAGTAACTATTATTATTTAAGTGGTAGCTAGATACTTTACTAGTGAAATATAGTACATGTTAAAATATGAGAAGATAATTAGTTAATGACACTACTAGGTTTCTCCGAAATATAATTGGAAGCTTGCTTTAAAAAAAAGTGACATAAAACTATAAAAAAAACTTTTTTAAAAAGGAATTTTTCAAAATTCACTTTTATAAAAATACAGCAACTTAACTCTTGCTGCCGTAAATTAAAATAAAATATCTAATATAATTTTCAAATATGTGCATTTGATTTTTTTTTGGGTCTACAAGCAGAAGTAACTATTATTATTTAAGTGGTAGCTACATACTTTACTAGTGAAATATAGTACATGTTAAAATATGAGAAGATAATTAGTAAATGACACTACTAGGTTTCTCCGAAATATAATTGTAAGCTTGCTTTAAAAAAAAGTGACATAAAACTATAAAAAAAACTTTTTTAAAAAGGAATTTTTCAAAATTCACTTTCATAAAAATACAGCAACTTAACTCTTGCTGCCGTAAATTAAAATAAAATATCTAATATAATTTTCAAATATGTGCATTTGATTTTTTTTTGGGTCCACAAGCAGAAGTAACTATTATTATTTAAGTGGTAGCTAGATACTTTACTAGTGAAATATAGTACATGTTAAAATATGAGAAGATAATTAGTAAATGACACTACTAGGTTTCTTCGAAATATAATTGGAAGCTTGCTTTAAAAAAAAGTGACATAAAACTATAAAAAAAACTTTTTTAAAAAGGAATTTTTCAAAATTCACTTTTATAAAAATACAGCAACTTTCTTACGAAATATTCTTTGTTGTAATGAATTGGCAACAGGTTTCACTTATTTTGCTTCTCCTGAAAAGTAGTCAAAAACCAGTTACTAGGTTTTTCTTTTTTACGGGAGAGATGTGCTTAGGTAGCTCCGTGTTCGCGCCACAGGTGACGTCATGCGCGGATCTAGACAAATTTTGAACCGCTACGTATCATACCTTTCTTTTATTAGACACTTTAAGTTGGTCATAGGATGTACACGCAAACGTGGAGTATAGCGCAATATTCTTTCTTCCCTTTATCTGTACAAAAGCAAAGACTTCCGCTCGAATACAGATATCAAAGTCCAATCTCTGCGGTCTATCGTTGAGCTTTTTCATCAAGGTCGCGTCATTTACATGTATAACATTCATACATGACGCTAACCTACGTAGCATAGCGTTTGCGGCATGTTGTTAACGTGAAGATGTCATCAAATACGCAGAAAGTTTTGCCGACGGGGGTCAAAAATTAATAGACAAAAACTTGCAACAACGGGCCAACTTAATTGGGAGACTTATTATCGGTACGCATTTTTCTCGGGAAAAGCAAGGGTAGAGCCGTTATACAGGGTTCCTAAGATTTTTCTTAGGGATAGGATTTCAATAAATCAAACAGAAATGGCATAGAAAGTTCTGCGCGCACAAAAGAAACAGGTATATTGAGCAATGGTGCCAGTTTGTTATTATCTCCGGACTGCTTGCATGAGAAAAAAAACCGTTGACAAGATGTCTGCAAATTCCGCTAGATGGCGGCCACACCATGAGATGATCTAATTAAAAATTAGACATTTTCAGGTCCAAACTCCAGCTTTTTCTTCCTTAAAGAAGGCGGCAGGGTCCATTATTTATGATACTGAGCGACCTCGTGAGGTTGTTAACATTAGAAAGAAATATCTTCGCTTTTAATTAAATTTCTTTTCATTCTGTTCTACTAGTGACATCTATCCGGAAACGGCCAAACCATGCAGCTAGCACTAACAGCCAAAGAAATCAATAAACGGCGCTGTTTTTCCTGCAGAGCTTTTTGCTTGCGATATTATTGATTTTAAATAAAGCTGGCCCTTCACTACATTTGATATTTTTGAGGTGTTTTATGACATGATCTCGAAACATGTAGCGAACCAATTCTTCAAAACTGGCGGGAGGGTAAAAGCGAAAAATAAGGGGCTGCCAATATTTGTAACACCCAAAAAGGGGTGAAAAGATTTATTTTGCTCTGTTTCTTTACAAAAAACGTTTTTCTTACGAAAAACTTGAGCTTTGCCTTTTTTTATTTTTTTCTTCAACTTTCTCGAAATTTTTGTCATACCGAAAAAAAAAATTATTTCCCCCTTGGTCATACTCTACTTTTATTCGAAAAAATGTAGAAACAGAGACGGGATCAGTTTTCCTAAAACGGGGGATCTTGGTTTCGAGTGAGAAGATAAAGGGCGCCGCAGGCAAAATTTTTTCAATTAAATTAGCCAAACGCAAAAATGTTAGAAAAACAAAGCACGAAATAAAAATTACAATTTTTTTTCAAGAATTACGTAATTTCGGGAACGCAAAGAAATAGGTCTAAAGAGTATAATTTTTAAGAAAAAAATATCAATTTTCTCGCCCTCCTCCACTGGGACTACAGGGGCCGTGCACAAATTACTTAATGGTCATAGGGGGGAGGGGGGTTTTCGACAGCGTTTGCATTTGTGTGAAACTAAGAAAATTTGGAATGAAAATAAGTGAAAAGTTTTTTTTTTGGGGGGGGGTAGTGGTCTTGAAATCGTTACGTAATATTAGGGGAGTGGCGTGCCAAACCGTTACAAAACATTATATAGGGAGGGGGTCAAAAATTGGTAAAATCACCGTTACGTAATTTGTGCACGGCCCCACATCTGACTGTTCCTCCTTTTTGATTTCAAATCAAAGTGCAAAACCCGGGTTGGACGTTCGAAGTCGTCAACCCGTCCTATCTGCGTGATAAAGTTTCTACGGAAATATCGCAGTCGATTTCTCTGGCCGTGTATGAACGCTTTAGGTTAGGCATTTGCATGTATCTCAGTCCCCAGCCTGTAAACAGTGCGTAAGGACAATGGTTACAAAATGAAAAACCGAAAAATATTTTTTTTTACGATATCTTTCATTAGCCTGGAATGGATTTACTACGTGTAAGATGTAGTGACAACATCGCCTCATGCCCATCCTTTTCTGCCTAATGTGCTTTTCCGTTTGTCTGCGTCTTATACACGGCTGCTTGGCCCCCTAAGGATTTGCTTAGGAACCCTGTAGTATCTCATAGTTATAATATGCCTGCCGCTCACGTTGGCCATAACACCCGGTTCCTACCTACGACTTTTTCGTGCGTGTCCGCTCACACGTCACATGACTGTCATAAAATTCAATTCAATTCAAGTGAGTATTCACGAGAAAGTCATAGGTGAGAAACGGGTGTAAGTTGTGTTCACAGCTTTTAAATTTTGTTAATTTTTCAAAAACGTAATATGACCACTTTTTTAATAATCAAAAAATGATTAATATAAGCCTAAAGGATTGTCTAAAGGATTTTATGTTAGTGTATTTTTTTTTAATATTCTAAAATGAAAATTTTTCGTTCTGCGTTTAACAAAGTTTCTCCTTTTATTTTATTTGTAAACCTTGCATTCGTTTTTAAGCCCCCGAGCATCTCAAAATAATAGAAAAATTTTAAATTTACCGGCTCCGAAGCTGAATGATAGTATCTTTCGCGAAGCGGTGAAAAGTGTTTTTTTATATATTGTAGTTAAGTATGTATAAAACAACTAGTAAATTGCGTACGGAAAAGAGGCGCAAAACCGGCTGAAATGAATCGCAGATTTGTGCGCAGAAACGCTTTTCGCTGTTAAAAAGGATTTATAAAATTAAAGAACTTATTGTTGGTAATATTGTGACCAACGATAAGTATCGGAAAATTACAAAAAATATGTAAACTGAGCTTTACTTAATGTTTAGGGTATTTTTTATGTGTTGTAATTATAGGAGCCGAGACCCTGAACATTACCCTCTCCACATAGGCCGATCAGCTCTTATCGTTTTAGTGTCCTTTTATCCACCTTCGCCGCCATTTTGACAGAAAACTAATGGATTATCTGTCACTTTTGAGTGAAAATGGCGGCGAAGGTGGATAAAAGGACACTAAATCGGTATGAGTTGATCGGCCTATCTGGAGAGGGTACTGCCCTGAATTGTAATGTGGTAATTTTAGCACTTTTATATTGTACAAATAAAGTTTTGCACTGTAAAATTACAATAAGTTTTTAAAATTTTTCGTCAAATTACATTGTAATTTTACAAACTTTTTATGTGAAATTACTGTCAAGATTGGAATTTTACAAATAATTTTACAAATATGTAAAATCACCAAATTCCTTGTAAAACTATTAAATAAAACTAAAAAAAAATTTTATTAACAAATATTAATGAATTGCTAAAACGTAGTTTAATATAGGGTGTCCCAAAAAAATCGCACTTTTTGAAATGTTCACTTAGCGGGATATTGTAAAATTTACAGGACCAACATTAAACTTGACATTTCCTAAAAATCCAAGATGGCGGACCTATTTAAAAAATACGCATATTTCACCCAGTGGCGGTCCCAGTGAGGGGGCGGAGAGGGGGGCGATAAGCCCGTCCTTTGCTCCAAAAGAAGTGGACAACCCTGAAGTCTTTGGAGAAAAAACGAGAGATTGCAGAAAGTTCCTTTCTAGAATCCTTCCACAGTATTTTGAGACAGTTCGACTTCAGTTCGTCACACCAAGAACAAGACCAAGATTAAACAAACGCATGACGTACTTACCACGAAAACCATTGAAAATACAGGACAGTATTATAGAGTTTATACTTATAAACAAGTTTTAGACAAAATTAACTAGTCGTTTCTAAATACTACAAATTGTTTAATTAATCCAAAACACAAATTCTTGAACTTTTATTGGGAATATTTGGAAACAATATTGGTCAGAAGGTCAGAAGTAGACGAAAGCTTAAATAAAAATATACCTGATAACGTTTTCGAGGCAATGAACAAGTGTGGCGATATTTTTCCGTTGATAAAAACATTCTTGGATGTGCCAGTAAGTAACGCTTTGCCAGAGAGAAGCTTCTCAGGCCTCAGAAGATTGAAAACAAAGGTACTAAAAAACACTATTATGGCGGAAATTCGTCTGACGGACTTAGCGTTGCCACATATCAACAGACCAACACCGTTCTCAACTAAAGTTAACTCATTTTCGTTTTAGTATCCTTTGGCCTATTGTCGGCGCCATATTGACACCAAACTGACAGAAAATCCATGTTTTACTTCTCAATTTGGTTATAAAAATGGCAGCCACTATAGGCTAAAGGGCACTGAGGCGGTAGGAGTTAACTGGCTTTTTAGTTGAGACGGTGTTGAACAGACATATTGAAAGTGACATCGAGCAAGTTAGTTATCGACCGGTTTGCCCAAAAAAACTGGAAACAATTTTTTTTTGAGATTTTGAGATATGTTTCAACTTAAAAAGCTTTTTATACCACAAAAAAAAAACTGAAAAAATTATACTTAGTTACCCAAGCGCGGTTTTCAGGGGGATAGGGGGGTAGTTAACCCCCCCTACCCTTGCTTTAAATTTTCTATGAAAACATTTAGAAAATCAAAAGCAGGGCATAAATTGCGGAGCTATAACACCTTTGATATTTACGGTATATATTTTAATTTTGTTTTCGCTTGCTGGGCTTTGAAACCATTGATATATTTACAATTTTAGTTTAATTTTACAAAAATGTATATCATAGTGCAATTTTCTTAAAAAATTTCGCCTGCGGTGCTATGCTACCGTTGATATTTACGATTTTAGTTTAATTCGACCCAAAAATTGCATTTTAAATCTGAGTACCCCTCCCTAGATTTAATACCAAATCCGCGTTTTTAGTTACTACGTTCTGTTTGCATATTTGATATGTTCCTCATACAAGCTATGCTTTTATTCTAGTTTTTTTTTCGTATCGAAACCGCCCTCCCTTTTCAAATGGCTGGGACTGCCACTGTTTCACCCCCTAGAAAAACGTTTTTCTGCGACACTGTATTCAATCTCAAATATCAATTACAAAGCACATTAATGTAACATTTAAAAAATTCTTTCAAGAAATAAAGATTTCAAACTTTCCTATTTATTATCCGAATTTTTAAAATATTACATGGGGGTGTGTATATATAGCCCGCCGGATCCTGTAACATATTTCATCCAAAATTGTGTGTTGTATTAAGTATAACAGTTGTTGATTTAAATAGTATCTTTACTTTCCAGTAAGTATTACTTGGCGGGTTAAGGATAAATAATAAAAAAAACTTAATTTGAAGTAAAAATGTCACCATATCCAGGCATGTTGGCGAGGGGGGGGGTAACCCCAAAACCTCACCGCTTGGTGCGCCACTGAATAACTTATGGCTGCATTGAGAAGAGCCTGAATATCCATTCAAGTAGTTGTCTATTTGTTCCAACCTCTCACTAATATTGAGAACTATCCAAACGAAGTTCTGCTCGTAACGACATGTATCATCTCACCGGCTCTGCTTCCAGTTTATCGAGCCGTTGGCGGCCCCATGATTTTACCTGTACTTTATTTAAGAAATGAAGAAACCTATGGAACTTTCCAACATAATTTCCTGCCGGTAAAAGTTTTTGCGCATCACCGTAGATTTAATAATAAGACACTTTGAATATAAATTCGCTCTTAACTTTATTTAAAATTTTCGCTTTACCACGTTCTGCCTTTTGAACTATTTGCTCAGAATATAAAAAGTTCTAGAGAACGAATTTGTGCTTGTCCATTAATTAAATTAAATTTTTCTTGTTCAAAACTTGAACAAAAAATCGCACTAAATGATAATTTTTAGAGAAAATAATTACTTTTAACTTAACTAACCAACGGTATAAAGTCACTGACTTAAAAAAACGGATTTTTTTGAAAAATTGTGAATCTATAACGGTGGTATTTACTAAAAGGGTTTAGTCTAAGTGAAAGTGAAAGTTTAAGTGAAATTTTTGGTTTTAATCATTTTAAACCAACTTTCGTTGAGTTTTGGATATAGTTTGATTAATAAAAAGAATTTTAACAAATTTCTTTATTGAATAATTATCTTAACACAATCTTTTGTTGGATTCAAGAAGAAAGTTTCACTTTAGAAGAAAAGAAAATTAAAAATTTTTAAATTGTTTAAATTGTAAACACTCTGTACTCTAATTTAAATTTACCCTTGTTAATTAATTTTTCCAATAAATACTTTATGTCACACAACGATTTAGATGGGTAATAATAAAATAAGGAGTAGATTAATTTTGTATTTAATTAAAAGGTGTTTTTATTTATGAAATGTAATAAAAATCCTTTGTCACTGTGGAAATGTCAGTTCCAAAATATTAGCTGCGTGCAAATCACAAATAACGAGTTCGGATCTCTTACCTCTGCTTGTACCTTTGCATGCACCAACCTCTACTGATGAAAGCTACCGCTTTGAAATAAGTGGGCTTTGAGTAAGGAAAGTTTTCTTGACTGAGCTTTTAGATAACCTGAATGTTTTAATTTCAGTTTTTAAATAAATTAATATAGTTGTTTTGGGTTTTTTTGTTTGGTATATTTTTCGTGCATAATCAGTGACCTTCACTTATATTTGTTTTGCCTCGTAGTGCCTTCATAAATATATTTTTTGTCTGAAAACGGGTTCAAAATATGGCGTTTTCCTGGACAAAATGGGAGTTGTTTTATTGGTTAATGAACAACTTGGGATATTAAATAAGGTAAATTAATCCTAGTAAAAACAGTTGCTTAAGAAAATTAGAAACGAACTTATTACCAGTTGCCACAAAACAATCCTTTCTGGGGGCTAAAAATCATCAACTTTCTAAACTCAAACACAGATAATGAATGTGGGGGGTACTATTTTAGATCTTAATAAATCCCAATGTAAAAGTCCAAGACGGCAAAATTTTTTAAATAATATGTATTTTTTAACACATGCAAACGGCTATTCAACAAAGCAAAACGAGAAATGTCCCAACGCAAGTAATAAGGGAAAACAGGACAAGGAGGAAATAAGATCCAACGCATTTTTACCCTGCATAACTAGCACCAATGATAGAATTTGTTAAATCTTAAATAAATACAAACCTAAAACCATTTACAAACCAACTAGAAAACCTAAAGCTTACTTTCGATCAGCAAAAGTAAAAAGGATGATATATCCTCGTCAGGAATAAACAGAATACCTTTCTCTCGAGGGAAGGTTTACATTAGGCAAACTAAGAGGTCTATTAACACCAGAATAAAGAAACACAAGGCACACAAAAATCAGCGGTACCAGAAAGTACTCTCAAAATGAACCGGCACATAACCACACTAGGCTTTATCTTGAAGCCATAGAAATCTATAAACACAAAGAAAATTTGAATAGATCAGAAGAACCGCTAAAAATTAACCGCATCTGGATACCAGTCGTAGAAGATACACAAACTCTCCACTATATCTAACAGAAGGATAAGACACGCCGACTGATTCCGATTTCGACCAATGAGGTACCATCCGTTCCATAAATATGAGCTGAGCTGAGGAGCAGAACAAATCATCAGATCTCCTGAAGATGCCGAGCACTCGAATAGGCGAAACGTCGAGAAGACAAACTTCTACAGAACGACGGCCCAACAGCCCGAAAGAAAACACACTATTTCTAAGTTGTTTATTTTTTCTGAGAGCTCCGCAGAAATTCGCTTTCTTGACTAAAATTCGATTAGTAGATAACGCACAGCCGAATTTAAATTTGTATGGGGCGAATTTATTCAGGGGCGTGTTTTATCTCGGTTTTTCTTTTACGAACTACCATTTAGATGAAAGTAACTTTCCGCACTGAAGTTAGATTTCGGCGTGCTGATGGAATAGTTTATAAGGCTAGACAATGGTGCGCAAAAGTTGTGTGTTTGAGATGGATGCTTTGATAGGATTTCATATAAAATAAAACTTTGGTCTTTGGAGGCGTGCGGTATTTGTAATGTAATATAAAAAACGATTTAGCAGGTCATTCAAGCAACCCCCCTCCCCAAAGATATTCGAATTTTGATATACTTATAATTTTGAACCAATTTCGAACTAACTTTGAACCACTTTTAAAAATTTTGAACCTCCTTCCTAGTTTTTGCGAGGTAAAGCCGGACGTCAAGCTACACCACATAATTTTAAATTTCGAACTCCTAATATAACCAAAAAATTGCGAAAAATCTACTAGGAACCTTGCTTTTTTTCAAAATATGGTGAGGGTGCAGGTTGACGTTAAGCCAAAAAAATTTTAGCCACCCTAATTTCTGTGATTTTTTATATTTATTCAAAATAAAGACGACTAGAAATCACGTAAAGGCGCATTTACACAGACAAACTTTCCTTTGATGTTGAAATGCCGACAAACATTTACACGAGCCTCTTGAGCAAAATGTTCAAAGAAATGTTCGAGCAAAATCTCGTACAAAAAATACACGTAAATTTTGGAGAGAATGTTGAGCAAAATTTATTTGAAGAATTGGGGGTATAAAAATTTCTTTACAAATTTAAATTTTATAGTTTTATGGGAATTCATTGAACTTAACTGAAAATAGAAAGACTAAGTTTTAAAACAAGGTATTTTAATTAAGTGCTTTCCGTCGGAAAAACGATATGATGTCGAAATTCACGTTTTACCTCATAAGCAACTTCGATTGATTTGATTTTTATAGGGGATATGCCAGTATACCATAATTGGCACTTATTTGTTGCTGATGCTGGGTTAGGAGAAGGTAAAAACCGTAGACTAGTGAGAGGAGGTTTTGGTCAAATGAACATTGTCACACAAAATTACATGACAACAAACAAGGGTCAACGCAGTTTTTTTATGAAAGTTTTAGAACAAATCTTTCCATAAAGAAAGGGCTCTCCGACGCAAAACAAAGAAATTCGTTTTATTTTATTGACGCGTAGAACTTGCGTTTCCGATTTTTTAAATATTGAAATTTTTGGCGATTTTTACAAGCTTTTATTTATGTATGTTTGTATGTTCGGCTCAAATCTTGCAACTCAAATTTGGTATTCAATTTCAGTTTTCGGTGTGTATTTATAGTTGCGGCGACAATACAATAATATGGTATTATTAGGCACCCCCTCCCGCTAATGAGGGAAGTGGAGGAAGAAAAAGATTTATTTTGTTCGATTTCAATCAAAATTGGCATACAGGGGTTTTTAGGGAAGAGAATTATCGAAAGGATGGATTTATGATAGTCTAAAAATTAAAAAATTATTTTAAATAAAAAGAAGCTTTTATAAAATATAAAGTGCACTAAACTAAAACTAAAAATGTCCTTCCATATATCAGAGAAACGTAGAGTAGTTTGGGTCGAGTTGGGTTGGATTTACTTCACAAAAAATTGAACTTACAATACCAGATAAAGAATTCTTTATATTTACACGTCGTAGTTGTGGTGAGAGTATTTTGTGTAATCATGGTATTTATTGTCTTTTTGATACGTTAGTTATAAACGCCTTACCGCCTTTTTCGAATTTAGGAAAAAAACCCTTGGAAATAAAAAAACTCGTAAGAAAGTCCCAAAAAAACCCCCGGGCAAAAAAATCCGGGAAAAACCCTGAGAAAAAAATATTATAAGTAACCCTAATCCATGTGACAAAACTGATAGCCAATAATAATGTTTCGCTTGCCGTCGGCTTTTTTTCACAAAAATTTAACATAAAAGTTGGTGTTCCATTTTTTTAAAGAATTGAGATCACTGATCACTGATGTGAAATTTTATTTATTCTCATCTTTAAAAATATGTTTCCAAAACAGATAGCAATAATTTGCTCAAAAATTTACCCGAACAAAATGTTCAAAGAAAAGCTCACAAAAATGTTCGCGCAAAAAATTTTAAATCTTTTGCACGAGCTTTTGTTTGAGCATGTTCGTCTGTGTAATTGCGCCTTAAGAAAAACTATTTCCATTTTTGTTGAGCTTTTGGTACCTAAAGGCGCAATTACACAGGCAAACATGCTCAAACAAAAGCTCGTGCAAAAGATCTCAAATTTTTTGCGTGAACATTTTTGTGAGCTTTTCTTTGAACATTTTGTTCGGGTAAATTTTTGAGCAAATTATTGCTATCTGTTTCGGAAACATATTTTTAAAGATGAGAATAAATAAAATTTCTTATCAGTGATCAGTGATCTCAATTCTTTAAAAAAATGGAACACCAAATTTTATTTTAAATTTTTGTGAAAAAAAGCCGACGGCAAGTGAAACATTATTCTTGGCTATCAGTTTTGTCACATGGATTAGGGTTACTTATAATATTTTTTTCTTAGGGTTTTTCCCAGATTTTTTTGCCCGGGGGTTTTTTTGGGATTTTCTTGAGAGTTTTTTTTATTTTCAAGGGTTTCAGGATAATTTTTCTTTTCCAAAAAATATCGGCAAAAAACTCAAAAATTGCACTTTTAAGCGGTAATCCGCGCCTTACGACTATGAGGAGTGGTGGGGAGGGGATTTTTTTTAAACATATTTTTGTAACTGTAGTTTATCATTAGCTTTGATTGTTTTTTTTAATTACTCACACCAGATTTACCTAGTTAGTTTAAGGCCCCAAGGGTTGCTTAAAAAAGCAAAAGGTTCATGAAAATGCTGAAGATAGATATTTACTGTCAATTTAATGTAATAATCAAGGTCGATTACTGACACTGAACAAACAATACGCAAAGGGACAACATTCCGATTCAAAAGTCTAGTCTATTACTGCTAAATTATATTTTTTAGACAAGGGTCGGGATCGTAGGATTGTAAAAGTGGGTAATAAACGGGTATTATTTAGACCGAACGTGCTTTTGTTCATATATTTGAGATTTAATAAAATGTATATAGGTTTTCTCATTTGACTTAATTATTATTGTATTGTGTTTTAAACTAGGAAGTCAAATAAACAGCTATTCTTTTAAACATAAATTTTTATCATTACATTTTACAGGCAACAGCAATAAATAAGTGCCAGTTATTATTTTTTATGATTCTCGGTTTTTTTTACAACCCCAAAAAAGTTACAAGTATACTGGCATATCCCCTATAAAAATCAGATCAATCGAAGTTGCTTATGAGGTAAAACGTGAATTTCGACATCAAATCGTTTTTCCGTCGGAAAGCACTTAATTAAAAATACCTTGTTTTAAAACTTAGTCTTTCTATTTTCAGTTAAGTTCAATGAATTCCCATAAAACTATAAAATTTAAATTTGTAAGAAATTTCTATTACCAACATTTCTTCTAAAATTCTCTCCAAAATTTCCGTGAGTCTTTTTGTACGAGATTTTGCTGGAACTTTTCTTTGAACATTTTGCTCAAGAGGCTCGTGTAAATGTTTGTCGGCATTTCAACATCAAAGGAAAGTTTGTCTGTGTAAATGCGCCTATGTGCATGTGTAAAGCACCTGATTTTGCACGCCCCACTATATTTTTACTAGTGAACTTTTCGAAATTCTTTTTGATGATATTAGGAGTTCAAAATTAGTTCTTAATTTTTGATACTTGCTTTTCATTTTTCTCCACGCTTTAAATGAGGGGATGTAGCTTGACGCCCGGCTGCATCCCCCATTTTGAATATAAAAAAAAACAGGGAGGAGTGTGGTTCAAAATTAGTTCGAAATTATAAGCATATCAAAACTCGAATATCTTTCGGGGGGGGGGGGCTTGACTGACCTGATTTAGCGCATCTAAAGTCTGTTCATAAAGAAGACACAGTAATAAAAATGCAAATTTGGATAAATTTTGTACTGAGTGAGCAATCACTTTTTCTTCTCTTTTAAAAATTTTCTAATGTACCTCAGGTAAAAATCCTTTATTTTTATATACCTCAACCTGTTCGACCGGAGAATACCATAGAACCCAAAACCGAGAAAAATAGAAGGCAAGCGATAAACTTCTCATTTTAAGTACCGTGGTATACAGACCGCTTCAAGCTATTGCGAACATAGGGCGGAAGAAGTCTAATTTGCCAGTGTACGTACATGCAGAGACACCGCACGCCTATCAGTGAAGCAACCAATGCTCAGGCTTGCGATCACCACTTGCATGACTTTCCTTTGGTATTTAGTACGCCTCTAACCACGGTGCTGTGTGGAGCGTAGTCAATGAAACCGGAATGTGGTCAATAAATACGCAAATTTTTATAACGTAATTTTCTTATTTTTTTGTCACTGATATATAAGAGCGTTTTATTGTCAACTGCTCTGATTTATCAGTGACGACGTGTTACAATGAAAATAATAAGGAGAAACAAAATAAAAGCAAGTTCTCAAAATAAAATAATACATTCTAAAAACCAAAAAGATTCTCCCAGTCAAAAAAAAATTAAAGCAAATGTTCGAAAAGTCCTCCTTGCTCGGAAAGACAATATCCGAGCCAACTATAAAAACCCCTTCTAACGTTTCCAAGCATGTTAGGGGTGATAATTTGAAAAGCTTCTTCAAAAACAGATAGAAGTCATTAGGGGCAAGATCGGGAGATCGAGCTGACCATAAAATAGTTCCCCGTGTACTTATAACCCGATTAGGAAATACATTATCAAGATATTCCCTAACAAGGCCAACATTGTGAGCGGAACAACCATCTTGTTGAAACCATGTTTCACCAAATCTTACACCTAACAACTGCCTAGCAGTTGGAATAATGTGCTGCTGAAGTAGATCCAAGTATCTAGGACCATTCAAATTGCAATTGCCGTTAATAAAAAATGGCCCAATTACGTGTTCCCCTATAATACCCCCCCCCCAAACATTTAGTTTTTGGGGATACTGTGTCAAAATACAAATTCAAATTTTCCCTCGACCAATATCGAACGTATGTTGGGGTATGACTATTTGACCATTTGACCATCTGCACTTTTTCGGCAACTTCGTAGACATCCATTTTTGGTTTTAAAAATGTATTATTTCAATTAAGAACTTACCCATCTGTTTCTCGAGCAAGGCAGAAATAAAACAAAATAATAGAAACAAAATGAATTTCCAAAAGATAACACTGCAGCGTGCTTCGAATCCACCTCGGTCGTACGGCACGGAGAGTAAATTGGACTTGATTCCCCCTATGTTCGCAGTAGCTGGAAGTGGTCTGTATAGGTATTAGTGAAGAAAATAGTAAATATGTGAAAAGTTCTATGAAATTTAATAAAGCAAATTACTCTATTAGAAACAATTTATAAATTAAATAATAAAAATACACTTTAGGAATAAAAGTAATATTATAATATATATACAAAAACGGATTGGCGTTTTAACTATAATTAATAAGCACACCTAAAATCAAATTAAGGCTAAACAAATGGTTGGTACATAAAAAAGATGTTACAGTTGTCAATTATTATAACTACAAAAATAATTAAAATGAAATGAAGGGAGATACGTTTCTTTAAAACCAGTCAAAAACAAAATAGAAATAAATTACTCAGATTCAGAAGAACAGTAAATGTTCTCATCATCACTCTCATTTTCTTCCAAAGAAATAATTAACGGTTCCACAGTTTCTTCGATTAAACAATCAAGTTTCCACATTTTTTCTTCTACTTTTAAAATATGTTGTACACATTTATGCCAATTATTTGGAGGTATTTTTTTAACTGATTCTTGAAAAAGCACCTTCACGTCCTTTTATTTATAGGTAGTATTATTCCTTGCTAGATAGCCTTTCATTTGAGCCCATACTAATTCTATTAAATTAAGTTCCCAGTGGTAAGGCGGCAGTCTTAATAATGTTATGTTTCATTTTTCAGCGATATCATTGACGACTTTCTTATTGAATTTTTCTTTGTGGCTATTTACCAATGAAAGTAGTTCTTTTTTTACCATATCTGCCTCATAATTTATGTTTTTTTTTGGTAAGCCACTTACAAATATCAGCTTTTCTCCATGCTGTTGTTGGTACTTTTTTAAGGTTTCTGGAATGATAACTGGCGTTGTCCATTACTATTACTGAACCAGGTCTAACATTTGCTGAAAGTATTCTTCAAATGTACCGCCATTCATGTTCTCGTGATAATCGCCAGTATGGTTTCACGGAAAGAACAAAAGACCTCCTTTTACAAACCCTTTCTCATTGCCAATATGGACAATTATCAAACGTTTTCCCTTTCCTGACGGCGGCTTTATCCCTGTCGACCAACCTTCCATGAATGCCTGTCGGGCACTTTTCACATTTTTGTCTTGCCAGTGTTTGCCAACATTGTCACCTTCATTTACACAAGTTTCATCAAGAAAATATATATTTTTGCCCTCCCTTCGACATTGCCTAATTTGCCTTAAATATTTTCTTCTCCAGCAAACTTAGCCATTCTAGTTGATTTTATCACACGAAGTAAACAAGCAACCAAACTATTTCTGATTTAAGCAGTGTTGTCATATTTTTCTCTAATTTAAAGTGCCACAATTTTTGTGACAGGAGAAGCGGCGGCCAAGCAGAAAGGGTTTTTAACACTCGACTAAAGGATCCTGATTTTTGCTAAAGATCGCGAGTACAAGACTCGTGTCGATTACATCGTTTTTTAATTATTAATAGCTTTTACAAATTGACCAAACATTTCGATAAATGATTCAATGTAAAATGATAAATTCACACAAAAATATAACCTAAAAATTACTCTGACATTTTCGGTCCGATCGGTCATGGCCTGCTTGAAAGTTTCTTGTTTGTATCAATTTGATTTTGCGGCGTAGCCAGCTGTAGCAATAGTAGATGAAAAGAAGTTGTCGATAAATATTTGTCTAGAGGCACTAAATCCCCAGAGACCTTTTTTCTGTTCAAAAGCTGGTCAACAAAATAGATTACCAATTGTTTCACACCCTGTTAACCATTTATATTGTTTTTAATGTTTTTCATAGGTGGTTTTGCTGTTTTCCTTTAGTAATTGCCTTGATCTGGCGCCAATTCCTCTTCGAGCCCGCAAGCGGACACACGGGATCTCCTGCTACTCTTATTTACGTCAGATGTTTGTTCAGCCGATTGCGCCCAGTCAGCATCCCTGTCAGCAGTCCAATGTCCTTTCGGGTCTTGCCCAAGAGCCATTTAGCTCTGACTACATTAGAACCATCCACGAATAGCTTGAACTGTCTACACTTTGACTCTTGCCTCCAGGACGTCTTCAGTTCATTGTTGGCCCATTTGTTGAGTTCACTCTGTACCTGTTTCCTTGTTATTCCCAGAAGAGGTTCCGGTCAAATGTATTGGGTTTCGGCCCCTAGTCTGGCAAGTTCGTCCGCTTTCTCGTTCCCTGGTATTCCCTCATGACCTGGGACCCACATCAGTGTCACCCTTCTGTCTTGAGGCAGTGTCTGCAGTGCTTCAGCGCACTCCTCCATCAGACTACTGGCAAGTTTGGGTGCACTTAGAGCCTTGAGGGCAGCCTAGCTGTCGGAGCATATGTATGTGTCCCTCCTGTCATATCTGACCTCGGGTAGGGTTGCTGCCATAATAATGGCATACACCTCCGCCTGAAACACCGTAGCGTGTTCTCCAAGTGGATAAATCTTCTGAACTTCTAGGCTTTCCGCATACACTCCTGCGTCTGTTGTCTGCCTGGCTGACAGTTTAGAGCCATCCGTCTTTGCCACTCATTCCGTTGTGGTATTGTGACCTTGTACTTTTTATCATGGTTTAAGCGGTGCTTTCACTGGCAGTCTTAGGAGGGGCAACTCTTTCGTCGCCAGTCCATCGACCGCTAGATGGCCCTCTCTTTCCTCCCTGTCCTTCCACAGTCCCTGGTCCCTTAATCGCAGGTGCGTCGCCATCGCCTCCTTCTTGATCCAGGTTGGAAGCGAGGGAAGACCCAAGATTGTTTCCAGGGCGTAAATGGGGATCGTCCTCATTGCGGCGGTCATCCCTCTGCAGAAGAGCCCTTGCAGGCTCGTAAGTTTTTGGATATGGTCAGCTTCTCTACAGCGGGCCACCAGACCACTGATCCATATTGGATCCTTGGTCTTATGATGGCCGTGTATATCCAGTGTAGGATCCTCGGGCTAATGCCCCAGATTCGACCGACCACTCGGCGCAGCTGCCACAATGTTGCCTGGACTTCAGTCATTCAATATGCTCGCTCCACACGGGTCCCTTGTCCAGCGTCACCCCCAAATACTTAAGTTGTGATACCAAAGTTAGGGGTCCGCCATACATTATGGAAGCTCTGAATCCCTCTAGTTTCCTCTGTCTCTCGGTCTTTTCAGGATTCACTGAAAAACCATCCTGCCTGCACCAGTCTTCTATGATTGATGGTTTGCATTCTTTCGCAGACTGTGACTAGAAAGCGGCCGTTCACTCTCACTACACCGTCGTCCGCATATGCTTGTGCGTCGATTTTTTAGTTAGTTTTAGAAATATTTAGGGATTCTTTTTAAAGCATTTTTCAAATTTTCAGTAATTAAATAAAAAAATAATTTAGCAAAAAAATAAGGATTGAAGGCCCACTTATTTTCTAAAGCTAAAATATCCATTTTTGACGCAAAACGCATTGGTAAATGTAGTGTGTGAAAAACTTTGAAAAGTCACTTTAATGTTATAGTACGAGATCTGGCTGCAAATTTTTTGACCGATCGCGTAATCACCAAAAATATTTAAAAAGTTGAAGATTAGTACTCACCATTCCCAGAAAGCTTATGGCGCCAGTCGGCATTTGGCCGGAAATGTCAAAAAAAAATTGATTTTGACCCATGTTTTTGACATTTTTGCTTTTTGGGTGTAACCAAAAAATACTTGTGTTGCCACGTAGGCGATACCAAAAATGCAATGGTGTCATCCCGCATCCGGCCGCGTTGCCGCGGCACCATAGCCGGAAGGGGTGCTTCTTTTAGGCAAAATCGACCCATAACGTAACCACTTGATTAAGTTGTCAAATTAAAGGTATTAATTTCCTCGATACGAATATCAAATGGTGCCACTCCAAATCTGGCCGGAAATGCCTGGCATCAATGATTTTATATTCAAAACTCGCGGGCCGTTTACTATAGAGGCGAGTTAGTTGTTGCTATATATCTTCGAGAAAAACATTGGTAGCAACAATTTTTTTAAAGGATGCTAGGAATACCAACCTATTAAGGTTCCCTAATAAGCTCTCAAAAATCCGGTACCAACACTGCCATATTGAAAAAATGGCGGAAATATGTAATTTCTTGGATTTGTCTAGAGCTTTTTACTAATTATCTCGAAAACGGTTTGGTCCATAAAAAAACTTATGAGGTCAAACTAAAAGCGTATAAAAATATATTTCAAACAGTTTAGTAACTTTTACACTCAGACCACCAGTGGCGGAGATAGAATAATAATAAGAGTTGAAAAAATAACTAGTTTTTTTCCCTCTCTAAAATATGACATATTACATGTTAATTTATAAAAAACAGTGGCGCACTTGAAGTTTCTTAAAATAATTTTCTAAACAACAACTTTCGTTTTTCAAAACAATCATAATGTCCTTAATATGAGTTTTTTAATTTTATATTTTATGTTTAGTTATTAACATGTTGTCTCTAATTGCCCTAAGTTATCCACAATTAGCTTTAGGAGGTGGAGGTGGATACTAATTATTTAAAAATGACAAATGACCACACACATAGGGGGTCCATAAAATGATCAAAAATATAATAAATATAAAAGTTGAAATTTAATTTTGCCGAAAGGAAATTGATCGAACAATAATTAAATCGAATCGTAAAATGATCGAAAATACCAAGCTCAAAAATAATTCTGTCAAACCCTAAAACAAATTTTTAATGTAAAATAACCGAAAATATAAAATAAAAACAATTTTAATAAACCCTTCCTCCGAAGGGCTGAATTATAGGATTTATTTGATTTTTTACTAAACTAATATGATACCAAGTAACAATTTAAACATAGGACCGCAAAAGTCAAACCGTAACGTAATCGAATCGAATTTTTGTCGAATGTAAAATAAGCGAAAATAAAAAAAAACAATATTTTGATCGAACCGTAAAAAATGAAATAAAATCGTCACGAAAGAGACCTAAAATAAATTGAACGAACTGTTATTTGATCGGAACGCAGAAAGGTTGCCTAAGGCGGGGTCTACAAGGAAACGAGGTTGCAGAATTGCCAAACTGTAAGGCAAATACTTAGTTGAGTTCAGATTTGTACCCTGTGACCCTACCCTGAAACCCGAATACCTGCTGTACCCTTGGAGAATTGTGCTTCACATTTATATTGAATTTATTTATTTTCGTTTAATTTACGTTTCGACTTTTTTACGGTTTAATAATTTTTTTTATTTTATATTTTCGGTTATTTCACATTTATTTTTTTTTTGGATTTGACGAAATTATTTTTAAGGTTGGTATTTTCGATCATTTTACGATTCGATTAAATTCTTGTTCGATCAATTTCCTTTCGGCAAAATTAAATTTCAGCGTTTATATTTGTTATATTTTTGCTCATTTTATGGCCCCCTATTCGTAAATATACGATGCGACCATGTAATATGCGACTGTGTAGGTACGTTTTCTATTTTTGTACAAAACCGCTACTAGTAGATTTGGTAATCGGATAATTTTTTATTAAGTTTTTCGATTACTAATTACTAAAATAGTAGCAATGAAAAGAAAATAGCCAAGTATACAGGCTCATCGAGAACTACTCGTTCGATAAAATTTGGTAAACAGTTTGTTTATGTTTAAGCTGTCGGATGTGGTCATTTGTCATTTATAAATAATTAGTATCCACCTCCACCTCCTAGAAGCCGAGAAAGGGGAATGGGCTAATTAAATATATTTTAAAGCTAATTGTGGATAACTTAGGGCAATTAGAGACAACATGTTAATCACTAAACATAAAATATAAAATTAAAAACTCATATTAAGAACATTAGGTATGTTCGTTTTGAAAAACGAAAATTGTTGTTTAAAAAATTATTTTAAGAAACTTCAAGTGCGCCACTGTTTTTTTTAGAGAGAGAAAAAAAACTAGTTATTTTTATTTTCAAAAGAAGGAAAAACACATATTTAAAGAAAAAATATTTTATCTCCGCCACTGGTGCTGTGAGCCTAAAACTTTTTACACTGTTTGGGAGACCATTTTATACGCTTTTAGTTTGATACCATAAGTTTTTTCGTGGACTGAACAGAAAATTACCTATTTCCGCCATTTTTTAAATATGGTGGTGTTGGTACCAGTCGGATTTTTAAGGACTTATTAGAGAATATTAAGGTTGATATTCTTAATACTCTTATGAAAACAAGTTGTTGCTGTTAATGTTTTTCTCGAAGATATATAGCAATAACTAACTCGCCTCTATAGTAAACGGCCCGCGAGTTTTGAGTATAAAATCATTGGTGCCGGGCACTTCCGGCCAGGTTACGCCCAAAAAGAAAAAATGGGTGAAAAACAATTTTTTTTTGACATTTCCGGCCAAATGCCGACTGGCACCATAAGCTTTCTGGGAATGGTGAGTACTAATCTTCAACTTTTTAAATATTTTGAGTGGATACGCGATCGGTCAAAAAATTTACAGCCGGATCTCGTACTATTATAAATTAACTGTATTTTATCTAGCTACGTATTTTAGAATTATTATTAAATGATGTTTGGAAATTAGTCCGGTTGTGTTTGCAGACATGGAAGTCATGATTTCAAATCAATTATATTAATAAAAATATTATTCAGAGGGCAATTTTGTCGTAGTCGCTTGTGCGAAACTGTAGTCGCAGGCAACGTCAGCACAGCTCAAAAAATCTGCGCTAAATTGGTGCAAAAGCGAGTTGCTAGAACGCTTATAACGGGTGTCGCATAAGTTTTGGCACAAAGTTCAAGGAGCTCAGAAGAAATTCCTAAGTTACTTACCAAGTTGGCTTTGGTAACAAAAGTTTCCTTTTTTCCTAGGTTTCAATTTGACATATCTTTGTTTTAAGTCAGTTTGTAAAAAATGTCTTACAAATTGGAAATAAGCAAATCTATTTATAATTTGGTTGGGCAAATGCCCAAAGCTGAAATAGTGCGAATCTTTCAACACCAAGATATATCCAGGAGAACCATTTATCGAACCATATTGGAATGCGAACAGGGTATTCCTTGTATGAACCTCCCAAAAAGTGGAAGACCAAGGATTTTCACACCCCCCCCCCCCCCTCAGTGCAACAGAGTGGTAATGTTGGCTAAAAACAAGGTCGGGGTGTGTGTAAGGAAGCTAGCGAGAAGAAAACAAACTTCAAAAAGTAGTATTTTGACCAGAAATGGTCAAAAATACCGCAAAAGGCAAAAATGTCCAAAATACACCCGTAATCAGCTTGCCCGGATACCTCGATGTTGTCGTTCTCTTCGACGAGTTAATTTTGCGAACAACGAATCTATCATAATGGATGATGAAAAGTACGTATCTTTTGAAAAAGCAGAAATTCCAGGCAATCAAAGATTTTACACCGATAATATAGAGGAGACTCCGGACAATGTAAGATTCAAAGAAAAAGCCAAATTCGCCAACAAAATTTTAATGTGGTATGCAATTTCCGAAAGAGGTATAGCAAGACCATATATAGGACATGTACGGGGCGAAGCATTAAGTAGCAGTGGTTATATTGATAACTGCCTAGTGAAACTTAATGAGGGAAATGCAAAATTGGCTTCAAGAAAAATAACAATCCTCCTAATTTGCCCCAGGCTCGCCCCATTGAAGACTTTTGGGCCCACTTGGCAAGGGAAGTGTACGCCGGAGGCTGGACTTCTCAAAATGAAGGCCAACTGCGCCGCAGAATTTTAATCAAGTGCAGAGAAATTAATATTGTCACCGCCCAGACCCTTATGAGAGGTGTCCGAACAAAGAAAATCAACTTATTATAATAACATATACAGTTTAAATAAAAGTTTGTTTTTCAAAAAGTATACGATTTTTTATTTTGTGCCCAAGCTTATGGGACACTCGTTACGCCGTTTTCACGCAACGTTAAGTCGCCTTCGGCAACGTTAAGGAGTCGACAAATTGTTCCTTGGGTTTGCTTCGTCTTTGTTTTTTTTGGAGTCCATGGTATCTGCCCTGTCGACTTTCCGCGGCAACAATTTTTCTATTATTTTACGACAAACCGGCTTGAGGGCTTAGAGGCGAAAACCGAAAATAAATAAAAAGAGTTTATGAAATATACGGAAGTCGGATCGGGAGTTTTTTTTAGAAAACTTAAATTGCAAATTTGATATTGTAAAACAACAAGTTTCGAGAGAAAATTAATGAATATTTCTGCTAAGACTTTTCTTTCTAGGAATTTTAAAAGAAAAAATTATATTGCGGGCAATTTTTTCTGGTCGTAGCAAAAATAGATGTAATTGAAAACAGCACCGGAACAGAGATCTCTTATTTAACGAGATGCGACAGTCGGCGTCGGCACCTTTGAAGTTGGGGTTCCCGTTTTTTGTGACCTTGATTTCGTATCCATCGCTGTAAATGAGTGTTAGAGCCGCTCCGATTGGCTCGTCAGATTTAGTCCATGAGCCGGAGCCGAAAAACCGGTTTAATTTTTTGATGCATTAATAATTAGTTAGCTATAGATTAAAAAAGCAAACGGATTTCTTGGAGAAGGGGAACAGAAAGATATGTGAAATAAATTTAAAGTAATTTTTTAAATTCGGTATATTATGTGTGTTATTCTTTAATGTAGCAGAAAAATATAACTTAGAAATACAAAAACAATCAAGGCTGAATTGTTTTACGTTTAATTAAGTCAAAAATTTCGACTGATTACCAAAATATTTACGGATTTATATTTTTAAGGGTACAGCAGAGTAATGGCGTTTCGACAGCTATGGTATTTATTGTGGCACAAAAATATGACTGACATTATTTACATTTAATAAAGTCAAAAATTTCAACTGATTACCAAAACATTGATGGATTTGAATTTTTCTTAGTATAGCATAATGGTGTCTTGAGAGCTATAGGTATTTAATGTGATAGAAAAATATAACTTGAAAACACAAAATGAGTAATCATGTCATAGTTCATAGTTCATAGTTCTTTATTGCCATGTTATTTATACATATAAAATACATATATATACAGGTATCGTCAGCCTAATTGAATATTATAAAGTTATAGATTAATAAAATAAATAGGTAACATATTAATATAAATATAAACATCCATTGGAAATTGTCATGGTATTGTGGATTTCTTTTTGAACAAAACAGAAAATTAAGCGTATAAGTTATAATTAAATTGTACAAGCAGATTTTTTTTTTTGCAATAGACAACGTACTAACATTTAAGTGTACAAAAAAAATATTTTTTATTTTGACACACAGGATTAAAATAAGATAGGAACAGCATTGTTACCTGATGAAAACAACATAGATTAAAATAGGTATAAAAAGGAACAAAATATCTGTACAAGCGATTTTCCTAAAATAAATCAACATAAAACATCAAAATGTAAATAAAACAATTCGTTTATACAGAATGACAAAATGGACATAGACACGTTTATGTATGAAAGAAAAAACAGAATTCAAATTAGAGTTTTACCTGGTTTTCTTGTTTAAAAACTCTTCAATGGAGTACGGTTCAATCTCACATATGTACTCAAAACAATGTTTTTTAAACGGTTTGATATTTAAAATGTTTTGAAACTTTTTTGGCAAATGATTGTACAACTTTAACGAGGTGTAGATGGGGCCTTTTTCTGTTGTTTGTAATCTATGATGTGGGTAGATGTATAGTTCATTTTGATTTCTTGTGTTGTATGTGTGGTTAGAGAGGTATTGTTTGAACATATCGGGATTTCTTTTTAAGAAAAGAAGGCACTCGAATATGTAGACGCCGACAACAGTTAAATATTTGTTTATTTTAAAAATACCACGACAGCTTTCTGATACTCCCATTTTAAACATTATTCTAATTAATCTCTTTTGAACCTTAAAAACATCTTTCAGATGACTGCTACTACCCCATAGTGTGACGCCGTACCTTATGTTTGAATAAAACATTCCGTAATATATTGATCTCATAGAATTAGTGTTTCCAAATGTCTTTACCAACACTCTAAAAGCGTAGCACGTTCGACTTAGTTTTTTACATAAGGTTTCGATATGAGCGTTATATGTTAGGTTAGTATCTAGTGTTATACCCAGTATTTTTGCAGTTTCTACAAACTTAATTTTGTCGTCCTTAAAGGTAAGTGTGTCGAGTTTAATAATATTAATATTTGAAAACAGCATTAACTTTGTTTTTTCCGCGTTTAGTACTAGTTGGTTTTTTTCTAGCCATTCATCAGTTTTTGTAAGTGTAGTTGTTAGTTTGTCTTGCAAGTCATCATGCTTACTTATTGGAACAATTGTATTTCCGTCATCCGCAAAGTTTACCATGACGTTTGTTTTTTCGTTTGTGTCTATTAGGTCATTGAGGTAGATAATAAAGAGAATAGGCCCCAATATGCTCCCTTGTGGAACGCCGGTAGTTATCGCCGCAGGCTCCGAAAGCACTGTGTTGTTGTCTCTACTTATAATGGTCCGCTGATATCGTTCAGTAAGATATGAATGAAACAGATACTGTGGAACACCTCTGACCCCATACGCGTTTAGTTTCATTATAAGTATTTTGTGATTAATGGTGTCGAAAGCTTTCGAAAGGTCTAGCAGCACACCACAGGCAGCAGATTTTGATTCCAAAAAAATTTCGATACTGTAAAATTAATAAAAATGCACATAGCAGGTTTTAGAGTACCTATACTTACCGTTTTGTATCTCTAGGAAGTTCTTGACACACAGCCGCGATAAGCACACCAAGTGCCCGGCATGATTCAAAATACTGATAAATAAATCAAAACCAAAATGTGGCAAGAACGATGTCAAAAAAAGAAAAACTCCAACGAATAAGCGCACACCAACAACATGCGAAAATCTCTGGGCCTTTTCGGACCAATAAATCAACGAGCGGGTCAAGAGGTTTTGAAGCTTAGACCCGCAGTACCGATCAAGCGCATAAAAAAACGGCTTGCTGACTGTCGCATCTCGAAAATAAATAGTAACGTCTGGCGATTTAAAGCTTGTTTTTAGTTATTTTAATGGGAGTTTGATGCGGTTTTTTTTTAAATTAATTATTATAACTCGGAGAATAGCTCATCATTAATTGAATTCAAAATTAAGGGTCAAAATCTGTAAAATATCCAATGATATAACAAAAATTACGTCTTAAATCGTTTCTAAGACCGCTTTCGCCTTCTTCAGGAGGCTGTGCGACCATAAGTGGGGCCTCAAAATTTTCCCTATGAAAAACACTCAAAAGTGCAGTAATTTTTTTTTGGGATTACAGGGGAATAGGGGTTCAAAAAAATAAAAAACAACACAAATTGTCTCTTAAATCGCTTCTAAGACCGTTTCCGCCTTCTTCCGAAGGCTGTGCGATCATCAGTGTGGCCTCAAAATTTTCCTTATGAAAAACACTCAAAAGTGCAATAAGCTCTGTTTGGGATTTCAGAGGAATAGGGGGTCAAAAAAATAAAAAGAATAACTGAAATTGCGTCTTAAATTGCTTCTACGGTCTTAGAAACTGTTTAAGACGCAATTTGTGTTATGTATGAAAAACAATCAAAAGTGCAGTAATTTTTTTTTGGGATTTCAGGGGAATAGGGGGTCAAAAAAATAAAAAAACAACACAAATTGTCTTTAAATCGCTTCTAAGACCGTTTCCGCCTCCTTCCGAAGGCTGTGCGACCATCAGTGTGGCATCAAAATTTTCCTTATGAAAAACACTCAAAAGTGCAATAAGTTCTGTTTGGGATTTCAGGGGAATAGAGGGTCAAAAAAATAAAAACAATAACCGCAATTGCGTCTTAAATCGCTTCTATGGTCTTAGAAACTATTTAAGACGCAATTTGTGTTATGTATAAAAAACAATCAAAAGTGCAGTAAATTTTTTTTGGGATTTCAGGGGAATAGGGGGTCAAAAAAATAAAAAACAACACAAATTTTCTCCTAAATCGCTTCTAAGACTGTTTCCGCCTTCTTCTGAAGGCTGTGCGACCATCAGTGGGGCCTCAAAATGTTCCTTATGAAAAACACTCAAAAGTGCAATAAGTTTTGTTTGGGATTTCAGGGGAATAGGGGGTCAAAAAAATTAAAAGAATACCAGAAATTGTCTTAAAGCGCTTCTACGGTCTTAGAAACAATTTAAGAGGCAATTTGTGGTATGTTTTTTATTTTTTTTGCCCCCTATTCCCCCAAAATCCCAAAAAAAAATATTGCACTTTTGAGTGTTTTTCATAAGAAAAATTTCGAGGTCACAATTATGGTCGCACAGCCTCAGGAAGAAGGAGGAAACGGTATTAGAAACAATCTAAGACGCAATTTTTGTTAAAATATTGGAATTTTTACGGATTTTAGCCTTTAATTTTAAATTCAATTAATGGTGAGCTATTCTCCGAGTTAATAATTAATTTTCAAAAAAAACCGCATCAAAATCCCATTAAAATAACTAAAAACAAGCTTTAAACCGCGAGACGTTACTATTTATCTGGTCCGCTATAAAGAGGCGGGGCCAAATTCGTTTCTGATTCCGATTCCGGTACTGTCTTCAATTACATAAAAATAGTATAGACCTCATTTGCAGGTGAGCTTTTATACCCCAATGAGCATTTTTAGAAACCTCTGGTGACAAAAATTTATATAATTATTATAAACAGGGTTCTGTTAATGCCCTAGGGTATTTAGAGGTTTCCTACAGGAATTGAGTTTGTACATTTGTTTTATTAAAGGTTCTAAATTGATAGTACCCTAAGGTAACATAAAACTGGCGTTAACAATATTTTCATGGACATCTTTATAAAAATTAAAGTCATCGGTAACAAATGTTATATAAATTGGTGTTAACAATGTTTCCTCCAACATATTTATAAAAATATTAGTCATCAGTGACAAAAGTTATATAAATTGGTTTTTGAAATCTTTCTGTTAATCCATCTATAAAACCATAAGTAACTATCAATTAAAGATATATAGATTGGTTTTTAAAATGTTGCTATGAACTCACTTATAGAAACTTAATTAACCGACAACAAAGAGATACTTATAAAAACTTGGGAACTCGCATACAATAATTATATAAATTGGTGCCTGTAATATTCTTATGAACTCATCCATAAACCTTTTTTGCCCATTCTTTCTATAATGTTTTTATTAATTTCTTTGTATAGTGGTTATAGTACCACTATTTTTACAAAAAAAAACAATTTTAATTCATAAAAAAATAAACAACATTTTTTAGGTTAATTTTGTGACATCAAAAGGCTCGTTTATGCGACTTTAAATGGTGCGTTTTTGCGACATCAAAAGGCGCGTTTTTGTGAGATACCATACCATCATTATCTGGTTTTAATTACATCAATCTGAGAGAGATAAGAGATCCAAATCTTCTTCAGATTGTTTTCGATGACAGATATCGGGATCGAATGCATTCTACACCCGATTCCGACCAGCGTTTCCCATGCGCAGTCACCCTGACTCAAAAAACTCATCACGTGGACCGACATGAACTTGTATAGGCAAATTTCGCTTAAACTCAGGGCCGTAGCCACACCTGCTTTGGTACCAGGGCATTACTGATTATTGTCAGGGCGACATTTTATTTGGAACTCAAATTATTATACATCAAGCACCTATGTATTTTTGGGAAAAAAAGCGTAACGTTATATTCTAGATTATCGCCGCGCAATGGAGGCGTCGGCGGCCGCGGTTCTGTTGCAATGTTGCCGACTCGTCGGATACTCCCCTTAATTTTCTGTCAGGGCAACATATTTGTCTGTCAGGGGAATAGGGGGTCAAAAAAATAAAAAACAACACAAATTGTCTCTTAAATCGCTTCTAAGACCGTTTCCGCCTTCTTCCGAAGGTTGTGCGACCATCAGTGTGGCCTCAAAATTTTTCTTATGAAAAACACTCAAAAGTGCAATAAGTTCTGTTTGGGATTTCAGGGGAATAGAGGGTCAAAAAAATAAAAACAATAACCGCAATTGCGTCTTAAATCGCTTCTACGGTCTTAGAAACTATTTAAGACGCAATTTGTGTTATGTATAAAAAACAATCAAAAGTGCAGTAAATTTTTTTTGGGATTTCAGGGGAATAGGGGGTCAAAAAAATAAAAAACAACACAAATTGTCTCTTAAATCGCTTCTAAGACTGTGTCCGCCTTCTTCTGAAGGCTGTGCGACCATCAGTGGGGCCTCAAAATGTTCCTTATGAAAAACACTCAAAAGTGCAATAAGTTTTGTTTGGGATTTCAGGGGAATAGGGGGTGAAAAAAATTAAAAGAATACCAGAAATTGTCTTAAAGCGCTTCTACGGTCTTAGAAACAATTTAAGAGGAAATTTGTGGTATGTTTTTTATTTTTTTGGCCCCCTATTCCCCCAAAATCCCAAAAAAAAATTATTGCGCTTTTGAGTGTTTTTCATAAGGAAAATTTTGACGTCACACTTATGGTCGCACAGCCTCAGGAAGAAGGCGGAAACGGTATTAGAAACAATTTAAGACGCAATTTTTGTTAAAATATTGGAATTTTTACGGATTTTAGCCTTTAATTTTAAATTCAATTAATGGTGAGCTATTCTCCGAGTTAATAATTAATTTTCAAAAAAAAACCGCATCAAAATCCCAATAAAATAACTAAAAACAAGCTTTAAACCGCGAGACGTTACTATTTATCTGGTCCGCTATAAACAGGCGGGGCCAAATTCGTTTCTGATTCCGATTCCGGTGCTGTCTTCAATTATATAAAAATAGTATAGACCTCATTTGAAGGTGAGCTTTTATACCCCAATGAGCATTTTTAGAAACCTCTGGTGACAAAAATTTATATAATTATTATAAACAGGGTTCTATTAATGCCCTAGGGTATTTAGAGGTTTCCTACAGGAATTGAGTTTGTACATTTGTTTTATTAAAGGTTCTAAATTGATAGTACCCTAAGGTAACATAAAACTGGCGTTAACAATATTTTCATGGACATCTTTATAAAAATTAAAGTCATCGGTAACAAATGTTATATAAATTGGTGTTAACAATGTTTCCTCCAACATATTTATAAAAATATTAGTCATCAGTGACAAAAGTTATATAAATTGGTTTTTGAAATCTTTCTGTTAATCCATCTATAAAACCATAGGTAACTATCAATTAAAGATATATAGATTAGTTTTTAAAATGTTGCTATCAACTCACTTATAAAAACTTAATTAACCGACAACAAAGAGATACTTATAAAAACTTGGGAACTCGCATACAATAATTATATAAATTGGTGCCTGTAATATTCTTATGAACTCATCCATAAACCTTTTTTGCCCACTCTTTCTATAATGTTTTTATTAATTTCTTTGTATAGTGGTTATAATACCACTATTTTTACAAAAAAAAACAATTTTAATTCATAAAAAAATAAACAAGATTTTTTAGGTTAATTTTGTGACATCAAAAGGCTCGTTTATGCGACTTTAAAAGGTGCGTTTTTGCGACATCAAAAGGCGCGTTTTTGCGAGATACCATACCATCATTATCTGGTTTTAATTACATCAATCTGAGAGAGATAAGAGATCCAAATCTTCTTGAGATTGTTTTCGACGACAGATATCGGGATCGAATGCATTCTACACCCGATTCCGACCAGCGTTTCCCATGCGCGGCCACCCTGACTCAAAACTCATCACGTGGACCGACATGAACTTGTATAGGCAAATCTCGCTTAAACTCAGGGCCGTAGCCACACCTGCTTTGGTACCAGGGCATTACTGATTATTGTCAGGGCGACATTTTATTTGCAACTCAAATTATTATACATCAAGCACACCTATGTATTTTTGGGAAAAAAAGCGTAACGTTATATTCTATATTCTCGCCGCGCAATGGAGGCGTCGGCGGCCGCGGTTCTGTTGCAGTGTTGCCGACTCGTCGGATACTTTCCTAAATTTTCTGTCAGGGCAAAATATTTGTCGGTCAGCGGAATAGGGGGTCAAAAAAATAAAAAATAACACAAATTGTCTCTTAAATCGCTTCTAAGACCGTTTCCGCCTTCTTCCGAAGGCTCTGCGATTATCAGAGTGGTCTCAAAATTTTTCTTATTAAAAACACTCAAAAGTGCAATAAGTTCTGTTTGGGATTTCAGGGGAATAGGGGGTCAAAAAAATAAAAATAATACCAGAAATTGCGTCTTAAATCGCTTCTACGGTCTTAGAAACGATTTAAGGCGCAATTTGTGTTATGGTTTTTATTTTTTTGACTCTCTATTCCCCTGAAATCCAAAAAAAAAATTATTGCACTTTTGAGTGTTTTTCATAAGGAAAATTTTAAGGCCCCACTTATGGTCGCACAGCCTTTGGAAGAAGGCGGAAACGGTCTTAGAAACGATTTAAGGCGCAATTTCTGTTACGTTTTTTATTTTTTGACCCCCTATTCCCCCAATCCCAAAAAAAAATTATTGCACTTTTGAGTGTTTTTCATAAGGAAAATTTTGAGGCCCCACTTATGGTCGCACAGCCTCAAGAAGAAGACGGAAACGGTATTAGAAACAATTTAAGACGCAATTTTTGTGAAAATATTGGATTTATTACGGATTTTAGCCTTTAATTTTAAATTCAATTAGTGGTGAGCTATTCTCCGCGTTATAATAATTAATTTTCAAAAAAAATCGCATCAAAATCCCCTTAAAATAACTAAAAACAAACTTTAAACCGCGAGACGTTACTATTAATCTGGTCCGCTGTAACGAGGCGGGGCCAAATTCGTTTCTGATTCCGATTCCGGTGCTGTCTTCAATTACATAAAAATAGTATAGACCTCATTTGAAGGTCACCTTTTATACAGAGGTCGACAGTTCTTGTCTTTAGGGTGCCGAAATAGCGTGTATTGAAAAAAAAGCGCAATGGCTAGCAAATAAGAGTGAAAGAAATAATAAACTTGAGAAACCGAGAAACAAAATTAAAAACCAGTAAAACAGTGATAATGAGTATTCTCTTCTTTTAGCTTCCTAGATTCCGCTAAATTAAATAAAACGCCAATTTATCCACAGACTTTTACTATCGATTGACGTTGCTCTTTCAATAAAACTGCGAAAAGTTTGAGCCTGATTACGCTAAGCAGTCTTGCGTTCTCACGAAACATTTTTTTGAAATAAATTGAAAACGAAATTCTACTTTTTAAAATGAACAATAAAAATTAAAACAACGTGCCATTCTTTCAAACTGCTACCCTCTATTCTTTCTACTTAGAACACTTTTTGTAAGTGTTCATGTCTTGTTTAACTTTAAAACGAATTTAATGCTGTTATTAAATTTAATAACAGAGGGGTGTTTATTTTTAATTCTGATTCTTGTACACACCTTTATTTTACAAAAATTGCCTAGGAAACAGGGCTTTTCTCCCCTCCTCAGATGTAGGGGAAAGTGGGGTAAGATAAGTTAAGGAAAACACTTCAATTTTTAATGAAATTTTTTTTTTCAAAGCGAAAATGAAAATTTAAAACAATAAATATATTTGCCACATTATTTGGATAGCACATAAAACAAAAAATAAAACCCTTTTTCTGAAAAAATAAAATAAAAACAAAAAACTGATACTCCAGCCATCTTACCCCATATATCGGGTAAGATGACGAACGTCTTGGGGTAAGATGACTTATACGCAAAAATCGCATAAAAATTCACCATCTTTAAAAGAGGAACACTCCTGCCACCAACAACAACAAGAGGAACATTGGATCCAATTTTCAATTGGAGGATCTGTATATACTTCGTTACAACCTGGAGAGAAATAGTGACTCTCATTAGCTTTTTTCTGATTAGCAGAATTAAGGCCACTTGTACCTGGTTTATCGTACTCACAGTTTGTGAGTGTTGACTAAACATTTTGGCTTTGGTCCATTTTGTTTTTCTTTAACTTATTTTTTTTCCCCTTTCATAACATTTTTTCCAATCTTTTTCTGCTTCTTCATTTATTCATCTTACCCCCGTCATCTTTCCCCCGATGCGTAAATAAATTTATTTCAATACTTCTAAATTAAGACAAAAACAATATCGATACATTCAAGCAGTTACTGTTAATGCCAGTACACTATCGGCATCATAAAAGTGGTACGTGATAAACATAGGTATTTTTTAAATTGTATGGTTAACTACCGGATTATATTTTGTGACAAACTTGTACTAAAATGTCAAAATATTGACATCAAAGATTGCTTTCAAAAATAATTTTTATATTAGAATAATATGCTAAAGAATAAAACAACTGTAACAAAAATTTAAAAAACACAACTGAAACGAAAAAAAAAATATAAATTTTAATATCTAGTCATTGCGCCATTCACCTCAATTATACCATGGTAGAGAATCAGCCAAAATTTAAAAAAGGTTTTCATTTTTATATTACTTCTTCATAAGCATTGACTATTAAGTGGACCAAGTGATGTTGATTTTCCGGCACAATATTAAAGCTTTCCAGCTTTTTTGAAATTAAACCTCAGATATTTTTCATAGGATTGGCATCTGGGGTTTCCGCAGGCCAAGGCAGAACTTCAATATTTTGCTCCCGAAACCAAGTTTGACAAATGCTGGCCGTATGAGCAGGGCAGTTGTCTTGTTAAAAAATAAATTGGTCTTGGTAAAGTTCTATGACGGCTGGAAGGATGGTGTTCTCTAAAATGTCCACGTAAACCTGTGCTGTGAGACTTCCATTGATTCGACATAGAGCCCCATGACCTCTAGCAGAAATCCAACCCCACATATTTACCGAAAATTTTCCAGCGCGATCGTTGTTACCAGCAATATATCTTTCCTCATAACGCGTTCTTGGTAAACGATACACCCGAACTTGTTTTCTGTCACTACAGGGCTGGAAAACTTTTTGATCGGAAAATATTACCTTTCGTCAAAACTCTGGTGCCTTTGAAGAGTAATTAAGGGTAAATGAAGAGGCCTAATTGCCAGGCCCATGGACCGCCCCTATACTACTACTACTACTAAGGGCAAAAAGTAACCAGGCCTGTTTTTTTTTTCATTCGTAAGTTTAATTTTTTTAGCAGCTACACGACATCTTAAATTACAACCTTTCCTTACGCAATTTCGTGCCACTCTTACACATCCTGGAAATTGGGTTGATCGCTTTGCCTGGGCAACAGATGCAAAAGGGCTTTCTTCCATAAAAGCGATAAGATCATTAGCTTGATAATCAGTTGAAACTTTCAATAAACCAGTCCTTTGTTTTCTCTCTATTGTCTGATCTTCTTCTTTTCGTTTTTTAATTTTTATAATCGTGGTTTTACTGCGTCCATAATGTCTAGCCACGTCCATAATTGACCATCCTAGTTGTATAGTTTTGCTAGGAGTTGGCTTAATCAAATAAAGAAATTTGTGGAGGCATTTTTTTACTTGTTTGTCGGACTCAAATACAGAATGACATACTTGGACAGTTTATACGAAAAATACAATAATGGGTGACATTGTTTGTAAAAATAGACCAAGGTATTACAACAAAAAGTATTGTGTACCACTTTTATGATGCCGACAGTGTACATTATTTTGTAAAAATAATTAAAATCATACTTACTCATTAACATCAAAAATCACTAAACACTTTTAACTAAATACTACAACGACTCTTGCAGAAAAAAATCCATCCACGTGTAGCTCAAAGGACAGACTGCTGCGAAAAATGACTGCCAGTTCTTAATGCTACGCGCCGCACCTAAGATGTTGCCAAATGCAAGAATAATTTTTAAGGAAAAATTTTCGCGTTAGTCGTACTATCCCATTCGTCATGATACCCCAAGTTCCCCTATCGTGAAGGGACGCCTGCTCTTCAGGTCTTATAGAGGGTTCTTAAGATTTTCCTTAGGGATAGGATTTCAATAAATCAAACAGAAATGGCATAGAAAGTTCTGCGCGCACAAAAGAAACAGGTATATTGAGCAATGGTGCCAGTTTGTTATTATCTCCGGACTGCTTTCATGATAAAAAATTGTCGCCACTCTTTCATTGTGAGCATAAATCATAGTTGCAATAATAACCGTTGACTGTCTGCAAATTCCGCTACTTTTTTCAGACCAAAAGATACCTGCGACTCAAAATTTGTATCAATTCCTTATAATCCTAATTATACGAAAGGATTACAAAAAATATTTAATAACACCGATCTTAAATTATCATATCAATCCAGTAACACAACAAGAAGCTTACTAGGAAATCCCAAGGATAAAACTACTGTTCTAGAAAAAAGTGGAATTTACGAAATTAGTTGCATGGATTGTGACAAAAAGTATGTTGGCCAAACGAGACGCTCTATTCAAACACGTTTTAAAGAACACTTAGCACACTTAAAATACGGAAGACCAGAAAAGTCAAGTGTGGCCGAGCATGCTTTTGAAAACAATCATAGATTCACATTAGATAACCTAAAACTTCTAAAAAGTCTACCAAACAAAAGACTTTTGAATGCATATGAAAGTATGGAAATCATTAAATCCATAAATAGTTTAAATAAAGATAGAGGACCCATCCCGTTTAGTAGTTTAGTGATTAATTAAGTTCATTGTTTATCGTCTCCTGATGATGCTAACATTGTTAGCGAAACGCGCGTCGAGTGCAAAAAAGTGTAGTTTTGGTTTGTGGAAAACCATCATAATTTTGTCTTAATTGTTTTCACTAGCATTTAAAACGTGTAATAAATGGCATTCTTAGTATAAATTACTATATATACTACTGCAGCCCACACCCCTTCTTGGTTTCTAACCCAATCTACTTTTTTAAAAATGTTTTACAAAAAAAAACCTAAAAGATCAAAGGTTTTAAAGAATTTTTGTTTTTTTTTGTCAAAATTTTCGCCTGCGGCGCTACACTACTATTAAATTTTGTTATTATTTTGTTTAATTTCAAGCAACTCTTTTGTCAACAACATTTGAAGCGCGTAAAAAATAGCATTTTAGGACAATTTTTTCAACATTTTTGCGTGCTGCGCATTCAAGAGTTAATTTTGAAAAAAATCTGCAAATGAGACTAGATGAGATTTGCTTTTAAAAATAAGTATTTTTGTTTCATATACACTAATTCAACACCTATTAAACCGCTCCCCTCCCTTCAGTTCAAGAGCTCAAGCAATAGGCATATACCTAATTTTTAGGAATTTGCCATATGTAGGTAGTTGATTTTTATTAAATGATGAAACCCCCCAAAGTCGATTTCTGGCTACGCCACTGCTGTAATATTCTGATAAAACTGGCTGCGTATGTGTACAAGTAATATTTTAGTCACCAGTTGTATACTAAGTAGTAGCATTTGTAACTAAAAAAAAAGCACAGTTTCGTCGCGAGTTGTAAACATTATCTTTTATACCCACCTGTATTAAACACAAACTAAAAAGAACAGGTAAGAATAGTTAACTTTTCACCTGTGATGAAATAGTAGTTTTTAATATTAGTGGCTAAAATAGTGCATTTTTTACAAGCGTTAGTTTAAATATCGAGCGCAGCGAGGTATTTAAAAACGCGAGTAAAAAAAAAGCACAGTTTAGCCGCGAGTTGTTGACACTATTTTTTTCATACGTTTATCAAAAAATCCAAGAAAAACAGCTAAATAATCTTAAAGAACTAGAACGAAGAGCACTTCTCCCAAAACTAGCAGTAGACCACTTAACGGTACTCTAGTTTCAAGATTAACAGCTCGTATTACTGATAGTTGTCATTGATTGTTGTTGGCATGGTGGATTCACTCAAAATTTATTGTGCCACAGAAGTGTTGCTATGGCACAAAACAAATGTCAGTTAGTTACCAAAAGAGCAATGGTTTGTTTATATGCGGACAGTTACATCGGACATAAAATCGAGTTTTTGATGAAGGTATAAAAAACTACATTTACCCATAACGAATGAAAATAAAATTCGAATTTATATTTAACAGGTACAGAATCACCTCAATATATTGCAAAAGTTGGTTAAGGGTCTCTCATTCATTTTAATGCACCCTTGGATAACAGCAATTAAATGCATTTAAAAGGTGTATAGGGCTGTATTGTCAACAAACTGGATTATACTTTTTTGAAACGGACACAACTTTATCCCATAATCACATGATCAATCGGGCGGTTGCCAAAAAAATATTTTTTGTTTGTTTTTTCTGGAAAGATATAAGCACCAACTGTTGTGATCTTTTTATCCGTTTTTTACTATATTTCTTTACATTTATTTTATGGTACTTGAAGCGTATTTAAATTTTTTTTATGTTTTTTTAGCCAGTAATTTTACTCACATCTTATAGTTTTCTTTCTAAAATGTCGATTTGTACAATAAAAAACTTACTTTTTTCAAGTTTTGACTGTTTTTCCAGAGTTCACTTTTACAGAAAGCAATATTTTACATGTAGAGAGAGATAATTCAGAGAAGGAATAAGTATTTTAAAGAAAGATATAATTTTTTAAAACTGTTTGACTAGAACAATTTTGCTAATTTGACAGAAGACGAGAGGAGGGATGTATTTCTTTTTTAAGGCGTGGTTAACCGATCGGGGGGGGGGGGGGTTCCGGATAAATAATAATAATAAAACTTAATTTGAAGTAAAAATGTGACCATAACCAGGCTTCTCGGTTTGGGGTTAACCCCCCCCCTCCCTCGGTGCACCAGCTTACGTTTATGCGCATGTTTACTAAGTTTAAACTAAAAATATGTAAAACGCACGCTCCTGTGAATAACTTTGTTAAAAATCTTATTATTGAAAATGTATGAAAATTGATTCAGTCAGTAATGTAAAATATCTTTTCCCGCAGTGCATGTGATCTTTATTTTACAATTTTCAGAAAAAGGTAGATAGACGTTTCTTATTTTTTATGCTAAAGTTCAAAAAGTCTAAGCTAAAAATACTGTAACAGGTATTTAACTCAAATACTTTAAAGTTCATAACATTAGTGATGAATTTTTGTTCTACAGAAATAAATTAAAAATCTCAGAAATCATCAAATTTTTGCCTTTTATGTTACAGAATGCCATTTATTTTAGCATTAACCATATGCAGAAGACATGTAAAAACCACTTTTTTAAAGATCCCCCTTAAGATTTTTTAAATTGAGACCTTTTCTTCCCGATTCCAAAAAAATGTATTACCTACTTATGGTTTTTGAGTAAAATAATAAATAATTTCCGATAATTTCCACAACTAACTTGCATCTACTGCTTGAAACTCGTTGTTTTATAGATCACATTAATAAAATGGTAAGATTATTTTTTAGTTTTTTTTTAAATTTGGGAAAGAACCCCAATTTGCTCATCCAGCCGTAAAAATATTCTATTATTATTTTATGCAAAAGGTCAAAACCTTGCCGAGTATTTTCCACGGTTCTTCTTGACTCCTGGTTTTTATACACTCCATTCCAAATTGCTGCGGACCATTTTTTTGACACTGACAATGACAGTTTCATTTACTATAAAAAAGTTACAATAATTCACGCCATAAAAACTCCACTATAACCACCCCTTCCTTCCAATCTAAAAATATATATAAATATATCTCAGTCACCCCCCAAAACCATATTTTTTATAATATTTTATTGTTACCGGAAGTGTAATCGCATTCCAAATAACAAAATAACACACAATGTTCCCAGTTTTAATATGGTTGATTAACTACTTAAATATTAGTTTTTTTAGTTTCATTGGTATATGCACCTACTAATCACTAATTTTGATTTGAATTCTATGTTTAATAGAAGTAAATAACCTTTTCATGAAAACATGGAATAAATTATTTTAGTACTTGGCACTTTGTAAATTTTATATATATCCTTTTAAATTGTATACCATATATGTAAACTGATCTTTTAGATATATTAGCGTGAATCTAAAGGCGCATTTACACAGACAAACTTTCCTTTGATGTGGAAATGCCGACAAACATTTACACGAGCCTCTTGAGCAAAATGCTCAAAGAAATGTTCGAGCAAAATCTCGTACAAAAAAAAACACGTAAATTTTGGAGTGAATGTTAAGAAAAATTTATTTGAAGAAATGTTGGTATAGAAATTTCTTACAAATTTAAATTTTATAGTTTTATGGGAATTCATTGAACTTAACTGAAAATAAAAAGACTAAGTTTTAAAACAAGGTATTTTTAATTAAGTGCTTTCCGACGGAAAAACGATTTGATGTCGAAATTCACATTTTACCTCATAAGCAACTTCGATTGACCTGATTTTTATAGGGGATATGCCAGTATACTTTTTTGGGCTTGTAAAAAAACGAGAATAAAAAAATAATAATGGCACTTATTTATTGCTGTTGCCTGTAAAATGTAATGATAAAAATTTACGTTTAAAAGGATATCTCTTTATTTTACTTCCTAGTTTAAAACACAATACAATAATAATTAAGTCAAATTAAAAAACCTATATACATTTTATTAAATCTCAAATATACGAACAAAAGCACGTTCGGTCTAAATAATACCCGTTTATTACCCACTTTTACAATCTTACCATCCCGACCATTGTCTAAAAAAATATAATTTAGCAGTAATAGACTAGACTTCAGAATCGGAATGTTGCTCCTTTGCATATTGTTTGTTCAGTGTTAGTAATCGACCTTGATTATTACATTAAATTGACAGTAAATATCTATCTTCAGCATTTTCATGAACCTTTTGCTTTTTTAAGCAACCGTTGGGGCCTTAAACTAACTAGGTAAATCTGGTGTGAGGAATGAAAAACAAACAATCAAAGCTAAGGATAAAGTAAAGTTACAAAAATATGTTTTAAAAAAAATCCCCTCCCCACCACTCCTCATAGTCCTGAGGCGCGGATTACCGCTTAAAAGTGCAATTTTTGAGTTTTTTGCCGATATTTGAAAAACTCAAAATTTTTTTGGAAAAGAAAAATTTTTCTGGGTTGTTTTTTGAATTTAGGAAAAAACCCTTGGAAATAAAAAAATCTCGCAAGAAAATCCCAAAAAAACCCCCGGGCAAAAAAATCCGGGAGAAACCCTAAGAAAAAAATATTATAAGTAACCCTAATCCATGTGACAAAACTGATAGCCAAGAATAATGTTTCGCTTGCCGTCGGCTTTTTTTCACAAAAATTTTAAATAAAAGTTGGTGTTCCATTTTTTTAAAGAATTGAGATCAGTGATCACTGATGCGAAATTTTATTTATTATCATCTTTAAAAATATCTTTCCAAAACAGATTTGCTCAAAAATTTACACGAACAAAATGTTCAAAGAAAAGCTCACAAAAATGTTGACGCAAAAATTTTTAGATCTTTTGCACGAGCTTTTGTTTGAGCATGTTCGTCCGTGTAATTGCGCCTTAAAATACGCCTTTTTTCAACAATCGTGAGTTCAAAAATTTTTATCTAATGCTAATATAAAAAACATAGCAATTGTCAGTATTCATGCTCGTTTTATGACTTGCTAAAATTGATAGGTGCTGAAGAAGAAAATAGCGTTTTGAGTGTTTTTTGTCAATATTTCCCCAATTTTTAAAATAAAATATTGGAAATAACTTCTATCTTGGCAGGTGCTTACTTGCACTCGCTATCAATAAAGCACAAGAGAGATCGTGTAAAAAAGCATCCTTTCAGCCACTTATCGCACTGGAGAGCACAGGGGAGCTTGCGAGCTAACTAGAGCTCTTGAATATTGACTCCCGAAAAACAGATTTCTCTTCAAAAATCGATATTTCTCCCTGCTTATCTTATACAGTACTGTTTATATTTGACGCATTTGTTTGTGCAGTTTGTTATATTTTTGGATTTTTTTCTTTTATTGAATATTTCTTTTTTTCTTCTTTGAACGACTGGAATAGTTCTATTTACACACACCAAACTGCACCCCAATATTGGCCGGAATTAGCAGATAAACTATGCATCAAACGTCAAGAAATTGGATCAAGTATGGGCCTCAATTTTCTGACCAATACCCTCTCTACATAGATGAATTAAATCCTACCGTTTTAGTGTCCTTTTCTCGACCTTCGCCGCCATATTGATTGAAAACTAATGGATTTTCTGTCACTTTTGAGTGAAAATGGCGGCGAAGGTGGATTAAAGGACACTAAAGCGGTAAGAGTTGATTGGCCTGTATGCATAGGGTACTGTTTTGACAGATAATGCACAGTTTATCTGTCAATTCACATTAATATTGGAGTGCAAATTAACATTTTAATATATGAATACAACATAGACCTAAATATTATACATATTATAATTAATCGCTTTTAACAACGATAACAAAACTAACTACATAATTTGTGATGTAGTTTTGTTTTCATTAATGTTAGATGATGTTATCAAATCAAGAGCCTCGGGAGAAAGACCTTTGTTATTTTTGAAGAAAGCAATTAAAGATGTCATTTAAACTATCTTTTCTCGAAGTTTTTCTCCAGAACTGCTCGCGAAACTCCTTTATATTTTTATTTCTCTCCTCCTGTGCTTCTTCAGTTGAAATATGGGCATCAAGAAATGCTGAATGATTTCGGAACCATGAATCAATACCTTATGTAAGCTTTGTAGTACCGTCATAGCTCACACTGTACACGACTAATAGCGTTAGTGGGAAATAAATATTCAAAATGGAAGAAAATCTCTTACTATCAGAGGAATTTAAGAAATAACTCAAGAGTTGCCCAAAATTTTACTGAAATTTTGAGAGATTCATATTAGATTGACATTAGTCAATAGATAAAATATTTTAAAATGGATTTAGGTAGCTTAAATTAATATATTGTTTTAATTTTTATTCATTTCAGTATGGTAATTACATACAAATATGAATGAAACAATATTCAGTGTAGTTTTTCACTACACAAGCATCCACATAGAAAAAAATTAATTGTAGAAGAAGTTGCACAAAGTTGCAAAATTAAATACACATTCGTTTAGGCATTATCCTGTGTTTCATAATTAAGGACAATTTGATGTTAGCAAAAAGACGGAACATAAACAAACATATGTTTGAACATTGGTGAAAATAATGATTTAACAAAAAAAAATCACGCCTAATGAGGCGTAATAAAAAAATACGAAGATAACACGATACTTTCTTATTACGCCAGAAGAAACTACATACCTTCATTTTTAGCCTCCATAATTTAGCATTGCACAGCTTCACCAAAATAGTATTGATAATAGAGACATAAAACTATTTGTAACTCATCGCGGTATACGTATCCGCATCTAGCGAGAACCAAGCACATTAATTGGTCAGAAACTAGTACCACGTTCGAAAAGAGCAGATATATGTTAATCTAAGGTGATCTTGAACGCGATAGGTGTTGAGATGCGTTAGGTATCACGTATCGTTGCGGCACACGTATCGTATCTCAGCACCTATTGCGTTCAGAAACGCTTTAAATTAGCATATATCTGCTCTTTTCGAACGTGCTACAAGTTTCTGACCAATCAATGTGCTTTGTTCTCGCTAGATGCGGATACGTATACCGCGATGAGTTACAAATAGCTTTATGTCTCTAATCATTTTAAATAACAGGTAATAGACGTGTCTTAATCAAGACAACCAAACAAAACTTTATGTTTAAAATTTTTTTACGCCAAAACAACACGTACAAATTTTTTGTTTCCATGATCACCTTAAGAAGTAGGATGTCTTTAAATTGTTCCATGTTATTCTTTTAAATTCGTGTATTACATTTTTTGACTTTTTTCCGGATTTTCGTCAAAAGAAACCACTGTGCGGCGTCGCGTATCTAGTTGACTACTATATGCACATTTATTTCTTAGTGCGTTGTAGATAGGCGACCGTATAGAATCATAACTTTCTAGTTTTGTATTGAGTAGGGGTTACTGAATCGCAACCAAATTAATATCAGTAGAGTCGTTACTGACAACTATGATGTAAGCCTGGAAGTGTCAAGTTTTTTCGTGCTTCTTGTAATGGTATATAGTGATATAGTGAAATATATTACTTTCTCGTATAACTTAGTGACAATAATGACATTTTTTCTATAAATAGTTTTTTGTAGGAAATATTACTATGCTTTAACCCATTTTTGGTGGCAATGCCAATGGCACTAGTGAAATTGACTATAATTATTGTTTCTTGGAATATTGTAAAAAGGCCAAATGATATCAGAAAATTATATACACCCAGTAAATAGTTATTGCAAGTCAGGGTCGGCCCTTAGGGCCATTCTACACGAGCCACAAAAACGCGACCGGTTGCCTGCGAGCGACACATACTATACGGGCAACTTTGCGGCGTGTGGACGCGTTCATTGGCGTGCCGGCGTTTTGAACGCAAGAGGTTTCGTAAAAGTTGCGCGCCGGATGCCAGCGTATGATTCTACATGTAGCAACTTGCAAGCGTCTGGCCAGCCGAGCCGATTGAATCCAGGATTAGAAGTGCAGATCAGGATATCTCCGAGGTTCTGCGAAGCCAAGATGAAACACCCCTAAGGTCAGACGATTAGCACCAACCGGGTGTAGCCACCAACGTCTTTTTTTACGTTTTTTGGCCAACAAACAAATAAAGTTAATTGGTGAACAGCGATACATTCAAGTTGTACGGGATCCATAACACGTATGAAGCGTTTTGTCGCTAGTCTAGAATTGGGTCGCTCTTATAGAATGGGCAGTAAGTAACCTTTTTATGTTGACAAAAATAGCCTTTTAAATCAAAAATGTATTTTATTTATTGTTATAGAATTAATTACAAAGTTCGCTTCCGACTGCCGTATCTACATAATAATCTATATTTTAGAACCGTTTTTTACACGGAACAACAATTAAAACCCAAACAATTTACATAAATATATTTTATTTTGTATAAAATGTGCAAAACGATACTACATCACCTTAATACTTCCGTACGCTGCGTGCACGAGGTGGACAAAAATTTAAATGAGAATGTTTAAACGATCGAGCAGTGTTACCGACCACGAATTTAGATTTGTTGCTATTGGTCACTTGAAAATGTGCGATTTTGCAGAAAATTATGCTTTTTCACTAAAAATGTTTTATAGATATGAATATGAATAATTTAAAAACTTTATGTGTAAAATTATACTTTGAACAAAATTACAAAGATGGCAGCTCGTCTACTGGGTCCTTATGGAAAAGTAGGGACGGCCCTGGAAAATCGAATCCGTTTTTTAATTTAAACTTATTGTTTTGCAGGTTAAGTTTGTTTCTGTTTGTTTCTTCATATTTAAATTATTGTATAGGTATTTTTTATTAATAAAACTAAACAAACAAATATCTCCGAGGTGGGTAGTTGGATTATTACATGGAGTTTAAAGCATCCAAAAGAATAAGGTTAAAATAAAAAACAGATTCGATTTTCCAGGGCCGTCTCTATTACTAAAACTCAAAATATAGCACTGATGATGGTTTTGGGGTCGAAACGTCGTAAAATTAAAATATAAGTTAAACCAATTAAAAAAGCACTACAAACTATAGAAAACCATGCAAAAAAAAATTTTCGTCTGTTTTTTTTTGGCTTATTGAAATGACAGTAAATCACCGGAACGGCACCATCTATACTGCAACCCTTGAACTACGTATCTCTCTCTCAAATTTAATGAAACAAACACGCTTAAAAAGCAGGATTAATCGATCATTGATTTCCTCCCAAGTGACATTTTAGGTTGCTAGATAGTTTTATTATTTTTTAACTGTTTTATAAGGAGTTTGTAGGGTTCGTGAATATTTACATCAATATTTATAAGAAAATTTTAACATGTAAATGTTTATAAAGGTAATGGAAAACCAGACAAGTATTCTTCTTTCAAAATTAGCAATCAAGCAGCAATTTGAAGAGCCTCCCTATAAAACTTTTGGTTTTTGAGTTTTATAATTTACCAATCAAAACAAATTGACAAATTCAAAACCTTTTCAGAACTATTCCAATAAAACTTCAAGCTTAAAGTGGTTCAAGTTTTATAAAATATTTACCAAAACATTTTAAAAACTCCTCTTATTAAACTTTTTGTTTAAATTCAATGGTGGGAATTACAACGTTTTGGAATTCTATAAGGATGTTGATAACTCTTATAAAACTTGACGTCAAATATCTGACTGGCAACCGTTTTCCTACACTGTTTCATAATTCAAAAATTAAGTTACTAAGTAATATAAGTTATGTAAAAATAGTTGATTTATTAATCCTTAGACTTGCATTATGTTATTTTTTCTCTATTTGCATTACAGAAACTTTTTTTTAAAGCGCGCATATTTTTAGCAGGCAGAAATGAACTCTACACGATAAAGACAACGTTGCATGTAGGATTTCTCGTAGAGAATCGATATAAACATCAATAAAATTTTATAGTATTATTACCATAAATATTTATCGAACCATAATATTCATCAAAAGTTTTATCATTAGATATATTTTGGAACGCTTATTTGACACTTGGTAGTGGTTCTGGTAATTACAGTGTCTGCGCAATAGCTAATTCATTCATTCCGTCGTGGTAATTAACCACTACCACTGCCGTAAGCTATTAATCCATTTCGTTGTGGTTGTGGTTATTTTTATGTTTAATTTTATAGAATTTTGGCACAAATAATTTTAAAAATAATCAATTATAGCCATGTTCCAACATATAAAACACTTATTTTGTTTAATAAAGCCCAATTTTGCGTTTTCTCTCATCTCTATATTGAGTTTTTATAGATAGAGGGTTAGAGAATGTTTTAAAAGATATTTTTTTAAACGAAAACTCATGTGAAAGTAGTAATGTATCCCTTTATAAAAACTGACACTTAAGGCATATAAAGGATTTATAAGAGGCCTGAAAAGGTTTTAAAGAGAACCTAAGTAGTTGCCAGTAGGCATTGATGGCCATTATAAAAAAATAAATGTTACTTGGGCTTGGCCGAGGTGCCCAGGCTTTTATAAAAAATAAAACTAGTTTTATTTCACTCAGGCGGGGAAATATAAAAAGGAATAAGGTAATCCAGAGGAAATTATGAACAATTTTTCAATTTTCTAAAAAATTGGGTTTGAGACCTGGGATGGTATCACAAGATTGTGATCTTTAAACATACGGGGATTTTTTTTTACTTTGTTATTATTTTTAAAACGTGTTGTTAATTTGACTTGAGTTTTTACTTTGGGTTCCGCCTTTGGGGCCGTTTTTTACGTTGTCTTTCTCCGCAAAGGGGTGCAATGGCGTAAATTGTCTGTCTGTTACTGGATGACAAGAATGACAAGATTTCGTTTCACACGTCAAACAGCTGTTTACACTTTTAGGCAAAGTAATTTTTTCCTATTCCAAAAATTAAATTTAACTCTGAACTAGGGTGGCGTAGTCCCAGGAACTCCAGCAAGTATAAAATGTTCAACAACTTCTGCATTTCTCGATCAATCAGCTCCCGCTCTTCAATACCTTCCTATGGTGTGAGGACGCATGGGGCGCAAGTCGACTTTTGTCTTTTGTTAAAGGAGCAGCGTTTGGGACGCCACGCAGTGAGCGTAAATTTATGAGGGTATTTTTGCATAAAAATTACAGGAAATATTGCTTTATCTGTCATTCAATACTTAAAGAGCTCTAATTACTCAGTTAATGTTAATGTATTAATATATAAATAAATTACTATAAAAATATTTTTCCTTTCTGGTGTTACATTTTTTTTTGTTCTCCAGTATATTATGGTCTACTCTCCCATGCCCTTGCTTCAAACCCATGCACCTGCTTCAAACGAAATATAGGTACTAAATTTTCGAGAGCATAACCCTACGTCAACCCTTAACAGTCAGTATTAGGGCTAAAAAGTATGATTTTAATCACTATTTGTCAACAAAACTCTATATATTTTCCTCATAGAGACGAAAAATATTTCCATTCTTTCTAGCGCACCCCATACACAGGAATACATTTTTCTATATACCAGATAAAAAAGCTTGAAATAACCGGGGCTTTGGGGTTATTTAGATTAGCATCTCACGCAATGACCTGTTTATTAAAATTTAAAAGTTGTTAATATTATTAATTAGCTGACAGAAAAATTGTATGGATTTAGAAATAAGGTCTGCCGTTTCGCCCTTAGATTAACTGGGCACACAGACACGTCATGCCTTGAAAACGGTGTGAGAAATTATTTCAATATTTACCCCCAAGTAACATTTTGCCGCCCATAATCACATTCTGATCAAGACTAAAGTTCCGTTTGGTGCTCGTGTTAGTCATTTTGGCAACTACGAGTTTTAGACGTTTTAACAACGGCCCATTAACTACGCGACCTCCGCTAAAGACCGACGTTGTTTAAAGGTTTCCACGACTAATTGCCGGCGTATTATAAGGTCAGTCAAGCCACCCACACCCCCTTCCCCTAAAAGATATTAAAATTTTTATATGGTTATAATTTCGAACCAATTTCGAACTAATTTTGAACCACTTTTAAGAATTTTGAACCACAGTCCTTCCTGGTTTTTTTTTATATTCAAAATGGGGGGTGCAGACGGATGTCAAGCTACCCAGTTAGCATTTGGACGTCGTTTCGACGTTGGCGTAGACAACCTGACGTCAGGAAGCTACGTCAAATCGACCGCGCACCGACTCAAATTTATACCAAAATGGTGAATACAAATCCGGGTTTTACCGACGTCGCCATTCGTGGGTTCCATGCAAGGAAAACAGAAATTTGTACTTGTACAAACTAAGTCATTCTTAGTGCAATTAGCTCAACGCCTGGGCAACAGACTTAGTTAATATTTTTGTCCAAATTTCGGGAAACTCTACGCTTTGATTCGAAATAACAACCAAGGGTCAAAAAAATATTCCTAGATTTTTATACTTGCAATGTTGGCAGACATAAATAAGGTGCCCCACGAGAACATTGAGACGTGTAACTTGTGCGAGCTTGAAAATCAGGCTGAATCCAAAAATAACCAACGCACTTCCCTTTACTGACACACATGACCAATGCAGGGCCGAAAATATACGATCGCCACGAATATTCTCACTTTTTCAATTCAACAATAATTTGTTGCAAAGTTCACGAGATTTCATGATATTTCACACAGAAATATGATGAGTGTTCCTTAATATGATATGGACCATTATTTTGTCAATACCCAATAGAACAAACGAGTGCATAAATAACCATGGGGAAGCCACCCATTATTAATTTGTTGATGATTATCATGGAGGAATCTTCTTGGAAATGTAATCAATTACTAAGAGCATGCTAATGTATTAATATATAAATAAATTACTTTAAAAATATTTTTCCTTTCTGGTGTTACATTTTTTTTTGTTCTCCAGTATATTATGGTCTACTCTCCCACGCCCCTGCTTCAAACCCATGCACCTGCTTCAAACGAAATATAGGTACTAAATTTTCGAGAGCATAACCCTACGTCAACCCTTAACAGTCAGTATTAGGGCTAAAAAGTATAATTTTAATCACTATTTGTCAACAAAACTCTATATATTTTCCTCATAGAGACGAAAAATATTTCCATTTTTTCTAGCGCACCCCATAAACAGGAATACATTTTTGTATATACTAGATAAAAAAGCTTGAAATAACCGGGGCTTTGGGGTTATTTAGATTAGCATCTCACGCAATGACCTGTTTATTAAAATTTAAAAGTTGTTAATATTATTAATTAGCTGACAGAATACAAAATTTCCGATCGGCTTTATTATTAATCGAAAACTACCGCAAGGAAAAGAAGGCTAAGTACGTTTCATAAATCTTCGCTACGTCAAAAAATTCCAGTAAACTTCCTTGATTTCTACTGAAACTCCAGTTTCATTTTTCAAATCTGACTGGTCCTGACACCTAGTAAATTTTTCTTTACTTAATCGGTCACCCGTTCTTGCGAAACGTTGGTTTCATCTGTAGTGACGCCACTGTACCGTGTACGTTTGACTCTATCTAGTGGGTCTAAATGCTGGTGGTGTTTGGTTAACCTAATCTGTTTAGAGAACTTTGCTTTCAAAAAAGATTCTTTCACTACGTCTGTCTGACATCGGACCAAGACCCAGAAAGGTGGCCGCAGTGAGTTTTAACGGAATGCCAAAAATTCTAACCTGCAAAAATTTGTGACAATTTTTGCGTCTTTTCCAACTGCCTTTTATTTTTTATTCCATTTTATGTTTTGCAACCACGTTTATATAAGACGCAAAGTGATCAACTTAAGTAGTACACAATACACAACGGTTTAAAAAAAAATAAAAGATCAAAAGATCTTGGGAGGAAAGAAGGAAATTTCAAAATTGGACGAGTGTCCCACAAGGAACACACAAAAGTCCAAAGCGAAAAGGGAAACAATTAAATGATGTTTCGCCCGGGGTGACTAGCGTGGGCTCGTCAGTGGATTCACTAGTCACCCTCAATCCAGACATCATTTAACACCATCACACACTCTGACTTCCAACTCTGAAACACTTACAAATAGGCATCGTTCCGCATGGTACTTATTATAAGTCAGCTGATACGGGTTCGTCCTGGCGTGTTAACCTTTCCAATAGGAATATGCTCCTAAGACAATTAAAACAACTTGTTTTAATAATCCATACCAGCGACACAGTGTTTATTCGCCCTAGTGTATTCAGTGTGTCCTGGCAGCTCCTAATGGTTCTCGATGAGCACTTATAGGATTCAAGAGCCTTAATGGCCGCTTGACTGTCGGAGAGTATCTTTATTGATCTGTTGCGCCAGTTATGATCTATCTTCTAACGTGCGCTCATTTCAATGGCGAAGAGTTCCGCCTGGAAAATTCTAGCCATTCGTCCAAGACACAACCCTGATATTTTCCCGGCTGCAATAAGCCGCCTGAACGCATTTTGGATCCGTCAGTGTACCAGCAGCTACCTTCACTTGAGAAATTTATTCGGTTTGTCATCCAGTCCTTCCTATCTGGGAGAATAGTGTTGTATAGCTTTTTGCTGTTGCGGGTATTAGATCCGATAGCAGCCCTAGATTGCAGTGGCTCTCAATTGCCCATGTTAAAGGTTTTGGTACTACTTGACTTGCCCTGTTACTCCATTAATTGACTATGATTCTGTAGGTTGCCTTCATAGCCCCTTTCTCCAAGACAAGGCAAGGAGGGAGGTTTAGGAGGCATTCAGGTACTAGGTTGTCTTTTTAGTCAAAATAATGTATTTTCGTTTTTTTTGCGTGTTTTTGCTGAAAATATAGTGTTTTTTTTTCACATTTGTCAAGTACATGAAGCGGTCATTGTATTTATAGGATATAGGATAAGGCCGCAGTTGTTCTGGACTTGATATTTAAAATAATTTTTAGCACTTTTAATACAATATAAAGTAATTGTTGCTTGACTTGACTTGACTTTCCGATATGCATCCCTTGCTTCTATAGACCGCACGCTGTTGGTTCTATGACCAATTTAAACTGCTTAATCTAAGGTGCCGCAATTGCCGTAATGGTGGTCAGTTTTTACGTTGTTGCGCAAGTAAAAAATTATTTTATAATCATACGTTTTCAGGGCCCGAGTTCTGCACCCGGAATTGTTTCTTGCGTGTAACTGTTTACCGGGAATTATGGTAAATTACCTTTGGTGTCGAGAAGCGGCAGCAAAAGAATATATAATGGGCATGTACTGTTCCTACAATAATTGTCAACTCCATTGATAAAACCTGAGAAACAACATCATTCGTGATGGGATGAAAAAAATCGCTTAAATATGATTAGTTTTCACAACTAGTGGCAAAAGTAGTGCTTTTATTTACAAGTGTTAATTTAAATAACGAGCGCAGCGTGAGCGTGAAAAAAAGCACAGTTTAGCCGCTAGTTGTTAACACTATCTTTTTAATATCTTTATTAAAAAATCCAAGAAAAACAGGAAAATAATTTTAAAAATCTTGAACGAAGAGCACTTCTCGCAACACACCATCTTTACACTATAATTTAAAGCGGCTGGTAAATAAATTAACAATGGTTTCCAAAGCGATGTGCCTTTTTACTCGGTGACGTTCATAATTTTTTCGTAAATACTTGGTGGAAACTGGGGAAAGTAGCTTAATTTTTAGAAATATTTTTTGCACCTGTGATCAAAAAAAAATTTTTTTTGCATCGGTTACCAAAAAAGCCATGCCTTAGTTATCTGCAGACAGTTACTAAAATCGTGTTTTTAATGAAGGTATAAAAAAAGGTGTTTCCAAATAACAATCACATTGAACTAAAAATGCGAGTAAAAACAGCATAATTTTGTTGCGAGTTTTAAACATATTTTTTGCGGTTTTTCCGCAACGTTGCGGTGGAAATTTTGACGTCATTTCACCATGTACTTTTTTTATTTATGGTTTTTTGCTCTTGTTTTTGCGAACGCGAAACGCGTTTTGAATGAAGGAGTTTTGTGACTATGTGGGATTTTTAGCTCTTTAGTCACACAATCAAGTGTTACCTGGTGTTTTGTTTGCATCCGTGTAGAAGAAGTTGATATGACGTCATCTTTCAAGATGACGGCCAAAAATCATAAAAGATACAACTTTCGCAACCGGGGCATGATTATACTCGATTCCATATAACTCAAGAATGGGGATTCAAAAAAACTCACTTTCAAGGTCATCCGACCTTAAATGACCTTTCAAATTTCAAAAAACAAAATTGTTGCCATTTTCTCTTCAAAAAATCTTAATAATTCGAGGTTTTGTCAGTCCACCTTCAAATGTACTGCAAACTAATACACATATATGCCAAATTCGATTCTTAGAGTTTAATGCAGTTTGAAGCTTCAGGACCTTAAAAAATACCCCAGTAAAATTAACATACTAAAGGGCGCTATTCATTAACTATTAAAGTGAAGAGGACCAAATTTGGTAAGAAAGATAAGAAGGTCAGGTCCAACAATATTGATAAAAAAAATTTGGTTCAGCTATGACGCGTTAATGAATAGCGCCCTTTAGTATGTTAATTTTACTGGGATATTTTTCAAGGTCATGAAGCTTCAAACTGAATCAAACTCTAAAGATCGAATTTGGCATATATGCCTAATAGTTTGAGGTAAATTTGAAGTTGGACTGACAAAACCTCGAATCACTAAAATTTTTTGAAGAGAAATAGCAAAAATCTTGGTTTTTGCGATGTTTAAGGTCATTTAAGGTCATATGACCTTAAAGGTAAATTTTTTGGAATCCTGGTTCCAGGGCCGGATTTTACAGATCCGCAAAGTAGTACGAGCGCTCCCGGCCAATCACTTGCTAGCAATAATCAATAAACTTACCGCCCACGGAGAGATGCGCACTCTAAAATAAGATCTTTGTTTCTTAGAAAAGGGGCGGCAAATTTTATTAATGTCAGAGTTGGCCGTTAAAGTTTTTGGATTGAACTGGTATTTTGTACTTTTTTCTCCAATAAAAAACAAAACATTTATATATAACACTGAAAGAACTTTATTTCCTTGTTAAATAAAGTAAACTGTGGATTTAAATCCAGATATAATGGTACGGCCATGATGATAATTTAAGGCCTAAAATAATTAAGCGAAATTTAAGCAACTTTTTTTATCTTTTTGTTGAGTGGTTGCGTGCACACACACTAAAAATCGAAAAAAGTTGCATCATTAGACATCAACCATCATTACTCCTGTCATTTGACTTTTACAAACACTTTAAAATTTGGATGCACAGACACAATATTAACTTCTTTATTTAAAGTATCAAGTTCTTAAATCCTTTAAAATTAGCGAAGAACGTGACCATGCCTTAAAATATTTAACACCTCTAAAAATAAATAATTTCATAAGTATTTAACTAAATTATTTTAAGGTTGATCATGGCCGTCCATAAAAGATAGTGTCTCTCCGTCTTATATGAAACAATACATTTTTTTAAATTCTTGAACGTTGCTTCGTAGTCTGGACGCGTACCGACTCCTGAGAGTTGTTGAGACTCGAAGATTTCAACGGGGAGTGTTCTTGCATAAAGAATATCAAAAAGAAGAGTGCTTCATTCTATGGTAAACTTTGGACTCCGTGATAGTGGCGACACCCGTGGCTACTGACCCAACTAAACAGCGCGCGGGACTTTTAAATGTTAATTTTTTGGCATGGTACGCATTTAAAGGAGCATTTAGTCAAATTTTAAAGCATAATGTCTTTATTACAAGCTTGGTACAACAACAACAACACCCGGTAAGAGGGCCCGATCTGGAAGAATCCTTAGTGTTAGCGGACATCTATGTGCGCTGACACTAATTATTCTGCCAAACCTTTCCTTCCACCCCCACTTGACCTTCAAGTGGACCTCTTAAACTCTCCCTACCGCTAGGTAGCCTAAGTTTTGTCGATTTTTGGGGAGACTAGCTGCCTGAAGGGCTTAAATGTCGTGACTGTTCTAAAGAACTATTTGTTGTTGTTGTTGGGGAGGGGAGGGGAGTGGGATTTGGAGGAGGAGGGAAAGTGAGAACTAGCTCGCTAGCTGAAGGCTAGAGAGCTAGCTGAAGGCGGGGTCTCTTGTGACGATGTCGAATGTTCTCGTCGTAGCTGACGGCCTGTCGAATAAGGTGATTTGAATGAGTATATGCTTTTTGGTATACATTATGGGCTTTTTCGGAAATAAAGGTCGTTAATGGGGTAAGATTATTGTCTCTCATAAGTCGAGTATACGATGTGTGCCAGAGAAGGTCAAGGGCGTTACGTCTGTAGCGATTCTCAAGGTTTTGGATGAGTTTTAGATGACTTGGCGCGGCATAGCCCCAGGCGGTTGATGGATAGGATAGGATCGGGCGAATAATTGTGTTTAGTAATAGTAGTTTGTTTTTGTGTGAGAGTTTACTATTACTGCGAAGTAGGGAGTGTAGATTTTTGTAGGTGTACATGGCTTTAATGCGTGTGTTTTTGACGTGTAACCCCCAAGTAAGGCGCTTGTCGAAAGTAACCCCAAGATACTTAACATCGTCCTGCCAATTGATTATATTGCCATTTATTACGACGTGTCCGACAGGTCCCTGTCGTCTACGGCTAAATAAGATGGCTTTTGTTTTATCGGATTTATCGGAGTTTATTTTGATTTTCCATTTATTGCAGTAGTCTACAAAGTCGTCTGCTGCTGTTCGAAGGTGACGCGTCACTTGGCGAGGAAGCAGTGAAGCTGTTTTAGATTAGGTCGTCAGCGTATCGTGCTAGGTCTGTGTGAGGTGTGGGAATGAGGTCATGGGTAAAAATGTTGAACAAGTGGGGGGATAGCTCGGCCCCCTGGGGTACGCCGGCCATGATATTCCGAGATGCGGATAGACTGTTCCCCACGCGGCTGTTTATTTTACGGCCGCGTAGATATGAGTCTGTGAGGCGAGTGATTGTCAATGGGTACCCGGCGACAGTCATCTTATAGACCAGTCCCTTTTGCCAGACTTTGTCGAAAGCTTTTTCGACATCGAATAGTAAAACTCCAGTGGCCTGCCTCTGACAGAATCCTTTGGTTATAGATTCTTTCAGCCGCAGGAGCTGAAGCTCCGTACTGTGATCAGGTCTAAATCCGAACTGGTCGTCGGGGATGATGTTTAGTTGGTCTGAAAAAGATGTGATGCGGGATAGGGTTACGAGTTCAGCAATCTTAGATATGTTATTAAGTAATGATATAGGTCGGTAGTTTTGTGGAAAGACATTGTCTTTGCCAGGTTTGGAGATCATTATTACTGTGGCACGTTTCCAACGGGATGGAAAGTGTCCCAGTCTTAATATAGCGTTAACAATATTTGTTATTGCTGCGACCCCCTTGCAAAGCAGGTGTTTTAAGTGTTTGTTTCGTATGTTGTCTTGTCCGGGGGCTGATTTGTTTTTCCTGTGTCGTATAATTTGTCGTATTTCTTGTGGGGAGGTTGGTCTTAGAGGGATGTCGATAGTGTCGTTTTGTCTTTGTCTGTGTATTGTTCTGTTTACTAGTCGCTCTGTGTCTTCGTCGATGTCGTCGTTGTCGTGTAGTGTCGTGTTTTGTTCGTATGTGTCGGCGAAGGCCTCTGCTTTGTCTATGTTTTCATAGACAATGCCATTGGCCGTGTGTAATGGTGGCATGTATGTTTTTTTGTTACCTAAGGCTTTTTGCATTTCCCAGATGCTGTTGTCTTGTGTGTTGAGTGTTTCAAGTTTTGTCTGAAAGCGTTCGTTGTGAAATTCACTGAGCTGTCTTCTTGCTAAGTTGTTAAGTCTGTTATATGCATTACGAAGGTTGATAGTTCGATGCTGTTGGAATAACCTACGAGCTCGTTGTTTTTGAGCTAATAGGTCCTGAAGATGGGGGGGAAGGTCAAAATGTCTTCGGTCATGCAATGGTATTACCTCAGTGCATTCCAGGTCTGCAGTTGAGTTAATATGGGTGATCGGTGATAGGTGGGTATAAAAAACTCGCCCTAATCTTTCATAATGAAATATAGTGCGAGTTTTTTGGACGATGTTACAAGCTTGGTATTTTTGAAATCGAAAAGAAACACATTATGCATTAAAATCTGAATAAATGGCCCTCTATATAACAACGAAATATTTTATTTTAATAAATATTATTAATTAAAATAAAGCAGTCCGTCGAGGGATAAAAAGACACTTTAGTCCAGAGTTTTATATATTATTTTTCGCACTTTTAGATCCTTTTTATATTAAAATTGTTTGCAAAAAAAACCTAATTATACTAGCCTACAAAATATGATAACCAAACCATCAATGTTTATGTCACTTTTTACTTTAGTCCCTGAAGTGCGAAAAAATTGTTTGTATGTTACAAGGTCGGAAGTTGAGTTATTAGAGACATAAAGCTATTTGTAACTCATCGCGGTATACGTATCCGCATCTAGCGAGAACCAAGCACATTGATTGGTCAGAAACTTGTAGCACGTTCGAAAAGAGCAGATATATGCTAATTTAAGGTGTTTCTGAACGCAATAGGTGCTGTGATACGATACGTGTGCCGTAACGATACGTGATACCTAACGCATCTCAACACCTATCGCGTTCAACAACACCTTAGATTAGTATATAACTGCTCTTTCCGAACGTGGTACAAGTTTCTGACCAATTAATGTACTTGGTTCTCGCTAGATGCGGATACGTATACCGCGATGAGTTACAAATAGCTTTATGTCGCTATTATTTAAGTACAAAACTTAATCTGGAATTTCTATACAAAAGTGCTTTAAGTTCCCGTCTTTGCATCGTAACACTTTTTACTTCATACTGTTTTAAAATTTCGTTTGTCTTTTTGACAGTAAAAGGTTTTAAATTAATTGTTCAAGAATGTAACTTATAAACTCGTTTCACGCGGTTTAAGTCTAGCAAAGTATTATTAAATTGTGTTTTCAAGACAGTATAAAACAAAATTTGAAATATTTTCTTAAATAAAATTAAAAAAAAACTTTTTTAGAAATTAAAATATGTATTGTAACATTAAAAATATAACATTAACCTATATTTTAGTTCGTTTTATCACAAAGTGCTGAGAGAGATCACAAGTACTTTTTTAAACCTAAACTAAAAACTTTATGAATTGTTTACCCCATATTCACAATTTTAGTTGGTGTCATTTACATATTTAATTTAATGGATTTAATTTTAGCTATCCCTATCTGCCAGTTTCCTGGAAGAGTTAAAAAAAAGGAAGTTAGCGGTAGTCACAGAATTTGTAAAATACTTACAAACAGTAAACAAACACATAATCTAAAAGAAAATCAAATTTGACTAAAATATATCACGACCTTTTAACAAAAAACAAAATAAATGTCCAATGTCCACGGCAAAGATATCAAAACCGCTGTTTAGTAGAAGTGCAAAAGGGCTTTTGACAAAGGCTGTGGTTTTTTATTTTCTTACCTGTTTTCCCATAGGACAGTATCGAATTGTGTGTACCTACCTAGCCATATAGTGTATACTTAGTTATTTTTTTTGAGTTAGTTAGGCGGACAAGAGCGCTAAGAGTCTGTAAGGGTGCGAGGAACAAATTCATCCAGACCAACTTTTTGACACTGACAGTGACAGTTTCATTAAGTTGCTGTGTAAAAATGTCAACCGCCATATTTAAATTGGATTATATATACAGGGTGGATTCTTTAAACGGAACGGTGCTTCTAGCGGGTTCGAATTTCCAAAAACACGTCAACTGAGATTTTTAATTTTCTTTAATCGTGTAATCTTGGATTTTTTTATGTCCTTTTGTTTACGAGTTATGGCAAAATTTTTTTTTTAAATAGGACACCCTGTATAATTTGACATTTTTGAATTCTAAAAAAAAATATCTTTTTGACCACACACTAAAGTATCGTTCATACAAGGCATAGTCTTAGTCTTTGGTTTAATTTTTGTTACAGTCTTAATCATAAAAAAGTTAAAACCACTGTTTCTTATGAAAGTGTTGCTTGCTTTTGATTATGCTTTGTCATAGGCTTAGTCACAGTCCTAAGGAAAATTTGGCAAATTTCAACTTTTATAACTAAAATTACGACCATTACTATAACAAATATAAGTTCGCATGTGCGAGTTCCAAATTGTAAGTATGGAGCCCATCTATGTTGACAGGAATGAAATTAATATTTTCAAAAATTTTATACAGGTAAATTAAAAGCAAAAAACAAGTTGCTAAGTGTTTTGTAGGTTTCAAAAAAAAACTGTTTCTATTAAACCTGATTTTCTTTGAAGACAAACTACAAAAAATAAAATTAAATAAAACAAAACATCAAAAAAGTGAGGTTAGATGCACTTGCTTAGTGATTGTTATTACTATAACAAAGACAAGTATGAACAGTGAGCAATTTTTAAGACTAAAACTATAATTGACACTATAACAAAACCAAATACTAATCAAGTGACTAAACCTATGCCTTGTATCAAAGATCCTTAATACTCTATCTCTTATGGTTTCCAAGATAGAGGCATTTAAACTTGCATGGACTTGTTGTCTATGCCCTCTTTTACGGGATATTTGAATAAATGTCGAAGTTTTCTATACAGATTTAGATAAAAATATCTTGATTATCGTAAAAGATAGATCCTACTGTGTGGTATTGCTGACGAGAGAATTGTTTGCAGATTTCAAAAATTGCAAAATATACAGGGTGTCCAAGACAGCACGATTAAAGGAAATTAGAAATGACAGTTGCCGTTTAAAGAATCCACCCTGTATATACGGTTTTAAATATAATATATTATATAAAAAAATTATTTGTAAAAATTTTTATTGTAAAAAAATTATTTGTGAAAAATTATTATTGTTAAAAAATTACCCCCCCCCCTTCGAAGCAAAAAGTTCCTTATGGGAGGCGGCAAAACAAGCTCTTGCACAAGGGCGGCCAAAGAGCTAGAACCGGCCCTGTTCATTCTCGAGTTATATGGAATCGAGTATAATCATGCCCCGGTTGCGAAAGTTGTATTTTTTATGATTTTTGGCCGCCATATTGAAAGATGACGTCATATAAACCCCTTCTAGATGGATGCGAACAAAACACCCAGTGACACTCAGTTGTGTGACGTGACTAAAGAGCTATTAATCCCACATAGTCACAAAACTCGTTCATTCAAAATCCTACGGACTTACACATGCCCCTTCACTAGTTATAGGACGTGATACTACTTGCACCGAGACTTGCACTATCGAACTTTTTACTTGAATAGATACAAAAGGTTTATGAGTTTCTATGCAAACGTAGTTATGATCGAGACGATTGGATATGCAACTTGTAGTAATTACTTGTATAGTGTAGGTTTTACAAATAAAAATATGGCTATATTTGTTTGACTTCTTGCTTATTGTGTACTGTCATATGGAATTAGTTAGAACGGGTTGTATTTGGTTAGGATTAAAGTCTAATTAAAAAAAAATGAATAACAGGTGTTTGTTTCTAGGGATCCAAGGGAGGTAATGCATGCATGCATTTTACTCTGTGCATACCACAAGCCGATCACGACCAAAAGTGGTTGACACAGAATTCTCTGTCCCTATCGTTCAAACGTCGTTTAAAAGGATAGAAAAATATTCAATATTTGTCATCTTTGTTTTGGTTTGATTTTATTTGTAAATAAACAGTGTTTATTATTTGCCAAGGAGTTTTCATTGGACCAGATATCTTGTCTCTTTTTAATCTAAGAATAAAAGAATGTTGGTTTATTATACCTAGGTAACTAGATTATAAAATTACAATTGGTTTTGGTTGAATTCGGAATTTCTGATGTTTGGCCAGCTTTTCCTCGAAATTCAGGTCAGTCAAGCCACACTCTCTCTCCCGAAAGATATCCAAGTTTTGATATGCTTATAAATTTTTTACGTCCAACTGCACCCCCCATTTTGAAATTTTAAAAAAATCAGGAATGAGTGTGGTTCAAAATTTTTAAATGTGGTTCAAAATTAGTTCGTAATTGAGTCGAAATTATAAGCATATCAAAACTCGAACATCTTTCGGGGGAGGGGGTGTGACTTGACTGAACTGAAATTCGCCTGTGTGCGGCGAATCGTGATCCATTCCCTACCATCCTGATATTTTTTATTTATTAAAAAAGACACTAACACTAACTTTTTGTTGGCAGCATTCAAACTATGTCAAAAATTGAGTTTTTTGAGTGATTTTTCTTCAAATTTCCGGTTATGCGATTTATATTCCGAACAAATAAAATAATAACGGTCGATCCCACAACCTACATAACTATATTATACTATGGAAGTTGTAAATCAACCCTAATATCCGGTCCTTTGAACAATATTAGAGAGTTATCGGAATGCTTAAGGCGAAATAGCATGGGATAAATCGCCAATATTTTAACATTTTACTTTTAATAACTTTCTCTTTTCTTTACTTAAACTGAAAGTAGAAAATAAAGGACAGTTAAACTGCCAAAATAAAGTTTGTATTCTTACACGTAATATTTTTGCAAATACTTTTTATAATTTACCTACAATTATGCAAATCCTTTGGTTTGCTTTCTAAAACATGGAGAAACACCTTATTTGAACACAAATATGAAACGCTTTTTTATTAACGTAATGCTAATGGTCATTTCAGTTTTGTTTTTTGAATTTTTGTTGGTTTTGTTAAGATTTGCATATAAAAATTGCAAAAAGTTATTAAGCAATGTGTCCCGGAGAGAACCTCAAATGCTTTTTTAAACAAAGTCACGTTTTTAATTGAATATTAATTTAAATAAACTTTATTGTGAAAAATATGGAAAAAAAATGTTCTATTTTTGCAAAAAAGTACTAAAAGTAAAGAAAAAACACCAAGCTATAAAAAAAACTGCCAACCCACGTGACGTCACAACGCCGTATTGTAAACGTTAAGCTCACCTGTGAGTATAAGGGCCTTGATTTTTATTCACATATTCAGAAATCTTCACAATTTTAATTCAATAAATAATTCATAATGTGTAGGCCCATATCTGTTCATAAAAATAGGGGACTCGTATTTGACATTTAGGTACATAGTGCCCCCGTTTTTTTTTTTAAGAAGTGTACATATATATCCCTCACTTTTTCGGTCGAAATTTCAGATAATTATCTGATATTTTGGCTAAAAAAATTATTATTTTAATTTTCCAATATATATTGGGAATAAAACCTACGCAATGTGGTAACCTCGCACTTGTAGCGGATCATCTATATGACCATGTACTACGCTGTCTTATTCATTTTCGTCGGAGTTGCCGCTTTAGTAGAATCGATCTGATTAACGTAAGGTTGATGAAGCATGTGTGAGGTGGAGCATGTTTGGTAAATTATTGCAGCGTTGCCAGTGGAGATGACAATGGTTATACTGACTTGATGGGTCTATTTTACTTAAATGTCTTTGCATTAATGCAATTTTATCATTTAGGTCTGATCATTGCAATATTACGTAGTTCTTGGGCTGCTTTCTAATTGAAAAATTGTTTTGATTTAAATTGATTAATTAGGAGCAGACAATAAACATCCATAGAACAGTCAAAATAAGTTTTTTTCTCGGCAGATATTGTAGTTTTACCTCAAAACTCTGACCAGTGTTTTTATTAAAATAAAGGGTACGAAACAATAAGCAACAAAATATCCAAGGGCGCACATGCTTTAAATTTAGAAAGAGGGAGGTAATTTCAGGTTTTTGGTCAAAACGTCCTTCAAATTCGCATCAGGCCAAAATTTTTAGCAAATAATACTAAAAAACCAAACGGGCGATGGCTAAGTGCACACAAACGAAGGGTTTAATTGAGCCAAATAAATATTTGTTTCCTATGTTCCAAATAAGTATTTATTTGATTCAAATAGATATTTATTTCTGTCAAGCAAGATTTATTTGACTTAAAGAAATTTATTTTGACATAATTAAATATATGGTTGGTTTAAATAAATATTTGTTTGGACCATGGGAAACAAATATTAATTTGGCTCTGTTAAATATTTTTTCTGTGCCCTGCAAATACAACAAAAAACAAAACTTGTACTTAAGTGCAAAATAAACTTCCTGAATTTCGACCGCTCACACAGATGGTGGAAACCAGGACGACTCCGTTTCGTCCTTATCGGGGTCTCATCAGCTAGATCGATACTCGACCGAAATTTTCTCCGCTTCAGCCACTCTCTGTGTGACCAGCCGAAGTTTATCTTGCATTGAATTAAGTAAAAAAAAATCCATTTTGCCAAGAAACGATGTTCTTGAAAACAGTGGACGATACGGTAACTCGACTTGCGCCATCCAAAAACTCACTAATATTTCGTTTGAAGTTTACCTGAAAAGATTAAGAAATTTTTAACACAGATAACTGGATTGAGCCAATACGGGCCATGTGTGCACGCCTGTCTTTTGTATGCACTTTCATTTTTTTTTATGATCGTATCATGTTTCTATGGTTTTGAAAAATAAATACCCGTATAATGTATTCAGTTTTCAATGGAAAATAATAATCCCCTAGACTATAGCTGCGATCTTCAGAAACATAATAAAAAGATTAAGTTCATGTGAATATATGTTTCAAAGAAGGCATGCATATTTTATATGCAAGTTGTTCTCTATAAATATATATGGATTCGGTGTGTTGTGCTCGGTAAACCAATTTGAGATAATTTTCTTCTAAAGTGCCTTACTTTCACAAGCAACGATGGACCAGAAGAGTCATTCAAGATTACGATACGCGTTAAACAAGGGTGTGTTATTGCGCCCACCCTATTCTCTATAGAGAATTCTATATAGATTCGACGGTGGCCTACTTAACCTAGGCAGACTGCGAGCAAAAACTAAGGTCTCGACGACCTCGGTAATCGAACTGCAGAACGCCGATGACAACGTCGTTATGGGCGATACAGAGGAAGGTCTACAGCTGGTAATCAACGCATTTAACCAAGCCTACAAAAGCATTGGTCTAGAGGTCAATCTTGCCAAAACGCAAATTCTTCACCAACCAGAACCAGGTACGAATCCACAAGCTCCAAACATTTCCATAAATGGCCATCCTCTACAGAACGTGGAACATTAGCAACTATTGACGCAGAACTACAGCATCGCCTAAAATGTGCTAGCGCAGCATTCGGACGGCTTTCGGAGAGAGTCTTCAACAATCACGACGTCAATGCGGAGACCAAGCTTCGTGTCTACAATACTGTTATAATACCAACTATAACATAGGGATGCGAAATGTGGACCACCTACAGAAAGCATATCAAAAGACTAGAAAAATATCACCAAAGTTGTTTAAGACGAATCCTGAGAATCAAATGACAAGACCGACGAAAAAACATAAGTGTTTTAGAAGAAGCCAGAATAACTAGCCCTTATCTTCAAGCACTAGCTTCGCTGAACTGGTCACGTTATCCGCATGCCCGAAACACGTCTCCCAAAACAGATATTTTATGAACAACTGAAGAAGGGAGAGAGAAATCAAGGAGGTCAACAAAAAAGGTACAAGGCCAGCGATAGGAGAATAGCGCGGTTTTTTTTTTAATCTTCAAAAAACTCTATTTTGCTAATAACTTCTCTTTTATTGAACCAAATGATGCAGAACTAAGCCCAATAGGCGGCAATAAGCTTGTTCGAATTTGTTGCTGCTATATGAAGGTGTTACAAGCAAAATGTAAAAAGAAAATTATTTTTTTGGGGAAATTGTACCACTGTGCGTCCAATAAATCGTATCTCGGTTATTCCACGAAATATTAGGCTTAAACCAAAAACATAATTTTTGCTACACAAAGTCCGAATTTGTTCTGCACAATAACAATACGTCGTTACTGTAGGATTCAAGAAAATTTTTTGAAACTGATTTTCTGAAACTAATCAAAAAGTCGCAATGATTTGCATACCGTGCATCTGAGATCAAATAAGAGATATTGCGATCTAAGAGGTTTACTATTTCACATTTTTGTACCCGGATATCTCCAAAACTATTTATGGGGGCACAAAGTTTCGTATACCGTTTAGCTGGGCTCGAACAGGGCTTTGTAAGTACCCAAACCCAGAATTTGTCGCTGGTGCCGTTATCGAGATATTGCGATTTAAGAGGTTCACTGTTCCACATTTTTGCACCCGGATATCTCCAAAACAATTTACGGGTTTACCAAGTTTGGTATACCGCTTAGGTGGGCTCGAACAGGGCTTTTTAAGTATACAAACCCAGAATTGGTCGCTAAAAGATTTTATATTTGATAATATAAAGTCTAATAAATTAATTTATTAAATTCTAATAAAACATATATTTAATCTTAAAATAAGAAATATTTAATGGTAATATACGAGTTTTTTTAAATTAAATAAAATTATTTTTTAATTTTTAATTAAATACATTTTCAACCCACAATGGATTTTTATATGTAATTTGCTGATATTTACCAGTTAACATCTTATTTAGTATTTAATAGATTTATATCTATTTTTAAAATGCTTTTTTTTTCGTGTAGTATAAATTATAGATGGTATGACAGACAAGTGTAAATTTTTTCCACCGCAAGGTTGTAGGTTCAAAGTTTACCGGTCGGCTGGTTTTTTAACGGCAGGGTCAACGACGTTTACGAGCTTATACACGTCAGTTTAAGGAAGATTGCCCATTTCCTCGCTTTCCACACCGACCGAAAATACCAGGTAATCTAGCCATCGCCGGAAACAATCTCTCCGATTTGGCGTTTGAAAAGCAGTGGCGTTTCACTTTTACAAAAAAAAACTGAACAGATTTCAATACAATTCTTTACCATGAAGCGCCAATAAATTCGAGAGTAATCAAGAGTGTGTAAACTAGAGAATGCTTATGTATCTGCAAGCGTCATCAGGTGAATATTGATACACAGCAAGGTAGGGTTTAGGGATTCCCTGACACTGCAGCTAATTGCTTATTGAATCCCTTGCTGTATTCTTTCACCTAAAAGGGGTTCGCTACCCAAGCAGCACAGTCTGTACACTTTAGATTTTACAGCTATCCTATAGCTGTCACAACGTTGCGGCAACTACGATTTTGCTGTAAAGTAGCTAGCTTTATTTAAGCTGCCCTTTTAGCTGTCAAATTATTATGGCAACTTACTTTAATAACGAAGTTGTTACTAATGCAAAGTTGTTTATTAAACTACCTATTAAAGCTATGTTTTATGTCACGATATAAGTTAATCCTCAGCTGCACCAAATGGACATAATTTTTACTTTTTTTGAACATTTATAGCCAAAACCAAATGATGCGAATAGCTGCGAATGCCGCGCCTTCTACCAGAGCAACTGATATCTACTTCTGTATTTGCAGAAAAAGTGAGAGGGATTAGAAAATATATTGCCCTCTTGCTCAATATGAAAAAGAAGGAAATAATGGGTACGGGAAAAAAGTAGAATGTGAACTACGCGTTATTTTCAGTTCTGCTCTTCCTCTTTTTTTATTCCACTGGCACCAAAAAGTATTTTGCAAGCAACTGACTTTAAATTCTTTTCTATCCATAAAAAAAAGCAAAATCTTATCGACTTCTTTGGGCGAACATGATTTATTTTATGAAAACAAAAAATTGTGAACGTAAAATGAAAATTATTTATTGAAAAATACATTATTTTACCAAATAGTGCGATACAAATTATGCATAATCCATAACATAGGCATTTTTAACACTTTTGAATGAAACTCCTTGAAAAAATATAAACATAACCTATAAAAAATTAATAAACAAAAACAGTAATATGCTGATTTTTTGAGGCGCCTGTGTTTTAGTGAATTATTATGATGGATTTTATCAATAAACTGCCCAAAGCAACCAAATTCACTTGTGTAATGGCCTTTGTTACGAATTATCATGATATAAAATAAGTAAGTCCATATATTATTATGACTTAAAACTTTGTGATCCATATTTCCTTTTTCTAATTTTTAGTTAGTTATAAAAATATGTTCTCTCATACAATGGCAGCCTGTATAAAAATGCTGAATTTCAGATGTATTTTAAGCTTAAAATACACAGCTAAATTGCTGCCCACAACATTGTGGCAACCAAAAAATGAAGTGTCAAAACAGCTATTACAACCTTTCTATAATATTGTAGAAGTGTTGCCATAGACAACAGCTAAAGCCATATTGCTACAGATTGGGCTGTGGCAACACTTCTACAATTAATTTTCAGCACTCTGTGCTAGTTGGGTAGGTTCAGCACCCACTTTACAAGTGTTCTCTGAGAGCCTCCCCTCTTCTAGAAGGTGTAGAGTTCTCCAGGGTATTTGTTCTTGAACTGCCGAGGGAAGAACTTGAAAAGTGGGCGTGGTTTACAAAAAAGTGAGATGGAGATATGCCAAGGTAAATGATACTCCCGCTGGAGCATTCCCTTGTCACACTCTTCAGAATACGGCCCCAGTAGTTAAGTGCCGGGCACACAAAGATGATGTGAGAGGCTGATTCGTTGTTCTTAGTTCTGGTGTCTGGTTCCAATGGTCTTTGTGTTGGTGTCTGGTCCGCTGATCTAGTACGCCATGTACTGCGGTTTTTGGTATACCGAACACAGGGGTCCAATTTTCGAAACCATACAAAATTATTCGCATGCGACTACTTCCGTCTCTTTCTATACCGCATAGAATAGGAGGCAAATGATATGCCGATATGCTGATTCATGGGTAGTGCGTGAAAGAATAACCGGTTTGTCATGCGAAACAACACGAATGCCCTCCACCCACTCGTGCAACGAGTCCACACATTCCGGCTTAGCTTTCGCCTCTCATTTCACACGGTATAGAAGGAGACCGACATAAAATGTTTCTACTATTTACTGTACGTATACGGATATTTTCGTATGAATTCTAAAATCAGACCCAGGTCCTATGAACTTTTTTTCAGATCATCTTAAGTCTAGGATATCTGCATTTTCATTGTCACAAGTCAATACTAACGAAAACTACTAAACTTTTTAAAACTAAACTATTTTCAGTGAACCATGAAGTTTTTACTTGGCTGGATCTGCTCTTTCGCAGTTGAAATCTGCTACCTCCGAAAAGTATGGGTGATGGTGACGCATCTTTGTTGAGAAAGTACATTCTGGTTCCTCTGTAATGCTTAAATACGGTCTAGAAATTTTTTTGCTCCGCCCACCTGAAGACGACACAAAGATATCAGCTGCTTCCTTTATTGATTTTTTTGATGGGTGAAATTTGAGGTTATATTATTTTTGCATAAATTTTTGTAATCAAAATTGTATTTGTCCATCCTTTCTTTTCTTCTGGCCCTAATTAAATACCCTGTAGTATTAGTTACATTATTTTCGCCATAGGTAACTGCATTTATGCGTTTTCTTAGTGAAAAGGCTCATCATTAAATAATAAAAAAACCAAGAGAACAAGGCACCTTATAGTTTTACATTTGCAATCAGATTTATTGCATATAGTATGCATAACAAGTCTTTCCTTCTAAATAACAAAATAATCACTGTCCCAAAAATGCCTGGCAAAAATCAAGTACAAAATAAAATAGCTTCCAAAACAGGAAAAATAACAACTACATAACCTAACTTCTGAACTACGAACATGAACTAACTCCAACTCATATGATGAGTTTCTTGACGGAATCGATTACCCACTTATAATCTTAATTTCTATTTGGTGAGAGATCAACGCATGTAGGCCAAACATAAATCATATTTATTTATATAGACAAAAAGTTATTGTATAACTTGTATCTTATACAATAACTTTTGTGTAGTGGTGGTAAGTGGCTCGATCTAAAAGGTGGGTCAAAAAATCTTGCACACTTTTGAATTTTCTATAACTTTTGATCGAATCGGTCGATTTTAAAATGATTTGACTTTTTGGAAAGACAAGACATGAGACTTTTCCGATCCGGTCCAAACTTTGACATTTTCTAAAAATCCAAGATGTCGGACCGTTTTAAATAATGGGTAATTTTCAGCCCCCACCCTCTTCTTCTTTTACTGCATATAGGAAAAGTCGCAGATTTTATTAGGCCCATTGAGTGGCCTGCTAACCCCGATTTGAATCTGGTAGACAGGCATTATTGGGGACATTTGGAAAAAGAGTGTACGTAAATGGCCGCAGCTACGGCGACGTTAACGAACTGTGTCAAGGCATTACAGAGGCCTATCGAAGTTTGCCCTAAAGAAACATTACCAAAGCTTTTAATAAATGGCGTAACGATTTGCGTAATGTCTTAAGAACACATGGGGATGAGCTTAGAAAATCTGAGTAAGCTCGATCTAGATTATTATACGTTAACTAATGGTTATTTTTATTTAATAGTATAAGCACTGGTAGGTGATCCGTGGTATAAGTGTGCAAAAAAATTTATAAAATTATATAACAAAGTAAACTCAGACACCAAATAACCAATATATGCCACTCTAGCTAAAAAATCATTATATTAAAACCACAGCAATTTTTTTTATTTTATTACAAGTCACAATTTTTATTGAAAACGCTGGAAATGGTGACACTAACTTGTTTACTTTTTAACTGATTTAAGCAAGTGATACCTCCATATACCTAGCAGGAAGTGAAATTACCCAATGGTTAAAGCGTGTTAAAGCTGTCCGCCATCTTGGATGTTCGAAAAATGTCAAAGCCGCAAGCTTTGATCACCCAAAAATGTAAAAATGTTTAAAATCAAGCAATCCAATCAAAAGTTAAAGCAAATACAAAAACTGCGATTTGCAAATGACAGTAGACACTTAAAGTAAATATTTCAACGCATCAGTATCCATATACCTAACGCGTTCGAAACAAAGTCAAAATACGCTACATTTTTGACTTTCGAAGGATGCCTGCTTCTTTGACGGATGTGATGACAGACTCTCGTTGCGTACGGAAGGATGTACGTATCGTTACGGACCCACGAACGTACGCAACGATTTCAATCAGCAGTTCTGTCATCGCACCCTTCAAACAAGCGGGCATCGTTCAAAGCATCGCATAAACAAGTCAAAAATATGTGGATTTTGGCTTTATTTCGAACGCGTTACTATAAGTCTGTAATTTCGAGTCAAAAGTCACTTGTTTCAGAGGTCTATAATTTTCTTATCTCTTAACCGATTTAATTAAGTAATACCTTGGTATAGAGAGCATACATAAGCCTTTTGTCGCAATGACTTAGATTTTCTCCAGTACCGCACGTATTTTGTTTGCAGGGGGGACGAAAATTGTAAAATTTTGAACCGGATCGGAAAAGTCTCATGTCTTGTCTTTCAAAAAAGTTAAAAAAATTTGATATCGAGCTATTCGATCAAAAGTTATAGCAAATTTAGAAGCGTGCAAGATTTTTTGGCCCACCCTTTATAACAGATTTGGCAATTCCCAGTTTGGTTAATGTGGAGTAGTTTGATTTAAGATTTAGATGTGGTCCAGTATGAGTTGGTAGGCAATCAAAAAAATTAATATAGTTTTTTGGAAAAAATAATTAATTATAAAAAAAACAACTAAATTTAAACCAAAGAACTTCCTTTTTTGTATTAGTTATCTAAATAAGCGTCGACGAAAAAACTTGATCATAACACTTTCTTCTAGTCATTTAAAATACACAGTACAAAAGAGAATACCTTCGTGAACAGTACAAAATAATTTATTTTAAACACTTTTAATTTTCAATTTGGTTTGTTTTTGTTTAAATGTCTTTTAACTGTGAACTCAAAAAAACCATACTCTTTATTTTTTGAAATGCTTATTAAACACTATAGGAAACCACTGGAAAACAACCCAAATGTAAGTACCCATTTCATTAACTTCTATAATTTATAAATTTAAAAAAATATAAAATATATTCTTTTTTTGTCATATATATACTCTGTGACGTGCGTTTTTTTTTCTTATTTTCTCAATCTTAATATTGTTTATTTTTAAATCTTGCGAGGAAAAAATTAAACAAATTAATTAGCAGTGTCATATAAAAACAAACAATGACTTGTAAATTAACAAGTTAAACGAGCCTCTTTCAATTTTATAAATACTGGAACTTTTCCATCCATAGTAGGATCAATGCCCAGTGTAGCCAAGTGTTTCTGCAGAGTTAAAGGCGAACACAAAATATCCATGCACCTAGCCGGGATTCGAAACCGAAACCTCTCGTGCGGCAGGCCTATACGCTAACCACTGCACTACGGAGGCCGCGGCCTTCTTTTCTTAATCTTAATATTGTTTATTTTTTAATGCTGTGGGAGAAAAAATTTAAGAAATTAATTAGCAGTGTCATATAAAAATAAACAATGACTTTTAAATTAACAGGTTAAACTAGCCTCCTGCAATTTTTTTGTGTTTTATTTTAAAAACCCTGAAGATGATGTAAAATACATCGGAACGTCGGTAAATTCGAATCTGTTTTCCATTCGCTTGACCTTAAATCCACAAAACTGCACAGAAACTAATTCTAAAGGTCACTAATCAATTAAATATTATGGTCTACTACTAGGTCGAGGAAAAAGAGCTGATAATTTTATTAATAAATTCGCAAAATACTCAGACACTTGAATGCATTTCTCCCTTGGATACTTTGAAAATAAATTCTTACATCCTTTTCTTTACTGGGGTAACTATAATTACATATTGAATAAATGTTTTCGATCAGGACAACCTTTCTCCATTGAATTTTATTTCTTATCTGTTACAAACCCCACATGTTTCGGCAGTTTAGACTTCCATCATCAGGGGTTTTTTATTTGAGCTACAGCACAGCAGTTTTGGTAGAATAAGAACCAAAGGAAATTAAAATGAGCTGAATTAACGCAGAGAGAATTAGTACCCTCGAGAAAGGAGAAACAAAAAGGATAAGGAACCCATAGTTGAAAAAAAAATATATTTCAAACGCCACTCTAAAAAAAAATCCTAACTATATTAACATGATTGTCCTCTGACTTTATCAAATTTGGGAAGGTTTTCCGTAAAAATGTATGAAAGAAGAAAGTTGAACGTCAAAAATAGTAGTTTTTAACAACTAGTGGCTAAAATAGTGCTTTTTTTACAAGCGTTGGTTTAAATAACGAGCGCAGGGAGGTATTTAAAAACGCGTGTAAAAAAAGCACAGTTTAGCCGCGAGTTGTTAACACTATTTCTTTTTAATACCTTTATCAAAAAATCCAAGAAATACAGGAAAATACTTTTAAAAATCTCGAAGGAAGAGCACTTCTCGCAGCACACCATTTTTACACTATAAATCAAGGCAGCGACGTTCATTTTTGAGACATTTTCATCGGTGACAGTTTGATATTTTGACGATATTTTAAAAGATTTTTTCGTAAATACTTGGTGAAAACTGGCGGAAATGGCTTAATTTTTAGGCAAGAATAATTAGATTTTTTTAATAGTACTATTTTCCGCTATTTCTCTTTAATTTTGCGTCACAAACAGACCGAAATCTTTTTTTGCCCCGTGATAAAAAAAAAGTTTTTTGCATCGTTAGCCTAAAAAGCCATGCTTTAGTTCTCTGCAGACAATTACTAAAATCATGTTTTTGATGAAGGTATAAAAAAAATGTTTTGCTACACCACTGAACTTTACCTAGTCAGCCTTTTTTAAAGCCGTCTCTTAACGCAATGTTTAACAGAAAAAAATGCGGGTGGTAACCAATTGCTTACAAAAGACCGCAGTCATTTTACGCTACGCTGCACCGCAGACGGTACTTATACTGACCAAATTAGTACACATTTTTTTCGTTGATAATGTTTTTATGTTTTATGAAGGCAATGTGTACAGGCTTTGTAAGAAGGTCCTGCCACTGATTTAACATTTAGATGCATTGAAAACCATATATTCTTAGAGATAATAGATACCATGTTTCCCTGGAACTGAGTTCGATCTCAGTTAGTCACAACTGAGAGGAATTAGGCGTTACATTTACATGACCGTTTTCGGTTAGATTTCAACTTGATCATCATGTTTTCGCATCCGTATGACATATCTAAATCAATTTACCTATTCTTTGATAGATGGTAGATACGTTACGTATGTATTTAAGCTGTGCATTATACCTTTTTTTGAAAGGGGACTTTATCTTCTTCCGATACGTATATAGACAGGTATAATTTTGAACATAACTTCGACGTTTCCTGAGCTAAGGTCACTGATAGAAAAGAAAGAATGTTAAGTTTGACACGCTTTAAATATCAAATCTTAATTTTTTTAAATGACTCCTTCAGCACAAAAACAACGAAAACGAAACATCAAATGAATATCCAAAATGCACCGCAATAACTTTAACAGACGTTTATCTAAGTAAAACTCACAAAGCAGAAAAATTAGCATTCGATTTAGAATCTTGTTTCTTGTTTGTCGTCCATATTACGTTCATAGTAATTACAGTTTTGAAAATAACCCCCATTTAAATCCACCCTAAAAGGATTGGATATGCCTTTATGGCTTTATTTTTGTCCAACATTGATATATATACATTATTATACATATTATTATGTTCTGCATCTTATCCTTCTAAGGGCTGAATTCATAGCACCTTCATCATGTAGTAAGGTGTCCTTAAGGTCTCCTTATGCCAAAACGGTATTCATAGTCGCATAAAGTCACCTTGGGGCCTCGTTCTGGCAAGAAAAACGAAAACAAAGGACACCTTGAAAGCCCAAGGAAACCTCAAAGCCCCCTTAAAGGGAGCACTATGAATACGGCTCTATAACGTGTTGTAGGACAAAAACCATAGAAGATTTTAAGGCTCTGATATTATTCTGCCATATTTTTCCATATAGTCGTCCGGCTTAGGTCACTAATTATTTATTTTGTGCAGAAAGCATGAAATTTGGCACACTTATTCTTTAAACAATTTTTTAAAATGTTGGTCGAAGAAATCGATCATCGGATATACAGGAGCCAAGATGGCGGCGATTTTTTCAAAATGGACGTCAATTTTTTTTATCGTTCTTGAAAAGTGACATTTTATTTTAAAAAAATGCATTTTGAGATTTTTTTTTTGATAATTTTTCATAATTTAGTAAGCTGCAACACGTCTTTAGTTGTAATTTTATAATTTAGAATGAATATCAAGATAACTTTTTCAATTGAGTTTTTGCTTACAGGCCAGTCAAAGTAAGATTTTTTAGAAAAACTACATTATCATCCGTATCACTTTTAGGTTTCGAGGAAAAAATGTCAAATTTGTTACAATTATTACAATTGTCAAGGTCAAATTTCTGGATAGGTGGTACTGCGGACGCTGTGGCACCCAAATTTCCTATTTTAAATTTAATAAAAGTTGCATATTGAAGAACATAATCGATTATGCATAGGAAGTACTTAGATAAAAATAATTTTAGTTTGATATTATATTTGATTTATATTAGTATCATTATACTAGTTTAGGTTTGTCATTTTTCAAAATATGTCCAAAGTATTGAAATTTGTAAATCCTATTGTGTACTCTTAAAATTTATTTTTATACCTACCACATCTTTACATTATTTTATTACCTACACCAATTTACATATGAAAAACCCGACACAAACAAATAAAACAAACTCTGTGCAAGGGTGGCAAAAATGAGTTCAGTGAATACTGGAGTATCCTCGCCAACTGACAGCAAGTCGATTGTTCGACGGACATTATCAAAAATTATTGCATCTTTGGGATTATCCCATATAACTATGGGATAATATAACGGCTCTGCCTTTGCATTTCCCGAAAAAAAAGCCGTATAGCGATAATAACTCTCCCAATCAAGTTAGCCTGGAAATAATCCAGGCGAAGAGCCTACTGAGCAGGCGACTCGATTGCGTCAGTAGTGAAAGCAACTGCTGACAACCATCTGACAGCAAAAATTTAGGTTATGTTTAATATTTTCGTTCGCTGTTAAAAAATGTATAAATGGACTCTTTCTCCTCGTATCAATAGAAAATTGTGCATAAAAATTGGGCATACAAGTGCTTTTGTGGTCTTTCCTGTGCCCTGGACTTTGTAAGTGAGACACTTTGTCTGTTAAGGGCCAATTAATGCGTAGTTTATTATACAGGGTTGCTAAGCAAATCCTTAGGGGGCCAAGCAGCCGTGTATAAGACGCAGACAAACGGAAAAGCACATTAGGCAGAAAAGGATGGGCATGGGGCGATGTTGTCACTACATCTTATACGTAGTAAATCCATTCCAGGTTGTTGTTTTCTAATGTTTTCCATTTTCATACCTTTAGGACTGGAATAAAAAGTGTTTTTGCTCGACTTTAATACCAAACTGATGAAGGATATCGTAAAAAAAAATATTTTTCGGCTTTTCATTTTGTAACCATTGTCCTTACGCACTTTTTACAGGCTGGGGACTGAGATACATGCAAATGCCTAACGTAAAGCGTTCATACACGGCTGGAGAAACCGACTGAGATATTTCCGTAGAAAGTTTATCAAGCAAATAGGACGGGTTGACTCCTTCGAACGTACAACACAGGTTTTGCACTTTGATTCGAAATCAAAAAGGAGGAACAGGCAGATGTGGGGCCGTGCACAAATTACGTAACCGTGATTTTACCAATTTTTGACCCCCTCCCTATGTAATGTTTTGTAACGGTTTGGCACGCCACTCCCCTAATATAACGTAACGATTTCAAGACCACTACCCCCCCCCCAAAAAAAACTTTTCACTTATTTTCATTCCAAATTTTCTTAGTTTCACACAAATTCAAACGCTGTCGAAAACCCCCCTCCCCCTACGTAACGTTTTGTAACCCCCCCTCCCCCCTATAACCATTACGTAATTTGTGCACGGCCCCTGTATTCCCAGCGGAGGGCTATTTTGGCGTTCGGCTAATTTTATTGAAAAATTCTTGCCTGCGGCGCCCTATATCTTCTCACTCGAAACCAAGATTCCCCATTTTAGGAAAACTGATCCCGTCTCTGTTTCTAAATTTTTTCGAATAAAAGTAAAGTATGACCATGGGGGAATAATTTTTTTCTACGGTATGACGAAAATTTCGAGAAAGTTGAAGAAAAAAATAAAAAAAGTTGCAGAGCTCAAGTTTTTCGTAAAAAAACGTTTTTTGTAAAGAAACAGAGCAAAATAAATCTTTTCACCCCTTTTTGGGTGTTACAAATATTGGCAGCTTCTTATTTTTCGCTTTTACCCTCCCGCTAGTTTTGAAGAATTGGTTCGCTACATGTTTCGAGATCATGTCTTAAAACACCTCGAAAATATCAAATGTAGAGTAGGGCCAGCTTTATTTAAAATCAATAATATCGCAAGCAAAAATCTCTGCAGGAAAAACAGCGCCGTTTATTGATTTCTTTGGCTGCTAGTGCTAGCTGCATGATTTGGCCGTTTTTGGATAGATGTCACTAGTAGAACAGAATGGAAAGAAATTTAAATAAAAGCGAAGATATTTCTTTCTAATGTTAACAACCTCACGAGTTTATCGCTCAGTATCGTAAATAATGGACCCTGCCGCCTCCTTTAAGCAAGAAAAAGCTATTGTTTGCACCTGAAAACATCTAATTTTTAATTAGATTAGATGTTCAAATCTGTCGCCTTCTTGAGCCTCACAATATCCCAATCTATTGTAAAACTCTTGGCGCGTAGCAGCCAACATTTCAGGGGTGATAGAGTTGCCCGCCTCCAAAATTTTCGCCCTCAACTCCTGTATAGTCGTAGGCCGTAAGTGAGGGTGTTGGAAAATTTGGTCGTGCCAACAACCCCATAGGAAAAAGTCATTTGGCGCAAGATCTGGTGATCGAGGAGGCCATCGGATATTTCCATACGTGGAAATAATTCTATCACCAAATACCTGACGAAGGTAATTTGTAGCCTGGCGTGAATTGTGGGATGAATAGCCATCTTGCTGAAACCACAATTTGTCCAAATTTATGTTGAGTTCCCTCAACCGTAGTAAAACGTGGTGTTGGAGAAGATCAACATATTTTTGGCTATTCAAATTCCCTTCAATGAAAAAGGGTCCAATAATGTTATCCCCGACAATACCGCTCCAAACATTTAATTTTTGAAAATGTTGCGTTCTAACACTTGCGTGCAGATGTTTATTTTCGCGGGACTAATAGCGGCTATTTTGTGGATTGTGAGAGCTATGAAGTTCAAATGTCTTCTCGTCACTAAACAAAGCTTTTGATAGGAAATTTTCGTTCCTGTCACATTTATCCCTCATAACCTCACAATATTCTAACCGGCGAAAATAATCACCTGGTTGCAATTCCTGCGACTTCCCAATCTTAAACGACTTGTAGCCGTATTTTTTTAGGATCCATTGGCAAGTACTGTTGGGAATATCCAGTGCCTCCGCAATCGGTTTCGTCGAACATGGTTCATGTGCCTCAACGTAAGCGCATACCATTTCGTCTCGTTCCACCCTGTGTGGAAGAACGGGATGCCCTGGTATTTCGCCGTCGTGGTAACACTTTCTACAACCATTTATGCACCCGTACCTTTCAAAACGATGATAAATGTTGTAGACAGTTTGAGCCATAGGAACCGGTCGATCTGGAAACGCAAAAACAAAAAGCCCAATGACCTCATCCGCACTGTCACTTTTTATGTAGTTTTTAATAATAAAAATCTTTTCTTCTCGAGTATACGGCATTTTAAAAACACAAAATTTACGAAACTGAAGCGACTCGAAAGGAAATAAAAATACAATGCCTGTGAATCCCAGTTTTTCCTCGATCATCTCATGATGTGGCCGCCATCTAGCGGAATTTGCAGACATCTTGTCAACCTGTTTCTTTTGTGCGCGGAGAACTTTCTATGCCATTTCTGTTTGATTTATTGAAATCCTATCCCTAAGGAAAATCTTAGGAACCCTGTAGTAGAGGAGGTCTAATATGCAAAAAGAAGCCTACTACTAATCACAGAAAATAACGCCACAACCCTCGTCAAAAATGTAAACTTTTCGTAAAATGTTCATGTTGTTTTTGTGAATTTTTTCACTAGTGTCTCCATTTTAAATTTTTAAACGAACCCAATGCGTTTGAAAGTCTCTTAAATGGAAATTCTAGTTAAGTTGAAGTACATTTAAGGTAACATAAGATCATTTAATTTCGTGGTTCGTGGTACATCGGGCAACGTTAATATTTTTTGTATTATCTGGCGTGGCTTTGTTACTGCACACATAGTAGATTTTTCGCCTTTGGCCTGGCCCAAACAATGCCAAAGCCAACCGCGATTTTGAATTTTATTCTTTTATCTTCAAAGTTATTTTCGTTTCATATTTTTCGACACTTGGGCCATTTTAGTATCTCATAGATATATGGACTATCCCAATAGCAAGGATGCAGCAACTTGTCAAATAAAATATATCCAAGGCTGTGGTCGGTTACGCTTTATGAAAGAAAGGGCGGTTTTGTGGCATTGTGATGCGGATAAATTGATGTAATATACAAATTTTGCACATGGAAGTTTTGTATTATATTCGAGGAAGGTAGAGCTATAATGCAAACAAAAAATAGATTTAGAAAGGGTCCAATATAAAAAATTAACAAAAAACTTTGGATTTTTTGCAAGTAGAGTATTGCAAAAATGTTAAACCTTGGAATAAATATGAAAATTTTGTTCTTAAAGAGTTCAATATAGTATGAAGAATAGCAAAAAGTTTTTTTATTTGTTCAAAATTTTGATTCGAGCACAGCAGTCATATTGGATCGTTAATCTGTCATTCTATGCCGTTGAGTTCGATGAGCCATCGAAAATTAAAAAAGCGCGATAAAAATCATTTAGAATTTGCTACAAACCAGAACTTTTTCCAATTGACAAAGTTGTGCTTTTTCGAAAAAATTCCATGTAATCTGTTTGGTACTCTGCGGTATTACAAAAAATCCTCGTAGGCCTTCAGAAGGATATGGCGAGAATAAAACTTATTTCCATCTTATACCAGCCCAAATTGAAAATTTATTTTTCCCCTTATGCTTTATCAAATAAAATAAAGTATTAAATAAGAATTAACCCTGCTATTGATCAAATGTGATCATGTGATCACAAATATGGTTTTTTATTGGGTGTTCTTATCATTATATTATTTTGTTTTGCTGTATAAACCCAGCATTAGTCCTCGAAAAGTGTCTTTCCAATAGTTTTAGCGAAACTTCTTATCAAGTCGGCAATCTCTATTAAGAAAACATGAAAAAATTTGAAAACAAAATAATAACAACAAAAACCAGCTGATTAAATGACGTTAATGATATGGCGGTCCCAGGGGAGGGGCGAGCCCCCCCCCCCTTTGCTCCAGAAAAAGGTAGACCAGAAAGATGCTGGTGGTAACCCTGAAGTATTTTCAAATCGCTTTGGAGAAAATCCGAGAAATTGCAGAACGGTCCTTTAAAGATATTCGAAATACATTAGAAATACAGAACAGTATTATAGAGTTTCAATTTATAATCAAGTTTTAGAAAAAATCATTTCGGGCATAAAATCAAGGTTCAATAACGAGACTTCACTAATGCCGTTTCCAAATACTATAAACTGTTTGGTTATTAAAAAACACAAATTCTTGAACTTTTATTGGGAGAAGTCAGTATTTGGAAACAATATTGTCAGAAGTAGGCAAAAGCTTAAATCAAAACATATATGATAACGTTTTCGAGGTAATGAAAAAGTGTGGCGATATTTTTACGTTGATAAAAACATTCATGGCTGTTTGTCAGTAAGTAATGCTTCGTCAGCAAGAAGCTTCTTCTGCCTCAGAAGATTGATAAATTATATTATTATTTAAAAACACTATCAATTGGAATTGACATTGAGTAAGTCATTGAGCGGTATACCCAAGAAAACTGGAAACGAACTTTTTTTTGAGATAGGCATCTTATATTTGAGATATGTAATATGAAAGGTAATGTTTTAACTTAAAAAGCTTTTTAGATCTCAAAAAAAAAAGTATTTAGCTTTTAGGTTTTGTTTGTGGTTGGATTGTTTTCTATGTTTTTTATAACTGAAAAAATTATACGTAGTTACTCAAGCGCGGATTTCAGGGAGGTAGAGGGGTAATTAACCCCCCCCCCACCCTGGATTTAAATTTAGAAAATCAAAAGTAGGGCATAAATTGCGGCGCTAAAAGACCTTTGATATTTACGGTATTAGTTTAATTTTGTGTTAACAATGGCATTTGCAGTTTCACTTTCTTAAAAATTTCGCATGCTGGCTTTCAAACTATTTTAAATTTTAAATTTCAAATTTCAAAAAAAAATTTTAAATCAAAAAATACATTTTGCAGTGCAATTTTCTTTACAGCTTTTTTGTGACTATTTTAGTAGTGTGTTTGAGCCTAATGATACACAATCTTACATTCCACCTATTCCTTCAAATCAAAACGTGAAATATGTAATTTTTCCCAGGAAGCTACTGGAAAGATATTGATGGATCTGGATCACAGATTTTAAAATATTGGCCCACCTTGGCTCTACCTCTTAAAATTATTTTTAATAAATGTTTATTACAGGGCACCTTTCCAACACGTTCTTTCGCAGATGATTTAAAAGTGAAGAAGAAATTCGATCTCATTCTGACCTTTTCGAACTCCGGAATGACCCTAAAAGCTTCACTAACTACTGCAAAAATCACCGACTCTTTTTGAATATCGATAAACGCCAAGTAATTTTATTTACTAGAAAGAACGAACATACGCGAATTAATTTAAAACTAGAAAATACAAAACTTAAAGAGGTTAGTCAAGTTAAAGATTTAGGTATCATTCTGGACTCAGAACTGACCTTTGAAGCTCATATGGAGAGTATTGTCAAGAGGGGTTTAAGAAATCTGGGTTTTCTCTTAAGGGTTAGTCTGTAATAGTCTGTAACCCGATCTATCGCAAATATATCGATCGAATAGAAGGTGTTCAAAAAAATCTTTAAAAAAACTTTAACTTTAGATACAATAGAGATAGAAACTTTTATTTTTATGAAAGTAACCTACAGTTTTACAACCTAAAGTCACTTGAAAGTCGCCGAAACTGTACCGATGTAGCTTTTCTTTGCAAAGTTGTAAATAACATTATTGACTCACCTTTCTAATTACTTATCTTTTAACGACAATCCTTACCAGGTACGAACTAGGTTAAAATTTTGTACAGAAAGATATAAATGAAATTATTTTTCCAATTCTCCAATTATTAGATATACTCGTACATATAACAAATGTGTTTTTCGTAATAACGAAGATACTGATCTATTTTATTTAAGTCTAAATTTGTTTAAAACAAACATATATAAAACAATGTGATTTATATATGATATATGATTTTTAGCATTAGAAATATCTAGGTACAAAGTTTTCTCTTACATTCCCGATTATGTAACTAGATTTAGAAGAGAAGATCAAAAGATATTGAGAGGAAAGAACGAAAATTCAAAATTGGATGAGTGTCCAACAAGGAACATACAAAAGACCAAAGCGAAAGAAGAAACAATTAAACGATGTTTCGCCCGGGGTGACCAACGTGAGCTCGTCAGTGGATTCACTAATCACCCTCAATCCAATTCTTTTAACACCATTGCACACTCTGACTTCCAACTCTGAATCACTCACAAATAGCCATCGTTCCGCATGGTACTTATTATAAGTCACCTGATACGGGTTCATCCTGGCGTGTTAATCTTTCCAATAGGAATATGCTCCTAAGACAATTAAAACAAGAAGTTAAACTTCCAAATCAGTTACATCAACCGAAAAGAATCTAAAAAAGAGAAGATCAAAAGACCTTGGGAGGAAAGAACGAAAATTCAAAATTGGATGAGTGTCCCACAAGGAACACACGAAAGACCAAAGCGAAAGAAGAAACAATTAAACGATGTTTCATTTTGAATTTTCATTCTTTCCACCCAAGATCTTTCGATCTTCTCTTTTTTGGATTCTTTTCGGTTGATGTAACTGATTTGGAAGTTTATTTAGATTTAGCTTATATGTGCTAACCTGTAATTGGGCGGCCTCGTCTGTTTGTTGGATAGCCTTTGGATTTGTAAAATAAATAAAATAAATAAAATAAGTATCACCACAATCACAATTTTCGTAAGATTGGCCCTTTTGTTTGCTTCAAGTCTTCCTTGATTTAGTTTACGCGCCGTTTTTCTTATGCTTACCATTGCAAAGACCCTCGTCAGCATCAGATTTTGAAGGTATAATTTTTTCGAAGGCGGCCTATTCGGAGTCATGTGTCAAATTAAATAAAACACCGTCTGCTCGTAAGGGCTGTTAATTTTTCGAGTACACATATGCGGTTGCTTTCTCACGGACATTACTGTTTCTAATAAAATTTTTATGGCCTATATAAATTTGTCGGGTCGTAAACGTCTTTCTAAGCTGACTTCTTTTAATTGTTGCAACTCCCCTTTTTTGCTTAGACGGGTATCACACCGTAAAAGGTATTTGACAAAAATCTTTTATGAAAATTATAGGTAACCGGGCATATATTTTAATTTAGTCACTCAGAAATGTTAACTAAGTGTCCCTAACAACAGCACAAAAAAGATATTTAAACTGAAAGTCTTCGAGTTCTTAAAATTTCTTGTAAGCAGGGGCTTCTCGTGGGCTTTGATTGTGGTGGTGCAAAGCTCAGGCAAGGGGAGTTCGCAGGCAGGCCCGCAAAAATATAATTAAAACTTACCGAACAAAATTTTTTATTCAGTATAAAATCCATTCTTCTTTTTTAACAAAACTACCACCGTTGATTTTATTGGTTAGTTGGATGTTGGACGACCACAACACCTTGTATAAAAGGGTATTCAATTTTTGAAATCGCGTTTTTTTCCTAAAATGATCTTATATAAGTTTTCTTTTTGATAAAACCTATAGTTCTCCCAAAATATCCATTATTTCAGACTTTTAGGACACACTGTGTATTGCCGTAAATACTTCGACAAGAAAAAATATTTTTCTGAGTCATGAAATCTTATAAAATATTATAAATAAATCCTTACAAAATATCATAGAGAATTATTAAAGTAATAAGATCTTACCTGACCTAACCTATATGACCTTTGAAGCAAGCACCCGAACTTAAAAAATCTTATAAAAAAAAAACTATAATCACATTATTCGGAACAACAGATTCTACCTACAGTTAAAGTAAATTTTATATATTCCCGATGTTTAATACACGAGAAGGATGCAGATGGCGAGAGTTCTTTGATTTCGAATTTTATTTCTTTTTTATTCTAGGCTTATTCTATTTTTATTGCAATGAGCAATGATAGTTTAGTATTAAAAAGGGTTTAAATAAAACAAAACAAAACATCTTTAACACGCTAAAATAAGTATCACAATATATATAGCAGGTTTTTGAAGATGAAAAATAATTCCTTAAAATTGGTTGGCAGTTGACCCCCACAAAGAAATTCTGTAACGTAGATGGGATTGGATTATCGCAAAGTAAACAGTCCTAGCAAAGTGATCACCTAATTCATTAATAGTGATCTTGAGAGCAAAACACTCGGAGGCAACTTTTTTACTAAATAGGGAAATATGGGTATCAAATTTAAGATTGCTGTCAATAGTCAATCCAAAAAATTTGTTGTTCTCCCTACTCTCAAGTTTAGTGTCAGCAATGTGAAAATCATTAAAGGAACAACCAAAAACACGATATTGGCCTAAAGTTAAGATTGAAAAGATTGGTGTCAGGTATTTGACAAAAATCTTTGAAGAAAATATTAGCCCACATAGCAAGCCTTGGATATTGTATATCACAAAGATATTTAAAATTAGGATATACGTTTTGTATGTTACATGTATATTTGATGTATATTAGAAACAAAAACATGATTTAAAAGAAAAAGGAAACATGAACGTTTATTTACTGCATGTTCAGTGTATATGCGCTATCGTACATCCTAAAAATATGTTTTTTTTTAATACCTTCATCAAAAACATGATTTTAGTAACTGTCTCTAGATAACTAAAGCATGACTTTTTTGGTTACCGATGCACAAAAAAACTTTTTTTTTGATCACGGGTGCAAAAAAAGATTTATGTGCGTTTTCTACCCAAAGTTAAAGAGAAATAGTAATATAGAAAAAATCTAATTATTCTTGCCTAAGAATTAAGCCATTTCCGCCAGTTTTCACCAAGTATTTACGAAAAAATCATTTAAAAATATCGTCAAAATATCAAATTGTCAAAGATTAAAATGTCGCAACAATGAACGTCACCGAGTAAAAAGACACATCGCTATGGAAACCGCATTGTTATTTTATTTACCAGCCGCCTCGATTTATAGTGTAAAGATGATGTGTTGCGAGAAGTGCTCTTCGTTCGTATTTTCCTATATTTACGTATTTTCCTGGTTTTCTTGGATTTTTTGATAAAGGTATTAAAAAAAAATAGTGTTAACAACTCGCAGCTAAACTGTGCTTTTGTTAACTCGCGTTTTCAAATAATAAATAAATATTAATATAATGAATATACGATAGAACATCAAATTTGGTGTAATAGAAATATAACTCGAATATTTTTGTGGAGTAATTAATACATGTTCAGAATATACTTATAACGTATATTTAGTGGATGTTAACTAATGGGTACCTCTGGATCTAAATTGGATCTTTTTTGGAGGTCCTATGCACGTCGGGTGAATATCTAGATGATATCCAGGGCAATATCCTTCTCCGTTTTCGTATATACGCTGGATATAAGCGCAATATTTTTTTGCTATGTGGGAGGTAACCGGGCACATATTTTCATTTAGTCATTCAGAAATGTTATCTAAAGGCGCATTTACACAGACAAACTTTTACACGAGCCTCTTGAGCAAAATGTTCAAAAAAAAGTTCGAGCAAAATCTCGTACAAAAAGACTCACGGAAATTTTGGAGAGAATTTTAAGCAAAATTTGTTTGAAGAAATGTTGGTAATAAAAATTTCTTACAAATTTAAATTTTATAGTTTTATGGGAATCCATTGAACTTAACTGAAAATAGAAAGACTAAGTTTGAAAACAAGGTATTTTTAATTAAGTGCTTTCCGACGGAAAAACGATTTGATGTCGAAATTCGATTGACCTGATTTTTATAGGGGATATGTCAGTATACTTGTAACTTTTTTGGGGTTGTAGAAAAACGAGAAAAAAAAAATAATAATTGGCACTTATTTATTGCTGTTGCCTGTAAAATGTAATGATAAAAATTTACGTTTACATATATACAATAATAATTAAGTCAAATTAAAAAACCTATATACATTTTATTAAATCTCAAATATATGAACAAAAGCACGTTCGGTCTAAATAATACCCGTTTATTACCCACTTTTACAATCCTACGATCCCGACCCTTGTCTAAAAAAATATAATTTAGCAGTAATAGACTAGACTTCTGAATCGGAATTTTCCTTCTTTGCATATTGTTTGTTCAGTGTCAGTAATCGACCTTGATTATTACATTAAATTGACAGTAAATATCTATCTTCAGCATTTTCATGAACCTTTTGCTTTTTTAAGCAACCGTTGGGGCCTTAAACTAACTAGGTAAATCTGGTGTGAGGAATTAAAAAAAACAATCAAAGCTAAGAGTAAAGTAAAGTTACAAAAATATGTTTTAAAAAAAATACCCTCCCCACCACTCCTCATAAACGGGAGGCGCGGATTACCGCTTAAAAGTGCAATTTTTGAGTTTTTTGCCGATATTTGAAAAACTCAAAATTTTTTTGGAAAAGAAAATTTTCCTGGGTTGTTTGTTGAATTTAGGAAAAAAACCATTGGAAATAAAAAAAACTCGCAAGAAAATCTCAAAAAAACCCCCGGGCAAAAAATCCGGAAAAAACCCTAAGAAAAAAAATATTATAAGTAACCCTAATCCATGTGACAAAACTGATAGCCAAGAATAATATTTCGCTTGCCGTCGGCTTTTTTTAATATAATATAATTAATTAATTAATAATAAAAGTTGGTGTTCATTTTTTTTAAAGAATTGAGATCACTGATCACTGATGTGAAATTTTAGTTATTCTCATCTTTAAAAATATGTATACAAAACAGATAGCAATAATTCGCTCAAAAATTTACCCGAACAAAATGTTCAAAGAAAAGCTCACAAAAATGTTCACGCAAAAAATTTTAGATCTTTTGCACGAGCTTTTGTTTGAGCATGTTCGTCTGTGTAATTGCGCCTTAATAGTCCCTAACAACAGCACAAAAAAAGATATTTAAACTGAAAGTCTTCGAGTTCTTTAAATTTCTTGTAAGCAGGGGCTTCTCGTGGGTTTTGAATGTGGTGGTGCAAAGCTGAGGTAGGGGGGGGGGTCGCAGACAGGCCCGCAAAAATATAATTAAAACTTACCGAACACAATTTTTTATTCAATATAAAATCCATTATTCTTTTTTAACAAAACTACCACCGTTGATTTTATTGGTCAAACGGATGTTGTGGACGACCACAACACCTTGTATAAAAGGGTATACAATTTTTTAAATTGCGTTTTTTTCCTAAAATCATCTTATATAAGTTTTTTTTTGATAAAACCTATAGTTCTCCCAAAAAATCCATTATTTCAGACTTTTAGGACATACTGTGTATTGTCGTAAATACTTCGACAAGAAAAAATATTTTTCTGACTCATGAAATCTCATAAAATATTATAAATAAATCCCTACAAAATATCATAGAGAATTATTAAAGTAATAAGATCTTACCTGCCCTAACCTATATAGTACGGCCTTTGAAGCAAGCACCCGAACTTATAAAATCTTATAAAAAAAACTATAATCACATCATTCGTAACAACATATTCTACCTACAGTTAAAGTAAATTTTATATATTCCCGACGTTTAATACACGAGAAGGATGCAGATGGTGAGACTTCTTTGATTTCGAATTTTATTTCTTTTTTTTAAGTACCCCTAGGCCAAAATCCGCCATGAAATGAGTCAAGGTTCAAGAAAGCTATATAGGTGTGAAACTTTTGAAATTTATTATTTGTTTGGAAACTTTAATGACGGGGCTATAAAAGTTTTTCATTCACATTTAAACATTAAACCCCGTCGTAGCGGAGACGCGTCATAAAAGGTGCTTTATGATTTTTCAACAGCTGACAATTTTCTGCTTAACAGTTATGATCCAAACATTGCAAACAACCGCCCCACCCTTGAATTTTGATGGAGCGGCATTTCCCTTGGAGTCAATCCCTATCTGACAGTTTATATTTCGCGATGTATGTTTTCTTTTGTAAATTACGTCATACATATATACATACGCAATATTACTTAACGTAAGAACCTAAAAAAAACTGACCTGTTGATTTGATCGTTTGTATTATTAGTCTATAAAAACTTGGGTCGCACTAAAGATCTCTAAAGACGCATTTACACAGAAAAACTTTCCTTTGATGTTGAAAAGCCGACAAACATTTACACGAGCCCCTTGAGCAAAATGTTCAAAAAAAAGTTCGAGCAAAATCTCGTACAAAAAGACTCACGGCAATTTTGGAGAGAATGTTAAGCAAAATTTATTTGAAGAAATGTTGGTATAGAAATTTCTTACAAATTTAAATTTTATAGTTTTATGAGAATTGATTGAACTTAACTGAAAATAGAAAGACTAAGTTTTAAAACAAGCTATTTTTAATTAAGTGCTTTCCGACGGAAAAACGATTTGATGTCGAAATTGACATTTTACCTCATAAGCAACTTCGATTGACCTGATTTTTATAAGGAATATGCCAGTATACTTGTAACTTTTTTGGGGTTTTAAAAAAACGAGAATAAAAAAATATTAATTGGCACTTATTTATTGCTGTTGCCTGTAAAATGTAATGATAAAAATTTAGGTTTAAAAGAATATCTCTTTATTTTACTTCCTAGTTTAAAACACAATACAATAATAATTAAGTCAAATTAAAAAACCTATATACATTTTATTAAATCTCAAATATATGAACAAAAGCACGTTCGGTCTAAATAATACCCGTTTATTACCCACTTTTACAACCCTACGATCCCAGACCCTTGTCTAAAAAAATATAATTTAGCAGTAATAGACTAGATTTCTGAATCGGAATGTTGCTCCTTTGCATATTGTTTGTTCAGTGTCAGTAATCGACGTTGATTAATACATTAAATTGACATTAAATATCTATCTTCAGCATTTTCATGAACCTTTTGCTTTTTTAAGCAACAGTTAGGGCCTTAAACTAACTAGGTAAATCTGGTGTGAGGATGAAAAAAAAACAATCAAAGCTAAGGGAAAAGTAAAGTTGCAAAAACATGTTTTAAAAAAAATTCCCTCCCCACCACTCCTCATAGTCGTGAGGCGCGGATTACCGCTTAAAAGTGCAACTTTTGAGTTTTTTGCCGATATTTGAAATCAAAATTTTTTTGGAAAAGAAAAATTTTTTGAATTTAGGAAAAACCCTTGGAAATAAAAAAACTCGCAAGAAAATCCCAAAAAAACCCTCGGGCAAATAAATCCGGGAAAAACCCTAAGAAAAAAATATTATAAGTAACCCTAATCCATGTGACAAAACTGATAGCCGTCGGCTTTTTTTCACAAAAATTTAAAATAAAAGTTGGTGTTCCATTTTTTTAAAGAATTGAGATCACTGATCACTGATGTGAAATTTTATTTATTCTCATCTTTAAAAATATGTTTCCAAAACAGATAGCAATAATTTGCTCAAAAATTTACCCGAACAAAATGTTCAAAGAAAAGCTCACAAAAATGTTCACGCAAAAAATTTTAGATCTTTTGCACGAGCTTTTGTTTGACCATGTTCGTCTGTGTAATTGCGCCTTAAGAAAGGTAAAATACGTGTTTGCGTCTGGTCTCGAAGTCGCACACTTATGGTACCCTGGTGTATTTTGTATAGTTTTTTTTTTGCTATCGATTCGTTATAGTAAAGAGCCCGACTGGTGGATGTACTGAAACCAGGTAAAACTAGTGGAGGAGGGCAAAAATTCAATAGTTTTTCTGCTGGTAAAATTCTATTTTTTATTTAAAAATATTCAAGTTTACGTTTTTTATTTCGTGGCAAAAAAAAACTTATTGTGCAAAATCAAACCCGTTAAATAAAAGAAAGTTCAATTATAAAATCATTCACTAAAGGAACAGCAATTCATTAAAGTTTTTATCCGAACCTTATTTCTTTAAACCTATTCAATAACAAATTCGAAATTTATAAGACCCGTTTTTAATCCAACCATTGTTCATCCAACTCATTCAATAGCAAACCCGGAATTCGTAAAACCCGTAATTTATCAGAAAATCGTTGCTAAATTAATTGCGCATTCGCCAATACCACATGAACCGGAGGCGTACACGCAAGTGGCGCAGCTTTTTGATGAATTTGTCGCTGTTGCGCATGCATTCTTACAGGTTGCGTTCAGTAGTTTGTGTATAGATACATTTTCTAATAAATTACGGGTTTTACGAATTCCGGGTTTGGTATTGAATGAGTTTGATCAACAATGGTTCGATTAAAAACGGGTCTGTTAAATTTCGAATTTGTTGTTGAATGGGTTTGATGAAATAAGATTCGGATAAAAAATTTGTTTGACGAAGTGCAGCTTCCATGGTGAATCGTTCTTACGATGAATTTTTTTATTAAATACGGTCTGATAAATTGCTACAGGCTTTCCTCTCATTCTCCTCATCTCTGCTCCAAAGGTAACGCGTTCAAAACAAAGCCCGAAAGCACTACATTCTTCAATTCTAGAAGAATAGAGACGTCATTAGGTGAAAACCAACAAAAGCTAAATACCAATTGCACCGGCGTACATAAGGCCTCCTTAGCGTTACCTTAAATTAAGAATTTAATTTGCACGAACATAAAGAAACTTTAAGCACTCTTTAAGGTGCGGACCAGTTTTTTGAAACTGACAATGACAGTTCCATTTAGCTCCTGTGTTTAAATCTCAGCCACCATGTTGCAATTGGTCCTGAGTATTTCTTGTCATTAACAATTAAATAAAAACAACTGATATTTTGTGTCTTTTCAGACATAATATTTTTTGAAAGTAAAACTCGTGGCATATCGGACAAAGCGTTTTTGTTTCTGACTTCATTACGACCAGACCTCCAATGTCTAATGGAGAATCCAGACACCTACAGACCTGTTTCATCCTTATTAGGAATCATCAGGGAGTCATAGGATTATACCTGGCAGTTGAAGCTACACAGTGACCATGCACACCTCTAGAATTTAAAACAAAAAGTGTGTAATCCTTGGGGACGTAGTAACTGTGTGCGCCACCTGTCGAATAAACCGAGAAACAAAAACATCAAAATTGAAAAGTGCAAGACACCGTAAATACAGAATCCTGTACCGTTCAGCAGGTTATAAAGTAGAAACCTGTAAAAGTATAAGGTCACTGTAACATGACTCCCAATTGGAACTTCATACTACGTGACCCTAATTTTAAGGCATCAGCAAGCAAACGCTCCGAAGGAGGCTTGTTGCGCAGAACTAAAAAGCCAAAATATTTAAAAAACAAAAAAATGAATCTCGTGTCCTCTTTTTAAGAGTCATGTTACAGTGACCTTATACTTTTACAGGTTTCTACTTTATAACCTGCTGAACGGTACAGGATTCTATATTTACGGTGTCTTGCACTTTTCAATTTTGGTGTTTTTGTTTCTCGGTTTATTCGATAGGTGGCGCCCACAGTTACTACGTCCCCAAGGATTACAAACTTTTTGTTTTAAATTCTAGAGGTGTGCATGGTCACTGTGTAGCTTTAACTGCCAGGTATAATGCTATGACTCCCTGATGATTCCTAACAAGGATGAAACAGGTCTGTAGGTGTCTGGATTCTCCATTAGACATTGGAGGCCTGGTCGTAATGAAGTGAGAAACAAAAAGGCTTTGTCCGATATGCCACGAGTTTTAGTTTCATTTTTATTTGCGGACACGAGATTCATTTTGTTGTTTTATAATATTTTTTGACAAATTTTATGTTTTATGTCCTGCACTTTATACATGGATTATCTAGTTTATTTGGGCGATGATCCGCATTGCGATCGGGAATGATCCCACCTGCTCGACCTGCTGGAGGGCGGAGGAGATATCCCGTCACCTGTTAGCAGAATGTTATGCACACACAAGGGCGAGGCACCAGATACTCGGACGCCCGAATCTAAACTTTGTAAAGAGATCAGGGAGACCCGCAGAAGGCAAAAAGGGACCGTTGGGGCCTCGGTTAGGGCCTATTTGCCAGGCCTTCAGGCCGCCCTTTTTCTATACGACTACTTGGGAGACGATTCTGATCTTACTGAGAGTAATATTGAATTGCTTGACCTCTCGTTGAGTTTTAAAATATAATAGAAGTAATTGTCAGTAGTACTATAAATGCTCTCTTCACTTGCTAATCTAAAGGTACTGGTTATATCTTTTATGTCGTTTAACATAGCCATGAGAAAAATAGTCTCCTTTAGAGTGAAATTGGCACAATTTATAAATTATAGTTTTCAATTTCAAAATAATACAAATTGAATTATGAAAAAAAAGAAACCCACAACGTAAATTCTTTGCTGAACCTTTGAGGCAAAACCAAAATTAGTTTTAAGTCCCTTTGAGATAATTGATTAGGTAGTCATACTTTTTGTTAGTTCACCTAATGATGAGTGCAGATAGATAAGCCTTCGAAACGTTGTGAAAAAGTTAAAAATAAACACAATGGATGTTCGAAACTGTAATTTACTTTCAAGTTGAACGTTGTCCACCACCTTCAAACAACAATATGAATATGTTATATTTATGGTTGATTTATCTCGATAACATTGATAATAGGATTTTAGTAACGTATGTCCAGTTATGCTATAGGTCTAAATAAGGTAGCATATCACAAATTACCTACAAAAGTTTATCTTTTCGTATATTCTGCCCAACAAAATATCTGAGAAATGTCGTTTATGCGTTTCGACGTCATAATAACTTTTTAACTGCCGAAGTAAAGACCATTATAATTTTTTTAAAAGGTTAAAAGCATTTCGAAGTTATTTAAAAACTTCCAGCAAGCGCGAAAACATGGAAATTAATACGTTCAGGGACTCTTTACTATCACTGTAAAGCTAATTTTTTTTAAATTTTTTAATTAAGTGTAGCAGTAATTTCTACAATGTGCTTTTAACGTGTTGTAAATAACCAATTTATTTTGCATATGTATTTGGACTATTTTTACCCGATATCGATATATTACAAAAAAATCACTTACATTGGTTTACGAAGGGAGGGGTAGGCGCTTAAACTCCCCAGACTCACTCAAAATCTCGTAAGCGGTAAAATCCCTGCTGACTGGCTAAAATCAACCTTTCTTACATTGCCTAAAAAACATTCAGTAAAGAAATGTAGTGATTACGAATCCTTAATGGGCGACACGGAGTTTGGATTTCGTGGTGGGTTCGGGAAAAGAGAGGTCTTGTTTGGCGGTCTAGGGATATGTCGGTGTTAGTATATGCCTGTTTCATAGGTTATTTTATTTATTTTATTTTATTTTATTTTATTTTATTTACACCACCCAACAGGAATTAACCCAATTACAGAGTGGGAAAAATACAGTAATTTACAATAACCGAGTCTTAGAATAAAAGTGAAATACAAAATAAAAGATATTAACTACATCTAAGATAAGAGCAGAAATAAAAACTAAGAAAATCGGATCTTTTTTAAATTAGAGATACTGCAATTAAATATGTCACATTGGTCACAAGTTTGATTGCACGTGTTACAAGCCCGAATTAATGGAGAATTTTTGTAAATATTGGTGCGCATGTATGGAAGATAAAATGGAACCGTAGAGCGTGCTGAAGTTCTAGGTACCAAAAAATTCAAATTACGCAATAATACAGGGGAATCAACTTTGCTATGGATTAACTTAAAAATAAATTGCAACTCTTATGAGAGTCCAACACGAAAAGCTCATAGAATCTCTAAAAGAAGTTGGTCTAGATGACCGAGATCTAAAGATAATCGCTAAACTATACTAGAACCAGACTGATCAAATAAAGGTTGATGGCCAACTGTCTGTCTCAGCTGCGCTCGTTATTTGAACTAACGCTTGTAAAAAAGCACTATTTTAGCCACTAGTTGTGAAAACTAATATTTTATCATGGGCAGAAAGTTTTTTTAAAACCTCTTCCCTAAAGCCGCTAGAAGCAACGTTAGTTTAAAGAATCCATCCTGTATATTAATAAAATATAGACCAGGTATCTTTTCTTTATTTAATCTAAGGGTTTTACGACATACCGTATGGTACGTTTGAACGTTGGCTAAAAGTCACTTTTATCTACCCCCCGTCGTCGACCGTACGAAATGCTCGCCTGTTATAGTTATTATTGCGCATATAAAAAGAAAGGGCTCACGGTAACTGGACCTCTGGGTGAGGCATTATGCAAAATTTTAGTTATAAATATACGTTATCTAAACTCGACTCCTTTTCGAGGGGGCAACACAAAGGAAAATGGGATATATTGTTTTTCGGGAGTTGCCACGCCAACACGTTGTATTGAGCTCTAGAATGTGAAATATCTTGGTGTTTCTAGCTTATTGTGGAATCACGTTCTAACCATCGTTTAAATTAAACCACTGTTTAAACTGTGCGTACCCAGAAACTGGTTCTGCACATTTGGGATTAAGTGCATATTCAAGAAAAAAATATATAAACTTTGAAGTATATATTTTGGAGATGGACACAGCTTTAATTAAATATGAAAATTTAATTTTTTAAAGGGGGCATTCCCAATTTTTTTTGTGTGATCTCCAGTTTGTGATACCAAATTTTAAATCCTTATAAAGTTTGCTTTTTAAAGATATCCCATATCATAATGTTTGCATATCTAGTTCTCGAGATATCTGCATTAAAGTTCTTAATATTTCAATTTTTGAAAGCAATAATTTCACAAACAAATAAACACAAACTAAATATGGGTATATTGGGTGTCATTTTAAAGGATTTTTTTTAGAATTTCCAAATAGTAACATTTTTGAAATTAAGCGCTTGTGTCCACATCTTTTAATAAGTGACGTCAAAATGACCCAGAATTGATAAACTGCATATGTAAATCTGTAACTGCCCAAAGGCTACCATTTATGATAGCCTTTAAAATGATACCGGGTGTTTTGTTCGCATCCGTGTAGAAGGGGTTGATATGACGTCATCTTTCAAGATGGCGGCCAAAAATCATAAAAAATTCAACTTTCGCAACCGGGGCAGGATTATACTCGATTCCATATAAATCGAGGACGGGGATTCCCAAAAATTAACTTTCAAGGTCATCCAGTCTTCAATGATTCTGAAAATCGCAAGAAACAAGATTTTTGCCATTTTCGCTTAAAATTTTTTAATAATTTGACGTTTTGTCAGACCAACTTCAAATGTACCTCAAACTATTAGGCATGTGCGCCAAATTCCATCCTTAGAGTTTGATGCAGTTTGAAGCCTCATGTCCATGAAAAATACCACAGTAAAATTAACATATTGCAAAAATAGCATACTAAAGGGCGCTATTCATCAATTATTTAAGCGAAGATGGCCAAATTTGTTAAGAAGTTCAAGTCCAAAAATATTAAAAAAAAAAAATTGGTTTAGCTATGACGCTTTTCAATATGGCGGCGAATATATCAAAATGGGACCTATAACCACATTTTATTTTATCCAATTTAAAAAAGCAAAAATGACAAGGTGGCCATCAATTCTTCTTGACTTATCGCCGCTTACTATGAAAAAAAAAGTTTAGTTGATGCATGTCGTTGATTGACTTAAAAAATACCATGTAAAAATGAAAAACCAGCTTTTTGTAGTGTTTCTTCCCATTTTTTTTTAATTAGCGAAGATGAAATTAACATCTTAGCCATAAGTAAAAAGTTAATTTTAAACCTCCCTACCATTTTTTTTTTTGATCTGGCGCCTCCGATGTTTATGCTATAACCCGGTAAAAATGACCTATATGCCTGTCGTTTTTATGAAGTTACTGTGAATTTTATGTTCTACCCACTTGTCTAGCCAACAAAGTCATTTAAATTACTATAAGAGAGTTAGCAGAAGTTAGATATAAATTACTATGTTCTGGACTAGGTGTTTTAGATACCATTTTCCAAAATGGCGATGGAAAAATCAGAAAATATTCTAAATATGCCAGTAGGGCATGACTATACTTGTTTATTAACATTCATAGTAAAGTTCAAGGATAAAGATTTAACAACTATTTAGACACAAATTCATGTGCCACCGGGTGTTTTGTTCGCATTCGTGTCATATTTCAAAATGGCGGCAAAACATCATAAAAAATACAATTTTTGCGACCGGGGCATGATTATACCCGATTCTATATAACTCGAGGACGAGCATTCCAAAAAAAATACTTTTAAGGTTATCCGACCTTAAATGACCTCAAAACTCGCTAAAAACACGATTTTTGCGAAAATCTCCATAATTTAACGTTTTGTTACACCAACTTCAAATATGTCTGAAAATATTAACCATGTATGTAAAAATCGTCCTTTAGAAATTATTGCAATTTAGAGCTTAATGACCTTAAAAAACACCCCAGTAAAATTTACATATTTTTAAAGCAACATACTAAAGGGTGAAGAGGACCAAATTTCGTAAGGACGATAAAAAGGTCAAGTCCAAAAAAAATTGGTTCAGCTATTATGCGTTTCCATATGGTGGCTGATATATTAAAATAGCGACACATCCACTACATTTTATTTTATTCAATTTTGTAAACAAGAAACAAATATATTTAAACTTGGTTCTCTTCACTTTAATAGTTGTTAAAGAGCACCCTTTAGCATGTTTCTTTAACAATATCTCAATGTCACTGGGATATTTTTCAAGGTCATTAAGATCGAAGATGCAATAATTTGAAAAGGATGATTTTGACATGCATGGTTAATATTTTCAGATATATTTAAATTTGGTGTAACAAAACGTTAAATTATGAAGCTTTCTTGCAAAAAAAAATGGCAAAAATCGTGTTTCTGCGATTTTCAAGGTCCTCTGAAGTCCGATGACACTAAAAGTGATTTTTTTCTAACGCTCCTCTTCGAGTTATATGGGAAAATTGTATGTTTTATGATTTTTGGCCGCCATCTTGAAATATGACGTCATATCAATCCCCTCTCCACAGATGCGAACAAAATACCCGGTGGCACTTGATTGCGTGACTAAAGAAATATCAATCCCACATAGTCACAAAACTCCTTCATTCAAAATCCCACGGGATAGAAATTATCGACATATGCCCCTACACTAATAATTACAGCTAGGGGTATCCCTATCTCGGAAAAATATAGTTCAAAGATTATATATTTGTTTTTTAAGCAGTTGACCTGAATATTATATAAGAAATCAGTGATTTTTTTGACGCCTTTCGAGGAAGGTTTAGCTGTAAAACACCCCTTCTTCCTTTGGCACGTCACTGGTTGGTTTGACGTAACAGTAATTGAAAAACTATATAACAAGCTGGGCTCTTTGTATGAGAACCATCCAAGCAATTCTCGTTGACAAGAGAGACAAAAATCGTCATTTAATAACTACACTCTATTGGTCTAAGTACTATTTTCAACTGTGCCTTAACTCATGCCTCGTTAGAGTAAACGTGCGTTTAAATATGTCACTTATCTTGTAAAGTATAGCATTTACTTAACGCTAACTTGTAATTCATCAATCATAAAAATGTTCATTCGGAAAATCTTGGTTTTGTTGTCGCGTTACTGTTGTGAATGATTGTGGAAAGCAACATGACAGTAATAAATTGGTCTGAGGTAGAATGTTCGAAATTAAAAAACACTGTTTTAGAGTAATTAATTAATGTTAGTTGAAAAAGTAGATATTTAATCCTACGTAGGTAACGGGTGACCCATTAGAGAGTTAATTGACCAATAATTTTTTGTCACCCAACTAACATTTAAAGTTGTCACGACGTAATCGGTAACACATAGAATTTCCTGAAAGTAACGCCCCGTCGTATTAATTCCCTAAGTGGGGTACAATTCTCCGGTTCCTTGTGGGATGCTCATCCAAGTTTGAATTTTCGTTATTTCCAAACAAGATCTTTTGATCTTTTGTTTTTTAGTTTCTTTTCGGTTGAAGTAACTGATTTGGAGGTTTTCTAACTTCTTTTTTGTTTTAATTGCCTTAGGAGCATAATCCTACTGGAAATATTAACACGTCAGGACGAATTCGTATCAGGTAACTTGGATAAGTACCAGTGCGGAACGATGCCTATTTGTGAGTGGTTCAAGGTTGGAAATAAAAGTGTATGATGGTGTTTAATGATGTATAGTGGAGGGTGACCAGTGAAACTACTGATGAGCCCACGCTGGTTACCCAGGGCGAAACATCGTTTAATAATTTCTCTTTTCGCTTTGATATTTTGTGTGTTCCTTGTGGGATGCTCATCCAAGCTTGAATTTTCGTTATTTCCACGCAAGATCTTTTATTCCTTTGTTTTTTAGTTTCTTTTCGGTTGAAGTAACTGATTTGGAGGTTTTCTAACTTCTTTTTTGTTTTAATTGCCTTAGGAGCATAATCCTACTGGAAATATTAACACGCCAGGACGAATTCGTATCAGGTAACTTGGATAAGTACCAGTGCGGAACGATGCCTATTTGTGAGTGGTTCAAGGTTGGAAATCAAAGTGTATGATGGTGTTTAATGATGTATAGTGGAGGGTGACCAGTGAAACTACTGATGAGCCCACGCTGGTTACCCAGGGCGAAACATCGTTTAATCATTTTCCTTTTCGCTTTGATCTTTTGTGTGTTCCTTGTGGGATGCTCATCCAAGTTTGAATTTTCGTTATTTCCACGCAAGATCTTTTATTCCTTTGTTTTTTAGTTTCTTTTCGGTTGAAGTAACTGATTTGGAGGTTTTCTAACTTCTTTTTTGTTTTAATTGCCTTAGGAGCATAACCCTACTGGAAATATTAACACGCCAGGACGAATTCGTATCAGGTAACTTGGATAAGTACCAGTGCGGAACGATGCCTATTTGTGAGTAGTTCAAGGTTGGAAATCAAAGTGTATGATGGTGTTTAATGATGTATAGTGGAGGGTGACCAGTGAAACTACTGATGAGCCCACGCTGGTTACCCAGGGCGAAACATCGTTTAATCATTTTCCTTTTCGCTTTGATATTTTGTGTGTTCCTTGTGGGATGCTCATCCAAGCTTGAATTTTCGTTATTTCCACGCAAGATCTTTTATTCTTTTGTTTTTTAGTTTCTTTTCGGTTGAAGTAACTGATTTGGAGGTTTTCTAACTTCTTTTTTGTTTTAATTGCCTTAGGAGCATAACCCTACTGGAAATATTAACACACCAGGACGAATTCGTATCAGGTAACTTGGATAAGTACCAGTGCGGAACGATGCCTATTTGTGAGTGGTTTAAGGTTGGAAATCAAAGTGTATGATGGTGTTTAATCATGAATAGTGGAGGCTGACCAGTGAAACTACTGATGAGCCCACGCTGGTTACCCAGGGCGAAACATCGTTTAATCATTTCTCTTTTCGCTTTGATCTTTTGTGTGTTCCTTGTGGGATGCTCATCCAAGTTTGAATTTTCGTTATTTCCACGCAAGATCTTTTATTCCTTTGTTTTTTAGTTTCTTTTCGGTTGAAGTAACTGATTTGGAGGTTTTCTAACTTCTTTTTTGTTTTAATTGCCTTAGGAGCATAATCCTACTGGAAATATTAACACGCCAGGACGAATTCGTATCAGATAACTTGGATAAGTACCAGTGCGGAACGATGCCTATTTGTGAGTGGTTCAAGGTTGGAAATCAAAGTGTATGATGGTGTTTAATGATGTATAGTGGAGGGTGACCAGTGAACCTACTGATGAGCCCACGTTGGTTACCCAGGGCGAAACATCGTTTAATAATTTTCCTTTTCGCTTTGATCTTTTGTGTGTTCCTTGTGGGATGCTCATCCAAGCTTGAATTTTCGTTATTTCCACGCAAGATCTTTTATTCTTTTATTTTTTAGTTTCTTTTCGGTTGAAGTAACTGATTTGGAGGTTTTCTAACTTCTTTTTTGTTTTAATTGCCTTAGGAGCATAACCCTACTGGAAATATTAACACACCAGGACGAATTCGTATCAGGTAACTTGGATAAGTACCAGTGCGGAACGATGCCTATTTGTGAGTGGTTTAAGGTTGAAAATCAAAGTGTATGATGGTGTTTAATGATGAATAGTGGAGGCTGACCAGTGAAACTACTGATGAGCCCACGCTGGTTACCCAGGGCGAAACATCGTTTAATCATTTCTCTTTTCGCTTTGATCTTTTGTGTGTTCCTTGTGGGATGCTCATCCAAGTTTGAATTTTCGTTATTTCCACCCAAGATCTTTTGATCTTTTGTTTTTTAGTTCTCCGGTTATTATAACGTTGCCACGACTTCAAAGTTAGGTGCCAAATACAACGTGAAAGCGCTTTTTAATACGATGGAATCGGAAAAGGAGCGTTTCAAAATTTCTATTCGGTTTTTGCTGGTTGGCATATGACAAAGTGATTAACAAAACAAACAATGTCTCAAATTTTAAGTTTGGTTATGGCTAGTATGCATATTATTATTCTTATTATTATTAATATTATTATTATTCTTATAAGCAGAAATGCAGAAAATAAAATTACAGATTAGAAAGTATAAATAATCAAGAAAATAATAATTACAACTGGGCGAGATTCAATTCGTCTACTTCTGGGTATAGCCCCAGAGCAGACGTCTGTTCTTAATTAAGTAATTAAAAGATAACATATTATTACCTATTATTAAAAAATGAGTTAGTTATACACAGGGAAACAATTGAGGGATTTATTTGATTTTTTTTATGGAACAAAAATAAACATTTAAAAATTCACTGGTCTCTAAAAAAAGTACAAAAAATTGTTTTTAAGTAATTGTGTACTATTGGTAACTAGAAATTTACCAGGTAATTTATTCACACCAGAATATGTTTGATATGAATAAGATATTTTGTAGAATTTATGCGTATGTTTGGGGGGTGTCTACCCCTGGAACGAAGGTTCAGGTTATAAACGGCTCTTCTGTAGAGTAGTGTAGTATGTAAATATTTTGGGGTTTTAGTTTTAATAATTTAAAAAAATAAAGTAGCAGAGTTTGAGATATTGAATCGTATTTTCGAATTCCGTGAATAAACCTCAGACAAGAATTTTGCAGGCGCTGAATCCTTGTAGAGTCAGCCCGCCTTAGACAGGGTCCATACACCGTATCACAGTAACTAACCTGGGAGAGGACATAAAATTCACAAAGCAATATTTTTGTTTTTTGATAAAATTTGTCGATGTTGATAAATTTGTTTTAGATTAAGATATCTTCTTTGTAAACATTTGTTAATATGCTTTGTAGATCTTAGATCCTGAGCCATTATTAAGCCTAGGTTTCTAAACTTGTAAAAAAATGTGACTGGAGTTGCATCTAACATAATTTGTTTTCTGTATGTACTCTCAAAGTTTTCCAGGTCCAAAAACCATTACTCTCGACTTCTTAGAGTTTAGTTGAAGGCAGTGATTTTTTGACTTTTCTAAAACGTTCTTTAATTCAAAATTTACGGCTATCAAAGCTTGCGGTGCTTCTTCGATTAAAGATAAAATATAATTTTGATTATCGTCGGCGAAGTAATGGTGAAGACAAGACAAAAACACAGAGGGCAAGTCCTCAATGTATAGGGCGTAGAGCAGAGGACCAAGAACTGACCCCTGAGACACACCTGTCACAATGTCTAAAAAGTTGACTTTAACCCATTGTAAAATACTGCTTGAGTTCTAGGCGTCAAAGAGAAGAGAGAAAAAACCTACAAAATTTAGAATTGATAATAATAAAGTATGATTTAGAGTATCAAATGCTTTGCTGTAATCAAATAATCAAATAAAAAAGACCATAACTTTGTTTTTATCATTTACCCATAGATCTGTTACTATAAAAGATGTTAGTTAGTGCATCTTATTTGCTTACCGTATTACCGTAATTGAGATGCTAAAAAGAGTTTCTAAACCACAAACACACATTACCGTAACCGTACTTTGTTAATGGTACTTGCGATCAAAAAGTGTAAATTGTTAAAAGTAGAGTCAAAATTTAACTCCGAAAATTTTATACCAGTTGTTTTAAACCAATCAGATGCCTTGTTTTTGACAGGTTGCCAAGGCAACAACCCGCATTTTTCGGAAATTTTTTCGGTCACGTGACCTATTTGAAAAATTAATAAGTCATAATTTCCCTGGCTTGACAGCTGTCACGTTCAGATGTCAGAATAACAACAGAGGCGTAGGTACAATTTTCTATTCATTTTATGATATTTTATTTAATAAACAAAACAAAAAGATATTGGTAAAACGTCATTCCACTTAAATACTTAAATTGTCATCGAACTTGAAAGAGAATAATTAATTTTCCCTTCTCTCTAGTAGTATAAGAGTATGAAGAAATGTGTTCATTTCTTGATTTTGAGAATCGTTTTTATTTTTACTAGGGCAAAGGGAAAGTGAAAAAAAAAACAAATTCAAACTATTTGAAATAAAAAACACCTAGCGTCCAATATAACACATGTCCCTATACACCTATTTTTCCCTAGCCTCTAGTACTATAAAATTTTGTGATTTAAATAGAACATAATCAACTTGATTCAAAGATGAAAACCTTATTTTACTAGAGTACCAGGGAATTGTAAAAATAATATATAAATAAGTGTATAGCCACAATATAGGTAACACAGACATTCAAAGTGTCAAAAAAGTAATTAAATAGTCACCTTATATTAAAACACCAAACCTCAAAGCAAAATAAACGCTTGCCAAATTGTCAAAATAAGAAAATTCGCACCTCGAAAAAATTTCCGGAAATAATTAAGCTCTAGGGAGATTATAAGTGAAAATTGTTTCATTATGGTTTTTGGGGTTATGTTTTTACAACCAGCAGCTGGGACTCTCAAAATGTGTTGTGTATCGATGTTTGCTGATCATAATTTAATTTGGTCTATAAAACAATTTATGTTTTTAATACTATAGCTCACAAAACAAAAATAAAAGAAGGCAGATTTTTTGTCCCACGAAAAAACATGGCCATGGAATTGTTTATAAAAAGTTATTGCCTCACTATTATGCAACTATGATGTCGCAAACTTTTGTAGTAAAATTTTAAGTAATTTCCTAGCTGTGGCCTTCACCGTCGGCAACTTTAATAGGGCTTAAATTTATTGAGACAAATTAGTAAAGAATAAAAGTCTGGGCTACTATAAATTCATGAATGAGAACGATCCTTGGAGGGACAGGAACTTGGTATGAGAAGGAACCTTGGAGGGACGGGAATTTGGTATTGTCCCATGGTGGTAAGGAATACTGTCAAAAGAATACGACCAATAAGTCGTTTCTGGGAGTGATTATTACGTAAGGTGAACTTTTACGCGATACTAGAGAGTATTCCAAAGTCCCAAATTGTTGTTCTGATGACCACGCTACTACTATAGGAGAGTAGCGAAGCCTTTACCCATGTAACCGTTACTATAAATGTTAGTTGGGTACCTTATTTTCTTAGCGTATTACCGTAATTGACATGCTAAAAAAAGTTTTTAAACCACAAACACAAATTACCGTAACCGTATTCTTTTGCACAAACTGCCAATTTAAATGAATAGAAAAGAAAACAACAATTCCTGTTTTTGCAAATTCATATGTCATTGCAATTGTCAAATTTAGACCTCAGGTTTCAATTCCGAAATGACACATTGCGTTATTATTGCATTTATTGAAAAACTTCATAAAATATAATAATCTGTGAAGTGAAACACAAATCTCGCATAGAATTTCATCATTTTTCACCAGCCAGTTGAAGATTCAATAAGATTTACCCGCAAAATTCTAAAATAAGGAATGACAACACAATACAACTTTAGCAGTAGTAGAAGTGATATAATATGGATTGATAGAGTCAAACTATACTATAACCTAACCTAAACTCTAAACATAACTAATAAAAAATTGTTCTGGTATAAGTACTTATTTGACGCCAGAAGCTGTCGGAGAGATGACACTTTGATAAGTTTCTATGAGATTGTTTGAGGCATTGTCTATAAAAGCCTAAAAGATTTCATAGGCTGATTTTTTTTTTCTTAGAGTATTTACGACAGATAATGTGATGATAGTTTTTTATAAGATTTTATAAGTTCAGGTGGACGAAAACTTTTTTTTACGACTTAATATTTGTTTCAGAGGGCGTATAGGTAGGGCAGGTACGATCTTCAAAATCATTGCGTTATGGGATAGCAGTTTGAGGAAGCTGTAGCCCATATAACTATGAGATACTATGCGTCCAGATAATAACTCTCTCAATCAAGTTGGCCTGGAAAAAACCGATAAACGCAGAGTCTAAACGGGCAGGCACGTCGATTGCGTCAGCAGTGAAAGTGTCATTAAATTATCGTAAGGTCACTACGACGCTAGGCAGTAGATTTTTGGTCTATGGCCTGGTGACCCAAACAGTTTCAAAGCCAACCGCGATCTTGAATTTTCTCCTTTGTTTTTTAAAGTTATTTTCGTTACACATTTTGGAGCATTTGGACCATTATAGTATCTCAAAGTTATATGCTGTAGCCAATATCATTTAATTCAGTTTTTATTCTGCAAAAAAGATGTGTAAGGTAAGAGACCACTGTAAACCTCTCTTTTAAAGAGAAAACATTTTAATTAACAGAAAAGATTTGTGGCGTAGAAGGCAAAGGGTGAAGGAATAAATCGGAAAAAGTTTTTCCTCAACCAGGATTTGAACCCGGGACCTCTAGAATACCAGTCTCATGTTCTACCAACTGAGCTACCGAGGAACCGGTGTTTTAACTGGCTATTCGGAAATCCTTTCGTCCGATTCATTTGCTAGTAGTGGGGAGATCTTTGAAGCCTACTGCGGCTTTAGAAACCTAGAGATGTTATAAAGACAAGGAGGTACACATTCACGATTATAAGTTGTATGAAATTTCTATTTATCTATCAACCAACCATACACGACATAGCGTTTGAGCGTTTTATTGGAGGTTACAGAGGGCGAATTTCCAACTAATAATTTGGCGAATTTCCAACTAATAATTTCAGCCAAATATATTTACATAATGAAGGGAAAATTTAGCGCCCTAATAAATTTACAGAAAAGATTTGTGGCGTAGAGCAAAGGGTGAGGGAATAAATCGGAAAAAAGTTTTTCCTCGACCAGGATTTGAACCCCGGACCTCTAGAATACCAGTCTAATGCCACTCACACAAATCCTTATGAAACAAGAACCCATAACAATATTCCATTGCCCATTCCAAGATAGAGCCTTACTCAAGACTCCATTATATACAAAACTATAAAAATTTTAGAAAAGCAATAAAGGAATGGTTGACGGAAAACTCTTATTACTTTCTGGAGGACTATTTCAATGACACTTTTTACTAATATGACTGATAGTAAAAACATTTTTTTTTTTCATTTACCTACTTAGTTTTGTTCTATAATAGCGCTTTTTTACTTTTTTTTGTTGTGGTTTTGTTCGTATTTGTTTGTGGTTCTTTTATTTAACATTTTTAAGAATGAATTTATATTTTAAAATAATGTTATTGTACCAGCGCCCTCTTTACTCTTTTTTATTATTGTTTTATTCGTGTTCTGTCGTTTTTATATTTAACATTTTTGATCTGAAAATTTTTTTTTTGCTAAAAATCTATAGTTTTAAAATTTTTGACAGACAATTTTATTTTCTCTTATTGTTTTTATTATATATTTTTCCTTATCTGTGCTTTTAAATCTAAAATCATATAGTATATGACTTTTTTACTAGTACAGTATTATTATTAGTTTTACGTAGAATTTTTGTGGAAGTATTTATGTTAAGTAAGTACACTAAGTATAGCGTTTTTAATTAGTTTTCAGGTGGTCGAAAAAAAACCAATTTGTATGAGATTTGTCGATTTCAAAGGTCTAAAAGTAAATTTATTACAGAAACCTATAAAATTTTGGGACGCCCATGGTTAATCAGAATTTGCAAAATCAAACCCATTAAATAAAAGAAAGTTCAATTATAAAATCATTTACTATAGGAACAGCAATTCATTAAACCAATTTTCTATCCGAACCTTATTTCTTCAAACCCATTCAATAACAAATTCGAAATTTATAAGACCCGTTTTTAATCAAACCATTGCTTATCAAACTCATTCAACATCAAACCCGGAATTGGTAAAATCTGTAATTTATCAGAAAATTTGTGCTAAATTAATTGCGCATTCGCCAATACCACATGAACCGGAGGCGTACACGCAGATGGCGCAACGGCGCGGCTTTTTGATGCATTTGTCGCTGTTACGCTCGCATACTTACAGGTTGCGTTCAATTGTTTGTGTATAGATGTCACTTGCATTCACCCGTCTTGCATTCATGTGTTATTGGCGAACGCGCAATCAATTTAGCAAAAATTTTCTGATAAATTACGGGTTTTACGAATTTCGGGTTTGATATTGAATGAGTGTGACAATGGTTCGACTAAAAACGGGTCTGTTAAATTTCGAATTTTTTATTGAATGGGTTTGATAAAATAAGGTTCGGAAAAAAAATTGGTTTAACGAATTGCAATTTTGTATGAATTTTTTTATTAAATACGGTCTGATAATTTCCTGCTGTGATAAACCATTTCAAATTTTATGAGCCTGTTAGATTTTACATGCCTTGGAAATCCCATAAAAATTGTGGATATATTCAAACCCATGGTATATATTTTTTAAAGATGGACATAAGAGCATATAAAATTTTGTGAGTTCTTTCTGGCTACAGAATCTATAAATTTTGTATTTTTACAAACCCCGTAGCAAACTATTAATAAAACAAGAGTGTAATCATAGAAACCTACTAAGTTTAATAAGTCTGTTTGATTATAAAATCTCTTAGAATGTGGTTTTTTCGTAAACTTATGAAATATTGGAAAATAAAACGCTTATACTATAAAACTTTATGCATATTTTTCAGTCTGTCAGATTAAAGGATCGGGTAAAAAACAGATATACTGACATTGGTCAAAATCTTACAAAAATCAAAGACATAACTCATAAATTATATAGCAAACCTAAAATTTTACCTCACAAACGCTTATACACCTTATAAAAACTGATAAAAATCAGATTTTTTTCAATTACCGCGGTTTTTTTAATAAAATAACATATTAATTTTAACTAAAAACTTCTCTTACTGTAAGTGAAGTATCTACTATCCGTTAGTAAATTTATAGAAGCGCCAAAGCAGTATAACTCCTAAAATATGGCTTTAAATAAAATAAAAAATATATTTTTGAGCTCTAACCAGCATGTCCTATCACAATAATACACCCTAAGAAAAAAAAATAAAAACAAATAATTAAAAAAAAGCGCGATGCGCCGACGGGGTTCAAACCGACAACCTACAGGTTGATAGACCAATGCTTTATGCACTGTACCATGCGCTTATAAAGAAATAGGTTGAAACCGCGGCATACAAGCGTTTTGGCGGATCATTTCTAATATTTGATTTCTCACTTGTCCTTAGTAGAAAAATTCACTCACCGTAAGTGAAGGAAATGTTAAGTAACTTGTCGCATATTGGTAAGTAGATAAATCACTGAGGGTTAACAAACTAGTAAAAAAATTCACTAACCCTAAGTGAAGGGAAAGTTAAGTGACTTGTCGCATATTGGTAAGTAGATAAATCATTAAGGGTTAACAAACTCGGGTCTAAGTGGTTGTTTTACTTGCGGCTATTGAATTCATCACTTGGGGCTAATAGAAACTTCACTCAATAACAAAAAAGCTAAGTAGACACTTTACTTGGGATGGTTTCTGAGTGAAAACCTTACCATAAGCATTGTTTGCTAAGCAGAGAACAATTTTTTTGTTTTAATCTTTAATTTTGGCAACTTTTTCACAAACCACGATAGATACAAATAACGTGCTTGGTATTTTTAAAATTAGAAAAAAAAGGCAGGTTTAAAAATGCACTAATAAATAGATTGTTTCATTTGAAAATCCAAAACTAATGTCAAAATTTAAAATTTTCAATGACAATAATAATCTTTTTGCACTCGAAGTTTCTTTCGATCTTTTAGTTTTGTTGGATTGTTGGATAATAATTTTTGAAGTGAATATTTGTTTGACTCAAATAAAAATTACTTTATGTGTTAATTAAATTTTCGATTTCAAAGCAATGAAATGCATTAGAATCTAAGAAATGCAACATAAAATTATGACAAAGATGCAACGAGGTTCTTGCATCAAAAAAGTATGTAGAATTACAATTAGCAAAAATCTCAATGCTTTTAAAATGGATGCTTTTTATTAAAAACTTTATTATATCATTTATTTTTGCAGGGGTCCTCACGTACAGGAAATTTAACTATTTAACGTCCTAATAATCCAACCCTTTCACTAGAACGATAACCGAAGTTTATTAAATTTAGTATGTTATACAATCTAGAATAATTAACTTAAATTTCGAGGCTCAAAACTTGGGCTTAATCTCAAACATCAAAGCTTAATCCCCTTTATAAAATTAACTCTTTATATTTTCAATATCCTTTCCCTTTTTTAAAGATTTAAAAACGTCAATAGTTAAGCTATTTCTAACCCTCGTTTCCCATCCATTGTTTCTTGAAGTATTTTGATGGAATAAAACTCGAGACTCCTTTCATCAAAGAAAACTATTTTTATACACGAATCATTTTTTGATAACTACATTCTTTAAACCTATTCAATGAGGTCTGACAAAAAAAATTATAAGAGTACTCCTTATGGGTTTCTTAGTAATGCGTGGCTCACTCTCTGGGGGTCCCCAAACGTGTATAGAGGCTCTCGAACACACACACACACACCCATACGAGTATTCAAGTTTTAATCCTCTAGTGTGTGTCCCAGCTGATGGAACAGGCTGAACAGCTGATTCTTTTATAAGGTACCATTTGTGGCAGGTTTAGAACAAGAAACAAAAACAGATTGACGATTTTTTAGCAGCTAGCAACTCGCTTTTGCACCAATCTTGGAGGAGATTTTTTGACTAGAGTCGCGTGCAACGTTTCCACGCCGTCGCCGAAGCGACTACGACTGAAGTGCCCTCTGGATAATATTTTTATTAATATATTTGCTTTGAAGTCAAGACTTCCACGTCTGCAACCACAAATGGATTAATTTCCAAACACCATTTATTAATAATTCAAAAATACGTAGTTACGTAGCTTACACAAAACGTTGAAAGAACGTAAATTAATTAACTATAGTTAATTATCAACCACAGACCTAAAAACCATAGACCCTGAATCCCATTCATAAATTCTTATTTGTTTTGCCCCCAAGCTAGCCTGTGTGCCAAAAAAGGACAGAATGATTTTCAGAACGTTGCTCGGCAACACTGCGGTAAAACATGTGTATGTTTGTAGACGTATGTCTTAGATACATCCATTTGTTTTACATACTCTACTAGTAGCGGCGAAAAATTAATAAATATGTAAAAAAACGGGTTAATTTCACAAAAGCATTAATTTGTAGTTTTCACAACTAGCGGTTAAAAGAGCGTTTTTTTTACAAGCGTTGATTTAAGTTAACGAGCGCAGCGAGTGATTTAAAAAAAAAGAGTTTTTTCTTGCATCGGTAACCATGCTTTTGTAATTTACTGACACTTACTTCACACACGTCTTTTGGATTAAGTTATAAAAATCCACCCCCTTTCATGACACCCTTTCAGAAACCCGCCACCAATTTAATTGTGTTATGTTGTTAAAGATAACTTTAATACAAGGTTGAGGGCAACAGTTGTTTAATAGTTTTTTCTATCAACTGAAGGAAAATTGCATAATTATAAGTTTAAAATATGTCATATAAGATATGTTAAGATAAAAGTAAAAATATAATAAAATACCTATTTTTAAAAAAAAACTAATATTCTACTAAAGCTTTGAGAATTAAAATATTTTACTATACTTAACAATTTCGTTTTACCCATTGTTATTTTATATAGGTGAAGTACACAGAACTTGAAACCCTTAGGTCTGTGATCAGGTACCTGCTTTTCTAAATTTAGAACTAAAATACCAAAATACCAGAATAAACAGACAATAAAACATAATAATATTTTGATATATTATTTTTGCTTTGTTAAGAAATTATAGCCTTGAGCACACCTGCACAGAGGGTATATAAACAGGGTGCTGGTCCTTACAACAAAGCATATTAAAAAAAGAGCGTAATTATGCAGTATACGGTTTTCTGCCATTTTTGATTTTTTATGAAAAATTCTTTAGAGGGTCCCTAGGACCCCAAATCCGGCGACGCCGGTTTTTTTTATTTTTTTAATTTTTTTTTTACTAAAATAACCCAATCCAACACAGCCCAACTCAACCTAACCCAACTCAACGCAAAACAATAAAAAAAATACATTACACCCTTTTTTCTCTTAAAAAAAAAACCGGCGCCGGCGGATTTGGGGTGCCTCTATAAACAATTTTTCATAAAGAATCGTATACTGCATAATTACCAAAAACAGCAATACCAATAATTGAAAATAGGTAAAGGACGACACTGACCGGTAATTATCACAACAAAACTACAGTTGATTTTGCCATTTACCTTTAAGGAAATCCCTTGATTTGGGTGTTCCAATCGTTTACACACGATGCACTCCCGCACCATCCTATAGTTTTTAACTTTTGAAGTTTATAAAAAACACAAAAATCACACAAAAGGTTTCGAAATCAGAAATATTTGGACACGGTCGGTATGCAACGCTGCAAAACATATATAATGAATGTAAACCACCAGGTAGTGCGCAGAAGACGGCAAGGTATTGCAACTTGCCAGTTCTTGTTTAGGGATCGTTGGGAGTATTGGAAAAAATATGGGCTGTTTATATTTTTATGTGTTTATCTTTTGTTTTGTAATTATAGTTTTTAAATAAATAAACATAGTTTTTATGATATTTTTTAATATAGCTGCTTATAGTGGTAAAAAAGCACCAAGATTTTCATGAAATTTCAAAACCAACAAGAAAGTAACCTCAAGTTGGCAACAAGGCTTCATCCTACTATACTTTCATAATTTGGGGAACACGAGCTTATATACTACATATATGTAATCATTTTCACATGGCATACTGGCTCAGGCACATTGTATCTTTTTTTCTCCTGCTCTTTGAGGCAAAGATATTGTATAAAGTGCGAGTTAGGATGACAACAAATATTTTTTTAAATTTATATAAAGAGAAAGAGAACGCCTAATCCCGGCGATACGTTTTGCGAGATACATTGTCATTGTAGAAGCCAGGGTATTAGCATAGCTTTCAGAGTCTAATGGTGTAGGTCTGTGTTATCAACGTTTTGGCGTCGTTGATCCGTTTCTTGTTTTGTTCTCTATGCAACATTAAACTTTAGTGTATTTCTTAGTTATGGCAACTAAGGCAACAAAAAATTGTTACTTGGGGATTATTCAGCAACAGATCAAACTTGCACTTTTTATCCCGAGGCGAAAAGTGTGTAACCGGACCAGGAGGCTGATTCTTGAATTTCGTAAGAAATATCGCACGGGAACGGTCCTCTCCTTGACATCAGCCAATAATAGGCTCTGAAGCGATCACGAGTTATCCGAAACCTATCCGACCACGACCGAGCCTCACCCGATCGCCGTTTATCGAAGGAACTTTTCTACACTGTCATACACCTGCGCCCGGACCAGGTGAATGAGCGCTCTTGAAAAACGACAATCCGGTCAACTTTGCGGGTCCACCGTACAAGCTCGGCAGCTTCTAAGCCTTTTTATTAGGCGAAACGAAGGATGTGAACGTTACCGTGTGACCTTTCCTACGATATTCAAGAATAGGCCCCCAGAGGGTTATGCACTGTAGAGAAAATCTAATAGAAACTAATGAACATTATAGAAAAAATTATTTGTTCAAAATGTAGATATACCACGTGACTGAAGTGTCTTTTTATGCCTTAGCAAATTGTATAGCATTCGCTTTGTTCAGGCTACACATTTTTCGTCTCGGGATAAAAAGTCCCACTTTAGTCCCTGGGTATTATAATGTACTATTAATATAATTTTTTTACTATGGATTCAACTTAAAGAATTATTGAAGTATTTCTAAATTAAAAATACTTTGCAAAAATTGAATTGGCCGAAGAATCATTAAATGCCACCAAACATTGCGCTTATAAAGACGGATTTACGCTGGTACGCAAGCAAGCAAGCAAGAAATTCGGAAAAGTTCGTCTTATATCAATTTCCTGCTTGCGTAATTGCGTGCTTGGCCAGCGTAAATGCGCCTTAAGTATTTAGTAGCAAATTTTTGTAAACTTACTATAGTTACTATTGTTCTTTTGGCCTGTCAAACCCGCCTGTATACATATATACTTCGACCCCGTATAGCTGTCAACGATAACTTTATCAAAGAGAGTTATATTTTCAGGGGTAGAGGGGTGCAGGGGGAGTTGCTTAACGAATCTGTTTTTATTTTGATCTGCTGATTACGTGTTTTTAAAAAAAAAAATATTTAATTTTTTTATTTTGTTTTTATTTTGTTGTTTTTTCTTTCTTATTTTGTTTTTTTATTTTTTTATTGCTTTTAATTTTTTTTTTTTTTTACTTGTTTCAAAAAAATTTACATGGTTTTGTTATTAATTTTTCTATATAATAGTATAATTTCAGTCTTACTGAAATAATTTTTTTTAAATAATATATTGAAGTCCAACGTGATTTAATTTCATAAAAGCGCTACCTACAAATTTTAACTATATTTATGGTGAAATTCCGACTCGACTTGTACTTTGTTTACATTTTAGAAGAGAAGTGTTATGATACAGTACAAAAACCTATTATTTTATTGTTATTTTCTTTGTCCATATAAATCATTTTAAAAAATATTGAAGCTTGAATCTTAAATCATTTTCTGTTTGTTTGCCTGATCTCTGGCAGACCGATGCAATTAAAAGAAGAGAACAATAATAACTATGGTAAGCTCACAAAAAATTGCTATAGGTTTCTATCTGTTTTTTGCAAATTTTGGACAGAAAACGTAAAAATTCGTATTTTTTTTTTAGTTGCAATAGCAATTCGGCACCATTTGTTATTCGTTGGCTACAGAGGCGATCTTGTAATTACGTGACGTCATTTTGTGAGCCCTTATGTTTCCTGTCACCTGGACATAATTTAAAAAAAATTGAAATGCAGGTCTTTCAGCTGAAGCGCATTCTTTAGCAACACTGCCACCGGTCGTCGCACAGTGAATCGATGCAATGCTTTTTTGTTGACATTAAGAAAAAAAATTACACTAAAATTTTTGTTGCTATTTTGCACATAGTTTGTGGCTGATATACCACGGATGAATTAAATCATAAGCAATGAGTTATTTAATATTTGTTCTTTTCTCTGTTACGTGTTTTAGGTTACGTGTTTTAGGTTTTTCTGTTCAAAATTCCCTTGAATTTATCAACAAAGTTACAGATATTTCACTCCAAGAAGGTGAAATTTTAATCTCGTTTGATGTTAGTTCGTTGTTCCCGAGTGTGCCGATCCCCAATACCTTACAATACCTGGAGGAACTACTAAGAAAAAACAATCTAGAAGACAAACAGACTTTAGAATACCTATCTTTAACAAAACTCTGCATGAATCAAAATTACTTTCAATATAAAAATAACTACTACCAGCAATTAGAAGGAACCACAATGGGTAATAGTTTATCAACTTTTATCGCAAACCTATTTATGAGCAAATTTGAATCAGATATAAGTAAAGAATTTAAGTATTTCCCCAGAGTATGGTTCAGGTATGTAGACGAAATTAGTTGCATGGATTGTGACAAAAAATATGTTGGCCAAACGAGACGCTCTATTCAAACACGTTTTAAAGAACACTTAGCACACTTAAAATACGGAAGAACAGAAAAGTCAAGTGTGGCCGAGCATGCTTTTGAAAACAATCATAGATTCACATTAGATAACCTAAAACTTCTAAAAAGTGTACCAAACAAAAGACTTTTGAATGCATATGAAAGTATGGAAATCATTAAATCCAGAAATAGTTTAAATAAAGATAGAGGACCCATCCCGTTTAGTACACTTTATTCTTTGGTCGAGGGGAGAAAGGATTAAAAATCGTGATCAATCACAAATTATTAGTCTTATCTCCGCCCACTAAAGGATTGTATATAAGATAGAGCGTAGATTAATTTAGTTCATTGTTTATCGTCTCCTGATGATGCTAACATTGTTAGCGAAACGCGCATCGAGTGCAAAAAAGTGTAGTTTTGGTTTGTGGAAAACAATCATAATTTTGTTTTTTTTGTGTTTTTACAGATCATTTTATATATTTGTGAACATTGTTTTATAAGAGGGAACCCTCTAAACACTTACTAGCCATTTGACTTACCATTTTTTTTTTAATACACTTATTTTGTTTTTTTTTATATTTTTTTTGAAATATTTTTTTTTAAAATTATTTTTATACCTTCATCAAAATTTCAAACAATAATAATTACATTGATTTTTTAAAAAATGCTCAGATATGCACAATTTTGTTCTATTAGTTTTGCATTCTTTACAAACCATAAACCGATAAAACATTTTACTTGACTGCGATTTTTTGAGATATTTTGAAAAAAACGGCCAAAAGCACTAAATATTCCTATGTGCTCTTCCCTGTTGTTAAAAATTCTAATTGAATCCATCAGCGGCGCACCACGTAAAAATTTAGGGGGAAAAGGAGAACTTCACCTCTGAAAAAATATCTGCCTATAGATTCTCACGATCACTCAGTACGTTTGGATTACGTAAGCCCTAAACAGTAGCCTATATTTCAAATTTGGTGCAAATATCTGAAAAACTGCAAGAACTATAAAGAAAAAACTAAAAAAAATTGTGAAAAGTCAACGCTCCGTAGATCAGTAACAAAGTGATTGCGGACATGTTTATGGAAAAAAAATGTTCTTATTTTGACCTGAAAGATTCGTGCCTAAAATCTTTGCACTGAATTTTAAATCACCCTGTAAGTATTCAAGGATAATTCCGTTTCGACATGATCCGTCATGCCAAATTTTGACATAGTGTAATTTTTTTTCTCAAGATTGACTAAATAATATTTTTCTTATTAATTAAACTCAATTTTATAACTGGAAAGTTTGAAAGTTAAATGTCTAAAATTCCCCATAACTCGATCCACTGTGCGTCGGCAGCAAAATTTCTAAAGACATTTTGTGGGTCACTTACGGCCGGTTTTATCCATCGGGTTAAACAATATTCTAATTTGTCAACTAGCATTTAAAAATATTTGTAAATCTTTGCCCCTGGAGCCCAGAGAATACTAACACAGTTGTTCATATAAGAATATAGATTATTTTTTTCTGTTAACGGATCATGTGATATCCATACTTTTTGGAGTCAAATAAACTTTAGAATTGGCTGAACTGAAAACGAGAGGCACATTTTGAAAAAACTAAGACTTTTTTCTTAAATGTATTTTTCTGAATTAGCTAAAATTTCTTTTTGATTTTGATCACATTTTAAAGCTTTCTTTACAAACTTTCGATTTCTAGTAGTAGTACTGCCAAAAAGCATTTTTTTATCTGAAATAAAAAATATTTAGGGAGGGAGGGCAGAATTTTATAGGTAGATGGAGAGATAATTTAGTAAAGTGCAAAAATATTTAATATTGTTGAAGAGAGACAGCAGGCTATAAAAAAGTATTTTAGAGAAAGATAAAAATAATTTAAGGCAACTGTTTACTACAAATTTCTGTTATGTTATCTGTCTGTCATCTTGAGTGGTGTCGTGCCTATGATTTTTGTTTTGCCAGTTTTATACAAAAAACCGCAAAAATTGTAATTTTTCAAAGCATAAAGTTTGTGAGACATAAGGTAGTATTAATTTCTTTAAATCAAAATTCTTTACAGTCTTTAAATTTACCAAAAAGCGTATTTTACTATACATGAATTTAGACACATCTAAAAATCATTTAACAAGTAATATGGTAAAGCCATGATGACCTTTAAAATAGTTTAGTTAAATTCCTTTTAAAATATACAATAGTTTGACAGTACAAATTAGATGTAAGCCTTATTTTAAATGCAAGAAAAGAATTAAAAAATGGTTGCAAACAAGTAATTATAGAGTAAACTTATATTATAATTAAAGTTAAAATTATAATTTAGTTAAGTCCTTGGAGACCAAATATTAATTTATGAATAAACTAAAACCTCAAATGATATTAGTTTGATAAAGGTGCACGCACAGCATCTTGGATGCAATTGGGCACGCAAAGCAGTAAGGAGGTAAATTAGATTGTTATTTTTATTTTGCTATATTGTTACATTTACACTGCTAAAAAAAAAGAAAAAATTATTTGTGCAATAAAATTTAAATACATTCCAATGCTTTTTTATTTTTTAAAATGTTTATAAGAGCCTTTTCCTTTTACAAAAATCAGTAAACCTTGCCGGAAAATTTAAAACGAGTAACCAGATTACCTATAGTTACTTCAAGAAAAACGCCTTTTAATAAATTTGCCGCCCTTTTGTAAAAAATATTAAGTATATTTTCAATATCAAATATCATTAGTTAGTTAGTTAAATATTTTTTCCCGCCGCCACTGCAAATGATTCGTATGTAGATGATCAATCTCGGACGAACTTCCATGTAGCAAAAAAGCGAAAATACGACGTTGCAAAAGGCTGATCCAAACCAAAACATTAGGTAAAAATATTTATATATCTGTCCCTCTTTTATTCATAAAAACAAAAATTATATGAAGGGGTCAACAAAATTGCATTTTATTAATTCCACAAAGGCGTAGATAAGGGAAGGGGATAAGGGGGTAATGCCCCCCCCCCAAAACGGTGTCCGTATCTGTTACTCGCCCGATTTTTGATGGGTAACTTTCGCACGTTCTGTTTTCCCCTCTTTGTAGCTGACCCAACCCAAATTTTTTTAAATAATTTACAAAAAAACACAAAAAAAATAAAATTTGCAGTTTAAGTTTAATTGTTAGAATTTTAGTTTATATCCGGTTTCTCAGCAAATTTGACATTATCTTCGCAACAAATCTAGAATCAAGACCAGATCAAAACCCATTTTTTTTATATATTTGATAAAAAACGTAAAAATTATTAAACTGCAAAAAATTATGCCTGCAGCGCTATAACAATTTTAGTATGATCTTAGGCAAGTTGTTAATTTTACAGGAGAGCGTTGTAAAGAAAGTATGTCGTATTTGGAACAGAATAATTTTTAAATAAGTTTGAGAATTATCTTGCTATAATATAGCATATATATAGTTCCAAATACGACATATTTCCTTTACAACGCTCTCATGTAAAATTAACAACTTGTCGCTTTCGCTCCTTTGCTTTCTCAGCGACGAATATTTTTACAAAATTTTCGCCCACGGCGCGACGCATTTATGACATGATTTTAGCAAAAAATCTAGGATCAAAAAGGGATCCCAAAACAGTTTCTTTTTTATATGAGTTGAGATGAATTTTTTAAACAAATACTTTTTCCAAATACAAACAAATACTTATAATTTCTGTCAGAAATTTCAAATCTGGTTTGGTTCAGTGGATTATTGAGGCTAGGTTTTGACATACCTAAAATTTTCAGCCTGTCTTGATATAAGAGATTGTTTTTGGAATGAATAAGAATCTTATGGTTGAGCAAGATTTCGTCGATGTTTTTAACCCCCAAACCTTTTTGTAGGAAACCTTGGTATTGTTTAAAAGCAAATACTTCAAAATTGTTTAAATTTAAAGAAGAAAGCTTATAATGTATTTAAGATCGAGCTGATCAGCTTAGTAAATTGAACGTGGGCGAATATATATCATTAATCTGCATTATCGTGATGGAGGAGCTTTACCGTAATATTTTAGTTTACAAAGGAAGCATGGAAAAAAACCGAGCCACGAAAATGCCCGTAAGAAAACGTTACTGGTGTTCGGCATATGCCCAATGAAATTCTTCAGAAGCGCATACAGCTTATTTCAAAGGCCGGGAGGGGGGGGGGGCAGGGCGTTGTACAAAAAAAAAATTATAAAAAATTAGTTATATCGTAAACGCGCCGTAGGCGAAAATTTTCAGGAAGTTATTCTAAGTTTCTTAAGTTTTATTAATAGCGCGTTCTTTGAAAAGCTTGACCATTTTTGCGTTTTTTATAATATAATTTTAAAGAAAACTGGGATAGGATGGGTTTTTCTTTGTTTTTCAAAGTTATTAATGCCATGGCCATTATGGTATCTACTTTCTTTTCTGTATAGGGTGATTTGAATATCATTAAAAAGATTTAACTATTAAGTAGAGATGTAGCCTTGTTTGCTGCTTGTTTAATTACTTGGCGGCGAAGGTCGGCTAACGGACACTAAATCGTTGGAAGTTGATCGGCCGGCCTATGATAGAGACGGTACTGATCAAGGGTATAAATTTCGAATTAAAGGCTATTCTCCAAAAATACAAAAATTTTACGTCCAAATTCAGAGGAAAACATATTTAATTAAAAAAAAATATTAAGCTAACTTTTCTTGAATAGAGTTACTAGACCACTAATTTATTGTCACCTTATTTGCTTATCATATTACATTGAGATGCTAAAAAGAGTTTTTAAACCACAAACACAAATTACCGTAACCGTATTCTTTTGCGCACATACAAACTGCCAATGTTCATAGAATAGAAAAGAAAAGAACAATTCACTTTCACAAAAAAATTAAAAACCTAACTAAACAAAGAAACAAATTTTAACCTACTAGCCGCAGCATTTGCACAGAAATAAATCTGGTAGTTTGCAAAAAATAATTAAGAGGGTCTCGTTAAGCCTCCGCAAGTAACGTATTTCGGTTCGGTTATTTCTGGCCTACGGTATCACCAATTTTGATGGTCTATTCACGTTCTATTAACTGATATACACAAAGAGAAGAATTCCGAACGGAATTAAGCAGCCAGGCAGACAACGGGCGCAGGAGTTTACGAGGAAAGCGTAGAATTAACTCTGTGTTTCGGACTTCAATTGTCTATATTTTATTTATTTACCGGCAGACAAGGGCAATGCAACAGTGATTTTGGACACGGAAACCTATGACCAGAAAGTTGAAGAGGTACTTGCTAAAGGAAACTATAAACTTCTCGCAAAAGATCCGACGCAATCAATCGAAAGTAAGGTTTATAGAATTTTGAAAAAGTATTCCAGGTATATTCCGGACAATACAAGATCTCAACTTACACCACATTATAGCAAGCCTCCTCATCTATACGGACTTCCCAAAATTCACAAAGATGCAATGCCCTTACGCCCAATTACAAGTTCCAGAAATTCTCCAACAAGCAATCTGTCTAAATTCCTTTTGAAAATTATTCAATTCCAAAAAATTCCATCCATTTTGTTAATATTCTTAAATCTTTTGTTTTAGGAACCGAGGATAGACTTGTCAGTTTTGATGTCGAAAGTCTATACACCAATGTCCCAATAAAGGAATCGCTAGATATTATTAAAAAGAGACTGGTTGATGACGAATCCCTTTATGAACGTACCAGCCTACCGCTGGAGGGAGTGATGGAGTTGTTGAAGTGCTGCCTACATAACTCTTATTTTCAAGTGAAAGATAGGTTTTATACTCAGGATGACGGTCTGCCAATGGGTTCATCGCTTTCGCCAGTGGTGGCCAATATTTACATGGAGTGCTTCGAATCACACGTGGTTGATAACCGCAACATATAAACCTAAGCTCTGGCTGAGATATGTTGATGATACTTTTATTGTGTGGACCGGGAATGACCAACAACTTTCAGAATTTCTTCACCACCTAAATAACATAAGACCCACCATTAAATTCACAATGGAGTTGGAGCAAAATTGTCAAATTCCTTTTCTTGATGTACTTGTCACACGAGTAGAAAGCGACATCAGAACAACAGTCTATCGTAAACCCACTCACACAGGACAATATTTAAATCAAGGTTCAAATCATTCTGCTACAACCAAACGAGGCATAATCAAAACTTTGTATAACAGAGCCGTTCAAATTTGTAACAATTCTCATGACTTGGAAATCGAAATAAGAAATATTAAGAAGGATCTGCAGCAAAATGGTTACAGCCTGAAACTTATAACAGATACTATTTCTAAATTTCAACAAACAGGACAGAGATTACAAGACCAAAACCAGGCAAATGCATTCCTTACAATCCCATACGTTAAAGGAGTATCAGAGAAAATTCGAAGAGTAGCGAAAAACTTTAATATTAAAACAGTTTTAAATCTAGTAATACAATTCGAAGCCTTCGTAGTAAAACAAAACCGGAGAACAAACAAAATAAGGAATGCATTTACCAAGTTCCTTGTGAGTGTGGTGAATCATACATAGGCGCTGCCTTTATTGGGCAGAATCAGGGTATTTTCAGTAAACCAAGTGTTGAAATGCCAAATATTTGGAAGCCCCTCCTTGGGCGGAGCCAACTTCTTAAACTTCAAGGTTGACTGATTTCTCACAGTATATAAGTACGTAGCATTAGGAATTGATTGTAGTTTGCACCTGAAGACGATCAGAGATTGTACTGATCGAAACGTCGTGTATAAATAAAATATATAAAATGGAAGTCCGAAACACAGAGTTAAACGGAAAGCGTAGAAGTTCAGAAAAGTTATTCACTTGGAGAACACGCTACGGTGTTTCAGGCGGAGGTGTATGCCATTATCATGGCAGCAACCCTATTCGAGATCAGAAATGACAGGAGAGACATATATATATATATGCTCCGACAGCCAGGCTGCCCTCAAGGCTCTAAGTGCACTCAAAATAGTCAGTAGTCTGGTGGAGGAGTGGGCTGAAGCACTGTAAACAGTGGCTCAAGACCAAAGGGTGACACTGATGTGGGTCCCAGGGAACGAGAAAGCGGACGAACTTGCGAGACTAGGGGCCGAAACCCAATACATTGGACCGGAATCTCTTCTGGAAAACAACAAGGAAACAGGTACAGAGTGAGCTCAACAAATGGGCGAACAATTAACTGAAGACGTCCTGGAGGCAAGAGTCAAAGTGCAAACAGTCCAAGCTATTCGTGGATGGTCCGAATGTAGCCGAAAGGACATTGGACTACTGACAGGGATGCTGACTGGGCACAATCGGCTGAACAAACATCTGATGCAAATAAGAGTAGCAGGAGATCCCGTGTGTCCCGTTTGCGGGTGATGCATATGCCAGATCAAGGCAGCTAAAGTGGGGATTTCCCACTATAGAGGAAGAACTGAACTTCGTAAAGAAGACAGGGAGTCCCGGAAAGAGAGGTGCAGCGGAAGTAGGGGCATAGGGGTCAGGAACGGGGTATGGCAGAAAGGGCCCATGAAGAGGCCTAATTGCCCACGGGCCGCCCCCATACTACTAATACTACTTAACTGATATACAACTACCTTTAAAATTTTTGTAGGGAATTTTGAAACAGACTGAATAGAATAGTAACTGAATAATCACAGGACATACCGAACGCACCCCGAATGCACGTTGGCGATTTTTGCCGACAGTGAAAAACATGATTAATTTCAAGGATTTTACACTGAATAAAGGAAATACGATTTGAGAAAACAATTCAATCAAAAAAGAGTTTTTACGATCCAGTAGTGCACCAAGGAGAAAAAGAGATTTTAGGTCAACCCAAACATCCGAATAGACCTCAAAAAAATCCTCTTAGATTATTCTCCTTTTGTTCGCGCTGTAAGCTTTGCTCCTGCTATCAACAAACATAAGTGTAACCAACTCAGCTACGTACTTAGACGTCCATCCCGCCCCTATGCCTAGAGACTAAAGTGGTACTTTTTATCCCGAGACTAAATGTTTGCAGCCCGACCGGAGGGAGGGCTACAATTCGCTGAGGGATAAAAAGACATTTAAGTCACATGGTATATTTACTATTTTTTGCACTTTTGGTCACCGTTTTTATTAAATTTTTATTAATTTTTTTTTCAAAAAAAAAACAAATCTTCATTATACTGGTCTGACGTTAAGTCAATTCATATTTATCTGATAATACTTAGTTGCCAGGTTGTAGCCAAGGTACTAGAAAACAAATGGTAAGATACAAACAAAGTCTATAGCTGTCAAGATTTTTGCGAGTGTATCCCAAAGTTGAAAAAATGGACATCGCCGAAGCTTCCGCAGAGGCAATGAAAGCGCTGCTGCCCGCCAAATCAGAAAAAAAATTACGAAAAACAGTACAACCATTTCCTTCATTAACCCACGAAAAAGTGCTTCTGGCATATTTCTTTATGCCAAAAACCTCAAAGCTTCAACAGTTTGGTATCATTATTCAAAGATTAAATCGAAGCTGATTGCGGAAAAGTTCATTTATATAGCCTGGTAATAAGGAGTGGGACTAAAATATTTTAGTCCCGGGAATAAAAAAGTACCATTTTAGTAAAAAATGACAACAGCTTGACAATCTGACTTCTACTTTATATTTTTGGAATAATATCGTCAAAATCACTGAAAATCAATAAACTGTAAATAGGAATGTGCAAACGTCAAACTATTGTCATTTTTTATTTGCTCTTATAAAACCCCCAAAATCGATAATAAACCAAATACAGATACTTTGTTTAGTTTCTAAGATACGGGCCTTTGAAAATTGAATTTTTGACATTTTGAAAGTCAATATCTCGAAAATTAGTAAAGCAAACCTTATGATATAGGGTACCATTGGAAAGAGAATTTCAGCGAGAATTCAAATATGAAGTCAAAATAGGGAGTTACTATTTAATTTTTTTAGAATATTTTCCAAAAATAGCCCCCCAGCAAAGGGCTACATAGGGGATTTTACTTTTTACGGTAAATAGTAGACGGCGATGTATCAAAAACAAAAATTTATGTTTTAAAGATTATATTTTTTTTTTCTTAAAACCCCTCTCTAGACCAACTGTGACTGGTTCTATAGTTTTAAGGTTGCTGTTACGAAAAAAAAAAAATAAAACACCCTTAAAACGAAATTTTTATTATCAATAAAGCAATTCAAAACAAAAATTTTACAGACATCGATTACATTTATCATTCTTATCGTAATTTTCTTTTTCTTATTGTCTTATTATCTTAACGTCTAATTTTGTTTTGACCCTTTACAAATAAATAATTAAAAGAGAAAAAATAATATTAGTTTTATATAGTAGTAATAGCGAGACCTAGAAAAAACTTGCACACCTGTTTAAAATGAATCAATTTTCAAATTTTTGTGATAACGACTCTGAAAAAACAAATAGTGTCGAAGATATGCAAGAATATCTGGATATAAAAGGTATTGAAAATTTTAACCTAAAAATGATCCATTTTAATGCACAGAGTCTTCCAAAAGATATTGATAGATTTTTATTATTTTTAGAACAGTTTAAAGACAAATTCGATTTAATAATTTTTGGTGATACCTTTAGACTGTATGACACTAGAATGTTAAACATAAATGGCTATGATTTACTCTATAGTGAAGGAGATATAAATAGGAATGACGGCACGGTCATTTACGTCAAATCCTCATTTTTGTATACATTTAAAGTAGAAAAAATTGGCCAGGTCAGTGCAATTAAGTTAAGTATTATTTACGAGAAAAAACTGTTTATTATAACAGCATTATATAGACCACCAGGAATAGGTCATTCTGGTGCCATAGAGTTTAATAGGTCATTGGTGGACTATCTAAAAAGGCTAGAAAACTGTAGTGTGCATATATTAGTGGGAGATACTAACATTAATATTAAAGTGACTCTAGCACGGAAAAAAATATTTTCGAAGAGTATCTAAATATCCTAACATCAGAGATGCACAAATCATACATAAATGACTATACAAGAGTAACAAAAACGACAAAATCTTGCATCGATCATTTTTTCGTTAAAAGTTATCTTAAGACTGCGTGCATTGTTTCTGTTATCTATCAAATTCAAATAACAGATCACTATCCCATTATACTTTTGCTTAAAATATCTAATTCAAATACAAAAACGAACAAAATAAAAGATGCTGTAGAAAAAAAGTACACGAACTACAAAAAATTAAAACAGCTTTTGTCTAGTATTAACTGGGAGAGTTTGTACTCCACTGCAAACGTGAACTATGCCTTTAGTACATTTTTTAACAACTTCATACAGTGTGTAGATACAGGTGTTACAGTCCCAAAGAACCCCTTACCAAAAATGATTAACGAAGTAAAAAACACAATTAAAAAATGTAACAATATTATTACTGACAATATTAATTATAAACTACAAGTAAGCAATCCCACTATGCCGAAACTGTATTGTCTTCCGAAAATCCACAAGCCTGGAAAATCGGTTAGACCTATAGTTTCTGCTTTAGGATCACCTACTTACAACATTTCGAAATGGCTAGCAAACGAGTTTGAAAATTTACCGATAAAGGAAAATGGTTTTTCTGTTCAAAATTCCCTTGAATTTATCAACAAAGTTAAAGATATTTCACTCCAAGAAGGTGAAATTTTAATCTCGTTTGATGTTAGTTCGTTGTTCCCTAGTGTGCCGATCCCCAATACCTTACAATACCTGGAGGAACTACTAAGAAAAAACAATCTAGAAGACAAACAGACTTTAGAATACCTATCTTTAACAAAACTCTGCATGAATCAAAATTACTTTCAATATAAAAATAACTACTACCAGCAATTAGAAGGAACCACAATGGGTAATAGTTTATCACCTTTTATCGCAAACCTATTTATGAGCAAATTTGAATCAGATATAAGTAAAGAATTTGAGTATTTCCCCAGAGTATGGTTCAGGTATGTAGACGATGTGTTTGCAGTATTCAACACTAAAGTAACTAGTGTTGAAAATTTTATGAAAAAAATAAATAACAAATTTCCCACTATTAAATTTACTTATGAAACAGAAAACAACGTTACACTGCCATTTCTAGACACTTTAGTTATAAGAAATAAAAATAAATTGGACTTTGACCTATACAGAAAAGGCACGGCCACCAACAGGTATATTCCAAATGACTCTTTTCATTGCTTACAACATAATCTTGCAAGTTTGCACTTTTTAACATATAGATTAGTAAATTTCCCCTTAAACAAAGAAAGATTTGAAGCAGAAAAGAATAGGATTAGGAATATAGCTGGCGAAAACGGTTACGACGAAGGCTTAATAAATAAGCTGATAAATAGACATTATTTTCAAAAGACCTTTCGGAATTCTACCTTTTTCAGACAAAAAGATACCTGCGACTCAAAGTTTGTATCAATTCCTTATAATCCTAATTATACGAAAGGATTACACAAAGTATTTAATAACACCGGTCTTAAATTAGTATATCAATCCGGTAACACAATAAGAAGCTTACTAGGAAATCCCAAGGATAAAACTACAGTTCTAGAAAAAAGTGGAATTTACGAAATTAGTTGCATGGATTGTGACAAAAAATATGTTGGCCAAACGAGACGCTCTATTCAAACACGTTTTAAAGAACATTTAGCACACTTAAAATACGGAAAAACATAGATTCACATTAGATAACCTAAAACTTCTAAAAAGCGTACCAAACAAAAGACTTTTGAATGCATATGAAAGTATGGAAATCATTAAATCCAGAAATAGTTTAAATAAAGATAGAGGACCCATCCCGTTTAGTACACTTTATTCTTTGGTTGAGGGGAGATAGGATTAAAAATCGTGATCAATCACAAATTATTAGTCTTATCTCCGCCCACTAAAGGATTGTATATAAGATAGAGCGTAGATTAATTTAGTTCCTTGTTTATCGTCTCCTGATGATGCTAACGTTGTTAGCGAAACGCGCGTCGAGTGCAAAAAAGTGTAGTTTTGGTTTGTGGAAAACAATCATAATTTTGATAATTTTACAACACTTCAAGTTTTTATCACATATTATAGGTTACCAACTTTATTATTTTATATTAAAAAAAAAAACATTTTCACCTTTTTCATACGGTCATATTCATTTTCCAAGGCATTTTCAGTGTTGGTGTGATAAACCTGAGTATAAATAATACACAATAAATAAAACATAACAAATTGGGAAAAACTAGTAGTTTACATCTTATAAGCTACAAAACGTATAAATTGTTGCGAATCTTACCCTGGAATTCTTTGTGATTGCAAAATGCTTCCTTATAGCTTACACCCATTTTTTGAATAAACTAGCATCTGATGGGAAGCCAAAACCGGAAACTTTTGGCCCTCCAGCACTTCAACAGCATAATCCTTTTACCAGTTTATTATCTTTTTTAACAACTTCTAAACTCTTTTCAGAATTTACTGGAAAACCATAGAAAATCAATAACTCATCAAAACAAACCCAGTAAACAGACTTGCGACTTTAACCCAATATTTATATAAATCTAAGGTTTATATATTGAGGTCAATCAGGCCACCCCCCCCCCAAAAAATATTCGAGTTTTGATATGCTTATAATTTTGAACTAATTTTGAACCACTTTTAAAAATTTTGAACCACACTCCTTCCTGGTTTTTTTTAGCTTGACGTTCGGCTGCATCTCCCATTTTAAATATTAAAAAAAAAACAGGAAGGAGTGTGGTTAAAAATTTTTAAAAGTGGTTCAAAATTAGTTCGAAATTGGTTCGAAATTATAAGCATATAATATCTTTCGGGGGGGGGGTGTAGCTTAACTGACCTATATATCGATGTAAAATATATGTAACATCATATTTATACAGGGTGGGGACTCTAACTGGAATACATTCGCTAGCGCTCTTAATAAAGATCTTTGAGAAAAACGCAAAAGCACGTCTAGTAAGATTTTTCGTGGGCTTTATAAATCAGTTAAAATTTTTTTTTTTAACCCTCTTTATGGGGTAAAACCTAACCCTACTTAATTTGTTTAAATGGGATGATACCACTTGTGGCACCTTGTTGGAAAGCTCTTTTAAAAAGAAAATTGATGGTGCTTTTTTTTGACAGTTAAATTAAAATTAAAAAAAATGTTTTATGGCATTAAATTATGAAAAAAAATTTCCTGACCTAAAAATGCATATTTTTTTAACTTAACTTTAACAAGATAATTAATACATAAAAATGGTCTGACCCCCTACGGGTAGTTTAACCTATTTTTTTATTGAATTGATACCCTTTGGTCCATTTAAATAGGAATTTGAAATACATTAAAAAAGTAAAAAGACCAAGAGAAATTATTATGAATGCGATAAAATTTTAGCCTTAAAATAAAATGGCACTTTAAAGAATTTAATACAATATTGATATTAATTTTTTTTAGAAAAAAGTGTAGAGATAATTAAAGAAACCAGTTTTTATTTTTATGATAAGAAAAGTTAAGGAGATAGGTAGGTATTCTTAGATTATTAAAAAAGTGTTCTTTGAGTAAAGAAGGTACCCAAAATTTATTTACAAATCATTCTTTACGCCAAAATGCCTTACTTAACCGAAACTTTAAAAATCGAAATCTTGATGATTGGGTTTGGGGATCGGATGCGACCCCAAAATGAAGTTGTCGCGCTATTTCGAGCAAATCATCCTGATTTGCCACTACTAAGTCAAAGTACAGTGAGCAAAATTGAAACGCATTTCAGAAATTATGTGCATGTAAGAAATACTCCTAGAATAAAACAGCCATCAGTAAGTGAGGATACAAAACTTGATGTTCTGTTTACTTGTCAAGAGTCACCAGTAACACCAGCAAGACAAGTAGCTCGGGAGTATAATCTATGCCACAAAACAGTTTTAAAAATTTTAAAATCAGCGGGCAAGAGAGCTTTTAAAATGAAGCCAATCCAGAAGCTGCTAGAGGATGATCCTGACCGGGTCATAGAATTTTTTGAAACTATTATGAACTGTGGATAACGGACAAATTCTTTTAGATTGGATATTGTACTCAGGCGAACCAACTTTTCCTAATAATAGAGAGGTAAGTTAATACTCATTAAATTATTTAATGCTATAATATTATCACATGGATTTTGTAAATTCTTATTGGGCATTCTCCAATTTTAGGTAAATCGACAAATTTGTAGGTATTATGTTAAGACAAATCCACATTGGATAATTGAACAACATACCCAACAAAATTATGATTGTTTTCCACAAACCAAAACTACACTTTTTTGCACTCGACGCGCGTTTTGCTAACAACGTTAGCATCATCAGGAGACGATAAACAATGAACTAAATTAATCTACGCTCTATCTTATATACAATCCTTTAGTGGGCGGAGATAAGACTAATAATTTGTGATTGATCACGATTTTTAATCCTATCTCCCCTCAACCAAAGAATAAAGTGTACTAAACGGGATGGGTACTCTATCTTTATTTAAACTATTTCTGGATTTAATGATTTCCATACTTTCATATGCATTCAAAAGTCTTTTGTTTGATACAGTTTTTAAAAGTTTTAGGTTATCTAATGTGAATCTATGATTGTTTTCAAAAGCATGCTCGGCCACACTTGACTTTTCTGTTCTTCCGTATTTTAAGTGTGCTAGGTGTTCTTTAAAACGTGTTTGAATAGAGCATCTCGTTTGGCCAACATATTTTTTGTCACAATCCATGCAACTAATTTCGTAAATTCCACTTTTTTCTAGAATTGTAGTTTTATCCTTGGGATTTCCTAGTAAGCCACTTATTGTGTTACCGGATTGATATACTAATTTAAGACCGGTGTTATTAAATACTATGTAATCCTTTCGTATAATTAGGATTATAAGGAATTGATACAAATTTTGAGTCGCAGTTATCTTTTTGTCTGAAAAAAAAACATACCCAACATCAAGCGAAAATCAATGTGTGGGCAGGTAACATTGGAGATAGGATTATCGGTCCTATTTTTTTTGACAACAATTTAACTGGTGACAGATATTTAGAATTTTTAGAAAATGTTTTAGTACCAGAATCAAGGAGAGTATTTCCTACTGAAAATGGAAACATAGATGAAAGAATTTATTTCCAACAAGATGGCACACCTCCCCATTACGCCGCCAATGTTTTTTATCTTTGGGGTTACCTTAAAAGTAAAGTGTATGCAACAAAACCGCGAAATATTGAAGAATTGAAAGAAAGAATTAGGCAAGAAATCCAATTAATAACACCGGAGGTTTTAAGAAGTTTACAAAAAGAATTTTACCATCGTTTAGCTTTATGTCGGGAAGTAAATGGCTTTCATGTCGAACAACTGTTAAACTAATAAAAAAATTGTTTTTTGATAAATAATATTGTTTTATTACTCATTCTCTACGTAAATGTTTAAAAAATGTATTAATAATGATTTTCTTTTTTAAAGTGAGAACGTTTTTAGGATAACCTAATAAAAAAAAAGAATACCATCAATTTTTTATTCAAAAGACCTAGGTATCATCCGATTTAAAAAAAAAATAAGTAGGGTTAGGTTTTACCCCTTAGAGAGGGTTAAAAAAAATTTTTTAACTGATTTAGAAAGCTTACAAAAAATCTTACTTTTTGCCATAAATATCTTTACTATGAGCGCTAGCGAATTTATTCCTGTTAGAGTCCCCACCCTGTTTATATCTAACATAAAAATATTTTTATAAAAAAAAATATGTAAACTTTGACTGTAAATTTAAGTTATCGTAAGCAATGTTAATTTTACGTAAATAATATGACTTTATAAATAAATTCTTATTCAACAAATTTGTATCGGCACAAGTTGTGCGTTGGTATCATATCAGCAGTCCCTTAATAAAATCGTATTTATATAAGACGGTAAGCGGAACGAGAATATTTCTAAATCAATGAATAGCGAGCTTTCCCTCAAAAAAGGTAATGGTAACCGTAGATCCGGATTTCGCATTTGTGGTGCCCATCAGTACCGTGCTAGGAATTAGGAGTTAAAAATATGATGAAAAAATGTGACAGAGGATTCATGTAAAATACAAGTATCTGTCAAATTGCAGAATCGGCAGATGTACCTTCAATTTTAAGGAAAATTAAGCATTTCTACGAAGACAGACATAATTATCTTTACAGATATCCCAAGCTCTGGAGTTGATAAATCTAAAAAGGGACTTAGCGAGGGTGAATAAATAACAAAATCAATGAATAGCGGGATTTCTCTCAAAAAAGGTAATTGTAACCGTACATGAATCCTGTGTCACATCATCATTTCATCTCCTAATTCCTAGCACCGTACTGATGAGCACCACAAGTGCGAAATCCGGATCTACGATTACCATTACCTTTTTTGAAGGAAAGCTCGTTATTCATAGATTTTGTTATTTATTCACCCTCGCTAAATCCCTTTTTAGATTTTTTTTGAGAATATTTCTGTTCTTTACGGTTTAAAAAAAAACATTGACACAAATATATCAACGCATTATCTCAATTGAGTACTCCATAAAACGCCAGTGTTCGATGCGCGAAAACCGACGGAATTGGGCACAAATACACCCCATTCCAAATTGCTGCGGACCAGATTTTTGACACTGACAATGTTCTATTTAGCTTCTGTGTTTAATTGTCATACCTTGTTAAGTATATCGTCACCCATACTTGCATGTGACTCTTGTAGAATATGTTTTTATTTCCAGCGTTTTCTATAATGCTCCGTGAAAATTAAATAAAAAAAGTTGTTATATTTTCCAACTGTTTTTCCTCGCGGTTTTGCCATAATAAAGAATTACCTTACTTTGAAAAGGTTGTAAGCCATCGGCAACAAAAAATTAATTAAAACTTTTTATTTTTATTTAGGTTTATCTCTTATAAAAATGACGGAAGAGACTGACATTATTTTTAGTAAAAATTGAAAATATAAATTTTTTGTCCGTAAGTAAAATAATATTTTTTATAGTTTTTCTTTATTACAATATAAGAAAGATAATCGAAAAAAAATGGTGGCAGTTCGCTTACTGTGAAAAAAGCAATTCCATGATAACTGACAATTCTTAAATAATTAATTTTTTGATTTCATTTTTCTCTCTTTTAAAGATATGACCACATCTTAATACATTAGGTAGAGGGATTGTCAGATTAATTTAAAAGTCAAGGCAAATTTATTTTTTATTTAGGATCCAACATATAACGAAAAATTGGTGATAACCGACGGGATATCAAAAACGGGCAGAAAAAAATCATGGACTTTCAAGTTCTTTCTCTTTTAATCTAAATGTAGTTTTAAATTAGTTGCTTCAAAATATACTTATTATATTCCCTAGATATAATAGAATGTTATGATATTGTTTTTCTTTGCTTGCTTGGATTTTAAATTAAATTTACGGGACATTTCTTATAAGACGCTAATATTTTGTTTGCCTGTATTTTGTCTAGTGGCTGTTATTTGAATAATTCGAAAAAAAGTTATTACATTTTAATGAATGCACATATTTACGGATACCCCAGACATTCATTGGTGGTTATACAGGGTTCCTAAGATTTTCCTTAGGGATAGGATTTCAATAAATCAAACAGAAATGGCATAGAAAGTTCTGCGCGCACAAAAGAAACAGGTATATTGAGCAATGGTGCCAGTTTGTTATTATCTCCGGACTGCTTTCATGAGAAAAAATTGTCGCCACTCTTTCATTGTGAGAATAAATCATAGTTGCAATAATAACCGTTGACAAGATGTCTGCAAACTCCGCTAGATGGCGGCCACACCATGAGATGATCGAGGAAAAACTAATTAAAAATTAGATGTTTTCAGGTCCAAACCACAGCTTTTTCCTGCTTAAAGGAGGCGGCAGGGTCCATTATTTACGATACTGAGCGATAAACTCGTGAGGTTGTTAACATTAGAAAGAAATATCTTCGCTTTTAATTAAATTTCTTTCCATTCTGTTCTACTAGTGACATCTATCCGGAAACGGCCAAACCATGCAGCTAGCAATAGCAGCCAAAGAAATCAATAAACGGCGCTGTTTTTCCTGCAGAGCTTTTTGCTTGCGATATTATTGATTTTAAACAAAGCTGGCCCTACTCTACATTTGATATTTTCGAGTTGTTTTATGACATGATCTCGAAACATGTAGCGAACCAATTCTTCAAAACTAGCGGGAGGGTAAAAGCGAAAAATAAGGGGCTGCCAATATTTGTAACACCCAAAAAGGGGTGAAAAGATTTATTTTGCTCTGTTTCTTTACAAAAAACGTTTTTTTACAAAAAAAATAAATTGTTAGAAAAACAAAGCACGAAATAAAAATGGCGCCGCTTACAATTTTTTTTCAAAAATTACGTAATTTCGGGAACGCAAAGAAATATGTCTAAAGAGTATAATTTTTAAGAAAAAAATATCAATTTTCTCGCCCTCCTCCACTGGGACTACAGGGGCCGTCATATGGGGGAGGGGGGTTACAAAACGTTACGTAGGGGGGAGGGGGGTTTTCGACAGCGTTTGCATTTGTGTGAAACTAAGAAAATTTCGAATGAAAATAAGTGAAGTTTTTTTTTTTTTGGGGGGGGGGTAGTAGTCTTGAAATCGTTACGTAATATTAGGGGAGTGGCGTGCCAAACTGTTACAAAACATTACATAGGGAGGGGGTCAAAAATTGATAAAATCACCGTTACGTAATTTGTGCACGGCCCCACATCTGACTGTTCCTCCTTTTTGATTTCGAATCAAAGTGCAAAACCCGGGTTGGACGTTCGAAGAAGTCAACCCGTCCTATTTGCTTGATAAAGTTTCTACGGAAATATCTCAGTCGATTTCTCCGGCCGTGTATGAACGCTTTAGGTTAGGCATTTGCATGTATCTCAGTCCCCAGCCTGTAAACAGTGCGTAAGGACAATTTTTATTCCAGTCCTAAAGGTATGAAAATGGAAAACATTAGAAAACAACAACCTGGAATGGATTTACTACGTGTAAGATGTAGTGACAACATCGCCCCATGCCCATCCTTTTCTGCCTAATGTGCTTTTCCGTTTGTCTGCGTCTTATACACGGCTGCTTGGCCCCCTAAGGATTTGATAAGGAACCCTGTATATAGTTAATATTTAAATCAAAAATCGAAAAAATGCCAAAAATCTTTATCGCACATGGAATTGGCCAAAAACCGTGGATGGTAGATAAAGCACCATTCAAATTAAAACTAACATTCTAATATACGAAATGCATCTAGAAAACGCGAAGAAAACTTTATGATGGCGCTTGCTATCCACTTTAGCAGTGTATTTTATAAAAGTCCATGCAAATTAAGATTAAACTTTTAGGCCATTAATAAAGTTTTTAAAGGGACTACGTATATCAGATAGACACGCAGCAAAAGTAGTTTTCTTACTTTATTTCCCCTGGATTATTTCATTATAAAAATAAACTGCCGGAACCAGAAAACACATGGAATCATGATTTAGTTAGCTAGGGTACTCTCATGTCAGTATAAGCTATATAAAGGCCCAAGATGCGAGAAAATGGTTCCGCCCATATTACTATTAGATACTGTAACAGCCCTGCCCTTGGATTTTCCGAAAAAAGCCGCAGCGATAATAACACTCCCAATCAGTTTAGCCTCGAAAAAATGTAGAGCCAAAAACTCTTTGCCTATTCTGGGTTTCGTAGGATGGGATCGTTCGCCTGAGAGAAGAGAAGTAGATTGAACCAATAAACGCGCTTAAAAGCAGCGACGAGACGATCGAAGAATCACCAAACTATTATGAGCACGCGTAGAGCTGCCACGAACAACGATTTTTGAGCGAAGCCGTTCTCCCGATTAGACCCAGTAGTTGGGACAGAAATTGCTCCAGCTTGACAAAACAACAAACACATACTGTTAAGGGCTTAGGTAATCCAAACGTACTAACTGATTGTAAAAATCTATAGGGGAATATTTTTTCAGAGGTGAAGTTCTTGAAGTTTCAAAGTAGCAACAAAAATGTCAGTTTCAATTTTTTTCTTAGTGTCCATAAAAAATCATTGCATCGATCCACTGTGCGTCGTTCGAGTGACTTTTGTGCGATGGGCCGGTCGCAGAATACGGAATTTTGGATTTTAATAGAAGTGACCACTTCTCATGGGTATGAGCGTTCTATTACGCCCAGAATCGAGCCCCTGGGCGCAAGCACACAGCGTCAGGCATGCGCATTAGATTTTTCGTCTTAGGCCTTGCCCATATTTATATGATCCCACCAAATGGTCAACCTCGAGATTACTATGACTTCGAATAAATAGAGCTTTATATAGAGTAATTCGTCTTTTTCATCTTGCTGTACTAGTACCAGTAAAGCCAGATGGAAAGAGAAGACTGGTATGCAGTTCTCGTTTGATGGCTCCACGTTAAGCGGGCTTAACTACCATTAAAGGCTCAATCTGAGTCTGCGCGAGTTGGATTAGTGCACCTCCAGCTGACGCATGCGCACTTAAGCGGTTCATTGGTAACTAAGTCACGGCCAACTTGATATTTCGCAATTTGATAAACGTAGGGAAATACGTGGTGGCAACTTGATAAACATAGGGATATACGCGGAAAAAACAAAATAGATCTCTCTCGGTTATGTAATATTTCGGTGTAGTAGTTTCATAGATTACGAGAAAGCGTTTGATCGAGTCCAACACGAAAAGTTCATAGAATCGTTAAAGGAATTTCGTCTAGATGACCGAGATCTAAAGATAATCGCTAATCTATACTGGAATTAGAGTGCTCAAATAAAGATTGATCGCCAACTCTCCGAAGAGGTCCAAATAAGAAGAGGCGTGCGTTAAAGTTGTATATTGTCTCCGCTGTTGTTTAATATCTATAGTAATAAAATAGTAGAGGATGCGCTTAATAACTGCGAAAAGAATCTGACCATAAACGGCATAAAACTCAACAACCTACGATATGCCGACGACACTGTCATAATAGCAGACAGGCTGGAATGCCTGCAAAAGTTGCTAAATCAAATTGCTGCCAAAACTTCGCAATTCTTATAACTTAAATAACTCTAATAACTTAAATGTTTGAAAAACAAAATGAATAGTCATATTCCAGGAAAAGACCATCAGAGGCATTTTAGAAGTAAATAGGCAGCAAGTCGAACGCGTGGATTCATACCTACTCAATGAGAACAGGGACAACATTCAAGAAGTTCGTGCCAGAATTCAATAGGCCAGATCGTCTTTTATCAAAGTAAAATCAGTGTTGTGCAGTCGTGATCTTAATACTACTATCCGAATTCGTGTGCTTCGGTGTTATATTTTTAACATCTTATATTATGGCATGGAAGCACGGACACTGACTGAGGCCATGTGCAAAAAATTAGAGTCGTTCGAGATGTGCTCATATCGTAGAATACTAAGGTGGACAGAGTAACTAATGTAGATGTTTTATTTACCATCAAAAAACGAAAATTTGAATATTCTGGCCGGGTCCGGGTCGTAGACAGATATCATAGCTTAAAAATCTTAGACAGTGGTATGGTGTTAGTACTGCGACACTTCCGAAAAGCAGTGGACAGTGTACAGATTGCGCTGATGATAGCCAACGTTTGAAGAGAAAAAGACGATCCTTTAAAGTAGACTGTAAAAAAATTATAATAAAATGTAAATAAAATTATTAGAAGTTCGTTTTACATTTATTTATTTATTTAAATAAATATAAAAATTACAAATACTTTACAATAAAAAAAACTTACATTAACAAAAAAAAGAAGCAGCATGTATCAATAGATGTGTGTGTGCCTCATGAGAATTTAGCATTTATACCACCTAACTAAAAAGTTAAATATTTAACAAGGAATAATTACCTATATTTAATAATTATAATAATAAGTTATAATAAGTAAATCAAGACATACAGTACATCAAAGTCAAGATATTCTATTATAAAAAACTCCCTTTTTATACAAAGTTTAATTTTTTTTGGAATGCTCGTCCTCGAGTTATATAGAATCGGGTATAATCATGCCCCGGTCGCAAAAATTGTATTTTTTATAATGTTTTGCCGCCATTTTGAAATATGACACGAATGCGAACAAAACACCCGGTGGCACATGAATTTGTGTCTAAATAGTTGTTAAATCTTTATCCTTGAACTTTACTATGAATGTTAATAAACAAGTATAGTCATGCCCTACTGGCATATTTAGAATATTTTCTGATTTTTCCACCGCCATTTTGGAAAATGGTATCTAAAACACCTAGTCCAGAACATAGTAATTTATATCTAACTTCTGCTAACTCTCTTATAAGTAATTTAAATGACTTTGTTGGCTAGACAAGTGGGAAGAACATAAAATTCACAGTAACTTCATAAAAACGACAGGCATATAGGTCATTTTTACCGGGTTATAGCATAAACATCGGAGGCGCCAGATCAAAAAAAAATGGTAGGGAGGTTTAAAATTAACTTTTTACTTATGGCTAAGATGTTAATTTCATCTTCGCTAATTAAAAAAAAATTGGAAGAAACACTACAAAAAGCTGGTTTTTCATTTTTACATGGTATTTTTTAAGTCAATCAAAATTTTTGCAATATGTTAAGTTTAATTTTTTTTAGGAAGGTTATTAATAATGATGGGACCAGCGACATTTATATGCCCTTGTGTAGTGCCAAAACTCTAAATGTTATATAATGAGAGACTCATTGAGAAAAAAGTTGGTTTTTCAGTGAGAAAATAGCAACTCTATATAGAGAAGGTTCTCTAATTTTAAGCTGATTAGTATCCAAAAATAGCTGCTCAGATGAATATAATGTTAGTTTAAAATGCATAAATTTAAGTACATACTTACCTCAGTGGAAACATATTATTATAAAACTTGATGGAAAAATTTTAAAATCTCATTCCATATTTTTTTTCCTTTAAGAAAACGGCTCTTTCCGTGGGCGCATACTGTTGCTAAGGGTGTTAAAATTAGAATAAATTAAAAGTTGGTGGCACGAGTGTTAATATAGGTAGCTATATAGAAGTTTGCAGAAAAAATAAAAGCTAAAAGTTAGCTAAAATGCTAATGCACTTTTCAAGTAGTATTTATAAACATTATAAAACCAGGCAAGTTTATTTAAAACTGTACCGATGCCTTTTGCGGTTTCAAGTTCGCAACAACAAAAGCAAAAAACCATAAATAAAAAAAAAGTGCATTGCACGATCATATACAGGGTTCGACAGGTTTTGTCTAGGGAGCTGATATAGCGTGTATTGAAAAAGAAGCGCAATGGCTGGTAAGTCTTTGATAGCATTTTGTCTCATAGACCCAGGTGCCGATATCTACAGGGTGTAATAGCTGTCAAAGTTTGGGATGAGCTTCTTATTATCATACTTATAATGACCGACATCGGAAAAAAAAGCATCAATTCTCACTAAAATGACGCTGAATTTTAAAATGACATTTGCTTTGTTGTTGTTTGTTGTCAAACCCTGTCGAAATGGCGGAAAAATAATTCATGAAACTGAAGTTTTGGAAAAGCAAATATCTTATTTTTGCTCTGCTGATGACACTAAATCGGAAACCGTAAAAAACAGTTGTCCTAACTGTCATTTACTGTTATGAGGGCAATCACTGGTGCGATTACACATATTTACGAGCGGGAACACGAAATACACTAAATTAAAGTCGATTAACTCAAAAATGATATTAGTTTTGACACCTGTCAATGAACTTAAAGTTCTTGGAAAAGCAAATACCATGATGACACATATTTACGAGTGAGAACTCGAACTAAGTACACTAAATTGAGGTCGATAAACTCTAAAGTGTCATTAATTTTTACGCATGTCAAACCCTGTCAAAATGGCAAATAAATAATTTGTGAACGAATTTTTGGAAAAGCTGATATTTTTTTTTACTCTTTTGAAGTTAAGACAACTTTCACTGTTTTTCATGGTTTTCGATTCGATATCGTCAACAGAGTTAAAAAAGGTATTTGCTTTTCCCAAACCTCCATGTTTATAAATTATTTATTCGTTATTTTGACAGAGTTTGACAGGTGTCAAAACTAATACCATTTTTAAGTTCACCGACCTCAATTTAGTGGTTTTCCCCATAACAGTAAATTACAGTTAAGACAACTGTCACTTTTTTACGGTTTTTGATTCGATAGCGTCAACAGAGTACAAAAAGGGTATTTGCTTTCCCAAAAAATTCAAGGTCATTAATTATTTTTCCGCCATTTTGATGGGATGATAGAATAGGATATAACATTTTTGAGTTCATCGACCTCAGTTTAGTGTAGCTCAAGTCCCCATTCGTAAATATGTGTCATCGCACCAGTGGTTTTCCCCAAAACAGTAAATGACAGTTAAGAAAACTGTCACTTTCAATTTCATTAATTATTTTTCCGCCATTTCGACAGGATGTGACATGTGTCAAAATAAATGTCATTTTTAAATTCAGCGTTGTCATTTTAGTGAAAATTAATACTTGTTTGCCGATATCGGTTATCATAAGCATGATAATGATAAGTTCATCCCATGGCAGCTATTATTGGCTCAACCTGAAGATTTTGGCACTTGTGTCTATAAGACAAAATGCTCTCAGGGACTGTCCCAATAACATACTTAAACGGAGTTGAAATCCCACTGAGATCCAGTTTCCATCCTTCAAAGGGCGTAACAATTGATTATCAATATTTTCTTATTTTAGTTTGAAATTAGACTTAAAATTAGAATTAGAAAATTAGAATTAAAATGCCCATTTATCCACAAACTTTTATTACCGATTGACGTTGCTCTTTCAATAAAGCTGCAAAAAGTCTGAGTCTTACCTCCTATAACCAGTTATGCTAAAGTCCCGACTCTACGAGACAATTTGTCGTAGCAGCCTTGCGTTCTCACGAAATACCTTGTTGAAATAAATTATAATTTAAAAGAATAAAAAAAATTAAAACAAAGTAGCGCAGTCTCTCTTTACTTCGATCCCTTTCTGTAAACGTGTTCACGTCTTGTTTAACTTTGAAACGAATATAAAGCTGTTATTAAATTTAATAACAGAGGGGTGTTTTCTTTAAAAAATTCTGATTCTTGTACACTCCTTTATTTTACAAAAAATTCCGAGGAAACGTAGCTCCTCTCACCTCCTCAGATAAACAGGGTCGCGAAGGGATGCTTACTCCTCAGGTATTACATAAAACATATTTTGTGGTATTTTAGTTGCATCATGACAGTTTCAAATAAATAAAAATAATCGTGTAGAATCTCCTTCTCACGAGGATTGGACAACAAAAAGTCCACTTTGGGCGTATTCATAGACATAGAAAGTGCTTTCGATAACACCACCTTCCCAAAAATAGCCGACTCGCTTCCGCCAGGAAAGTTCCTCAGGTGATAAGTGGTTGGATACACAATATGCTCTCAAAAAGAGCAATAAGTATTAAGGTAGATGATGTCACACTACGAGGCCTGGTTATAAGAGGTTGTCAACAGGAAGGGGTGCGATCACCTCTACTGTGGAACATGGTACTTCTACACAGTGGCTTATGTGGATGACTTAGTTGTCCTGCAAACAGAAAGATTCGAGATACTCTGTGAAAGAATGCAGGTGGTTGCTCTCAAATCCATTGAACAATGGTGTGAGGACCAAAGAGAGAAGTGGTCCTTTTCACAAGAAAAAGAAAATTATCGGAACTAAAAAACTCCAGAACTTCTAAAAACCAAACTAAGCTTTTCTACAGAGGTAAAATATCTGGGGATCATCTTTGACAAAAAGTTAACATGGAACTCTCAGCTGGAAAAAAGAGTAAAAAAGCATATATATCATATGAACAATATCGCCGAACCATGGGACAGAATTGGAGGTCATCCCCTAGGATAGTCTTATGGATTTACACGGCAATCATAAGACCTATGCTAGCATACGGCACTGTCGTTTGGGGTCCAAAAGCACAACAAACCACAGTAATCCGAAAATTAGAACAAATCCAAAGAATAGCATGTCTCTATACAACGGGAGCTATGGGGTGATTCTTGTTCTCATCCCCTTTGACATTCGCATCAAGGAGGTTGTTTTGATGACTATGTATCGTTTCCGCATGGTTGGCATAGAACCAGACGTGGAAGCCGGTGAAACGAGACGACGTTGGTGGCACGAAGGGCTTAACTCGCTTCCAATGCTACAGGCGAATACGGACTCCATTGCGCCTCGCTTTGTTTTTCACAAGCCCTACAAAATGAGCATATCCAACACAGTAGAAGAACCGGTCGTGGGAGGTACTATCTGTATCTAGACGAACGGTTCCAAAACTGAACAGGGTTCTGGATGCAGAATATACTCAAAATCACTAAACCTTAAAATTAAATGGGCTATGGGCAAACATGCTAGCGTAGTTTGTTACGGTAAAACTCACGTTTTACGTAACTACTGTATTAACACTAAAATTTGTAAAAAAAACTCAAAATCTAACTTTAATTTTATAAAGTACGCACAATTACGAATATTATATTATAATTCTATTCCAATACCTCTACAGCCATCTAGGGGAAAATCAGTACACTTTCAAGCAAATGTAAAGATTTTTGTGTTCTCTTTAAACATCACTAGAACTAGATTCCTTATTTTAACGAAAATCAGAAATTTTAAAATTCATATAAAACAGCTTAATGATAATAAAAGACTCATTAAATAATAGAATAAAATATAACTACTTGTTTCATATTTAAATAAATAATCTTGATTCAAAATATTCCAATATAAACAAATTTTACAAATACACATTGTGGAGCATTTAAATTTATTAAGGCTTCACATTTGGTTTTGAAAGAACTCATCTGGGATAACTTCATTGAAAAGTGGATAATTTTCTGTTAGTGTATTGGAAAAAGATAGATAAAAATTTGGTTGTAAACATAGATTCCTAACCTAGAAAAAATGCAGCTGGGAATGTCAAACTAGGTATAAATAATATTATTGTGTATTTGTGTAAATAGAATGAGTAAAAATTTTGTGAAATATTTAACAACCAAAGCAGAAAGTGGATATTTTAAAAATTGTGGAATTAACCAGTGTCAGTGCTTTTCCTTAAAACGAATTAATCTTCTACGTCGTGGAGACTCACAAACCCTCAAAAAAATGGGATAAAAAGCTGTTTCTCTCCTAAATCTCGACTGTTATTGGTCCAACAATTTTAGGTAGGAAACATCCACCGATTTCTAACTTGAAACGTTCTCTTTTTGGTGCAACACTTAAAAAGGCAAGTCATTTTAAATTATGTTTTAGAAATTACTAAATTTGACCATTTTTGGTTAATTTTTTACTTTAATTCCATTGGTAATTAATCACCGCAATGTGGAAAATATTTTGATGTGTTTTCTTTTATTCATTTTTATTTTATCTAGTTATGCTAGAGGACATTTTTATGGCAACCAATTTTTTTTGTTAACATGCATTTTCTGGTCTTTCAGTCACATTCATTTTCATTATAAATAAGTTTAAATAATTTATTTATTTACCTGAAAAAGCTTTCATGCTTTGCACCCTTTCTTTTGGACTGGTTAGTTGAAAAACTGTTTCTACTGTGTTTTCTTTGAAGTTTTAAGCAGGGTATTTGGGAACCGTTACGTTAGAGTTTTGCCTTGTGTAGTCTTTGGGTTCATCACTTACCAAAACGCTACTAGATCTGGAATTAATGGTTAGAAAGTTAGATAAACAACCAGCCATATTACCTACCTATCTTTTGTCCACCGAAGGACTAATTTTTACCTACCTTTTGCCTTCCTAAGGGCTTAATTTTTTTATGTGACTAATTGACCACACAAAGTTGATGTTCTTGGCACGAAGTTCGACCACTGTTGAAGAGACCCTGATACAGGTACGCCAAACATTTATTTTGATAGTTATATCGATGCGCGCTATGCATATCTTTGTGTAAATTTTGGCTACCCTGTACAGTTTTTTTTTTGACGACCCCTGCTGCTTACATTGATTTTTGCTTTCTATTGCCATACAAAAAAATCCTCATGCCTGCTTTATCTATCTTGTATCTTTTATCTTTTTTATCTTTGATAAATGAGGCCTAGATTTGGCTCAACAATACCTATCTACAAAAATATTTTCCTACATTTTCTCTTTATAAAATATCTTTATTTTTTTTATTTGCTTGCCAATTTCAGTGTGATCACTAGAGCATTTATTGATTGTCTTTCTTTCTGGTTTAGTCGTGAATTTTAGTATTCTTATATATCTTAAATTTCTATTTTTCCTTCGAAAAGTTGTATATTAATTTTCTGTTATAGCATATTTCATTATATTAAAACCTAGAGAAGGTAAAGGGGATACATCTTAAAATTATGACAGTTTTTTTTATACAAAAAAATAAAAATCCCTTTTTTAGATTTTCTCGATAAATAAAAACTGTATTGTTTTTTTATTTGAGTCATATATAATATAATGTGTAAAACTGAGAATGTGGTAATTAATACATTGTTGATTTGTTTTGAAACCAAAATCTTTTATTTTGCATCACCAAATTTATTTTAAACACCCTATAGTTTTTAAGTCATATGTTGTTTCAATCTTGAAACAACAAAATAGTGTGTTTTGATAAAAAGTGAATGACAGTGAGAAAGAAAACATATAAATAGGTAAGCAAAGAAAATTTTCCTCAATTGCAAAGAATCGATGACCCATTTAGCCGTGCAAAACTTTTTGGTCCATAAACAACTTTATAAAGAAAACAACAACAAATTGGCACCCAACGCTATGTTTTTTTTTTTTGTAACAAATTTGGCATCCCTGGTGGGGACTGACCAAGCCACTGCCAACTAAATAATCACCTCAAAAGAATGATGTTATGTGAAATACCTCTATGTAGAGGTACATTCTCTGCGACTATCCAGCGCTGTCATCTCTCCGAAAGGCCTTTTTTCGACGAGTTTTGGCCAACATCAGCCAACATACGGGAGGCTACCCTTGGCGACGTTATCAACTATGTTCGAAGCGTAGAAGGGTTGACGAACTAGGGGGAAGCCCTATAGGAGGATACACAACGGGTCTAATGAGGCCTAGGTGCTGTGAGGTTAAATCCCCACCCTCCCAAATTATCAGATTTCTCAGATCTTTCTCACCCGCGTCTTCGAATAAAACAGACTAAATCGATGAAAGCGCAGCAGCGTTACTAAACTGTTTATTATTATTTGCAACGTTTGGTGCTGATTTGGTGGAATGCGTCAAAATTTCCACCGTAACGTTGCGGAAAAAAACGCAATTTATCTTATGGTTATAAGAGTATTGGTAGGTGCCGAACGAGGATCGACGTCATAACGAAACAGATGAATAATCGGCCGAAAGGCAGAAAGGCAATTATTAAATGCAAATTTAGAAACCTTTTTAGAACCATTGAGTAATTGCATTGCGGTCACGCTCCATAATTTGCCGCAATTTATTTCCATCGAGGCGGCCGGGCCAAAATCACAGACGCAAGGGGAAGGGGTAGAAGTAGAGCGCGCACTAAATCATGAAAGTCTGGGGGTCGATTTTATGCACAATTTCTAGTAGTGAACCATCTCAGAGATTGCCGATGGGCAATCTCTACTTGTTAAGTTGGCTTACGTTCAAATTAATGGCTTTTTTGTTTTTAAATTTTTTTTGCCTACCTTTATCGCTTAGATATACAAATTTATCCTCAAGAACCAATCTTTTTAATTACTTTTTATTTTGACTTTTCCTTAAGAACTAAGAGTATTCACATTGACAGAACGCAGCAAATCTCTTGCGGCAGACGGTTTTATTTTTCTTTCACTTACACTATGTATATTATAACACTGTCTTTATTTTTCTAAGCTTTCTTAAGAAAACTGATTTTAGTTTCATATCTTTTATCGCCCACACAATCGCACACAACATTCACCTCTCTTATCTCGACCAAAAATAAAATAGTAGGTAAAAAATAAAGGCACGTAATGAATAGATCTTAATTAACGTTGGAAACTGAGCCAGATGAAATAAAGTAAGGAGGCCAGCCACAAATTAAGTCACATCATTTTGGACAAGTTTTCCCCTTCCTCCTCTTGATAAAAATCGTCACGTTTCTATACTATTGTAAGGAATTAGTCTAACAGAGTGAATATGTGATTATGTTTGAATTTAGGTAATGATAAGTATTGTTATTCTGTGTTTAGTTACAATGGCAAATAAGCTAAGCTACATAATAAAAATAGAGGAAAAAATTAGAAAATTGAAAAACCCAAGGAAAATTGATACCAATTTCAACAATTTCTTGCATATTCCTTTTTAGCATTTTCATTAAGATTTCTCATCCTAAGAGTACAACAGTTAACAGTGACCTAAATTATATTAGAACATTAAATTTTTCCAGTGGCGATTTTCTTAACTAGAAAATTTCAAAATATACCAAAATTTTTGATACGCCACTATTACTGACATATACAAAAAAAGCCCACGCTTTTCACTGGATCTTATACTTGATAAAATGGCATTGCCAAAGATCATAATTGGTATTGGAAGAGTAGGGAAACTTGGCTAAATTTAACAAATTTACTAAAAAAAATAATGATTTTAAAAAATTAATATTTTATTACTAGAAGCAGCAAATACAAGCGGAAAGTATCGTTGAAAATGCAATTTTATCTAGTATAAGACCCAGTGAAAAGTGGCGCCTTTTTTTGTTTATGTCAGTAACAGTGGCATCTCAAAGAGTTTTTCTACATTTTGCAATTTTCTAGTTAAGAAATAGGACTACGCCTCTGGAAAAATCTAATTTTGTGATATAATTTAGGTCATTGCTCTTAGATCAACCCTGCCAAGTTTGGTACTCGTAGGTTGAGAAATCTTGATGAAAATGCTAAAAAGGAATATGCAAGAAATTGTTCAAATTGGCATCATTTTTGTTTGGGTTTTTTCAATTTTTCTGGTAGAAGGAGTCGTTTAAGCTACACTATCACTACTTACTTACTGATAGAGAATTAAATTTGCAACCGTTTTCCCATTTGTCACTTTTGACAGTCTGTCACCGTTTAGGACTTATCCAAGGAAAACCCTTTTTAGGAGTTTTTTGGAGTTTAGAAATGACAGTTCCCGAGGGGGTAGGAATGGGGACTTTTAGTATATTAAACCGCGGACCTTCCTAAGCTTGTTAATGTTAATTTACCTCTATTCAGGAAAAATAGGTAGTCAAAGCGGATTCCACCCAACCCTACGATGTCTCTGGTCAAACTGCATCAGTCCTGTCATTACTTTCATGTTAATGAAATAATAAAGCTGATGACCGGTGGCCTGTCGAAAAGCGGGAAGTTTACCTGCCTGCGTGTGGAACAGTAGGCGGTGTTTAATGGTTCACCTAATATATTTAGTTTAATTATTAATAGTGACTTCGATTATTATTGCTTAAAATCACTCTCAAACCCTTCAAGATCATTCGATCATTGACTACCCAAGCAACAATATTACGTCGGATTACGTTGCGCCTACGTTAAACTATCTGACTCTGACGTTGGTAGCCAACTGGAGTACGACGTTCTTACGATTCAGTATTGCACTAATATGGTCAAACATTGTCGGGTCATTCCGACGTCGCAACACGCATTACCAACGTCAGGGAGTCGTTCGACTGAAATTGTCGGGGCATAGGCCAACCCGACGTAGAAAGACCGACTTTGCCATGGAGCATGCGCGTAAATATTTAGCATTCTGACAGTTCTCTCAGCGTGCCGGTCGGAGAAGGTAAATTTCTTGCGACTTATTTTGGAATAAAGGTTGTAATGGTATTTGATTTGTGACTTAAGAAAATGGAAGAATGGTGAACAATAAAATGTGATGATGCCCGATTAAATTATGTAAATAGTGCGAGTATTGGACATGATGGATCCAATATGAAAATACGTTAGTTTAACCGATTGTTTTATTGTATTTTTTTAACGAAAAAACAATCTTTAAAGTTTTAAATTTTTAGTCTCTAATTAAAGAATAAATCATAGAAATATGAAAAAAGTTAAAAAAATCTGTCAAATTCACAACATTTATTACTTTTTCTTAAATTTTACTTTAAACAAATTGTAGGTCAGAATAATCCAGTTTCAGCAGTGTAAAAATTAAGTTAAATATTTTGCGCTTTCACCATTTTTCCCGAGTTAGCATCCAAATCTGTGAAATTACAGTTTTCTTCTTGAGTTTTTCCTATAACAGATTTCTTTTTTAGCAATGTCGTTTGTCAAAAGCCTGTGGTGGTCGGGAAAAAAGATGGTGCATGTCTCTATAGACAAACTGATCGTGGGTGATCTTGAGCATGAGCCTCTAGCTACAACGGCTGACGGAATTGTTGCCAATTAATAAAATTACATAAAAAAACTTGAAACTTAGATTTTAGTAACAAAAACACAGCAAAAAATACCTAAACTAGAATTTTTCAAGAAACGTCAAATTAGGTACATAGTTGAAGGTATTAGACCCCCGCCCGACGTACGTAGGCCGTAAGAAGTTGCTAGATATTCACGTAATATCAAACTCTTCCCAACGTGGGAAAGACGTCGACAGATTACCGAAAGGTTACGTTAGGATTTTAAGACCTATTATGTTGTTGGGACAACGTTGTCGTACCAGACTTAAGTGGCTAATTTGGCGACGTCTACCGAAAGTCGCTAAATGACCAAAGGAAGACTATTGATTTTGTACAACTTTGCGACTGTACACTATCTGATCACTTTCTGGAGATCAGACGACGTTGGAAGGTTTCCAGATTTCGTAGGAAGTCATGCAAATGTTGCTTGGGTATGTTTTCACGTGAAACTGAATACAATTGCAATACCATTCAATTTTCGGTTTTTATGAAGCAATTTAAATGCGATTTGAACATGATTTGAGCTTTTGACATTTGCCAGAGCCAGTACCTAAGGAACAATTTGTCAACGTTTTAACGTTGCCAAAGGCGACTTAACGTTGCGTGAAAACGGCGTATAAACGTTCTAGCAACTCGCTTTTGCACCGATTTGACGGAGATTTTTTGAGTTTTGTTGACGTTGCCTGCGACTAGAGTCCAGTGTAACGTTTTCACGCCGTCACCGAAGCAACTAAAGCAACTAAAAATTGTTACTTGAGATTCCTGAATGTGTGTCAAGGGAGAAATCACATCTCGTCGGGTCCGGACCAACCGAGATCTCTGAAACGTGTGAGAATGCATGCGTACTTTCACTTTCATCAAAATTTCGGGGAGTACTGTCTAGGTGAGATTTCAAGAATACTGGCTCAGATGTATTTTGAGGTTCGTTGTTACCAATTTTGCGTCTTTTTACTTTTTTAAAGCCAATAGGTTTTGCAAACATAATTGTGAAAGACTATATATTTCTGTTTAGCTGGATTTCTTGAAAAAAAAAACGAAGCGTTTAATTTGGCGCTAGGGCACTTCTTTAATTATCACCACACTTATTCGATCTTACGATATGTCTAAATCAGTTTTTTAAATGTTGTACTGCTATCTCCCTGGTAAAATTTACAGTGCAGCGGTTGTTTTTTAAAAAATAACAAGGTAAAATAACGACAGGATGCTAATACAAAAAGCATTTAATGAGCCTTTAGTTACTATTACCTCTTTTTACCGTAAAATAAAGGGGTTGATGTTTTCACAGTAGATATATAGTTGTTAAACCCTCTATATTGATGTTTAGCTGGATTTCTTTAAAAATAGCGGAGCATTTAATTTGGTGCTAGGGCATTTAATTAGATTAAAGATTGTACTGCTATCTCCCTGGTAAAGTTAGCAGTGCAGCGGCTGTTTTTGTAAAAAATAGCGGGGTGAAATAAGGGCAGAATAATGGAGCATTTAATTTGGTGCTAGGTCATTTAACTAGCCTTTAATTCTTACCACACTTATTCGATCTTACGATATGTCCAAATAAGTTTTTTAAATATTGTACTGCTATCTCTCTAATAAGGTTAGCAGTGCAGAGGCTGTTTTTGTTTAAATATTGGGGTGAAATTAGGACAGAATGGTAAAGCAAAGAGCATTTAATGAGCCTTTAATTACCTTAACTTTTTTTACCGTAAAATAAAATTGTTTATTTTTTTTAATGCATATATAGTTGTAAAACACTCTATATTGCTAAAAAAGAGAAGATCAAGAGATCTCGGGAGGAAAGAACGAAAATTCAAAATTAGATGAGTGTCCCACAAGGAACATACAAAAGACCAAAGCGAAAGGAGAAACAATTAAACGATGATTCACTAGTCACCCTTAATCCAGACATCATTTAACACCATCGCACACTCTGACTTCCAACTCTAAATCACTCACAAATGGGCATGGTTCCGCATGGTACTTTTATAAGTCACCTGATATGGTTTCGTCCTGGCGTGTTAATCTTTCCAATAGAAATATGCTCCTAAGACAATTAAAACAAGAAGTTAAACTTCCAAATCAGTTACATCAAGCGAAAAGAATCTAAAAAAGAGAAGATCTAGAGATCTCGGGAAGCAAGAACGAAAATTCAAAATTGGATGAGTGTCCGACAAGGAACACACAAAAGACCAAAGCGAAAGAAGAAACATTTGAACGATGTTTCGCCCGGGGTGACCAGCGTGGGCTCGCCAGTGGATTCACTAGTCACCTTCAATTCAGACATTATTTAACACCAATTAAAACAAGAAGTTAAACTTCCAAATCAGTTACATCAACTGAAAAGAATCTAAAAAAGAGAAGATCAAGAGATCTCGGGAGGAAAGAACGAAAATTCAAAATTGGATGAGTGTCCCATAAGGAACATACAAAAGATTTAGTAACTGTCTGCAGATAACTAAAGCATGGCTTTTTTGGTTACCGATAATTTCTGTCCGTTTTGTTTTTTATTCTTACCTAAAAATTAAGCCATTTCCGCCAGTCATCGTCAAAACATCAAACTATCAAAGATTAAAATGTCGCAACAAAGGCGCGTCGCTATGGAAATTATTGTTATTTCATTTACCAGCCGCTTTGATTTATAGTGTAAAGATGGAGTCTTGCAAGAACTGCTCTTCGTTCGAGATTTTTGAAAGAATATTCCTGTTTTTCTTGGATTTTTTGATAAACAACGCTTGTAAAAAAAGCACCACTATTTTAGCCACTAGTTGTGAAAATACTATTTTTCCACCATTTACCGTTAAACGCTTGCATAACTTCATTAAATTCGATGTTTTTGGCCACTTCGATCTCAATGGATAAAATCGCCAAACTTATCCGTTCTTGGCTCATAAGCTCATTGTAGAGCACAAATAATTTTTAATCAATTTTAATTTTAAAAAACTGCGCTCACGTGTAGCGTTTGAAACGAATATTGTAAACAATAGTTTCACATTTAAAAAAAATAATTGAAACATATTTAACATTTTTAAGAAAATCTAAACAACTCCAAGAGGAACAATAATTTTTATTACCAAAGAATCAATTTAATAATTCAGAAATATGCTTGATTTTAACAATTAAAGGGATCGTAAAACTAATAAAATCAAAAATATATTATTTTGGGTTTCAACCTTGGGAATAATAACTTCCTTCGAGTAATAAAATAAGTAAGTGTAAGATTTTTACGTCTGACAATTTTGTCAGTTTTTGACTTCACATACTATTTCAAATTAATAAACAAAAATTAAACTATAACTTGCATCATTTTTTGAAATAGAAAATCTGTGGTTGAAGCACTTTTCTCCTAGACGGATTCTAGACAGACTGAGAGAGAGAGATTGTGCGTACCGGAATACCGGATATCTTTTTCTATCATTTAAGGTATCTTATACCTACCTATTTAGGCATGAATGATGATAAGTTCTAACTTTTATCGGTTTTCCAGAAAGCGGCCACCCCTGTATGCGTATTCTTGGTGCTTTTATCTTATCCCTGCTAAAAAAACTTAAAAAACCGAGTTTAATCTCTTAGAAAAGCTTTACGAGATTTTTTTATAATTTTTTACCGGGTTTTACATGTTTTCTATGAGAAATGTTAAACAAACTTAAAAATCGAGAAATATCTCATGAAGTACGAATTTTTTCTATCAGCTCGGCTCGTAGAATCTTATAAAATCCATCAAACAGCATAAAAACTCACCAACTTTCATAAGGATCTATATGGTTTTCGTACCTGGGATAAGTTAGAGTAGGTTTTTGGATAATTGTGTACATGTGAGATACCAAGGGGACCCCCTTGGTATCTCACATGTACGTAACCCGGGGCCCGGGGCCCGGGGCGGACCGCTCCCTACGCCCCCCCATCAGTACGCCACTGGTAGTTGGCAGTGCAGCTAATAATTCAAAGACAATAAGAGCCTTAAATTTACGAATAGGGCATTTAATTAGCTTTTAATTCTGGCATCTAAAATTTTTGTTTAAGTCGTATTTTAGATATATTTACTGCTAACTTTACCGGCTAGTTGACAGTGCAGCTAATAACTTAAAAACAATAAGAGCTTTAAATTTAGAAGTAGAAGTCGTATTTTTTATATACAGGGTTCCTAAGATTTTCCTTAGGGATAGGATTTCAATAAATCAAACAGAAATGGCTTAGAAAGTTCTGCGCGCACAAAAGAAAAAGGTATATTGAGCAATGGTGTCGGTTTGTTATTATCTCCGGACTGCTTTCATGAGAAAAAATTGTCGCCACTCTTTCAGTGTGAGCATAAATCATAGTTGCAATAATAACCGTTGACAAGATGTCTGCAAATTCCGCTAGATGGCGGCCACACCATGAGATGATCTAATTAAAAATTCGATGTTTTCAGGCCCAAACCACAGCTTTTTCTTGCTTAAAGGAGGCGGCAGGGTCCATTATTTACGATACTGAGCGATAAACTCGTGAGGTTGTTAACATTAGAAAGAAATATCTTCGCTTTTAATTAAATTTCTTTCCATTCTGTTCTACTAGTGACATCTATCCGGAAAAGGCCAAACCATGCAGCTAGCACTAGCAGCCAAAGAAATCAATAAACGGCGCTGTTTTTCCTGCAGAGCTTTTTGCTTGCGATATTATTGATTTTAAATAAAGCTGGCCCTATACTACATTTGATATTTTCGAGGTGTTTTATGACATAATCTCGAAACATGTAGCGAACCAATTCTTCAAAACTAGCGGGAGGGTAAGAGCGAAAAATAAGGGGCTGCCAATATTTCTAACACCCAAAAAGGGGTGAAAAGATTTATTTTGCTCTGTTTCTTTACAAAAAAAGTTTTTTGTACGAAAAACTTGAGCTCTGCCACTTTTTTTATTTTTTTCTTCAACTTTCTCGAAATTTTCGTCATACCGTAGGAAAAAATTATTTCCCCCATGGTCATACTCTACTTTTATTCCAAAAAATTTAGAAACAGAGACGGGATCAGTTTTCCTAAAACGGGGGATCTTGGTTTCGAGTGAGAAGATAAAGGGCGCCGCAGGCAAAAATTTTTCAATTAAATTAGCCGAACGCAAAAATGTTAGAAAAACAAAGCACGAAATAAAAATGGCGCCGCTTACAATTTTTTTTCAAAAATTACGTAATTTCGGGAACGCAAAGAAATACAGTGGCCGTGCACAAATTACGTAATGGTCATAGGGGGGAGGACGACAGCGTTTGCATTTGTGTGAAACTAAGAAAATTTGGAATGAAAATAAGTGAAAAGTTTTTTTTTTGGGGGAGGGTAGTGGTCTTGAAATCATTACGTAATATTAGGGGAGTGGCGTGCCAAACCGTTACAAAACATTACATAGGGAGGGGGTCAAAAATTGGTAAAATCACCGTTACGTAATTTGTGCACGGCCCCACATCTGACTGTTCCTCCTTTTTGATTTCGAATCAAAGTGCAAAACCCGGGTTGGACGTTCGAAGGCGTCAACCCGTCCTATTTGCTTGATAAAGTTTCTACAGAAATATCTCAGTCAATTTCTCCGGCCGTGTATGAACGCTTTAGGTTAGGCATTGCATGTGTCTCAGTCCCCAGCCTGTAAACAGTACGTAAGGACAATGGTTACAAAATGAAAAGCCGAAAAATATTTTTTTTTACGATATCTTTCATCAGTTTGGTATTAAAGTCGAGCAAAAACAATTTTTATTCCAGTCCTAAAGGTATGAAAATGGAAAACATTAGAAAACAACAACCTGGAATGGATTTACTACGTGTAAGATGTAGTGACAACATCGCCCCATGCCCATCCTTTTCTGCCTAATGTGCTTTTCCGTTTGTCTGCGTCTTATACACGGCTGCTTGGCCGCCTAAGGATTTGCTTAGGAACCCTGTATATACTGCTAACTTTACCGGGTAGTTGTCAGTGCAGCTCATAACTTAAAAACCATAAAGGTCTGAATTTTAGGAATAGGGCATTTAATTAGCCTTCAATTAGTACTACATCCTGACATCTAAAATTTTGGTTTAAGTTGTATTTTTGATATATGCACTGCACTTTACCGGGTAGAATGGGGCATTTAATTAGCCTTAAATAAGCTTTTCAAGATGACATAATAAAATCTTTGCAATGCTGACCTTGTCCTGCTAACTTTACGGACGTGGATAATTCTATGAAAAATCTTTTAAGAATTTACCTTAAAGAATCGCAAAGGAAACATGATTTTCGTTTTCGTAATTTCAAGTTAACTGCATGATAAAAATCAATTTAATTTTAAGTACTCATTTGCAAAATTTAAAAATAGCTCCTTTTTCAAGTCTCCGGACGTAAAAGGCTGTAAAACTGAAACGTCAAATGTACAAGCATCAATAAAAGCCCCGATAATTTGAGCGGTGTGATTGCTGTGGGAATTCATATGACTTCGGTCGTCTGAAATCTCTGAGGGTCTGTGCACAATTTATCTGAGTGAAATCATTTTTGAAAATAATACATACTTACATACACAATATGATAAAATGGATTTTTTTAATAATTTTTAAGACAAAAATAAAAATTTTTCTTTGCTTAAAAAATGTACATACTCGAATGCAGTTAGACCCCAGAGACAAAGCGGAGTCCGAATAGAAACGACTTTGCGCACGTGTTAGGAATATTTTTTTTCTTCGAGTGCAAATAATAAATTTTTTTAAATTTCTATTGAAACCACAAACAACTTTTTTTACGGGAACGTGCTACTTTTCATAAGCAAAAGCACAGTCTACTTAATATAATAATATTTATTTTTTAATAACAAACAGCGCTCTACTTTAACCGCTGGCACTCCAATGATGTGCATTTTTTTAATTATTTTTATATGGCAGAGTTTGCATATTTTAAAAAAGTGCCAAAAAAGTAACATTTTAGAACTTTGTTTTCAATCAAGCAAGAAATTGCACTTATTTAAAAAAAACTTTAGTGCAGGCAGAGTTAATGGCATTAAAACCTAAACAAGTGATTTAAAAATATTTTGGTATAAGCAAAAAATAAATAAACTTCCGAAAGTAAAAATAAATCATGTAAAAATTTGTACAAAAAAAAATACAAAATACGAAGTATATTATTAGTAGGGGCAAACATAAGTAACAAAAGAGGTTAAAATCAGCAAGTTTTGTACACACACATCTTGTTACAAAATAGTTAGCTTGCAAAACAAAAGATCAAAAGATGTTAGGTAGAAATAAGGAAAATTCAAACCTGTATGAGCATCCCACAAGGAACACACAAAAGGACCAAAGCGAAAAGAGAAATGATTAAACGATGTTTCGCTTTGGGCAACCAGCGTAGGCTCGTCAGTGGTTCCACTGGTCACCCTCCCCAAACATCATTGAACACCATCATACACTTTGATTTCCAACTTTGAATCAGTCGCAAATAGGCATCGTTCCGCACTGATACTTATCCAAGTTACCTGATACGGATTCGTCCTGGGGTGTTAATATTTCCAATAGTATTATGCTCCTAAGGCAATTAAAAACAAAAAAGAAGTTAAAAAAGCTCCAAAAAAAAGAATCTAAAAACAAGAGATCAAAAGATCTTGGGTGGAAATAATTCATCTTTTTTGTTTTTAATTGCCTTAGAAGCATAATTTTATTGGAAATATTAACACGCCAAGAGGAATATTTGTGAGTGATTCAAAGTTGGAAATCAAAGTGTATGATGGTGTTTAATGATGTATGGGGAGGGTGACCAGTAGAACCACTGACGAGCCTACGCTGGTAGCCCAAGGCGAAACATCGTTTTATCGTTTCTCTTTTCGCTTTGGTCCTTTTATGTGTTCCTTGGGGGATGATCATCCAGGTTTAAATTCTCGTTATTTCCACCCAGGGTCTTTTCATCTTTTGTTTCTAGATTCTTTTTGGTTGATGTAACTGATTTGGAGGTTTTTTTAATTTCTTTTTTGTTTTTTAGTTAGCTTGCATCTATTGTAAGTAGATGGCGCTACTTTAAATATTTTTTCCCCACGGAAGATACTACTGTTAGATATATTTCCATAGACAGCGAAAACTGTGAACTTGAAAATTATTATCAAGAATATTGGGAAATATGATGGTGATACATCTAAGAATCATTATCCTCTTTTGGAGTTATGCGGGTTGGGATTTGACCTAAATGGGACTTCTGTGGAACGTTTAGGCAATCCCTGGAATATTTTGAACATCCCAAATGGATCATATCCCCGGAATGTACTGTGCTATTAAGGTGTGAGATTATGTTGCTTGTTTTATTTTATTTTAATTTTTTTTTATAAACTACTTTCTACTAAAATTAAACCAAAAGTACAACGGGTGAGGGAATAGATCGGAAAAAAGCTTTCCCTCGACCAAGATTTGAACCCGGGACCTCTAGAATACCAGTTTAATGCTCTACCAACTTTCCTTCATTTTGTAAATATGTTTGGCTGAAATTATTAGTTGGAAATTCGCCATCTGACACCTTCAATAAAACGCTATATGTCGTGTATCATTGGTTGATAGATAAATAGAAATTTCGTACAACTAATAATCGTGAATGTGTACCTCCTTGTCTTTATAACATGTCTAGGTTTTTAAAGCCGCAGTAGGCTTCAAAAATCTCCCCACTACTAACAAATGAATCGGATGAACGGATTTCCGAATAGCCAGTTAAAACCCCAGTTCCTCGGTAGCTCAGTTGGTAGAGCATTAGACTGGTATTCTAGAGGTCCCGGGTTCAAATCCTAGTCGAGGAAAAACTTTTTTCCGATTTATTCCGTCACACTTTGCCCTCTACGCCACAAATATTTTCTGTAAATTTATTAGGGCGCTAAATTTTCCTTCATTTTGTAAAAGTACGACTTTTTTTACACTAAATATATACATGCTGGCCTGATGGAGGCCGTTGTTCCAAATCAATGCTAACTAAGTACTTCTTACTTAGTACCTTGCCATTATTGTCAGGTCGGAAAGCAAGTGCTTAAAAAGTACTATTATTTTAATTAATGTTTGTTGGGTCACTCGTAGAAAAAATTAAAACTGCTGTTACTCCGCCCCCCCCCTCCCAGGAACAATTTCTGCCTACGCCACTGGTGCAAACTGGCCAACGTTCGAAGAGAGTGATCTAATCAAACTGAAAAAAGAAGTATATAAGTGCTGGGGGTCCAGTGGACCTCACAACGCCAGTTGAAGGTTAAGCTGAAAACGGCTAGTGTAAACCTAAAAAATTTTTGACAACGTCTTTTTTTAATATTCCCTGCTAAAACTCACTTGTCCTCGCTCTTTTTAAATAGGCGGTAAACGCAAAAATCCTCTGGGGACATTGGGGAAACTCGTGTTATTAGAGGGTATAAATGTCACAGAATTTTTTAATATGTCTTTTTATGTTGTACTGGGGATGAAAATATCCGAGCGCGGGCTTTTGGTGTACTTTTTCTACGTTAACGGAGGAACTGTTTTAGCAATTAGAATATATATTTTTTAATTTTGGTTTTGGCTCCTAACCGAACCATATAGATACCGATAATTCAATTTCTAAAAATTGCATTTTCGGGATCTACAGGGTTCGACAGATATCGTCTAGGGTGCCGAAATGTACACGGAAAAAAAGGTCTTCTTGGAACAAGAATATTATTCTTGATCCAAGAATAGCTTCATCTTCTTTTGTAATATCCTATTCTTAAACATAATGCATGACTAGCGTTGAGACAAGTGTAATTTATATGATAATTGAAATATAGGTATATACTTATTTTAAGACAATGTGGTTTTTTACTTTAAGCGGACGCTATATTTAGTTCAAATTTTTTCTTTACTTGTTTCGAACACTGCTATTCGAATGAGAATAACATGTTTTAACGCAAAAGTAACTATACTTCAATTAAATAATATTTCATACTTATTAATAGTTCAAATAGTTCTTATACTTGACTGAAACCGACCTTATATTTCACTTAACACCAATTGTAATTAAAACAAAAGCTGCATATATATAAATATATATATATTTTACTATAACGTAGCGTAAGCCCGTTACTTGCAAAATAACCCTTCTCCTATAACCATTCTTATTCAGTCCCGTGCAGAATCAAATGAACACGATTATTGGATACAAATTGAAAAGACTCGCATTTCCATAGGCAGATTATGTGGTGTACTTCCAGTGCCGAGTTTCTGCGGCTCACGCATATATCAGAAAACTTCCACAAGCTGCCAGCGAGATGTTATGACAATAATTTTGAACCGACTCTCGCGACAGCACGCTCTGAAGCGCTCTTGCAAAAGAGGCGGTCAAGACCGTGCCAAACAATAGGTGCTTTCGCCACTTCATCCACACTTCTTAACAACCGTGCGTATAAATAAATAAATAAATAAATAATACGTTTATTTTAGTAAAGAAACATTTTACAATCCTAGTATAAATAAAATGCAAAAATAAACGCACAAAAATGTCTTAAAAGCATAAACATGCTTGTTGACTTACCATATTATTTAGATAAATAGTTTTTTTTTTCACAGCAGTTCGAATTGATGATAAAATTTTAGAGTAGGTAGATTTTACATATAAAATTAATCTTAGAGAACCTTCATCTTACTTCTGATTACCTAATATAATTTCAGTTAATTAGATTGTTACACATCTCTCTACTTTCTCTTATCCAATTTGTGACTAATTTTTTGAAAACACTAAATTTTAGTATATTTTTGAAGTCAGTAGGCAAGTTATTTAATATTCTTGGGGCAAAGTATTTGATTGAACGTTGCGTTATTGTTTTGGAAGCCTGAACATATTCAACATTTGATTTATTTCTGGTTTTGTATGTTAACACTTTTTCTGTAAGTTTTATTTTCTTTTTGTGTATGTTTTTAAGCAGCTCCAAGCAGTACAGTTGTCTAATATCGAGAATCTGTGTTTCCTGGAAAAGCTGGTCCGAAGAATATGTTCTTCTTTTGCCATAAATTAATTTAAGAAACCATTTTTGCGTACTCTCAAGAGTTGTTAAGTGGCAGTCTGCTACCGCTCCCCATCCCAGAATCCCATATAAGAGATGAGATTGTAGAAGAGACAGATAAAGCGATTTAAGTTGATCTACCTCCAGAAATTCCTTGAGATATCTAAATTTAGGTAGTAATCCCCGGATTTTTTTCACCACATTTTTTATTTGCAGATCCCATTTTAAGTGTCTATCAATTACTACTCCTAGATATTGTATAGATTTTGATTCTGGTATTTGTTCTTTATTTTCTATTGTTAGTAAATTAAATTCGGGTAAAGCATTTTTATAAATTGCAAAAGGCAAATATTTTGTTTTTTCGTAGTTTAAAGTTAGTTTGTTTTTTTGCAACCAAGATCTTATTGTTTTAAAATCATTTTCCGCTAATAGGTTTTCCCAAGATTTTGACTTGTAGAAAATCGCGGTGTCATCAGCAAAGCTTATTATTTTTTCGATGGTTTTTAATTTAAGCAAGTCGTTTACATATAAAGTAAAAATCAAGGGACCCAGAATTGTCCCCTGCGGTACACCATAGTTTATTTTTTCGTAATCACTTCTGACACCGTCAATCTCTACATATTGGTTTCTGTTGGTCAAGTAGCTTTTAAGAAGATTGAAAACATTTCCGCGCAGGCCATACCTCTCCAGCTTTTCCAGTAAGATCTCATGCGAAATGGTGTCGAATGCTTTCGAGAGGTTGACAAAAATACATAGGCTACGCATATTTGTTTCAAAAGCGTCCGTTATTTGTTCCGTTAATTTACAGATTGCGTCTTGTGTCGACTTTCCCTCTCTGAACCCGTACTGCCACTCCGATATCACATTAAATCTAGACAGGAAACTAACAATCCTATTTTTTAAAATTTTTATAAATATTTTTGCAAATACAGACAACAGAGACACTGGCCTATAGTTGATCACGCTGTCTCTGCTACCAGAATGGGCTTAATTTTTCCTATTTTTAGACAGTCTGGAAAGCTGCCATTTTGAAAACATAAGTTAATGAAAAAAGTTAGAGGTATTATAATTTCCTCTTTTATTTGTTTTATTGTGTCTGTACTAATTTCGTCCCAACCAGGATTTTTTTTTTCTTTAAAGATTTTATTGCATTTAACATTTCTTCCTGATTGGTTAAATACAAAAACATACTGCTTTCCAGTCTCTCTATTTGTATATTTTGGTCGTTGCAAAGAGGAATTTTTTCTGCGTATTTTTGTCCCAGTGTGCTATAATGTTTGTTAAACTCGTTTGCAATTTCTGTTTTTTCAGTTAAGATTTCTCCGGTTTCAGTTTTTATAGATTCAATTTTAGTTTTACTTTTTGATTTACCGCACAATGAGTTTACCACACTCCACAGCAATGAGGAAGACGCTTTATTTTTTTCTATTTGTTTTTTTGTATAATTCCTTTTCGCATCTCTAATTAAAAGTCTTAATCTATTTTTATAATTTGCGTAACGCTGTTTTATTATGTAATTTGTTGGGGTTTGGATTGTGTGTATACCTAATGATACTCGGTTTCTCCTATTAATATAAGGGAAGTATTTAACTTATTAGGCGTTTATAATAATCCGAACCTTTAAGCTAAAGATAGAGGAGTATAGTTTTACCTATATAAAATGATAGATGTTAAGATAAAAACCTGAAACTGAAGGCCATTAGGTCTTTGTTGCCCCCATACCAAACAACAAAGAGGGAGAATGGATTATCCAAGCGGTCTTACGGTGCGATTCTATATTGGGATATTTCTTGTTTTTAGTACAGCTCTTCTTATTTTAAAAATAACTAAGGCTTTATATCAATCGTAAAAGGACTTGATCCAAATTAAATCTTTGTAGTTAAACTAAGTTTAAAGTATAACTCGATCAATTCGTAACATATTTTAGGTCAAGATTTATTTTTTCTTGTGAAAAGTTTTTTTTCGACTTGGTTTTAATATATTTTTTCCGTGTTTGTGTCTAATAGCATTTTCGATTATCCTCCTCGCAAATCGCTTCAAAGATCGCGGTCAACGATTAGTTTAATGCCCATATCCACCAACAAACAACTTAACCATCTGTTAAGAAACTGATGAGTAACGCTAACTGCTAGTTTACTTTTTAACCATATCCACCAATACTTTTTCTCGCGGAGTTTCGAAACTACTAGTTACTTTCGGCGACGTTCTGGCAACACCGCATAAATTGCCTAGCGCCATCTATGAGTTGGGAACAGTCTTAAAAAAGCCGTGAATACTTTACATTTTTGAACATTTTTTGCATGTCAAAAGCACCTAACCTGTTTTTCCTCACGTTAAAAAAATTGTTTATTTGTGCCCGAAAAGTCCTGGAAAAACAATGTAAAAATAAAAAAACTTCGGCAGCTGTTTAAAAAAAAGAACTTGTAGCCGATGTCATGCACAATTGCTTGTTGCATTCTCAGAGAATGCCTAAGTGCAATCTAGAAGGTCATGTTGGTCTGTACCAAAATGATGACAAATTTGTCCTCAACAGCTCTTTTTCCACTTATTTTTTATAATTTTTACTCTTTTTTAACTATTGAAAACACATTCACGACAGAACGCGGTCAATCCCTTCTGGCAGTGCCGGTTTCATATTTTTTTTATATTTTTTTTCACTTACACCACGTATATTTGAACACTTTCTGTATTTTTTTAAACTTTTTAAATAAAACTGGCTTATGTTACCAGTCTTTCATTTATTAAAAAGACTAACGGAAGATGGCTGTGGCACAAAAACAACATTTTGCACTGAAATACAAAAAACTCTTGTTTTTTCGTTTTCTTATTTATTTCGCAAATAGACGCAAACTATATTTTGCTGCATTAAAGAAGAGAATGTCGGCTTTGATTTTATAAAAAACGAAAAATAAATTTTTTACGTTTTTTTCTAAAATGCTTTCTAAAGTTTGATAATATAAAATATGCCTTCTTATTTGGAAGCATTTTTTAAAAGTCCCAAAAAATGAGTTAATTGAAATAAATTAATACTTTGTGATTATGTTAAATTAACCAGCACACACCTCTATATCTCCCGACCACAACATTAAAGTTAATTTTTGTACTGAAAAACTATAAGAAAATCTCAAACTTTATAGAATTTTACAGAAAAAAAAGACTCATTGATGCAATTTAAGTTAACTTGCTACTATAAGAATAATAATATAATTTTTGAACAACAGGGACATATGTATTTAAAAAAAATAATAAAAAAAAATACTTTATTTAAAGTTTCATTTCAGTGTTTTTGCCCTCCCCAGTTTCGTCATTTCGCCTGTTCTGTCTCTGTTCGGCACCGTCCTAAGTTCCACCCTCTCTGTGAGGAATCGAAATTCAGGAAAGAAAGAAAAAATCTGAAAAATTTCTGCAATTGGATAGAAAAATGTGGGAGTTAAAAATAGCCTTGCAAGTGATATTTTACTTAGATGTGCGAAGTGTATAATCTTAATTCACTGGAGTTTGGTTTTTGGGGGTGGATCACAACTATCACAAGTTTAGTATCAAAACCCAGATGAAGACACGTAAAAAAATAAACCAAATAATTTGTTACGCGCATGCACCACGATAGACCAATCTCTCCAACCAATGCAACCAATTCTATTTAGTTGGTTTAAGAACTTTTAAAGAAACTAAGTATGTTTTATTAAAAATTTTTAATATTTCAAGTAGGTTTAAAGCAGGATTTTTAGATTTAGAATACTTCGAAATCACCCTGTATATATATTTTTTTTAACGTTGTCTACATATTATGTAAAATTAAAAGGCCATAATCATTTTGTCTTGAAATATTTTGTTATAGGTATGTTTGATGTTGTAAATTATTACATCTTTATTGGTAATAAATACAAGTGAAAACCAAAAATAAAATGCAAGAAATAATAACTTATTTGTTGTTTAATGAAGCAATCTGCATTTTTCTTGATTATTAATTTTGATAATTTATTAACAAAAGATTTATGTTCTTCTCCCCAGGGTCCCAAAGTTTCGACGCTGAAGGGTACAAAAATTTACCGTTTGATCCTAGCTCTTCATATTTTTTTGTTTTTTGACTTTCTCCGACACGTGCAGCTTCTCCTGATTTTTTGGATGTTTTGTCAAGATAAGATAATGCAAAAGTATCTCTGCAAGTGGCGTCCCAAATTGGGGATTTTCCTCTGCACCAGGGAAACAAGGACAGACCATCCACTCGCTTTCCATCTCCTCTGCACATACCACGAGGTTCAAGCACTGAGGGTATTACATAGAAACAAACGACCGGCACTTTTGTAGCAGCTTAAGGCATGGTGCCCATAAATATCTACTGTGCAAGTGCAGTCGTGCATCTTGCACAGAGGCTGACCCAAACGTAAAGAGATGAAAATACAAAAGGTGGAATCATCCAAAAGATTCCCTAGTGCAGATGAAGGTAGAGCCTGTAGCCAGGCGTTGCTCTCGGGTTCTTGCAGAGCTAGTAAATTTGATTATTTGGCAATTTACTTAAAAGGAAAAGATGTGTTAAGGAAACATTAAATATACCGAAATGAATCTCGTGTCCGCAAATAAAAATGAAAGTAACACTCGTGGCATATCGGACAAAGCGTTTTTGTTTCTCACTTCATTACGACCAGGCCTCCAATGTCTAATGGAGAATCCAGACAAACCTGTTTCATCCTTATTAGGAATCATCAGAGAGTCATAGGATGCACACCTCTCGAATTAAAAACAAAAAGTTTGTAATCCGTGGGGACAAAGTAACTGTGTCCGTCACCTGTCGAATAAACCGCGAAACAAAAACATCAAAATTGAAAAGTGCAGAACACCGTAAATACAGAATCCAGTACCTTTCAGCAGGTTATAAAGTAGAAACCGCAGAACTAAAAAGCCAAAATATATTTTACCACGTAGTATGAAGCTCCAATTGGGGGCGGTGCTGCTGCGAACGTTAACTTTTTTTAAGAGTCATGTTACAGTGACTTTATACTTTACAGGTTTCTACGTTATAACCTGCTAAAAGGTACAGGATTCTGTATTTACGGTGTTCTGCACTTTTCAATTTTGATGTTTTTGTTTCTCGGTTTATTCGACAGGTGGCGCACACAGTTACTTTGTCCCCACGGATTACAAACTTTTTGTTTTAAATTCGAGAGGTGTGCATGGTCACTGTGTAGCTTCAACTGCCAGGTACAATCCTATGACTCCTTGATGATTCCTAATAAGTATGAAACAGGTCTGTAGGTGTCTGGATTCTCCATTAGACATTGAAGGCCTGGTTGTAATGAAGTGAGAAACAAAAACACTTTGTCCGATATGCCACGAGTGTTACTTTAAAAATTAAATATGTTTCATGTAGAGGCCAGTATATACTATAATTTGTATATTTTTTGCTGATTATTTATAATTAATAACATCACACCGCATCAAACAGTTCTTGTATTGTTTTCCCACCGCACAATCGAAGGGTTAAAAACTCTTATTTGCTTTCCATGCATATATTTGAGAAAACCTAACATAATTTAAGTAAAACCATTTAATTTTAGAAATATCCATTTCTCTAAAACTGAGAAAACATGGTATGTTTACTTTCCGCTGGAGTTCGTTTTAAAAAATTCTCCAATTATACCTCGCTTCGTACGATAGAAAAATATAAAATATAAATGCCAAATATGGTTAGTCTCCTAATAAAAGGGAAATTTTCGAACACTTATTTGACGCTTCGTAGTGGTTGTGGTAATTACTGCGTCTGCGCAATAGCTAAACGTCATGCTGTTCTGGGAATTAGGGACAACTTTATAGTCGTCTTTCAAGGCACCCTTGTTCCTTCAAGGAGACATTCGGGCCAATTTGGTATTTATAGTGATGAAAGGCACCCTTGTGGGAATCCTGACATCAAGGTAGCTAAAGAGGTACTTTAGTTTTTTCTTGCCAAATAATGTGAGGTTAGAAAAACAAAAATATTGTTTGTTTGATAATTGGTTTTTTTGGGATTATTGATCGGGTGGAAGCAGAAGTCCCTGATCATCATGGTCGTCTTCTAAGGGATACGGGACATGCAAAGTCCCTTTTAGTTTTTTAGTGATAGAACTTCGTTCCTGTATTGATGTTTGTTATATTTTAAATAAAAGACCTGTTCAAAATCAGCGAGGGTTTTTATATTTCCCTATTTTTATAATACCTACTTATTTCTACCGAGGCCCGACACAGAGCGGCCGTAAAAATGTTTCTGGGCACCAAAAGCTACCTACGTGCATATGCAAAAATATACAGGCCGTCAAAGTCTTAACAGAATTTACTATAATGGACGTCCTCACATTTAGAGAAAAGGAGTTTTTGGCCAGATAAAATTTTCAAAAAACGCCACACTGCACGACATTATACTACCCATGATCGCCGATCAATTTAACCACCCAAACAACCGGGGTCTCTCCCAGTGGCCTTGAGATGTACCCTTTGGTATATGGCACTGGAAGTATTCAAGTGTGTTGTTCAGACTCAGACAACAATAACAGTACACTAGCGTCATCATAAAAGTGGTACGTGATAAACATAGGTATTTTTAAAATTGTATGGTTTGCTACCGGATTATATTTTGTGAGATAATTGTACTAAAATGTAAAAATATTGACATCAAAGATTGCTTTCAAATCAAAAACAAATCTGTAACGAAAATTATAAAACAATAGAAACAAATTAATTTTAATATCTAGTCATTGCGCCATTCACCTCAATTATACCGTTTAATCTTCTTGGTAGAGAATCAGCCAAAATTTTAAAAAGGTTTTCATTTTCACCAATCACTTCTTCATAAGCATTGACTATTAACTGGACCAAGTGATGTTGATTTCCCACACAATATTAAAGCTTTCCAGCTTGGATTGGCATCTGGGGTTTTCGCAGGCCAAGGAGGAACTTCAATATTTTGCTCCTGAAACCAAGTTTGGCAAAGTCTGGCCGTATGAGCAGGGTAATTGTCTTGTTGAAAAATAAACTGGTCTTGATAAAATTCTGTGACGGCTGGAAGCATGGTGTTCTCTAAAATGTCCACGTAAAGCTGTCCTGTGAGCCTTCCATTGATTCGAAATAGAGCACCATGACCTCTAGCAGAAATCCAACCTCACATATTTACCGAAAATCTTCGAGCGCGATCGTTGTTACCAGCAATATATCTTTCCTCATCGCGCGTTCTTGGTTACGATACACCCGAATTTGTTTTCTGTCACAACAGGACTGGAAAACTTTTCCATCGGAAAATATTACCTTTCGCCAAAGTTCTGGTTCTTTTAGAGAGTAATTAAGGGCAAAAAGTAACCTGGCCTGTTTTTTCCTTCGTAAGTTTAATTTTTTAGCAGCTACTATCTTAAATTAGAGCCTTTCCTTACGCGATTTCGTGCCACTCTTACACATCCTGGAAATTGAGTTAATCTCTTTGCCTGGGCAACAGATGCAAAAGGGTTTTCTTCCATAAAAGTGATAAGGTCATCTTCCCTTGTTTTCTCTCTATTTATAATCGTGGTTTTACTGCGTCCATAATGTCTAGCCACGTCCCTAATTGACCATCCTAGTTGTAGTTTTGTCAGGAGTTGGGCTTTATTGAATAAAGAAATTTGTGGAGGCATTTTTTATTTATTTGTCAGACTGAAATACAGAGTGACATACTTTGACAGTTTAAGAAAAATAAAATAATGTATGACTCTGCTTGTAAAAATAGACCAAGGTATTACAACAAAAAGTATTGTGTACCACTTTTATGATGCCGATAGTGTACATTACACACATTCAATTCAAAATCGGTCAAATATTTGCCCGAAAAAAACCTACTAATTAAATTTACTTTTTTATCTTTCTGACAGTTCTTTTCTTGATAAGAAAAAGAAGATTTGTACTTATATTTAGTTATATATAAAGTAATTTATTTTTTCTTGTTTTGTTTTTATTTTATTTGATGTTATATGTATTTTATTTGATGTTATATATATTATTGATTAACAATATTTCAAATTTAAATATTTTTTGTAAATCTTGGCTTGCTAAAATTACTTTATTGTAAAATGTAGTTAATAAAATCTTGTATCTTGTATATTGTAAGGGGCCCACAGACTGCGTTTTTGTCCGACGAGCAAATCTGGTCGAACAAAAACGAAATTTATGCAAAAAATTGTCATTTTTGCTGGCGTACAATATGTTAATGTCACAAGGACATAACTTAAATAGAGACATTATGTTTACCACAGTTGCGATTAGACATAAGGTAAACAATTTGGCGACAATGCCAGATTGCGCTGAAAGTTATATCTCTATACGTAATGTTTTTAAAAACATATTATTTTTATAACTTTATCATTTACATGCAATTATGCCAATTCTCCGGTTTGTTTTTTTAAACATGGAGAAACACCTTATTATTATTCAAATATATAAAGAAATTTAGGTATATTATATAATTGCATTTAAATTTCTTTGAATCTTCACAATTTTAAATCAATAAAGAATTTATAATGTGGAGGTACATGTTATGGTACTTGATATATACCTCATTTTTTCGATGAAATAAAAAAGAAAATGAATAAAACCTACAATAATGTGACAACCTCGTATTTGTGGCGGGTCAGCCATATAAACGTGTGTACGCTGCTCCATTCATAATTTCTCTACGGCGTTGTAGCTTTAGCATAATCGACGTTTTGGTATATTTTACAGATTAATCGAGAGTTTTTTAATATTTTTTCAATAAATTTTTAAGTGTTTGTGGCAAAAGTGATGTGACAAAGTGCGTAGTGTGACGAAAACTGGAGATTGCTGGTGAAAACCAAACATTTCGCAGGTTTGTTATCATATGTTTTTTCGACGCCATCTTGTCATAGGAGGCACTGGTGCAACTAGTGTTGCAATAAATACAAAATGTAATTAATAAATATAGGAAAGAAATAAGTTGTTTTTTGGGATATTTTGGCGAATTTGTGATAAAAACAATATTATTATGGTAAGCACTTATAATTAATTACACTATATTTGGTATAATGAACCAACCCCAGCTGCGACATTTTTAAATAGGTATCCTATATGAGTAGAAAAAAAATGTGTGCGTATGATATTTATTTATAGCTACATTCACAGTTTTAATACTATCTGTAGTTAGCTTATTTTTTCTGCTGGGATTTGTTTATTAATAGTACAAGAGTTCCCGGTATAAATATAAATTTTTAAAACATTATTATGTTAGACACAGGATAAAGAATGTATGTTTGATACAACTTTTTATTTATAATAATTACATAGGTAGATACTCCACATAAGATTTTTTTGTATTTATTAAAAATGTAAAGGTACTTTTGTACGTATTAAATAAAAATTATAGTAGAGTGTATAAATTCCATTTTTTTTACACAACGAAAATCCATCATATAGTACCTATAATATAGGTATCATCCTTTTTCGAAATACCACTATTTTTAGTCGAATTTGCTTATTTTTTCCACATTGGTTTTTTGGTAGTTTGCCTAAACAGTGCGGAAAGTGATACTTTTCTGCACACGATGGCCTTTAAGGGCCAAAAAAGCACTTTTGCACGTTTTTAGTACAACAATTTCCTACTTACTTACTTAATTTTAAAATTAAAACCAAAAAATAATTTTGTTTCCATTTTTAATTTAATCTAGTTTATAAATGGATCTAAAAAATACTTTTACCTATGCTAATTTTTTTAATAAAGTTTTGGAGGTCACTTGACATTAAATAGGTAAAGAAACTACTTCGCAAATGCGATTAAAAAAGTCTACTGTTACATATCAATTTTAATGTAGAAAGTTCAACTTCCCACAGGCCGTGCGTAAAAAAATAAGCACGGCGTGCATAAAAAACTGTCATAGCGTGCGTGAAAAAACGTTTAACGCACGCAATTTTTTTTTAAGTGGTACTTTATGGACCAAATTTTTAAATTTTGAGTTTGAAATGTGTGTTCTAAAAACTACTATTTGATCAAGAAAGTCATCATAAACACTCGTAGAAAAAAAATTGTACCTAACCCTTGCGAAAGTGTCTTTCCCGCCCGAACTCCTCCCGTGCGTAAAAGTATCACTTTCCGCACTAATTAGGCAGATAACTATCTGGAGAACATTTAAAAAATTAATATTTTCTATGTTATATCTTTACATAAATATTTTCAGAATGACAAATATAATACCTCTCCATACCCTCGGCATCAATTATTAAGTATAAAAAAATTAAAGATTGTATTTCAAAAAAAATTTGACATGTCTGAAAATAACGACCAAACCTTTTTACATTTATAAATAATGAGCCGCTTCTGGCCGCTGCTAAAAGTAAGGTAATTGGAGCATGTGTGAGGAGGAGCATGCCTGGTGCAGCGTTGCCACTGGAACTGAAAATGGTTTTCCCTAAATCTAAAGACTGATCGCGTTTTAAAGCAATTTATGAATGACTTGATGGGTCTATTTTAGTAAAACGTCTTTGGTTAATGTATAAAAACTAAACCGAAGTCTGTGTGCAACTCGCATACGACGTTTTTGCTCGACAAGATTTGCTCGTCGAACATAACCGTCCAACAAAAACGCAGTCTGTGGGCCCCTTTATAGCGCCCTCCTTTTGATTTTTTTTTCGCATTAATTTTTTTTGTTAAAAAAAACAAAAATTTTTAAATTAACAAAACCATAACCACAAAAATTATAACAATGAAGATATCAGTAGTTTATTTGCACCAAACCACCATCATTTTACCACTGCCGTAAGATACGAATCCATTTCGTTGTGGTTGTGGTTATTTTTGTAGTTAATTTTAGAGAATTTTAACGCCAATAATTTTAAAAATATTGAAACGTTACCAGGTTTCTTAACTTAAACAAATTATTTTGTGTTTTTTCTCAACTCTAAATTTTTTTAGAAGTGAAAATTTTTAATGTGTTCCAAAATCTGTGATAAAATCGTAAAAAGTCGTAGTAGTTGTTAAACACTAAAGGCGCAATTACACAGACGAACATGCTCAAACCAAAGCTCGTGCAAAAGATCTAAAATTTTTTGCGTGAACATTTTTGTGAGCTTTTCTTTGAACATTCTGTTCGGGTAAATTTTTAAGCAAATTATTGCTATCTGTTTTGGAAACATATTTTTACAGATGAGAATAAATAAAATTTGACATCAGTGATCACTGATCTCAATTCTGTAAAAAAATCGAACACAAACTTTTATTTTAAATTTTTGTGAAAAAAAGCCGACGGCAAGCGAAACATTATTATTGGTTATCAGTTTTGTCACATGGATTAGGGTTACTTGTAATATTTTTTTCTTAGGGTTTTTCCCGGATTTTTTTGCCCGGGGGTTTTTTTGGGACTTTCTTGCGAGTTTTTTTATTTCCAAGGGTTTTTTTCCTAAATTCAAAAAACAACCCAGGAAAATTTTTCTTTTCCAAAAAATTTTTTAATTTTTCAAATATCGGCAAAAACTCAAAAATTGCACTTTTAAGCGGTAATCCGCGCCTCACGACTATGAGGAGTGGTGGGGAGGGGATTTTTTTTTAAACATATTTTTGTAACTTTACTTTAACCTTAGCTTTGATTGTTTTTTTTAAATTCCTCACACCAGATTTACCTACTTAGTTTAAGGCCCCAAGGGTTGCTTAAAAAAGCAAAAGGTTTATGAAAATGCTGAAGATAGATAGTTACTGTCAATTTAATGTAATAATCAAGGTCGATTACTGACACTGAACAAACAATATGCAAAGGGGAAACATTCCGATTCAAAAGTCTAGTCTATTAATGCTAAATTATATTATTTAGACAAGGGTCGGGATCGTAGAGTTGTAAAAGTGGGTAATAAACGGGTATTATTTAAATCGAACGTGCTTTTGTTCATATATTTGAGATTTAATAAAATGTAAATAGGTTTTTTCATTTGACTTTATTATTATTGTAAAAGACTAAACTAGGAAGTAATATAAAGAGATATGAGTGGTAAGGCGTTTATAACTAACGTATCAAAAATACAATAAATACCATTAGTACAGAAAATACTCTCACCACAACTACGACGTGTAAATATAAAGAATTCTTTATCTGGTATTGTAAGTTCAATTTTTTGTGAAGTAAATCTAACCCAACTCGACCCAAACTACTCTACGTTTCTCTGATATATGGATGGACATTTTTAGTTTTAGTTTGCGCCCGTCGCTTTTATTATTATGATATGAGAATGCTAAAATTTATTTTCTACTTTTTAGTGCACTTTATATTTTATAAAAGCTTCTTAAAATTTAAAATAATTTTTTAATTTTTAGACTATCATAAATCCATCCTTTCGATAATTCTCTTCCCTAAAAACCCCTGTATACCAATTTTGATTGAAATCGAACAAAATAAATCTTTTTCTTCCTCCACTTCCCTCATTAGCGGGAGGGGGTGCCTAATAATACCATATTATTGTATTGTCGCCGCAACTATAAATACACACCGAAAACTGAAATTGAATACCAAATTTGAGTTGCAAGATTTGAGCCGAACATACAAACATACATAAATAAAAGCTTGTAAAAATCGCCAAAAATTTCAATATTTAAAAAATCGGAAACGCAAGTTCTACGCGTCAATAAAATAAAACGAATTTCTTTGTTTTGCATTGGAGAGCCCTTTCTTTATGGAAAGATTTGTTCTAAAACTTTCATAAAAAAACTGCGTTGACCCTTGTTTGTTGTCATGTAATTTTACCTTCTCCTAACCCAGCATCAGCAACAAATAAGTGCCAATTATGGTATACTGGCATATCCCCTATAAAAATCAAATCAATCGAAGTTGCTTATGAGGTAAAACGTGAATTTCGACATCAAATCGTTTTTCCGTCGGAAAGCACTTAATTTAGAATACTTTGTTTTAAAACTTAGTCTTTCTATTTTCATTTAAGTTCAATGAATTCCCATAAAACTATAAAATTTAAATTTGTAAGAAATTTTTATAGCAACATTTCTTCAAACAAATTTTGCTTAACATTCTCTCCAAAATTTCCGTGAGTCTTTTTGTACGAGATTTTGCTCGAACTTTTTTTTGAACATTTTGCTCAGGAGGCTCGTGTAAATGTTTATCGGCATTTCAACATCAAAGGAAAGTTTGTCTGTATAAATGCGCCTTAAGAGGACAAATCGATTACGGCTATTCTATTTGTTTCGTAGGTAAGTTATTTATACTATTTTCACAAAATATAGGCTTATTTAAGCTGGGAGATATGACTGGTGCCCCCTAAGAGGCAACCAGAGAAAAGTAAACATTTTTAGTGAATTCGTAGGGCTCGATTTTATACTAAAAAGTCCTAGCGTTTATAGTTTTCGAGATAAATGCGGTGGCCAGTCTTATTCGACCACACTGTATATGTTGCTATACTTTTCGTTTGGACCGTTTGCATTTCAGTTAAGAACTCGGCGAATCAATATTTTCTTAACATATAAATATCAAATATGAACCCTCTTTGGCATACGTATATCCTTTTATCGTTGATTAAGGATGATTGAAAGATAATAGTAACTAAAATCCAAACAAACCCGTAAACGTAACCTAGCTCTGAAATCCACTAATCCAGAGTTTTCATCGGTGAAAACCGGTGGGCGTTTCTATACATAAATTATATTTATGTCCAAATCTGGTAAATAAATTATTTAACTGAAAAATTAATTATTTCTAAAAGATATTTTAAATCATCAATACCAACACTTAATACACGAAAACAAATTTTAGCCATTAAAAAAATAGTACTTTTAGGCACTTGCTTTCCAAGCTGCCATTGCAATAACGGCAAAGTAGTAAGTGGGAAGTACTTATTTAGTATTGATTTAGAACGACGTCCCGCATCAGGCCAGCAGGTATATATTTAGTACAAAAAAAGTTGTACTTTTACTTTAATATTTTTTTGTGCTTTTTTAATAATGGTAAAACAAAACGTATATATGTCTGAAGAAAAAAGTATTTCAGAAAAAAAAATTATTAAATAAAAATGAAATAAACTACATAATCTCACACCCTAATAGTATTTATTTATTCTATGCTAACAGTACAGTAAATCTCAGGGAAATGTCCCAGAGAACTTCACAAAAGTCCCCTTTAGGTAAAATCAGAAACAACTTAATAACTTACGGAGACTAACAGAAAGATAGGGTTGCGCAGTAACTACGTTCCTGTAGCGCATAGCGCATTGCGGTAGAGAGTGAAAGTATTGCTTGTATTAAGTAAACACCTACCTTGCCCCTTCCATCTCTTTCTATATGATCATAAAAGAAAGACAGAACATTTTTCAATGTCAAAATATATTTTCGAAACTACTTTTTTTGGGTTTTTCGCCACTAAGTTAAGGAAATTTTGTCAAAAATATGTTAAGACCCACTGCGTAAATTCCTAAAGAAAAAAATTTGTTCGTTTGTCAGTGGTTTTTAAATAAGATAAAAAATTTGCCTACACACACGCAAATCCTAACTAGAATCTAAGTACTTATCTGACGTTTCGGCAGAAATTCTACTGCTGTTATCAAAGAATTTTATCCTTTTCAAAAACTTTTTTCGATTCTTTTTTAAAATATCTGTCTGTTGTCATACAACTGACTGACTTTGACTGATATATATTTCAAATATTAACTTGACAGTTTGGTGCGTCGATAGTAGCCAACAAGGTATTGGGTGAATTTAGTAAAATTTAAAATCAAAATTATATTTGTTTGAGTGTTTTCGATTTTAGATTACTTTATAAAAATACAAAATTTTTATTTTAAAATATCAATTATAAAAATTATCTTTTGACTAACTTTAAGAAAAAATATATTAGAAACCCAAAGAACATCAATGCTATTTTTTAATTTATTTTAAAAAAACCTTTTTGAAAATCTTGTTTTAAAATTGGAAGCCAAACTGTATTTATATCAACTGATATGCTAGCTATGCATTCATCTTCGTTAAGATAGATGCAAGCTGCTTCTTTGATTTTTCGTTTAATTTTGTCTGGTTCTTTTTGTAATATACTGGTTTCTCCCCACATTACTCTATGATCATTTTCAAAAGAATGTTGGCAAATTTTAGACTTCTCCCAGTCTCCCCTTCTGAGGTAACCCTTATGGTCATTTATTCTAACTTCAAGAGGCCTTGAAGTTTCTCCAATATAAAATTTACCACACTCGCAAGGAATTTTATAAACGATATTTTTTGAGTTTTGCTCAGCATTTAATGGTTTTATTTTGGTTAGAATTGATCTAAGAGTATTTGATTTGTTAAGAATTGTTCTAATATTATAAGTATTAGCGATTCGTTTAATTTTTTTTCCGAAATACCTGGTATAAAAGGAGTTATTAAATTTGTTGGTTGTACATTATTATGTCTACGTTCGCGTTGTCTTGGAAATTCGATTTGTCTAAAAGAATTTTCGATGAAGTTATTTGGATACGAATTTTTAATTAAGACCTCTTTTATTATTTGTTTTTCTTGTAAAAATGTGTTATTGTCCGAACAAATAATTTTAGCTCTATCGTATAGACTTTTTATTACTGCTTTTTTAACCGATGAGCAATGATTTGAGTTAAAATTTAGATATCTATTTGTATGTGTTGGTTTTCTATAAACTGAGGTTTGTAATGTATTTTGTTTGTTCATTAAAACATCTAAAAATGAAATTTTGTTATCGTTTTCTACTTCTAAAGTAAATTTTATTGTTGGTTCTTTACCGTTTATAAAATTAAGAAAATCATTAAGTTTATTTAAATCGTGTGGCCAAATACTAAAAATATCATCTATATAGCGAAACCAAATGACCGGTTTAAAATTAAATTCCTCTAAAATTTTATTTTCAAAATCTTCCATAAAAATATTACTCATTAGAGGAGAAAGTGGAGAGCCCATTGCCATCCCAAAATCCTGTTGAAAAAAATCACTTTCCCACTGAAAATATGTGGTTTTTATGCAGAATGTGAGAAGTTCTAGAATAGCATTGACGCTCAGTGTAGTTCTTTCGCCTAAATTTTGATCATTTTCTAATCGATGTCTTACTATAGAAAGGCTTTTATCTACAGGTACATTTGTGAAAAGGCTCACCACATCAAAACTCACCATCAACTGATTGTTATTAAAATTGACCACGGATAATTTTTCTAAAAAGTGTTGAGAATTTTTTATAAATGAATTTGTATTTCCTACTAAGGGATTTAAAATTTTAAGTAAATATTTTGCGAGTTTATGACATGGAGAATTAATGCTACTAACTATTGGTCTAAAAGGAATATTTGGTTTATGAATTTTGGGCAAGCCGTAAAAATAAAAATAAAATTTTTTTATCTTATTTAAAAACCACTGACAAACGAACAAATTTTTTTCTTTAGGAATTTACGCAGTGGGTTTTAACATATTTTTGAAAAAATTTCCTTAACTTAGTGGCGAAAAACCCAAAAAAAGTAGTTTCGACATTATGAATCCGCCACAAACATATAGATTTTATTTAAAATATATTTTACACAATTTAATTTTGTATCTGCCGGTTTTGCCACCGCTTATCAAAGTCTGTCATGCCTGGCAAGAGGTTTTTTTAGATTTTCAAAAGTGAGTTCTTTTAATCAGTTGGTTAGAAATTGCGCGAGTTTATGGGATTAGCTATATAAGTAGTGGTTAACAACTTATTTTAAAGTCTAAAATGCCATTCAGTTAAAGCTAGAGAGCACGGGACTATTTGAAGAGTGCCGAAAATTGTGGTTCAGATTTTTGTCAACTAAATCCCTGAAGAAAATATTGTGATGATTTATACAAAGTTAAGCAAGAAGATAATAGGTTCAAATATAACAAAAAAAAAGAGATGTAGGTTAAAACATTTATAAAATCTGTAAGACTTTTATACTAGGATTTTTTCCCAATTAATAAAAGAAAATAATAATAAAATGTTGTTACCTTTAATATTTGATAATACTCCTTAACATAGTTATAACCCCCTCCTTCTATTTTAGATTTTTAAAGGTTCCAAAAGACTTTTTGTAAGCTAAAGAAAGATTTTTATTTGTATGGAACAGCACAAAGTTGTTTAAGGTTTGGAGAGAGATAAAACCTTTCGCGAATGCATTGCTTTTTTAACACTAAAAAGTATGGAAAAACGGCGCCTGTTAAGTTTTTTCATATCTTTGTATTATTAAATAGGTAAGTGTCTGTAAAAAATTAACCCAAAGAATATATGTATTTCATTATGCGTCTGGCTGTACAAGTAGTTCCTTCCTGTAGCCACCAGCTGCGCTCGTGTCGCCGTGAAACAATGTTCCCCAAATATAACACGGTATCGGTCACTCTCGCATAGCTATTACTTTCTCTATGGTTCTCGCTGTCTATAGAAATATATATAACAATAGTATTTTTTTAAAAAAAACAAAAGATCAAAAGATCTTGGGTGCAAATAAAAGAAAATTGAAACTGGATGAGTATTCCACAACGAACACACAAAAGATCAAAGCGAAAAGAGAAATGAATAAACGATGTTTCGCCCTGGGTAACCAGCGTGGGCTCATCAGTGGTTTCACTGGTCACCCTCCACTATACATCATTAAACACCATCATACACTTAGATTTCCAACCTTGAACCACTCACAAATAGGCATCGTTCCGCACTGGTACTTACTTATCCAAGTTACCTAATACGAATTCGTCCTGGCGTGTTAATATTTCCAGTAGGATTTTGCTCCTAAGGCAATTAAATAATATGCTTGATTTTTCGCACTTTTTAAAAAAATAAAGTGCTTGCTTTATTTAAAAAAAAATGTACTCAAATTTTGCTTTTTTGGTGCTTTTCTAAGACATGTAAACTCTATCATATAAAAATAATAAAAGAAATGCACATCATTGCCGGTGCCAGCAGTTGTCAGCAGTTAAACTACAATATTAGCAAGGTACCAGTAGATCGATGTTTGCTGGGTTGTCAATTGCTTTAAAAAAGCTCTAGAGATGTTAAAGCTCCTAAAAACGAAACACCAGTTTTTGAATGCAAGAAGTCCCAAATATTGTGTAAATTTTAATATTAAAATAATTTTTAAATTTTGGTTAAAAATTAATGTGAAATGACGTCTCACATTAAAAGTCAATTTTATCGAGTGGCTGAGTCCTGAATATCATAGGAAAGATCGCACGGGAACGGTCCTCTCCCTGATATCCGCCAATACTAGGCTTTGAAGCGATCACAAGTTATCCGAAACCTATCCGACCACGACCGAGCCTCACCTGATTGCCGTGTATCGAAGGAACTTTCCTACACCTGCCACCGGACCAGGTAAACAGGCTCTCTTGAAAAACAACAATCCGGTCATCTTTGCGCGTGCACTTCTTATTGGGCGAAACGAAGGATGTGAACGTTCCCGTACGACCTTTCATACGATATTCAAGAATAGGCTCCCATGGCGGCACGTGTCTGTGTCCTGGCGGATTGAACTATTCTACTGTATTTTGAACGAATCCCCGGCTAAATCGCCTCAATTTTACACAATGGAAATTGACACGGGGCAGTGTTCTTAAATTGGTTAGTTGCAAACGCAACATAAAAATTGGTTAGATACAAATACAAAAACAAAAGAAATAAAAATAAATTGGACTTTGACCTATACAGAAAAGGAACGGCCACCAACAGGTATATTCCAAATGACTCTTTTCATTGCTTACAACATAAGCTTGCAAGTTTGCACTTTTTAACATATAGATTAGTAAACTTCCCCTTAAACAAAGAAAGATTTGAAGCAGAAAAGAATAGGATTAGGAATATAGCTGGCGAAAACGGTTACGACGAAGGCTTAATAAATAAGCTGATAAATAGACATTCTTTTCAAAAGACCTTTCGGAATTCTACCTTTTTCAGACAAAAAGATACCTGCGACTCAAAATTTGTATCAATTCCTTATAATCCTAATTATACGAAAGGATTACACAAAGTATTTAATAACACCGGTCTTAAATTAGTATATCAATCCGGTAACACAATAAGAAGCTTACTAGGAAATCCCAAGGATAAAACTACAGTTCTAGAAAAAAGTGGAATTTACGAAATTAGTTGCATGGATTGTGACAAAAAATATGTTGGCCAAACGAGACGCTCTATTCAAACACGTTTTAAAGAACACTTAGCACACTTAAAATACGGAAGAACAGAAAAGTCAAGTGTGGCCGAGCATGCTTTTGAAAACAATCATAGATTCACATTAGATAACCTAAAACTTCTAAAAAGTGTACCAAACAAAAGACTTTTGAATGCATATGAAAGTATGGAAATCATTAAATCCAGAAATAGTTTAAATAAAGATAGAGGACCCATCCCGTTTAGTACACTTTATTATTTGGTTGAGGATTAAAAATCGTGATCAATCACAATTTATTAGTCTTATCTCCGCCCACTAAAGGATTGTATATAAGATAGAGCGTAGATTAATTTAGTTCATTGTTTATCGTCTCCTGATGATGCTAACGTTGTTAGCGAAACGCGCGTCGAGTGCAAAAAAGTGTAGTTTTGGTTTGTGGAAAACAATCATAATTTTGTTTTAGTGCAACCAAAGGTTCCAAATTCCCAACATAGTTGAGATACAAATAGTCGCGCGCACGGCAAGAAACCGCTGAAAAAAGTGCTAGTCAAATTGTCGGACATAAATAGTTGTGACGGTGACTATAGTTGCGATCAACGTTCAGTCGTCGTAAAGTTGTCAATAGGATAGCTACAAAACAACGTTTAATGGTGGTGCATTCTAATTTTAACAACTTCCACAACTAAAAAAAAACGTAGCAGGTTTATTTGTAATTTAATCGATATAAAACATTTTTCTATTCTGTACTAAACCCTATTTAGAACTGGTATTTAGGCAGTTTTTATATATAATTTTTTTGTATCACCTTCATGTATCTTGCCTTACTTCACAATCAACAATTTTACGTTGGCTTAAAAATTTCCATTTAAAATGTATAACCTGGCTTCAGGTTCCTTGGATGTTGTCTGAAAGGTATACGTCAAAGGGAATACTCTCCAAATTATTTAGGGACAACCTTCAAGGATCCTTCTTTTGAATGGATCCTTCTTTTCAATGAAAGATTGCAAATATACAGTGTGTTCCAAGTTGACGTGCGGTGATATTTCAAGTTACAAAGGTATTTTTAAAAACTTACCCTATTTGTAATTTAATTTGATCCTTCGACCACTTTTTGCAAATTCGTCAACGACGTCATCATAAAAACGTATTCTCTTTCATATCGCACGACGCACGTACACTGTATAAACCGATAGCCGTTTAAACCTGCAAATATCCTACTCCAATGATAGTTTCCACGTTCGCCTAAAGCTCGCGACCGCGACTCGACGCTCGATGCATTGAGCATGCCGGTTCAATGACCTCTAAACGCACACGAAAGCAGGCATACTGCTGCTGCCGGCGTATTATAGCTGCGGGCTATATAGAGAACCTAGCAGCGGGGACAGCTTCTATTGGATTTTTCTAAAGTAGTGAAAAGCAGCTCGCACACGACACTGCCGTGACTCGGTCTTAGCAGAAAGCATATAAATCTAAGTAGAGGGGACAGGTAATGGTAACATCCGCCCAGCAAGCCAATGCGATTCACAGCGAGTTTTTGATGATTAGCTGAATGCGCCGGGATGAACAGGGGTAATATTTATTTAAAATTAACACGGCATTAATAAGGTTGAATGAATGAATGATTTTTCACTGGCGTACAACTTTAAATGAACTTGTTGCTAAGAGAGCTGGCAAAAAGTTTTTATTGTATATATTTTTCAAGCCTTTGTGACTTGTAATAATTTAAGAAAAGGCAGAGACCATCCCACATAACAATTAAACATTTCTGTAATATAATAGTCATATTCTTAGAGAACAAAGAATGCGATAGGAATCTTACATTTTACCATTGGGAATATCAACACATGCCGGCAATAAGTTAGGTTTTAGCTCATACAGGTGATATAAATGGGATAGAAACGTGACTTGAAACATGACTATAATATTATTAATGAATTATAGTAACATACCTAAGCACTTCCCCAAAATATGACTATAATATTCCCAGAATTATTTTTTGGCAAAATGATGGTACTATTTCACATAGCAAATATGGCTATGATTTTGTGATTCAAAATATGTCAGATGGCCACGAGATGGATATCTCAAGATATGCAGTAGATATACTCATGAATATTCACCAAATATGCTACTAAAGTGCAAGACTATAGCTGAAAATTCATGCTGGGTATATCAATGTATCATCATTATATTGATGTAATCTACCCCAATGAGCATTTTCAGAATCTTCTGGTGACAGACATTTATATAATTATTTTAAAGAGGGTTACATTGATACCCTAGGGTATTTAGAAGTTTCCTACAACAATTGAGTTTGTATTTTTGTTTTATTAAAGGCTCTAAATTGATGGTACCCTAAAGTAACATAAAACTGGCGTTAAAAATATTTCCACGGACATCTTTATAAAAATTAAAGTCATCGGTAACAAATGTTATATAAATTGGTGTTAACAATGTTTCCACCAATATATTTATAAAAATATAAGTCATCAGTGACAAAAGTTATATAAATTGGTGTTTGAAATCTTTTTGTCAACCCACCTATAAAACCGTAAGTTACTATCAATTAAAGATATATAATAGATTGGTTTTTAAAATGTTGCTATCAACCCACTTATAAAACTTAATTAACCAACAACAAATTTATATAAGATAAGATTAAAAATATTTCGAGAGACACTTATAAAAATTTGGGAACTCATACAATAGTTATATAAATTGGTGTCTGTAATATTCTTAAACCTTTTTTGCTCATAAGGTTTTTTCTATAATTTTGTTATTAATTTCTTTATATAGTGATTATAATACAACTGTTTTTAGAACAAAAAAATCAATTTTAATTTATTTTGGCAATTATAATAACAAAACAAATAAGATTTTTTAAGGTTAATTTTGTGACATCAAAAGGCGCGTTTTTGCGATATCAAAAGGAGCGGTTTTGCAACATCAAAAGGCGCGTTTTTGCGAGATACCATACCATTATTATTTTGTTTTAATTACATCAATCTGAGAGAGATAAGAGTTCCAAATCTTCTTGAGATAGTTGCCGATGACAGATATCGGGATCGAATGCATTTTACACCCGATTCCCACCAGCGTTTCCCATGCGCAGTCACCCTAACTCAAAAAACTCATCAAAGCAAATCTCGCTTAGACCACCTGATACGTGTTTTGATTCGGGGGACCCACGAATGAGAAACGCATAGATGGGAACCGTGTTTTAGAAAAAGAGAACAATATAGTAACCGTGTTAAGGACGCAAAAACGCACCGTGAAACGTCGAGCGCATACGCTGATACTACTGGTCGGCGGCAAATGTGAGCACCCCGGAAAATACTCGCCTGTACACCCTTCGACCCCGCAATCGAACTATATTCTTGAGATAGTTACCTCTGACAGTTATGCGGGCTTGAAATGTGTGGAGGCGGGTATTTTTCCTGGTATGTGTAGTATGCTGGATCTCTCGAGGAATGCATTTAGGAAAAGAGAACAATGGTAACTATGTTAAGATCGCAAAAACGGACCATCAGTGTTCAACACTGCGCCATCTGCAGCCCTTTGTTCCAAGTAGCATCATTTTTTAAAAGGGTCATAAAATAGTGTTGACGAGGTAAACAGTGGTATAGTTGTATTGTTTTTTTTATAGAATTGTCGGAAATTTTCGCCATTTTAGATTACAAAAATAGGTTTTTGGCCTAAATAAAAACGTTATTTATTTGGTTTCAACATGTGTTTCAATCGAAATATTGCTTGTAGGGTTAAGAACAACATATAAAATTCAATATTTGTCCCAGAAAGAAAAAAACGCGTATGAAAAAAAAAAATGATATTTAAATGAATATTTTTTTCCCGTTTTCTCAAGTATTTTTGGAGCCCATGAAATTTACGTGAGTGTATTCGAAAACTATACAGTACACACGGGACCGCAGCTGATTTTCAGAGTAGGATGACTTGAAAAACAGGTTTTATTTGACTTTAGTTATATAAATATTCATATTTCTGCTTCAGCTTATCTCACTTTCATTTTTATTTATTTTAGAAGATTCCTTAACACCATTTTATAAATTTTTTTATTGTAAAAAGAAAAAGAATAATACATAACAAGCAAAGGGAAGAAAGATGGAAAATTTATATTTCTAAATCCATAAAAACCTTTAATTTGTTATGTAGTGTTGTTAGAACAGTTGTAAAACCTTTTTATAATAATCTCTATACTTGAAGGGTCATAAGGAAGTTTTATAAAATCTATATGTTGTTTTTCTATCCATTACTATTTACCATAAATTTTTATAAGCTGGTGTTGAGCAGTTGTTTTTCAAGTCTTTTTTACTCATTTAAGAGATATATTAGAGTTATAAAATTATCACCAACACTAAGTAATAAAACTTTTGGTTATTTTATGAAGGTTTTATATTATTTGCTGTAACTTTTATATAGACAAAAATGCTCATTGGGACCTACATTAGATGACATATTGAACTAATTTAAAATTATAAATCATGTAAATCTGGTTCTTTTAACAATATAGTAATATTTTCAGCAAACATGCCAAAATCCTGACAAAAATATTATTTTTGGGAATATTCGTAAAAATAACTTGATTATCACGTTTTCATGGGAATTTTATTATCTTATTACTAAATAAATATAACTGTCACAAACTCTTAAAGAATATTCAACAAAAAGTAGGTTTGTAACATTCCTGTCATATTCGCAATAGAATATTCCAAAAATATTTTGCTATCTAAGGTTACTTTAATTTTGCCATAAAAAATAAAAATTTGCAGCAAACAACCCAAACTATGCTTCTGTACCAAATTTTAATGACCCCGTCATTTTCGAATGTTTGAAAAATACGTGATTAGGAGAACAGAATGAATGAGAAGGTATGAGAAAACTGATAGCCTCATTTGATAAATTTCCTTGGATATTCCTTTAATGTTTCAGTTCTTCTATTCCAAAAGAGGCGGTTGTGACGTAACCGTGTCGATTCCCATCATGAGAAGAAAGTCTTCTCCAAAAGGGAGAAATCCAAAAGAAATTGTTTTCAGAAACTTAACACCTGATTATGATTTTCGCCGCGAAGGCGCATTTGGGGTGTGACTGTGCAACGTATACAACTTTTGGCTTTACCCAGCATGGCTTTTTTCCGAACACATAAGTTGCAGGATAAAGTCCGGATGGATGCCGCAGGGGCAGAAACGGAGTGCATTTGTCAACGGCCGTCGGTGAAATCAAAGGCGATTTTCGCCTGGAATGATTTATCTTTGGTATATATCGCGCTTATTCTTTTGGTCGACAACTTTCACAGTAAGTGTGACGATTAAGAGTAAAGAAATATGGGGGGAATAACGGATAGTGATGCGAATATAACGTAGCCTTTACATCGGCTCAAACCAGTGTGAGACTGAGCTCGTAGCAAGCGTGGAACCAAGGGTTTTCCATCAATACGATGCGAATAAATGAAGCCTCTAACATCCAAATGCCAACCGCACCTACTCGGGGTGCTCTCTGTCTAAAACAGATGAGGGAATATAGGGAACTTGAACTACAAATAACCACTACAGGGGATAAATCTAGTGGAGTGGTTAAACTAGAATCAAAGGGTGCACAATAAGCCAATAATGGCTGCAGTGCAGTGACTCTGGCCAGCCATCAGGCTAGCCGGAGCCACAATCGGGGGGTTTTAGTCGATAAGAATCCGACACTACCCGGGCTGGTGGATTGGTCGGTTGGACCGGGTGTCTCATGCAAGATTTTCCCTCGATACCCTTGATTTGATATCACGTAAGTTGTAGAGTAAAGTCCGGATAGATGTCGCAGGGGCAAGTGACGTAAGGCAGAAACGGAGTGCACTTGACAAATGCAATCGGTGAAATCAAAGGCGATTTTTAGCCTGGAATGATTTATCTTCGGTATATACCGCGGTTATTCTTTTTGTCAACAACTTTGACAGTAAGTGTGACTTCATATCTCCCCACCACTCAAAAATCATAAATGAATGAAATAGGCGCTGAAATGCATTGATTAAGAGTAAAGGAATGTGGTGTTATGTTTTTGTTTTTTGTGACTTGTGATAAGTTTTTTTTGCCCATAAGACTACTAAAAAGATCGCTAAAAATTACCAAAGAGCTACCTAAAAACAAATGTATTTTACGATTTCAATGAGTATATAAATCTTGGGCATGTTTAGTTTTGTCTTTTTTTTTAAAGATGAGTATTGCGTTTTATATTTTTATTTGTTGTTCTTCTTAATTTTTGTTCTTAGGTTTTATTTTTACACTACCACTTTAACTTAGGTTAAAGGCCTCTATATTGATTATTTTAATTTAATTATTGGGTAATATTATACATTCTTATATTTTAACATTTTATTTTATATTTTACTGATATTTATATTTTTATTAGTTTTGAATTATTATTATTTTTTCTTATCTAAAAACACTAGCAGAAAGATGAATAATAATACTACTACTACTACTATATAGGACTTTTTAAAAGTTTTGTTTTGTCTTTTTCATTAATAACTAACAGTGTGCATGCGAGAGTCAAGGACGCATATCTCCGTACCAAAAAGAAGAGATGCCTAAGCTTATATTATATTATGTTTGTAATCCATGTAACGGTGACGAATTAAAGGCATCTCTCCTTTATGATGATCAGAGAGTTATCAGAATTTCTTTGAATTGAGTTTTTTTGTTCATTTAATTTATGCGAGTTTTTTTCAAAAAGTGCGGCATTTATCCGGACCACCCCCAAAATTTTCAGCGATCTAAAAAAAGTATTTATTCTGAAAAAAAGATCAGATGTCCCTACAACTTCCGGGAAAACTAATCCATCTATCCTCCCCCCTCCGAAAATTTTTGTTACTACGCCACTGATGGGGATACGTTCAATTATTACATGTATGCATCCAACATATTTGAGAAATGCTAATAAATTCAGTCAGATTTTAAAGCCTATGCATACACTTGTTTCAATTCTTTTCCATTTATTAATTTACGGTTTTTTTATTTAATTATTTTTTTTCGTATAGCCACAACTTGTAAATATTGTAAACCGAAAGATATTTTAAACGGTTTATAAAAAGGGTATTTATCGGTCGATTTAATATAATCGAATGTCGTATGCGCCCCTGTATTGTTTTAGAAAAAATATCGTTCCCCAAATATTACAAAAAGAGGCAATCTTTATGCAAAACAGGGTCTATCCACCTATATATAGGTATCATAGAACTGCAAAGGAAATAGATTGATTTTGGCACATCGAAATTCTAGCAAACCAAGATCCGCCATTTTGATGTAAGCTTCCCCTGAAACTCACCTTCGGTCCCCATTAACTAAACCAACCCAACCCTATAGCCACGGATCACCTGTTCGGTACTCTGTGCTATAGCCCCTCACTATATATTATTATGTTTGTTCGGGTGGAATCTTTCAAGTAAATTTTAATCAACTTCCCGACATCCGATCGGCTTCAAATTTGTGACAACACAAGAATATATTGTGATGAAATTTACAGCTCCCACCTACTCAAAGGGGGTACAGTTGAAGTACCCCCGAATTCGTTGAAATTTGCTGCGTTGCGGCAGTTGGGGAGGGAGATCGAATTGAAAATTCAATATGGCGGATTCAAGATGGACGATTTTTGCTCATCTTTTGCTAACCAATTTTAACTTATTATACACATTCGATTGCCTTCAAATTTGGCGTTTATAGTTTCGGTAAAAATCCAATAATATGGTATTCTCAGGTACCCACCTTCTTCTAACGAGGGAAGTGGACAGGAAAAATGTTTAGTTTTTTCGATTTCAATCAAAATTGGCATACAGGGGTTTTTAAGGAGGGGGATTAGGAATTTTTTAATCAGATATGAAAATTTCCATATGGCGGATTCAAAATGGACGATTAGGGATACAAATCGAAAAACTAAGGGTGTGTGTGTTCAAATTTGGTATGCGTTTATAGTTCCGGCGGCAATGCAATAATATGGTATTATTAGATACACATGTGGGAGGGGAAAAAAATTTAGTTTGTTCGATTTAAATCAAAATTCTGAATCTTAAAAGTCTGAAAATTAAAAAATTAATTTTTATTAAAAAAAAAAAATTTTAAAGAACAAGCTTTTATTAAATGCACTTAAAAGTAGAAAATAATTTTTATCTTTCTTATACTTATAATAAAAGCGATGGGCGCAAATTAAAAATTTTAACTTTACGGTGACAAAAAGAGAACTACAAAAGAAGAACTAAATTCTTCTTCTATTAGAATGATTCTTTAAAAGTTTTTTTTAATAAAAATTTTTTGACACTTTAAGTGGCATTTTTAATATAATTTTTTTTTTTTCGCATTTATGTTATGATTTTGGTAAAAATCGATAATTGAGACAATTCTTTTCTAGGGTGCCGAAATAGCGTGTATTGAAAAAGAGGCGCATTGGCTAGTAAATGAGAGCGAAAGAGATAATAAATTTGAGAAACCGATACGCTGTTGCCGATGTCACCCACAATTACCTGAAAGATTCCCAAGTAAGATCCCTTCAAATTTAACGATAAATGTTACCTTCAAAGGGCGTAAAACAGTGGTTCTGTGTATCTTTTTATTTAAGTTTGAAATTACAATCCCCTAAATTATTAAAATGCCCATTTATCGACAAACTTTTACTACCGATTGACGTTGCTCTTTCAGTAAAGTTAAAACCAGTTACGCCAAAGTCCCGACTCTACGAGACAGTTTATCGTAGCAGTCTCATGTTCTCACGAAATATCTTATTGAAATAAATTTAAAACAAAATTATACTTTTTTAAAAGAATAAAAAAAAATAAAACAACGTAGTCTTTCGATCTTCAATCATCTGCTCTTTCTACTTAGAACACTTTTTTTTGTAACCGGGGCTTCTCTCCCCTCCTCAGATGTACAGGGTGTTTTAAGTTGGACACTTTTGGGAGGTTTAAGGTACTTCCAGGGGAGATAGAAAAAAACTAACCCCCACTTGCGAGGCTCAAATTTCAAGAGAACTTAAATATGTCATGTTTTCGAGCTACGGAAGGTCTTTCAAAAGTTTCAAAAGCCGTATGCTCAATGCAACTAAAAAGTAAAAACATAGCCTACTATTGGAATAAAGAAAAAGTCTAATATCTCTAAAACTACCAAACCGAATTTCATGTGTGATACATAATTTTTAAGGTCATTTTATGCTCATCTTAGAAAGTAAAAAAAATATTGGCCATTCCACAAGAAAAATACAAACTTTATGGTGTATCTCAAAAACTAAAAAAACTAGAAGAAAACTGTCTCACCAAAAAACTCCTCACAAAAAAATCTATTAAAAAGCTTTCTACACAAAACCAAAATTTTTATAAATAACAAAGTTATAAGGCCTTTTCCAAAATGCAAACTTTTCATAAACCCCCCGTAGCTCGAAAAGCGCTTTACATATTAAGATACGGTTTTCACCATTTAACTTCTCTTAAAATTTAAGCCTCGCAAGTGGGAGTCAGTTTTTTTGTATTTCCCTGGAAGTACCTTAAACCCCCCAAAAGTGTCCAATTTGAAACTGTATACTAAGGCGCCTGCTCTTCAGGACTTACATAAAAAATATTTTGTGGTATTTTGAGTTGAATCATTTTAGCATCAAATAAATAAAATAATCTAAAGCGCTAAAAGTTTTCTTAAACTGTTTGCTTGGCAACGTTGCCTAGCCGGCATCTCACTTCAGTGCATCTGAATTGAATAGCGTCCTTACTCAGACACATAAAAAAACGAATCACGTGACTCTGCATTTAGAACAGGTGGAAATCCGTGTTCCGTCACATGATGCGTTTTTTGAAGCGGGGTAGACACGCGTTGGTGTGTTTGGGACCTGTTATTTGACAAGAAGATTTCTGAACCGCAGTTCAGGCATAGGGGGGAGGGAGAGGAGGTTATCTATTCTGCTTTTCTATATCTATGATATACTGTACATGGTATCGGAAACCCTGTATAATATTCCGAGTGAAGGGCCGCGTATCGGAAAACAATTTCGAAAGTTGATTACTTCTCAAATTCTCAGGTTATCAGCGTCCCCGTGGGGTTCATCTTCGTCCCTTTCGATGTCAGGGGTTGACAGACAGTTTTACTCCGAGAAAGCCGCAACCGTAAAACATTCGTGCAATAACCAAGGTTGATAAATAAATTAATAGGTATGGGATGAGTTCGTAAATCCACCAAAAATTAATGCAACGCATATATTATTTTTATTTTTCGATCGATTATTATTTGTTTTTTAATTTTATTTTTTTTTGTTTTTATTCTTTTAATTACTTTTGATAAATGTTAGCTCAGTTGGCCTATATACCCTCATCTATTTATAGCTGCTTTTTATCCCCTCTTTTTTTTCGAGGGTCCTACAATTTCTTTAGATCTGAGATAAGTGTAAAAATCGTCAAGAGAATGATATGTGTTACCCGCTCATGTCTAACAATTTTAGTAGGTAGGTACGGTCCGTTTCATTTGTGTTTAGGTAAAACCTAACCTCGATGACCCACTGAGAGTTGGCAGAAAACCAAATGCCCTAGATCGTTGTTGTTGTTTAATTTGAAGATTTCAGGTTAGGTTATTTCTGACGGAAATTTTGGCGAAAAGAGTATTTGTTTACGTTTTTGTCATGGAAGAATCGTTAAAATAAAATTATTTAAAAATATTACAATTGTGTTGTGTTTTAATTTTTTGTTTGTGGAATGGTTTCGTTTAAAAAATTATGCATTTGTTTCCAGAATTTTAAATAAATAAATTGGTGCTAGAAAGCATGGATAGTCCACCATACAATGAATTATTTTATGTTGAAAGAAAATGAAAATATCTCGAAAACTGTAGCTTTAAAAATTTTTGGGTAATGTTTACGAAAACCAAAATCTGAAAACCGCATATCAATAGCTGCTTTACTTCTAAGGATATGATTTTTTTTTATATATTTTAAAGTTTCTTTTTAAATAAGTCGGAAACTAAAGCTCCCAACTTTTGAACAAAATTTGTAATCCATATTCATGGAAACTTAAATCTGAAAAGTATATCGCTGCTTGCTTTTATTGCAAAGTTACAAATTTTTTAAATATTTTATCCCTCTTTTCCCCCCTTCAACCCGCCATCTTAATACCCAAAAGTTAATCAGTTCATGGTGAGCCGATAGAGGATTTTTGTGCCACATTTTTGTTAAAAGTGATAAAGACGTCCTTGAGTTATCGTTTACAACAAACCGACAGACAACTTTTTTTTTCGTCGATTAAGGTGTTGTGGAACTTTCGTAACTCATTTTTGATAAAATTAAAAAAAGTAAAAATTTGACGGTTTTAATAGTCCCCCATACCATGTGTGTGCAAAATATATTAGTTTTCACAACTAGTGGCTAAAATAGTGCGTTTTTTACAAGCTTTGGTTTAAATCAGGACCGTAGCGAGGTATTTAAAAATGCGAGTAAAAAAAGCACAGTTTAGCCGCGAGTTGTAAACACTATTTTTTTAACACCTTTATCAAAAAATCCAAGAAATACACCATCTTTACACTATCAATCAGTAACGTTTACTGTTGCAACATTTTAATCTTTGACACTTTGATATTTTGACGATGTTTTTAAATGATTTTACTTGGTGAAAACTGGCGGAATAGGCTGAGTTTTTGGAAAAGAATAATTAGATGTTTTCAATATTACTATTTTCCGCTATTTCTCTTTAATTTTGGGTAAAAAACGGACAGAAATATTTTTTTGTACCCGTGATCCAAAAGAAAGTTTTTTGCATCGGTAACCAAAGAAAAACATGCTTTAGTTATCTGCAAACAGTTACTAAAATCAGGTTTTTGATGAGGGTATAAAAAAAGGTTTTATAAAATCTTTATAACAATATTATCGACACACTTGATCGAAATTAAATTAAAAAAAACAATGCGGCACCGGCCTTACTGTGAGTAACTGTCTCTTTAGGGAGAAACAAAATGGGTCCATATAAAAAACGCGAAACCACATTTGGCAGAAACATAATTTGTCAGATTTTACATTCGGCCGCCAAGTGATACCGACGGATTTCCGACGGGATGTATAGGCACTTGCAATGCAGCCGCTAAAATCGTTCTGTATTTCAGAACGTATTTGGCGCTCGCTTATTCGAATTCATTCCGAGGTTGATTAAACGCCACCAAAATGCGCTTTCTAATGAGCAGGTTCCTTGCCTGCTGAAAAACGCATGACCGTATTAAGCACTTTGTCGCTTCGTACGCGCCAGCTCTCGCAACCTTTCTCGCGGCGGGTTCGCAACATAGAAGTTAAAAGACAGATTGTTAAAAGACAGAAAGTTAAAAGACAGAGTATCAGAATATCACCCGGGACGCGCAGGTTCGGATCCCGGTTGCGTCCAACACTTTTTTTAAATTACAGGTAAAACCCTCGCGCCCATCCGCCTGTCGGCCGACACGTGACCAAGCGGTAATGGGCGGTATACATGCCGCGGCGCCCCAATTTGTCGAGCTGCCAGCTGGCTTCCGAAAAATTGTAGTCCAGACCACCTTGTGTTTGTTGGGTATAAATTTAAACGAAATATATTTTTATAAAAACACTAAATGTCGGAAAATATTTTTAACGAAAATAATTTAATACAAACATAATAATGCCTAACCATAAAACTCAAGAGCCCCAATCTGTCCGAAAATTATTTTACCCGATAGCCACGAATTCAATTGCTACGTTGCCAGGCTTACGGTAGGGAAGAGTCGAAGTAAGTTGTTATATTGTATTAATTTACCCTTTTTACATCTCTCAACCACCCGCTACGCCCAATTTTTTTCATAATATTGTATTGTCATGGGAACTACATTACTGTTCCAAATTTAATTAAAATCGGTTCACGGGAAGTGTGTCAAAAAAGAATAAAGACAGTTAGACAGCTAGAAACTGTGAAGTTAAATAAAATTATTTAATAAAAAAAATCCCCGTGTCATTTTCCAAATAGGGAAACTTGTCAACGCCGCAATCCAAGGCCTACGGCGCTCTAGAGATTTAAATTTGACGTATGCCCACTGGTGATTCGGATGGATTGTGGTTCTGCTTATTTAAGGATCGGGCATATTATTTTCTATCAATTTATTATTTCGTTTATTATGTTCGATAGTTTTGTAATTCTGATATTTTGATTTGGTTTTCATAAATTCGGCTTTTTTGTGGGTTCCCAAACAAAATTAACAAATGTCAGATCGAAAATTATCGCAGACAGTTGACATCAATTAAATCTGTATAAATTCGGATAAAAAATGCGATACTTTTTAGGCCAAAAAATTTATTAAGACCTCCAGAAAAAATAGCTACCAAAGGGTATGAAATATAATGCATAAGTAATTTTATTCCATAAAAAGTCCACACCTACATAATAGTGTAGGGTCATATGTCGATAATTTCTATCCCGTGGGATTTTTTATGAAGGAGTTTTATGACTATGTGTGATTGATAGCTTTATAGTAACACAATCAAATGTTACCGGGTATTTTGTTCGCATTCGTGTAGAAGGGGTTGATATGACGATATCTTTGACATATAACTCGAGAGCGAGAATTCCAAAAAAATCACCTTTAGGTTCATCCGACCTTAAATGACCTTGAAAATCGCAAAAAAACGAGATATTTACCATTTTCTCTTCAAAAACATCTAATTTTTTTGCGATTTTTAAGATCATTTAAGATCGGAAGACCTTGAAAGTATTTTTTTTGGAAAGTTGTATTTTTTATGATTTTTGGAAGTCATCTTGAAAGTGTCGTCATATCAACCCCTTCTACACGAATACGAACAAAACACCCGGAAACACTTGATTATGTGACTAAAGAGCTATCAATCCCATATAGTCACAAAACTCCTTCATGCAAAATCCCACGGACTTACACATGCCCCTTCACTATAAGATATAAACTATACTTTATATTACGAATACTCATCCACGTAACTTATTGGAAAAATTTGAATTTCAATGAATTTTTAATGTTCGATCCATTTATTGCAGTATCGGTGGGGTTACACGCAGCAATGAAAATGTTCCATGCAATATTGTGTTCAGGGTGATCGGTTATAAGTGTTCCCTAAGATAACTTTTTTCTAATAGCCGTAGAAGAACCAAACAAAAACTTATAAGACATCAACATCATTAATAAAAATTAGTCAGTTCAAATAGGATAACAGGGTGTGCCAGAAAGTTCTTTTTTTTTCTTATGGTACACCCTATATATTTTGACATTTGCATTAGATCAATTTGCATTAGATATTAATTAACTCGTATTATTGTATTCTAGTAAAACCTAAGTAATTTATGACTCCCTGCTGTCAAAATTTTCGCTATTTTCGTTTCTCACAGCCATTGTTTATTTAAAAAGTTAAGTAAGTTCTAATTTGACAGCTTTTTGATTGTTGTGATTATATTATGTATGTCCTACTTTGGTTTAATTATAATACAATAATACGAATTAATCAAAATCTAATTCAAATTGAAATATCTTGAAAACCGTTACATATATACTATATGATATTTTTTAAAAAGCTAATTTTCTGGAGAATTCGAAAATGTCAAAATATACAGGGTGTTCCATTAGAAAAAAAAACCTTTTTGGCACTCCCTGTCTACTATTTGGACTGATTAATTTTTATTAATTATAAAATACACTTTTACCCAGTTTTTGTTCGGTTTTTCTGTGACTGTTAGATCACCCTGTACAGGCGAAAGGGGAGTAATATTGCCTTAGATTCCATAAAGAAAAGATACCTGGTCCAACGAAAACTCCTTGGCAAATAATAACCACTGTTTATTCACTGGCCTAAAGCCAGGGGGGGGGGGGGTTGGCGGTTAAACCCCACCCCAGGAGATCCAACCCAATCTAAAATAAATTAGTCATGATCAAGGGCCCCACGGAGAGCTATTGCTCCCCCACTTTTTTGACCCTTTACTCCGATGTGTGACGCGTGTTTGGTGTGATGTCTTAAATTTTAAAAGGTTTGCCCGCGGTGCAATGACGTCATTAATTGTTACAATGTTAGTTTACTTTTAAGGAACTTTTCCCACTAGCACTCGAAACGTGTAATAGTAGTAGTCGTAGTAGAGAAGGGGCAGCGCGAAGCCTGGCAAGTAGGCCTCCCTGGGCCCTTTCTGCCCTACCCCGAGCCTGCCCCTAATCAGGCAGGTCGAGTCATTCTCCACCGCGATCCGGGTCATGTGCTTCCTTAGTCGGTTGTGACCTGTTATGATACCTGTCAGCAGACCAGCGTCCCTTCGCGATCTCCCCAGAAGCCATTTTTGTCTGGCTACATCCGGTCCCTTCACGAAGTCCTTGGTCTGTCTGCATCCTGCTTCTCCGCTCCAAGCGGTCGTCATGGCATCGTTGGCCCATTTATTGAGTCGACTTTGCAATTGCCTCTTGGTTAGTCCTAGGAGTGGTTCCGGCCCTACATACTGGGTGCTTGCCCCGATCCTGGCGAGCTCGTCGTGTAATAAATGTAGTATAATTATTCTTAAAATATTCATCTGCGGCGCATTTATGATTTGGCAACAAATCTATATACAGGGTGTTTCAAATTCGATGCCCCATGGTGAGCTACCTCAACGGTAGGAGATACGAAAAGGTTTAAATTAAGGTAAAGTTGCGCAATTTCATGCTTTGCACAAAAATTTAAAAAAAATTCGCAAATTCCGGATAGTTCCGGAGATAGGCGGAAAAAACCGAAATCTTCATTATTAGTTTTTATTTTTCTGCGCCCTTATTCTTAAAGCTGACAAAAAACGCATAAATCTTTCTACAGGCACTTTTTTAAGATCTACCTAGTGAAAGGTCTGTTTTTGAGACTTGACATTTCAGTGTGACAGGAGCACTGTCAAGTTCATTTTTTATTATGGACACATGCTTTTTCTCTCCTGCGGTTTGGTTCATAAAGGATGACAGATAACATTCTGCAACTTTATTTTGACATGTCACCTGACGTTTTGGGTTTATTGGCCATTATCTTCTCCAATATAAGTTTGGCTTTTAACTTACACAAGATATTTTGGAAACCCGATTGCAGTAAAATTTTTAATAATGACAGTTTTTTTTTATATTTTGTTATAACAAAATAATTTTACCTAATATTTTTAAAATACGTTTTTTTCTTTGTTTTTTAATCTTTGACTCATGTACTTGTCAAAAAGAGGTTGTAAAATATCTGTCATCCTTTATGGACCAAACGGCAGGAGAAAAGAAATGAACTTGACAGTGCTCTAGTAACACTGAAATGTCAAATCTTGAAAACTGACCCCTCATTAGGTAGATCTTAAAAAAGTGCCTGTAAAAAGTTTTAAGCGTTTTTTGACAGCTTTAAGAATAAGGGCGCAGAAAAATGAAAACTAAAAATAAGGATTTCGGTTTTTTTCGCCCATCTTCGGAACTACCAGACATTTTTAAACTTTTTTTTTTTTTTGGTTTTGAGCAAAGCGGGAAATTGCGCAACTTTGCCCTAATTTAAACCTTTTTGTATCTCCTACCGTTTAGGAGATACCCATGATGAGCATCGAATTTGGAACACTTTGTATACCAGCGCAACCCATCTTTTTGGCATCCTAACCCAATCTACTTTTTCAAAAATATTTTACCAAAAACTTAAGAGATCAAAATTTTTAAAGAATATTTTTTTTTGTCAAAATTTTCGCCTGCGTCGCTATACCAATGTTGAGGGTTATTCCAATTTTCTTTAATTTTAAGCAATTTTTTGTCAACAAGTAGCATTTTATTGTAATTTTTTCAAAGTTTTTGCCTGCGGCGCAAAAGTAACCCTTCTTTTGAAAAAAGTCTTCAAATGAGACTAGATGAGACTTGCTTTTTTGTTTCGTACATAGCACTAACTCAACACCGATTAAACCGCCCCTCTCCCCTCCCTTCGTCTTCGTCTAGGTCACAACTACGTTTACATATAAACGCATGACTCTTTTGGATCCGTTCGAGTAAAAAGTTCGATCGCGCAAGTACTGTAGAAGAAACCAAAAAACAAAAGATCAAAAGATCTTGGGTGGAAGTAACGTAAATTCAAACTTGTATGAGCATCCCACAAGAAATACATAAAGGACCAAAGCGAAAAGAGAAATGATTAAATGATGTTTCGCTCTGGGTAATTTCGCTCTGGGTTACCAGCATGAGCTCATCAGTGATGGGTGACCAGTGAAACCACTGATGAGCTCACGCTGGTTACCCAGAGCGAAACATCATTTAATCATTTCTCTTTTCGCTTTGGTCCTTTGTGTGTTTCTTGTGGGATGCTCATACAAGTTTGAATTTACGTTATTAAATTTCCACCCAAGATCTTTTGATCTTTTGTTTTTTGGTTTCTTTTCGGTTGAAGTAACTGAGTTGGAGGTTTCTGAACTTCTTTTTTTGTTTTAATTGCCTTAGGAGCATAATCCTATTGGAAATATTAACACGCCAGGGCGAATCCGTTTTAGGTAACTTGGATAAGTACCAGTGCGGAATGATGCCTATTTGTGAGTGATTCAAGGTTGGAAATCAAAGTTTATGCTGGTGTTTATTGATGTATGGAGAGGGAGACCAGTGAAACCACTGATCAGCTCACGCTGGTTACCCAGAGCGAAACATCATTTAATCATTTCTCTTTTCGCTTTTGTCTGTTTCTTGTGGGATGCTCATCCAACTTTGAATTTACGTTATTTCCACCCAAGATCTTTTGATCTTTTGTTTTACTGTAGTACTGTCACGTCTTAACCGCCTTTTGCAGTTTCGAGGGCGCAAAAACAAAAGCAAAACACCATCCCCAAATAGCATTTTTCCGTCTTGCGACTAGTTTTGTAAGGCATCTAACGTCTTTAGTGGTTTAAGTCAAGGATTATATTTTATCTTTCCTTATTACGACGTCTTAGCTTCTATAGATAGGACGTAAGTCGTCGAGATAACGTTTGGAGCCGTTGTGTGTAGTCTAGTACAGATTCCCGATAACGCGTCGACGTCGTTAAGGAGAACGTTGGCATGTAGTACAGAGTAAGACGTTAGCACAACGTCTGAACTTGTAGTATTTGTGTTAGTAAAGTTTGCTGACGACGGTCCAACGTCTGTGCTGCCAATGTTGAAATTAGTAAAAACAGTACACAATGTATATGGTGATGATATTTTACCTACACCTGACAGTTTCTCAACGTTAGGGCTTCGAATTCAACCCGAAGTAGTAAAATTACACTTCCTTTTTGTATTTTCGTGCGTGCGGTACATTTTTGTGTTATAACTAATAATGCCAAAGAAAAACTAATGAGTAGTTAGCACAGGAGCTAACAGAAGAGGTATAGATCAAGCTTTACGATCAATTTGGGTAGAAGCTCAACTTTAAACTTACCTAAACTAGGCCTTAAATCAGCTTATCACAAACCGTTGTGTGTTATGTATCACTTATGTTGATCACTTAGCGTCTTATATAAACGTGATTGCAAAACATAAAACGGAAGAAAAACTGAAAGGCAGTTGGAAAAGTCGCAAAATTTGTCACAAAAGTTAGAATTTTTGGCATTCCGTTAAAACTCACTGCTGCCACCTTTCTGGGTCTTGTTCCGATGTCGGACAGACGTAGTGGAGAAATCTTTTTTGGAAGCAAAGTTCCCTAAACAAATTAAGTTAACCAAACCCCACCAGAGGTCAGATCCACCAGATCGAGTCAAACTTATACGGCTGGAGACCTCTAGAATCTTGCAGTGGCGTCACTGTAGACGAAATTAACTTTTCGCCAGAACGGACGACCGATCCCAGGCAACCAGTCACGTCACGTGCATTTGACGTGTTATTTGGGACTATCACTGAACGTGACGTAATTGACGTCAAACTTACGTCGAAATTTGGGTTTCAGGAAACCAAAGACACAAGTCACACGAATTTGACGTGTTTTTTGGGATTAGCATTTGACGCGACATAAATGACGTCGAATTTTAAGCTCTCAGGCAACCAGAGATATACAGGTTCTCGTCAAGAACTCGCTCACTAGGCTAATTAAAATATTTGAAGTATAACTAACAATATTATTACTGACAATATTAAAGCAATCCCACTATGCCGAAACTGTATTGTCTTCCGAAAATCCACAAGCCTGGAAAATCAGTTAGATCTATAGTTTCTGCTGTAGGATCACCTACTTACAACATTTCGAAATGGCTAGCAAACGAGTTTGAAAATTTACCTATAAAGGAAAAAGGTTTTTCTGTTCAAAATTCCCTTGAATTTATCAATAAAGTGAAAGATATTTTACTCCAAGAAGGTGAAATTTTAATCTCGTTTGATGTTAGTTCGATGTTCCCTAGTGTACCGATCCCCATAACCTTACAATACCTGGAGGAACTACTAAGAAAAAACAATCTAGAAGACAAACAGACTTTCGAATACCTATCTTTAACAAAAATCTGCATGAATCAAAATTACTTTCAATATAAAAATAACTACTACCAGCAATTAGAAGGAACCACAATGGGTAATAGTTTATCACCTTTTATCGCTAACCTATTTATGAGCAAATTTGAATGAGATAAAAGTAAAGAATTTGAGTATTTCCCCAGAGTATGGTTCAGGTATGTAGACGATGTGTTTGCAGTATTCAATACTAAAGTGACTAGTGTTGAAAATTTTATGGAAAAAATAAATAACATTTCCCACAATTAAATTTATTTATGAAACAGAGAAGAACGGTACACTGCCATTTCTAGATACTTTAGTTATAAGAAATAAAAATAAATTGACTTTGACCTATACAGAAAAAGAACGGCCACCAACAGGTATATTCCAAATGACTCTTTTCATTGCTTACAACATAAGCTTGCAAGTTTTCACTTTTTAACATATAGATTAGTAAATTTGAAGCCGAAAAGAATAGGATTAAGAATATAGCTGGCGAAAACGGTTACGACGAAGGCTTAATAAATAAGCTGATAAATAGACATTCTTTTCAAAAGACCTTTCGGAATTCCACTTTTTTCAGACAAAAAGATACCTGCGACTCAAAATTTGTATCAATTCCTTATAATCCTAATTATACGAAAGGATTACAAAAAGTATTTAATAACATCGGTCTTAAATTAGTATATCAATCCGGTAACACAATAAGAAGCTTACTAGGAAATCCCAAGGATAAAACTACAGTTCTAGAAAAAAGTGGAATTTACGAAATTAGTTGCATGGATTGTGACAAAAAATATGTTGGCCAAACGAGACGCTCTATTCAAACACGTTTTAAAGAACATTTAGCACACTTAAAATACGGAAGAACAGAAAAGTCAAGTGTGGCCGAGCATGCTTTTGAAAACAATCATAGATTCACATTAGATAACCTAAAACTTCTAAAAAGTGTACCAAACAAAAGACTTTTGAATGCATATGAAAGTATGGAAATCAGTAAATCCAGAAATAGTTTAAATAAAGATAGAGGACCCATCCCGTTTAGTACACTTTATTCTTTGGTTGAGGGGAGATAAGATTAAAAATCGTGATCAGTAACAAATTATTAGTCTTATCTCCGCCCACTAAAGGATTGTATATAAGCATATATTAATTTAGTTCATTGTTTATCATCTCCTGATGATGCTAGCGTTGTTAGCGAAACGCGCGTCGAGTGCAAAAAAGTGTAGTTTTGGTTTGTGGAAAACAATCAATTAATACCCAGTAAACAATTTGCTGCGGCACACTGTTGGCCTGTTGCAGAATCATGGACAGTCATAGTAATGGCCTTTTAACAATATGTTTCTGGGATCACGGTCCAAGAAAAGTGCGGAAATGTCCCCTCGTGCCAATAAAAATGCCGGTACGGGATCCCGGCATTTTCTGCCGGCATGCCTGACATAGACCATCAATATCCCAATCCGTGAGACCGTCAATGAAATTATAATAGGCCATCGTGATAAAAAAGTGACAGCCTAATGCAAGAGGCTAGAAATGGTCTTTTGACAGTATATATATATATATATATATATGACAATTTATATATATGGCACCGCGGTCCAAGAAAAGTACGGAAATGTCCCCCTCGTCTCGGGCTAATAAAGATGCCGGTCCGGGACCCCGGAATTTTCTACCGGTATGCTTGACATAGACCTCCAATATCCCAATCCGTGAGGCCGTCAATGCAACTATAATAGACCATCGTTATAAAAAAAAAGTGACAGCCTCATGCAAGCCCAGCATTACGTTAAAAAAAAACCTACGCCAGTCCGGGACCACGGCATTTTCTGCCAGCATGCTTGACATAGACCATATCCCAATCCACTATCATAATTTATGATAATTTATTGTTTGTTTGATAATTTAGCCCCACCAAAAGTGTTAAACAGCAAGTAAATTAAGTTTAGAGTACCCTGAGAAACCTTTAAAAAATCATCATACTAGATGCAAAACATAAAGTGATAAAAAAATTGCACCCTGTATTAGATAAAAGTATGATAAAGGCGTACGCAAAATTAAATGAAAATTAGTCGATCAGTTTTAAAGAAATTAAATATTTACTACTTTTTTATAAAAATTAATGATATAGAACTTTTTGCATGAACCTCGTAGGTAAGAAAAAAATAATAAAATAAAATCTATTTTATTTAAATTTTATCTACTTATCACTTCAACTGAATGTAAAATAATATTATGATTTTTAAGTTGCAAAATACTTATTTCGTAGTAGGAAACAATTTTGTCAAGTTTTTATAGTAATTAACTGTTACTGGGAAGAAAAACTTGTTCAGTTTATCTAGAAAATACTAAAACATTAATGCTTGCTCAAAAATAATTTTTTAATTTTTGTATAGAAGAAAATAAAAATGTGTCAAAAAATGATTTTTTTGACTAGCCCCTGTATACAACCTGTTAACATTTTATCAACAAAATAATAAGGAAGTTTATGTGTGGTTCCTCGGTAACCCATATTAGTCGCTTACTTATTTTATTTCGATCAGTACCCAATATAACCCGAAACGACGTTTTTTTAAAATCTGACCGTCCATATCTCTGGAACTAGTCATAGAAATCAATTTTTATTTACCCATTTTTCTGACCTCATAACGCACTATAACATACTAAAATTTTGTCAAATTGCACCGAAATAATTTTTCAATGTATTTCGTGTGGGGTTCTTTGAGTTCTTTGACGATCTGACGTAGTTTCCTAACGTCATGTTGTCTACGCCAACGTCGAGACGACGTCCAAATGCTAATTGGGTCATTACAAAAAAAAGTACATCGATCATTGTGCTTTTATATAAAAATTCAAATTAATTTTAAACCTTCGGAACCTGCACATGTAAACGTATTTTTAAACCTTTTCACCATATTTGCAACGTTTGGTGTTGGTTTGGTGGAATGACGACAAAATTGCTACCGCAACGTTGTGGAAAAAAACAACAAAACTCTTATTTTTTCGAAACTTATTTGCAGAAAAAAATGGTTTTATTAACTGCGGAAAGTGAGTAAAATCGTGTTTTTCTTGAAAACTTTTATATTTCGATTTTACACCAGGTTTAAAGTAATTTTCATAACGGCATTAAATCAAATATCGCGTTTGGAATGGAGCAATAAAGTTTTATCCGCTGGAAAAATCTAGTAAACAGCACCTCCGTAAAATTTTTAGTGCTTTATATTAAAACCGCCAATCTACAGTAGTTTTCATCCCAAGTTTATACAGATTGAATCTCGGATTTAATTCACGTCAAATGTCAGCGAGAATTTTCGATCTGACGTTTGCTAATTTTGTTTCTCCCTAAGAAGACAGTTGGTCACAGTTTATTTTGCCAGCGCTGCATAGTTTCCTTTAATTTTACTTTCATCAAGTATACACTTTTTGATCTATAATTTTAGGTTTAAATGCTTCGCTTTTATGAACGCATCAATACAAAATGTTTGTCCACATTTTCAGCTTTTAGTCCAGCCAAGTTAAAATAAAAGACAAAAAAATGTTTAACAGCAGTTTGGTGAGTGGAAATGGTAAAGGGGCTTCTGATAAACGTTTAAAAAAAAATGCGTGAGTGGGGCTCTTGCGGGGTGGATTTGGTGGGGGGAAAGGGGGAGAAAAATGGTATTATTGTGATTTCCGGCAAAACTAAACGTTATAGAGTAAAAACTTCAATAAAAAAATTGTAGACGGTGCAAAGGTCTACAACTTTTTTAAATGTCACTTTTTCACATAACCTCAAAATTTTCGAGAAAAATGCGAAAAATCGTGCGAAATTTTTAACGTTTTTATCTAAAAAAAATTGCAGACATTAAGAATACAGAGAGTTATATTTTTACCAATTTTCGAGACAATGCAATTACTTTTGGGGAAATGATAAATAAAAAACGAAAAAATAAAAATATTACGATTTTTTGCATTTTTCTCGAAAATTTTAAGGTCTAAAACTTTTATATTGAAGTTTTTACTTTAGGACGTTCAACTTTGCTAAAAAATTACAATAATACCATTTTTCTCCCTCTTTCCCCCCCCAAATCCACCCCGCAAGAGCCCCACCCACGCATTTTTTTTTAAAACGTTTATCAGAAGCCCTTTTGCCATTTCCACTTATCAAAATGCTGTTAAAAATTTTTATTTTTTTCTCTTTAAATGATTTAATCCGATCGGTCTATTTCTCTACACGGTAAAAACTTTTGTCTACAATGAAAACACGTTCTTTTCTTGAACAATTTGTTTTGAACTAAAATATTTTTTTTTAGTTCAACGCAGTGTTTAATCATGAAATGAGACATTATTTTTCTTCTTTAACTGTTTTGTTTCGATACACCGCATTTTGCAACAAAACAAATTGTCTTCATGAAGTAATTCAGAATTCTTGCTTTATTTTATTTAAAATAAAACAAAAATTAGTTTCGATCGAAACTACGACGCTCTGTCTTCTTCTGAGAAAAATTAAATCTTGAAAATTGAGTTTTCCCCCAAAACAACCCAGTCAAAATTATCTCTAACGAAAACAGAAAATAGGCCCGCGCGTTGAACCAAAACAACCTGAGGCATTTGTCTTGAAGTGAGAAAATAGAGTTCCTATTGTCTTGAATCGATACATCTTCCAGAAATTTGTCTTGACGATTTTTGACACTCGCTTAGATATTAATGTAATGTGAAACGAGTAAGTATATCAGTATGTTGATGAGATCTTAGAAATATGCAAAATATACGTGAACTTTTGGAAGAATGGGATATGCCCTCTGAAGTAATCAAAAATTTTACCACTTTTGTGTTTTACTTTCGGGAATAGGGGTCTTCTGCAGAGGACTTAATGGAGGCTGCATATCTCAAAAGTTACCCAAGGATCCACTTAGTATGCGTGCCAAGTTTCATTGCTTAATCAATTTTTGCAAGGTTGGACCCCTTATACTCCGGACTGTTAAGTGTGTTATTGTTATTGCAATAAATGTTATTCTATTTTCAGAATTTTAGAATGTAAGACTATGTCTCTGAAAAATGTTCGTTAAGTGTTTTGTTCTTATTGTGTTATATTTCCGATAGAATATAAATAAATATTTTTTTCCCCTTGATCTTTTTCAAATTATTATACTTTTTATTGTCGTCATTTATTTGACAAAAAAAATAATTAAAGGATAGGTGTAATCTACACCTGTTTTGTAAATTGATTTTGTTTTCTAGAAAAAAAGATGTTGATTTATATATTTTATATAAGAGCTAAAGATATTGGTCAGTACGCATTAAGCTGCTAATCAAAAAATAAATTATCTATGATAATTAACTAACAATAGTATATTTTATTCCAAGGGATAAAAAGCCACTTTTATCATGAGGCTTATACGCTATTTTTTGCACATTTGAATTTTTTTTCCGGGTTTTTTCTCAGCTATGCGACATTCTGATACTCTACTAAAATGATTAAATAGTTTTGCATTTACCGATGATCTGTTACTTTTTATCCCTGATGGGACACTTTTCATTCCGATTCTTAGGGATAAAAAGTGCAAGTTTTATCTTTAAAATGCAAAAAAATTTAATAGTGACCAATATTTCTTTAATGAAATAAACTGAGGCACTGAGAATCGAATATACCAATGAAATTAGCGTCCTCTCTTCTTATAAGAAATCTTATAATCTAATAAGAAAGTAATAAATGGACTATTCGGCATGTGACGTTTTATAATACTTAAAACTTTAACAGTAAATTTTATAAGTTTAAAATGCTATTAACTACCTATTTAACTTATAATATTTTCAAAACAACTACAATCCTGTTCAAAAACAATTTACAAATTTTTTGTAGAAAAATCCACAATAGCCTTTTTCAAATTTTTACCATAATTGGAATTTTCAATAGAATTTATTTTATATCTATTCCAGTATTTGGTAAACTCATGGTGAACGACCTTACTTGCCTGCTCGGACCAATGTTCTAGACCAATCTGTTTTTTCCACTAAAAACGTAGATGTCATTTTATTAAAAAAACAGAGTGGTGAGTTAAGAGCCGTTTCCAAGGCAACTCAAATGACAAAGCCTTTAAAGATACATGTCATTTTAAATCACCTAGAGCAAAGCGTTAAATTTTTAAGTGAAGGTGGTCTAGGAGTTTGGTCCGAGCAGGCAGGTGAGGCCATTCACCATGAGTTTACCAAATATTGGAATAAATATAAGATAAATTCTATTGAAAATCCGAATTATTGTAATAATTTAGAAAAGGCTGTTGAGGATTTTTCTTCAAAAAATTTGTATATTTTTTTGCACAGGATTGTAGTTGTTTTGAAAATGTTAAAAGTTAAATAGGTAGTTAATAGTCTAAACTTGTAAAACTTACTGTTAAAGTTTTAAGTATTATAAGACGTTTACTTTCTTATAACATGTAGCTTTTAAACTTTATCATACAAAAAAAAAATATATATATATATATATAGAATATCGTGGTTGTTTTTACATGGAGCTTTTAAAAGTTTGTCTTAAATGTAGTAAATTTAAGTCAAATAAATTTAAAAAATCCACATTTTAAACGGTATTTTTAGCTCACCCTTTCCATATATAAGGTTGTGCCTGCTGCAAAATTTTATATAGTAAGATAAAAATATTTCGCACAGTGAAGGGTCCTTATTCAAAAAGTACAATTAGTTTTTCTCTCTATATTTATGTAACCTATACTCCGTTCAGGCATACCGTGCGCGAGTCATCTAGTGATCATATTGCATATTGAAAAAGATAAATCACCATAAAAGTATGGTTATTGGTCGCGTACATATCTGCGCAGACTCGCCAAACTCCAAATCGTTCCGAACACGTAACTGTCGTATCAATTGAAGTTCCTTAATCTATGTTCTCAGATAATAATTGCTATGTTTTCATGGATATTGAATTCGTTTTCAATATGTTTTGAAAACTTTTTTTTCACGAGTTTTCATGAGAGGTTTTCAAATCGATTTTGAATCGATTTGAAAACGGTTTTCAAATTTTGATATTTGGCAGCTGACCTGTGTCATACTTGTCAAATATTCATTTTTGAGTTTTGGTACTTTTTTTTAAAAAACGTATTTTATTCAAAAGATGATGTTGGCCCTTGCCACACATTTTTTATTTTTATTTTAATTACTACTCTGTTTGCAAGTGGAAGTGAAGAAAGAAATGCTGCACTGGCATATGTGCATAGCACATACAGTTTCGAGTCAAACATTTCTTTTATTTTCCATAATTAATTTTTTTAAAGTCTTTAAAAAAACAAATCTTTAGTTATTTAAGTAAGGTTATGTTATTAATCTTCTTTTTTCTATAAACTCCACCAAATTTTAGAACGCCGGTTCAACAGTTTCACTTCTATTTCTCTCTCTCTCTCTCTCTCTCTCTCTCAAAAAGAGTGAGAGCAATAAAATATAATTTGGCGGCTGTCTGGTAATCCGAAGCAATAAGCAATGTGTAAACTCAGTCCCGGTTTTCATGGAAAATCGGTATTTCGATCTCAATACGATCTTGATCCAACCCTAAAAATTTTCAGGGTCGGATCTAGATTGAAATCGATTTGAATACTGGAAAAACAGGCGTTTTCATGGACGGTATCGGATTGAAATATTTTTCAGAACGAACTCAATTCCCATGAAAACGTAGCATATATAACCAAAGTCTCCATAAGCATCGAGTTTCTTTTCTTTATTTAATAACAACTTAGTTGATCTTTGCTTTTAACTTTAATTTGGCATATACTTTTTTTTAATTTTAAGGTTCGCATGTCGCTTGTAGGGTGAAAAGGAAAAGAAAAACAAGTTCTTAAGAAACAATGTAAAATAATGACATGATGATGACTAGCTGCTTTTTTTCAAGAACATATATATATATACGTAAGGACTGGTAGGATATAATGCATGCACAGGAAGATATTGTCAAGTCAGTACGTTGGACTTATCAAGCTACTTTTAAAAATATCGTTGCTGTAGTAACAATTCAAGGCAGTCCAAATTAACCTGGCCATTAGGTTGGTTCTTTGCATAAGTAGAAAAATGTGTAACAATAATAACTTTGAATAAAAGAGAAAATAACTGATAAACCTGGGGTGGCCCCGGGCAAGACCAAAGGCAAAAAATCTACTACGCATGCCTGATGCAGTTTATTCGCGCCAAGAAAAGTTTTTGGCTCGGCATTTTATCCCAAGAACAAAACTACAGTTCTAGAAAAAAGTGGAATTTACGAAATTAGTTGCATGGATTGTGACAAAAAATATGTTGGCCAAACGAGACGCTCTATTCAAACACGATTCAAAGAACACTTAGCACACTTAAAATACAGAAGAACAGAAAAGTCAAGTGTGGGCGAGCATGCTTTTGAAGACAATCATAGATTCACATTAGATAACCTAAAACTTCTAGAAAGTGTACCAAACAAAAGACTTTTGAATGCATATGAAAGTATGGAAATCATTAAATCCAAAAATAGTTTAAATAAAGATAGAGGACCCATCCCGTTTAGTACACTTAATTCTTTAGTTGAGGGGAGATAGGATTATAAAGCGTGATCAATCACAAATTATTAGTCTTATCTCCGCCCACTAAAAAATAGTATATAGATATAATCATAACTTTGTTTTAATAATTAAGTTGTTTCTTTGATCAATCAACACTCACCCCAATGCCAACCAAGTCAACAACAAAATAAAAAAAATTGGATCACCAACCACTGCAACAAGAAAGTATTTTCTTCTCTAGGTGCGAAAATGGTTTCGGTCTATTTCCGACGCCTGTACAAATCATAGCCTACTAGATACTTACATTGTTTGAGTGGTTTGCTGTCATTCATTATCGTCACTAGAGAAGAAAACATTTTCGTCTCTAAAGACGAAAATAAAATTGATATGCATGTGAAATAGAAAACTTTCTGCGTTATAGAGTTCAGATTTGGTTACTTTCGTGTGTGGTCATAGGAAAAGATTATATCAAACGCCAATGTCTTAAAAAGTAATTACCGATTTTTCTAAAAAATTTCTATCCGTTACTGTAATGACAATAGATTTGAATGAAGCCAGCTGCATATTTTACATTTCTATCATGCCTTTTCGTTGATGCTGGTTACCACCCTATACATGAACCAAGTCTAAGTAAATATATGTGTTTCAAGGCTCTGCGTTTGATGGCCGACATATTTTTGATAACTGCGGGTCTTAGGCCGTAAAAGATTGATGATTAACTCGCGGTTACGACTTCGTTTTTGTTTTACATCATTTATCTGTTTTAATGCTGACAGTCTGGACTAAAAAATATTTCGAGACGGTCCTCAAAAAAAAAAAAAGATAATGGACGGACCTTCACAAATTTTTTCTGTCATCTAAGCTAATAGGTCACGTGATAGCATTTTATTTTCACCCCTAAGTTTTCGAAAACAAATGTGTTTATTTTAAATGTATGAAAACTCTTTTCAACAATTTTTTTCCAACATTTTAAGTATTCTTTTGTGTCTATTTCTTACTTACACAATTTATCATTTTTATTGAATACAAGTTTTTGATCTTAAAATCTTTAAGAATAAAATTTAGCTAACGTTAACGAGGTAACTTTATGGCGGTGGCGGCTCATATCTTAGCAACTAGACTATATAATTATGTGATTCGTTAAAATTATTCATTCCAATATTTCAAGAGGTACTTAAAGGAATTAAATTCTCTAAGGTATTATTTTTTGTAATAGGTAAATACTTGACTAATTATATAGATAAATAAATAAATAAATAAATAAATAAATAAATAAATAGCGCTCATTTCAATAAAACATTAAGCCAAAAATATCAGAAGTTTTGGATTTTTAAAATCTTTAGCATAGTAACTTTTGGTCGAAAAGAAGAAAGAGAGCAGAAAAGATTACCCTAAAGCCTTTCTCACCCTGCCAAGAAAACCGCGTCAAATCTCTTAAGGTGCATTTAGACTGTGGTAGTGTCGTCGTAGTTGCGTTGTAGCTGTAGTGAATTGTTTTTCATAGATAATGCAGAACACACATTTCTAAATGCCTTAAACAAATGTTAGTGGTAATAAACACTTCACACAATGTATTGTAGTCAGGTACTTCGGTTGGTCAGGGGATGGGGACAGTAAATATAATACTTTGTTCATTTATTGAAAATATCGACTGCATTTCCGAGAAATAACTCCCATGCTTAAAGTTGGTATGTTTATGCCATCTCTTTCATACGCGACCGAAAATATCTACTGATCTCTGTGTGAGGGTGAGGGTGAGGCTTTTTGACTACAACCACAGCTGATAGTCCGGTGCTACAACTTCTCTAAAGGTAAATTATTGGATATAATTTTTACATGCAAGCGAAGTAATGCTAAAAGTAAGCGCTTTTTGTCACATACACAAAAGCCCTAATTTCTTCGCAATTATAATAAACCAGAATGATTGATCAGCGGATCAGATATAAATACTACTTATAGTATTTTGTTAAATTATCGCTAATATCACTGAACACACTATTGACTGTATGTATGCAAATAAAAAGTTACCACATTTTTTTCTTCCCCAAGTTTTATTTTGTCCATCTTTGGTACTCAATCAACCCTAATTTTAAAACAAAAGCATTTTTGAACTAATATTAAGAAAAAACGGAACTTAATTTGCAGGAGGGTCTGTTATCACCAATATTTGTTTAAAACATTAAACAAGGTAAATTATATGAAAAAGTGTGTACCAGAAAATATTGTTAAGTATTTATCTGTAAAATATCCTGTTCTGCATAATCTGTGGAAAACAATTCACTACAGCTACAATGCAACGACGACGACCCTACCACAGTCTAAATGCACCTTTAGAAAAGCTTGACGAGATTTTATAATGTTTTTTCAGGTTTGTGATGTTTTCTGTGCGGTATGTGAAACAAACTTGTAAAAACCAAGCAAAATCTCATAAAGTAGAGATTTTTTCTATAACTTTTTACGAGCAAACCAGCCTGGCTCGTAGAAACTTATAAAGCCCTATAAAACAGCATAGAAACTCACCAACTTTCCTGAGATCCTATGCCGTTTTCTTTAGCCGGGCATCTTAATGCTTTATAACCTATGCAATCACATCTCGTCTATTAGTCTTTATAAATGTTGTTTTCCCAACTGAGTCACTTTGCTATGACTCAATTTAATTTTTAAAAAAAGCGTGCTTATTACATATAGAGGCGACATGCCCATCAAGCGCACCACACACAAAGTGCGTTAATTTAGAGCTTAAGCTTTTATTAAACTTCGATGATTCACATCCTATGCATCAACTTTTTTCTTGCGTGAAGAAATAGAGAGTTTTGTTACACTATACGTCTTAGAGTTACATGTAGGAAACCTTAACTAATACACGTCTTATGTCTAATTGCACCAAATAGTTAGGTCGGGATAGTTCGGTCGACAGTTAGAATGTGACTTACTCCAATCCTTGTTCTAAACATGGTCTAAATGTATGGCTAAAAAAAAGCGGCGTTTTGTAATAAAAGCAACAAACTTTGCACAGTTGTTCTTTAGACCAAAACAGTCAATTTGACCCGCAGCTCTTCTCCCAAAACCTGTGCAGGCGCGGTGGGGAGGAGGGGTAAAAACTGGAGGGTTTTATATTTTCTTAAGTTTTAGTTTGTTGTATATAATCATCATTGATATCAATTTATAGGTTTTCGATGATGACCAAACCGAAATTTGCAACCTCCACTCGTTTTGAGATGCCCCTAAGGGGTTAAGGGGGTGTTAAAGGTCCTATTTGGGCATTTTAATCATAAAAGTGCAGTTTAAAAAAAAAAAAACTTGCGTAGAATTGTTAATAATTTTAATATTTTAACTTATATCACTTAATCTGTTGGGTAGGTGGAAAGGGAGGGGGTAAAAATTAAAGAAGCACATATTTAAAAAAAATAGTTTGCTGGATATTATCAACATGGGTAATGATTTACAGGTTTTCGAGGATGACCAAACTGAAAATATCAACCTTTATTAAAAGCTGCAATTTGGGCTTTTTGATAATCAAATAGTAATATTTTATTAAAATAGTAAAAATTGGCAAAGGGTTATTTATAATTTTTTGTTTTACTTAAAATCCTTATTTTGGTTAATAGTGATAGGAGAAAAGAACATACTTAAATAATGCATTACTTAAATTTTAGGATGTTTTATCCTGTTATAAGTAAAATTGTTTTTTTTGCAACAAAAAAAAATGATAAAAATACTTACAGAATAGCTATTATACACAAATTGTCGTTTTTACTATCGTCGTTACTGTCATTTCGCAAATGTGGTTCCTGTTTAAATATGTAATTAATTTTTACCCCCTCCCGTTCCACCTACCCAATAAGACTAAGGTTTTTGCTCAAAAATTAAGTGATATAAGTTAAAATATTAAAATTAATAGACACTTAAAGTAAATATTTCAACGCATCCGTATACGAACGTACGCAATGATTTCAATCAGCAGTCCTATCATCGCACCCTTCAAAAAAGGCATCGTTCGAAACGTCGCATAAACAAGTCAAAAATGTAGCGTATTTTGACTTTGTTTCGAACGCGTTACGTATACCGATACGGATGCGTTGAAATATTTACTTTAAGTGTCTAATAACAATTCTACGCAAGTTTTTATTTTTTTTTAAATCCTACACTTTTATTATAAAAATGCCCAAATAGGAGCTTAAACACCCCCTTAACCGCTTAAGGGGCCCTTAAAACGAATGGAAGAGGTAATTTTCGGTTTGGCCATCATCAAAATCCTATAAATTGATATCAATGATGATTATATACAACAAACTAAAATTTAAGTAAATATAAACCCCTCCAGTTTTTACCCCCCCTCTCCACCGCGCCTGCACAGGTTTTGAGAGAAAAGCTGCGGGTCAAATTGACTGTTTTGGTCTAACGGACAAATGTGCCAAGTTTGTTGCTTTTATCACAAAACGCCGCTTTTTCCCACGTAGCCCATGCACTATTTTAAGCGCACTACACACTGTTAGAATTGAATTCTGGCCTGCGAGCCTCGGTTTTCGCAAGTAATTTTGTGTGTGAAGGAGCGTTTAGTCTCTGGCGCGCCTGGTCACATATTCGACAACTTTGATATTTTGAGAATTATTAACATTTTAATAAAATAAATGAAGTGACTAATGCTATAAGTGTTAAATACACCGGCTTGTTGTAAGGTTTGTAAAGAGACTTTATAGACTTTTACATATTTTTTTAAGATGTCTTTCGTAGATTGTAGGTCAGAAGATACTTGGAACGTGTTACTTCGGTCTAATGCATTCTCTTATTTCATATGCTTTGTTGGTGTGGGTCCACTCGGCACATTCAGCTGGACCGGTATTCTCGTAATACGTAACGTTTTGAAGTCGCTAAGCGAAACGAATAGCGAACAGCGCGCTCAGCGGTACGCTGACCGACGACTTTTCGTATTCGCTCTGTCGAACGCGCTGCCCTGCGAGCAGACAGAATCAAATTCGCTTAGCACATCTTGGCATCACCGAATTTTGCATTTGCATTTCTTGTTAGCCTTGTCGCTCCTTTTCTTTTTCTATGCGTAAGATAGAGGCCATTACGTGATCGAGTTCGATCCGTAGTTCAGAAAGGGTAAATCAAATGGTGACTTGCACAAGTGTTGATCCTTTAAAAAATTACTTGATGGCTTGGTTTAGCTCAGTTAAACTCTCCCTTTGACCCTGCGATATAAACTAGTAGCACGTTCCTGCACAGTGTGCGGGAAAAAGTTTACCCCGAGACTTAATCGCACACTTACAAAGAAATTCCGCATTCATGAGTGCGGGAAAGTTTAAATTTATTCCGGCACTCTGTCGGGGAAAGTGGTGTTTCCGGCACGGTCGTATATTGATATTGATACTTTATTATATAGCATTTATTGTTAAAATTGTTTCACAATAGTTACTTATATATCTAGTAAGTTATACCTTATAATTATAGTGAACATGCGTATTCTACATTTTAAGAAACAGAAAATAAAAGTCTAAGGTATTTGTTACCCAAAAAATAACCTAACCAATTCAACAACAAACACAGAATTCATACATCCACAAGAGAAACCTCTCGCGTGGAAAAATGTATGTTTTCATGTAAGTGTTGAATTAAAAAAAGAAAATAATAATGTTTAGTACATTTATGAATAAATAAAATGACAAAAGATAAAAAAAATGGTAATTAGTGTAAAAAATTTAATTTTTCAGAAAAGTAAAGGAAATACAGACGAAAAAACAGAAATAAAGATAGTTACCTATATTGTTTACTAATTATTTTTTATATCAATTAACCTATTTATTTCATGTTTGCTAATTTCATATTTCATGAAAGTTTTTAGTTTATTTTTAAAAGAAAATGTGGGCATGAGCCTAACAAAACCAGATATTTTTTGGTACAGATATATTAATAAAAACACAAAGTAAAAAAACTACTATATTTTCTGCACCACTCTACTCGTATTGTATATGGTAGGACAATCGTACACGCGGAGGGCAAAATAGCTGGCAACTGGTAGGTGTTTCTCAAACGGTCGCCAGGCGCTGAGCGCATTTCGTCGACGCCTTGCGTTCAATATACGTGAATACCATTTTTGTTACTTTGGTCACGTGGTATGCGATCATACGGTCCGCGAGTACGAAACGCTAAGCGTATTTAGTTACGAGAATACCGGCGTTCAGTCTACAATGAAGAGCTGTCAGAATTGTAGCCGGATTGTGCAGAACCTTCTAAATCCCTGAAAATTCTAACCCTTCCCTATCAATATGTACTTTTATGTTTGTTGCATATAAAGGAAAAGATTTGCACTCAATAAACACCCGTGGAAAAAAAAAATATTATAATACCTCCACACTATTTAACAAAGACGAGAAATGGAACAGGATACTACTGCATAAAATTTTATAATGCTCTACCAGAAGCTGTCAGAGATTTAAATTACAAACAGTATAAACAGGCAATTAAAGAGTTTTTACTCCAACATGCTTTTTATAACATAGATGAGTTTTTGACTGCCGACTTTTCAATAATGTAGGGATTATTTTTATTGTTTTTTTTTATTTTTATTCTTTTTTTTTAAATCTTGTTTTCATTAGGTTATATTTTTTAGTATATGTTAGAAAACCTCTTTTGTTGTTTTATATTTATATCAATGTTTTTGTGTTTTATTTAAATATTTGGTTACACTGTACATTTGATATTTTTTAGTTAAGTATATAAGTTCTGTTTTTGACATTGTAAAACTTTGACTTCTTCAAATGCGTAAGCATAGAAAACACCAATAAAGAATTTAATTAAATTGAATTTATAATTTTACAGTTTTAATCATTTAATCTAAACGGCTCTAAAAGGTTGGCACCTTGTTAAATATCTCCAAAAGGATAAAAAAAAATCGCATTCTTAGCGTGAATTGTGTTGAATTTTTGGTTTGGTTAGATATTTAATGATAATAATAATAATAAGCCAAGATTTTATTTTAATGTTTATACACACAATGTTAAATTGTTAGTTGCGAAATAGAAAAAAAAACAAACACCCCAACTAAAAGAAACAGAAGTAGATATTTTTATTCAAATAACAAAATATTGCTTAAAGGTGCCATCAGACATAACTCGTCAGCTTATCAAAATAGGTAAAACATACACTTTTATGACACTGAAGTATTGAACCTCAGCAAAGATTACATGAACTGAACTAAATCATTTCAAACTTGCTGGAGAACAAACATACAAACAAACAAAAAATAATACAAAACAATTGGGCAACAATAATAAATTTCTAAACATGTGAAAAGAACATTATAAAAACAGGAAAAACTTAAAGCTAAATCTTTTTTTTTTAACGTTTACGTAAAATATTAATGCGCTTGTGTAACGAGGTCGACAAAACCTTTCCAATAAGTTTTTTCCTACGTGCGTGAAGAAATAGGGAGCTATTCAGCCACCTCAGGTGTTCGCCTGATGGCTGACCCATGCTTTGGTTATTAGTCACTTTGTGTTTAGGGCTTACAAGGTATTCTTTTCTTTGCTTATAAGTGATTATAATATACTTATATGACTCAAGTTTATGTATGCTTCCGCCGAACATAAAAAGTAGAGAGTTTTTTTTTAATGTGTTGATCAGATACACGATTTTAGTAGCTGTCCACCAATAACGAAATCTTGGGTTTTTTTGGTTATCGATGCAAAAACTGTTTTTTTAAATTAAGCGTTCAAAGAAAAATATGCCTTCCATTTTTTAGCCAAACATAATGGTAAAGCCATGTTGGTAATTTAAGGTTTAAAATATTTTAGCATAATTTAAGGGGTTATTGTTTAAGCAATTTTTGCTATGTTTTTCATAGTTTTATGCCATGATTTTAAAGCTTTTTTTCCAAGCTTTCTATTTCTAGAATAAAAGATTTTTCTATATTTCACTGTTTTTTAAGCGTTCAAAAAACGTACTCTCAGAAAACATTTTTTCTCTGTTCAAATGAAAAAATATTTAAGGTTGTCGAAGACAGATAGCAGGCTATAAAAAAGTATTTTAAAGAAAGATGCAAATAATTTAAGGCAATTGTTTAATTTAAATTTATGTTTTGTCATCTGTCTCTCATCTTTAGTGGTCTCGTGCACATGATTACTATTTTGCCATTTTTATCGAAAAAACAGCAGAAATTGTAATTGTTTAAAGCGTAAAGTGTGTAGACATAAGGTGGTATTAATTTCTTTCAATCAAAGTTCTTTAGAGTCTTTAAATTTACCAAAAAACGTGTTCCTACTATAAGTGTATTTTAGCACATCTAAAAATAATTTAACAGGTATTTAACTAAATTATTTTAAGGTTCATCATGGTTCTACCATAAGGCAAAATAATAAATATTATGAACATCCAAATATACCGTCCCGCATGAATTTTGTGATGACTTGGTTGCTCAGTTTTTATATATATAGAAGTAGCTAATACAATTGATCTCCACCCACACATTTTTTTTGCAAAACAAAAAGAAAAAATATAAATAGATCTTATAATAGGCGTTTTAATATATTTTAAAATGAAAGTAGTACTTTAAACTCTAGATATTAATCCAAAAATGATTTCCTCTTGTATGAAAATCACAACTGAGAAGTGTGTGGAGATCTAAAAACTTTAGGCCCTGTCTTGAAAAAGAGACTGACCACAAAGAGAGACTTTAACACCTAGAGCCAAAAATGTTATTCGCGAAAGTTTTATTGACCCTCAAAAAGTTTTACTTCTACCCCTTCACATAAAACTGGGACTTGGAAACAATGTGGTACGGCATTAAAAATAGAAGGAAATTATTTTAAATATTTGAGTAAAACATTTTCTACTCTGTCAGAACCAAAACTAAAAGACGGAATCTTTGTAGGGCACAGATTAGGAGCTTGAAGAAAGAAACAAAATTGGAACAGGAAAGATAAGAAAAAACATGCAGGGAATGCTTTTAAAGAAGTTGTGCATACATTTCTAGGGATTTATAAAGACCCAAGATATTGAAAATATACTGGAATTTTTTTTTAATTCTTTATTTTTACAAAATACAATAGATTTGACATAGGTATTGTGTTATAAAACTATAAAGCAATGAAATAAACCCTGTGTGCTTTAATAATTTTTTAAATTTAAATTATCTTAAATATTAACTACGACAGATACAAATAAAATAAAATGTAGTAGGTAGTCCTACATTATAACCATCAATAGCTATTCAAAAAAACTACTATTAAATTCTCTTAAATACTTAGTTATACGTTTTGTTTTTTGCAGTTACATTGATTAAAAGTAATACATAAGGAATTTAATATTATAAGAAATACTGGTATACCTGTATTTACATATATATAAAAAAAACTAAACCATTAGGTAGGTACATCACATTAAAGGAACAACTACATTTTGTCTGGTTGAGGAAATAAATAAAATAAATCATTGACAATATTATTATGCAGAAAGAATGTTTTTATACTGTAAAGTGTTTGTTTGGTAGATTTTTTTTTTCAGCAGGTATGCTGTTATAGATTTTAGCTCCTAAATAAAAGAACATTCTCTGAGTAATTGATCTCTCCACCCTAGGCACAAAAATTTTTGTTCTGGTAGTAAACTGAATATCTGATAACTGATTATGATTTTGGTGTATTAACTTGGATATATTTACACAGTAAAGTTCATTAAAGTTTAGTATTTTTAAGTTTATAAATAAAGGTTCTGTATGATCCCTATAACCACAGCCTTCTGTTGTATAGGACAAATGCTTTTTGTTTGGTTATGAGACTCTTGGTTGCATATGGGCATAAAAATTCATTTTCTCACATTCCCATTTGGACTATTTCCAGGAAAATCTTGGGGACGTCAGTGAGGAGGAGGGTGAAAGATTTCATCAAGATAATAAAGAGATGGAAAAAAGAGACCATGACCGATTACTGTTGGACATTGAGAAGAGATCTTCCTTTAGCTGAATATGACAGAAAAGCAACCAAGAGAAGTTTTTCTGAAAAAAGAAAGTGTTTTTTTAAGGAGCGTAAAGAATAACCTAACTATTTCTAATAGTTTCTATATTTAGTATATTTATGAATGGAATAAATCGTGTTTTTCAGTATTTTTTTATTTAGCTGGTTTGAAAAATAACCTTACGTAAAATACAGAAAAACTAAAAGCAGATTTAAAATCAGCGCTAAGCAAATGACTAGAAAACAGTTGAAATTTTTAAATCAACTTTCAAAGTGTTATTTGAAGGTGGTAGAGAATATTGAACTTGACAGCAAACTGAAGTTTCAAACTTCCATTTTCTTTATTTTTACTTTTTTACAACGTTTGTAATTCTTATATATGTGCAATCATCATCAGGTAATCACTGTGACGATTGCAGATACATAAGCATTCGAAACGTTGTGAAAAAGTAAAAATAAATACAATGGAAGGTCGAAACTCCAGTTTCCTCTCAACTTTCAAAGTGTTTAAAAAATGCAGATCAGCCACGTGTATTATTCTAATCTGAAAATTAAGCAGGTTCCTCATATTTTCTCCAAGTATTCGAAAATACGAGAAAATAACAAACAAAATGGTCTGCAAGGGCGTCTTATCAAAAACGCGATTGTAATGAACTATTTTTGGAGCACACCTAATAACAAAGCCAGTTAGGAGAGGATTTACCGAAAAGAGATGAATAATGGGGGTGGTGGCATTGTAGAATGGTGGAATTGTTCTTAAAATTGAAGTTTACTGTTCTAGGGACTATACACATTTTAGGGCTAATTTTATAACCAAAGGTAGAACTTCAGAATAAACCATAGTTTATACTTCAGTTTAATCTTTAAATTAAACCAATGGTACACAAGTTCCAGGAAGAAAAGAAGAGCTGTTGGATTAGCTATAGGATTAGGAGGACTACATTTGCTTGGCATATAGGGTTGATTATTTTAACCATATCTTAAAAATGGCACTAGAGCCAAACTCAGTATAGTCACCAAATTTGATAAAAATCAGCCAAATAGTTTTTGAGATATCAGCGTTGGTTACAGACAGACATACAGCGAGTTGTCACAATAAAATATGTTCAGAATTGTCAGACACGCAAATATATATATATATATAGATATATATATATATACACGTGTGCGCTCGGTGTGAGAATAAAACTTACTGGTCTATGGGATGTTCCAGCTCTTGTCGAATTTCCTCGTGCACAATTTCGCATGTCTCTTTAGATAATCTTAACCTCTTTTTAAAATCTATATCGTCGGGCTTCTCCAAAGGATTTGTTCTAGGACGAATAATTTTTGATCTTCTTAGTGCTTCGACAATGTCAATAATGTCGTCATCATCTTCATCCAGTTGATCAAAAATAAATTCTAAGTCATCGATCATAGCGATTTTACTAAATACTTACAGTTTTTTTTTACTAAAAACAAATTTTAAATAAATTTTTAATAACTATTTTGAGGTTAGAATATTTCGGTAACTATTAAACTGAAGTTTAGCTCATACCCAGACCGCTGGTAACGGTTAAACTGAAGTTTGTTGGTAAACTGCAACTAAACGACATCCGTGGTTTAAACAGAGGTTTGACGTTTAACTATGAGTGGTAAAATTGCGCCTTAGTAGCAGTGCATATTAGTGTACTGTTACCTACTTAAATACGCCTTATTAAATTCGGCCAGGGTGGGTCCGGAAATCACAATTAGAGTGTGCAGGCAGGCAAAAGGGATTGATCGTAAATGGCGATTAATTCGATTTTTATTGTGTTTCAAGTGTAATATAAATTTAACGAGATCGCGGCAGTGTGGTTTTTTAGGGAGCCACCGATACCATGGACATATTTCATCTAAAGAAGGTACACTAGCAAAGCAAATAAAACAGTAGGGTCCATCAAGCCCATAACAAATGCAACCTTGATTCAATCTAATTAATTATTCTTGCTGTATCAAGCTGTCAAAGATTAAAATGTCGCAACAATAAACGTCACCGAGTAAAAACGCACATCGCTATGGAAACCGTTGATATTTCATTTAACAGCCGCCTTGATTTATAGTGTGGGGGGGAAGTGTTCTTCGTTCGAGATTTTTAAAGTATTCTCCTGTTTTTCTTGGATTTTTTGATAAAGGTATTAAAAAAATAGTGTTCACAACTCGCGGTTAAACTGTGCTTTTTTACTCGCATTTTTAAATACCTCGTTGCGCTCGTTATTTAAAACAACGCTTATAAAAAAAAGCATAACTTTAGCCACTCGTTGTGAAAACTACTATTTAAACCTCAAAAAAAAGTATTTACTTTTAGTAATCAAGCGCGGTTTTCAGGGGGTTCAGGTTAGTTAACCGCCCCCACCCTTGTTTTAAATTTTATGGTAACATTTAGAAAATCAAAAGTTTGATATTTACGGTATTATTTTAATTTTTTGTTAAAAATGGCATTTGTAGTGTCATTTTCTTAAAAATCTTCGCCTGCTGCGTTTCATACATTCACAATTTTAGTTTAATTTTAAATAAAAAAATGAATTTTTTTAGTAAAATTTTCTTAAAAATTTAGCGGTATGATATCGTTGATATTTACGATTTTAGTTTAGTTCGACTCAAAAATTGCATTTTTAATTGAATTTTGTAAAAAATTTTCGCCGGATTCAAATTTTTTTTAAAATAGATATGTCTGAAATAAACACTTAAAATGTAACTACCCCCCCCCTAGATTTAAGACCAAATCCGCGCTTGTAGTTACTAAGTTTTGTTTGCATATACCCAACAAGCATTTGGACATTATATTACGTTATGGTCACGTAGGGCAAGAAATACCTGACGTCGGCTTCGACGTCCATCAGTCTTCCTGAGGACTCGATTTAGCACCTAAGTGGGGAATCAAAATTCGAGTCGTTTCGACGTCGGGTGCTGCACAATGTTTTGGTCAAATATTACGTCAAATTACGTAGACCCACGACCCAAAGTTTTACTGTGCACACCAACTTTAAACTTATTCGGTAAAAACTTTTATATGTCTAAACAAACACATCCCAATTAACTGTGGATGACAATAACTATTATATAAGTTATTGTAGGTAAATGAAAAAAGTTAGTTTTACACATTCTATGGATGCAAATCTTGCAACGAAGGTCAGTTTACTGATAAATATAATTAAAATAGACATTAAAAAAACAGAAATCCACAAAATAATTCAAAAATATTAAGAAATTAATTTTGAAAAAAATTAACCTAAAAATAAAATCTTTATAAGGAAGCCCGTTTCTTATAGTAAAACATTATAGGCAAAAATGCATTTTAGTTACCAACAAATAAGTTAATTTACATATCAAGTCTTTAAAATTAAAAAATAAAATGTACTGTTGTAATGGCGCATCGATGCTAAACGGTTAACATGGCGTTTCGGGCGCCGACCAAATTTCTAATGATTATTTACCTATTCGAACAAGAACACCTCCTGCGACGTCGCCTTGTAGAACGACCCGACCTAGAATATTGTAGTATAATTGTAGGTCACGCACCCACATCGGTGGACCTCGGAATAGTTACATTTAATAAATAAAAGCTTGGCAACGTCAATTTTATTACAATTCTACTTTAAAACTCATACTAAATATAACGTCTCATGAATTGGACGTTATACCGGGTGTCCCGAGGTGACTGGCCTATAAGATTATTTTGTAAACTATACAATAGAAACTTTTAAACTTTCTATTCTAACATCAGTCCATGTAAAGTATATTTATAAAATACTTTCGTATTTTCAGTGTTGCCATTTACAGAAAATCTTGGCAACAACTAAATTTATTGACGTCCGTTTTCACTTTGGCCTAACCTTAAATTTTGTTCTAAAAATTACGTCGCTGAAATTAACGTTAATTTACGTCGCTGATAAGTAGCGAGTATGACCAACATTTGGCTACGTCAGTTTTGGTAAGTATCGACGTCACAACTATGCACTAGTTGTTGCCGACGTCAGGTCTTAGTAAAAAATACGTTGTTTGATGGACAAACCAACTGCCGACATAAATTTGCGCCAAAACCGATGTCATGTTAGGTTGTAATTAGTCGGAAGTCAGAAAAATACTGCTTGGGTATTGATAGTTTTTGTTTCGTATCGAAACCGCCCCCTCCCTTTTCAAATGACTGGGACCGCCACTATCTCAACGCCTAAACGTAAAAAAAAAATTTTGAGAAATTTAACAGGTCAGAAGAGACTTTCGCAATAAACCTCTCAAAGCTTGTCAGAGCATCCACAAATAAGGTAAGTTTTTAAAAATTGCTTCCCTCACTTGAAATTTCATCGCACGCCGCTGCAAATAAATATGGCAATTAAACCACGGTTTACTTGAGCCGGGGTTAAAATTGATAAACCGATCCTTACAGCATCGAACAAACCAAAATTTTGTCAATTTATTACGACCAGGCCTCTAAAATCTGATGGACAATCCAGACACCTACAGACCTGTTCCATCCTTATTAGGAATCGTCAGAGAGTCATGGGCTTATCGTTAACTAAGTCGGTGCTAAAGATCTGTTATTGTTATTATTAAGATCTGCTTATTGCATTGCATTAAATTACAACCCGAAAATGCAGACGACAATGCCCCTGAATAGGGGCCCTAGAGCGTGAAGTGTTTTGGACTCTCAGTGTTATAATCGGAGGTCTGTTCTCGACGTTAATGATCTTATATTAAGTATGATCATAATAAGAAAATTGCATAAAATTTAGTTTTACGAGATACGAGTGTGGCGCGATTTGCTGAACTTATTATATATGTATTAAACATTCGTAAACGGCAAGCAAGCACCTTTTTTGCATCCCTTGATTCGTCTCATCAATAAAAACCATTTAAAAGTGACTCTTAAAACTCAACAATAAAATTCATGAAAATTATTATGCTCAAGTCCCCCACACTTCCCCCTCAGTAACAATTTTTGCCTTCTTTTCTATATCGAAGGCGATTTTCAGTCGGAAATGATTTATCTTCGGTATATACCGCCCAAGTAACACAGAGTGCTGTGAATAGGTTCGGATAACGTTTCGGCAGCAAAAAAGATAACAATATTTTGAAAACGTCATGGAAATGTTGTCACAGCTATTTTCAGAAATATTTTTTGCCTGTGACAACTGAAATACAGCGTTTTTGCACATGAAAGGAATGTTGTTTAAAATTTAACTACCCTGACAAAAAAATGTATCTAAAAATAGCAATTAAATCAAAATTGTCCGCCAACATAAAAGACTGAATATGGAAGAAAACTAAAATAAATGTTAGTGATGTTTAACAAACTCTCAAAGAAAAATACGCATTTTTTGGACTTCCCAAGAGTCTTTGTGCGAAGGCCCGTTTGATGATGAAACTTGTCATGATACCTCATTATACTGCAGACGCTTCAAAAATCTGAGATAATAATGGTTTTTATGATCACAAAATTCCCATTTTTTAAAAATTTTATTCCAGAATTAAAGGAAAACCATCATCATCATCATCATATTTATGTAAAAAAGAGTATTTTTTCACAAATTTTTGAGAGGTTATGTTTCGCCATAATATAAACATGACAAAACAGAAGCAAATCTTCATTATTGCTGTGGTCTCACGGTCCCAGCCTAGCGATAGAGGGCGCTTACTCTCAAATGCTAAATAGTATTGAAAGCCAGCTGCATTTTAATAAAAATTGCACTAGGATACAACAAATAACTGCCGTTGCCATCTTGGCATTTTTTTCAGTTGCATTTTAGGAAAAAAAGTAAAAATTGTAGTTGTAGTAGTTGCTAGTAGATCGGTAACGTCGCCGACCCAAATAATACGTGCTAGGAACGTTCTCAGCAGCGTTCTAGAGAACGTTCCGAACGGAACGTCTCATATTGGTACACAATTTGGCGGAAAAATCTGAGCTTTAAAATGTACATCCTGTGAACGTTCCCCCCAACGGTTCAAGAAACGTCTGTTTTGGACTTTTTTACAAAGGTTCAAATTAACTTGTTTAACAATTTGATCTTATTTTGAGCATACCTAGTTTATGGATGGCCCCTTATCGGCCTTGAAATTTTGAATCTTTTTGTTTCAGAGCAAGATGACGTCATAGCATATCTAACATATGACATTTTGTATCTCGTGTTCTCGTACTCATAGTAAAATCGTTCTGTAATTCCCGATTTGGATCGATTTTTTGTGACATTTACCCTGTGATCGTTTAAATCACCAAAAGTGTATTATCTTCTTGAGCAAAAAGAGGTCTCCGGGACGTGTAATAAACGTCCATTAGGACCATTCTAAAATGTCCGCTAAGAGTCCTAACCAGTACGAAGGGGGGGGGAACGTAAAAAAAACAGTTCCCAGGGACGTTCCAACAACGTCTATATAACGTCGTTCCCGGAACAAAATTTTTGGAAACATCGCTAGTTCCCCTAACGTTCCCGGAACGTACGGCGACCAAATAGGTAGTTCCCGGAACGTACTGTAAGTTACCCATACAGCACACTTCGTCCCAGGGACGTACATTTTATGTCCATTTTACGTCGGTACGTCCCAGGACCAATTAGGGACGTACTATGTACATACAAAAGAGTACGTACATAGTACGTACATTTTAGGGCTACCTCTCAAACATTCAATTACAGACGTACACTGTACGTACATAAGCGTGCGTACCACGGACGTACACAAGCATACGTACTATGTACGTACCTATTATAAACAATTAAAAATGCTACACATAGTTAAATATTCAAACAACTAAACATGGCTTCTGGGACATCTCTGGGTCAACATATACACCGCAATATTGCTTGTCTAAAGAACTATCACGTCTAGGCGGCGTCCATTATCTCTTACGCACTTAATATTAATACTGTAGATATCGCCTTCTCTCCCTAGAATTTTAATATTTTATCTGACTGGCTTCTTTTTCAGAACTGCATCGCTTGTCGTTTTTGGGAAATTTACGTTTTTTGTTAACATTACAGCTTATGAAAAAACGATTTGTTTGTCCTATGGCAACACATCGTCCGAGGGACGTCCATGTTACGTCGGTACGTCGCGGGACCAATTACAGACGTACTATGTTCGTACAGACGTGAACGTACATAGTACGTACACTATACATAAGCGTACACGTTAAAAAGCGGGACGACAAAAACCGTTATATAGTATATCACAATTTTAGCAGAGTTTTCTATGTATAGGTGGTGGTCTAGTGGTAGAGCATTTGTGTCTCATCCGGGAGGCTCGGGTTCAATTCCCGGTGTGTCCAACACTTTTTTTTTTAATTACCGGTGAAATATCCTTACCTGACCCAAGCCCACTTGCGGTCAATTTACGTCCAGTTTTAATCCCGCCTAGGACTTAAATTGTACGTACCTGAAATGTACGTACACAGGACGTACGTAGTACGTACTGTGCCACATCCCAAGGACGTACCGGGGACTGTTCTCAACCGAAAGAATAACCGCGCCCAAGTAACACCCCAACTAGCAATTTGTCGACGACTCAACGTTGTGCACCACGTGCCAACGTTGCGTCGCAACGTTTACTTTTACTCAAACACCACCCACTTTTGCACCAATTTGGTGGATGATTTTTTGGTTGAGTCAACGTCCCGATCGCGACTACAGTTGAAGTAATAGTTCAATGGGTTTTGGAGTACAATTATTTGTTCAAAATATTGTTCATTACGTAAAATGATAATTAACACCATAATATTATTAAAATAAAATGATATTCTATGTCATATATCATGTTTTGCATCATCAAAACATGCGAACCAATGCCAAAATATATAAACAGACGGTAGTTTACTGTCAAATGTGCAGGTCGTAGCTTTAAAAAACAAGCGCGCCCTTGATTAAGATGATTTTATGAAACTAAAAAAAAAGCATGACTTAAAACTCGCTTCGAAAAACCTCTGAAGGTGTTGCTTAGGATTCCTAAGAACAAAATACGAATTTTTACACGCAAAATGATCGTAGTTTATTGTAGAAAAAGGTAAAAAAAAAAAATTTATGTTTGTTTGCGGCACTTATTAGTTTCTATGAAAACCAAAGGAGTCCCGTATCTCGACCGCTGTAACTACTTAACTTTGTTTTGAACTGATCCCCTAACTTAAAAGACGCGAACACGCCTCAATTTTTACCCAATCGAAATTGCTCCACAGTTTGGCTTTCTGCTGTTCACTTAATTTCCGTCCTTGTTGTTTACACAGGACCTTCCTTTTTCTTTTCCGCCACACAGAAGATGACATATTTTGATCCGGTATATCAGCTAAATGCTAGGCTAAAGTCTTCTGCGACTATAAAATATCGAAGAATATTTATACAATTTGTTCCTTTTCATAGCGCAAAATGTTGAAACAAAACTAATAGAAACTCTACAAAACACTTTTGACGTTTGTATGACAGACAGCAGTGCTCCAAAATTGGTTTGTTGTAAACGTAACAGAAAACTTGGTTAGATGAAAACAGGCGTGCCCGCGTCTCCAACAAACGGGCCAGAAAACGTGGGGCAAATTGAGCAATTTTCGGTTTAGCACACACCGATTTGCAGTCGACGCCTTCACAACTAAGGAATTACTGTTAGTAAAATAGACGGTCATAAATAGTTGTGATGGTGACTGAAGTTGTGATAAACGTTTAGGCGTCGTATAATAGTCGAAGTTGTCGACGGTCGCCATGATAACTATTCTTTATCCGTAAAACAACGTTTAAAATTAGTGCAACTCTAATTTTTACAACTTGCACAACTAAAAATTGCTAGTTGGGACAGCTACGACAATATAGAATTTAAAGCCAAGTCAATGCTGCAAAAACGTTAGTACAGCTCTCCTTTTGCTTTAAAATAGCTAGCCTTATTTAATCCGTAATTTAAAATTGTTTGACTACCAAATCTACGTTCAAAATAATTTTTATAGTTCCCTAATAACGCGAGTCCGTTCCGGAAACGTACCTGCGACGTCCCACCATACCCATACAGCCACGGTACGTACTATGTACGTACCGGGGACGTATAAACCGTTGGAAAACTTACGTCCCAGGTACGTACATAGTACGTACCGTGGCTGTATGGGTATGGTGGGACGTCGCAGGTACGTTTCCGGAACGGACTCGCGTTATTAGGGAACTATAAAAATTATTTTGAACGTAGATTTGGTAGTCAAACAATTTTAAATTACAGATTAAATAAGGCTAGCTATTTTAAAGCAAAAGGAGAGCTGTACTAACGTTTTTGCAGCATTGACTTGGCTTTAAATTCTATATTGTCGTAGCTGTCCCAACTAGCAATTTTTAGTTGTGCAAGTTGTAAAAATTAGAGTTGCACTAATTTTAAACGTTGTTTTACGGATAAAGAATAGTTATCATGGCGACCGTCGACAACTTCGACTATTATACGACGCCTAAACGTTTATCACAACTTCAGTCACCATCACAACTATTTATGACCGTCTATTTTACTAACAGTAATTCCTTAGTTGTGAAGACGCCGACTGCAAATCGGTGTGTGCTAAACCGAAAATTGCTCAATTTGCCACACGTTTTCTGGCCCGTTTGTTGGAGACGCGGGCACGCCTGTTTTCATCTAACAAAGTTTTCTGTTACGTTTGCAACAAACCAATTTTGGAGCACTGCTGTCTGTCATACAAACGTCAAAAGTGTTTTGTAGAGTTTCTATTAGTTTTGTTTCAACATTTTGCGCTATGAAAAGGAACAAATTGTATAAATATTCTTCGATATTTTATAGTCGCAGAAGACTTTAGCCTAGCATTTAGCTGATATACCGGATCAAAATGTGTCATCTTCTGTGTGGCGGAAAAGAAAAAGGAAGGTCCTGTGTAAACAACAAGGACGGAAATTAAGTGAGCAGCAGAAAGCCAAACTGTGGAGCAATTTCGATTGGGTAAAAATTGAGGCGTGTTCGCGTCTTTTAAGTTAGGGGATCAGTTCAAAACAAAGTTAAGTAGTTACAGCGGTCGAGATACGGGACTCCTTTGGTTGTCATAGAAACTAATAAGTGCCGCCATGATTGATTTTAAAAACCACTGTATGCTAATATGTAAACAAACATAATTTTTTTTTTACCTTTTTCTACAATAAACTACAATCATTTTGCGTGTAAAAATTCGTATTTTGTTCTTAGGAATCCTAAGCAACACCTTCAGAGGTTTTTCGAAGCGAGTTTTAAGTCATGATTTTTTTTTAGTTTCATAAAATCATCTTAATCGAGGGCACGCTTGTTTTTTAAAGCTACGACCTGCACATTTGACAGTAAACTACCGTCTGTTTATATATTTTGGCATTGGTTCGCATGTTTTGATGATGCAAAACATGATATATGATATAGAATATCATTTTATTTTAATAATATTATGGTGTTAATTATCATTTTACGTAATGAACAATATTTTGAACAAATAATTGTACTCCAAAACCCATTGAACTATTACTTCAACTGTAGTCGCGATCGGGACGTTGACTCAACCAAAAAATCATCGACCAAATTGGTGCAAAAGTGGGTGATGTTTGAGTAAAAGTAAACGTTGCGACGCAACGTTGGCACGCGGTGCACAATGTTGAGTCGTCGACAAATTGCTAGTTGGGGTGTTACTTGGGCGCGGTTATTTTTTCGGTTGAGAACAGTAACCACTCAAGAATCGTAAATGAATGAAATGGGTCGCTAAAATGTATCAGTTAAAGAGTAAAGGAATGTAGGGTTATTTTGATTTTTTGTGACTTGTAACGTGATAAACAATAACATGGAATACTGTTTATTTTAAAGTTTTTTGCCCGTATGACTACTAAAAAGGCCAATTTCTAGGCTGTTATTACAAAAACATACCATTATTTAGCAGAAAACTGTTTCGAGGTCGTTGACCTCGATCAACATTCCCAATTCTTCATAGTTTACCACTAAATGGTATTGTTTTTGCCGAGTTTTTTCCATTTCTTAAACCCAACAACACTGGGTCTGGTTATAAATGGTGAATAACAAAATCAAATCAGCTGATCCGTGACGTCACAATTTCCCCTACTTTGGTTAAAACCGAAATCGCGGAAATTCATTGGTATCATCAGTTAGTTTACTACTTTTTACTTTTAAAAGAGTGCTAAAGATTACATTTTCCACAATCATAGTGTTGACTAGACTGGTATCGAGGTTTTCTACCATCATAGTTTACGTGAAGTAATTTTGTTAACCAAGCAGAAGAACAAAATGTGAAACAAAAGACTTCATAAAACATATAAGTAATTATTAAAAAAAAAATGATCCCAACTAAAAATTTAACAACAACTAACCCACAGTTTACTCCGAAAAATGCAGATTTTAGCCCTAGAAAACATGCGCGCTTTCAATTTAAGATGATTTTATAAAATAGAATATCAGTATTTACCTGATGACGATCGAAGATACATAAGCATTCGAAACGTTGTGAAAAAATAAAGACTCAAATTCAACATTATCTACCACCTTCAAACAGAACATACTGAACTATAAATTTTGCTTCAAAAAAGCTCTAGAGATGTTGTTTAAGCTCCTAAAAACAAAATACTTTAATTTTATTTACAAATTAACGTGTAATGGCGTCTTACCATGTAAATCAATTTTATCAAATCAATCATGGCATCACGTGTTAGTTTTTATGGCAACCAAAACATTCCTGTGTCTTGACGCATTGAACTACTATACGATATTTTAAATGGATCCCCGGCTAACAGAGGGAAACACGCCTCAATTTTACCCAATGGAAATTAACACAGGGCAGTGCTTCGAAATTGGTTAGTTGCAAACATCACAAAAAACGTCGCCTTCACAAACTGGGCAATTCCATGATAACTGACGGGACAAATTAAGTAATTACTTTTTTGATCTCAATTATCTCTATTTTAAAGATATTCCAGAATGACCACATATTAATACATTATGTAGAGGGTTTGTCAGAGCACTACTCACAGCGATTTAGTGTCATTTATCCACCTTCGCCGCCATTTTCACTCAAAAGTGACAGAAAATCCATTAGGTTTTTGTCAATATGGCGCGAAGGTCGAGAAAAGGACACTAAAACGGTAGGAGTTGATTGGCCTATAGGTAGAAGAGTAATCTAAAAGTGAAGGAAAATTATTTTTTTATTTAGAATCCAAGATACCTACAAATAAAAATTTGTGATAACTGACGGGACATGAAAAAGACGCAGAGAAAAATCATGGACTTTAAAGTGCTTTTTCTCTTACAATTAGTTTTCAATTAGTTGTTTCAAAGTATACTTTTGTTCCCTAGATAGAATAAAATGGTATGATATTATTTTTCGTTGCTTGCCTTGATTTTAAGTTAAATGTATTTTTGGGATAACTGAGGAACATTTCTTATAAAACGCTAATATTTTGTTTGCCTGTATTTTGGCTTATGGGTGTTATTTTATGATTTGAAAGTTATTGCATTCATTAGACTGACACACATTAGACATTACATTCTAATGATTGTACACGTTTACTAATGCCCCAGAACTATGTTGGGAATTTGGAACATTTGGTTGCACTAAAACAAAGTTATGATTGTTTTCCACAAACCAAAACTACACTTTTTTGCACTCGACGCGCGTTTCGCTAACAACGTTAGCATCATCAGGAGACGATAAACAATGAACTAAATTAATCTACGCTCTATCTTATATACAATCCTTTAGTGGGCGGAGATAAGACTAATAATTTGTGATTGATCACGATTTTTAATCCTATCTCCCATCAACCAAAGAATAAAGTGTACTAAACGGGATGGATCCTCTATCTTTATTTAAACTATTTCTGGATTTAAAGATTTCCATAATTTCATATGCATTCAAAAGTCTTTTGTCTGGTACACTTTTTAGAAGTTTTAGGTTATCTAATGTGAATCTATGATTGTTTTCAAAAGCATGCTCGGCCACACTTGACTTTCTGTTCTTCCGTATTTTAAGTGTGCTAAGTGTTCTTTAAAACGTGTTTGAATAGAGCGTCTCGTCTGGTAGAACTGTAGTTTTATCCTTGGGATTTCCTAGTAAGCTTCTTATTGTGTTACCGGATTGATATACTAATTTAAGACCGGTGTTATTAAATACTTTTTGTAATCCTTTCGTATAATTAGGATTATAAGGAATTGATACAAAGATTGTTTTTTCTTAGTAGACAATCTAGAAGACAAACAGACTTTAGAATACCTATCTTTAACAAAACCCTGCATGAATCAAAATTACTTTCAATATAAAAATAACTACTACCAGCAATTAGCAGGAACCACAATGGGTAATAGTTTATCACCTTTTATCACAAACCTCTTTATGAGCAAATTTGAATCAGATATAAGTAAAGAATTTGAGTATTTCCCCAAAGTATGGTTTAGGTATGTAGACTATGTGTTTGCAGTATTCAACACTAAATTAACTAATGTTGAAAATTTTATGGAAAAAATAAATAACAAATTTCCCACAATTAAATTTACTTATGAAACAGAGAACAACGGTACACTGCCATTTCTAGACACTTTAGTTATAAGAAATAAAAATAAATTGGACTTTGACCTATACAGAAAAGGAACGGCCACCAACAGGTATATTCCAAATGACTCTTTTCATTGCTTACAACATAAGCTTGCAAGTTTGCACTTTTTAACATATAGATTAGTAAATTTCCCCTTAAACAAAGAAAGATTTGAAGCAGAAAAGAATAGGATTAGGAATATAGCTGGCGAAAATGGTTACGACGAAGGCTTAATAAATAAGCTGATAAATAGACATTCTTTTCAAAAGACCTTTCGGAATTCCACTTTTTTCAGACAAAAAGATACCTGCGACTCAAAATTTGTATCAATTCCTTATAATCCTAATTATACGAAAGGATTACAAAAAGTATTTAATAACACCGGTCTTAAATTAGTATATCAATCCGGTAACACAATAAGAAGCTTACTAGGAAATTCCAAGGATAAAACTACAGTTCTAGAAAAAAGTGGAATTTACGAAATTAGTTGCATGGATTGTGACAAAAAATATGTTGGCCAAACGAGACGCTCTATTCAAACACGTTTTAAAGAACACTTAGCACACTTAAAATACGGAAGAACAGAAAAGTCAAGTTTGGCCGAGCATGCTTTTGAAAACAATCATAGATTCACATTAGATAACCTAAAACTCCTAAAAAATGTACCAAACAAAAGACTTTTGAATGCATATGAAAGTATGGAAATCATTAAATCCAGAAATAGTTTAAATAAAGATAGAGGACCCATCCCGTTTAGTACACTTTATTCTTTGTTTGAGGGGAGATAGAATTAAAAATCGTGACCAATCACAAATTATTAGTCTTATCTCCGCCCACTAAAGGATTGTATATTAGATAGAGCGTAGATTAATTTAGTTCATTGTTTATCGTCTCCTGATGATGCTAACGTTGTTAGCGAAACGCGCGTCGAGTGCAAAAAAGTGTAGTTTTGGTTTGTGGAAAACAATCATAACTTTGTTTTAATACCCCAGAAGCTTCTTTGGTGGTTCTAGTTATTTAAATACAAAAATCGAAAAAATGCCAAAATATTTTTATCACGCGTAGAATTGCCCAGAACTATAATAAACCGCTGAAAAAATTGTTAGTAAAAGAGACGGTCATAAATAGTTGTGACTATAGTTGCGATCAACGTTTAGTCGTTGTAAAACTTGTCGACGTCGACTACATTTTTCCAGACAACTACTATTTACCCATTTAATATTGTTTATAGATGGTGCAGTTCTAATTTTAACAACTTGCAACGACTAAAAATTGCTATTTGAGAAGTACAATGGGTATATACTTTAACTCTGAAAAAAATAGGGGTCCAACCAGCACAGTTACATCAGTTGCATTATGAAGGATGTTAAACCCAGCGAAATAAATGCATTTTTTGAGCGCTGTGAGAGTTATTTGCACTTGGAGTGTATCAGAGCACAACAATAATTAATATAATAGGTCATTTTGTGTAACAATAAAAATGATTTTTCATTTAATAGTGTTGCCAGAGGGATTAATTTTACTTTAAGAGTGCAGGTCCTTTTTTTTCTGTCAGTGATATTAGCTCATGAAATGTCGAAAATAAACATCAGAATTGTCTGCACTTTGAATGAAAGCACATTTTGTAAAAACTAAGATTTTACCCCCCAAAGCTTATAGACCTTACAAAAACTGATAAAAATCAGGTGTTTTTTATAAGATTTAACTCCAGAAGGACACTCCGACAACCAAGAAGTAACACAGGCATCCGAACAGCCCAGTAAACACAAGCGGTATATTTACATTCATGGAATATTCTTCAGATATATTCTAAGAATATTTGAGTAAGAATATTCTAAGAATATTATCGTATGTTCTGGTATTATTCTAGCAATATTCTAAGCTGTATGTTCTTTTCGGTATATTCTAAGGGCATTCGGTTTCGGAATATTTTCTTAAGAATATTCTAAGTAAATTTTAAAAAGAATATTCCTCTTACAAATTATTCTAAGACAGTTTTTATAAATAAATATTTTTTACTGATTTTATCCCTACATTACATTCAATCTATAAAATGTTACATTAAGCCAAAATAATGTTTATTAATCCTTTATTCTAAGAATGTTCCACTATACTCTTTAGAAAAAATTTGAGGAATATTCCAGTAATTTTTTCAAAGAATTTTCATGTTCGAAGAATATTTATTTCACATTCTAAGAATGTTCTAAACACGTAAAAACACCTTGCTGTATGCTATTCCTTTCACATTCTATGAATGTGCGTCGAACTTTTACGAATTATTATAAGAATGTTCCATTATACTCTTTAGAAAAAATTTGAGGAATATTCCAGTAGTTTTTCCAAAGAATATTATTTTCATGTTCGAAGAATTTTTATTTCACATTCTAAGAATATTCTAAGCACGTGAAAACACCTTGCTGTAAGCTATTCCTTTCACATTCTATGAATGTGCGTCAAACTTTTACGGAACATTCTAAGAATTTTCCAATATACCCGAGGAATATTCTTAGAATGTGCTATGAATATTTTTGTGTTTACTGGGAGGTACCCAGTGACAACTCTAAAAATAAGGATCAACAAGGAGCTGTTCAAGGACCCAGTAGATCTTCTTCAACACAAGAAGGCCGACGGGGATCTGCACTAGTACCCATTGAACACTCTACAAACGCATCAGGGGCGCCTATGGACGCCCGTGACGTAAACCAATTGGCCAGAGAGCTCAGGAAACTCCAGGTCAAGTCCTTGCTCCACCTAGGTAGGAAGGGTGTGAGACTAGCAACAGAGGGCTCCTAACTAAGGACACTAATCCTAGAGCAAGCTCTAAAGGAAGCGAAGCCTGACATTTATTTTGACACTTGATTTGTTTGCCTCGCTTTTGTCATCGGCGGCTCGTTATTATTGTAAATAGTTTTTTTATCAAACGATTTATTATTTATTCCTGTTGTGTAGTAAATAGTCCCGCGACGGAGTTCAGCTCTTTCAAGTACCTATTAAATGTAAGTTATAATGAGTGAAGAAGTATTTTTATTAGAAAAATCAAACAGCAATAGAAGGAGAGCTTGGCTGGAAGCCTTCGGACAAGACTTTAACAGCACGAAAATTTAATGATTTGTGAGGCAAGTTTTATAACAGTACCTATTTTTGCCCCGACGATAGTGCTTAATAAGGTGGAAGTATAAATTCGATCCCTTGTGTATTTGCGTGCCTGGTGTGTGAACTTGTGTCTCCCATTTTATATCCGAAATTAGTAAAAAAATTATTACGGCGTTGTGAAAGTTGATCTTTAGTCGAGGTTAGCTATTCCTCGTAAAAAAAAACATTTTTTAAAGATATAGGTATATAGTTATTTAGTTTATGGTAAGAATTTAAGTGCTTCTTTTGGTGCAAGTATTCGCCTGTATATATGTTACCGTAAAACCCCGATTTCAGTTACAACCTGGTTTTCCTAGGAAAAACTGGTTTATATTAGGTCAGTTGGATTAGGTCAGATTAAAATCTAATCTAACAGTTATACCTAGTTTTTACTAGGAAAATCCGGGTTTTAACGGTAACATATAGGTACTGTGATAAGAATGCGTTGTATTAGTTATTGGAATTATATATAAATCTAGTATAGTTTTACGTTCATTTGAATAATTTAGATCAGTTTTCTGTAATTATTACGGAATTATTTTTTTTACGTATAAGTATAAATATAATAGTTAAAAGAAAGAAAAAAACTGTTTTAATTCTTACTTGAAACGTATGGTACGATAGTTCATCAAAAATTTAGTTGCTTTTTGGGTGCTAAAAAACCTATATCTACAAAAAAAAAGGATTTTCTGTCGGTCTGCACACATGATAGAGAAGGCACTATGTATTATGATTTTAACCAAAATTTGGTACCAAAGCATTTTTTTGGCCACCCAACAAGTAAATGTTGGATAGAATAATGGGGGTTTAGGAAGAGAAAAAGTGTGAAATAGTTGAAAAAATTGTAACTTTGAAATAAACATTTTTCTGCAGTTTGGTTCAAATTACTAAGAGCTTTAGTTTTTGAAATATTTAAAAGAGGTGTTAAAATATTTTTTTTAAAAACATAATTTTTGAAGCAAATATACCTTTCCAGATTTTAGTTCCTGTGAATAGTACGTACCTGAAAATTTTCTTGTCCGGGTTTACAGAGGGTTTACCCAACTTTTCGTATTGATAATTTATTCATAACTTTACTATATCTGAATGCCTGTCGTTTTACTTCTTTATCAAAATACAGAGAACCCGGACTAAGAGTAAAATCTGTTAGATTTATAATTTTTGCGTATATTTTTTACTTTCGTAACTCGCGACTGTACGATAATGAACTAGTCGTGCTTTCGAGAAATACTTTCTTATCGTATTTACCATTCATTAAAATATTTAAAATAAGAATGAGCCGCCCTTGACAAAAGCGAGGCAAACAAATCAAAAATGAAAACTCAAACTTTCAAAGTAATGTCACGCTTCGCTTCCTTTAGAGCTTGCTCTAGGATTAGTGTCCTTACTCCTAACAGGACATTGTCGCATTTCTGCATTCATTCATTCATACATTGCAAAAATGCTTGTCCGCCGCTACAATTTCAGGAATTGCCATAACCTCCTCTTGGTTAATTCGTAGATGATGCAACCTCGGATGTAACTGGATGCTGTTAGAGAAGCACAAATATATCGTGGTATTTAGGGAGGCCCACATTCCCCTGGAGGCCACCATTCCCCAGGTTACCCCTATATTTTGATAAATTAAAGCTTCCACTCATGTTTATTTTGCCAAGAAGGCGACGACGGTGGCGCAATTAGCAAAAAAAAAAGTAAAAATTTCAATTGTTTGCGTCCTAATTATTGCCTCGGGTTTCGAGATTTTAAAAGCTCTATGAGGTTAATGGAAAAATTAAAAAAGAAGAAAACAATTGCATTTAGCCTTCCTGCTGGAGTTTATTATTAGGATTTTTTTAAATTTTTATTAAATGTGAAGAGCACAAATATTCCGATAAACTACTATATACTTACATGAATGCAACCAAAAGCTCTTAAAAAATAACACAGGTCAAACCAATTAGGCTGCTATAAAAACGACTCTTTGAGAACAACCCATATCCCACATAGCGTTAAAAGAACATTTACCTGGTCATGCGTGCGACCTCCTTCAAAAGATGTTCTTTATAGTAACTCCCTCGGATATACTGGCTACATATCCTTTAAGGATGTACTTACAAAGATGTGCATAGGACATGCCAAGAATAAACCATTAAGGAAGAATAATTTTAGTACACCTTTTGAATATGCGAAGTATACAATATACATTTTTATGTGCACATGCAACAAAATTACGCCAAAAGATATCAACCCAAGTAACACAAGGTGATGAAAAACTTTTGCAAAAACGTTGCGAGAGCAAAACTCCTCTACTATTGTGTTTTTGCTGTTTCCAATTTGGCAATCATTTTTTGGTCACTGCAATGGCCATTGCAGCACTTTTTGCAACCGATATAGCTTTTTCAGTTAACTTAGTTTAAAAAAAAGACAATTCTTACAAAACCCAAAGAAAAAATGGCAAAAAAGCAAAAATAGATTATTACACAAATAAATGGTTCATGCGGTTTTGAAAACACGAGTATGGATGATGGGAATATATATTTATACACATACTTTAATATCGGATTTTTCGCTTCATCCATGAACCAAATTGACATGCGAAGGCCAGTTTACTGATAATACTTACCATGAAACCTCACCAAAACACGCGCGCTTGACATATTAAAAATATGAACATTGAAACTAACAACGCGACCTAACTCGACAGCTAATATTGCTGGACTTTAGCAAATAATGTTTTTTTTCTACTTAATATGAATAAGGGGCGGGGCTTTGTTCGCGAAGCAAACCGAAAGAACCCGACGGCTAAAATTAATGTGCTTTAGCTGAAAATGGTTTTCTCTAACTATTTTTACAACTTCCTGCAAAGAAAGCACATTATTGTCGAAACGACCCGAAAAAACCCGACAGCTAAAGTTGCTGTATTATAGCCAAAAATGTTATTTTCTGTTTTTACAACTTTATTGCTCCAATTTAGTTTTTATTGGTGTCAGTACTGATTTAAAGCTACAAAGTTTGGCTTTAATGTATAGCCAACATTCTGCATATTTTTGTGCCCAAAGAATAGTATTTTTGAGCAAAGTTTAATAAACACTTTTGCTTTTAATACCAGTATGGTCATTAAAACGGGTTGCGCTTACATTATGAAAGTAAAAAGTATTACAAAAACTAAGCAAGCTAATTTACAACCAAAAAGGTGCTTAGAAAACGTTTTCACAGCTTTACTTTGGTCATAAATTCTAATGTGTACAATGTGTGTTACTTGGGAATAGTATTTTCTTTTTAATAAAAATACTGTTGATCTTATTTTCACTGGCCCAAAATCTCCCTAATGAACAATAAAAAATAATGCAAACAAAATCTAAACAACTGAAACGGCTATATAATTTTGTGGCCCTGTGTAATTTATGAAAATAAAATTTTTACCTCCGAGCTGATTTTATATGATTTATTAACATAACACGGATTTAATAAAATGAATTTCGTTAAAATGAAGTTTTTAAATTATACGTACATTTATACATTTTGAAAATTGGATTTCTAATACCTGAAGAATTTAACTTGTTCACTAAACAAATACCTTAATACCTCTAATAAATAATTTCCAGATAATAAAGCAAATATTTCTTGTGTAAGACTAGTAGCAAAGGAATGTGATGATTTCAAAAATTAAATAAAACTAAATCAAACAACCAATAAATCTTTTAATATCTATAACAGGGTTCCCACTCAAATTTTGATTTTAAATTTACTGACTCACTGACTTCAGATCCGTATATAATTCTTTTCGCTGAATTTTTAAATTAAAACACACATTTTTTTTAATTTTTGGAAATAAGACTATAGGAACTAAAATTTCTATGGTATAATAAACTCTTATACCATCAGTGGTGGAGCCGGAGATGGTCTTTTGTCAAGGTTATTGTTCTGCGACTTTAAAAATTTTCCTAATACATTAAAAATGTATTTATTTCTTGTTTGTGTCATGTAATTGTAATTTAACGTTCTCTTATTTTCTACCTTTTATTTTTTTTAACCATTTTTTTAAATCGTTTTTCGTAATTTTACCCATTATTAATTTACTGCTCTTATGATAGGATGGACTTTGTGTAAACTTTTATTTATATTTTTACTCGTTATAGGCTTAGCATGTAAGAACTTGTGCTTGTTGAACTTGAACTTGATTATTGTGATAATATTGTGGTAATTTTGGCAGCGTGGATATTGCTTTTTCGTTAGTTTTTTAACCACAGTTAACCCAGCGAGTTGAGCCTCATGCAATTTGTTTTTCTTTTTGAGATACAAATTTTCCTCCAAAAGGAACTTTTCGTGAGTAGTTCCACATCCCGAATCATATTACAATTTTTCGCGATTATGTTAAACTCTTTGAAATTGGAAAACTGGACGCCATAATCAAGTTTTTTAACCGCATTTTGGATTCCGTTACGTCGTTTAATAAAGTGGTGAGCAAATGAACTGCAACACATTACTGGCGCGTGCGCATAAATCGACCCTTTGGGTTTTTACTAGGGGTACGCAAAAACTTGTCTAATTGGACATATGGGTTATACAGGTTATCCATCTTGACTCTAGTTTGGTAAGTGCGAGAATTGATAGAAAGAAAGGTGGAGCTGATTTTTTCTTTTGATTATAAAGGCTTACCTAATATCTAAAAACTTATATCTTGGATTTTTAATAACTTCATTTTGGAATTTACAGGGGATTTTTGAAAAATTGCCAGTTTTTCGTTATTTTTACTTTTTAAGGTTACCACCCACAGCTGATAATTTTGTTTAGGTTTGGTTAGAATAGATTCTTGTTAAAAAAAAAGACACTAGAAATATTTGTTTTCCACCATCATAGGCGTAGCACATGAGCAATAAACATTTGTCTACGTGCTAAGACGAGTTTTTTAAAGTTATATTGTTGTGTGAAAAGCTGTTTTAGCACTATTCGTTTCCATTAAGCTCGTGGTTGCCCACGGTTAACCCAGCGAGTTGAGCTTAAAGCAAATCGGCTTTCTTTGTAGGATAAAAATTCTCCTCCTAAAGGAAGTAATCCTGAGTGGTTCCACTATCGAAACTTCTTTCGTCCCTAATCATGTTACAATTTTCCGCGATTCTGTTACACTTTTTAAAATTGGAAAACTATACGTTCATATAATCAAGGTTTTCAACTGCATTTTGGATTCCGTTACGTCGTTTAATAAAGTGGTGAGCAAATGAACTGCAACACATTACTGGCGCGTGCGCATAAATCGACCCTTTGAGTTTTTACTAGGGGTACGCAAAAACTTGTCTAATTGGACATATGGGTTATACAGGTTATCCATCTTGACTCTAGTTTGGTAAGTGCGAGAATTGATAGAAAGAAAGGTGGAGCTGATTTTTTCTTTTGATTATAAAGGCTTACCTAATATCTAAAAACTTATATCTTGGATTTTTAATAACTTCATTTTGGAAATTACAGGGGATTTTTGAAAAATTGCCAGTTTTTCGTTATTTTTACACTTTTTAAGGTTACCACTCACGGCCCATAATTTTTTTTAGGTTTGGTTAGAATAGATTCTTGTTAAAAAAAAAAGACACTAGAAATATTTGTTTTCCACCATCATAGGCGTAGCAGATGAGCAATAAACATTTGTCTACGTGCTAAGACGAGTTTTTTAAAGTAATATTGTTGTGTGAAAAGTTGTTTTAGCACTATTCGTTTCCATTAAGCTCGTGGTTGCCCACGGTTAACCCAGCGAGTTGAGCTTAAAGCAATTCGGCTTTCTTTGTAGGATAAAAATTCTCCTCCTAAAGGAAGTTATCCTGAGTGGTTCCACTATCGAAACTTCTTTCGTCCCTAATCATGTTACAATTTTCCGCGATTCTGTTACACTTTTTAAAATTGGAAAACTATACGTCATATAATCAAGGTTTTCAACTGCATTTTGGATTCCGTTACGTCGTTTAATAAAGTGGTGAGCAAATGAACTGCAACACATTACTGGCGCGTGCGCATAAATCGACCCTTTGAGTTTTTACTAGGGGTACGCAAAAACTTGTCTAATTGGACATATGGGTTATACAGGTTATCCATCTTGACTCTAGTTTGGTAAGTGCGAGAATTGATAGAAAGAAAGGTGGAGCTGATTTTTTCTTTTGATTATAAAGGTTTACCTAATATCTAAAAACTTATCTTCTTGGATTTTTAATAACTTCATTTCGGAAATTACAGG